>JASJET010000260.1:1745000-3197500 GCA_034092305.1 Diaprepes abbreviatus | reverse complement strand
CGAATATAATGTTCATAAAACCTCATCAGGTAAGTATCTCTCCCTGCACCTAAAAAAATACTTTAAATCGTTGAATTAACACTATTCTGCGATGAGTAATATAGTCTAACCACTTTATCTTTATATTTTCGGGGTCGCTGAAACCAATTCTGATATCCGTATAACTTCAGCTATTCAAAATTTGTCCCTAACCTCAAAAACCACCCTAAATTGCTAACTACACACCTCTAAGCTGGTAAATTAAAAAGGACTCTTTATTCCTATGTTTGAAAACTGATTACAAATATTTAAAGTTAATTTTTTCTAAGATTTCATATATGTTTGGAAATGACCAAAGCCGTCGTTTTGTTTTAATTTTCTAATACAAAAACTTCAGATACTGAAGTGATAATTTAATTCTGCAGCTGAATTTGCATTAATCCTAAAAAATTATTGGTTATTTAGTCTAAGAAACTTGCGTTAATGTAATAACATAATTTTTAATGAGATTAAGCTACAACGGAAATCACACTAATCAATTCACGTTCCACCCGCCTATTGTGCAAATAATTCTGTTTTTTTTTTTAGATTTCGTCCATTACCCATCTACAATATAATTTATAATTAATGTACAATTGATAATAGCTTTATTTGTATTTCTAATTCTTCTACTTTCAATAAAGCGTCATTATATATTTCCACTTTTGATATTGTCAACTAATTTTATTTATAACTGTCGATGTTCATGTATCTACATTTTCTTTCACAGTTCCATCATGTCTACAATTAAGGATGTATCGATGTGTGCCACATCAATTAAATCAGATAGATGCAGTGATCCTTTCGATTGTGATGGACACGTTGACAAAGATTTAATATTGGTTTCTAAAAATATTCGCGATGAATTCTCAAATTTGAAGTCATAAGCAAAAATTTGTCTCAAATGTATGGAGAATTCACATTAACTTAGTCCCACAATATTGAGAATGAGATTGAATCTCAGGACTCTGATAGCGATTGTGATTTTTCTCCTATCAAAAGAAAATGCCCATCCAGGATTGATCCATTCGAAAAACTGTTAAACTGATTGAATAATTAATTTGTTTCTTTAAATAAAACTGATCCTTTAAGACTTGCTATTCCTACAGCTACTCCTGAATGCATAGAGCTTATTGTCGAGTTTATAAATTGGATGAGGTCTATCCATATTGTATAAGGAATATTTCTTTTTCAAAATACGTTAAACCCAGGTATAATCACGAAACTCAAAAATTAAAATGATTTTGTTGAAACCCTTATCAATGTATCTTTTTCTAGAGATGTCAATACTGTACTATTTTAATGGTCTATCAGTGCACTAGAGACATGTTGTAAGATAGTAGCGCTTAAGAGGCAAATAATGGTCGAGGGTTATTACATATAGTGATTTAATTAAAAAAATATTGACTTTATGTTCGTTATCTGTTAATTATGCTCGTTAGATGGAGTTTTCCATTATTGCGAACGCCATATTGGAATCGCTATGAGGTTTTCTTGGAATCACCAGATGGCTTTCAATAGTTCTGAAATACGAACATTTTAAGACGCCGAACATTAAAATTGATGCATTCTGGTTCTGAGCAGACCACTGTGCCCTTTGACGTGAAACGTCATATATATATATATATATATATATATATATATATATATATATATATATACATACATATATTTTTATATATATTTTACTAACAATTTGTTGTTATCCATCGCGTATACAAAATTTGGAATTTTATTTATTTTTAAGATAGTTTTTTTGTAAATTTTATTCTGTCATAAATTTTCAAATAACATGTATCTGTGCACAAACCAAAGAAATACACAATATATGTTAATTTTATTGTCTGCAAATTAAATATTTTTCCGAAAATGTCTTGACATTTTTACCATAAATGCCTGTGCAAGTGTGACACACCCACACATTGACATTTTAATATTTTTTGCTTTTTATTGCAACACCATCAACTTTAACATTTGGGACATGAATTTTAAATTATGGTTTATTGAAAAAAAAAATTACAAATCAATATCTCCAAGAAGAAAGAAATTGTTTTCTAATTTAGATACGTCTATAAGATATTGATAAAAAGCTACAGGTGTCATTTCTGCATGTGATCTAAACATACATTTTGACAGATGGTAACAACAAAGGATTTTGAGCTCTCGAATGGAAGTGATTTCTTATCGAAATTTAAAAACGTGAATTTTTTTTAGATAATCATCTTCGTATTTTTTAACAAGTTGATGTACTAAAAAGTATTTTTATTCATAATGAATGTGTTGGGTTTGGTTTTTTATTTTTAAAATTGACCGAGAAATTAGTAATAAATATAACATTGTGAAAAAAATCTCTTTCAAATACATGAGCCTAAGAGCAAAGTTTTTACAAGCTTCCTTAATAATTATAAATAGAAAAAACTTCTATAAGTCTCGATTCTTACTATGGGGCCGCTCTGGATACGCTATTCATACGCTGTTGGTCCAGTAAAATATTCTTAAAGGAGAAACATTATCCGTTTCGCGAAGATTTTCATATCGTAAACTCTTTTTTATTGAAAGAATGAAGAAATGCATGGGGTACTCGGAAACTTAAGGAGGTTATTTTATATGATAAAATAAATGTCGTATGTAATTTCCACGAACTTGACATATAAAACTTCATTGTTCATGAAAATAATTTTTGCCCCCCCCCCTTATTGGTTGCCATTACATGCAATGATTTGTATGACAACATTGAATTCCTTGCTAGTTTCTTATATTGGCGTGTATGAATGTTAATTTTATTATTTTACTAATAGGTTCAGACAATAACTATCCCTTTTTAGAGTATATCTAAAACAATAAATCACTCTTTCTTGTTTTAAGTGACAGGTAAATTGAATATATTCAATAAAAAAGACCGGGATAATTAAGTGTTTCTGTAAAACAATTTTTAACAGTTTTTAATTTCCTCAAAATTATAATTTTTCTCTTCAAAGCATTTCCTTTAAAGCTAATTTTTTAAGCTTCTTTGGAAGGGCGTAAATATGTTCATATTTAATAGCTAATCTATCTAAACAAAACAATATTTATTAAAACATTTTACATATAAAAAGGTTATTAATTTTTAATCTAAACATATACATAAAGATTTACTAGCAACTTTTAATTTTTACATTAGTTCAAACTTTTCATTTACGTAACTGTTTGAGAATCTGAAATTAACCTTTCCCAGAGTTGAATTTTTGAAATGGCAATCGATGACACATTATTGTCTATTTTGACAAGAAATTTTCACTATACAAATTTCCTTACTATTTGAGCTAAAATTAAAAATTTTTGGTAGTAATTAATTAAATATAAATTTATTTTAAATATGTAACATATTCAAACCAAAGGTTCCTATTTTAGCCAAAACATATACGTAACAGTAAAACTTATGTAATTTTCCGACATGCTTATTAATTTTGAAAAAATTTATATATATATATATATATATATATATATATATATATATATATATATATATATATATATATATATATATATTATATAAAAGTTTTTTCCCTTAGGCTCATAATTTGAATTTAAGGTAAAATTTTAAATAATTATTATTGAATGCTTTAAAACTTACCAATGATAATGAAATAAACTACAATTTAACAGATGAGGTCTTTCATCATCTATCATCATGTCCTACCACGAAGAATCGCTTTTTTTTTAAAAACCAAAAAAGACCACAAAATTCTCTTTCTTGTTAGAAATTCTCAGTAAAACGTTACATAGAATGTGATGAAATGCATAAAACAGCAAAATTAAAAATAAGTTCTTTTCAAAAAGAAAGTATTCAGTCAATGTCAAAAATATACTTTCACAAATATAATTAAAATTTTGAGAATTCATTGTTGCCAAGACAATTATTTGCATCTAATGGCACGGAGCACGGTGGAGACATTTTTAATATAAGGGAAACATAGGCAGTTCATGTTTATATGTCAAGTTCGTGGTAATGTCTAACATTTTCATTACTGAAAATAATTCCTTCTAATTTACCTAGAATTAAATTGATAAACCGAATAAAAATATACTGTGTGTCGGTTTTGAGATTTTTACACTTGGTAAATTACGCAAATAGGTAGCAAAAATGTTTTAGGCTTGAGAAATTTTTGTCTTAGAGATCACAAAGTTTTGGTCCTCTAAAATAATTCATAATTAATTATCAAGATATAAATCTGATTTATCGAAAAGATATTAGACAATCAAAGTCTATTGTAAAGCCCGTTACCGGTATAAAATTTATGCAAAATAATTGGCTTGGTATTTTTTACGAATGGTTTAACCATAAATGTGAAAAAAGGTGAGAGGTACTGGTCCGTAATGGGAGGAAACAAAAACAGACCCGTCGACCATGAAAATTTTTGGATTGGAATATTACTTTGAATTAATAGAAAAAATATATATTGATCTGGTAAATTTACATATTGGTATTTATAATAACAGGGTTATTATCTCCTTGAAATTTAAGAAAAATGACGAACTTAAGACTTTTAGGTGTAATTTGATAAATTTATCGTTAAGTGAGAAAATTTTTTAAATAACATTATTTTCGTTACATCCTGACTAATATTTTAATTAATTTTTCTTCTCGTTTTTTTACAAATTTTTTTGCCTGTCAGCTTTTTTAGTCGGTTTAACTTAAATCTGTGAGTAAATAATTTTAAACAATTACGGGAAGTTCTATTTTGAGAAACCTAATTTTGCAGATTGTTCGAGAAATAAATAAAATTGGTTTACCAAAAAATGTGCTATTGAAATCTTGCTATACATTAACAATTTCTTACTTATTTAATGTGTAGGTCTATTGGAACCACAAATTAAAATTATCGTGAAGTATACAGAGTGACTCAAAAAAAGTTTCACACTAAAGTTGTCAAAATTCAAATGAAGTGCCCTGTATATCATTGCATATGTTGATTATGCAAACGAAATAAGAGTAAGTTACTTCATATTTTATATACCTAAGGAAAGCCGCTCTTGAGATATTTAACCATTCTTGAATTTGTAAACCAAACTTTACGAGGCTTGCCTATTAAGGCTAGATATTTTAAATCGTATTGTTTTTTTTTTATGAAATCATTACAATTTATTGTAAAATAAAAACGATCTCAAAAAAATATACATTTAGAAACCTACATTTTCATGTTATTGTCATTAATGTCAAATAACATTCTCATTTTAAATGGAACACCCCATATTTAACATCGCACTTATATTCTTATTTTAACAATCTTTAAATTATATTAAAGTTTTCTTTACCTATATTTTATGTAATATTTCATAACTAGGTTAATAGAAAACTTTATTAAAGAGATGAAAAACTTAATATAAAAAATTTAAAAAACTAATATTTTGAATACATACTCAAATTGATGTCCATCTCTTTTAGTGCATAAGCGAACTCTTTTCCGAAATGACTATCTTCAATTAATATATTAGGTGTTATAGAGCGATATTCTGTTCTTAATCTTTCTTTCACTTTTCCGGGTGTCTTTAACGGTATATCATAAGAAGAAATCAGGACTTGTTATATCCAGAGACCTTGCTGGTCAGAATTGTGTTCTTCCACGTATCGGGATATTGAGTATCTAATTCATTTCTGACGTTAACTTGGACGTTCGCAGAAGCAGCGTCTAGTTGCAGCCACATTTTTGCTCGAATATTCAGTGGAACATTGGATAAAAGAAATACTTTTGTTGGTTTAGAAATAAAATAAAATTTTTATTTATCCTGGTATTTTAAGGTTCAAAATTATTACTGTTGTACTTGTCAGTTTCAATCTTTCACTGTCAACCTAGACCGATTTTAAAATTAGACCAAGTTAGTGAATTAGGAGGTAAATTTTTAATCTGTAAGAACTTTTGAACCATCCTGAATAATGTAACTAACTTTCAAATTTAAATCAATCATCCTTGTGATAATAAAGAACCAATTGACTAAGCTATTTGTCAAATTAGTTTTTTTTTTTCTAAAAATGGATATACATAATTTCTTCAAAAAGTAATCCTTACGAAGTATTTAGCTGTTCCCACATTGCAGTAAAAATTAGCAATATAGTCCATGCGGGACGCCGCCAGAATTAATGGCAGTACACGGCGTACCTTATAGTCCATTAAAAATGTCCGAACGAGAATAGATATTAAAGACATATAACGTTGAAGAATATAGGGCGCCTGGAAACTGAAGAATGAATTAGAAGTATGCCCGGATTCCGACATAATGTACAGCGAATATACTATTTGAATATTTACAAGCGAGCGTTCCGCTTTCTGGCGGCCAACTAACTCAACTAAAAATAAACAGAATTTACAATTCTGCTATTTTCCAAGCGCCCAGCTGAAATTTTGATAATAGCTTTAACGGATTCCCCTGACCCCATATTTCGAGGAAAACTTCCAAGCGTCCGTCTACACACGCTTGGAAGAGGCGGATGTTTGGAGTATAGTATATAGTATATATATATAAACAGAAATAAAATAAAATCTTTGGCTTAGCGGACGTGAAATGTGTCAGTCTGTACTATTCTCGTGTTAAAAAGTGCGGAGCATTCCAAAGTATGGAAAGACTCCGGGTCCGACAGATGGCGATAGCGCTGTTTCGTCCTAATATGAAACTCGTCAGGCCACTGCAGTCGGTACAAATCATCATCTCGCCTCTATATCCTATAAAGCTGAATTTAAGATTAAAAACAGCAAATAGGACGACAAAGGTGACATCTCGATGCTTCACTCGATAACACAAGAACCACACAGATTGACAAAACTTGAGTGAACCATCGATATGTCACCTTTGTCGTCCTATTTGCTGTTTTTAATCTTAAATTCAGCTTTATAGGATATAGAGGCGAGATGATGGTTTGTACCGACTGCGGTGGCCTGACGAGTCCCATATTAGGACGAAACAGCGCAGCCGCCATCTGTCGGACCCGGAGTCTTTCCATACTTTGGAATGTTCCGCACTTTTTAACACGAGAATAGTACAGATTGACACATTTCACGTCCGCTAAGCCAAAGATTTTATTTTATTTCTGTTTTTATATTACAAGGAAAAGAACTTTATTTATTTATTATATATATATATATATATATATATATATATATATATATATATATATATATATATATATATATATATATGTTTATACGGCTTTTACGGATTCCTCCGTATGAGCATTAGCAGTGGTTATATCCACATTATGCTGTTGTAGTGCTGAAATCACATTCAGCAAACGTACAACTATATGTAACTCCGTATGTAAGTGAAATAAAATGCGAAACAGTGAATGCAAACTTCCCTCCATTATATCCTTTCTGTGTTAGAGGTTGCACAGTTAGAATAAATTGTAATAAAACACAATTCATCCTATTCCACCACCATCGAGATGGTGGCCCACCTGTACCACCACACCGAGAAGAAAATCAAAGCTTACCCTCCCCGCCACAGTGATACGGCAGAAATACATGTTCTACAGTCTAGTGAGAGACGAAACATGTATCTCTGCCGTATCACTGTGGCGGGGAGGGTAAGCTTTGACTTTCTTCTCGGTGTGGTGGTACAGGTGGGCCACCATCTCGATGGTGGTGGAATAGGATGAATTGTGTTTTATTACAATTTATTCTAACTGTGCAACCTCTAACACAGAAAGGATATAATGGAGCGAAGTTTGCATTCACTGTTTCGCATTTTATTTCATATATATATATATATATATATATATATATATATATATATATATATATATTTATATTAATATTTATTTGATTGAAATATAACAATAAAACTATTTCTTGCCGCGAGTACAAGGTGTCCAATAACTTTGGATACGTTATTTCCTCTTGGTTGAAAATTTGTTAGGTGATTATTGACATAATATTCTAAGTAATTAAAAAACCACCTGACGGTATGATGACAGAAAACGAGTCAGCTCATGTATTTAAATAGACGATCGACGCTCACGCTTGGCTCCCCCGCTACACCTTCACTGCATAAGCTGGCAATCTTTTCACCGAGATAGAGCCAGGTGACGTTTTTATTTATTCAAAGTAGCATGTAAACTATCATCTGAAAAATTTTTAACTGATAGGAAATTTTTTTTTTCATGTTCTCGTGACCAGCTGATGTATAATCCACCTCCTTACAGCCAGCTGACTTTTTTTTCTTCAAACTATTGTGTCAACTATCATTTGACAATTTTTCAATTGGGAGGGAAATTTAAAATATTTTTTTTTCACGTGAGTGGGAGGCTGCCGCTGTTCAACCCAAACACGTAGCTGCAGTTGACGTTTACGATGGTTCATGATACAATTCTCTGAAGCATTTCACTTGTTATCGCCCGAGAGAAATTTGGTCTGGAAAACCTGTTGCTGACTTGCAGTCTGTAATCTATTCCACTGTTTACTTAAATACGTTGACCTTAAGGGAGATTATCTTTGAAATCCTTGAAAATAAAACTTTCTTAGGACCCCACCTATTTTATTTTGCATAAAAATATTTCCATACAAATTTTGAAATCAGTTTATTATGATTTCATCTTTTCAGACTTTACTTTTGCGAATTTCGTTATCTACCAAATCGACAAGATATTACATTGTGTATATTATGTAAAAAAGTGTTGAAAAGAATGCGGTATTTTTTCACGCTGTGGTGATATGCACGAGCGCTTGTGTATGAAGGAAATAAGCCATCGGTGTAAATAAATACTAAACTTGATTCAACGTATTTAAATCAGTAACTAGTGTATGATTTGGCAATGTTGTGATTTTACTGTTTTTGTTTATCTCCGAGGCAGGCTAACCTTACTCTTTCATAATAAATAAGCTTAAAAAATAGTAAAATGTTCACTCATAATATTCGAATGGCAAATATATTATTTATATCGATCTCAAGTGCGCGCTCATCTTAATTTTTCTGTAATTTTTTTATTGATATGTCAGTCAGTAAACCGTACGGAAAATAAATGAGATCGATTTAATACTTAGGAATTTTCTTGTTCTCCGCCTTGACCAAAATAAAAAAAAGTACAGTGTCAGTATTTGTTTAATTGGTCAATCCTGGTGGGCAGCAGTTTCTGCTTAGTACATGTTTCACAACAGAAACATTTCCCATAACACTCTGTACAAACTTTTATATATTTAAAATTGAATTATCAAAAAATTACAAGGCAAATTTAATCGAAATTCCTCAATAGTATGGATTACGACTTAGATTATTATAAAAAAAAATATTTTCATTATGCTCTACTATTTTTTATTTAACATGGATATCGACTAGACCTTCTTAAACTTTCTTTTACGTAGTTTAGTTCGTAGAACTGTTTAGCACAACTCTAAATAAAGTTAAAAAAATATTATATCAGTCTAACTTTATTTCATACATTCATTTTCCATAATATTTATGGATGTATTCATACATTTCAACAGAAATATTACCTCTTTTTTTTAAAAGAAGTAGGTTATCAGTTCGATTGTTTTATATACATATATGGACAAATTATTTTTTCTGTATATAAAATGTTTTCATATGTATAGTTTACAGTAACCCATGCTGACATTAAGAAGATTATAAAAACTGGTAAACCCACATTCAGCCACAAACCAAAGGTTATTCTTGTAACACCAATTTTTTATTTCATACCTATACCCGTTTCGTTGTTTGCCGAACAATACAAAAGTCAAGGCTTGAAAATAAAATGGCGCCTGGTCAGACACCGACTTGCGTTGGCCTTTGCTATTTTAGACAGCTAAAATAATTTATTTTCCAAATCATTGTCGTATAAACTCGTTAAAAAAATTTATGTTCTAGTTAAATAATTGCTTTCAAGTTAAATGTTTTATTTTAATTAGCTCATAAAGGATAATTATTGCAATGCTCGGTCTTGCGTAAAAAGATTTCTATAGACACGCTTTAATTTGGTAAAATATCGCGAAATCATGCATATGCCGAGTTGGTATTTTTTGGCATGAAATTGATTATAAAAAAGGCTAAGTTAGTGAAAGTATTATGTGTATAAAAAGGATTATGGAAAATCTTACAAGGAAATGTCATATAAAAGAACGAAATACTTATAAAACTGGAAGTTTAAGAACTGTTTTTAGCACAAACGTCACAAGCTCAATTATAGCTATAAACATTCACACCGTCACACACATATACCCAATACTCGTGGACATACACACACTTTCAAGACTAATCCTACTATTAACGTGTTTAATTATTTTAAAACACTTACAGCCGAATTCACTAACATGGTTTAATTTTAAAACTATCCTAAATTGACAGCAGAGGGCTAAAACTCATAACTCAGGCAAGTTTTAAATCTTAAAAATATAAGCATAAAAAATAATTTTGTTTTATTAGTGAACAGGTAAAAATGAAGAATTTTATGTATTTTCGGTACTTAACTATTTCCCTTAAACATTCCAAACCATTATCGCAGGGTTTTTATCGTTAATATCCCTATATAAGCATTTATTTGTTGACACATGCAATATAAATTGTGACAGTATCATAAGTAAAACAAAACTAGCCGACTAGAAGATTTACATTTCATGGCAACTAGATTGGGTTTAAGCCTTAAATCTTTTTAGTAAATCTGGCTGTTAAATTTTAAAATTTGGACAAAAAAAACATATACAAATCAAATAACTTATGATAAGATAAAGGTCTTTAGTTTTTATAAAGTCCCCTCCATTAAACGAAAGTATAATATTCGTCCAATGAATAAAAAGCATTTTCCAGTAAAAACCTTTTTTACCACACTATCAACCTGTTCTCTCCATGATAGAGATGAGTCCAGTGTTACGCCTAAAAAATTTTTTATATCTACCGGGGGATTGTTTTGCTTTGAAAGAAAAGTATAATGATTGATTCTGAATTTTAAAGGATATGAAACGAGCTTTTCAGTATTTAATTTTAAATAACACAGGCCGACAAAATTTTTAAGCAGAAATCGTACTATAATTTTCAGAAGGCTTTTGACGCGCTAAATCTAAATCCAAGATAATTTAACTTAAAAATGCAAAAAAAGGCATTTTAGGACATAATTGAGGTTACTTTTTAACACTAAGTGACGTTGCTTCACAAAACTTAATATCACATCTTAAAGTACTTCCTTCAAAATCGTTTTTCAATGGCCCCAATATCTTTTTTTTTTTCACCGAGACGTCGGATGTTATATTTACTCGTTGAGTTCTGCCATACAAATATGAACGAATCAAATCGTTTGCTAGACCTCCAGCTCCATACATATTTGATTTTAAAAATAATAAATTGTGATTTATCAAATCAAATGTCTTCTATAGTTCAAAATAGTTACCACTTACCTACCATCAAGCTCCTTCACAGCCAAATTTAAAGACTTAAAAATAGCGTCCTGTGTGGACTTTCCAGACATAAAACCAGACTGATTCGGAGCAAACATAAATAGCACTCTCAATCACTAGATATTATCGACAATAGTGAAACTGTTCTATAATTATTTGAATCCATGCTGGCACAATTCTTACATATGGGAACAGTTTTAGCATCTTTTAATATAGTCTCCAAATTGACCTTGAAGAAAGCAATTACTATTGACATCAGTCAATGGATATCAAATCATATGACATACTTTTTTCAACACTCTTGCTGGTATTTCATTAAGACCAGTCAAGTACTTAGGTGGAATTTGCATAATAATATTTGTAACTTCATTTGGTGTATAGGGAATCAAACATAAACTCGACGCCAGACTTCTGCTGACACCATCCTGACCCTCACCACTTTGAACATAATTTGTGCACACTCGAAATCTGTCATCAAATAACCTAGCGCTCAATAAATTTATCTCCTTGTCAGACTTTTCAGAATTTTGACCATTCTGAAGTAAAGTCCACGTTGTTTTTGTTTTGAGAATTTTAAATCTTATTGTCATTATAAGCTATTTTGCATTGATTTACGTAATGTTTGTAAAACTTCATTTCCTATTTATTCTTCTCTAAAATAGTCTCATTTTTAGTTCTCTTATACAAGTCATATTAATCTCTTATTTTTTGGGACCAATCATGCATTTCAGGGGTGATCCAGTTTTTATTTCTATTGACAGTTACATTTGATTTCAGAAGTGAGATATTTGAGTCAAAATAAAAAAAGAAAATTTTTTAAAAAATCTCCTGTTTTCAGCTTCATAGACACGTTGCCAATCTTCACCCTGCATCTGGTTTTACTTAAATTCGGTTCATAGTATCTGCGTTTAAAAGTATCTGTCCTAGAAGTTTTAACCGGTAAATTTTTAATTGAAAATATTAAGGCATAATGATCAGAAATATTACATTTATTAACAAAACAATTTATACTCTATTTTTCTATGTTAGAATATACATTATCAATTTGTCATTTACTCAATTACTCTTTTTATATGAGTTTGAATTCTGTAGATGTGCAGCAAACCCTTGAAACCACTACTACTTGCAGCCAAAAAGTCGATAGTAAAATCTCCACACAGGGAAATATTTCAGCCAACAAACCACCAGCACTTCATACTGAAGGCCTTAACAAGTATCCCAGTACGGCTAAAGATAGCCGTATCTCCCCCTTTAATTTTTTCTTGACAAAAATAATTTATTACGTCATAATTATTGGCAATATATAGTAAACTCATTATCCGATAACCATGTTTCATTCGGACATAATATATCCGGGCAGACATCATTCAAAAATGCACTCAATTCATTCACCTTATTTCTAATCCTACGTATATTTAAACTAGAAGTACAATACCAGTATTATCTTGCCAAAGACAGACGAAAAAATTGAATTCTGTCATTTTTCTGATGGTCGTCAATATCACTGTTATAATGAAAAGTACGTAAAGACTCGTCTGCGACGATATCAGCAACAGTAAACCCCACATTCTGATGTCTATTTCCATACCCTTGTAGTTGAGCTCAGCGCCCTGATCTAAAACCACAGGTGATTCCACCGATTGTAAATTGGGTTTTAAATCTAATCTAAGCACTCCAGTATCAGTACTTATGACATCAGAATAACTATTGACAGCACCAATGATTTCGATAAAGATAAAATTTTTACAATTGGCCGCTTTCCTTATACTGAAATTCAGAACACAAAAATTAATTCAATCAATTCTTTATAAAGTTATATGAGGCGATACTTGAAACATACAAGTTTTGGTATCAAAATTATCTAAATAATAAAATATTTATTAAAAACGACTTTAAAAAAAAATGCTGAAAAGCCACAAAAAATAATAAAAATTTTTATAATGAAATGAAATTTTTGAAGTAGGTGCCAAAATAAAATCGGGCAAAAAGTAATTTATATAAAAAGGTTATTAATTTCATTTGGTAATAATTTGGCGCTGATTTAAAAAATTTCAAATTCATATAAAAATTTAGGTTTTTTTTTTAATTTTTAGTGTTTTTGTAGACATCGGTTCGGTTCTTTTTTAAAAATTTTATTTTTCAATTTTTAGTTTTGAACTGAGTTGAATTTCTAAGGTCGCTAAAAAGTGCCCATTTTATCGAAAGTTATGGACCACACTATATTGAACAAAGAAAACTTCTGTAATTCTGAGAATTCTCTAAATATTAGTTTGGAATGAAATTATACCAGACAAATGCTTAGTCTGCTCTAGTAAATCTACTGTCTTGAATTTAAAGAAATTAATTTTAATTCGTAACCTAGGCCCCCAAAACTCCCAACGCCGATATTAAAAGAACTGAAGACATGCAAATTTTTCAGCTCTACATATTTTTATCCGGCATTGAGTCTAAACCCCCCAATATCACTTTCTAACAATCCTTGAAACATGGTTTTTGTTTATGCTGATGATTTCCGCTATCGTCAACCCTACTATGACAAAGGTTCTATTTAAAACAAGTTAAAATATTTTTTGGCATTTCGACTTGATTTTGAAATTAACATAACTTGAACAACAACTAAATTCAATTAATCGCATAACAACAATATGTGCTTAAAATTTATAAAAACAACTTGTCTTATTTTAAGCAACTTTTATTATTTTTCGTGCAAAATTTATCAAAAATAAATACGAGATTAGCCGTTTAAATTTCGGGAACTTATTACACTGTCTTTGATGCCATTTGACATATTCATTTTAAAGTTTGTTATTTTACACGGTACACGTACTCCGGGACGTTTTGATATAGGGATGCTGTGTTGTTAACAGTAACTTTTGAATGATGAAACATGGTTTTTAGTTTAAGACCATCTCATCTTAGTTCTGATTCCCATGATTCTTTATAATATCGAATATGTTAAGACACAACGAAAATTTAGACCAACGCTAGTGGATTTGAAGGAAACATATTTGGCATCTACAGATTTCATCTTTTAAGGAATACGGGCAAACTTTGAGGGTAAATATCGAGATAATAACTGTTCTTCTGGTGATGTTCTTGGTAGAGAAAAACTTACCCAAAGGATATGTGCAGCTGACATCTGTAATTTTGATGTTTATGCCTTTTGGCACGTGTTGTTACCTATTATAATCACACTGAGATAGAACCATTAACTTGTTCAAAGTTGAAATTTCCTACTGTAACATTTTGCACTATCAGATCTAGGTAAACATACTTATTTTGTTTCAGATTCATGTTTTCTTTGATTAGTATTACTAATATCAATAACAAAGATATTATATATGAATAACTTTAGGCTTAAATTTCCATATATTATAAATGTTTATAAAATTCTAATCGATCATTCTCACTTTAACCGCATGGTTTCTACTCGACGGTACCGATAGATTTTTTTTATTACAATCGATAAGTTTCTATTTTGTCACTTTCCTTATTAACTAATAAAACCAATATGGTTATTTTTACACGCACCATTCTGACATAAATAAACAGTTAGTAAAATTAACATTAAATTTAATTATTGAAACCTGCAAATCACGGACAAATACAGAGATAGGTTTTTTTAAATACAGTTATTAAAAAACGCTCTATATTATTTTCAAAACATCATAATTTTATCTCATGTTTCATGTAAATAATTATTCCATATAGCGGATTCGGACTGTGAAGGATATAAAACTGGACCGTCTACGTCTATCCGTTTATTTCTATTGTAAAATATAAATGATGGGATACATTATACGGTCCTATTTTAGTATACAAATTTGCTTTTAATTTTTTTTCTGGGCTCTCGATAAAAACATTTTAGTCATTGGAATCTCACTTGAAATTAATTGCCGATCCCTGTTCTAAACATATCGATAAAATTTCTAGTAAATTCCTTAAAATAATGTATTTTTTAGTTTATGAGAAATTCAAATTATATATGTTTGTACGAGGGTGGTTGGATAAGTTCTCGGCCTGAAACAGAGATGGCGCTAGTACGATCAAATAACTATAACATTTTGTAAGCATTAACCTTGAGATGTTCGAGCGATTATAAAGTACATTGTTTTAAAGGGATTAACTCCTACGGACATTAAAAATGAGTTAGATTCTACTTTAAAAGATTCTTCTCCTTCGTTTTCGACAGTGAAAAAATGATCTGCTGAATTTAATCGTGGTCGTACATCAATTCAAGATGCTGAGTGCTCGGAACGCCCAAAAACCACTACAACTGACGAAATTGTCACAAAAATTCACAGTGTCATACTTCATGACCGCCGACTGAAAGTACGAGATCTTATTGGTGTAGCAAACATCGACAGATCGTGTCCACTACATTTTACATGATGTTCTTGGCATGAAAAAGCTTTCTGCGCGATGGGCGCCGCCGCGTTTGTTAACAGTCGACCAAAAACGTCTTCGAACGAACACTTCGCAAGAGTGTTTAGATTTAATCAGACGCAATCCTGCTAAGTTTCTTCGACGTTTTATAACTGTAGATGAAACATGGATTCACCGTTACATGCCATAGACAAAGCATCAGTCTAAACAGTGGGGGGGGGGGGCAGGTAAAAGTGCGCCAAAAAATCAAAAACGGCTCCGTCTGCAGGAAAAGTCATGGTCACAATTTTTTGAGATTCACTCTGTGACCTACATTGCGAAGTGCTTCCACATGCGCTATATTTACCGGATCTTGCTCCCAGCGATTACTTTCTCTTCCCAAACTTGAAAAAATGGCTTGCTGGACGAAGATCTCCTTCAAATAACGAGGCCAGAGCAGCGACAACCGCTTATTTGGCAGAATTGGACAAATCGCATTATACTTCGAGTATTAAAATGTTAGAACATCGTTGGTCCAAATGTATTGAAGTACAAGGGGACTATGTTGAAAAATACACTGAGACCTGGTAGATCTATTGTGCCCCTCTATTGCTGTCAAGTCATAAGAATTGCCTTATCAGCTATAGCAGGTCCTCCAGTCCCATTTTCCTACATCCTCCCTCAGGAATCTTAGGATGTTGGGCAGTTTCAAGGTGAGCAGCTCCCCTTCTTCGATTTGGTGTGTTCCCAAGAATCGCATCCTAGGGTTTTCTAGAGCGGTGCACTTTGAAAGGATATGAATAGAGGTTTCGTCCTCCTCTTTGCAGAATCTACATTCTTCTGCTTCTATCAAGTTTCTTTAGGTGTCCCTTCAGGTAGCAATGCCCCATCAGGATCGCTATCAAAACTCTGAGTTGATTTTTACTCAGGCTTATGCATTCTTTGAATCTCTTCTGGTTGTAGTTCCCAATAAGTGTCGTTGCTTGTTTCAATCCTTGCAGCTCCAATAATTGAATCTCCTGCTTTCTTTCTCTATTTCTAGTTCTTACAGCACTACGCTGCTGCTGATTCCACAGAAAGGCCCCAAAAATGGTATCTCAGCCTCTTTCTACTATTGCATTCTCCTCTATCTCGGTGTATCCCGGTACCCACATGAGGGCGACTTTATTATTTTTACTCAAATCATTTAATTTCTATAGACATTCTCAGACCATCTTGGAGCTGATAACTTGAGAACTTAGCGCACTGATGGCTGCTGGACTATACGACATAATTCCAAGATGGTCTGGAAATGCCTAGAGGAACTGAATGATTTGAGTAAGAATAATAAAGTCACCCTAATATGGATACCGGGACATACCGGGCTAGAGGAGAATGAAATAAAAGACAAGCTCGCAAGGAAAGGGGCTGAGATACCTTTTCTGAGGCCAGAGCCTTTCTGTGGAAACAGTGGCAGCGTAATGCTGGAAGAACTGAAGATAGAAGAAGAAAGCAGAAGATTCAATTATTGGACGGAGCTGCAAGGATTGAGACAAGCGAAGATACTTCTAAGAAACTACGACCAGAAGAGATTTAAAGAATGCATAAGCTTGAGAAAAAACCAGCTCAGAATTCTGACAGGGGTCTTGATGGGGATTGCCGTCTGATGACACACTCAAGAAATTCAGACGCAGTGTACAGACCCCCAACTCTACGCACATACATACATCTGACATGATGATAATCTCAAGTTATCGAGACATCACATTGTTAATTTACATTATCTTTATCCAGAATTGGAAACGCTTTATATATTTTTTGTAGCGGTTGCAGTCTTTCATTGATTTTATTCTTAATTTTACTTCATAGTTAAATTATTTTTCTGAATTCGAGTAATGACTTTTTTGTTTTGAATGTTTCTTATAGTTAATTTTAGGTTGAACTTTCAATTAACAATTGTGGGCGTTTAAGCCGATAGAAGGGCATTTTGTATTTTTTATTTAGAGTCAATTCGATTTTGTTTGATTTGATCCTTTAACATACGCTGATGATGTCCATGTATACCGTTTTCTTATTAGGAGCTTAAATCATGAGCTGAATATTATTAACTATTTCAACATAAATTTCAGTAAGTTTTCCCTAGGGCTCAATTATCTTAGCAAGACTATACAAGGTGTCCCACGACGAACTACCGCGATCGATATATCAGGCAATAGACTTTGGAAAATTCTAAAAATTTGACAGTTTACTAAATTCGATGTGGACAATTCGGCTAAAATATTTACACTGGAAGTTGACGCCTTCATGTTTATTTTAAATCGAACACCCTTTATGTAATTTCATTTTTAGATTCTACCCATTATTATAAACATATTTCATGTATAATATTCTATACTTGTCTAACTGTTTTTGACATATTTTATATCAAAAATGGCTTTTGCAGACCTAAATATAACTAATAATTTCTTCTCTATGAAAGCATTTATTATTTAATTAGGGTTAGTTTCCTTCTAGAAGGGATCCACTTTAGTGGACTGTGTTGATATTTTGATAATAAATAAATACAGGGTGATCAAAAACTAACATTAAATATTAATTGGAGAAAAGCATTACAAGCCAATTTTTTTAAACGTAAATTCCCTATTTTTATAATGTTATTTTATTTGGCATTAAAAATAAGGCTGACTTTTATAAGGTTATCTGTTCCAAAAATTTACAGTTTTTACAATATTATCAATTTCACATTTTTGTATTGTAAAAATGCTAAACGGCTTACTAACAAAGAGAAACACCTTATTTTAATAAAAGTTAAATATTTCCACCCTGAACTTCCAAACATTTTTTACATTTCCGAGTTAGTTCGTCATGGGTGGTAGCTCTAATTGAATCTGGAGATAAACTTCCGAAGGTGTCTCTTACTCTTGCCATACAGTCCTCCATCGTTGTCTATGGATTACAATAAACGATGTTTTTTATCGTTCTCTATATAAAATAATCTAAGACAGTCAAATCAGAAGAACAAGGAGGTCACAAAAAAAGGTCCATTGTTGGCAATCCACTTGTCATAAAATGTTGCTTGTAACACATTGGTAATTGAAACGATTCTGTGTAGTGGGGCGCCATCATGTTGTTAAAAAATTTGCCTCTGTTCCGTCAGAGGTAAATTCCTTAAATATTGATTGTCTAACTCTTCTAGAATATTTAAATATCTTTCTTCTACCAAAGTTAATATATCATTTAAAATGGGGGCATTGTATTAAATTACCAGATTTCTTGAAAATTTCGCAATCTTACTTCATGAGGATTTGAATCATTCCAAAAATAGGAATTGTGTTTGTTAAAAAGACCATTTTTCATAAATTTTGCTTCATCAATTCAAATTATGTTGTCCAAAAATCGAGGGTCGTCTTGTATCATCGTTAATACAAATACACAAAATTGTACTCTTTTAGGCAAACCATAATCATGTTTAGGCCTGCAAAAGTCATTTTCGACATAAAATTTGAAATATTTCAAACCTGTTAACTTAGGTATAGGACATTATACATAAAATATGTCTATAATTTTGCGGAAAATCTGAAAACTAAATAACATATGGGGTATTTTATTTAAAATAAGGCAGAAGACACCAACTTCCGGTATAACCGAAATTTCCACCATCTTGAAAATATTTTAGCCGAATTGCCCCCACCGACTCTAGTAAACTGTCAAATTTAAAAAAAATTTCAGTCTATTTTTTGAGAAATCGATCGCGGCATTTCGTCGCGGGACACACCGTATTAGCCAACACAATCATCAGCTAACTCTTTCTTCACCTTCTTTATGAAGCATCAAGATCTCCGAACAGAATAGTTACGTCATCATTGTTGATTGATTTCATCACCTTGTTATGATGATTATAATATTCATCAATTTCAATGTCATCGTTTTCAGTAGTCGGCGTATAATCTTGAATAATATTATTGATGTTATTGTTTCGAAATTGTAACTGTATTATCATTATTTTGTTCGAGTAATTGATTGACACCTTGGACATTAGGTCTCAGTTTATTAGATAATATTTATGAGTACTCGGTATCTGAAATCATTCCCACCAGAAAAATATACAGTGTAATACATTGCATTCTGCATTTCTTGACCTTTAAGTGTCATTAACAGCAAACATATCTACAGTCATTCTGCTTATTTCAGCAATAATATTGTATGTACACTTTGTCTGGTACATACTGTTAATATTCCATACTGTAGTAGCGGTTTATCGGTTTGTTTGGTAAGGACTTCACCTCTGATCACCTGAGGAACTCTATCGTTCCTTCCTCCTGCGACAATCATTATCAGAAAAATTTGTAAGATTTTGTTAAATGTTCACTCCCCATGGTAGGATATAGGAATTAATGAGGCTGTTCTTCACGATTTTCTTTATCGTAGAATCTCTTCCTCTTCAAGATCATTTATTTCGCACAATGAGCTCTATTGTACTTTTTTAAATATGACAGTTAAGAGAATATTGAAAAAGTTAATAAAGAAATTACAAAGGTGATAACCAAGTTAAAAAAAAATGAGGAAACATAAATACATAATACAGGTTAAAAACATTTAAAATAAGTTGGTGTGTGAATACCAGAAATAAAAGTACTACACCCTACGAATTGTTAGCCGGTCTATCAAGTAATATATATTTTGATCTATAAAACACTTGAATATCGCATTCGCTTTCACTAAAAATACAAAAAATTTGGATTTAATAATAGATTTGTGAAAATCACCACTTTAAAAATGAATATTTTCATAATACGACCTTAACAGTTATCATAACGCATAAATTGCACGTAACTGAAAAACAATCTAAAAATATTTACCTTTAATATAATACCAATACAGTTTTATTTAATAATTCTAACGGTTTATGAAACAATAATAAAATGTCGATATTACTTCATAGTGTTTGACCTTTTTATGGTATTTCTACTAATGAAAAAGTATAAATAATATTAATGCATTATGCAATAGGTATTTGCATGTTAACTATGCATACTTTAAAGTCAGTACACATAATGCCGTCGATTCCATATTTAGCAGCATTTCTTACCTAAAATAGATTGTACGTGTAAATGCGAATGAACCTAACCTAACACAACTTGGTCGTATATATGTCTTGTAACATTAAGTTGGCACATTCGAAGATTTTTATAATAAGATCAGCGAAAAAAAAACTATCAACAGCTGATCTACATCTGTTCAATTGGACTTAAGTCTAGGTTATACGGTAGCTTTACTTTTTACCGTTTAAAATGAAGTAGAAGGACTTTCATATACAGGGTGTTTCATTAAGGGTGGCCGGCTACCATATCTCAGGAAGTGATAGTCCAGAAACGTGATGCTGAAAAAAATTTTTAAGTTTCTAACATTCGCCAGGGGGCGTAATTGTTATGATCATGTGAAAAAAATTATTTTTCAGGAAAATATCCCCATATAAGCTGTCAGAAAATATTACACTGATAATTTTAATACAATTCTACATGTTCTTGGTTTAATAATTTTTGCGATAAGATGGCAGGAGAGGAGGGGGTGTCTACTGACAAAAGTTACCATAAGTTTGGTTCGGTTGAACCGAATTTGATAAACTTGGTCTGATTTAAGAAAGGAAGGTTTTACAATTAAAATACAACAAAATAATAGCTATTTTAGAATGATTTTCATGACCCTCACTAGAGGGCATTATTTGGAACACTTCGCTTTTTTTTTCAATTTGACTCCGAAATTTTAAACGGAAAGATATAGTTTTTATATCATACTCAGAAAGTAGAATAAATTTGCAAGGAAAAATGTAAAACAATTTATTTGCTACCTTGATTTGTTTTGGTAGAGCCAAAAGAATAATTGATTTGACGTTGACGGAAAAAAGCTTCTTCTTCTTCTTCTTCTTTCTAACACAGTTAACCATGCAAGTAGGTTATTGCCTGTTCATTGCCATCACGTCTTCCCAGAAAGATGAGGTCCAGCATTCCCGCCATCGTTTTGGTGGTCTTCCCTGTGATCTTTTTCCTACTGGATTATTCATTTTTGCGCTTTTAACGAGTCTACCGTCCTCCATTTTCCGTATATGTTTGTTCCAGAATCTTCGCCTTTGTCTAACCCATCTTCCTATGTCCTGTATCCCGCATTGTTGTCTGATATCTTCATTCCGTATTCTGTCGTGTAGAGTTTTGCTTTGTATACTTCTTAATGTTTTAATATCGACTGTTCTCATCATTTGTAGAGTTCTGCCTGTATCTGGTCTTCTTTCTGAGGCGTATGTTATGATGGGTGTTAGAGCCGTTTTTTATATCTTAGTTTTGCTTTCGGTATTAAGGTATTTGTTCTGCCACACAATTTCTTTTAGACATCCCGAAATTCTAGCCGCTTTCATCGTTTGCTCTCTTACTTCGTTAAAAAGGTTTCCATGGCTCGTTATTTCTGCTCCCAGATATTTGAAGTGATTTACCTGTTCGACAATTTTGGAGTCGATTTCCAACTTGCACCGTATTGGTTCTTTGGATGTTACTAAGCATTTGGTCTTCTCGGTGTTGATGAGCATATTTAATTCTTTCGCTTTAGTGTTGGAATAGTCTTTGGAGGTTATCTCCAGAGTCTGCAATAAGAACAGCATCGGTATGGGAGAATGTGTTTCCCATTTTGTATCCAGCTGTTCTGGGGAGATTTTCTATTATTTTATCCATTATTAGATTAAATGTGAAGAGGCTAAGCGAATCGCCCTGTCTAATTCCTGTGTTTACATATATGTCTTCCATTGTTATATGTCCTACTCTGATTTTTGTTTTGCACTGGATGTTAATATCGTATACTAGGTTAATTAGCCTATGGTTTAGACCTTTGGTTCTCATTATTTCTAAGAAGTCCTTTAAGCGTACTCTGTCAAAAGCCTTGGTCATATCGACGAAGCACATGTACGCAGGTTTATTGAATTCTAAGGATTTTTCAGTTATTTGTTTGACAATGAATATTGCGTCAATAGTTGATCTGTTCTTCCTGAAACCTTGTTGTTCTTCTCGTATACTTAGGATTTTGGTGATTTCTTCCAGTATAGTTTTTGTGAATGGTTTGAGAATGCTATCAAGCAGTGTTATCCCTCGATAGTTTTCTGGGTGCGTTTTCTGTCCTTTTTTAAAAATGGGTATTATTACACTATTTTTCCATTCATTCGGTATTTTTTGTTCTTCTATGATATTCTTGTATAGTGTTAATATTTCATTCCATAGCTTTTTCCTTCCGTATTTAAGCATCTCATTAGTGATCTCGTCTGGTCCAGGGCTTTTTTTATTCTTAAGGGACTTTAAGGTGTTTTCCATCTTGTCATTTGTTAGTTCTATTCTACCGTCCTTCTCATATTCATTTTGTATCTGTTCCATTTTCTCCTCTTCCTTATATAGATTTTTAAAGTATGTTTCCCACTGCTCTAATGTGATTTTATTAGTTTTCACGGTATCTTTGACTTCAAGCTTGTTTCTTCTTAACATTCCCCATATTTTTCTCTGGCTTCCGTACATATCTCTCTCCATCCCTTTTGTGAAAAAAGCAATTGTTTTAAAAGGTCCGTGGACAAGCGTGCCAGGAAAACTCATAAAAAAACTTTCCACAAGTGTGCATTTTTTCACTTTTTATTAGTTTTTTAACTTATTATTTTAGGGTCACAATTAATGTTTATTTGTTGTTTTGTTTCTGTGTACCTTCCTTCATACTTTGTTCAAGCATAGGAATGGTTCAAACCATATGAGACCCAAGATTTGGAGCGTGTTTAAAGGCCAACAGGCAAAAACAACAATAAAAACAACAAACACCTTAACATTATTAATGAAGCCATAGCAAACTTGTTCAACAAACAATAAATAGACTTTCTAAATGTACAAAATAACCACCAATGTGCAAAATGCAACTATTAAAATTTTTTCTAGTGCCGGAAAAGGCAGTTTTCAATTTCAGCTTGTGAAATCATATTTACGGCACTTGGAATTCTCTTAATCATGTTTTTCCATGTATTTGGTTGTGTTTGATTAATAATCTCTTTTAGTCTTTCCCAAAAGTAAAAATCTAGCACGTTTAAGTCCGGGGACCTCAGAGGCCATGAAAACAAACTACCCCTTCCAATCCTACGATTTGGGTAACTAGCGTCTAAAAAAATTACGGACTCTTTCAAAAAAGTGTGGCATCCATCCATCATGCTGATACCAAAGAGACCTTCTTATATCAAGAAGCACGTCTTCTAAGAGGATAGGCATGTTATTCCATAAAAATTCTAAGTACGAGTCGCCATTTACATGGTCATTAAAAATAAACGGTCTGATAATTCTGTGTCCTATTATTCCGCACCACACGTTGACACTCCATCTGTTGTGACGATCCACTTGTTGCATCCACTGGGGATTGGTTTCTGACCAATAGCGCAAGTTATGCCAATTAACTCTTCGATAACTAGTAAAAGTTGTTTCATCAGTCCACAAAATCTGGGAAAGGAACTGGCCATTTTCATTGGACATAGCTCTGAACCAATAACAATAATTCAGCCGCCTGTCAAAATCAGCCTCTGAAACAGTCTGGTGCACAATTACATGATAGGGATGCACCTTAAAATTCTTTAAATTTCGGTACACTGTTGTATAACTTATACTTAAGTTTAAAGAAATGGTTCTGACTCTCAAGTGCGGATCCGCTTGCACCTACGCCAGAACGTTTATAATGTTGTCTTCATTTCTTGACGTACGTCTCCTGAAGGGCACTGGAGTGGGATGCACACTACCCGTTTGAGACGTATTGCCAACCGCCGAAACACTCTTCTATTATAGGGTCTTCGTGCAGGATACCTGACAGCATATTCCCGTGTCGCAATATTACCATTTTCAAAACATTTAAAATATACAGTAAGCATATCGTAAGGCTCGGCATTGGTATATAAATAATTTTGAAAGATGTAATACACAAGTTGAATAACGGTAAAATCAAAATTCCCAAAAAATGCAAGATTAAATTTTGATGAGATACTTGTCTTATCAAAGCTTCATTCATGTGACATATCAATTCATTTCTTTTATTGGAAATTTTCATAGTTTACTAGATAATTTTGTAATAATACGAAAGATAAGTAAATTAAAGGCGATAGTGATGGAATAAAACGTGAAAAATGCAGACTTGTAAAAAGTTTAAAAATATTTTTATTATTTTTTATGACACGCTTGACCACGGACCTTTGAAAACAAATACTTTTTTTCGTCAATGTGATATCAATTATTCATTTTTTCTATAATTCCGGGGAAGATAAAGATATCAAATTAATTTTGTTACATTTTTTTTTTGCAAATTTATTCTACATTCCGAATATAATATACACCTATGTCTTTCCATTTAAAATTTCAGAGTAAAATTGGTAAAATGGGATAGGTTCCAAATAACGCTCTCTAACGAGGGCTGCGAAAATCATTCTAATATAGCTATTATTCCGTTTTAATTCTCAAGCCTCCCTTTCTTAAAGAGACCAAGTTTATCAAGTTCGGTCTAGTCAAACCAAACTTATGGTAACTTTTATCAGTAGACTAACACCCTCCTCTCCTACCCTAACTTTACATCTTACAGCAAAATGTGTTAAACCAAAAAGATGTAAAATTGTAACAACATTAATGTAATTAGTGTTATATTTTCTTGATAGTTTATATAGGGATATTTTCCAGAAAAATGTCTTTTTTACTTGATCATAGCAATTACGCCCCCCTAGCGATAGAGTTATGAACTTAAAAATTACTTCCAGCATTTTCTCTTCGCCACTTTCCTTAAAGCGATTTTTTCCTAAAGTTCTTGGACTATCACTTCCTGGTACCCGGCCACCCTTAATGAAACACTCTGTAAGTTTTCGTAATTGTAATTTTAAAATAAAATACAAAATTTTTTAAGTTTGGTTAAAAATTGAGGAAAACTCCAAGACAATGGAAAATGTCCGGGTCCGAAAAATAACAACAGCTCTGGTTCATTCTCGTATGTGACTCATCAGGGGTACAATCCATCAACTCGCAATTGTGCATTATAAACTGTTTTTAAAATGACAAAACAGTAAACAAGACACGAACAGCGACATCTCGATGGATCACTCAATAGCACAAGAGCAACACGAACCAACAATGTTGTTTAAAACCGTCATGTGATGGCGCGCCGGTAAATTAAAAAAGAATTATATCAAAACTCGGGAGCTCACAGCCTATTTTGTTACGTCATTTTGAATTCTAATTAGTAAACTGTAGGCCATAAGGCTATAATTTAGTTGTTTGATGTTTTTGCCTCATAATGTATCCATTATCCTGAATTTTGATAAACATGGTGTAGGCCATAAGCCTATATTAACGAGAACATAGTTTTGGTGTATCAGAATTTAAACTTGTTCCGAGGAAAATGCATGCTTTTTAATGTTTTAGTCGCCATATTGTAATCACCATTGTACAGTGATAGTAAGTTCAAATGCCTATAATTTAAACCTGAAAGACATTTCTTCAAAATATATTTTTATCTCGGAAATTAAATAATTGAATTTTTTTTCGATAACTTCTGCTTTTGTGCACCATATTGGATATATATATTCTTTGGACTCTTGGGTATAGGTTTGCAATTTTAAAAAATAAAAAACTTGTTTATGTTGACGTTTCGCCCATGATTATGAGCTTTTTCAAAACGTTTATTATTACAAGATTCCTACAACAAAAAGTTAAAACAGATTTAAAAACAATCAACATTTACCAACATATTTCAAAAGATCGAAAAAACAATTATGTAATGAAATAAAATAAGTTTTTTAAAATAGTAACACATATACGCACCTTGAAAATTCATCTTTCCGGTACATTTTAAAAAACTTATTTTATTTCATTATATAATTATTTTTTCGATCTTTTGAAATTGTGTTGGTAAATGTTGAGTGTTCTTAAATCTGTTTTAAATTTTTGTTTTAGGAATCTTGAAATAATAAACGTTTTGAAAAAGCTCATAATCATAGGCGAAACGTCAACATAAACAAGATGTTTATTTTTAAAATTGCAAATCTATACCCAAGAGAGGAACCTCCAAAGAATATAATGTGCATGGTTAAAGAAAATTAGTATTATTATTGATATATATATATATATATATATATATATATATATATATATATATATATATATATATATATATATATATATATATATATATATATATGAAGTAGAATGCGAACTACAAACTTCGTTCCAACCATATCCTTTCCGTGTTAGAGGTTGCACAGTTTGAACAAATTGTTAAGAAACACAATTTATCCTATTCCACCACCATCGAGATGATGGCCTACCTGTACCACCATACCGAGAAGAAAGCCAAAACTTACCCTCCCCGCCACAGTGATACGGCAGAGGTACATGTTTCGTCTCTACTAGACTCATCAGGGTACCGACATGCACCTGGCTGTGCAAAGGACAGATCAGAAGGAAGCATGCAAATACTGAACGCGGCTTCGCCGACCTCCCGCCGAATGGCGTATATATGTTTATGCGGCTTTCACGGATACCTCCGTGTGAGATGCAATAGCAGTGGATATATCCACATTATGCCGTTGTAGTGCTGAAATCACATTCAGCAAACGTACAACTATATGCAGCTCCGTCTATGAATGAAGTAGAATGCGAACAGTAAATGCAAAACTTCGTTCCAACCATATCCTTTCCGTGTTAGAGGTTGCACAGTTTGAACAAATTGTTAAGAAACACAATTTATCCTATTCCACCACCATCGAGATGATGGCCTACCTGTACCACCATACCGAGAAGAAAGCCAAAACTTACCCTCCCCGCCACAGTGATACAGCAGAGGTACATGTTTCGTCTCTACTAGACTCATCAGGGTACCGACATGCACCTGGCTGTGCAAAGGACAGATCAGAAGGAAGCATGCAAATACTGAACGCGGCTTCGCCGACCTCCCGCCGAATGGCGTATATATGTTTATGCGGCTTTCACGGATACCTCCGTGTGAGATGCAATAGCAGTGGATATATCCACATTATGCCGTTGTAGTGCTGAAATCACATTCAGCAAACGTACAACTATATGCAGCTCCGTCTATGAATGAAGTAGAATGCGAACAGTAAATGCAAAACTTCGTTCCAACCATATCCTTTCCGTGTTAGAGGTTGCACAGTTTGAACAAATTGTTAAGAAACACAATTTATCCTATTCCACCACCATCGAGATGATGGCCTACCTGTACCACCATACCGAGAAGAAAGCCAAAACTTACCCTCCCCGCCACAGTGATACGGCAGAGGTACATGTTTCGTCTCTACTAGACTCATCAGGGTACCGACATGCACTACAACGGCATAATGTGGATATATCCACTGCTATTGCATCTCACACGGAGGTATCCGTGAAAGCCGCATAAACATATATACGCCATTCGGCGGGAGGTCGGCGAAGCCGCGTTCAGTATTTGCATGCTTCCTTCTGATCTGTCCTTTGCACAGCCAGGTGCATGTCGGTACCCTGATGAGTCTAGTAGAGACGAAACATGTACTTCTGCCGTATCACTGTGGCGGGGAGGGTAAGTTTTGGCTTTCTTCTCGGTATGGTGGTACAGGTAGGCCATCATCTCGATGGTGGTGGAATAGGATAAATTGTGTTTCTTAACAATTTGTTCAAACTGTGCAACCTCTAACACGGAAAGGATATGGTTGGAACGAAGTTTTGCATTTACTGTTCGCATTCTACTTCATTCATAGACGGAGCTGCATATAGTTGTACGTTTGCTGAATGTGATTTCAGCACTACAACGGCATAATGTGGATATATCCACTGCTATTGCATCTCACACGGAGGTATCCGTGAAAGCCGCATAAACATATATACGCCATTCGGCGGGAGGTCGGCGAAGCCGCGTTCAGTATTTGCATGCTTCCTTCTGATCTGTCCTTTGCATCAGCCAGGTGCATGTCGGTACCCTGATGAGTCTAGTAGAGACGAAACATGTACCTCTGCCGTATCACTGTGGCGGGGAGGGTAAGTTTTGGCTTTCATCTCGGTATGGTGGTACAGGTAGGCCATCATCTCGATGGTGGTGGAATAGGATAAATTGTGTTTCTTAACAATTTGTTCAAACTGTGCAACCTCTAACACGGAAAGGATATGGTTGGAACGAAGTTTTGCATTTACTGTTCGCATTCTACTTCATTCATAGACGGAGCTGCATATAGTTGTACGTTTGCTGAATGTGATTTCAGCACTACAACGGCATAATGTGGATATATCCACTGCTATTGCATCTCACACGGAGGTATCCGTGAAAGCCGCATAAACATATATATATATATATATATATATATATATATATATATATATATATATCCTGTTTGTGTTTTCTTGGGTTTAGGTTCTTTATTTAACAAACAATCTAAAACAATTTTACGTTTCGCCCTCTATTTAAGGCAAAAATTTTTGGCTTTTTATTCATTTTCCGTCCTTGAACATTTTGTTTATTAATTAATCATGGAGTTCTACTTTAACGTCGTCTATTTAGGTACGCACAGACAAAAACAAAAAAAACTATTTCAGATTGCAAGGAATTTCCATGGAAGTGCACTTTTTTCAATTGTAGTCTTTCCTGATATTTCTCCTGGTAGTTTCTGAGAGAGTATTGTGTCGCGTGTGTCTCTCTGTGTTAGAACAGAGTACGTCTGCCCTACGTATAAAGGTTATTTATTTGGTTGAGAATTATATTGTAATCTCTACGAGATTAAGTATTAAGATTATGTGGATTGTTTAGAGATGGCGCTGCTTGAGCTAAACTCTTTATTTTGTTCGATACAGGTTGCTTAAAGGATTCACTTTCTCTGTGGTCAGAGACGTTTGCCACTCTGTATAGACGAGAAACAATTAATTCTAAGCGGTTCCGTAAGTGGCGGTGCACTTTCACGGGTGAAACTTTTACCCTTGTCTAGTAGTTCCTTGAAATATAAGATCGAGTTAGAGTATATCTACCCTTATCATATAAGGTTATTTGAGTTGGTTTAGAACTATATAGTTTTTCTAATATACAAAGCGTCAGTATCATGAAATACTTTTACAACGTACATTTCCGAGCTCTGCTGGTTACTCTAAGTACACTATTTTACCATAGAACGTACCATTCACCAATAATTTAAGCTAACCTAGATTAAATATATATGCAGAAAATATTCGAAATAAAATCGAAAGTTTCATTATAGTAATTTCTTATATCTCAACAATAATAACAGTGTGATAAGTATTTTTACCAACCTTAAAAGGCGATAACTATACCGCACCTCTTACTCGACTAACCGAGCGCACTTTCGCTAAATTAAATGAACGTAGTTTTTTGTTCGTGAAAATTGCATCTGCAAAGTGTAGCAAAAATAAACAACCTTCACCGGGTGCATCGGCCCAACCTAACGTCGCATATTTGCTTTGTCACTTTCATTTAAGTTGGGAAAAGTTCAAAAAGCTTAGAATGGAAAACTAAAAAAGTTATTTTATTTACCACAGTCAAAAAATGGTCATAAAAGTTTTAGCGCGTGCGCCACTGGTTGAAGTAGAAAATATTATTTTACTTCAAAAAGGCCACTTGATTATTAGCTAAAAATAATAACATATGTATCTGAAGTTGTCTGATTTAGAGAAGCAATTATAAAACACCAATTAATAATGTATTTAATTTTGGACGTATATTACTTTTCTTTTAATAAAAAATCCGGTATATTACATGGGACAACGAAAAAAATGTTTGTAAAAACTTTTTAAACCAATTTGTATTTTGGGTGCTGAAACCATAATTGGTGTCAGTTTCCTTTCACACCCACAATTTGCTCACAATATGACATCGATTATAAATAGGGATATATAGGGAAAAATTGATATATAAAAATTAAAAATCATAGTTTCTTTAGTTATTATTTTTACTTACAATAATATTAAGTTATTAAAATACGAATATTAGTGCTTATTTTTTTGTATTTTCAATCTCTTCTCTCTGTAAAGTTTCTTGCATAGCTTTTTCTCTGATGCATTTTTAATGCATTTTGATGTTCTCTGTAAAGTGACTAACAGTAATTATCTATCATGTTGATATTCCATCATCCCTGGTATCATCTCTCCATCTCTTTTATGTCCTGATGAAACCGTTCCCCTTTCTCTTCACTCACGTGATTTAAGTTTCCAAAAAAAAAAGAAGTAAAGATGGTTGTGCAAAAAGTGGACTTTAAGGCTCATCAGACAACCAAGATTTTTGAACTTGTCTGTCATATTAGCTGCAATAAGTGCATAGTTGGGGGCTTTCACATTGCCCAAAAACGTAGTCGCAACTTCTTTATATGATATCCAAGCCTCCTTTTCCTTTGTACTCATCGTTACCTCGAAGTTAGAATCGAACATCAATTTACGAATATCAGGCCTAATGAAAATGCTTTCTTTCAGTTTAGCTTCTAATATGTAAGGAAATCTTCTACAGAGATATACAAAACAAAATTTTTACAAATTGTTTCATTAAACCCAACTTGAGGTGTAGTGGTGGTAAAAGAATCTTTTTGGGTCTCCTAATGTTTTATGCAAAATATTCTTCTCGCCGGTTGTCAAAGTTTTTCTTACTAGCCATTGTTTTTTGGACCAAAGTAGATTCCTTGCTCTGCTGTTCCACTCATATACGGAAACTATGTAAACAAGGAACACAGTTTTAAATCTCCACACCGCATCCATGAGCTGTAAAGTTAATTTTCTGTAAAATTATATTAAGATTTTCGTAAGTTTCCTTCATATGGACCGAATGAGCAACAGGCAATGAAGCATGAATATTTCCATTATGTAATAATACACCTTTTAAAATAATTTTTGATGAATCTATAAAAAATCTCCAATCTTCCTTCTTGTACTCAATGCCAACTTCATACACTTGACTGTGAATATCATAACAGTAAACCAAATCCTCTTACTGCCTACAAAATTGAGCAAACTGTTCATCTCTTGTTCTGTAATGGTAAATAGATGTTCCAGATTTCAATAAATGTTTTTCTTTTAGTCTGGAACTAAGGAATTCTACTTTTCTTAGCCAAACCCAGATCTCTCAGTAAATCATTTAATCTCTCTCTCTCTCTCTCTCTCTCTCTCTCTCTCTCTCTTTGTCAACCTCTGTCCATCCACTCCTGGATGTAGGTCTCTCTCAATTGTTTCCATCTTTCTCTATTTCTCTATTCTTCGCCAATCTCATCTACTGTTTGCCCGCCACTGTCCTTATGTCGTCTACCCATATTTTTTGAGGTCTTCCCGTGCTTCTTGTTGTCTCCCTCGGTCTCCGTTCCAGGATTCTTCGTGTCCATCTATTGTCCTCATATGGAGCTATGTGACCAGCCCATCGCCATTTCATCTTTGCAACCTTCTTCACGATGTCTTTGACTTTCGTTCTGCGTCTTATCTCGGTGTTTCTAATCCTGTCTCTTAATGATATTCCAAGCATGTTTCTTTCCATCGCTCTTTGGACTGTTTATAATTTTTTAGCGGACTTTTTGGCGAGGGGCATGGTCTCTAATCTATAAGTATACACCGGTAATATGCATGTGTCGTATACTTTTCTTTTTAGATTTATGGGAATTGAATTATTTTTCAGGATGTATGCAAGTTTACCGAAAGCGGCCCATGTCAGCTGTGTTCTTCTTTTTATTTCAGCATCCTGGTTTGATTTCCCTAGTTTGATTTCATGACCCAAGTATATATAGTGTTTGACGTTTTCTATCCTCTGGTTCTGTATTGTTAGGTTTGCCTGTTCGTGGCTCATTATTTTTGTTTTGTTGTAGTTCATTTTAAGGCCTACAGATGGGGATACGTCATTTAGCTATTGTAGCATTTCGTTCAATTCTTGGAGATTACGTGCTATTAAGATTATGTCATCAGCAAATCTGAGATGGTTCAAGTATATTCCGTCGATGTTTATACCATTGTCGTCCCATTTAAGTTCCTTAAAAATGTCCTCTAGGACTAGAGTGAACAGTTTTGGCGAGATGGTGTCCCCTTGTCTCACTCCCCTTTGTAGTTTTATGGGGTTCGTTATCGTCTTGTCGTCTATTTGTATTTGAATGGTTGCATTTTCGTATATGTTCTTTATGATGTTTATGTATCTTGAATCGATTCTTGCGTTTTCTAAGGATTGTAATACTGCCCATATTTCGACGGAGTCGAATGCCTTCTGGAAATCTACAAAAGCTTTTTTTTTTAATTTAGCTTGTATAAACAACTGTGGTTTTAAATTTTCTGGAGAACATTGGAATTCATCATTACTCGGTTCACTTTCATTAAATTCTGGAGTGGACTGTAAAACGTCATCAATAAACTCAGGTGGCACAAGAAGAGGAAATCACGGCCCATGTCCTACCGGCCGATCAGTTGAAGTAAGGGTAGGATAGACAATTGCTTTCTTATCTTTAAAGTTACTTCTAGGAACATCTATGCTACAAAAATAACAATCATTTGTTGCTCTCTCCATATCATGGATATTGCAAATTTAAAAGCTGCCTTCTCTTTCTTATACCATTTCCTAAGACCCTCGACATAAATATAACACACTTTGTGCGGAACCCAACATTTGTCTTGATTATACTTTTTTACAAAGTCAATAATTTTCTTTTGATGTTTTTTAATTATAAAGTTACCATATATATAACAAAAAGCGTTAGAAGAGTTTTTATAACCATGATTAGCCATATTAAAATGTGAATAAAAAGCACATAGGTTAAACACTGCAATGTGAGTTTATATTAACTGAAAGAAAACAAACAGATGTATACCGACCTAATAACATTTGATTTTATTGCCAACCTTATAACACTAAAATGTATTTCCAACTTAATAATATTTAAACGAATAATTTTTTATACGTTTTGAATAATTAAATTTACTTTTGTTTCATATTAAAATGTGAGAATTTCGTGGGTAATATGACGTTTTTATTATTATGTTCCGAATTAGCACACCAAATAAAACGGGAATTAATTAAAAATATTGAAAAAGTTTTTTCATCGTTCACCTGTATTATTAGTGGAAAAGCAAATTTTAAACAAAACGATAGATAAATTTGTCTATGAGCAGATATTATAAACTTGTATGTAGTGATATTTTATTATTTATTATTATTTTCACATATATTAAGGGTGTTTTTCTTATTTTAAGAGTGGAATTGAAAATCAAGAGAAATCGCGGGCGACTTGTGTTGTATAAACTGTTATAAATATTTGATGGATTGATATAACGATACTATAAAAGAAATGCGTTTTGATGTACCAGTGCAGGGGCGTGGAATGAAGAACCACTTGAACGCCTGTTACCTCTGTTTGACTAATGTGAAGGGCTTTTCTAAAAATTGAAAAGTTCATTAAAGTTTACCTATGCGCTACCACATTCTCCAGACATTCTTGGACTGAAACGATCTTCAAGTTTATCTTATAGGTACATGAGTGCATCCAGGCACACAGTTTTCTCCAAGCATAATTGAAAGTAATATGAACAACAGACGCGCAAAAACTTATCTTCGCAAATCTGAAAACACAACCAAAATCAAAAATGGTTCGGTAGGTTATGCGTGTGTTGTACTACGAAAGCATAGATTAGGTTTGTTCAGGAATATGGGAACGCTTTCTTGTCCAGTAATGTCAATGTGCTGAAACCAGCGCGTACTTGGATGGACTCATCCCTAACATATCTAAATATTTAGACATATAGGAAATCGATCTATAGGGTGTATTTTGGTATTTAGTGCTCAACGCGCTACAAACCTTGACTTAAGTGGAAAGATCAGTTAAAATAACTCAAACTCGATAAGTTCCCGTTCTGGATTGCATAGCTCCTGTGACCCCAAACTTGGTAGGACTACGTCCGCCAGAATGAAGATTCGGTAGCCACCTTCCGTTTCCATTATTAAAGCATCTCAATGGTACCATAATATTCCATTGTCATGGGGTTTATACATCTGAACCAGATTTCAGCTTGATCAGGTAAAGTAACGGGAGTTAAAATTCGATTATAAGATTTGGTGATCAACTGTATGAAAGAAAATCGTCTAAGAAAGTATATTTTGGTTTTATTTTATTTCTTTTTCTAATAGACACTCCTTCCCATTGTTCACGGTACAAAATTCAACACTGAGTAAGGAAATATCGAAAAGTACCACTTACTTTAGGTGCCTATACTTAATAGTAACTAAAAGAACTACATTATTCGATAGTTGAAATACGACATACCATTAACATGTTAATTTTCATTATTTAAACCTGTAATCAAGCATTTAGTACTTAACACTACTACTATTATATTACCAAAAGTAGAACACCAAATAAACTCTACATTCACCATTAAATAACATGAAAGTTCCACTTGTAAAACAATAATTTGTTTTCAATAATTTTGATATTTTATTGCTAGTCTAACCTCATTTCAGGAACAGTAATATATAATTTGTTTCGTTCATACATTTAAAAACGGAAGCAATTTATATTACTTGTTTAATGACATGAGACTGTGAGACGTCGTCAGAATCATCAAAGGATAAAATTTTTGTCAATTTACTGCTTTCTGATTCGCGGCGGGTTCACGGTGGACAAACTTTCTTCATGATTGCAGGTACTTATTGAAAATTAGATGTCACAGTATTGTTGTTAGCTTTTGAATTGTTTACCGTTAAACAAATAAAAAAAAAGATTAAATAAACATCAGAGACGTCACGCCGTTGAATAACTACATTTGTAATTATAATGTGCCTATAAATTAAGAAACTTTTCTATAAACAGTAAAGCATTGTTTTATAATAAGCAAATTATGGAATCTACAGCCCGTCTCGACAAGAACTTGTCTTATAAGTTAATTAAAAAACATATTATTTTAAAGAATTTCTTAGGAATTTTTTTCATATATAAAGAGTAATTATTTAGATTAAATATGAATTGAAATGTCAGTCGAAAGGAAACTTCGGATCCGTTAGCTGGTATCAAAAAAAATTTAGGTTAAAACAGAGACAGGTGCAGAGAAAAAAACCCTGTCGAAAATTCCAGACCTATATACATATTTAATGTCTCAGGAGGACTCGTGTAGTTATGTTAATGGCCGGGTGATGACATGCCTTGTTGCTAAGTCTGCTCTACGTTTGTAAGAAATTTTATTTTTTGGGTAAATCCATTTGCAATCATCCAGACATAATAAAATTTGTTGCTCGACATTTTTGATTTTCCAATTTTTTCTACCAGTTACTCCAATACTAGGTGAGTTCAAATGTATTGTTAAAATTTTTTTAAAATTTGCGATGGAGAAAGCAGTAGATAATTATATCAGAAATTCTTGAATAGGCGTCACTGCACCTGTATCAACATGCATATCAAGCAGGTAGATCTACGGAAACTGCACTGATACAATTAACAGATGAGATTCAAGAAACACTGAACAGTAAGGAAACTGTAATATGTGCCTTTCTCGATATAGAAGGAGCTTTTGACAACACTCCACATGAGGCAGTCAAAAGAGTATTTGATGACAGAGGAGTGGACGAAACGACATCCAGATGGATAGCATCCATCCACTAGAATAGCATCGCCTTTTGTACCATCAGAGAATGACCTCAGGGAGGAGTAATCTCTCTACTTATGTGGAGCTCAACTGTAGATCGACTCTTCTGTGATCTGATTGACCTCGGCCTATTTTCTGAGTATCTATGCCGATGACTTGGGTGTGATCGCAAGAAGCAAATTCGAGAATACTCTCTGTGAGATAGTTCAAATAGGGTTTGAACACACTAGAGAATGGTACCAGATGATGAAACTAAATATCAACCCCACCAAAACCACCTAAGTAGCTTTCATAGGGAAATAAAGCCTCAATCTGAAAACCATCAAAATGGATGGGAACGTTATTGAGTGAAACTTAGAGGTTAAATATCTGGGACTGATTCTAGATAATAAACTTCTCTGGAACAAGCACGAAAAAGAAGTAATTAACAAGGCTACAAAAGCATTAATGGTCTGTAGAAACTTCGCGGGAAAAAGCCAAAGACCAACCCACAAATCTTGTATTGGATGTACACTGCAGTAGTGGAACCAATCATCATATATGGAGCAGTGATCTGGAGCAAAAAAATTAGACTGAGCTGTGCGTGTGTAACAGGGGCAATGAAAACCTGCCCAATAGTCGCCATTGAAGTAATTCTAAACATTACACCTCTACATATACTTGTGGAGAGTATAGCGAAGAGGATGATTTATAGGATGACGATGAGAGGTAAGGTCATAAAACGAAGGCCCAATCTTTTATTCAGAAATCAACAAATCTGGGGCATGCCCCAAGATGAAATAGAAAATAAATTCAGCTTTGTGAGAAACTTCAACATAAAGTTGACTCGCCAAAGCGAATGGGACGAAACACCATTGAAAAACTCAACAAGAAATCCATTAAATGATATACAGATGGTCTCAAAAAAACGGAGAGAACTGAAATAGGGGTGTGTGGGCCCGGCACTAGACACTGCATCAAGTATTTTCCAGGCAGAAATATATGTCATTAGAAAATGTATACATTTCAATAACGAAAAAAATCGCGGCCAAGAGGTTATAATCATCTCGGATAGTTAAGCAGCTATCAGTGCGCTGAGCTCTCAAGTAATCTGTTCCAAGATGGTATAGAAATGCCTAAAGAAATTAAATTAATTGAGTAATAAAGACACCCTCATATGGGTACCGGGACACACCGGGGTAGAGGAGAATGAAATATTAGACAAGCTCGTGAGAAAAGGAGCTGAGACAACATGTCTGGGCCAGAGCCTTTCTATGGAATCAGTAGCTACTTAATGCTGGAAGAACTAAAAAGAGAAGAAGAAAGCAGGAGATCCAATTATTGGACGGAGCTGCAAAGATTGAGACCAGCGAAGACACATTTTAGGAACAACGACCAAAAGAGATTCAAGGAATGCGTAAGCCAAAGTTAAAACCAACTCAGAGTTCTGACAGGGATCCTGACAGGGCATTGCCACCCGAAGGGACACCTCAAGACGCTCGGACTGGCAGAAGGAGAAAAGTGAACATACTGGGAAAAGGAGGACGAAACTCCTCTTCATATCATTTTAGAGTGCAGTGCTCTATAAAACCCTAGAATGCGGTTTTTGGGAGTACACCAAGTAGAAGGAGGGAAGTTACCCACTTTGAAGCCATCCAACATCCTAAGCTTCCTCAGGAAAATAGGACTAAAACACTTGCTTTAGCCGGTAAAGTATCTTTTACGACTTGGCAGCAGTCGCATACGCACAAGTTCGCTTTGGAATCGCTTTTTGGCTGAAAACAAGTTTACCTAAATATATCTCTGTTAAATTTAACGATATCAAGACAAAATAAAAATCAAAGGTTTCATAATAATATGCTCTAGATTTTTTGTCCTCGCATAATATCACCAAAGTAGTGAGGAAGGGTAAGAAAAAGAATTCACACCTATAAAGTGAATATTAACTTAAAATGTAAATTATAGTGTTTGAAAATTATTAAAAATGATTAAAGAATCGCCTTTAATTATTTTTCATATATAAATTTATTATTCTTGCTATAGAAGTTTCAAGCTTGGGAACTTTGACCTTTTTTATATAATTTTTTAAAAATGCCCGAAATTGTATTTTGAAAATTTTTGAATATCTTAAAAGGGACTCAGTGAAAATTATGTAATTAATACAGAGTACACCTCTTTATGATATAAACATATGATTTAGTGACTGAAACTCAACTGGTTCCAGTGTTTAACTGCATGAAAGTTGGCCAAAAAATGCGTCATAAGCACACAAAATCCAACTGTAATTAATTACAAAAATCAATTTTCTTAACATTTAACGGTAAAAAAATGTTTTTGTCATTCAATAATTTCAGTTTAGACAATAGACATGTACAAATGTGTCCTACGTGTGTGTGTTATAATTTAAAAAATAAGAGTAAAAGAGTTAAACCAAAATTTAAGTGTAATTTTATTTGCTATTTCAGAATTCTTGTTCTTTTAAGATCTCATACATTCATATACTTTTCTTCATTGTTTAAAATTAGAAGCATTGTACTACTGAGTTTAAATTTAATATTTATTTATTGTTACCTAAACCAACACCGGCTTAAGTAAACGAAAAAAATTTCTCTTAAAACTGACATCTTGAAATCTTTACGTGCTAAGAGAAATTTTTAACATCTGGGAGAGTATTTTCACATGCACCTAGAAAAAATATCTTATTGATAACATATTCAATAATTCTAAAGGTTATATTTGGATATAAAAGAACCAATTAATAAATTAACATTATGTATCAGTGGTATAAAAATTATTTTATAAAAATTTCCTCGTAGGTAAATTACCATTTTCTTTCTTTTTAAATATTCTTTATTTTTACGCATTTAACATATGAATTAATAATACAATATTTACGATATACTTTATATTGAAGAAGTACTAACTTCCTTGGTGGACTGCAAAATAAGCAGCCGCAATATTTCCCTGATTAAATACATATATCAGAACTCAAAAATGTAGTTAAGACATTTGAAAATTCAAAATTAATTTCAGTCGAGAGTGGGGTAGAGATAAAGGGGATATAGAGAGCTACAAAAAGAGACTAAATGCCAAAAAATTATCATGCAGAAAATAAATGTCATAAATTGACATCAAAGGCTACGTGGAATAAGCACAGAAAGAAATTTCATAGTAAATTTGTTGTATCAGGTTGGCAATATGAGAACCAGAAAATCAGAGTAGGATTTGCGAAAGTGGTTGACGGCATTCCGGCGTATTCTTTGTGTTTAATGTGGTCGTTTGTCATCGTCCTCGACTCTTAAAATTCTCTTGATTTTTTTGCTGTGCCATGCAGTGACATTAGTTAAATTTCGGAATTTATATTTGTGTATGTTATCAAGATATTCGTGCCGACTTTCTATTTAAAACAACGCATCAATGTATTGTATTGTTTTGTAAATCCCGTTAATTCATTATTTTCGGTAAATACATTTTTTATAATTTGGTATTTATTTACATTTTGGTAAATCTAGGAGAACGAGGTTTTTTGGAAAAAAAATCGATACTTACTCGCTATTTCGAGGAAACAGAATATAAGTTTGACTTGGATTTTTCCTCAGTTTCCCGGAAAACTCAAAAAACGCCAAGCGTCACTTTACCTAACACTTTTAATTGTGAAGAAAACACCTAATTTACATATTTATTTTCAATGGTACAAGTTAAAATATCATGCATGAAATATATTTGATTTATTTATTCATAAATTTTAGTAAAAGTTGTATTTTCAACGAAAAGCCAAAATACGTTCCGGAAAGGCCATCGGCCATCAGACTCACGAAAACGTCTAATATTCGTTTGGTACGTTGCCAGATGTAAAGTACTTTCGTGGTAAAAACTATAAAATTTGTCCATCTCAATAAACAACATAGTTTAATTTTGGTAATGTTTTATACAGTCTCAGGGAAAAATTAATCTTAACCACCCAAAATTTTTGGTTAGTTCGGGTTTACCTTGATTTTGTAAAACTAAAATTAATTTGAACTAACATAAATTGACCTAAATTTATATTTTCGTAATATAAATTATAAAATTTGTCCAACAATATAGTTTAATTTTTGTATTGTATAAAAAATGGTAAAAAAAATCTTAACAACCCAAAATATTTGGTCAGTGTTAGTTAGTTCAGGTTTAGCTTAGTTTCGGTCAGTTTGAGAAACTAAAACTAACCTGAACTAATCTAGATTTACTTATTAAAAACGTTATTGTCCAGCAGAGACCACGTAAGGGCGGGACAATCTGCGAAAGAAAAGAATATGTGTGAATTTCACAGAAATCGTATTTGCAATCTGGCAACAGGGCTAATTGTTTGGGTTTGAGAAAGTGTCCAACTACTATTTAATGGCAGAAGCCATTTTGATTTTATTCGTTTCGATTTGTTTTCTGATAATTTTCTTGATTTTTCCGCTAAAAATGTGCAAATTTATTAATTTTTATATAATACAGAGGCTTCTATCAGTGTGGAATTTGTGATAATAACAAAATTTTAACGATTTAGAAAAAAAAAATTGAACCTAAAGTAAAAAGTATTCATCATTGTTTTCCGCAAAACTGAGGAAAAATTATGGAAAACAGAGCTCAGAATCGTGCGTAATCGGGGAAGTACCGAAATTTTTTCAAAAAAAGTCCTTTTGCTAGATTTTCCATAATGTAAATTTTTACTCAGAGAATTATGTTTAAATCTATTTTATGTCAGTATTTATTTTATTAATAATTTCATAATAAACTTTAAATTATAATTTTGCAATATAATAAAAGGTTGCTTAAGTCCAGTCCTGTCCCCTGATCTATTGCGCAAGACACTATAGCCCAATTAAGGGGAGTACAGCTTTACATGCCCAACTGAATTTATTTCGGGGTATTCTCCTTCTTTTTACCCCCTCCAACTTCATTGGCTGGACCAATAAAAGAAATGAATAGAGACCGATGCTATCTTCATCATATGAAATTCACGGATAATACTGTTTTGTTAGGTGGATCTCGAAAGGAATTGCAGTTAATGATTAATCAGCTCAACATTGTCTCAAAAAACGTTGGCTAAAAAATGAACGCCTCTAAAAAAAACATGACCAACACTGATAATTTTGTCAATGTTACACTGGTCTATCGAAGACTGGAAACTGTTATATATATATATATATATATATATATATATATATATATATATATATATATATATATTTGGGCAGAAGATAACAACAAAAAAGAACAGCAACAACGTAGAACAAATTAAAAGAATCAATGTGGTCATTATTTGCAAAACTTAATAAGAACTTCAATCGGAAATATCGAGTAATTTAAAACTAAAAAATTACAATCAATGCGTCCTCCCTGTATTTATATATGGATCAGAAACTTGGAATTACACAAACTATTACATAAAGAAAATCCGCTTTGGAAAGAATTATATTAAACATAATACCATTAGATTGGATAAGAAAGAGCGATACATGAAACCAAACATAACTTTTAGATATTGCTCAAAGATTAATACAAATGGAATGGGCATGGAGGGGACACATAGAGCGACTCGGGATGATATCGTGTACTGGAACGGTATCGTAGGAAGACTGAATTAAAATTCAATACATTGTTCACAAATTTAAAAAGTAAAACTCCTTTCATGAATAAATCAAATGTAATATATTCGATCCTTTGCACAAATTGTCTCAAAAAATATATAGGCATACCGAGCCAATTGCTGAAGAACAGATTAAATGGCCATAAATATACGAAAAACGCCTCAACAGCGTTAAACAAACACACACAGGACGAAAAACATATTTTTGATTATAACAGTACCAAAATAAAAACCAAAGATATGAATTACCAAAAATTACAGATAAAGGAAATGATTGAAATTAAAAAAGATAAAAACACTGTTAACGACAGAACAGATATGGGAAATTTGAGCCATATTAACACAAGCCTAATTTAAACAAAAATATTAAGTATTCGATCCTGTCAAATAAAAATCAAAAATTGAATATCCTCTTAAACATATAAGTAAACGTATACCTTATTTGTTTTTTGTGCATTGTAAAATATAAAAAAAATAAAACATATTCGCATTCCATGTATCCTCAGTAGACGTTGTAAACATTAAATTTTATTTAGTAATAGAATTACAAAATGTCAAGGTGTGTAACGGTAAAATTAAAAATTTTAAAAATTTAAATACTGTTTTAAAATGTCTTGTTTGTTTTTTAAAATTGTAGATATGTGAATGTTAATTATATAAAAATATTTTTAGGAAGAAAAAATTTTGGAAAATGCCTTAAATAAAGGGCGAAACGTCAATTGTTTTGTATTTTTTATTAAATATAGAACAAGACAAAATAAAGGAAAAATTATATATATATATATATATATATATATATATATATATATATATATTCTTTTTTTGTTACATAAGTGTGCCTTAAATAAAGGGCGAAACGTCAATTGTTTTGTATTTTTTATTAAATATAGAACAAGACAAAATAAAGGAAAAATTATATATATATATATATATATATATATATATATATATATATATATATATATATATATATATATGTATATATATATATATATATATATATATATATATATATATATATTCTTTTTTTGTTACATAAGTGTTTTTACTCGTAATATTGTGTCACTATCTTCCGTCTTTTCATTAGCCACGAACATTGTTTTCGACATTTTATTAGTATATTATAATAAAGAAACTGGTTGCTCTAATTATATATGATAGTGTAGCTGTACTGATAGCCGCTTGCCAAGATAAATTGGACACTTTTTAAATGTACGTACTCCTTAATTTATTCAATTCTAACAAACGACCAAGCCCGATCAAATTCCCGTATAAAGTAACAAATTTACTCGATCAAGTCGAGCTTTCTCCTATTACAACGACCACAAACCATAATTACCATGTCCCATAATGCCGTTGATTTAAGGCAAATGGATCGAAATACGATAATGGGAACCGATTCCATTAGAAGAACCAGTGCGTGTGAGTATATTTGCATCTTTACCTGTTTCATGTACTTAATAAAGGATAGATATTTAGTTCGTGCATAGTGATTTTACCATGGTATTAAGAAAAACAAGGCGTTCGATGCAATAATTAGACCCGGCTTTTTAAGTTGTAAAATGCATTCCTGCGAAGTCGGTACTTTCCTAATACTCTTAAATGTCAAGGTATTTCATCTGAATAAGGAGGCTTTTAACTTGTTTCTGATATTTTAGAAATATATATGTATGTTTTTATTGAGGAGTGAATGTTGAATATACATCGTTCAAGAGATACTTAGTAAAAATCCAGCGAATCAACCAATTTTTTAAATGTCTATGAAATGAATGATACTTATTTGAAAGGAGCATTAATAAGCTTTTATTTCGGTATTTATCTTGCAGTCATGATAGCTCAAGTTTATTGCGGATTTGAAAAAAATAAAAACATTTTTTTTTGGTAATAAACGATTTTATTTGCATGACAGTGGTTCACTAAACGGTATAAAAAAACTTGCTAACTATTTCATACTGCATTGTCATATTATAAGCCGAAAAAGTCAAAGATATAGTATATTATGTCAACCGATTTGAAAGAAGCTCTTATTTTGATATTTATCTTGTAGTCATATCTGAATAAAATAAATATTTTTTCTTAAGAAGAATGATTTTATTTTCGTGTAACAAATAGTATAAAATAACTTTCTAACTATTTCAGTCTGCACTGTTCTAGCATATGTTAATAGTTCTATATCTGCTTATGTCCCTCTTGCAAAGATGGCCATATTGCAGAATAGCATATATCTTCGCTTGAAAGTCAGCAAAACTCTCTGACTCCGGTCCTTCTTTCGAACACTTCAGCTTCATCCAGGTCTTTCATCCTGTCAATATCCGTTTGTAAACTACCAGTATCTATTCCTGGGAAGAGTTTTCTCTTCCTCCCAATCCTCTCTGCTTGGTAAAATTATCTCAAGAGAGTGGTTTGGTGTCAAAACCGGCACCATATAGTCTGTTTTCATAGGGAGCGATGGATGTCTTTCCACAATGCTCCACCAGCTACACGCTAGCCCCAGGTAACTAAGACGGTAATCTGCCTTCAATGCCTCATTTCTCTATGACTAAGTGGAAAGGGGAGATTCATTAGAACTTCCAGCATCCTAGTGAAACAGTTCTCAGTCAGATCATTAGTCAAGTTGAAGACGGTGTTTGCGCTTGGCTATACTAGGCCACCACACAATAACAGCGTATGTCAGGACGGATCACCATAATGTATATCCAGTATATCACTTTCAGTGTTAGTCCCCGTGTGCATTCAAAGGCTTGCTTGTAACACCAGAAAGCACATGTAGCTTCTTGGCTCTAACCTTAATATGATCATTCCAGCTCAGTCATGAGCCCAGAATTACTCGCAGGTATTTAACAGTTCATTTATATCAAAGATTTCTTCCCGACAGCGTAGTTGTCGGTAGCCTCCCCTTTATACTCTTTTTATGAACAGTCAACTTCGGCCTTATTCTGATTTATTCCAAGCCTCTCCGCCCAGCACCACCGCTCCGCGACTAGGAGGATCCCCATCTTCCCTACAGCGTAGTTGCGGGTAGTTTTCCCATTATCCTCTTTTTTTTGAAGAGTACAACTTCGACCTTGTCCTGATTTATTCCAAGCCCCTTCGCCTAGTACTAACGCTCCACGATCCGAAGGGCCCGCATCATCGCTCCCTCCAGATCTCGGACTACACGACCAGGGCATAGGATGATCAGATCATCGGCATAGGCCTATATACACAAGCCAGCTTCGTTTAGCTCATTTAACAGGTTGTCCACTACAAGGCTCCACAGAAAGGGTGATGAAACACCCCCTGCGGATAGCCCCTACTTGACAATGTTTTAACAGTTACAGGGTTAAGCTCTGATCCAGCCGACCAGTGTTGGTTTAGAGCCTTGTTTTGTATAGCATTGCATATTGAATCATGGGACGTGTTGTCCAATGCTCTTTCGATGTCGATAAAGATGCCTAGAACAGATATTCTATCCAACAGCGTATTTTTAACCCTTATAACGAGTAGATGTAGGGTTGCATCTATGGATTTTCCTGTTCGATTGGTAAATTGTTTAAGGGATAAAAGAGACTATGTACCACAACTCCCTCCATGATATGTCGATTCACCAACCTTTCCAGTATCTCTAGTAATAAGTTAGTCAGGCTAATAGGATGGAATGACTTAGGATTTGTGTAGTCTGTTCTTCTTACCTTAGTAATAAAGACCTCTTTCGTCTCCCTCCACGCCACTGGTATGTCTCCTAGGCTCATGCACGAACGGAATAATCTTACCAGATGACTTGTTATAATGTCGGCGAAATTTTGTTATAAGGCTGGAAATATATCAAGAAAAAAGGTTTCAATGACCCTTTTACCCTGTCATATGTAACTGTTGTTTTGTATATGTTATAGTCATGATGTACTAAAGGGAATTGCGGCATTCTGGCTCGAGCCAGAAAAGTGCCCTTTACAAGGGTCTCCTTAAGCATAATACTTGAAGATGATTTATCCATAGATATAAATTCTGTGTTGGTGTTCAGTATTCAAGCTCTTTAGAGAAACATGCTTTCCTAATAATAAAAAAGACCTTAAGAATATTTAATATAGACCAATGATACTACCTTCAAGGTTAGCTTATATTATAATAGAGATTATACTCTTACTTTCTTCGTACATTATGTATTGCGAACTCCCATTTTGATTCCTTCAGAAAAATTTGTGTTTTTTTTTCGATGGGGAAATAATTTGATTGTTTTTTTCCTTTGTCTAATGGTAATGGCACATAAGATTTTCCTTGAAATTTGAAGTGCTATAAAAAATATTTATTTTCAAAAATAAAATAATTTTTTCTTCCCTTTGGACAGATGAGATAGATTCCACAGGACTAACGTTTCTTTTCTCCAACTTGAGATATTCAAACAAATTAAGCCTAAGGCTGTTGTGCTTGCCTCTTAAGAGTTTCACTATTCATTATCTAAGAGGACAAATCTCATTAATGTATTCTTATTTTTAGTAACTGATTATTACTATTGATTCAAATAGTACGATTTTTTTTTAAAATACATACTAAGTGTCGGGCATTTAGACATCGTCGACATAGTTGAAGGTTAGAAATGTTTATGCATTTACGTATAGATTTTTATTAAAAATAGTACATAATTACTGGTAATAAACCATAAAACAGTAATTAATAGTTTTCATGTAAAATATTCTTCTGTATTAAATTCATTTAAATGAACAAAATGTCTCAAAAACACTAGTACCCCAGTTTATCTAAAAAAGACCAAAAAATTTATTACAGATATTTAAAAATTTTAAATCATAAGGAGGGGGGCTAGTAAATGATAAATACGTAAAGAGGTACTGTCAGACCAGCTCTGTTTTTCATAAACAACGTCAAAAGTTGGAAAATTCACTTTTCTACTCGTAGAATTTTCCAATGACATTTTAAAGAAAAGTTTTATGGGTGAGAGTTATAGGTATTGAAAAGACCTTTAATTTCATGTTTTATACTTCAAAATCACATTTCAAGATGTCTCTAGAAGCATTCTCTTATGAGCAACAATTGTTTAAACTTTTAATATTTATAATAAACCATTTATAAACTACTCAACCGATCTGGCTGAACTTTCGCACACTTATAAAGACACATAATGGTTTCATCATCAAGATGTTTTATGTCGCTTTTGGCTATTATTGCAAAAGTTATTAATATTTATAAAATGATGCAAAAAAGGGGGTTTTCGCCACTATCTGGATAAATTGTTTATCGATTTTGGCCTATAAAACATGATATTAAAGGTCTTTTCAATATCAATACAACTTTTTTTCTAAAATATTATCGGGAAATTCTACGAGCAGGAAATCGAATTTTCCGATTTTGACCGTTGTTTATAACCGATCTAGCAGTACCTCTTTACGTATTTATAATTTACTTTGCCCTACCTATGATTTAAAGCCTTCAGATATCTGTAATAAATTTTTCGGTACAATTGATCTTTTTTCATTACACAGACTGAATTATATATACTCGAAACTTAAAAGGATGACTGCCAATAAAGTAATGTTTTGACTGAAGTCAAAAGAAAGTGTATATACATAAAACGAAAGCCTATCCTTTTTAAGGAAGGGACAGCGATATCATAAGAGAAAAGAATAGGTCGAAGACAGTACGGTATGATAAGCGAAAGCAAGTTGTCGACGGAGGAGGGAGGCGAGGTGTCAGCAACATTCACGTTCCCAATGCAGCAGACAGGCAAGTCAACTTCCTGAAATCGAAGCTTATGGGAGAGGGGAGGGTGGTCGCCCTCACCACCCGCCTTGATTCCGCGCTGACGTCGAGTCTATTCGAATAAGGGTGTTTCACTGAAACGTTTGCACGAAAAGGAATTTGAGAATGGAGTTCAATACAATTTCCGAGTCTTTAGTGCAGGCGAAGCCGCGACGGGTAACTGCAAGTATTCTATAACAAATACCTAGTATATAGCCAATTTAAATTTACGAAAATGAAACTCATTGATATTTAGATACATTCAAAATAAATTTTAATTTCAATTAAGTATAACAAATGCAATACTTTATATTGAAATTATTTACGTTCACTTTTAAATGAATTAGAGCAGAATATACGACCAAATACGAATTATGTACATTTAGCAAATACAGCGTTGAATTTCTTATATAGTTAGATTTTTGATATAAATACTCTAACATGCAAACAAACAAATGAATTTAAGCAACCGTAACAGACAAAAATAGTACAAGGAACTTAACGTATGTAAATCTCTATTACAACTCTTACCATTGTTAAACGTTTACAAACCTTACCAAGAACGTACATAATAGATTATAAATTTTTTTTGCAATGTTAAACGCTGCGTGTAACATTTTCGTTTGAAGAAGCAACCCGCAATTACACAATAAAAGCTCTCCTTGTAAATTTTAAGTTGCGGCCGAGGTATTTGCGTTTACTTTTTAATCTAGTAGACTATGCCACAGGTATTAATTAGTCCGTAGGTAAATAACACGTCCAATTAAACTAAATAATTGTTGCAGATATAATTAAATTTTGTTGGCTAATGGCTACGGGTTGTAATGTTCGGAACACGGAAACCGTAGGTACTAATTAAATGCGAGAGTTGGTGGTTAAGTACTTCTAAGTGTTCGAGTCCTTTTTTGTTATTTATTCTACGTCCTTATTTGCAAGTCTAAAATTTTATATTTGGGCAAATATAATAGTGAAATCAGGGTTGGGTTGATTTAAATAGAAAAATCAAAATTCTTTTAATCACAGGGATCAAATCGAGGGGAGGAAAATTTATTTTATTATTAAGTATAGAAACTCACGTAACTAATTCACTAAATGTTATTTTAATATTTTTATTATTTATACAAGATATCCGGGAAAATGAAGAAAATCTCCCGGATATGAAAAAAAAAACATGCGAAAAGAATACGTTCATATAAACTTTTTTCGTATAGCCCTCCACCTCGGAGATATGGGCTCCCAAAGAGCTGCATTTCAATTTCTTTTAATGTAATGTATACCAGGTCAGACCCTTCAAATTACTATCCAAGAAAGTGTTGCGAATTACTCCCAGCTGCAGGGACAGACTAGCTGTAACCAGGCGCGCATTCAAGGGGGGGGGCGGTGGGGGCGGTCGCCCCCCCAAGAGCTTTGAGTTCAGGAAAATAGACCCGATTTTGTCTCTTATACTATAGTTTATTCAAGAACTAGAGAGAGTAATAAATCATTTTTTATATTTTTTTTCTTCGCAAACTACATGTATTCTTTAGTCCGGTGACTTTGGCAAAATCTGTTGGACACATATATTTTTCATAGGAATAGGTTAGAAATTTTATAATCAAAAATACCGGTCTATAATAATGGACTATTTGGGTTGGATAACAATAGATATTTGGATGTGTGAAGTGTTAAAAAAGATTTTAATCCTTATCATAGGCGTCGGAAGGAGGTTTATTGTCACTAAGTATTTATGGAAAAAAATATTATTTCGGTAATAAACTTAAAATAAAAAGTTTTTATAATATTATTTTATTTCTTATAATTTCTTAATAATTTACATTCATTAGAAAATATAGATAATTCTGACATATTTAACACAAATCACAACTGTATTTTTATTATTTTTAATTTTGGCATAGAAACCGTTTTTGGTACATTCAGACTTAAACGTAGTCTTTTTCTCTCAAAAAATTCTAAGTTATAATTTAAATACTTACAAGATACCCATTGTTAAAAATACAAGAAGTTAAACATATATAAAAAAATAAATTCGTCCATATAATATTAAAATTTTTTTGGGGCTATCGGTCATTTTATTATTAATTAAAAACATTTTTAGGACACTTGACGCTTCAGTTTGTTTATTTCTTAAACCATCTGAAGAATTACAACTAAACACTAAAAAGGGCTTCAAATGTAATTAATTTTTATATGTTACATAAAATTTAACTAATCAATTGTGTTTACGCTGGTATACATTACGTATCTAATTCATAATCATGCTTCCCCCATTGACAATTTATTTTTCTTGCTATAGCCCCCCCCCTCCCAAGAGCTTTGAGTTCAGGAAAATAGACCCGATTCTGCCTCTTATACTAGGAATTTGTATGCTGCTCGCATCCTTCCCCCCATCGGCAAATTGTTTTTTCTTGTGATCGCCCCACACCTCTCCAAGAGCTTAAAATTCAAAAAAATAGACCCGACCCTGCCTTTGACACTAGAAATGGGAATGTTGCTGGTGTGACAACCTTCATATCGGTGACACATGAATTTTTTACTTGGATATTAATTTAATGATTTTTGGATTTCGTGGTAAAATTAATTGTGAAATAATTCGAAATATGGAATACACGTTTATTGAGTATGCAGATATGCATCTGATGTATGGTCTTGCATCTTGCAATACTTTGGAAGCCAAGAGGTTATAAAACGACAGATATCCTAATTGTACTCTTCCAGAGCAGTAAACATTTCAACGAGTTGACCAACGTCTAAGAGAGAATGGTAGGCGACTCCATGTAATAAGGTAATATTATTAACTTTCTTCAAAATTTTACGAAATTTTGGGAAAAGAAGTACTGATGCTGATCGGGGAAGAAGAGTACGTACACCGTAATCAGAGGAAAATATTTTATATGCTGTAGATGACACTCATTCAATGAGCACTCGAAAATTATGAGCACGTCGAAAACAATCACACATAAAATTGTGCAAGAACAGTTGTTATATCCATATCATTTGAAAAACGTTCATGAACTGAGTCCTGAAGATTTTCCCCGTATAATGTAGTTTGCAAACCGACCATTAAATCAGCAACGAAATAATGTAAACCTCATTAGCACTGCTCTCTTCACCGATGAAACGGAGTTTGCCAAAAATGGTATCATAAATTTATACAATTCACAAGTATGAGCTGATTAAAATCCTCATGCAATTGTTATTTCGCATCATCAACATCACTTCCAACAATTAATGTCTGAGCAAGAATTATTGTTAATTTTTTGATTGGACCTTTCGTATTGCCGGCACGAATAAATGGAGAACTTTATTTGGTGTTTCTCCAGAACACTTTTCATGATTTAGTAGAGCAGTTACTACTTGAAACCCGCCGAAACATGTACTATATGCACGATGGGGCACGGCCTCATTTCAGCGTTTCTGTGCGGGAGCACCAGAATAACGTCTATCCAAACCGTTAGATAGGTAGAGGAATACCTAATGCCTGGCCTCCTCGATCACCCGACCTAACGTCGATGGATTTTTACCTGTGGGAACACCTCAAAATTTTGTTGTATTCCACATCGGTCGACAGTAGGGAGAATCATGTTTCATTGTGATCAAATAAGGAACAATGCTGAGTTAATGTGGCGGGTACATCAGTCCTCAATTTGTCGTGACTGCGAGTATATCAGACTTTACGGAGCCCATGTTAAACCTCATACGAGGTTTTTACCTAAGAAGTTAGTTCAGGTTAGTTTAGAGTAAATAAAATGACGCTTTTTCGAGAACGGTTAGGATTAGTCACATGAATGAAGGAAGAGTACTTAATTTTTAGTCAATAGTTGAAAGTATGTAAAAAACGTTGTCCAAAGTTCTTATCATACAGTGCTTAAAAAAATTGGGGTCAAGAGTGTCACAGCTAGTCAGTTCCTGCAGCCATGAGTAATTCACGACACTTTCTTGTATAGTAATTTAAATATTCTTACCTGGTATACATCATATTAAGAAATTGAAATATACCTGGAGGTTCAGTAATTATGTGTAAAAAACTTGATTCCATTGCAGTTCTTTGGGAGCCCATATCTCCTAGAGGAGGCCTATACGAAAAAAAAAATTATATGAACTTGTAGTATTCCTTTCACCTGTTTTTTTTTTTCATATCTGGCAGACTTCTCATATTTTTTCGGACACCCTGTGTATTTATATTTACATTGCTAAACTTAAATTTTACAAGTAGGTGTATCCGAAAATTTTCTACACATTTTTATTCTTTTTCAGAAAAATAAAAAAATTAAATATTTATTTTTTCCGATTATCCTACAGCAAAAATTTAATTTATTGTTTTAATAATTACCAATAACCAATAGATAGGTGAAAAATATTTTTGTATTCAAAAACCTAAACCACTTTTTACTTATTTATTATTTAGTATAAATAACTGTATGGTAAACTATTATTTTCCTTTCTTTGTTTTGTCAGAAGTTGTCTTTAACTGTTTAACGGCTCATACTGTCAGAAAATTCTTATTAGGACTCGCTTAATTGTTTGTCTATAAATTGTTAAGGGGTAATAATTCTTGCTCATTTTGTTATATTATTGGTTGTATTTTGGTTCAGTGGAGTGAATTAGCTTTCAAACAAATAATTATATTCTTTGAAATGGCTGGGAGGGAAAAACACTACATATGACAATTTTATGTTAAGAAAATAAATATGGTTATAAAGCAATTTGTAAAAGCCGCAAAAAAAAATTCAAGGATTAGCCTAAAGGCTTAAGATACATCACAAGTTTTGTACTAAGACTACTGAGCAGCAAAGTATAATGTATGCAGTTAAATAGTGTAAGTACTGAACTAAGTAGCAAAGCTAATACATGATTTTAAAATTATCCCCTTGGCATAGCACCTTTTTTTCAAAACCTGTTATCCAATGTAAATGATTTTTGACATTGTGCTAAGTTATTTCTTGTTAATTAATGATACAGCCTTTGTTTTTTGTCTCACAAAGTTTCTAAAGTTTAAAACTAAATTTGGTTTTAAATATACAACAGAGCATTTGACAATAGACTGAAAAGAATGCAAATTCAACTTCACCAGCTTTGTCAACTGCTTACATTCAGCATCGAAAAATCTTCACCAAATATTTCCGAGCTGATCCAAAAAAAAAGAAAAGAGCCATAACTTGTTCCTCTATTAGCAGTTTTGTAACTCGTACATTAACAACTTAAAAACATAACATTGATAAGAAAATAAAAAAAAGTAATTTTTGCTACGAGCTTTAGGTGTATGGAACACTGATCAGTAAGAAATGCGATTCAAAAGTTGAGACCTGGTTACACACCCCTGTCGAGGACATCTGTATTAACTACTATTTTGAATGAAATTTGTGAGTAAGAAAAAGAGAAATATTTTTCTTCTCTCCCAGGCGAATGTGTAAATATGCCAATTGACGGGTGGTCAAATATCAACAACGAATCTGTTAATATATTCAATTATAGCAATAAAAGATGAACGAAACTGAAACTATTTGTACCTCCGGAAAGTTTCATACTTTGGAATATTTGACAGAACTTTTTTGTAATCTAATTTCTTCATGTGAGCTAAACTATCAATATTACGTAAAATCTTTCGTGACAGACAACGCGGTAAACATAGCTGGCATGAGAAAAAGTATCGTAGAAAGAGCCAGTTCTAAAGTTATAAGCTGTGGTTGCTCAGTACATCTTTTGAATTTGCTATACAATGAGTTAAAAATAAACCACATGGTTCAAATACACCTAGCAATTTCTCTACAAAAAACTAAGCATTTAATTGTCGATATGACCAAGCATTAATACTGTATCATGTTGTAGCTGATATGTTTGATCCCGAAAAATAGAAGTATAAGTTATCTCAAAAAAAAAAATAAATGTGGCCTTAGAAACCATTGGTAAATTATTTGAAGATACCGGATTGCTGCAATAAAATTGAATGCTTGCTCCATTCCCTTTAACAAAATAATCTTTTCGGAGGAAGTAAGCAAAAAATAAATGAGATTTAGTAGTGGATCTCGCAAAATGATGAGCTTAAAATTACAAAACTGTTACCAGTTATAAAGTAGTTCCAGTGTGCAGTTGCTTCTTTAGTGTTGGTGAAACATGCGTTTAGTAATTTGGTTTTGTGCACTTCAATTTAAGAAAGAGATTGGGGTTGAAAAAAGAGAGAAAATTGGTATTTCTATATAAATTTTACCATGAAAAAACAAATGATGATAAATTATGATTTTAAGTTGTTTTGTATATTTATAATTTTTAGTTACTGTTAGTTTGAAATATTTTAAAAACTAAATTATTAGTTTTAAAATTTTATGACATTTAGGTAGTTTAAGGTAAAGTTTTTTACAAAACAGGGCAGCGGCTTCAATTTTTGATCTAAAAATTTCCGTTTTGCCAAATACTTTCTCAAACTATCCATACTGCTTTGTCGAATTTCACAAAATCAAAAGTTCGTCACTTCATTTGAAACTCGAAAATTACGAGTTTCATTACGCTTCAGCAATTTTTCTTGTATTATTGGTGTTTCTAGAGATTGGGAAATAAAATGATTTTTCAAAAAATCATGATCGAACCCAAATTATTGAGTTGAACAAAAAAATTGTTGATTTTCATCGAAAAAGTAATTTTTGATTTTTTTTAACAAACTAATAGTCCTACAGACAAGTTTCGGGTATCAAAGTTATGTGAAATAAAGTATTATTTTTTTCTTTTTTTTTAAATTTTTCAAATACATTTTTTTCTCGCTAGTAACTCAAACTGCGCCTATTCCCCCTGCCTTATTAGGCTTAGCTCGCTAGAGCGATTTGTCGGTTCTGCTTTCCGGGGGCTACAACTGATTTCTGATTCTCATGAACTGTCAAAACTTATATAAACATTTCGATATTTCAAATCTAATTAATCCTGCTACCTTGTTACTATATTTTCAATAAGGTTTTGTTTAGCTGCTAAATTACATAAAAAAAATTCTTGCGTTTTACTCGACTTGCTTGAATTAATATTTCACAAGCAGCCCATTGTTATGCAACTTAATATTTTAACATTTACTAGGATTAGGACACGATCTGCTATTTTGCCGTTTACGGAACAAGGAAAACCATAATATTATATGAAGGTTTTTCATATCTGCCTACTTATTCAACCATAAATTGGTTAATGCATTACGCCAACTAATTAAGTTGTAGTAAAAAACCCACTTAATTTTAACTATATATTTCTATAAATTTTTTGTTGGAAAATTATATATATTTTTTAAATTATACCGAATTAAAATGGACTAAAAAGTAAAAAAAGAAATATATTAATACCGGTTTTATATTTCACTTAATTTATTAATTGGAGTACTTACTTACAAATTTTTTAATGTCGACACTGCAGTAAACAGGAAAGACTGGGTATTTTTAAATTAATTTTAAAGTTTAGTGGAGCGGTAATTTTTCCATATTAGTCAGGGAGCCCAGTGGGTTTCAGTAGCTGAGGAACAGACATGATTCCAGCAAAGTTTTTTTTAAAGTGTCATGTATATTTTGACTCTCTAATTATTAATGCCGATCTTGGATTCCCGTGGTCAGGTAATTTGTTACAAAATATTTTTATTAATTAAAAATATCGTCCTTTTATAAAATAAAACATATTTTCGTATTTCTCGGTCGATTCTAAGCAAACAGTGTATCTTGTATTTTTTTCGTCCAACGCATAGTTTTTTGAGTTAAAAAATCGCTAAATATTTGAAAAATGAGATTTTTTTGTCAGTTTTCAACATGAATAACTTTTGATTAAATAAATGTTTTGAAATTCTGCTTCAATCAATTGATAATTCAAATCTAGAACTACTATCTGGGATTAATCGAAATGCGAAAATGTAGTGTATTTATTGCTTTTTAAAGCTATAAATAAATAGTATTTGATCAATTATTTTGTATGCGTCGCCGAGTATGAAGGGAAGTGGAAGTCTGCTTTCAGGTGGTCACCTAGTCCACATAATCCATTATACCTTTCGGTGGTCGCTGCATTAATACTTTAAACACGTTTTTTTTTAATATTTAATATTTTCCATAGGTTTTATTTCATATGATATAAAGCATTGAGCGTGATACTTGATGTTCAAAGTTAATAAACTTTTTGGTGAAAAAATCAACACACTTTTACTGTAAATGAAATTTTTAAATAATCGGGAAGCTATATATCGGGCTACCAGATCAAATAATGAGATTTTCGGCCAATGTCCTTGACTTTTCAGTAAGTTTTATCTGAATGTGAAGGCAGTGAGATTTTCAAAATATGCGACGCGCCCAATTTTAACATCTCGCGCGTCACGCATAAACTCTACCATAGCAAAACAAGGTGGTTAAGTCTTTTGCCCATCATTGAATGAATCTTGATAATGTACCTGCTTCTAAAAGATTACTTTTTGACAACTCCATAAGTGCTGACAACAATAAAAAGATTTTCCTCTTTTAATTTCAAATATCTCCTGACAATTACAGTTTTTTCCTGTTTCCTTGATAAAAGGCCAAAATTCCAGACATGTCAGGAAAATTCCTGTCATGTGGTAACCCTAGCTGTATATACTTTTTCAGAACATGTTCATGATTCCATCTGATGTAGTTGACAATTTTCTTAGTACGATGTTTTCTAGTAAAAAATAGATAACAATTGGAGCGCCTCGTTAATGATTGTGTCGATACTGATTCGTGTCCAAGTTTAACTTTTTTACGTTCCTTCATATTGCCTTTACTTAGACCGCAATTTGCTCTTTTAAAAATTTCAAACTAACTAAGGTTTTTTTTTATATATATATTTTTTATAGCACTCATTGGTCATGTGGTACTTGAACAAATCTAAACATTACATCATCGCATTTAATAATCACATGTTATATTGAATTAATGTTTGTTCGAAATTGGACAAAACGGTTGAAGTTTAGAATGAATTTATTTATACTAAAGTAATTTTACCTTTTTTGGCCACATATAAGCAAGCGATAAAACACAATGTCCCGATGCAAATCGGCAGCGTCGCATATTCGACGCCTACTTTGGTCAGTCGTTGTTCAATTTATGCCATTTTAATTAAAAAATGCCCAAAGCAATGTTAAAACATGGTCTTTCTCGGATTTATTATACAACAACAAAATTAATACAATGGAAGTCCAATCGATATATATATATATATATATATATATATATATATATATATATTACTTCGCAAGAAGCCTCTATCTGTGACCTTAAAACAAACAGCAGAAAATGTACTGAAAGCAGAAAATTGAAATTATTAAATTGTGTTAAATAAAAAAAATAATGATGCAGAATTCGACCGGCAGCTATTTATAACTTTGATTAGTAAAAATTTCTCGGGGATTTTTCCGTTTTTATCGAAGTCCATCCTACACTTTTTTGTATCTAAAATTACGAAAATCCCCTGTCTCGTCATGCACACTGCTTTATGTAATATATCAACTTACGAATAGAGAACGTAGCTAAAAATTATTATTTTTTTTCACTGCATTATTTAGGTAACATAATGCACTTGATTTTGATTTAAAACTATATTGCAGTCAAAATTTAAGCTGTATTCTTTAGAGCCAATTATCAGTGGCCAAAGTGATAGAAGTGAAAGAGATGACTTTTTTTTTTGAACACACATTTAGCTGTAATGTTGTTGTAAAAATGATGGGACTTAAAGAGATAATGACGCAAAAGATTATAACTATAAAATTTTGTACCGTTTTATGAAAAGTCGTATTGATGTACTGAATTTTTTTAATTTGTACTAAATTCAGTTCACCTGTAGTGAAACGGCTCACTTAAATATTTTTAACATATGTGTATGTATCGGGATTTATACTTCTTATAAAAATGTTGCTTATTTTTGCCCGATACTGTATACGTGTCGATTTAAGAAATCCTTATTTCTTTTTAAGCTGGTAAAAAATCGAATCACAATCAAGCGATAGTCAACCCTATAAAGAAAAATAATCGTTACAGCTCGTTGAAACTGAATGAAAAAAAAGCAGGTCAATAAAGTATTCAAAAATTCGCATAAATTACAACTAAATACAATTAACAGATCGTGTTTTTAAAATAATGGCTGCCATTATAGGTTCTAATGGCATGTTATAGAAACCAATAATCTTGTTGTTTCATCTTAAATTATTAAAGAAATCAAGGAGAAGAACGTTTTTTTTTTCATCGCGTAAAACATAAATTGTTATAATGACGGAGAAAACGAATCTTAATTTCCAAATCATGAGAAAAATGGTTTCCGCGTGACCTTAATGTGAATCTTCCTTTGATATCCAAATTGATAAAAGATTACCTCTTTGTGAACTCAATTTCTTTAGTTAGGTAAAATTTTATGTTCCTTTTAGTTGAAAACTACAAGTAAATAAGCTCATATTAAAAGCTTGAATATGTATATATATATATATATATATATATATATATATATATATATATATATATATACATACATATATATATATATATATATATATATATATATATATATATATATATTGTTGGAATTATTAGGTCTGTAGATAAGTGAAATCATTCATTTCTTTTTTACCCAATATTTCGTCGCTTCAGAACTTATTTCTATGATAAATTAATTAAAATAGTATATAAAATAATAAAATTATTTACAGAACTAGTTATAGTATTAAAATTGACAGATAACTTATCCCATTTTTGATTTCTTTTATACGAGGTTAAAATTTTTTTTGGTTATGTTAAACTGAGAATATTATAGTAAATATAATTTAACTCACTTGTGTTGGATTTATAATTGACTGCACGAGAAATATCTGACTTTATGGCCAAATTTTGGCGTTCCTTGTGCACATAAAGACAAGATTGGATTTGTTTTAGCTGATATCGAGAATATTATTTTAGATATCACTGAACATGACAGAGTTTTATTAAGGTCTAGAACAACTAATATACTTACTAATTTTATACACTTCTCGAAATATGAAAATTCATCTTTTTAAACATGACCTGTAAAAAAGCAAAAACTTTTTGTAAAGCCTTGTTTTGAAATTTATGTTTTACCGGTAGGTAAAGGTGCTTCCATTTTTGCCATTGATAGGGATGAATATATTACAAAAATTAGAATTATGTTGGAGGATACTTCGACTTATGACCAATTAAATAAATACCCCACTATTTCAATACAAAAATTCTATAACGATAGAATCAAGAATTTAAAAACAAAAGATGAAATTAATGAAAAACTACAAATATTTAACCATTTACAATTCAACATTTCTTAAATTGTATTGTTTACCCAAAATTCATAAACTTAATGTACCTTTAAGATCAATCGTTAGCTAGATTAATTCAACCACATACAATATATCAAAATTTCTAAGATATATTTTAAGGATATCTTTTGAAGATCAAACAAAAATCAAGATGGCGGCATCAATATGGCAGTCAAAAATTCCAAAAAAATTTATAAATCACCAGAAATTTCAAAGTAAAAATTTTCCAACACAAACAATCGTTCTTAAAACAATTTAAAGGTAATTACCAGATGTAATTATCAACGATGTAAAATAATGAGTTTCAAGTCACAAAATGGCGGATCCAATATCGTGGACTTTAGGGCAAAACTCGATATAAATATCTTTAAGAATATCACATGTATTTGTAAACGGATTGGCAGGGATTTAGAATGTCACTTATCTGAAATTTGATGGGACAGATTTTAAGTTACAAACTGGCGGAAATTTTAATAAAATTTGCTTAGGAATACCGGAACGTTTTGAAAACGGAAGGACCATAAAATTTATTACCCATTTCCTGCAGGACACTATAAAAAAATCGTCAACTTTTCTGAAAATAACTATTAAACAAGGTACAAATTTGAATTGTTTAATAGTTAGGAGGAAAAATTGAATTATTTAATACCTGTACTGAAAACGACTATTGCTGTTTCTGTTGTTTCTACGAGAGTTTAAATTTATCACTCAATCTATTGTTTTACTGCTGAAGTTATTCAAAACACTGAATAAGAGATTCCCTAAACCACTTGCTCTAAAAAAGATTCAGAGCGGTCATCCGTTTATTCCAACTTCTGGTCATAAACCAACAGGGAATAGACAATCCAATGCAAAAGATTTCATAATTATTATGCAGTGTTAAATTCTCGCATTTCTCATACTAGATTTTTAAGAGCGATCTTGAAAATGATCCTAATATATTTTGAAAGTTTAAAAATACGTCGTACGGATTGCGGCCATATTGGATTTATCACAGCCGATTCGTAACTAACAAACCTGAAAACACACGTATTTGTATGCATTTTATAATTCTCAGGAAATGTGGGTTGATGCTTCCTCAATCCTATCATTTTAGCAGGTTTTAGCACGTAAAAATAATGATTGCTAGTTTTTGTTAAATTTTGAAATTATGGTAGTATATTCCAAAATTGTTGTACTGACTAGTGGAAGCATACCACATTATGAAAAAAAGTACGCCAAGAGTATTGAAAAATTGAGTCGTCGGGCCATTTTTGGAAATTCTGTTACAGTTTGCGCCATCTTGAATGCGTAATTTTATGGTTAGGATTGTTACATGCCAGATTAGTAATGAGCGATATCAAAACCCTTTCAAATCTTAACTAAAAAGTTACAATATTTTGGACCCGCCATTTATGTAATTTGAAATTCACCATACTACATCACCGGTAACTACCTTGGCATTGTTCTAAGCACGAATGTTGGTATTGGAAGAGTCGTAGTTTGAAGTTTCTCATGTTTTATCGACTTTTTTTCAGTGTTTGGGTGCCATAATAATGCAGGGTTTGAGTCTGGAGAACTCGAAGGCCACTCAGAAAATCCCCTTTTAAAATTGGCTAAAGATTAGGATTTTTTTTTTAAAAATAACTGACACACTTTTTCTTGGGTTCTTACTCCATCTCCATATCTTATCATCATAAAAATTTATGTTCTTTTGGCTTCAGTAAGTATATTTTTAGTTTAAATTAGCTCAAAATAACAATTTGACAAAATGTGACAAAGCAACAGGTATTGAATCAGTTATGCTAGTAAATAATTATTACATATCATTTCGATACGTAACTGTGGATAAATCGAAAAAAGTTACATTGGGTATCCTCACAATTTTATAGGGAGTCTAAAAGTGTAAAAAAATAGGGGGTTACCGTTTAAAAATTCAAAGTTGATTATAGTACAGCTTCTTTGGAGCTATCCTGTATGATTTAATATAATCGAAAAAATTCTTACCACAAAAACAAAGCCGACATATCCAAGAGACTTAAAAAAAAACAGTAATGAATTTATTCCAGACATTACCTCCTCATTGTATAAATAACCTCATAATACAACCTTCTTAAAGAAATCAATTTATATAATAAAAGTTTATCATTTAACTGATTGTTGACATAAATAATACTCGCGTATGTTCCTAGATACAAATGACATAATGGCATAAAACATTTACCGATATCCCCAATGAACTGGAAAATAATTAAGAAAATCGTTTCCATATCGGTCGGTTAAATTGATCATCTGCTGTTTTTTAACGGAAGTTCTCTGCCGCAAAACATCAGGTATTCCGATTACATCACCTGCTCGCCGGTTGCGAAAAGGTCATTGTGCCATTTAAACCCCATTTTAATTAAAAACATAAACCTATTTAAGAAGAGAAAAAAATATTAACTATATATTCATTGGCTCTTTTTAGCGTTTAGGAATTTTGTTTTAATGGTTCGCAATTTTGCTATTTCGGTAAAATAAATTGATCTCCATAAATGATCTATTAATAAATATAGGTATACTAGGAAGATTAGACTGATAACAAGATAAGACAAAATAAACATGGAATGCATGTGGAAATTTTTTTTTTAGAAATCACTCTTTCACCGATATAAAACAACTCTTATCTTTAGGGTCTCGAATTTTATTTGGAAAATATTTTTTTCTTTTTCTGCTTGCATCAGCTTTTTGTAGGTTGCCGATCAGCACAGCTATTTTAATCTTGGTTACTGCTTCTCGAAATAGTTCAGTTAATGATAGACCGTACCAGTTTTGAAAGTTACCCAGCCAGGAGAATCAGTTGCCACTTACACTTCGTTTGCCCACTATTTTTCCTTACATGATAAGTTGCAAAAGTTCTTATTGTTCGTTGAATAGAACTCTGTTATTATGGTGTCAGGACGAAATCCTTTGCTTGGTTCGAAACATATTTTCAACGCTATCAAAAGTTTTCACGGGAAAAAATCTTCGACTAATCAATGTATTAAAAGGTTCTGTTTTGGAGTCGCTTTAGTTTCTTCTCTTCGTAGATGACATGGCTACTTTGGATATTGAGGACGAGTTTACACTTTTTGCAGATACAAGTTCCTTCTTTTTATAGACGACGTGGTTATTTTGAATATTGCGGACGAGCTTAACTTTTGCAGATGACACAACTATTTTGTGGTCATGCTCTGATACTGCGGAATTGAAAACATTGCCATTTCCCTTGATCTTGTTAAAGTAAAACTGGGTGTGATTCTAGTCAGCTAATTTTAAGTAAAAAAATACAATCGAATTTGAATGTCACATCGAGAGTTTAGTAATTGGAAACATCATAATTAAGAGATGTTTAGATTCTAAGTTTCTTGGGTTAGTCATTAATAAGGAACTTAAATTTGAATCCCATATAGTTTCTTGGGAAAAAATATAGCTTCGGGTTGTTTTGCGGTGAGAGTTGCGGTTGATCAGCTGGGCCATTTAATGAGGAAGGTTTTTTTCTATATACCTGTAGAGTCACATCTTAGATACAGGTTATCCTTATAGGGAATGTTTAATTGTGATCTGCTTAATATTTATTTGTTATACAAAAAAAGCAGCTCGATATCTGTCATGGGACTTATGCAGAGCTTTGTGTGTATATGTTATCTTTTAGTTTATTTATTTTAGAAACAATGTGAATTATTTACAAACACAGGTATGGTTTGTCTTTGCATTTCCTACTCTGACATTAACTAAAAAATCTATTATGTATAAAAACTTGAAGATTCACAATCATTTGACAAATAAGATGATTTGTTTGAAGACTGTAAACAATGTTGAAGATTGACTAAAATGTGGTTGTCGGACTTGCATTGTCTATATTTTTATTTATTTTTACGACGTTTCGATTAGGTTGTATCTCTAATCGTTATCAAGTATAAACTGAATGTTTTGTCTTAAGACTATGAGCTTATATAAGGACTGTGTCCATTGAAGCGCAAAGTTTCGCTTCACTGTACATAACTCAATGATATGATGTTACAAAGTAGTACTTGCCAAGGATTAGGTATTTCAATACGCGGTTTACTGAAGATTGTTTTTAATGTAAGCTGCTCCTATAAATTTTCTTTTTTTTATGTTGGGTTCCATATATATTGCCGCAGCCTCAGACCATTTTACTTGGTGTTGTTTATCCCAGGCGTGTTCTGCAATACCTGATTTCGACGCTTCCCCTTTTTGTGTATGAGTTTTATGTTCCTTAATTCTAACTTCTATTGGTCGTCTGGTTTCTCCAATATACATTTCACCACACTCACATGGAACTTTATAAACACATTCTTTTTTATCGGCAGTTTTTGGTTTTGTTCTTATTAAATGAGCTCTAAATGCATTTCCTGATTTAAAGGCTGTTTTTATATTATAACTACTGACAATTCGTCTTATTTTCTCCGAAATTCTCTTAATGTACGGAATTGTTAAGAAGGAATGTGTTTCATGCTGTCCAGTGTTCGTTGTTCTAAAGTTATTTATAACATCGTCAAATAGTTTTAAAGGATAACCATTCTGTTGTAAATCGGATTTAATATTTGCTGCCTCTTTTTCCAATGAATCGGCATTACTACATATAGATAGAGCGCGATTATAGAGGTTGCGTATAATTCCCCGGACTGGACGATGGAGCTTTTGGAGTGTTGATAAACTTTTACTAAAATCAACATATTTCCATTTCTGTAGCTTTTTTTTTATGTAAAAAAGAAAATTGCACCTAATATCAATTAATTTTTAATGTTCTTTTTTGTACTCTAAATAGTGGACACCACTAAGATTAAAAATTATTTCGCCACAATTCTTCTGATTCACTGACTCCATATAACATCTAAACGGACTTATTTCCGGTGTATAGCCTAGTCCGACCCTGTTTCAATAAAACCTTTAATTAAAGAAATAAATACGAGCTGATAGAACGATTAAAAATGGAAAATTCCAATACCAGGCAGTAATAATAAACAAAAATTAAAACATGCTTTTTTAATTATCTAATTACTTCTTCCTTCTTTAAATTTAAGCCATTTTTCAAAACGTAAAATTTACATTTTTAATAGTACTTTTTATGAGATTATTAAATACGTATAGGGGAATATATAATGTTAAAAACTTACAGAGTGGTCAAATAACGACTTAAAAAATAAAGAGAAATCACTTATACGTTTGAACAACAACTAAAGTGTTAGTTTTAAAAATTAAAGTACAAGTATGGTAATAAAAGTGTACACGGGGTGTTCCATTTTCGACACTTTTAGGGGGTATTTGAGTTATTATCAAAGATATAGTGTTGTGGTTTTCACTTTAGTTTCCTACTTTTAAACGAAAAGAAAGATTTCGGTGTCGTGGCTCTCTTAGTTTTTAATCTATTAGGTTATTTTGAAAATCTTCGTTTTTTAGGCATACCTCGTATTTTCGTTATGCGTTAATTTATCAAAAAGATGAAAACTGATTTTTATAGAGTTTTTTACGTAGAGTTCAGTGGCGTCAGTTTTTTTCTAAAAAGTTTAGTTTTTGAGATATTAACGAAACTTTTGATATTTTAAAGAGGACACCTTGTATATTATTTTAGATTTTAATTAGGTATAATTTGGAATTTTCAAAAAAATATAATGTGTTTATTTTATTGTGAAAAACAAGGTCAGAAATCGATATTTTCAATAATTTAGTTTATTTATAGCAGTAGGCTATGGCCAATGTATAAGAAACAAATGCAAAATTTTGACAATAATAAATAATAAAAAATATCAGGTAACAGGAAATACTAGCACAAAATTATTGCTTGCTGGTTTTGCATTTCTAAATTGATTTTTAAATCAAATATCACATATATAACATAAAGAAATATACATGCTGTCTGATTATTTTCAGTCTAACAAGCATATAAATTCTGACAACAGGTTTAACCTACAATAAATAGACACAACAATTATGAGTTCTACTTTTTATATGACAGAACAATACTACAATTAAGTTACTCATGTGTTGACAATCGCCAGTAGTAAACATACAATTATTTTAATAAAATGTGATAAAAATTGTCCATTTAGTACGGATATTTGCATTGTCAACGCTATTGTCTTGTAATTTTATTTCTACAATAGCTTAGTGAATAAAATTATTAGCTGTAGGTAGAAAAATTAGGTCAAGGCAATATTTAGAAATATCAGAAACATACTTTTTGGGATTTTCTTAAAATTATGGATACTCTCATTGCTCCAGCGAGCCTTTCGATGGAAGAGAAAAATAAGACAATTTGCTTGCTTAAGCATAATTTCTATGTTGCAAAAAAACTCCTACATGGTGTTAATTTTTTCCAAAAAATAATTTAAAATCTGCAGCATATCTTTAATTTTAATAAAATTTTTATAAAAAAATTGAACGGATTTCTAAAAAAGTGCTTTTCGTTTGTGAATTGTTTCTGGAGCATCTCTAACAAGAGTTCAACAATACTTGGCAAGCATGAAAACATCCGACTTTCCCTGGTACCTTTTCTTGATTGTTGATATATCTTAATGGAAGCGTTTGCCGTGCTCATCACTTACAGCTCGGCAGTTGTCAGGAAAAAAGTCCTGATGTGAGTGTAGGAAATGGATCTGTAGAGACATATTGCAACCCATTTTTTGATATAATTGCCAGCTTTTTTATTTCCGAAGAAATTAGTGATCACGAGGCAAAAATCATTCCAAGCATTTTTGTCAATATCTGATAGAGTGCTCTCATAATGTTTGTCTTTCAGGATATTTCGAATCTGTGGCTCAACAAAAATATCTTCTTTAAGTTTTGCAATTTCTGATGCAGTTCAGTGAAATAGAACTGAAACTAAGTAAAAATGCAATCATGTTTAAGTTGCCACAGATCTGCAATTGGTGCACATCTTATTTTATATTTGTCAATAGGTAGAATATTTCCCATATACAATATTTAAACTCAATGTCGAACAGTCTATAAACAATTTCCATTTCTTTAGCTTCTGGTTTATATTTAAAGCCGCCAATAAACCGCTAATGTTATTGCAGAAAACGAAGTTCATTTCCATGTTAAAAATGGTGCCATGGCATTTACGAAAAACACATACTGGAACATCGTCTTCTAATAAGTTCCACTACTGCAATCTTAATCCTAGTAACTCTCCTTTACTTTTTCAAAGTTGTAAGTCTGTCAAATATCGTTTAATTCTGATTGGGTTATTTTGTGCGATTGGCGGTATAACGTGCTGGGTGTGAAATCATGATCTTTTGATGTTGATGGCATATCCTCTTCCTATGAAATCGTTGTATCGTTATTATATGATTCGTAAGTGAAGATTTTCTGGAATAGGAAGTTCATCACTATGAGTCACAGGTCTAATGACAGATGGTATATTTGTATAGTTGATAACCGACTTTTTCTTCTTGGATATACCTGTTCCTTGCCGAACAAGAGATATGATACAAAAATAGCAATCATTACCATGATTTGAAGGCTCTCTCCAGATTCTTCGGACAGTAAACCGCATAGATCGTTCTTTACTATTTAACCAGTTTCTCAGACTTGGAGTGTATGCATTACAGCAGATATGTGGTGCTAACTGTTTGTCTTTATCCCCAACATTGCAACCGAAATAAAGCTGACGCAAAAATAACCTCACAATAGACATAACCGAAGGGATCTGGATTGTTTACACACTTTCGAGACATCTTACAATCACAACTATTCGATTTGACTCACTAAATTCAACTGACTAATCCCTCTGCTTTGTAGCTGCTTATACGAGTATATCAATACGGCTTCTACATTTTAGAGAATATTCGAGAATTTTCTATTTAATTCCATAATATTCGCAATAGTGGCGTTTGCCATTTGTTTGTATACAGGTTCGGTACAAAGCAGACATAAAAGTCAATTTACATGATTTAAATCTTCCTAATTCTAAGCCCTGGGGGGTTGCGGTTTTGTATGTGGGAGGTCATCCCTGGGGTCCCCCATGCCTGTTACTAAGTTGTGCAAAATTCCCTTAACTCGGGGAAACGTATATTTGGCAACGTCACAATACAAATATACCACGTACATTCTTGCGATTGCATTGTTAATATATAGGGAGACATGACATCACGTACCTCTAAAACTTGACCTAATATTTAAAAGATTTTTCGATTTTGCACACCAAAAATTGTAAGCTTTAGACAATTTTATTTTAGATATTTGTACATTTTCACTGTTGTCTAGTGTAATTTGTTGCCAACTTTAAAATTTTCATTGCATATAAAAATTTATATTATTTTTGGCTTTTTAGCGCTTTTTTAGATGTCGATTATTTTTTTTTAATTTCATTTTTCGATTTTTAGTTTTAAATTGAGTTGACTTCCTAAGGTTGCAAAAAGTACCAATTTTATCCAAAGTTATAGACTACACTGAATTGAACCAGGATAATTCTTTAATTCTGAGAATTATTCAAATATTAGTTTTGAATGAAATTGTACGAAACAAATATTAAGTTTACTGTAGTAAATCTTAAATTTTAGGAATTTAATTTTTTATTCGTAGTATGTGCCCCCAAAACTCCCAAATACCAAGAAATTGAAAGAATTCGAGACATGTAAATCTTTTAATCCGACATATTTTATCCTGCATATTTACTTTGAAGAAATTAATTTAAGATTCTAATATACTCCCCAATAGCCCTAATATCAATTTGGACAAAATCGAAAAAATGTAAAATTTTTAGTCCCCCATATAATATCTACCGAAAACCCCCTAATACCAATTTTGAAACATTCGAATAACGTAAAATTTTCAACCCACCATATTGGATCCGCCGTATAGACCCAAAATTTTGTTAGATGTTAGTTTTCACAATAAATAGTTTTTTCAATTTTTAGGTACGAGGTTTAGAATAAAATGATTTTCAAAATATACTACTAGAAAAAAAAATTGTTATTGATCTTAAGGAAAATTTGTTCTTGAATACCCAATAGAGTTTTCAATAATTTCAAGAAGCACCCGAAATTTTATTAAAACTATGTTACAAGTGTAAGGATTAGGGACTCGGCACTAAATTACAGTAAAATTGAAACTAGCTTTAAAAAATTAATTCCGTTTGTGCCAGTTAATTTTAACAATAGTCTTTTTAGCGGCTACCATTGAAAGATTATTCAGTTTTTTAGATTCGCGAAGGAGTATATTCGTTCTACTTTAGAAGATTTCATATTACTGAAAAGTGAAAATGGATGACTAAGCAAAAGATTTGGTAAATGAGTGGGCCCAGCTTAAAAAAAAAGCGAAAATAAATAATGTATGTTTGCATGCTTTGATCATACCATTAGATTTAAATAATAAATTTGTTTGAACATTGCTTAGGGTCGGTGGGGCTTTTTTGATGCTTGGCAGACACAAATATATTGAATCTACCGAAATATACCATAATAAGAATCTAGAAATTACAAGAAACAAAATAAATTATGATGATTCATCGATACAATATTTCTTTGATTAGATTATAATACCGAAGATTCATCGATAGAATATTTCTACAAGGGCGCATCAAAATAATATTTCTACAAGGGTATATCAAAAAAAAATCTTCTAGTCCTTCGTTACAATATTAAAAATAAAGTAATAATTTAAAAAACAAGAAACTTATAATTTTCTGTCTATTTTCGATTATTTTATTCTTGAGTATTTCCAGACCTGAAAACAAGAAATATTTAACAACAATTTATATATATATATATATATATATATATATATATATATATATATATATACATATATATATATATATATATATATATATATATATATATATATATATATATATATATATATATATATATATATCTTCTTCTTCTTCTTCTTTCTCAGCCCATTGACGTCCACTCCTGGACATAAGCCTCTCCGATGGTCCTCCACTGGGATCTGTCTCTCGCCTGCTGGAGCCAGTCTTTTCCAGAAAACTGTCTTATATTATCTACCCATCTGCGTTGTGGCCTGCCACGATTTCGGTTCGTTTCTCGCGGCCGCCATTGCAGTAATTTACTCGTCCACCTATCAGGCTGTTGTCTATCTATGTGCCCCGCCCATTTCCACTTTAGTCGTGATATGCGTTCAATGACGCCAACTACTTTGGCTTTTGATCTTATTACTTGATTTCGTATTTTATCCCGTAACGAGATTTATGACATTTGTTCCTCTATGGAGCGTTGAGTGACTCGGAGCCTATTTGCGTTTTGTTTGGTTAGTGTTATCGTTTCCATGCCGTAAGTAGCAACAGGCAAGACACACGTGTTATACACTTTCCACTTAAGGTTGATTGGTGTGTTTCTATCTCTTAATATGTATTGCAACTTTCCAAAGGCAGCCCATGCCAGCCCTATTCTTCTTGTTATTTCCGCCGTCTGATTTTCTTTGCCCAGTTTTATGACGTGGCCTAAATAGATGTACTCTTGGACATTCTCTATGATTTCATTTTGAATATCTATTTGTACATTTGCGTCAGGGCTCATTAACTTAGTTTTCCCCAAGTTTATCTTAAGTTCCACTTTTTTCGCATCTTCACTGAAATCCTGAAGCATTTGTTTTAGCTCTTCTGGGTTGCTAGACATGACAACAACATCGTCGGTGAAACGAAGATGACTAAGATAAGAACCGTCGATTCTCAAACCTTTCTCATCCTAATTTAGTTTTTTAAAGACATCTTCCAAAGCTAGTGTAAATAGTTTCGGAGAGATGACGTCTCCCTGACGCACACCTCTCATAACATTTATTTTTTCGGTTTTTGTGTCTTCGTCGATTTTAACCTGTATAGTTGCGTTTTTATATATGTTCTGTATGATAGTGGTAAACCTGGAGTCAATTCTAGCCTTATTAAGTGATTTCAAGATCGCCCATGTTTCTATAGAGTCAAAGGCCTTGTGAAAATCTACAAATATCAGGTGTATAGGAATATTATATTCCTCGGTTTTTTCTAGGACTCTGCGTAGGGCTTGGATATGATCTTTCGTACTAAATCCACGTCGAAAGCCGGCTTGCTCCACAGGTTGGTAATAGTCAAGCTTTTCAGTCAGGCAATTTGTCAATATGCGGGTGAATAGTTTATATAGGTGGTTTAATAAACTGATAGGGCGGTAGTTTTCTATATTTGTTATGCCCCTTTTTTGAAGAGAAGTACGACTTGTGCGTTATACCATTGTTTTGGTACTCTACCTTCGTATGAGCATTTATTCATGAGTGTTTGTATGGCTTTTTTCAAGACTGTCTCCACCCATCTTTGACATCTCAGTTGTAATTTGATCCTCGCCCGGGCATTTTTTATTTCATCTAACGATATATATATATATATATATATATATATATATATATATATATATATATATATATATATATATATATATATATATATTTATTTATTTATTTATTTATTTATTTATTATCACGTTACTGAGCATTCACACAACGGGCCGTAGTTCTGATGTTATGCTAATTCTACTGGAGATTTCGTTAATTGCATTTAAGTGCTTTTAAACTATCTTTCCACATTTAGTGGTCAGTTTTTTGGTTATATCAGAATAGCAGAACAGAGTTTGACTAGGCAATCTAGTAAAATATTGGCGGCTAAGTCAGATCAGATGGAATCAGAGAGGAATTTGAAGTTTATCAACTCTGACAAAATTAAACCCACGTTCGTATCACTTCAAGAGCATTATTAAGCTATTAGACTTCTGTACAAATAATTACCTTCTATATACTTGATATTTTTTTTGACGAGAGAAAAGTAAAGTATATAAACAATTATTAAAAACAAATGTGTGTAAAATGTGAAAAAAATCTTTCACTTTTCTGTTATCATATTTATATTGTTAATTTCACTATTAAAGCTTCTGTTTAAACAAGGTTAACTTAGTGCAGATCTTAAGCAACTATGAGAAAAGAGGTTAAGACAATTGACACAGATTACATGCGATAAGTGTGGTGTTTGATTTATGCATTAGAATAGTAAACCAATTTGGTTTTGCAAAAATACTAATTAACTTTTGATAGTCATGTTGCAAAATTATCTGTAAAGATACGAATGACAATATTGCGATAAAAAAAAATTGGAAAACAACATGAAAATCAAAGATGTATGTATATATATATATATATATATATATATATATATATACATATACATATATATATATATATATATATATATATATATATATATATATATATATATATATGGTTTAATTTATGTATGAAGAGCTGCATTCATCGCAATGGAATTTCGTATACTCTCGAGTTGTCTAGAGAATGTTGGTAGGAGGTCCTTTACTTTACGGTCTGTGGTGAAAATAATTTCAATGTTGTGTCTCTTAAAGATTTTCGCGATTTTCTCTGTGAAGCCTTTGACATAAGGCTCAAAAGCTTTTCGACTCTTCTTTTAGTTTTTGGTGAATTTTTGGGGCAAAGCGTTTCTTTTTTAGGGCCTTGTGAATGTGTTCTTTTTGTAACCATTTTTTATTAGGTAAGACGCCCAATACGTTCATTGATTTGTAGAATTTTCTTGGTCTGTGAGGGACTGGGATTGAAACGTAAATGATTTTACTGCTGCAAATAATTAGGCGAGATGTGAATCATCGTTGAGGTATCTGTTCGTGTGAGTGGGTTTTCTGGAGACTATTCCATAGATGCTCCTTCAACTGGTTTATGTCGCTGGCCTTCATACGTAAAATAGTTCTTGTTGAGACGGTGTTAGCTAATTGGATGATATATTTTGGCAGATTGTATTTTGTCTTAAACAAAGAGCTTCACTGATGGTATTTGCATAAAAAGTGATGTTATGTTGAAACTCATGAGAAAATCTTGTTCCTATAGACGTAGGTTTTTAATTATTAAGTAAAAATGTTGTGAATCTCTAACGTAGGAGGCTATTTTTTCGACGAAGGATTGGAGAATCGTGGCTAGATGTTTTCTAGAGCCTCAGTTAAGGAGCCAGCAGAGTTTGCTATTGGTCTTAAAGGTGCTTCGAACTTGTGCATTTTGGGTAAGCCATATGGATAACTAACGCCCAATGAAACTGACCTTTTTAAAAAAAAAATGGTAATGAAAAAGGGATCTAAAGCATGATAAACCAGCGCAACCCACAGCTAAAGCTGAATTGTATTCAAAAAAGGTGATACTACACAGCTGTTGTGTATTTTAAGCAACTTCCAAGGGGCCGGACGATCAATTCATATGTTTAAAGTTAACAATTAATGGAACTGGATGTAGTAGTCAAAGAAATACGGCGAGAATCGGCAAATCGCAAAATAATTATGTTCCATCATTATAACGCAAGGCCTTACTTATTTTTAGTGACTTGTAGGCAATTATTGGAACTTGGTTGGAATATGGTGACGTATCCTCCATGTATCCTTGACCTAGAATCATTTGATTATGATTTACTTTGAAGCTAGTAAATTTTTTTAATGATACAACTTTTACAAATGATGATCTTAAATCTCACTTGATTCAATTTTTTGCTGGTAAGAACCAAACTTTCTTTGAGCGCGGAATCATGAAGCTGCAGGAAAGATGCCGAAAGATCACTGAACAAAATGAAAAATATACAATTGCTTAAAGTATATTCTTTGTATAAAAAATAAACAGTTTTATTTCATACTACAAAACCAAAATTACTTTCCTGCCGACCTGATTATATATATATATATATATATATATATATATATATATATATATATATATATATATATATATATATATATATATATATATATATAAATCAAAATTTATACTAAATAACTTCTGTGATACTTTGATGATACGAAAAATATGAAAACAAATAAGCAATAAGTTCATGATAACTACTTTCCGCACCGAGTACTTTTTCCCCGAAAACAACAACAATTTAACTTAAAATTCAGTCAACGGAGTGATGAAATGCACATCGGTGTGGAATCCGTAATGAGATATCGCGTACGTTCAGGATAAAGTCGTATTGTTTAATGTTTGTCATTTCTTTTTATGCGGCTTACTATGATGTAACATGCATTTTAATCATTTCTGTTTCATATTTGAGAACATCTTACCTTGTTACTACATTAAAGTAGGTTGAATTTTGAATACACAAGATATAAGGGGAATGGCGAGTTCTTTTCTTGGAATAAAAGGAACGCGAATTAAATATAAATGCACTTTTAATATAGAGATGACATAAGTTCACATAAGTTGTGCAGTTGTGGATTTTTAGCTTAAATTGAGGAGAAAGAGATATTACTGCCATAAACAATTTTGTGATCGAGAATTGTATCAATATTTTCCTGTATGTTACTTTATTTCTCTCCTGTTTTACAAAGTGAAGGAAAAAGTTATACAATGTTCTACTTTTATATTAAATCGTGGGTTCAAATCCAGCCGTAGCGCCCTGGGGTGTTGTGTAGAACAAAGAGGGGCGCCGCAAGGCATTTTTCTTTTACGGTATCTAAATTTACTTATATTTGCCGGTACAAAATAAACAATTCAAATCGCGGGCACTGTATAAATCATTCGTTTTGTAAGTAACGTCGACCGTTATTCAATCAATATTGTTACGGGGGACCCTTTTCCCGTAACGCGGAGTTTGGGTTAGGTTTGGCAACTCCGAATTCGTTGATGGCCAGGTGCGAGCGAGAACAGTGTAAGTTCCAGAAGTCCGCGTTCGATCGTCGATCAGAATTTTCGCGGGCGCTCATTGGTAGTATACAAGGCGCCGTAGGGTGGTAGGCAACATTGTCAACTTAGTTTATTTATTGTAAAGGCAAGCAGTTGAATTGTTAAGATAAATAGGTGTAATAATAAAGTGTTCTTAACACTAAAAGTAACGATACAGAGCGTTGCGATTTACACACAGGTCAGGTAGCATTACACTGTAATGGTTACAATATCTATTTAAACTTAGATACGTGAGCAGGTCGGTTGCTGGATCATAAAATGGATAGATTTATATTAAATGGTCAAGTCGATAGTTTAAGTCAGAGTGATGAGGCTTTGACAAGTGGCGGGGGAGTAAAAAAGCGGAAATATCGCTACTTGGACTTTGCCTTTCCTTCAGGAGAAGTAAATAATGAAAAAAAACCGCAGTATGTGCTCTGTTAGAAAATTCTAGTGCCCGAAAGTATGCTCTCAGGTAAGCTAAAGCGACATCTCGAGGATATTCATCCTCCCAGGGTTAAAAAATCATGCTAATTTTTTATTAGAAAGTTGCAAAATTTACAAAAACAAAAAAACGTATTCACTCAACTCAAGGTAGCATACGGGGTGGTGAAATGCAAAAAAACTCATGCACAGAACTTATTTTACTTGTTGCGCCTGACACGGTTAATATTATGGTAGGAGAATCAGCGAGAAAACTAACTGCAAAGGTACCTTTATCTAACAACACTATAAGTCGAAGAATCCATCATATAACTGAGGATCTCAATGACCAATTAATAGAGAAAATGAAAGGGCAAGGAATTTGGTGTGCAACTTGATGAGGCTACTGACACTAATAAAGATGCATACCTTATTCGTTACGTACGCTTTCTAGATGAAAATATTATTGTTGAAAACTTTTTCTGCAAAAGTATCACTGAAGGCGCAAATGCTCCAGACTTGTTTGAAATTCTTCACAAGTTTATAACAAAAAATAATTTAGATTGGGAAAAGTGTATCGGTGTAAATACTGATGGCGCTCACTCAATATGTGACTGCTGTGGAGGATTGCAAGCGCTTATTCGTAGTAAATCACCGCATGCTCTGCGGACCCATTGCATCATCCTTAGGGAAGCACTTGCGTTGAAGGCGATGAGCTGTGAATTGAATTTGGTATTAGAACGTTCCATAGATGAAGTAAACCATATAAGAACTAGCCCGCTGAAAACCAGACAATTCAGAAAATGTTGCTGAACACATAGGCCTGCTATATTACTGCAGTTTATGATGACTTTCATGTGGACATGTCTTATCCCGTGCATTCGAGCTACATCAAGAAATTCAAACTTTTCTGAAAGGGAAAGGTCATGAAAACTCCAAATACTGTGCTGAACCAAACTTTTTTTAGTAAAACTGGCATATTTGTCCGATACTCTTAACAAATTGAATACCCTTAATTTGTCTCTGCAAGGCAGTGACATGCACATCTTGAAATTACTGGAGAAGATTACGGCGTTTAGGAGAAAACTGCAGTTGTGGATAAAAAAAATTAATGAGTATGGCGGTCAAGATTATTTCCCATATTTGCATAAATACGCGTCCTCTAATGAGCTTGTTGACTCTCAAGACTTGCTGTCCCTTTTCGCCTTTCGAAGCTCTTTGAATAATTTGCAAAATACTTTGCGGCGGAAAATTTCGAAAATTTTTCGTGGCTCCAAGATCGTTTCCATGCTCAAAAATTCACTTCACGTGAAAAAGAGAACCTCATTGAACTCTCTTGCGACAACAACCTTAACACAAAATTAGCTTCTTCCGATTTGGTAGAGTTTTGAACTAACAGTAAAAAATTAATGTACAACTATAAGGATTCTCATTCCCTTTGCAACATTCTATTTATGCAAATATCGCTCAAAGATTAACGTGGAGCAAAAAATGAGAGTGGCAGTGCTCAGCCTTATCCCTCGCTTTAAAAGAATGTGTGGAGATCACGAAACTCGCCCATCTCATTAACATTTTTTCCCTATTTTTCTTTAATAATAATATATTCTTGTATATCAGTTCAATATATACCTACACATGAGCCTCAGATTGGTTGTTTTCATTTTTATGCTTGGTCATTAATGTCAGTGTACAGTCACTAAAGTGGTGTAGTTTGCTACTATGTAGTAGGTCGGTTGTAAAGCACAAACTTGGTACGACATTTTGTTGAACACGACTGTATATATATTTCGATTGGGGCGCCGTGACCAATACTAAACCTGTAAGTGAGGCTTCCTTATAAATCTTTATGGTTCTAGTTTGTTCCTAACTTTTCCTACTACACTTCAGTTCAATAGTTTGCACTCGACTAAGACTTTCTTCTGGTTCTGCAGCTGGTGAAATTGGAACAATATGAATGTATATATTTTAATAAAATTAAGGGATTAAACAGATTTACTTTAAAATATAAATATTATTTTCGATATTTCAAATACGGAAATTGACTAAAATTGAAAAATAATTAAATTATTAGCAACAACAGATATTGTTAAATGAGGAGATATAGTAAATAAATACTGTTATAGTTCTTTAAATAATTATTTTTCTTTTTTTCTGATTCATTTTTGCTAATTTGTTTACTCATATTTATGTTACATATATGTAACGGTGAATAAGGTTAAAATCCTTATAAAAATTATAATTTCTCGGTAATATAATTCCATAAGTTAATATTATTAGTAAAATAATTCGTAATTATTATCTCACAACAATATAAATAACTTTTTCTTAATTGATAATACCATTGGTAGTACAGAAGGTCTGTTCTGGTTTGTAATTTTTATGGTTACTCTTTAATTTTTCGGTTGTCGAATAAATCAGCATTGGACTTTTGGAAACACCTGATGAACACTAGTTTAAATTTTAACAGGTTTTTACTATTATATTCTTCAGATATACTATTTTTCTTATTAATTATTTTGATTAGCTGTTAGACTGGTTCCATCTGATGAGCTACCGAGAGTAATAAATTTTAGTGGACTAATTATTTTAACGTAAAATAAATTAAATTTTATATTATATCATTTATATTACCTGAGTATGTGTAAAACTTATCACAGGAGGGCATGAATTCAACTCCATACTTGAATTAAAATATATATAATAGGCTAAACATAATTTTCATAAATTTGTAATCATAATATATTCTTATTTTTTGTTGACAATTCAAATTACTGTTCATCTAAATTGCAATATAAAAACGGGTAATAAACATCTAAATGTGGATTGCGAGGATTGGGTGTAGGGGATATCGGTGCACAGTCGACCAGTTGATCAACTCGATTATGGGCGGGAATTATAGAAAAGGAACGTTCCAGAACGTATCTTCTTGCTAAAGCTTAATTTGTGATGGACCGCAGTTTGATCGAATTGAAGGAACACACCATCTGGTAAATTTTTTTTTAACTTAAAAAATTTAAAAAGTGACTATTTACATTTCCTGCCAGGAGTAGTATGCAAAGAAGTTATAGATAGTGTTTTTTTACAGCTCTTTTCATGGAGAGCAAGTTATGTGAATAAGAGTTTATTTAGATATTAATCAAGACAGTCAACTCTATCGCTGCATTTCAATCAGAAGAACTCCGAAAAATTATACGGGAAAAAAGTTAATAATCTCATTGAAGTGAGTACCAACTATTTGCTATAGAAAAATAAGCAGGATTTCGAAGAAATAGTTAATGTGTTTGCTATCACTTAGCTTCACGAAAAAAAGTAACACGAAAAGGAAAAATCCTGTTATTGTTTGTGGACTTGCCAAAAGCATATGATACCATGCTGATGTGCAAATTGTGGCACCTACACGAAAATATCAATTATGGTGATGTCATAAGATCGAAGAGACTTTAAAAATGAATTATAAATCGCTTAATAGCGGAAAATGAAATACAGGGTCTCGTAAATGTGGAAAAAGGAGCAAATATCGGATCTGATAGAAGATAATCTACATTTTTATTTAATACAAATGCCTCGGAATATGAACGACCAAAACAAAAAATACAAGAAAGTGTAACCTAATCCTACATTACTATAAAATCTCTACTCTGGTTAAAATCAATATATAAAATTAAATACAGTTGGTCCAGCGGGAGAATACCTATGCGTCCTCAGTAATATTCGCCAAAACTAAATCAAAATTAATTAGGCAATACAACGTTTATGTTCATAAAGACGTATCTATTGCACCATCGAACGAAACTAAATACTATTTTGAAAATTCCTTTATATTTTTGGATTCGCTGTCAGGAAAAGGAAAAAAAGCCCAACTCATATTATAACTGATATTATAATTCTGCTTTCTCAGGTAAGAGAAAATATCAGTGAAATAACATTAATACATAGATTTATTGAAAAGTAAACGATTATCACAAAACGTAAAGAGGCGGAATTAGGACTCCTCTTTTAACCAAAACAACATTAAATATAACAAAATAAGGTTTACCTTGAAATAGTATTTTTTTAAATGATACAAACTATCAAAAGTTTTTTTCCCTAAAGCTGTTGTGAACACAATATTTATAAAATATACTTTTAAGGTTGAAAAACAACAACATTAATAATCCTATAAAATTAAAAATAAAGTGCGAATAAAATAGTATTCCTTAAACAAGCATGAAAAAAACAAAAAATTATTTATTTATTTACTATCTAAGTACAGTATTGTGAACAAGAAATCGATCTGCAAATTCAAAGGAACATAAAATTACAATAAACAAATATTTATAATAAAAATTTTAAAACTTTACGCTAATCAAAACTTGAAAAAGATTCAAAAATAAAGCAAACATATCGGACTAAGAATAAACTATAAAAAATAGGCATTTTATAGTCTGTCGAAGAAAATTATTCTTAATAACAACAATTGAGATTTTCCATATATTTTTGTAGAAAATGAGCTATTGCAAAAGCAAGGGATGTTCTTTCAATTAATGCTCTTCTCGTGTGAGCCTTTTTGTATTTGAATAAAGGCGATTAATCCTAAGACACAATCTTCTTGTTGGTGAGTTCATTATTTATTAAATATAGACCAGTGATAATACTTTCAAGATTAGCCATATTATAACATAGATTATACTCTTACTTTGTAGAATGTATTTTGAATTTCCATTTTGGCTCTTTCAGGAAGATCTGTGTTTTTTTTTCTTTTAGACAGCATCTTTTTTTCCAGGAAAGGAATAGTTGGATTGTTTTCTTTCCTTTTTCTAATGATATATAGGATTTTCCTTGAATTTTTAAGGATAGTGTTTACTCTCTGAAAATAATGATCCTTCGTTGAAAATGTTTAGTTTTAAAAGTAAAATTATTTTTTTACCTCTTGGACAGATGAAAGAGATTCTACAGGACCACCGTTTCTCTTCTACAGTTTGAAATTCTGCCATAAATTAAGCATAAAAAGTTTTGCAAATCTCTTAAAAGTTTCACCACGCATTATCTAAAAAGACAAATCGAATCTCATTACTATAGTCTAGTTTTTTTAATGTCTGATTATTACAAATAATTAAAGTAGTACAAGAAATTATATAGGTGTGTAGGGCATTTAGACGCGGGCGACAGATTTGATGCTAAGAAATGTTTATAAGTATAGATGTAGTTTTTAATAAAAATAATACCGTTAATAAATTATGAAACAATAATTAATAGCTTTTATATAAAACAATCTTCTGTTGTAAATCCATTTAAATAATCAAAATTTCTCAAAAACACAATGTAAATAAAACTCTGAACAATGACTGCCAATAAAAAAGAAAGTTTGTATTCTGAAAATGAAATTACTCGTTCGTCTCAGTTTTTTATTCTATCTTGCTCTACCCATAATGTCAGATTTTTTGGGTCGTATGGCTTGGATTGGGAGAATCATGTTTTGTTTTCCTTCCATTTATTATTTCTGTACAAATTAAGATGAACAGGTCTTAAAACTGTCTTTGAGATGTTGTTGATTACGCATGGATATTCTCTCACTGGACCAACTGTATATTAAGCTAGTTTCGTGGTATATATATATATATATATATATATATATATATATATATATATATATATATATATATATATATATATATAGTAGAATCCCGATTATTCAGATCAAATAAAACCAGGGGTATTCCGTATAATCGAAAATCTGGATAATCGATTTAAAAGTCAAATCAAACAATATTTATATTTTAATTAATTTTTATTATGTAATGGGTTTTACATACATCGTTTTGACAATACGATATAAAAAATTACGAGCTATAACGATAATGAATTACATAATACCTACATAATTTAAAATTTTGATTGGAAATAACTTGTTATTGATCTTTGACATAATGAATCACATCTTTTCATTGCGGCCAAGTCCCTGACGCGCTTCAGTTGTAACAATTGTATGGGATCCGATTCGTCATGTCTTTCAAACCACTTAAAAGCAACATCTAAAGCTTCAAAAGCTTCTGCGTGAAATGGTACTTGACATTCATCCCCAGTTTCAGTCTCTTCTTCATCTCTTGTCTCGTTATTGTTCAAGTCGTCAATGATTTCTTAATCAGTTAATATTTGGAATCCAGAGTCTTCATTATCGCAGTTCAACCACTCCTTCATATTCTTTTCATCGCACCCTTCAACAATGCTAAGAATTTTTATTGTTTCTGTTATTCCTTTGAAACAATCGTCGTGAGGTTTAACTGAATAATAAAAGTTAATTTTAATAATTTATTCCATGCCCTTTTAAATGTTTGCGACATTAATTTCCTTAAAAAACTTTAACATCGTTTCTATTTCACTGTTGTCTGCTGACAAAAAACGAGGCAATAGCTGCTTTCTGTATAAACGTTTTAAAGTTTCAATTCAAAATTCACTTTGGTTTATAGGTTGCAATATTGATGTTACGTTAGGGGACAAGAACTTCCCATTTTCTTGATTTAGTGTTACAGCGGAAGGGTGCGTTGGCGCATTATCTATCTATTCCCATGCTCTTTTGAAATTTCTTCACCTCAGAAATAAATGTATTTTCATACTAAGTAAGAAAATATCTGTGTTTATTTACGCTTTTTATTGGTTAACGTAATTTAAAGGGATTTTAACATTTTTGAAACAGCGCGGATTTTTTGATTTACCAATAAGTAGCAGTGACAATCGATGTGTTCCTTTAGCGTTTGTACAAACCATAACCGTAACTCTATCCTTACTCATTTTGTGCCCGGGTGCTGCATTTTCACGACGCGATGCTAAGGATCTGCTTGGCAGAGCTTTCCAATTAGGACCTGTTTCGTCCGCATTGTTTACAAAATCTAAATCGTATTCTTTTTCATCTAGAAATGCTTTTAACTCATCTATAAAAGAGTCAGCTGAAGCCACGTTAGCAGACAGTTTTTTTCTTTGAATCTCCAGTTCTCGAATTCCATATCTAGATTTGAATCTTGCTAACCATCCACAGCTCGCCTTGAAAAAAGTATCACCACCAAGCTCTTGATTAAAATCCAATGCTTTTTCACATAAAAGAGGTCCAGATATGGGCTCGCCGCATTCTCTCTTTTGTAAGAACCAAGTAAAAACTGCGTTCTCCAGAATTTCATTTTGAGATTTTTTTATGACTTTACGTTGCGAGCTTCCATCTTCTTTCTCAAGAGCACAGGTGAATTTTATTATGGAATCAGAATTTTTTTTAATGTCAGAATCGTAGAGGTTTCTACACCATATATTGGCGCCAACTTACTGCCAGATTCACCATTTTTTATACTCTCAATTATCTTCACTTTGTCTTTAAGATACACCACTACTCTTTTTCGCTTGGATATTTTAGATTTTCAACGCAAAACGTAAACAAAAATAAAAGACAACCTATCAGTTGAACTCTATCAAAGAAAATGAAACAATAACAAACGCTATCGCGCAAACAAATGAGAGCGGGAATACATGGTCGGAGGCGGAAATAAACTCGTCGTAACATGTCTCGTTGCCTAGTATGAACAGTATTTATAGATTCCAAGGAGGCAGTATGTTTTGTAGACCGAAATTTATTTACATACAATGCCGTAATCTAGGTAATATATGACGTCACACTAGCATTAAGTTATAACAATTACTGCGTTCGATTTACATGTGGCCCCGATTTTAGTTCAAAATTAATTATTGTCTCTGTCGACCTTAAAATACATATTAAAATTAATCTTCTAAATATTGACCAACACCTTTTTAGATCTGTGACTAACCTTAATAAAATACGGTATGTAGCATTTTTGGTGGAATTTTTAGCACCAAATAAATAGCAAAATCAAGGAGATTATTGAATTATGATGGTATCGTAAACGATTATGTAAATAGTTTGTTTAGAGTTTGCTGGACTGACCGGTTGGTATTTTTTTATATAATTAACGATAATAACCGCAAAATCAAAATGTTTTAATGTCAATAGTGTGCCAAGATTAATTATATTATACCTGTTGGCGATTTAAGGTAAATATTTTTGCATTTTAAATCATTGCTATAAATACATTTATACTGTAACCGATGTAAACTTGCTTGAACTAGAGAAAGAAACTGGTAACACACATTTTTGTTAAGCTTTATAGGAAAATTATTACTGTAAATATAATTTTGAATATTTTATCAGTATCCTTTACCAATGCATATTTGCAATGTCTAAGATTTTTCTGAGAATTCGTTACTTTATATCATTAAATTTATCTATAACAATGATTTATTTTCAAAGTGTTAGTCAGGATTTTGTGCTGGTCATAGCACGTCTACAGACCTTTACTATTCATGTTGTATACAATGGATATAAGTAACTTTGTTAAAGATTGCACGATCATCAATTTGGTGAGGATAGACAGATCTATAATAATTACAGCACGAAGAACACCGATCAGGTCTTTGTTTCTCTAATAAATACTTCAGCAATTCATTCAGAGTCCATAAAGTATATTTTAAACTAACTTCATCTGAATCAGCAATAATTAACTTTGGAAATACATTTTCTGGTTTGTAGTTGCACGTTGTCTTCGAAGGGGTCCAAATTAAACCTGTGGAAACTGTAAAGTGTCTTGTGTTACATATTGATAGAAACTTACGTTTTTGGACTGAGGTAAAATGGGTTGTTTAAAGAGCCTATACAATATAGAAGAATTTGGATAAAAGATTACATGTTCAACACCCTTTCTCGTTCCTCATCCGATGTCAATCTTGCCCTACTTCTGCGTTGTCCCAGAAACTTATTCACCAGGTTTACTGGATATCCGTTGACTGTCAGGTCACTTTTAATCTGATCAATCTTTTCCATTTAGTTTTCATTGTAGTTTCAAATATTTAATGCTCTATCTATGAGGTTTCTTACAATTCTATGTTGGGTGTTTTTAGAATGGTTGGATCAATAGTTTACAAAGTGTCTTGGGTGTGTGGATTTTCTGTTGACTGAGGTTTGAATTTGCCTGACATTTTCTTTAACGAAAACATGTAAGAATGATAATTTATTTTGTACTTCTCTCTTCATAGTGAGTTTATTGATGTATACGTTTTCCAAGTCAAACGTAATAATGTTGTATTTCGGTTTCGAGTATAATTTCTACAAAATATTGTGAGTTCTTGATCCAGGACGATGTTTCGGGAACTCGTGATAGATCGTAAAGTAATGTCTTATTTATGATGTATCTTCAAGGGTCCATAAAAATGTGGAGTTTTGCTTTAGCGTGACGTTAACTTAGATAGGGTTGTCACAGGAATATACTGTTTACGTTTCTTAAGGACGTTTCAGTTGTAGATGTAGGATCTTAAGCAAGAGATCTATACTTTCCTTAGAACTTCGCCAATTTTTTGGTATGTACGTCTCTTTTAGCTGCTGAGGGGATCCTAATACTGGAATCTTTCTGTAGGTTCGCTAGAGCAGTTGTTTCGTCTTTGCTGATGCTTCGTTTCATTTGATCAAATTTTTGTACAGTCTCTCTTATCTGCAAAGATTTTCTAGTTCAACGGGCTGTTTAGGGAACGTCGTTAAATTCAGCTATTTCTACTGGTGGTTTAAAAACAAAAATATTTGAAAAGTGCTTTGGATCATCTTAAATAAATGTGTTAGAGAGAGAAAAATACCTAAACTTTAGCAGAATATGAAAGTCATCCTAATCTTCAATCAATATTGCAAACTAACGATCAGCTTCCTTTAACGCTTGTACAGACAACTAATCGATTGATAAATATTTCTATCGGGCAGTTGAGGAAGCAGAATTTAAAAAGGAATACAGAAAAACAGACCATCTACAAGGTGTTTGTAGTTTAACAGGAAAGTGTACCAAATAAAATGCACCTTTAAATCTGAGATTCATAAATTTTGATTGAGTTTGTTCTGGATGTAATGGATAATGCTAGAATAGATACAAGATACTCTAACCTTACGAAAACGCTACACTACAATTTGTTAGTGGCGAAGAGATAAAATCATCTCTGTTTCGCTGATTACATAGTTGCAATCACTAATACCAACGATCTAGAAGATATGTTAACAGCATCCCAACAAATATATAAACAAATCGGTCTTAAGATGAATTTCAACAAAATCAAAATAATAAGCAGAAAATACACAACTATCACTGTACATGGTCACGTTCTCGAAGCTGTCGATGAATATATATATATATATATATATATATATATATATATATATATATATATATATATATATATATATATATATATATATATATATATATATCCCTGAAAAATTTCAATCAACGTCAAACGGGAAATTTATGAAGTTTGCTTTTTACTGGTTACAACATACAGGCTGGAGACTATAACTTCAATAAAAATGAACCAGGAGAAGCGTAGAACAACTCAAAGGACAATGAAATGTGCCATGTTAGGAATTAGTCTTAGAAATGGCAATGGAAATGATGAGATTCGAAGGGAAATAGGAATAATGGATGTAATGATAAGATTAATCGAACTAAAGTGGACATTAAGATGGTACACAACTCGCAAATATTGGATAGTGGCTAATTTCTTCGATTCTTTCAAAATTCAAAAATTGGGATCAGTTAAAATGTCATATATAAGGTACTAACTATCTTTCTCTTCCATTAAATTAGCTTCCCAAGGATCACGTTTGAACTTAAGTAAATTAGAAAAAGAGATAGGTAGTTCAAGATAAAAAATGTGGTTCATTTGTCTTATGTCGTTCTGATTCTGATCGAGAATTATTACTCTGCTTTTTAATGAGACAGAGTACAGAAAATGTTAACATTTTTTAGAATGTTTTTTTTAAGTAACTTTTTTACAAGGTGACTTGCTACTTCTTAGTAACTACTTAAATAACAGTTTTTTTTTAAATCCAAATCCGCAGACACGCCTCTAATCTCCGTAATGCCAGTATTATAAAAGTGAACGAAAATTATTTATGCTTTGTCAAAAGCACATTTAAAAATTTTAAAAAGAAATTAGGTGCACATAAGTGAAACACTTATAACGCTTATGATACAGAACAAAAAGCAACCTACTTCAATTAGGACACCGGAAGCAATTTTTGGAAAAAGTAATTATTGTAATAATATATAAAACCCACATGTAATGACTACGTCGATGTCTATGTCGTGGTCTTTTCTGCAACCTCATTATAATGTAACTGTAACAAAAATATTATAAAATATCCTTGAATGAAATAACGATTGTTTTTATATTGTTCATTTTTTTACTAGGTGAAGGTTAACGAATTTATATCTAAAAGTAGCTGATTACATTTTTTATGGTAAATATTTTACTCAAATTTACAGGGTATTCGCAAATTGTATACCAATATCTCAGGTTGTAGTTTTTGTAGCAGTGTCATAAAGCATTTTTTCCGAAAAGATAGATGGCGAAATTGATCATCGTTACCCAAGTTCACTGTAGCTGTTTTTTATGTACTTTGGTACGCTAAAGATGAATATAACTAGAAGAGTTCGATACGGGGCTTTTCTGTACCTTCACATATGTAATATATATATATATATATATATATATATATATATATATATATATATATATATATATATATATATATATATATATCACAGATAGCAAAGCGTCTTGTTTGATATGACTCTAATTGTTTGCGATTTTATTAAGAGAAGGTAGTCGCCAATAACATATGAAAATATAGATTCCAGTAAAGATGTCAGATATACGCCAGACCTGTCAAAATAAACTTAGAGACCTTGATAATTTTGGTTCAATTTAATATAGACCTGCGTGCTGAGTTATAGTGGTGTTTATATTATTTTATAGTGAACGACTCGTCTTTACTTAGCGTTTGTATTTATTTTTGTACGAATAGATTTATTAAAATGCTATGCCATTTGGAATTCCAAAGATTTGGAAGGGGCCAAAGGTTAAACATCTACGGAACCTCATGGAATCAATCAATCTAAACTGATGATCTAGATCGTGATCTAATATTGTTAAAGAATTAGGCAGGATTGTTGTAGATTAATGAGTTAAAATCTTCATGACAACTAAAATTTCTTCTTATTGTCGATGGGAACAAATCTCCAACGCTTGTTGTCTACTGAAGACAATTTATTTTATTGTATTGATATTCATTCACCACTGAGCGAGTTAGGAGACCATGATGATCCTAAAGAATGGAGGTTGTTCATAAATTCCTCCATACTTTTTTTAGAAGTCTTGCTTTTTTTATATTGGAAATGAGAAATCTTTGATTCCTTTGGCCTATGCAGCTAAGCTACCGAATATACAATATCAACAACATTTTTAGAATACAGGTATGTGCAGCAATTTGAAAATTATAGCACTTTTGTTAGGTCTTCCATAAGGACATATTATATTTTGTTGTTTTCTCGGATTAAGGAACGATTTTGTTAAGGCGATGCATAAAAGTGATTTCCTGAACTTAAAGAACAAATTACCTATGACCAGTGATGCTAAAATGAAAGTGAGTGTATATGTAGGCTCCCAAATAAGTGAGCTTATGAAGGACTATGACTTTGAGGAAAGTTCGAATGGGGTTGAAATTATAAAGTTCTGGGATGTAAAATGTCCTAAAAATACATTTTCTGGATTCATACTTGGACTTTTTTCCTGAAAATCTCAGCGGTGTGGGTGACAAACACAGTGAGCGATTCTACCAAATTATTTCAACAGTGGAGAAACATTATCATGGAAAATGCTTTTCAAACATATTTACAAAGTTGTATAATATAAATATTTCTAGAATCTAAAAATATTTTTAAATATGCATAGTGTTCCCATGATAGCCTAGCGTTAAAAAAGGTAGTTATTTTTGATGGGATGCCCGGTATATCTTTGCATATTTGGATTTCCCCAAGAACTATACATTGAATTTTATTGCAAAGTTGGCATTTTTTTCAGAAAATTCACCAAATTTTGAACAAAATATAGTTATTTATAATTTCTTTCAACATGCGGTAACTAGAGTACACAAAATTGATATTGAGAAAGATAAATGTACTGTTAAAAGTCTAATATAGTGCCTAAGCAATCAAAATCGATTTGATTCTAATAATGAAAAAAAAAACAAAATTATATTAATTGTTCATTCAAAAATACGTTAAATCTTAAATTATTTCTATCATTGTTCTAATAAATGAAAATTCAAATCATTTAAAAACACAAGTTTGGTTAATTAATTATACCGAAATTAAATTGTTAAAGAACAAATATAAAAACTACTCCACATCAAGTAAATATAAACCTTAAAGTATTTATTAAATTTAAAGTAATTAATCAAAAAATCACTAACTAATTAGTTGTTCACAATGTTCTCCACCTATGCAAATTGCGACACATTTCAATATTAATATTTTGAAAACAATTTCTTATTCTGACCCTCATTTCTTCCTTTGCTCTAGGCGATATTTTATAAATTTATTCTTTAACAAACCCCTATATGCTAAAGTCCATTTTATGTAAATCTGTAAAGGGGTTCTCCCCTTCAAATCCAAATATCCCGATATGAGGCATTTAAAAAGGTTATAATCGGCCCTGTATGGTGGACTGGGGCACCACAATGAATAAACCACATTTCTTCTCGCGTTTTATTTGTCACTTGAGTCAATAGGTCAGGTACATGGTTTTGCAAAAAGCACTCTTTGCTAAAAAAAAATGGTACAATTACGAGGTTACCAACAGTATCTCCCCGAACATTTAAGGACCGCCTAGTTTGGAAATGACATCTTACAAAATAATGGAAATTGGGTTTGTTAACACTTCCTATGAAAAATAGCCTTATATGTATTATCCTTTCAAGCAGAGAAAATGAAATAATATATACAAATAGTTTGTTTTCTGCAAATACCACTCTGGTCCTCTCTCCATACACATTTCAACCACCTTATGGTGGAACTGTATTGAGCGAAAGCAACATTCGCAGGAAACAACTGCTATATAAAATATAAATTTCGAAGTAGGTCGGTAGGATATTAAAAACCTGCCGACTTCAATGCCAGACTGAAAAATATCGCCAGTCAACAAATTTAAGTAAGAAATAAAGAAATCTATCTGCCATATTTAAATAGTTGTTTATCTATTATTCTTTCAAGAAGATAAAAGGAAAGAATATATACAAATAGTTTGTTTCCTGCAAACATAACTCCTCTCACTATAAGCATTTCCATCACCTTATGGTTCCGTCAGTGGAGCTTTATCGAATCGAGAGCGACATTCACAGGACACAACTGCTATATAAAATATAAATTCCAAAGTAAGTCGGTAGGATATTAAAAACCTATTTATACAATCACAAGAGTAGTGCGAAAATTTTAAAAAATCAAAATTTCAATAAGAAATAAAGAAATCTGTATGCCGTTGTTTGTATATATTCTTTCATTTTCTCCACTTGAAAGGATTATATATATATATATATATATATATATATATATATATATATATATATATATATATATATATATATAAATAACTATTTAAATACGGCAGATAAATTTCTTTATTTTTACTACTTACAGTTGTTGTACCTGCGAATGTTGTTCTCGGTTCTATACAGCTCCACTGACAAAACCATAAGGTAGTCGAAACGCGTATGGAGAGAGGAGCAGTTATATTTGCAAGAAATAAACTGCTTGTATATATTCTTTCCTTTTCTCTACTTGAAAAGATAATATGTATAAGTAACTATTTAAATACGGCAGACCGATTTCTTTATTTCTTACTGAAATTTTATTTTTTCAAACATCAGTTTATCTCCAAATATCATCAAATCAACAAAATTTCTTTGTTCATTTATTCCATTTTGAGTCCACAATTTTCTGTGATAATTTGAAATAACTACTTTAAGTTTAACTAGTACTTTAAGGTTTACCTTTACTTGATGTGGAGTAATTTTTAGATTTGGTCTTTACCCATTTGTTTTCCGTATAAGTAAAAAACTAAACTTGTCTTTCTAAATCTTTTGCATTTTCATTTACGAGAAGAATAACAGCAACAATATAATTTTTGGGTACTTTTGGAGAGAATAATTAATACAATTCTTTATTTACTTCAGTATTAGAATGAAATCGATTTTAAAACTTAAATATTTCCCATAAAGTTTTCATCAATGCTCTATTATTTTTCTGTTTACTTCTTTCGTATTTTTGTATATAATTAATAAAAATGAATATACAAGAAAAACTAGCGGTATAGGAGAACTTTAAGAAAATTCATAGAGGAACAGCAATTATACAGGACAAAGTAGTTATATACAGGGTGTTCCATTTCAAAAATCAAAGAAAAATTAATTTACATCAAATGGGCAAAATTTTGGCAAAAACCTCGTATGAGATAATTGCTTAGGTGCTATATTAAACCTTTAATAGTACATTTATTTTCCTCAATGTCAAATATAAAGTAGAAAATTTGGTGAATTTTTTGAATAAATTGGCAACTTTGCAATAAAATTGAAAATCAGATATGCCAATATATAAATGGTTCTTGGGGATTGCAAATATTCAAAATATACAGGGTATCCCATTAAAAAATATTTTATAACGCCACGCTGTCATGAAACACCATGTATAATTAAAAATATGTTTAGATTGTATAAATTTTCATATTATATAACTTTTATTAAAACTTCTTTTCAAATTTTTTGAGAAATAAGTGAGATAGGATACTTTGTCATAATATAGCGCTACCCTGTATGAAAGTGAACTAAATTAAACTGATCACTTTACAACAATATGAACATATAAACTTCGCGTTACAAAAAAACCTTGCCCGTTACAAACAATGATATGCAAATTTGAAATCAGAGCAAAATATTCCATAAGAAACGGCCATTCTAATTGAATTGTAGATCAGTTTAATTAGTCCTATTTCCAGTTCTGGATTTTTCATTGTATTCTGTGCACAAGTAGGGGTCGAAAACTATAACCCCTTAATTCACTAACATGGTTTAACTTTAAAATGGGTCTAGATTGATAGTAGAAAATTTATTTGACAAGGGTAACAATGAGTCAAGCAAGTTTTGAACCTTTAAAATACAATTAAAACAATATCATAAGGAAAACAGAACTGGTCATTTAGAAAGTCTAATTTCCTAGGCAACTAAATCGGATCTAAGTCTTAAACCTTCTTAGTGAATCAGGCTATTAAAATTTTAATAAACAGTACGACATTACGAGCAAATACATTTCTCACAAACGTTCAAAAGATATTCTAAATGTACTAAGGATGTTTATTAACATTAAAATAATAAATTTTTATTTGTTTGAACTTAGGAAATAAATTTACGAATTAAGTGAAAATTCTCTAAAAAATAACATAATTTTAGAGAAAGCTACACATTTTCATAGAATAGTATCATGTTTTTTATAGCGTAATAAACTCCCTTTATATTGGTACACCTAATAATAAAATTGTATACATATTTTATCACTTATTACAAAACTGTGGTAGGTGTAACTGGTTCTAGACAAGTCTGTGCTTATCTACTTCTTAATTATTTATTTGTTCTTTTGTGGGAGTTTACGGATTTTTATGATTCCCTCGGTTAGGGAATAATCTTATCAACTCGGTCCTATAGTGCAACATTTATTGCTGCTATAAATTTTGTTATCATCTCTTCTTAAAGCACTGCATGTATGTTGTATGTTTTCTAGGTAGAATAAACTTTTGAGATAATACTTATGGTTATATAAACTCATTGCCAACAATGCATATGCATATTTTTAGTACATTCGTTATTTGTTAATTTAGAAAGAATATTTTACTATAGGTATTCACTCAATGCGAGGTCATGGAAGGGGGAGCAAAAATTATACTAGCAAGAGCTATACATAATTTAAGTACTTCGAGGCGATTTTTGTACTTTTGACTTATCAAATGAGTGTGCCAACAGTAACATACTAGCAAAAAAACCATGTAAATTTAATAAATTCCCAGTAGCAAAATAGAAATTAAATCAAATAAATAACTGGATAAGGTTTCGATGTAAAATCGTATTTCAAATAATAAAATACATAGTTGAATACTTCTCTTTATTTTACTGGCCATCCAGAGTAAGTACTAAGCAATATATAATAATTTTTATTTCACGTTATTATATAATAGTAGTTTTTTTATTTTGACATTACTTCACCCAAATTTCAATGAGTTTTGATTTTTTTATTGAATTTTTTTTTTGAGCTGAGTAATGAAAATATATGATAATAATAAATTAATCTCTTCACTTGTTTTATAAACCCATATATTTTTATTGAAACCAAATAATATAATTTTTGATTAAGAATTTTCATTATATTAAATGGTCAATATACGCAAATATCGCCTTTTAGTTCATCCATTAGTTGGCGGTGCTGTCACCCACAGAGCCAAAATCGGCTTCTTAAAAGACTTTAAAAAAGAAGCAAGTTCTCAATTCGACTGCGTGTAGGTATGCACGCCGAATACTTTGGAATGGCTTCACCGATTTGAATGAAGATTTTTGCGTTATTTTCAGGAAGAAACTACGGTGGTTCCATATTATTTTGGTCAAAACATGTTTCAGTTAAATCCGTGACAATATGGTAGACTAAAATTAGTATAGGAGAAGTTTATTTAAAATTAAATATAACTTCATGAGTCCACAACGGGTTAAACGTTTTCATGAAAGTAACGACATAAACTGAATAAACCTAATCATTCGTCGCCCTAAAATGTACGATAATTCGCTTATATAAACATCTAAGCAGCAAGGATTCTCGAATTAAAAATAGCAGGATGAGCGATTACTCAAAGTTCAACTAGCTCTAGAATGGCGAGTTTTCAAACTTCTTAGAGGCTGAAAAAAAAAACAAATTTTGCGCGTTTTTTGATCGTTGCAATAACTTGAAATCTCCCGAATCTAGAAACAATCAATCAAGTATCAAAAATCTAAATACTGATTTCAATTATTTCAACTCTAAATGCTTGCCAAATCGAGAACTTTTGAGCTTTTTAGACATTCGAAAAACCAAAATAAGCGTTTTTTAAAGTTTCTAAAATGCGTGAGAACTAGTTATTCTACAGGCAGTTGAATTTGGAAAATGCTGTAAAAAATTACATTTATTTTAACTTTGAATGCTTGCCAAATCGTTAGTTTTCAAGCTTTTTAGGCTCTTAAAAAATGAAAATACTCGTTTTGAAAAGATGCTGCTTTTCCTTTTAACCATCTGAAAAGCTTTAAAATTCGCGATTTGATAAGCACTTGAAGTTTTCATGTTTTTCAGATACCCATTGATAAATCGTTAAAGTAATTACAGTATGTACATAATTATTAAGCTAGAATTATTTTCAACATATCTCTATTCCATTATAAACATTTTCATTACAAACTACGTTTTTAAACTCTTTTAAACACCAGAAATCAATTTTATTGGAAAACAATAAGAAAGAAATATATTGCTAAACATGCAGAGGTAAAAATTCAACAACTGCTTTTTTCAACCTTTCGGAATGAGGCATCTGTCACTACGTTCATTTTGTATTCATACCAGCTTGTTCAGGCCATACATTCAAGCCAAAATTAACAAAAAAATCCTACGCATTCTTTTAAATATTCCCTACGACATGGACTTTCAATGTAGTTGACAATTGCTTAGATGTAAAACTCTTTTTTAATTTCGCAATCAAACTATATTTAATTATATATGTCTTACTTACTGTTTTCCAATAATATTGATTTTTGATATTTAAAAGAGTTCAAAAACACAGTTTTTAATGAAAATATTTGTAATGGAATACAGATATGTTGAACAACGTCTAGCTAATAATTAAGCACATACTGTAATTACTTTACCGATTTATTAAAGGATATCTATAAAATATAGAAATTACAAATGCTTGCTAAATCACGGTTTTTTGAGCTTTTAGAGGATTAACAAAGGAAAAGAAGCTTATTTTGAAAACGGGTATTTTCATTTTTTAAGCATCTACAAAGAATGGATACTAGCGATTCTAGAGCAGTTCAAGTTTACAAATGCCCCGAGAAATTACGTTTACTTCTATTTTAAATGCTTGCCAAATCGCTTTTTAGACATTTTGAAAAGAAAATGAAGCGTCTTTTGAAGACACCTACTTTTGTTTTTTAAGCATTTAAAAACTTGAAAACTGGCTGTTTGGCCAGCATTTAAAGTTGAAATAAACGTAATTTTTCAAAGCATTTTCAAATTCGACTGCCTGTAGAATCGCGAGTTTTCAAGCTTTATAGACGAGTAAAAAACAAGAGTACGCGTCTTCAAAAGACGCTTCTTTTGATTTTTTAAATGTTTAAAAAGCTCAAAAGCTCCCGATTTGACAAGCATTTAAAATAGAATGAATCAGAACTACTATTTCAATTTTTGATACTTCAATTGTTTGCAGATTCGCGAGTTTTGAAGCTATTGCAACGATCAAGAAGAAATGTCTTTTAAACATGCGAAATATCCTTTTTTAAGTTTCCAAAAAGTTTTAAAAGTCGTCATTCTAGAGCTAGTTGAAGAACGAGTATCGCTCATCCAGCTATTTTCAGTGGTTTTAAATGGGAAAAATACGTTTTTTCACTGCTAATATTCTCTGGTGGATTTTAAACGGTATACGAGTGGATTCACTATAAGGTCATGAACTTAATGAATCATCTTGAAATAAAGTCCTTTGTACTGAAATTGTATACTTTTGAATGTAGTTGCTAGAAAGCACTTATAGTTTGATCCAAGTTTTTCTGGTTGACACGATGTGCTCTAACAATATAAACGAACCCGTACATCTGAAACATAGCAGTAAGCCACTCCTATTTTACAGAATCAAAGGCCTTTTTGTAATCCAGTATTATTATTTATTTTTATCCCCATAGAGTTACATTCTATTGAACAGCAAAAATGCAGTTAAATATATCATGTAACACTTTTCATTTAGTCACCTTTAATTTTCCATTCATACCTTTTATAACTACTTTCAACGGAAATTGTTACCTTTAAATCCCATTTATTAATTTACGAGATGCAAGAAGAATTAACATCCGATGATGATTCAATATGCAGTTCAGTGATAAAAAGAATATAAACAGCTATAATATAGCTATAAAATGGAAATATAAATTTAACATCAGATACAACTATAAAAGACTTTTTTGCTACGAAAAACTAATAAATACTAGCGAATGGATCCACTTTGATTTCTTAGTCATTTATTTCTCTTTATTTACTTACGTTAAGTCATATAACTATTATTAGTCATCCTGTATAACAATAAACCATCATGCAAAGTGCGGTCAGATATTATGATTCGAACTTGTTTAACCAGTACACATAAAAACAAAATTCTTAGTATGATGCAAGAATATGACCAAAATTTACAACATAAAAAGGGAAAGAAACTAGTTAACATATTAGTAAATGTTTTTAGTTACGGTTTTAAGGATATTGAGATATTTTGAAATAGATAAAACTATAACTGAACACATTATTTACTTATTTTTGAAGGCATGTTGAGTTTTTGAATACAATACGTTTGTCGGAATTTTATTGTACCTTTAGTCATATATATATATATATATATATATATATATATATATATATATATATATATATATATATATATATATTGTCGTATCTCGCGCCGGGCCTAATATCACGAAATACGCTCTAATAATACCAATAAAAGGATGTTTCGTCCTAGACGTCGATGGTAGGACTCATCAGTGGATCCGTCGATGCCTTACCCAGATATCCCTGTGTCTACTTTCCATATACTTGAAACTTGTATAAGTAAAGGGTGTTTTTTTATAGAGGAATAGAACTTTAACTTGGCAACACTTTTTTAACTGGCGGCCATTTTGTCAGCTGTCAAGTGATTTATGTTTAGTTTGGTTTGGCATTTCAACATGAATAGACTGACGCCTGAACAACGCTTCCAAATTGTGCAAATTTATTTTGAAAATCATGGTTCTGTTCGAAATACGTATCGCGCACTACGTCAATTTTACGGTCAACCTAATCATCCATCAGAGCAATTAATTCGATTAACTATGGAACGTTTTCGCAGCACGTTTACTCTAAATAATAAGACGCATCCACAGAGACGTCGTACAGTGCGTACAGAAGAAGTCATTGCTGCTGTAGAGTGTAGCGTAAAGGAAGACCCGAATCAGTCTATCCGCCATCGTGCACAGGAATTGGATATGTGTCCATTCACTTTATGGAAGATTTTGCGGAAAGATCTTGGTTTGCGTGCTTACAAAATTCAACTCGTGCAAGAATTGAAGCCACACGATCACCTAGCAAGGTGTAGATTCGGTGAATGGGCCCAAAACAAGATTGCCGTTGATTTTCATAAGCGAATTTTGTTTAGCGATGAAGCTCACTTTTGTTTGAATGGATACGTCAATAAACAAAACTGCCGTATTTGGAGTGATGATAATCCTCAAGTGTATGTTGGGACACCGTTACATCCAGAAAAACAGACTGTTTGGTGTGCTTTATGGGCTGGTGAAATCCGTACTTCTTTAAAAACGATGCTGGTCAGAACGTTACAGTCAATGGTGACCGCTATAGAGCCATGATTACTGACTTTTTCGTTCATCAGTTGAACAACCATGATGTGCAGGAGCTGTGGTTTCAACAAGACGGCGCAACATGTCACACAGCTCGTGCCACAATTGATTTATTGAAGGAAATGTTTGGTAACCGCATAGTTTCACGTTTCGGACCTGTGAATTGGCCTCCAAGATCGTGCGACTTAACGCCGCTAGACTATTTTCTGTGGGGATATGTGAAGTCGCTAGTCTACGCCGATAAGCCCGAAACGATTGATTACTTGGAGGATAACATTGGCCGCGTTATTGCCGATATACGGCCACAAATGTTGGAAAAAATCATCGAAAATTGGACCTCCAGATTAGACTACGCCCGAGCCAGCCGTGGCGGTCATATGCCAGAAGTCATATTTAAATTATAATGCCAGAAGGTTATCTTTCGAATAAAGTAAATTTCATGTCAATTTAAAAAATTCATCTTTGTTTTATTCCATTTAAAATTTCTATAGCTCTATAAAAAACACCCTTTTGATCGGAACATTCCGGTGAGATGTACCGATATGTCCGTTTCTACGACAATATATATATATATATATATATATATATATATATATATATATATATATATATATATATATATATATACACTTCTTGATAGTTAAACTATCATCGTCGTTTGAGGTTAATTGAAAAATCTAAATATTTATTTTGATTTAATTTTGGGATGTTTTGTGCATCATCTCTCTTGTTAAAGTTTTTAGTGTTTTCTATTTCGAGAGCTTCTGTGATGATGCGCGTTCTATAGTGCTTTGTGGGTACGATCTGTTTAATTTCCTGGAAATTTGCAATGTGTCCTGTCTCCTGATGATGTTGGAGTAAAGCTGGTTCGCTTATTCTTTATGCTATTTTTATGTTCTTGGACTCTGGTAGAGATTCTTCTGTTTGTTTGGCCGCTTTTTCACAGTCTCTTCATGGGATGCTATACACTCCCTGGTTTTTCAATGGTATTATGTCTTTGCGATTGTCCAGTAATTTGCGTATTGTTGTTTGTGGCTTGTAAATTGTGCATATGTCATGTTTCCTCAGAATTCTTCCAATTACGTCTGTTACACCTTTTATGTATAGCAGTGTGGTTTGAGGTTTATGGTTTGGATTTGTCATCTTCTTCTTTTTTCTCTGCTATTGCATTTGTATTCTGTGTTATGGTCTTTTCGATATTGTGTTCTTTGTAGTTGTTTTGTTTTAGAGCTGTTGTGATACTGTTGAGTTCGTCTTGGCGGTTTGTGGGTTTGGTTAGTCTCAAGGATCTGGAGGTCAGTGTGTTGGCGACCGATTTTAACTGTGATGGATGGTGGTGAGATTATGCGTTCAAGTATCTGTTTGTGTGTGTGGGTTTTCTGTAGACCATATAATTGATGCTTAGGTCGTCGTTTATGGTAGTTAGAAGGTCCAGGAAAGGTAGCTGCTTGTTAATTTCGACCTCCAATGTATACTGTATGCGCTGATGCATGCTGTTTAGTTCCTTTAAGAATATATCTAGGTTGGATCTTCCGTGTGGCCATATGATGAAGATATCACCCACGTAACTTTTCCAGAGGGATGATTTTATTTTGGTTTTTCTTAGGGGTTCTGTTTTGAAATATTTCATAAAAGGTTTGCGATGACTGGTGATAGCGATGATCCCATAGGAGCACCATTTGTCTGTGGGTAGAAGTTATTTTCATAGGAAAAATATGTGTTCTTGAGGCAGTGTTCGTACAGGTCGATGAAGTGATGTAGGAAATCCTCGTTTATAGCTGTTCTAAAGCTTCGTCAATTGGTATGCTTGGGTTCAGAGATTTGATACCTAGGCTAGCGCGAATATCCTATTTTTGCAGTTTTAGCCTTTGAAGTATGCTGATCAAGTGATCCGAATTTTTCAGGCATGAGTCTGCAATTTCGGTCGCCGGTTGCATATTTTGTGCCAGGTATTTTTTCAGTTGTTGATTAGGTGAGCACTTTATGGATTTTTGGAATTCCATCTAGCTTGGGACATCTGCTTGCTTTTTCGCGAGGAACGATGCGCTTTTCAATTTCATCTCCTAGTTCGGCGGTTTTGGTTATGTTTTTTGTCGTTTTTTCGAGGTATGAAGAATATCTGTCATCTTAGTTTTGTATTCTTCTGTGTTCATGACTATAGTGGCGTTTTCTTTATCTGCTGGTAGGATGATGATGTTTTTATTGTTTTTAATATCATTTAGGGCTTTTATTTCTGCTTCTTCCGAAAGCTGGTAATTGGAGATATTATGAACGACCTTTGTTATGTCTATCGGCTTGGTTTGGTATATATATATATATATATATATATATATATATATATATATATATATATATATATTTGTTTAATTTGAACTTTGTCAAGAAAATATTAGGATGCGGAGAATTCGAAGTTCTTCGTTTACAAATGAACAAAAAACAAATCATCGAAATTCGTAAAAAAATACTTTGATTTTTATTGTATGTTAAAATGTAATATTTTCAAGTTTTCGAAGACTTCTGCGTTACACAAAACCTTGATAATTTGGTTAATCAAAAATACGTCCTCTAAATTCGTTATAATTATAATAAAATAATATATAATTTAGCTTAAAACACAACGCTTTATATACTTACTGCTTGGCGGGTACCATTTATTTTCGCAAACGCTATTAACTTCTTTCATAGTTGACTTATTTCTACCAAGCGAAGAGGTGTGAATGATGACTGCGTTCAGAATATAAAATTTGCCATTTTTTATCGCATTCCCTGTTCGAGGATATGGCCACTGCATATTGGGATAATTAATCACGAAAAACTTTTTAATACAACAGTAACCTGAATAGTACTAATCTTAACTATTACAAACAATGTCAAATAAAGCAATAGCAAGTTGTCAAATTAAACTGACCCTACCTACAAGCTTGCGACCGGTATATTGGGATAAATGAATACGAAAAATTTTTGATACAGTAGAATCCTGGACAGTACTAATTTGAACTATGACAAACAATACGGTAATAGCAAGTTGCTAAATCAACCAGATAACAAAAGCTATACCTCTGAATTAAGGTATCAGAGCAAGCGAGCTGTATCATCATTGATCTGCCGATGATGTAGTGATAATAGCAATAAATATACACTACCTTCACGATATGTTAAAAGAACTTAATGCCAGATCAAACAGAATAGGACTAAAAATAAATGTAACTGAAACATACGAATTGTTTAATGGGAATCAATGGATATAGAGAATCGAGAAATAGAAAATGTAACGGATCACATATATCTAATGATATAAGAGGAAATTAGACAAACTTAATACTTACCTAAGTCCTCAAGAGTAGCATCTATATTAGGGAGTTAAAAATTAGACAATAACATAGAAAAACATGAAGAAACTTATAACAAGTAAACAATTGTGCCACTTTTTTGAAAACCACTCAATGGTGAGCATAGAAGTAAAAATGAAGACGGTTAACAATTCGCTGCGAAACAAAAACGAACCTTCGTTGGTTTCACAGCTCAAACGAGTTCAAGTCGGTGGTATAAAGGTTTTGTAAAATAAAGACTATACAATAAGTCCAGAGAAGAGTTACACATGAGATGGCTCCATCGCCTAAGACAAACAGCTAATTACAGTTGGATCCAGGAAGTTTAAAACTGAAATGTTTGGAAAACGGTCCTTAAAGAAGCTAACTAGAAGAAGCTAAGTATAAATAATTGCTTATCTTGGAGGCAAAGGTTTCACTTGAGGTAAAATTCTAACGTTACGTTTTTCTTTATAAAATATACTCAGCTTAGGTAAACAATATATAAAATGGCAATTAGTTGTTTTCTGTGCCAAACTTTTTTCCATCGCATACACTGGTCTAATGCAAAATCTTGTATTGTAATTATTTTGGTCGAATTTGTGTTGTCATACGAAACGAATGATTTAGACCTGCACTTATTTTGAGGAAACAAAATAAGACCATGAAAAATCACAAGATTTCAATCCTTATTTCGAAAACAGGGATTCTCTTTACAAAACATAAATTTTTATTTAAAAGTAGTCAATTATCATGCATCCGTTAGTACCAAACTTTATACATGATTCTGTATTAATCATTTTACCAACAAGATAACACAACTTCATTGTTTTGGTTAACTGTAAATTCAAACAATCAAAGTTATTTAATCTGTGCGTTACTAAAAAACAGTTAGCATTATGAAATGTACAAGATCTAATGATATTATGATATGTAAATTTGCATTGTTTAATTTATACCTATTTAGTTCATTAAGTAGGTCAAATGCACTAATAATTTTACATTTCAAAATAAGAAATGAATTTGATTTACTTTTTGCTGCTTGTTTGTTTTTGCAAAAGTTGGACTAGGATTAATAAGGTTACATACTTTTCTGACTGTTACTGTCTTTTCTCTATGATTTTATTTGACCACATTAATGCTTTCGTCTGTCAATTTTATATGTATGTATTAATTGAACTTAGTTAAAAATCATTTTTTGATGCCATAACCATCAACAATTCGTGAGGCAGGCACTCAGAAATAGCAGCATTCTGTATTATTATTTGAAGCCTTCAAGCTCTCAAGTCTGCAACCAAACTTCTTTGTCAACTGCATGGTCTGCATTTAGATTACGGTCCGCCACGTACTTCTGGGTCGCTCCATTTTTCGTGAACTATCAGGACTCAATTTAAATATTTTTTTCATCCCTGGCCTAGCATCCTTAACAAGATCATCGACTTTATACATCACTATTTTTCAGATTGCATGTTATCTTAGTATTGGTTCTACTTTCCAATTTAGTGATTCAGACATTGTTTTTCAGGTAATGCATTCTAAGGGCTAACAATCTGCCACTCATTTCTGCTGCCAATGTCCGCAATTTAATTTCATAACCTGAAACAGACTATGTCAATGTTTTATCTGAGAATTTTTTGGTTACTTGAGGCAGGTGTAGATCCCACCAAAGGTTCTTTAGGGATCTATAATTTTTTTGCATTTCTGGATTCTAATTTTGCTCTTCTTGTTCTCTAGTTCAGTTGTATTAATAGTGACACCTATATATTTAAAAGAATCTACTTGCATCACAGTTACATTTCCAATGATTAGTATATCAAACCTGACATCAGTGTTGATAGCTACATATTTAGCTTTTTAAGCTAACTATCAGATTCCGCCTAGCATATTCGACATAAATTTTTCATGTCATAAATTCTAGATCCTATAAATGCTGAGCTAATACATCTTGACCATATGTAAAGTTAGAGTAAACTGAGGATCTTCATTTATTAGAATATTCATTTTCCGATATCTTTTCTTCATGGTTATATCCAGCAATTTACCCATCACCCTAAATCAACGGATGTATGCCATAAATAGAAGTAGAGATTCAGCTCCAGGTCCGGATGGAGTAAGAATCTCTTACATTAGGAAGCTTCCTCTGTAGAGTATTGCTTATCGTCTATATATCTGCAATCAAATTTGGTCAAACAACATTTTCCCCTCTGGCTGGAAAGAATCATTCCTTATCTCAGTTCATAAACCAGAAAAAATAAGAACTTCGTCTTTTAGTTATAGGCCAATTGCTCTGACTAATCCTTATACAAAAACTTGGAAAGAATTGTAAATTTCAGTATTATATCTTGGTTCCTAGAAAAAAAGGGGCATGCTCATAAACAAACAAATGGGTTTTAGATGTGAACGCTCCACTCAAAATTACTTAGTAGATCTTGAAGTAGATATTCTAGCCGCCGTCCAAAACAACCAACATCTAACGGCAGTGTTTTTGGATTTAACATTTGCCTTTGACCTTGTAGGTAAAAACAATATCATGCACACCATAAATGAATGTGGCATTAAAGGCAACATGTCTCTCATATATGTTGATGGTTTTTAATACAAGGGCTGGAGCTGCTTTTCTCTTCTCTTCCCATGAACTTTATTATACCTTGCATCTTTCTGCTGAACTTTTTGCAATTTTCAAGTTCACTGAGAATATCATAAGATTCAAGAAAGAGCACTGGTTTATAGCCATGGATTCCTTGAACTCCATCTTTTCCTTAATGACTTTTAATCCTACTTATCCCCTGGTCTTAACGATTTAGTACAATCTTGAGAAAATTAACATTAACTGAAAGACAGCCACATTCCGTTGAATCCCTAGCCATATAGGCATTAGTGGAAATGTAAAAGCAGATATATTAGCTAAGGGCAGGTCCGCATCCTTACCTTGCAACTTTGTTCTCTATCAGAGATATCTGAATGTTTTCTTCAAATTTAAGACCAAAGCTCTCTGCCAGCTGGCTTTGGGTCTCCAACTGGAAACAAACTATATGAAATCAAAGAACTTTTATTTTCAAGTTCTGATATGAGGGACATATCTAGATTCTTATTATTACTGATGACTAGGTTGAGAATCGGTCACACAAAACTAACACGGTTACTTGATTGAATGTTCAAGCACTCCTATCTGTGATTCAATTCAACACTGTTATCCCAAGTAAGCGTATTTTCAACTCTTGTCCAAAGTTCCTCCGTTGCCTGGCTGATCACGACATAAGAGGCCTCCTCCAAAGTAAACAAAGTAAACAAAGAAAAGTAATACCATTCCATAAAGCCTTTTCTTCGATATCCCTTATTTAGGACTAATTTTTATTGTTTATAGACGTTTTAATTTCAATGCTATATTTACATTTAAAGTTAAAACAACCTATAGCACGCTTATATATTTATTTAACTGGCTGTATGTCTACGTCTGTTCTTTAAATATTAGTATGTTTATTTATCTGTCTGTAAGTATCCAACTGAAGTAATTTGTTATAAAACAGTTTTAGTGCAACAAATTTAGTGGATCTTAAAAATCCTTATGATTTGACGTGTCCTAAATTAATAAAGACCAATCAATAAGTCTTTTCTTCGAGTCTTCAAAGGGTATTTCTAAGTTAAATGCATCCCTGTTCCAGTCGTCAAAAACATGCATCTACAAAATTAGTCTTAGTTTAGCGTCCTGGCAGTACATTACAAAAGTTGACATTGTTAATATTATTATTATTTAACAATATCACTTTTCCTTTTGTATTCTTATTTCCAAGATTTATGATAATTCATAAAACCATGTATAATAAACATAACCGCAATTTTTAGATTCCAAATTCTGGTTATCGATAAAAAATACTATTTTTGTTTAGTATACTATCCGTTAATTCTCTAGCAAAATTCACGATTATACAACAAACTAGAAAAAACGATGTGCGGTATTTCATGCAAAACTGTATATTCCTTTGTAACTCTTTGCTAACGCTTTCGGCAAATCTAACAGTAAATCACAAAATATGGTGTTGTATAAGTAGTTACTGTATTTGGTATAATTTCTTAGCTTTATTTAAAATATGGTTTCGGTACAGACCATTTGTATTAAATTGGCTTATGGCAGTTCAAGATATCTCATATTATAGAATTACTGGTGAGGTTTCTTGAAAAAATGGTATACCGGTTTCTATTTATAATATTCGACGTTATACAATTCTTAAAACTACGTGTTTTGTTAGACAGTGCGAGAAGCGAGAGATTTCAAAGATATAAGAGGCTAACTCAATTTTCGTAATAGTAGAACAGTTAAATTTTCGGGTTGAAAAAAATCACCTCTTTTATTAGAAAATTACTCTGGTATTTGAAACAAATAATTTGGGAACAATAAGGCAATAAACCATAGAAAAAAATTTCTTTCACTAACTTTAAAAATATTGTACGGAATAACAAATATTACAAAATTTTTCATGGATTCTAAATACAAGAAGTCCTAAATTAGGAAAAAATCCGGACCGGACCCATAACATCTCTGAAGTTCATCATCAGTTCTTATTCTGTGATGTTGTTTTCCATTTAAATCCTGCCACCTAATATATGATATCATCCAAGGCATGGTTGGTTTCCCTCTTTCTCTTTTTCGTACAAACGATTTCCAATTTAAAATTTTCATCATAACTCCATTTTAGGTGTGTAATGGTTGTTCTGATTTTTGCACTTTGTCTAATCCGGTGATTCCTTTTTTGGTCTCTTAATAAAATTCTAAGAATAATTCTCTTCATCGCTTTACGTGTTATCTGCAGTTTGTGTAATATTTTTCTTATGAGGGTTCACTTTTGCACTCTACAGTTCATTATTGAAAGTATGCAATCGCTCTGAATTTTTTTGAGACTTTACCAAAGCTTTTCTTATATTAATTTCAGGATCTTTGTTGTGTTTGGCTTTGGAGTTGTTTATTCTTATGGTTTATTGTTTTATTTTTATTTGTTGAGAACTTCTTATTTTTGTTTCCAAGTTCATCTTTAGGTTAGTTCGGTGATTCTTGTTCTAGTTCTATTTTCATTTTTTTGATTTTCTCTAGCTTCGGCGAATCGAACGATATCGTCAGCCTATCTCAAATTAGACAGTCTTTCTTCGGTCACATTAAATTCTAGATTTTTCCATGGCAATTTTTTGAAAATTCCAGCTAAAGTTAAAATGTAGATCTTAGACTATGTTATATCCCCTTGCACTTTCTCTATTTTTTTAGATTCTTCGTGAAGTTTTATTGCCGATTTTGCCTATTGGTATCTCTTTTTCTTTATTGAATATTATCTAGTTCTTTTATAATTGCCTATTACTTTATGTAGTCAAAAGCTTTTTTATAGTCGACAAAGGCCATGTGGATTGGGAGGTAGTTTTCTGTTGATTTCTCTGTAAGTATCATCATTGTCAGCAGGTGATCATATCTGCTTTATCCTTTTCTATATGTGGCTGGTTCTACGAGTTAATAACAGTCCAGCTTTATGTCTATTTGTGAAAATGGTTTGTATACAAGTTATCTGTGTAGCACCCTCTAAAAAAAATAGATGGGGGACAAAAGGAGCTGTTATGCTTTACACAACGGACCCCCAAAGAATTAAGTAAAAGATATAAGATGAGCAAGTGAATAGGCTCCTTTAAAAAAGCTTTTTTAATCTCTTTGAACTTGGACGTGGACTGATAACGATTATAGTTTACGAGTATTTTTTCTGATTGATACGAAATTTATTCGTGATCATAACTTTCTTATTCAATGTTTTATTTCCCGTATTTGAAAAATTATTTTTTAAAGTTTAAAAATCATCTCTTTGTGAATATGGTTTTATCAATTAATCAGCGTAATTTAGCATCATGGATTATAAATAATACTGCGTTATATCTCAATTTTACTAGTACAGAATGCAGTAAGTAAGAAAGATTTACTGTATTATTTTAACACTACGTCAAGTAAAATACCAAACTAACAACTTTTTCAAGAGAAAAAAACTAAGGTAAGGTCCAACAGATATTCAGTTGGCAGTGATAATTAACACCGTCGTGGTATTTAGCGGTGAAGGCGATTCGTGAGAACAGGAAAGATTTAAAAGGAGTTTACTGTTACATTTGCTAACAGCATCCAGCGCTCTTACAGTGGTCTGGGATCCTAAAAACAGTAGTTAAGTTTCAGCGAAAGTCGGTCATTGAAGAAAAAGTGCGTGAACAATAGGATTGTCATTATCTCCATCGTAAACAAACTTTTCTAAAATTAAAAATATGAGAGAAGTGGAAAAAAAACTGCTTAGAGAGACAAAATCGGTTCAAAAACAAAAAAAAAATACTCGGAAAAGCAGTTGTGAGACGTAAGAAAACTAAAAAGTGAGAAACAAAACAGTTTAAAAAATCAATGATTGTATAATATTACACTATAATATTAACATGAAGCGGAGAATACAGCAGCAGATATGCTTGGCGCTTCATTTCTTGAAAATAATTTAAAATTCCATTTTAAAAAATACTTCTATTGATGTAGAAATCCTCACTTTCAATCAAAACTATCAAAAAAGCTCTTTTCGACATATGACAAGTTCTGTATTTTTTCAAAGTCACAACACCAAATTTTCAAAAATCTCATTACACCAATAGGAGGCAGAGAAATAATACATCTGTTAGAAAAGTTCTTTAGATTTATTTTAGTATCGAAAACACTAGTCCAAAACACTGTGATTTTGCTCTCGCGCGGCGTTCTGGGACGTTATAGGCGAAATGCTCCATATATATATATATATATATATATATATATATATATATATATATATATATATATATATGTATGTATGAAAATCCTAATTTATTCGAATAAGTAGTATATAATATCAATTTGCAATAAACATTTGAACGAGAATTGTTGAAAACGGATTAATTGTTCCTATGATTCTTCCAAATCCAATAGATCAAAATCTTACCCACATTTTTTTCAAAATAACTCGACTGAGCTGTTGCCATTAAAGGTTAGAAACAATTTGTTTTAGTTTTAACATGATGGTGCAGTTTACATTGCGCCTCACCAGTTAGAAATTTTCTAAATCAAACTTATGGAGTTCACTGGATTAGTCCAGGAGGACCCCTCTATGTCCGCTACGGTCCCCTGATATTACACCACTGGATTTTTACCTGTGGAAACATGTAAGGGAAATTGTCCATGTAGTTGCAGTGACCATAAAACATGGCGTCGTATATTCGATGTCTTCGATATTACTAGGCAAGATGAACGACTTTTTTATTGAAAAAGCTGAGCTCTTAGAAGAAGATTAACTGCGTGTATCCGGGCAAGACGTGATCATGTTCATCATTTCCTGTAATTGTACTTAACTGTGACAATAAAGATATTTTTCATTTCCCGTTTTTTATATCTGCATACTATATCATGATTGGATTTATCTCTTAAAGGAAGCCAAAATCGAGGAAAAACTGAGAGGTATATTTTGAAAGGCATTTAGTTTATTTTACAAAAATGACGTCAAAAAGGGAAAAAGTCAGTGACATACAAATTTTACTCAATAAATGATAAGAGGTACGTCCGTGGTGCAGTTATGAATGGATGTTTATATCTAAAATATTTTCCTTAAATGTATTATGCATACCAAATATTTTTTACATCGCTTAAATCTTTTATAAATTATTTCTAAAAAATGAAAATAATTTAAAATATTTAACATCCTGTATATAAATATACAGGGTGTCCGGAAAATAAGTGTACAACATCTAGTGACAGACACTTTTGATGTCAAAATAGGTCGATTTATTCCAATTTAATTATGCACGATAATTCTTCGTTTAGGCGGTAGTCAATGGTTTAAGAAAATATTGATTTTTTCCCAAATTTCTTGATTTTTGGTGTGTGATTTAACACTGTAGTATGACATTTTCTAGTGTTATGAAAGTGACGTGACTTGCAAAAGAATCGCTTCTAATTTTTTGTCATCAACGGTATGGCAACCTAGATATTCCAATAACCACATAAATTTGGAAGCTTTTTTGCCTCCTGACAAATTTTCATTGAATGAAGGGTTTTCTCAAGAAAAAAATATTTAAAAACAATTGTTGGAAGTACATGTATGTATTTAAAAATGATTGAAAAAATTAATTTAAAAGAAAATATTAATTAGGAAAATATCCAAAATGACCGCAATTTTGCTGAATACACTTATTAACAGTTTTTAAAAAATGGAATTTGATTTCATTAAATATCTCAGGATTATTGAAAAGGTTGTCAGCGTTTTATATGCGCATTAGTAATTCGTCGCAAGTGTTCACCGGAGTCTTGTATACTTCTGTTTTAAGAGCGCCCACAAATATAAGTCACATATATTTAATTTTGGGGAAAGTGGTTGGGATATTGGTCGTGTAAATATTGCCAAAGATCAATGGAAAAATCGGGAGAAGCATCATCATGCATATATCATAGTTCTCACCGAAGTAAATTAGGCAAATTTTCCAGAATAAGTGATAAAGTGTTTTGCAAAAAATTTAGATAAATATCTCCATTTACACTGTCTGGAATCACAACAGGACCAATAAGCCATCAATAATACCTTCATTTTAATGCTGATGGTGCGCAACTTTTATGGCATATGGATTTTAATCTCCATAAATATTTTTGTAGTGCAGGTTAGTGACTACAGATTTTGTAAGGTTAGCCTCGTCAGTAAACAAAATTTTTCTACCAACATTTAGATGACGAATTGTTTTGTTTCGAATAAATTTACTAAATGTAAGGCCAGTTGGGAGATCAATCGATAAAAGTTCCTGAACCTTTTGGATGTGATATGAATGTAAGAATTGTTCTTTTAAAATAGCATTTGCAATAGAATTAGGGATATTCAATTCACGTTTTAAGCGGCGGATACTTAGATTTGGTTCTTCTTCAACTCTTTCCCAAATTTCCTCTTCTTTTCGACTATTCGAGTTGTTCGAATAAATCTTCTACCTTAAAATTTTTTCTTTAAACTTCCTGTTTCTCGGAGATGACGCTCGATATTGGTAAATGTTTGATGGTTTGTTATTTAGTGGTTCGGAAATTTCTCCATGGAAACGTCAACCTTCTCGGAGTGCTTGTGTTGTCCATGTTTAAAAGTAAAATAAGCTTAAAAATTTAGAATGTTGATCTTGCTTTAGTCGACTTCTTCGACAGTAATGGCAATTTATCAATATCCATATTGTTAAATACTACAGCACCAAAGTTACTCGAAAAATTATTGTTACATGTATTTTTTAGTATTACATTTATGGTGTCTGCATGTAATTTAGAACATTTTTTTCCTGGCGAAACCGCTCATCTAACGAAAATTTTTCAAGAGATTGAAAATCTTCAAATATATTAAATTATCTCATAGAAATATCTAGGTTGCCATAAAGTTAATGACATAAAAGATTAGAAGCGATCTTTACAAGTGACTTCACTTTTAAAACACGTACACTACTTTACAGCTGGTCGCTACATCACTAAAAAACTTATGTTAGACTACATACCAAAAATTATTAAATCCTGTTACCACGTTTTCAAGAAATTTGCGAAAAATCTATTTTTTCTTAACACTTTGACTTCTTCTACTACCTAAAGGAAGTAGCATCAGCTATAACTAAGTTTACTTAAATTGACGTATTTTGACATGAAGAGTCTGTCATCAAACGTTGTACGCGTATTTTGCAGACACTCGGTATATTATTTATTTCAAAAATAAAATAATGTCACTCTAAAACAGTAAATTCACAAAAAGTGATAATTACAAAACCTGATATTTCTTAACACTTAATTAGGAGTTTTTGTTGCAAACTTGACTTCCTGCAATATTATTGCTTACTATTAAGAACAGTACGCATTGTTGTTGTAAGATGAGAAGTATCTTTGTCCTTGGCCATTTTGTACCACTGTACGAATTGAGTACAGTTCGTTCTGCTTGCAGAATTGTATTGCTATAAAAATTTGACCTATTGTGTAATGCGTTGTATATAATACAGTGCACGAAGAAAACAATGGGGTTATATTACGGAATTATGTAGTAGGAGATCAGTTTTGAAATAATAATTTTTTGAAACAAATATATTAATTTAGTTTTAAATAATTTTAGGTTATTAGCATAAGAATTTTGGATAAATACAAAGAAATCCGATACTTGAAGAGGTGATTCTATATGGTAAAACAAAGATAGAAGGTTATATAACAAACAGTCGAAAATTCATTTCTTCTCGAGTTACAACCTGTCAAATATCAATTTTTTCTGCGGTTAGTTTTTAACTTATCAAGTTGATATTTGGCATAGGGACATATCATTCTTTCTTTGAAGGTTGTAGACAATGTTGAAGATTAACTAAAATGTGATTGTCGGACTTGCACTTGAAGTTTCGATTAGGTTATAGCTTCCATCTTTATCAAGTATAAACCTGATACTTGATAACGATTAGAGATACAACCTAACCGAAACAAAATAAAGACAATACAAGTCCGATAAACTCATTTTAGTCATTCTGTCATTCTGTTATAAAAATATTTCTCTACTGTACCACCAGAGGTCACTTTACCTGATATTCAAAGCGTTGGTTTCAGACCATTCCATCCGGTACAATCCATCACCTCGTAGTTGTGCTCTAGATACTGTTTTTTTTTTTTTTTAATTAAAAGACCATACATGAATAGTGACATCTCGATGGATCACTTAATAACACAATAGCAACATGTACCTACAATATTGTATATAATCGCCATGTGATGGCACAGTAAAAATAGAAATATTTCAAACTCGATACATTAAATATGCTACTCAAAGGATAGAGGCAGCATTATTGGGCATCGGCAACCAAATGGACCACGAGTTTTTGCAGTTCAAGCAGGTTTCGTACCATCGATTTCCCTATGAGAGCACTACGTGTTTTATAAGCCAACACATTAAAAAAAGAGAGATAAGTTATTGTTTGTATAATTTTAAATAAAATGGACAATTTTCGGTTGTACGGACATAGATTGTTAGTAACCAATATTTATTTTGCGTACTTGTGATTTGGAGGAATCCAGTAATTAATTAATTTAAAGAATAAATGAACAGGGTATTTTAATGATCATATTTAATAAGGTAGTGTGTACTATTCGTGCAGAATTCTTAGGTTTTTGCTACATTAGGATATTTCTGAAGCGTTTTTTTGACAGTTGAGATCTTAATATTAAGGAAGTCTGTTCGGTGAAGATGAGTCAAATGAAGTATAGTATTCTCTATTTAATAAATTAAATTAAAATATTAATAAAAAATATTATAGTTAATAATAAAAATGTTGCAAAGAATTTGTTTAAAAAACACGAAAAGATCTCTTTAAAATTTAATTTAATTAATTCAATTATTAGAAAATCACAAATTCTTTTGGATTAAATATTCCAACAATCACCAATACATCGCTTGAACGACATGAAATAATTAGAGGAGCTTCTTAAAATAAAGGAGGAAGAAATAAGCTGATTCAGCAAATGGCAAAATTAACTATAAATATTCCTGAAAACAAACAAACTGTCTCGGCTATAAAAAAAATAAAATCAGCTTTATGAAATTAAAACCTGAAGTACTATTTTTATTATAAAAATGACTAGATGTGGCATTAAATTAGAAATATTAGAAAAAACATTTATTAAGGCTGTTGAATTCGAAATAGAATCACTATTGTATGAAAATATAAAAAACCACTTGTTACAACTACTCTGAAAAATTTAAATATTATTCTAAAAAAACTAAAAACTGTTTTACAAGAAAAAAATATTAGTAATTTTATGTTATATTTAATTTAAAGCTCACTTACTCCAAAATGTTTGAATGCCTTAATATGTCAAAGATTTTATATTCAATGTGTTCAAAGATCTGAAGTGCTCGCTCTTGCAACGTTGCCAAACGTTTCGACTCCATTTTAGTTCAGGTTAATTTGATATTTTACGTAATTTTTTATTGATATCTTAGTAAATCCCAAGGTAAACTAAATATTTTTTTTGCAATAAAGGAATGTGCATTTTTCTAAAAGCTGATTCTTAATTTTTTTTCAACTTCATCTAGCCCACAAATGGTAATATAATTCAAAAAAGCTTTCCAAGATCCTGATTTCCCTTATAATATTACAAATTTTTACATTTTTGAGAATTAAATTCTCCACAATTTACTCGGTAAAGTTAATGCAAATTTCGCGACAATATGGATGATGACTCAAACTATTATAAAAAATTGGTTTCCATTATGAACTAATATCTTTTACTTAATATAAACACCGATTGAATTTCCCTAAATATTTAGATTTAAAATTTCGTTTTTTCAATACTTAATAATAAAAAATGTTACCCATTGAATTTTTGAAATATTTTTCTATCACTTTCATTTTTAACGAATATATTTATTGTTCCAGGTAAATATGGGGTCACAGATCACCTGAAACATTACAAACCATCATGGATGTGAGTATTACTTAAAAACATATAAATTGGTTGTTGGGCTTTGGAATTTTAAACAATTTTAGTACTTTCACTTGAAAAACTGAAAATCTTTGAAGAAGTTTAGTGCAGTAATCGTCTAAACTTGGTAAGTAATTTAAAGATAACAAGATCGAACTCTAAAAACAATTAGTTCTTAGTTTTACAAGATGCCCTTTTCGCTTTTAGACTGTTAAAGAAAATTTCAGAAAACCATTGAATATTAAAAATCTCTATTGTGATATTTTTAACCTATTTCTAAAAGAAGGAGATTCTGGAATGGCGACATCCAACTGAATGAAATTGTTGACATTATGTTTAGGAAGTTTCTGCGGTGGCCTCAAATTATTGTGATCAAAATTGGTACAGTAAAATCTAAGATGACGCTTCTAATTTGACGGACAAAAAAATTAATTTTATTAATTTTTTTCCGAAATTGGTATCGAAGGGTTTTCCAGATGACGAATCTAAAATTATTTATAAAAAATTCAGTATTGCAGATCCAATATGGCGGATCAAAAATTTTACACCTCTCGATTTTGTCCAAAATCGGTATAGGGTGTTTTTAAGTGTGTAGATTACAAATTTAAAATTATTTTTAAAAATTCGATATGGCGGATCAAATTTGGCGGGCTAAAAAATTTGGATTTTGTCCAAAATTGGTATAAGGGGTTTTTGAGGGTGTAAATTTTAAATTTAAAATTATTTTAAAAAAATTTTAAATGGCAGGTCTAATATATCGGAACAAAAAATGTCTCTTATTTTGTCCAAAGTTAATCTCTCGATTTTGTTCAAAATTGGTACAGGAGGGTTTTTGAAAATGCATATAACGAATTTGAAATTGTTTCAAAACAATTCAACATGGTAGTCTAAAAATTTAATATCTCCGGAATATGTCCAAAATTGATCTTGGCAGGTTTTAAGGGTGCAGATTAAGATTAGATTAAAAGTTTAATATATATATATATATATATATATATATATATATATATATATATATATATATATATATATATATATATACATATATTTTAATTAAATGTGGCCGATTTAATAGGATGAGCGACTTTACGTTATTCACCTTTTTAAGTATTATGGGGTTATTGTAATCGTAGGTTACAAATACAAAATTCATTTTTACAATTTAATATGATAGATGTAATATGAGGGACTAAAAATTTTACATTTTTCCGATTTTGTCCAGATTAATTTCGAGTGTTTTCAGAGCTTATTTAACGAATTTTAAATTAATTTCTTCGAACTCAATATGCAGGAAAAATATAAATATGTCGGACTAAAAAATGTATGTCTCAAGTTCTTTCAATATCGGTGTTAGCGGATTTACTATGTGAGACTAAATAATTGCATGGCACAATTTTATTCTAAACTGATATTTGGAGAATTTTGAGAATCGAAGAATTTTTTGTTGTTCAATTTACTGTGATCTAAAACTTTCGATTAAATGTGTAGTTTTGGCAATCTTAGAAACTCAATTCGATTCAAAACTAAAAACCGAAAAATAAAACTTTTATGAAAAAATTGTGCCGACTTTTAAAAAAAGCTAAAAAGCAAAAAAACAATATAAATTTTTACATGAAATCGAAATTTTTGAAGTGGGCGCCAAACTAAAAGTTTGAGAATTGCTGTATTTCTAATTGCTTTTTTGTTTCATTTGATAAAAATTTGGTGCTGAATTTAAAAATTTCAATTTCATGTAAAAATTTATATTGTTATTTTTCGTTTCTTAGCACTTTTTAGAAGTAGATTCAATTTTTTTATAAAAATTTTATTACTAGTAGATTTGGAAATATAAACAGTTACACGACATCTTTACATACATCGGAGAAAATTTTTTTATTATTCATTTATTATTCAAACTTCTCAGTTTTCCGGTGTATATATAAATGCCGTTTAACGGTTGATATTTTACAGTTTAGTAAAAAAAATATCTACAGGTGTAAACATCCTGCTGACAGCGCGAAATGGAAATTTTAAATAAGAAGTTGTTTTCTTTGAATTTTATTTTGCTGCTAGATTTGAACCTTTTCTTGATCTATTTAATGATGAAAGTTCTACAATTTTCCTTGGCAAATTATATTATCAAAAATAAATAATAAAAAATAATTCATACGAATAGTTTTCCATATTCATGCATCAGTACATCCAAGATTATTTATAATTTCACTTAAAAATGTTAGATGATAAAAGGAGTAAACTTAAAGACGCGACAAGCGAGCCGTAATGTACCAAAGCAACTGAAGCATATCATTGTACTCTTCCTCTAAAAAGATTAATAAGACCATAAAATCTCCATACAAGACTTTATACACGATGCAGTCATTAGATCGACTTTGCTTTTATCCAATTTATTCTTGACGACTGATTAATCGGTTTCTGCATCAATTATTATCCATTAAGCTACATTAAATTCGAATTAAAGGAGATTAACTAAAATCATTCCCTTTCATAAACACATTATCAAGTTATTTCTTGGACAAATAAAAAAAAAGGAAGAATACTCCCAACCAAATGGGAATGATTCAGCCCTAAGGGTATTATTAACGATTTATTTCAAGATATTGCGATTTAATGAAGATTCAAACAAGATCAAGATGATCGAATAACCTAGAAATTAGCTTTTAATGCGCGTTTATTGTGTATAGTTGATATAAGAATTTTATGATTGAAGTGATCATGTCTAATGTCGTTAAAAATATTTTTGCGGTTTTAAAAGCTAAATATTTATTAAAATTTGTTATTTTATTATATAGTAGATAGTTTTAATAATGAAAAACTGTAAAATACCTAATGGTATATAATTACTGCAGCCAATGGTGGATCCAAGGAAAGCCCTCCCCCCAAAAAGCTTCGAAGTCCGGAAAATAAATCCGACTTTGTCTCTTACACGTCGATAACTTGTGTTGGCTTGCGATCGCTCCCCGAAGATCTTTGAATTCAGAAAATTAGACCCAACCCTGCCTCTTACCTAGGAATATGAATATTGTTGGCATCTCCTCCCGTCGAGAACTCGCGTTTACTTGTGATAGCCCCCGCCCAAGAGCTCCAAATTCAGAACTGCTGTTGTTTCCCCCCTCCCACGTCGACAACTTGCTTTTACTTGTCCTACTGTATTCTTATGATATCACCACCTCCCCCCAAAGAGAGAGGCTTGATTCGCCACTAACTACAGCAGATATGGATCCATATTCAATACTTCTGCACACTCTGGTGCCTCTAACTTTCCATTTTGTAATGTAATCAAAGTTTGTTTCTAAACATAATCTTTCTTTATAATATGTACTGTATACTTGATATATATATATATATATATATATATATATATATATATATATATATATATATATATATATATATATATATATATATATATATGAGGCGTTCTCTGCCAAATCGATAACGCAGCCTAGAGTTTTATGGGGTTCATTTTAAAGCTATACTTAGGTAGTTATTTTAAACCGTCGTTTTTTTTTGGAAAAATCAAGATGGCAGATTCAGTACAGCACTTCCAAACAACAAACTTTTGAACACGTAGAGAAAAACAATTCATAGAGTTTTTTTATGACGACAGAATATTCCATTTTAGAGCTCAATTCGTAGTATTTGGTTGATCACGAATCTGGTATCAAAATAACAAAATTCAAAATGACGGATCCAATACGGCAGTCAATAACCCCTGAAATGTATATTATGGCTACAAAGAAGGGTATAACCTACTTAAAAGTTCGCTTACGGTGGTTTAGGACATCGCTGATTACGAATCGTGCATCAGAGTATCGAAATTTAAAATGGTGTCGTATCCAATATGGCGGCCATTGAGCACGGACATGTTTATTATGGCTATAAAAAAGGGATAAATCGAGAAGGAAGTTTTTCAAATGTAGCAATGGGTTGTTTTTATTTAGATCATTTCTGTACATTTCATTTAAGAAAAAGGGAAACAATTTATCCGCGAATGGACTAACTCAATGATCTTTTAAGATAATTAAATGACGTGTAAATTCCATTTTTTATCATCGTTTTTCTAAAAGTAGTTCCAAGAATAAGATGATTTTTTCCACTCACACCAAATACTATGCACTGATCTCTAAAACGATATATTTTGCAGTCACAAAAAACTCTGTGAATAGTTTTTCTCTGCGGTTTAAAAAGTTTGTTCTTTGGAAGTAAACAACCCCACATGTTGCGTCAAAATTTGGACAGGGGTTATGTGGGATGTTCTCCCGGATGTGATGTGTAATCAGTGTCTGTCAGGACTGTAGGGCAGTTGACATCTCGGTGAAATCTCATTCACCATTTTTAAAGCTTACCGTGCGGCGCCTGTATAAATTTGTGTGTTGGTGGAACGAGCTCATTGACTGGATGGTTTCGGCCGATCAGGTTGTGAGCTTTGCTGCGTGTTATCGGCCTTGCTGTCAATGTTCGGGGTCGTGTTATGATGCGCTGGTTTACTACCCCGATGTTTCGTGAGTAGGTTTTTCCAAGTAGTAAGTAATCGCTGACTATCGCCTCTGCTATTTAAGTTTTTGGCCCGCTGTGCAATTTCGCTGGCTTGCTTTAAAACTCTTGTTGACGAGTTTTCACATCTCGGTAGCATTTTTGTTTCTGAGAAATTGATCTTATGTCCGATGTATAACAAGTGTTGAGCCAGTTTAGAAGAAATCGTTTTTTGGTTGACAGCGTTTATATGTTCAACTCTTCTGGTTGTTATTTTGTTGATTGTTTAAAGTTGTTTTAACTAAAAAGTAAGGACCTTATAATAAGAATAAAATTTAGTGTACTCAATTGTGTGTCTAGATTACCCAAAAAAAATATATTTGAATGACATCCAATATCTAAAAAATAGATTAAATGACTACAAATACAACAAAACGCTTCGACGGCCTTTCATAAATTACCATAAATAGGCAATCAAAGAAATGATAGAAATAAAGCACTTGAGCCAAATCTGTAGTAACTTAATTAGCTGAAAAAAAAAACGTTACTCATATTAAACAAAAATCAAATAATAAATGTGATCTTCAGAGTATCACTCTGCATTTGAAACGTTATAAAAATGTTTAAACTGACACTGTAAATTGCAAGCAATGGAAAAATTTTATCATAAAAAGTAGAATGGCTTGAATGAATGAATGAATAAAAAAGGGGTGGTGATACTAGATCATCGATGCCTAGGCCTCCATTGGGCCCTTTACATCCCACCATATTTGCAGGTTATTCGAGGCCGATCGCCTTTGCGAATCCAAGCAGCCTCGTTAGTTGAACTTGCCTAACTGCTTCCGGTAACAAAACTATATCTCCGAAATATCTCTGTCTCAGTCCGTTGAGTGCTGGGCACTCTCTGAGAACATGGTCAACAGTTTCATCCTCCTACAAACACCAACTGCATGTCGGGTCGCCTTTGACACCGATTTTATGAAGATGGTCCCTGAGGTGCCAATGTCCTGTCAACAATTCCACCACAATTCGCAGCTCTTTCCTTCCCAAGTCCTACACGACATTTTTAAGGAACTTAAATGGACCACCAGAGGTATAAACATCGATGGAATATACTTGAACCATCTCAGATTTGCTGATGACATAATCTTACTAGCAAGTAATCTCCAAGAATTGAACGAAATGCTACAACAGCTAAATAATATATCCGCATCTGTAGGCCTTAAAATGAACTACAACAAAACAAACAGGCAAACATAACAATACAGAACCAGAGGATAGAAAACGTCAAACACTATGTATACTTGGGTCATGACATCAGACTAGGGAAATCAAACCAGGATGCTGAAATAAAAAGAAGAATACATCTGACATGGGCCGCTTTCGGTAAACTTGCATACATCGTGAAAAATAATTCAATTCCCATAAATCTAAAAAGAAAAGTATATGACACATGCATATTACCGGTGGGTACGTATAGATTAGAAACCATGTACCTCACCAAAAAGTCCGCTAAAAAATTAGAAACAGTCCAAAGAGCGATGGAAAGAAACATGTTTGGAATATCATTATGAGACAGGATTAGAAGCACCGAGATAAGAGGCAGAACGAAAGTCAAAGACATCGTGAAGGAGGTTGCAACGATGAAGTGGCGATGGACTACTCACATAGGACAACAGATGGACACGAAGAATCCTGGAACGGAGACCGACGGAGACAACAAGAAGAACGGGAAGACCTCAAAAAAGATGGGTAGACGATATAAGGCAGTGGATGAGATTGGCGAAGAATAGAGAAAGATGGAAACAATTGAGAAAGACCTACATCCAGGAGTGGATGGACAGAGGTTGACAAAGAGAGAGAGAGAGAGAGAGAGAGAGTTAATATTTGTTGGGTTCATACGGTTCGGTCGCCGAACCCAACTTTGTCAGACGATCTGCTTCCTCATTCCCGCGTATGCCCGAGTGATCCGGGACCTATACGAGTCTGACTGCGCAGCCATTCCTTGTCATACCATTTAGTACATCCTTGCACTCAGACACCAGTCCCGAAGTCACGACACTCGACTTCAGTACCAATATAGCAGCCTTACTGTCTGAGAGTAGAATGGCTTATTTCAAAGTCCCACAAAAAATTCCCTACAAATATATGTGTCAAAAATTACATGTCTTCATACATGCAAATATACTGTTTCAAGGTGTGTATCTGAAATTTAATTACATATTCTTTTTTTTTTAATTTTTAAAACTTTTTAAGAATAAATGTATTTTCGAGAGAGAATATATTTGAAAACGCTCAGCATAATGACAGCAACATTGTTAAATTAATACAAAAAAGGAAATTATTTATAATAATAGGGAAACCTATAATCAAGAAGGGAAATTTATTATGCATATATATATATATATATATATATATATATATATATATATATATATATATATATATAATCATGCGTAAATATTTTCGTTATTCATAATTACAGGAATTAAAACGGTAATAATAATTTTCGTGCCGCTAGTCAAAACCACACTTACCATGGTTTTTATAAACAAGTTTTTTTCCTCATTATGCAATTTGATCGTCCAAAAAAACTTTTAAATTACAACACATCGCAGGTTCAAAAACCTTTTGTGTCTTAACAGCGTTAAAACAATAATTATCCGGTCAAAAAGTTATCCTGTATACTAGAAATATTTCTTTAAAAGGAATTTGAGCAATACTTTTGAGTGACTTGAAAATGGTATTTAATACTACCATGACCAAATTAAAAATATATATTAATTTACGGCTTACATAAAAAACTTAATAACCGGGCTTCATGTTTTTTTTCTTTCAATTTATGACTTTGACCATGGCATTTTAAAATTTGATTAATTGTATAATGTGATAAATTTTTTATGTTCCGTTTTATAGGAACAATTATTCTGAATGTTATTTGTTTATGCGAAGTGTTACGGTTCATATACAGTGAGTCAAAATGAAACTCGTACGTTCAACAACATTTATTTTACAAATTAAAAATACAATACTTGCAAACCCAAACTTAAACATTAACTCTGGGTTAAGTAAAAACACAGATAAATCAGATATGACAGCTTTCTAGGCTATTGATTATATTAAAAACAAGAGGGTTTATTGTAATCCAGTGATAACGATGGAGGATTGTATAATAAGGGTAAGGGAGTCGTCCGAAAGTTTATCTCCAGAGTCAACTCATGACGAACTAACACGGAGATGCGAAAAATTTTTGAAACTTCTGGGTGGAAATTTTTAATATTTATTAAAATAAGTTGTTTACCTACATTTTTGCAATACAAAAACGTTAAATTTCAAAAACTGCAAATTTTTGAAGTAGATGTCCGTATGCAAAGTCACCCTTAATTTTAAAGCTAAATAAGATAATATAAAAATGGAGGTTACTTTTAAAACAATGCACCTGCAGAATTAAAATTAAACACTAAAAAGGGATTCAAATGTAATTAATTTTAGTATGTTATAGAAAATTTAAATAATAAATTGTGTTTACGCTGATAAACATTACGGATCTAATTCGTTATCAAAGTCAGTGAAGCTATCTTCGCTCAAATTAATTATGATGGGTTCCTTTATCTCACCGATCATGAGATCAAGTTTCCACATTTCCTTATTTCTTTTATGATATGGATTTTCCCCAATTTTCTGCACCAACTTTACTCAAAAAAATCTTTCAAAAGTTCAGTTAAATTGCTAATTTTGTAAGTTGTGTTTCTAGCAACTCTATCTTTTACTTTAATTGAGATAGTTCCTTCTCCAACGGACATTTTCCGGACGATCTATAAGAACAAATTTCCTATCTGGTTTTTCCCAGCAAAAATTAAGTTCTCTGAGCAATTTCCAGAGCTTAGTTCTTTTAATTTCAGGTAAATCCCAATCTTCGTTGATTTTAGTTAGAATTTCGTCGACGGTTGGAATCTGCTTCTCATAATAAAATGTATGCACAACCCTTTTTTATTGCAGTTATCTCTTCTTCCAAAGAGGTTTCTCATCTGCCTGTGATCGAATGTAGCATGGGAGTATCAACAATTCCAGTCATTTTTTTCTCCTTCAGTAGTCGGTACATAGTAGATTTTCCAACTCCTGGCATGTTGGAACACATCTCAACAGAGCTTTTAACATTATTATCTAGATATTAATATCTTAAGGCATCATAAACATCCATTTTTAATAAGTTTTTCGTTGAGGAAAAAATGCCCTGGTTTAACGATTTTGGAATAAATGTAGATGTGGAAGATATATCTTTTGAGTATCTGACTAATCTCAAATAATATATAAAAACAAGCACAAACAAAATAGATCACCAAGGAACACTGTAAGGTATACTTTGCTCATTGACAGAAATTAAATTGAACTATCAGGAATTTTATTGTTGCAGTAAATTTATAAAAGCTTATAATATTTAAATATAATTAGATTTACGGCAGTCCCCAGTTACCTGCGACACTGGAGCAGGTATGTTGGAGGGAACAGTTTTATTACTCTCTCTAGTTCTTGAATAGAGTATAGAAACGTATATGTTTGCGATCGCCCCTCCCCTTCCCAAGACCTTTAAGTTCAGGAAAATAGAACCGATTTTGCATTTTATATTAGAAATGTGTATACTGGTGGCACCCTCCCCCCTCCTTCCGTTGACCACTTGTTTTTCTTGCCATAGCTCCCCCCTCCCAAGAGCTTTGAATGCAGGAAAATAGACCCGATTCTGCCTCTTATATTAGGAATGTGTATGCTGCTGCATCCTCCCCCCCGTCGGTAACGTATTTTTTTTATGATCGCCCTCCCACTCCCTAAGAGCTTCAAATTCAGAAAAATAGACCCGACCTTATTTTTTACATTAGAAATGGGAATGTTGCTGGTGTCTCCCCCCGTCGACAACTTGCTTTCGCTTGCAATACTGTACTTTTGTGATATCACCCACCGCCGCCCCCCTTCAAAGAGAGAGGCTGGATCCGCCCCTGTATAGGATATTATACCTGAAATTGTCTATCTATAATTTTGCGTAGAATCCAAAAATGAAGACATCAACACCGGTATAAACGGAAGTGGCATCATTTTGAAAATATTTTAGCTGAATTGTCCCATCGGGAGAAATCTACCGCGGTATTTCATCGTGGGATACGCTGTATAGGCAACCATTTAGACATGGAAGAAAATAGATTTATTTATTTCCTACTAAAATCTTATTTTTTAATTTCGCACTACTCCGGAGTCGTTCGACTTGCGGTATTTTTTGGTCTAACAACGAAAAAAGTCGACAGGTTTAATATCTTGCTCGGAATTTATACTTTATACAGATAATCGTTTCCTGTGAATATTGCTCTCGGTCAATACAGCTCCACTGAAGAGAATATAAGGTGATCAAAACGCGAATGGAAAGAGGACCAGATTTCTATTGGCAGGAAATAAACTGTTTTGAATATATTCTTTTCTTGAAAGGAGAATATTTTTTGCTGTCTATATATTTCTACTAATACAGAAAGTGACATTTAATGCATTGGAAATAATTGGAAAAGTTATTTATCAAAACAATTATGCTAAAACGATCTAGTAAAGTCTAAAGCCCATTGTCATTCATATGTTAATATTTCCGGGTAGACTTCGCAGGAAAAGCCATATAATTGCACGTGCTTATTTAAGCGAATAATTAAATTTAATTAAATACCAACACGAAGCTAAAAGGCAAGAAAAGTTTGTGTTCGTTTTTTTGTCAAATTCTTAATTGGTCTTAGTTTGTTGGATCACCGCAGGAAATATAAGAAAACTTACATAACATTATTTAATTGCTTTTTAATGTTTATAAAGTTTTAAGTCTTCAAAGTTATAACTGTAGATTTATTGAATCTTTCTGGTCGATAAGCAGTTGTTATTTTTCGAATTCAGGTCATTCCGTTCAATATATCTCATGGTATTTTTAAGATTTATTTTTAAGACAGTTGGATTAGGTGTAAGTGTGTATTGTTGATTGTATAAATCATTCAAAGCTGTTATCTTACAACGGAAATATCTTCAGTTTACAGGGCGTTTATTAAATATAAATCCTGAAAACAATTTTTTACGGATTTACAAAATTATAAAATAAGAGCTTATTTGATACGTACTGTAATTTTTTAGTTTATATATATATATATATATATATATATATATATATATATATATATATATATATATATATATATATATATTTATATATATATATATATATATATCTTTTTTTCGAAATGATGTGTTTTGATACAGTAACGAAATCTGATTTCTTTTTCACTTTCTTTTAAACTCTTTTCACGCATTCACGTAACTTTATTATTAGGGAGTTCAAAAATATACGCATATATATATATATATATATATATATATATATATATATATATATATATATATGCGGTTATACCGGAAGTTGATGCCTTCATGCTTATTTTGATGGAATACGTTCTATGGTATTTCATTTTTAGATTCTACGCAAAATTATAGACATATTTTATATACAATATCTTACACCTAAGTCAAACTGTTTTTGTGGTATTTTGAATTTTAGGTCAAAAATGTACTGGAAGCCAATTTCCCAAATATTTATTAAATGCATTTAATGTAATGCATTAAATTTAATAATTTCTATTTAATCTAAATTAATTTATTATATCTAATTTAATGTAATCATGCATTAAATTTAAAGTTTGATCATTACTTTTTAAGGTTACTATGTACATTAAATATACAGCCAGTGTTCATTGAATTTGAGATATGTTATCACATGTTTAATGCACACTAATATGAGTTCAAAAATTCTGAAACTACCAGGAAAATGTGGACATTTTTTCAATAGGTAATGTCCGCCATCTAGACCGGTTTCGTACTCGTTGATTTCTGTCAGTACAGGGCAGACGTGGACACCTCACCATAAGAAAATTGAGGTTCTTTAAGCAACTTATATCATATTAAACAAAAAGTTCAATACAAATTGCTCCGTCTCCCGGAATTTTATGCAATGTATATTGAATAATAACATAAATTCCTTTAGTATTAGGGTATATGTGAATTAATTTTAATGTACTGAAGATGAAATATCTTTTCAGTTACTTCATTGAGATTTAAGATACCATTTAATCAAAATTAATGTACAACGAACTGATATTTGAATGGATGGCATTAAATTCAAAGTAAATGTAAATTATTCGCGATTTTTGGTACAAAATCATTAAATTTAAGTTAGAATGGACATTAAATTTGCGTTAAATTTAAGGTTATTTTTAACAGTGCATATATCTATTCTTGCAAAATATGTATCTTTAGACTTACCCCCCTTTCAGTTTTTTGTTATTGCGATGTTTACTTCCGCTTTCAAGTTTTTGTCAATTGTGATCTTTATTCCGCAATGAATTTGGGTCTAAAATTTTGCGATAATTGAATTATTTTGTTTATTATTGTATCTAGTACTGGTAACCCTCTCATTTTTACTTTGTGGATTTCTTGCTGGATGTTCATCTTAGTGATGCTGAAGTCCATTATTTAACTCTTATATTTCTTCTTCGCTTCTGTTTTCAATTTCTAATCTTCGTATTTATTGTTGGTGTTCTCACATTTTTTCCAAATATGTCTCCCGTTTTCTCGGCTGTATTTAAGTAAATTCTATACATTCGCTAACAGTTTTTTTTTCGGTTTTTCAGCATACTCCATATTTTTTTCCGAGGTCTATGAAGATCGTGTTCCATGGCGGAAAAAAATTATCTCACTAACAATTTTTTATATCTCACCTTGTTTACTTTATCTCCAGCTATTTTGTTCTGTAGTGATTCTTTCTCTCTGCTAGAGTTTAAACTTCCTGACAAAATTATAATTTATTATCTGGCTCTCCCCCACCTGGAATTGATTTTCCCAAATTCTTCTTCTAACACCAACATCATATCATTATGATTAAATGTTAAGTTTCTGTTGTGCCTCTTTAGACTATTTTTCATATATTCAACTGTACTTCTAATTGTAGAGATTCCAAATAATTAATTTTAGATTTTTTCCAAAGAACAGAGGTTAATTTTATACATTTTAACCCATTATAATCATAATATTTCCATAATATTTTTTTTTCATTGACCAGTGACTGCTGGATCATATCTCTCTTAAACACAAAGGGACATTACATTAAAACTTTCTTTCTAGTCACAAATATAAGTAGTATTTTTTCCCAATTCTAAAAAGTTGAACATTTTCAAACCTGCAACTTTTTGTTTAGTAGTTCCTGAAATATTTTATATTATTTACTGACACCCTATATTAAGATAAATTTTTCACTTAGCAAATGTACTGAAACACAAAAGGTCTAATGTGATAATGGTATTTAAGGTTATTAACCTCTTGTGATTCCTGTGTGACCTAAAGACAAAGGTAGCGCTTTTTGTTCTCAATAATATAATTCTTTAGCTAGTTATTACGGAAATAATTAAATCTTTATGATAAATACTTTGCGTTTATGAATAATAGATAAATATTAAAATAACAATTTAATCAAATAATAGTTTATACTGATAAATTCAACAACCATGACTTTTATAGTTGATGACACTCGTTTGTCGGAAATTTTTGGCTTTCAAAAAAGAAATATATATTTTTAATGTTTGTTCCCACATAACCAGTGATAGGAATGAGATATTATAACGTAGTTTTCGGTATATTATACGAAGTACTCCCAAGGAGATTCCTTTAAAATATGTCCAAGGTAGATTTATGGAAAAAGGCTAAAAACTAAAAAAAATTGTTAATGGAAAAACCTTTTTTCCATAACTTCTAATAGGAATAAGATATTTTGATTCAGTTTTTTCAAGAAGGTTCCTTAAAAATATTTTTGCTCTAGGGAGGGATGTTCAGAATGATGGTAATAATTCATGGTTTTTTAGGCTTCAAATTTTTTTTTGGCATAACTTTTCATTAAACAATTAAGGTGTAACAAAGCAGTTTTTTGAGTTGTGGAAAAAGCTATTTCTTTTCAGAAAAAAAAATCCAAACCAAAGGTGTGTGCCTTAGAAAGATCAACAAAATAGAAAAAAAACATCAAAATCGGTTTATTTGTTCATTGATTATTGCAAAAAGACCTGCTAAAATGTTTTTTTTGGATTGTTAATAAACAATAGAAAACGTATTGAATATACTTCATACTATACGAAAAAAAGCCTCCTGTGCTATAATATAAGCATGCAAAAATAGACAAGTTGGTCAATGTCCGTAAATCTGACCATAGGTGTCGAATACGCGACGCTGCCGATTTGCATCGGAACAATAGTGTTTGGTTGCTGGTCTGTAACAGTTAAAGGAGGTAAAATCGTTTTATAAAAAACTTTATGCTTATAATTCTAGACTTTAAATATTCTATATAGTTTCAAACATATTTAAATAAACATTAATTCAATATAAGATGTAATTAATGAATGCGATTGACGTAATTTTTAGATTTTTTCAAGTATCACATAACCAGTGAATGTCATAAAAATATACACATAGAAAAACCTAAAATAGTTCAACAGTTAAAGATAAAAATCTAAAAAAAATAGTGATCTAAGTAAAGATAATATTGAGGAATGTAAAAAAAATTAATATCAACGCAATTATCAACGAGGCGCTTTAATAGTTGAGTAATAGATAATAAAAATATATTATTTACTAGAGAATATCGTATCAAGGGAATTCTCAATCACATGAGATGGATTCATGGGCCCGTGTCGAAAAATTATTTGACGATCATATCTACAATAAAACTGTAATAATTTTTTCACCAGAATGCAGTGCTTTCTATCATATGGAAGAAAATTTATGGTAATTACTAAAGTTTAAAAAATTGAAGCAGCTCACCAACACATGACAAAATGGTTGTAATAACTGAAGTTCCTTACGTTATCGTATTGTTTATTTTATGATTAGATGCTTATAACTAATATATATATATATGTATATATATATATATATATATATATATATATATATATATATATATATATATATATATATTAAAATGTGTTTAAAGTATTAATGCAACGATCAGCAAAAACTGTAATGGGTTATGTGCGCTAGGTAATCGCCTGTAAGTAGACTTACACTTCTCTTCATACATGGCGGCGTGTTCGTTATAACTGATGAAAAGCTGTTTGTTTATAGTAATAAAAATCAATAAAAGTATTACATTTTCGAATTGCAGTTAATTCCAGTTTGTGGTTCTAGTCTTGAACTAGAAATTGGTGGATGCAGAATTTGAAAATATGTATTTAATCAAAATTTATTCATTTATTTCACAAAAAAAACGATTTTTTGAAATATCAATATCTTGGTTTATAACAAATGATCATTTTCGAGAATCCTCCCTAAATATTCGTAATCAGAGAATCAAAATTCGCATAAAAAACTTTGGTGGAGCCATGTTTTTTCATCGGTTACGAAACCCACTGGGCTCCTCCACTTAAGATAAAGACACCAAATTTTCAAAAATCTCACTACTCCATTGAAAAGAAAAGAAAAAATACATCGAAAATTCCAAATTTGTCTTTGATTCATTTAGAGAACTGAAATGAAATGCCCCTTATATACTATCATATATAAACATTTAAAAATATTTAGCATTTAGTAGGAGATAAAAATGACGTAAATGACCGTTTTTTAACGACCTCTTAAAGTAACTTGCAAGTATTTTAGATTGTTGAGTATTATCGTCGTATTAAGATTTTTAAAATCTAAGATAAAAATCGCGTCTTAAAAACCTTAATTAAGCGTAAGTCGGTGAATTTCATTGACTAACACTTATCTATTCACAAACTGGATCTTAAAAGAATTTTTGGCGATGTTCGTATTTTAACCTAATAACCTAAAAGAAGATTGAGATCTTATTAATTAATTAACGATAAGTGCATTTTTTGAATCAATTATCTCATAATACAATACATCCATCATTTGAAGACAGTTACTAAGTAACAGGTTTCCTTTCTATGATGGATACTATTTAGTATGTGGATTACCAATTATTAAGTTGTAAGTTGAAAACAGAGTTCGAAATTCAATGTGAGTTTATTGATTTTTTTAAACTCCATCTTCCTATTTCAATCCCATTTTGTGATCAAAATGATGAGATAAAAATGTCATCCGCTATATTTTGGAGTGTCGTTAGTGATATTAAATAAGACCGTTAAAAAATACAGCATTTTTATTTATTTATTTATTTTTTAATTATTTAGATCAATTCCATTCAAACTGATAACAACGGCGAGGGGAAGTAATATTATTATGAACATTTGTTTTCTATCTCATTGTATTAAGCAAATATTGGGGATTTTGTGTCTTAATTGTAAGGAAATACTGGGTTCCGCTACGTAATTTTCTTTTATTAGCCATATTCAACAATTTCTACTGCTGAAGGGTGTGACTGGCATTATCAAACTTTCTAATACCATAAATAAGGCGTAGACAAAGGTTTTAATTTTTTTGTATAAGTTTTACATCTGGTAACTTAAAGCATGATCCATAAACGACATCACAATAATTTAGTTGTGATAAGAGATTGTTTTAATATGTTTATTTAAAACTGTTCTGTTGTAATATATTAATTTTAAATTTAAATAAGCTTTTTGGAGATATTTGCTGCAAATCTTATATGTTGCCGTAAAAAGGTTTAATGCCACTTTCTATATATATATATATATATATATATATATATATATATATATATATATATATATATATATATATATATATAGACCTGGTATGTCTAATTAAAATTCCAGATCGATGTGAGCTCCTTCCAAATACGATGGCACCTTATTTACTCGAGTTATGTTTCAGGCAGTGATTATAACGTTAATTTTATGATTTTTGAGGTCATAATTAATAGCTGGGGCAGTTTCTTCTTTTTTAAAAGATTCTTATATTTGAGTGTCGTCAGCATTCAGCTATTAGTTACATATAACTAATATTATTTTATAAAAGTTATTCGGTTTTGAAAGCAAGGTATACCTTATAACCACTGCTCTAAGGGAATTTAATAGCACTGCACCTTTTCCGTGATACCAGAGAGATGTGATCCTGTTCTAGGGTTCCTGTATTGTATTTTTCTACGATTCGAAGCCGTTTCTACTAAAACCATCGGCAATTTTAAGCGGCGCAGTTGTGTAGCTATGACCGGCTATGAACCCAGATTGTGTAACCGATATAATATTGTTTATTCTTAAAGCTCCATTTCCACAACTTTTTTTAAAATTTCGGGAAGTGTTGATAGTATACTAAGGGGTCGAAGATTATTACAGGATGTCTGATTATTTGTCTTTAGTAATGGTATTACCGGCGCGATTTCCTTGCATTCTAGAAATAGAAATTTTTTTAAAGAGTAACTAATATTATGCGTTATTATTGGAAGCAAAAAAGGTAAACATAGCTTTAGCGTTAAAATATTTGTTCCATTGAGACCCGTCATTTTACTTTTTATTTTTGATATAATGTTTTAAAATTTTATTTTGATTTTAGCCCTAAACGAATTATTATTAATTATATCATGTTTAATGTTATTTTTTATAGAAATTTAATATATTATTGTTCATTGCTGATTTCACAAAATATTTATTAATTTTGTAGACCTCGCTATGACTGTCAGGTAACCCGTCTGGTTATTACTTTTTGAAATATTTTATAGTTTTATTGGTAATCAAATATATCTTGTTGATGTATTAGTCTCAACGTTAAATCAACCTTTTTTTTTTATTTTACTGCCACAGTAACCATATTTTTAAGATTTTTTGAGTATTTCTATTCTCTGGGCTTATTTTTTTGTATCTTGCTAAAGTTTTATCTCTATCGGATATCATGGCTTGCAATGTATCCGTTAACTAGGATGGGCATGATTTAATTATTCGATAAGAAAAAAACGGTGCATGACTTCTGAGTAATATTTTTACATATTCATCAATTAAGTTAATTTTATCATTTACACTCTGGATATCATAGATATTTCGCCATGGTATACCTTTAAAGTGTGCAGTAAATTGCTCAAAATTTATATTTTAAAATTTCTAGTTACCTTAAAGATGGACATAGTGCATTCGCGTTTAACATTGGTGCAATAAAAGATCAAATAAATCAAGGCCACTTTTCTTGCTGGTATGATACCTGATGCATATTTTCTTATTTTGTCGCTAGAATATAATTAATATGGGTAGCTGATGTATTTGTTGATGAATTCAGTGAACAATTATCCTTACTCTAAAAGATTTTCAAACCCTTTTTGCTAGTTATCGAATGATAAGCTCAAAATCTCTTGCAGAAGATTCACATGTTGCGTACAAGAAAGTTACATTTCTGATATATAATTTATTTTTTCGCTTTTATTCCATTCTCCTTTGATTAATTTAATTCATTATTTCTTAAAACAGGGAGTAAATAATATATTATAACTCAAGTAGATTTACATTTTGTGACAAGTCTTGCCTTCTTATTTTTCTCTACGCTAATGCCAATTAGTCACTGATAACGGACTGCGCTGTTAAATTAGCAATAAAATCTAATTAATTATCTCATCAGCAGATCAGGTTCGTTAAGATAACTGTCAAGAATGTCAGTATAATAGTATGTATTCAATTAGCCAGTATTTATTTTTCTTAATTTAGTTACAGTTTAAAGAGGAAGCACATGGATTCTTAAAGCTAATGGAAATTTTCTCTTTCTATGTGAAAACAGTAAATTTGAAGTTTTTGCTCATTAACCGTGTCCATGTTATTTTTCTTGTAACTGACTCTCGATAGTCGAGGAGGATAATTTAAAATTACAATATTTCTTCATTAAAAAACGTTAAAAAAGGTTAAAATGAACGATTTTATGTGAACTTTTTTTTTACAAGGCAAGTATTCTTTAGAATAGTTGATGTTATGACAATTATTAATGCTACAGCGTATTCCAAAATAACATAAAGAAACTTAGGGAAGTTTTAACAAATGAAGTCAAAAAGCTTTTGTTGCATATATGGAAAAAAATCTAATAAAATAAATGACATTCTCCCTGACTTAAGTAATCCAACTGATGTAAATATATGATTTTCAAATTATTTTAATCTCGCAGGAAATTTTCGCAGTATTATAATGATTTGTTCAATTCTAATGTTCGATTTTTTTTTTAAATTTAGTATTATTCTGTAAGTTGATAAGATTATAAAACTTATAAAGTTTAATGCCATTGACATCGACGAACTAAGTACTAATAATGCATTTTTTTTCAACAATTTATTCATATAATTTATTTTGTTTGGAATGAAATTATTTTCCTTTATGTTTAATGGAAATTCGATATCAACCACTGTCAGAACTAAATAATCCACTTTGTTTTTCAGATCTGAGGTCTTTTTTTAAAAAAATGGATTTTTACGATTGAAATTCATAATTTAATTCTGCGCCACAATAGAGAAAAGAGCTATCTAAGTCTAATACGTTTAAATAATATTGATTTATCAAAACCTCTCTTGACTTTTAAACACGGTATCAAAATGTTCCTCTTTGATTTTCAGTATCCTTTTTTCGCTTTTACTGTCTCTTTGTATCTCCGTCTCCTTTACTCGGCGTCACATTCCTGTTTGTCTTAATTTTGGTATGAGGGTATGCTTTTCAGACAGCAAAGGTTTTTGCCTCTTTATTTTATATAAATATTTAGTAGGGTCTGTTTCTTTTCTATTTAGAATAATTGCTTCGAAGCTGTTATGAGCTTTCATTATAAATATGTCTAATTAAGTTTAGGTTAGGGCTTGAAAGAACTCGATTTTATTTAAGATCGCACATCTGCACTGTTCTAAGGTCCATTATTTTACCAAATAAATATTTAAAATACGAAATGAAAATTATATTTATCTCTGTGATTGTTTTATATTCTTTTTTCTAGAATATTGGAGAAAGTAGTATATTTCCAAATATTTTGATATGTAATTTATAATAACATTTTGCTAGCCGCATTTTAGGAAGATACATAGTCCTACTCTTGCAGTGGTAGAAGTTATTGAAGATATAATTTGTGTAATTCATAAAGATAAGATTACAAATTTGGTACTTTTGAACTTTTCTTATGAACTTTTTTTCCCTACATGCTAGTAGCCAGAGAGTTGACGTTAATAGAAAATATTAAGACAGCTTCATTGGTACAGCAGGGTTCTGTGGTGGGACTCTTATTATTAATAATTTATATATTTGACCTTTAATTAAAATTGATTACCTGTAATGTGGGTGGAATTAGGGATAAGTACACTGTCACCTAATGGATATATTGTGTTCCTCTTCTGTTGCCAAGTCGTTAGGTATACCTTGCCGACTAGAGCAGGTTCTCCAGTCCTATTTCCCTTGGGATCCTTAGAATATTGAACGGCTTTAAAGCGGGTAATTCCCGTTCTTCTATTTGGTGTGCTTCCAAGAACATGATTCTAGGCTTTTCTAAAGTGTTGCGTTCTTAAAGGATATGAATAAAGGTTTTGCTCTCTTCCGCGCAAAATTTGCACTCTTCTCTTTCTGCCAATCTGAATTCCTTGAAATCACAATGCCTCGTATAAGTTGGTTCTTGCTTAGGCTTATGCATTCCTTGAATCTCTTCTGGTCGTAATTTCCAAGAAGTATATTCGCTTGTCTTATTCCTTGCAGGTCCGTATAGTAATTGAATTTCCTGCTCTCTTCGTGCGTTTTTAGTTTCCCAGAAATGGTGTTTCAGCCCCTTTTCTTGCGCGCTTCTCTATTATTTCATTCTCCTTTACCCCGGTGTGTTCTAGTACCCATAGGAGGGTGACCTTATTATTCTTACTTAACTACTTGAGAACTAAACGCACTGATGGCTGCTTGACTATCTGGCATAATAATAATTTCTTGTGTGCGATACTTGTTCTCTTTGCTGAATTGAATGCATTTCCTGATTGCGTGTCTTTTCTCCTAGAAGATGCTTGGTGACTTACCCAAGCTTTCATAGTGCATGGTTCTAGGTCCATAAAGCTATCTGCATATCATTTAATGGAATTCCTGTTAAGTTTTTAATGATGTTTTTGTTCTATTCATTTTTGCGACTCAACTTTGTGTTAAAGTTTTTCACAAAGTTGAAATTCTTTTTCATTTCATATTAGGGCATGTCCCAGATTTGTTGATTTCTGAATAAGAGATTGGGCTTTCGTTTTACGACTTCATTTCTCATCATCTTCTTCGTTATATTCTCCACATATATATGTAGAAGTGTAAGATTTAGGATTATTTCCATGGCGGCCATTGGGCAGGTTTTCACTGCCTCAGTTATACACGCACAGGCCAGTCTTTGAACTTTCGAGAGATTAGCTCTCGTATTGGCCAGACTGGTTCTTGTACTGCTCCATATATGATGATTGGTCTCACTATTACAGTCTACGTCCATAAGGTTTTTGAGTTTGTGACCTAGCTTTTTCCCGCGAAGTTTCTACAGAACATCAAAGCTTTTTTAGCTTTGTTGATTACTTCTTTTTTTGCTTATTTTAGAGAAGTTTATTATCTAAAGTTAGCCTCAGATATTTAACCTCTGATTTTCACTCAATAACGTGTCCATCCATTTTGATGGCTTTCAGGTTGAGGTTTCTTTTCCTGATAAAGGCTACTAGGGTGGTTTTGGTGAGTTGACATTTAGTCCTATTATCTGGCACCACTCTTTCGTATGTTCAAGTCCTCTCTGGACTATGCTGCAGAAGGTATTCTCGAATTTGCCCCTAGTGAGTATTACCACGTCATCGACATAGCCCTGACAAGATATGCCGACATCAGTTAGATTACAGAGGAGTCGATCTACAATGAGGCTCCCCATAAGTGGAGAAGCAACTCCCCTGACGTTGGACGTCGCTCCGTCTACTCCTCTGTCATCAAGTGTTCTTTTAACTGCCTTATGTGGAGTGTTTTCAAAACCCTCCTCTACATCAAGAAACGTAGATACTGTGATTATGACACTAGAATAATCAAAGCTATAACACGGCTGCCACATATATATTTAATTGTTTAATTTATATTGATTTGCAAACTGTAAATTACTTAGCGTCTTTCCATAATTTAAAAATTAATGTTAGTCAATCACATTTCACATTACTTGGTGGTAAAAAGCAAGTAAAAAAGTTAAAGAAAGCAATTTAAATCTTATAATGAATAATGAAATAATTCCTTACACAAAATTACAAAAAATCTAGATCTAATCCTAGATGGTAAATTAAAGTTTATCAATCTCGTTAAATAATTTATTTCAAAAATCATTTTGTATTAATTATCTATAGTAATAAGAACTCTCTAAATTTAATTATCGGAAAAAAGCTGTGTGAACTGCTCAGTTTTTCGTTCTTTTATTAAAGTAATATTATTTATGGACATTGTCTGGGTACAATCATTAAAAGCAGCATATAGAGGATCAAAATTCCTGGCTGTCTACTTCGTTTTATAGTTTGGTTTGAGGTTTCCTAATATCAAAGTATATATGTGCATTTTTCAGAAAATCAATTTTGTAAAATACCGTTAAATTTTATAATAATATGGACTCCCTTTTAAAATATATAATGAATTAACTTTTAAATTATTACTTTTATATTATCATATAGAATCGCCTTTCTAATTTTCCTGCTGTTGTTTCAGGAAACCCTTTATTAAACTAATTTGATTAATTCATCAATTCGCGCAATGCTATAAATATTTTTGGGAGAAAGTATTATGTTAATTTTTAATCTTTTTGCATATTAATCGACTAATTAGTTCATCTGTTTTAATTAACCAGGATGAATATTATCATTTCGTTGTTCACGTAAACCTACTCTTTTGTAAAAATTTCATTTATTATTTAACATTAATTTTAAATGCTTTATTACTTAATATAAAAACCCACACCTACAGATGGTTGGTCGTGCGCCATCCTACACTTTCTGTAATGATATTTTCTGATAAAATATGTTATTAATGTTAAACATGCAATATCATAAAATATTGAAATATGTCGGCAAGGAATTATTTTTGGTTGTCACACATAGAGAGCGTTATAATTATTTTGAAGGATTTCTGTCAGTTTTATGGTTTTTTCCTTCCAGCATTTGATATGAGTCAGATTCAAGTTATTTTAGAAGCAAGTTGTACATAATTTTGTTTATTGCTGTTAGTTTAGAGTCAATTTCAACATGGAGTGCAGAAACGAACATTTTTTGCATATTTTACTTTTTTATTTTCGTATAGGTCGGATAGAAAGTTATTCACAAAGAGATATATGAAGCTGCAAGAAAGATGTCAAAAGCTCATTAAACAGAATGGAAAATATATAATTTATTAAAGTTTTTTTTGTACAAAAAAATGAGTTTTCATCCTACAAAACCGAAATTACTTTCTTGCGGTTCTAATAGTATGGGGATTTAAATTAACAGGATTCCAAAGATTTTTTTATATATTGCTGTGGTTATAATAAAACTATCATTTGTAGTTTTTTACTTCATTACATTCCTGTGTAACTTTCAGAACTTCAACATGTCGACGAGTGAAATTTCCATACATCTTCTATTTCTTCAGTTTTAATGGAGCACAGAAAATAATACATTTTTTACATATCTTTACATTTTTTATAATTCCTAATTGTTTATTTAAAACTCTAAGGTGACATGTAGCTTATATAATATAAAATCAGACTTCTTTCTTGCATTAATTATCAAAATTAAGCTCACATTCTCGGAGACTCTCAGAATATAAAAACTACATTATTTCGATGGTAGTTACCAAGAAAATCTCAAAAAATTATGTGTGGGGAAAAATTCCTTCATGAAAAATGCGTGGAGGAAAATCACTCGACGAAGAAAGTTTCTTCGTTAAAATTGCGGCGAAAAAAAATCCCTTCTTCTCAGTGTCGTGTAAATAGTCACACCACAATAAAAGTAGCGTAAAAAATCTCTCTGATATTGCCCCAAAAACCTCTAGGCGTAAGGGATTCCCCAGTATAATCCAAGTGAAGATATTTTCTTTGCAAAATATACCCTAACTATAGTTTAAAAATCATAATCTATATATGTAGATGCAAAAATACTGTTTTTTCAGTCATACTATTTAACTTTATTGATTATACTTTAGTATGTTATAACTGTATAATATTATTAGGTAAGAAGTCTAATCGGGCTCTCTATAAAGTTAAACGTAAAGAATTTACACGAAAAAATATTTACTTTTTTTTTCTTTTCGTTATATTTATATTTAAAGAACCTCCATTGTAACGGGCCGTAGCTAGGCTGTATATTGAAAACAAGTTTATGCTATTTTTTAAATTTTTCAGCGAACTGACAGATGGATTACTAGTTATTTATCAGTAATGTAAGTCGCGTATAGAAAAGTATTTTGGACAATCCACATTTCAATTAAAGTTGCTATAAGGTATTTCCATGAAAATTATCCTTGCATATGGCATTACATTAATATCAAAATATTATATTAGAATCCAAATTATTTAATTCCATGTCAATTGCTCAGAAAGGATTTTTTCGTTGCCACAGTAAGCAGAGCGATTTTTTTTCGCCCCTCATTATCTAGGAGAGATTATTTTCACGGTACATATTTAAGGAGGATTTTCTACGCCGCGCAACTTTTTTGAGGGATTTTTTTACGCCAACAGAGTATGCGGTGTGATTTTTTCGCCGCTTTTGTCCTGAAAATTTTTCTCGCCGCACGGGCTTTGCAGGAATTTTAATCGTAATGCTTTTCGTGGCCACCATCCATTTGACTTTATCGTAGTGCTTTAAGCAAGGAGTTCTGGCTGGGACAACAAAGGGTCAAAGTAGTGTTTTGGCTTTGAAGGAAGCATTAAATACCTAAGAAGTATTTAAATTTATTTAATCTACTGTTTGTTGAATATTTAAGAGCCAAAAGCCAATTTAAAATTTTTTTTATAGGGGAATAAATGCAATGTCGGTTTCTCAGTGTTAGTCACTAGGTCAAGAATAACTGGACTGATTAAAATATAGGCCGGTAAATAGAGAAAAAAATAACTGTGACAAGATACCATCTGCGCTATCTCATTAAAAACCATCCGAAGTGATATTTCAATATGTTTTCCATTCTCTACTGTGGTCTATTAATTTGTTATAAACAATTAAAACCAAAATATTGCTTTTTTTTTTCATTTTTTACTTATAAAATCAAAAACTAATGAAGCAATCAGGATGGTGTGAAGAGTTAAATTGTAGAGAATAAAAATGCCAACAAAGCGAGCCCTAGATGGACTCAATCGGATCATTTGTAACGGAGAAATATAGGGAAAGCTAGAAAATTCATATCTCTGTCGTTTTTTAAATTGTAGGGCTGGTCTTTCGCCAAATAATAGTAATTTATATGTTCATTATATTTTGCATAATTGACCTATGCAATATTTAATGCCTCGGTGCCTCATGCATGGTCCGATTTTAATTTTGTACAAAAATTTTGACAGCAAAATATTTTAATTTTTTTTATGGAGGAGAAATCTTCACTCACACTCACATTTTCGCTAAGTGTGGCTACAATCCCCAATGACACGCAGTGAGAGTCCTTGGGGTTGTGGGGTTGGTGGGCCTTTTACAATTCTCTGGTCTTCATAGCATTTTTGTTTCCGCTCCAGGTGCCCATTGCTTCCAACTCTCTTACATACAATCTAAGGTTGGTCTCGTAAGTATTTTATTATTAAAAATAAAGAATTGTCTCTTACCCTTGTTTGCAATAGTATGATCCTAGTCCTGGTCCTAGTCCTGGATCCTGCGGGTCTTCGAGATGTTTTGTCTAATGGGAGGTGCCCCGCCTAAATATTGAGCATCCAAAAGTCGTATTTATACATACGATTACCTTCGGCCTTACAGTCCTGCGAAGGAATTTTTGAATTTTGCTTAAATTTTCGTTCCTTCTTCAGCACGCCCGGAATGAGTAAGCATTATAATACTGACACCAGATGTCGCGCTATGGAGCAAATTACAGTTTTTAAGAATTTCTTCTTGACCTCCTTAGTCATTAATATGGACAATAAAACTTTTAAATATGATTGTAACGAATATATATTAAAAATAACTTTAAAAAATAGTTTTCAAGAGTTGTTGACCTTAAATTTAGTCTTCTTAATGTTCCTTCTATCAACTATATTTTTTTTGACTAAGATCTAATTCAACTTGTACGATTTCTAAAAATAAACAAGACGAGAGGTTTTTACGAGGTTAATTAATTTAAAATATATTTCCCGAGCGACATATAATCTTTAGGTAATTCCGCTTAAGACATTCACTTTTGCTTTTAGCTTTGAAAGTACTACACCCACTGATAATATTTATTTTAACGGATTAAACTTAATTGTAGTAATTATTATTATTATAGGATATAATGGTATATATGTATTATCAGGAATTTTACACAAATGAGTACAAACAAGCAGGAAATAATGATGTTAGTTTGATTTTTAAGAACACCCAGTCAAAGAATGAAAGACTAAATGTAAAAGAAAACGATTTGCCTCTCATGACACTGGTATTTAAATTTAAAAGTATTAAAACAAGGTCTCATTTTGAGGTTAGGTGCAGAAAAGACATTTGTGTATAAGCTTTTGCGAAAATGACTTGAAACCAATGTCAAGTCATGTTTTAGTTTATGAAATAAACGCTTATATTTCAAATAAGATTTGAGGTGGTTTTGGTTTGAAGCTGCCTCGAAAAACGTCGATTTAAACGAAGTCATAAAGATATATTAGTGCAGGAATGAAGCCATTTTGAAGAAACTTCAAATATCTCGCATCAGGGAAGATCAAGTTTGAATATTTAATTTAGATGGTACCAGAATTTGTTCTTATATTTTATGGTTTTAAAGGAATTACCTATACATGACATTTTATGTAACGTCGAAACTGGAATAAATCAATTAACAACTAATGAGAAGAATGAAATTCGGAATAAACCTTGTAATATATTGCAGAATTTTAAAAATAAACTTAGTTCACAAAATAACAAAAAAATAACCAACATACAAAAAATTCCACTAAAACAGTAAAATTCTTAAATGATAACGCCAAAATTAAAATCCTAAGAGCTGATAAAGCTAATAAAATTGTAATAATGCAATCTACTGAATATGATCGAAAAATGAAAGAATTGCTGAGCGACAAAAAAACAAACAAACAAATTAAGTTAGACCCAACAAATCAACAACAAAAAAGAAAAAATGAACTTATAGGTTCATGGGAGAAAAAACAATACCTATCCCCAGACAGAGCTAAAAATCTTAAAATCAGAAATACCTTACCGCCTAAAGTATACAGATTACCAAAGCTCCATAAAAAGAATATTCCCCTTAGGCCAATTGTATCATGTATTCAATCACCATTCGCACTGCTTTCCAAATATTTGTCAAATATACTTAAACACGTAGCTCATAAAAATAACTGCTACATTAAAGATTCATTTCACTTTAAAAACAAAATAAAAAAAGATAACTTTACCTAATGATTATATACTTATATCACTGGATGTAATATCAGTATATATAAACATTCAAATTCCTCTTGCCACAGAACTCATTAAAAAAAATGGAACGAAATAAAAAAATATACTGATATTCCTCAAATGAATTCCTTAATGCAATAGAACTTAAACTATCTATTTCTCATCTGAAATTCAATTAAACAAACAAATCGAAGGATGTGCTATGGGGTCATCAATTTCAAGTATCATAGCACAAATAGTAATGGAAAAACTCGAAGAACAAACTTTAAAAAAACTCGAATATGAAATCCCCTTCTTTTATCGATATGTTGATGATTGTATCACTGCAATCCCAAAAGATAAAAGTAACGATATCTTAAAAAAATTTAAAAACTTCCATAAAAAAACTTCAATTCACCATAGAAATAGAGGAAAACCAAAAAATTAATTTCCTAGATACTACCTTACATCACAGTGATAATAACATAAAAACAGGATGGTATACAAAAGATACATGGCCATCAAGATATATACATTTCAATTCATGTTATCCTATCAACCAAAACAAATCGGTAGTGAAAGGCTTTGCCGATCGAGCAATACAACTATCTGATCCAGAGTTTAGAAAAAAAATCTATTGAGCCAAAAAAACCTCAATACTAAATAAGTATCCAGAATATCTAATAAGTAAAATTTTCAAAATCAGAATCAACATGTTGTCAAAAAATTTCCCTAAACTAAAATCAAAAACCCCAAAATTAAAAAAAAAAGCAATATCGTGTACGAAATTCCATATGGAGATTGTAACGCTTCATATATCGGGCAAACGAGCCAATATTTGGAAAATAGATTAAAAAGTCACAAGTATGACAAGAAAAACATTACCGCATTGACCAATCATGAAAAAACAAAAACCATCGGTTTAATTTCGATAACACCAACATTTTAAAAACAGAGAATAACTTAAAAAAAAAGAGAATTTTACGAAATGGTGGAAATTCAAACATCGAAATCTGCAGTAAACGACAAAAAAGTATAAATAATTTAAATGGATTATACATTCCACTACTTTAATGCAAAATATCAGTTGTTTGACGTCGATAAACCCGGACGACTGGGCAAACCAAGAATGTTTTTAATAATAAAGAAATTTTTGGATGTACTGTTGGTGTTTTAATTAGTTGCTTTTTAATTTTTAAAATTTTTTAATTTTAACTTTTATGTAATATGTGCATGCAAACCATGACGATCCGAGTGTTTGTTTTGTTTTTTACTCAATGTACCTAAGAAAATAATAAATTTGCCAACAACATTATAAGGTCTGTTTTTTGGTTTTTGATTTTTGTGTTTTTGTATATTGTATATCCATTTTTTTTAGTTTGATAAAGGCTGAAAACTAAGGCCGAAACGTCAGTTAGCCTGTTAAGAATCTTTTAATTATATAACTGAAATATAATTTGAAGAATTATTATTAATGACCTATACCCAAGAAAAATTTTCATATATATATATATATATATATATATATATATATATATATATATATATATATATATATATATATATATATATTAATGCAACGGCCAGCGAAAGCTATAATCGATTGTGTGAGCTAGGTGAGCGCCTGTAAGTAGCCTTTCACTTTCCTTCATACACGGCTGGGCGTACGTTGATAAAACGCTATTTGTTTGTTGCTTTAAAAAGCAATAAAATATTATATTTTAGCATTGCGAATAATCCCAGTTTGTGGTTCTTGACTTCAACTATCAATTGTTGGGCGCAGAATTTGAAAAAACTTATTTAGTCAAAAGTTATTAATATTCAAAACTGGCAAAAAATGCCATTTTACAAATGTTTAGCGATTTATAAATCAAAAACTTTCCTTCGGACCTAAAAATTATACTTTTTGCTTAGAATCGGCCGACAAATACGAAAATTCTTTTTCATTAATAACAATTATTTATTTCTTCTTCTTTTCCCTGTGCCTTGTCAGGTTACCTTAACGTTGACAATTACAATGGCAAGTTGATCACCGTTCTCTGCTATTCTAAAAAGCTGTTCAGCTATATATTCTGTTCACTCTCGGAAATTCCTAAGCCAAGTGGTCTGCATCCCTCCAACCCCTCTACGGCTCTCCGTCTTACCCTTCATTATCAGTTACAGAATTCTATATCGATCTCCTCTGAGAACATGGTCAAGATATGCTAGTTTTCTACATTTTATGGTTATCAGGGATTCACGAGTGGCATCTGCTCGATCTAAAACTGCCATCTTAATCTGCATAACTACCCAGGGTATTCTAAACTCTAGCCTATGCAAACACATCTATAGTGCCTCCAAACGATTGATCGTGGCAACCTTCAATGTCCACATGTCCGCTCCATACCACAACATTGACCAGAAGTAACATTTAATCCTCCTTTAGCAAAGTTTAAAATTTAGATTGTCATTGCTAACAAGCGATCTCATTTGTAGAAAAACTGTGCTGGCTGATTCGATTCTACATTTAACTTCTTTATCTGGGTCAAGCTGTATAGTAATATAACATCCAAGGGATTTGAAGTGTGAGACTCTTTCAAAGATTTGTACATTCATCAGCAGCGGAACATCTGGATATGATAAATTTAGTTTTAGCAACATTTATATTGAGTCCCATTTCTTTCCCACCCCTATTGATAGAATCTAAGAGTTGTTGTAAACCCTGAAGGCTATAACTTATAGCGGCTGTATCATCGGCATAACGAATCGTGTTTATTAGCTCGCCGTTAATTTGAATCCCAAATACTTTGTTATATAGGACTTCCTTAAAAACTTCCGAATATAAATTAAACAGCAGTGGAGAGAGTATATATCTCTGTCTAACGTCTTGTTGAATTTGACATTCTTTGGTAAGCTTGCCATTAACTTAAACCACTGCCCCCTGACGCCAATATAGATTCTCTATACTCCGCATATCCTTGCCTTCCACACCAGCATTCTTCAGCATATGAACTTTATATGCTGTACCCTGTCAAACGCTTTTTCGTAGTCGATAAAGCATACGAAAATGTCTTTACATTGGTTTCGACATTTTTGGAGTATATTTAGAGAAAATAGCGCTTCTCTAATATCAAGGACCTTTCTAAACCCAAACTGGGTCTCATCTAGGCCGCCTTCACATTTATTCCTTATCCTACAGTGCATAATACTTAGGAAAACCTTCAAGCTATGATTCATGAGACTTATTAACCTGTATTCATAACATCTTTTATTTACAACAAATTATCTAACCATTTTTCGGAAATCCACCCTCGATTTTCGTCATCAGGAAGTCAAAATACATATAATAAATTTTGGTAGAGCCGTGTATCTTCATCGGTTACGAAAAGCTACTGGGTTCACCGACTAACTGTATCCTTATTTTAAAACACAATATAATTTTAATGTTGGATTATTAACTTGTATTTATTAGCCTGTGTCTGGTCAAAAATAAAAATTACTATCTGAATCAATGTTTAATAATCTTTTCATATATAAATCAAGCTCTTTCAATCGATTCAATTAAACTATAAATGTATATTAAAATGTACTTTTTCTAGATTAAACAATATAACTTATTACAGTCTGTAACAATGTTTCTTTACCACAAAAATTCTATTATAAAATGAAAGTGTTCTTGCGGTAAAAAAAAACTTAGTTTATGGTGTGACGAAAATGGTTTCATGTAACATGAAGAATTTAGAATATTTTCGCGTTTGAGTTACATGAAAATATGGAAGGAAGTTGGGTAATTTATATGGTTTTTATCATTCACTGCAATGGTCCAGATAAATCGGGCATAGTGTTTTTTTTTTTTTTGATGAATTAGGCTATATGTGAATATATTTTTAAATCTATTGCTAACTATCTTTTGCCGTCTTGTTAGGAAAAATAGAATAGAGGATTTTGAATAATTTTTGCAGAAAATTTTATTCTTTGCGAATGAAAAATTATTCCTGCATTTTATCGTGTTTCATAATTAACCTAGTTCTCGTATATTCCGGGTGTCCCAGACCACCTGTCCACCTCTTTTAAAATCTAGGGAAACGGGTTTTTTGAGAATTTCAAAATTTTGTATAACTATGTCAGGTACGCTCTTTCGATTGCTGTCACTTACAATTTTGGGTTCCGACCAGAAGTGGGTTTTTCAGACCGGAAGTTCATTCTTTTAAATGAAACATACATATTATTATAACGGAATGGGATTCTACGCTGCAAAATATGAAACATTTGTTTAAAAATTTTTTTTCTAAAACTTCTTTTTTGACTTCTAAATGACTTTTAAATTTAAGTTTGCTTTCTGTTTACATAAAATCCCTTATGTACTTTGCTAACCGAATTTTCGGAAAGGTAGCTGTGATATCTAACAGTTCGGCATCATCTCAAAAGACAATGTCAACCTTATTTTTACTGCAAACAAAATTTTCTAAAAACATAATAACTTCTTTAAAAATAGCAATAGTAGATAATCACGTTTTTACAATTAACAAGATTTATTAGCACACAGTAATTAATGTTATAATAACAACATAAAGTAATAAACACATTTTTCTGTGTTTGTGTGATTTATTAGAAAATATTGTTCATTTTATAATAACAAAACAAAATAATAATCACGCTTTTTCTTCAAACACAAATTTTTGAAAACACAAAAACTTATTTCATAATAACAAAAGTAAATTATCACATTTTTACTGCAAACAAAATTTTTTAACAACATAATAATTCTTTTTATAGTAACAAAAATGAATAATTTTATTTTTACTCTCAGCAAGAATATAATAATTTATTTTATAACAACAAAACTAAATAATCATATTTTTACTATTAATAAGATGAAAGTATTTTCGAGCCAAAGCCGTAAAAACGCGATTTTCTACTATTGCTATTTTTGAACAAGTTATTAAGTTCTTAGTAAATTTTGTTTGCGGTAAAAATATGATTATGACTTTTCAAAATGTCATTGTCTTTTGAGATGACGCAGAACTGTTGGATATCACAGCTGTCTTTCTGAAAATTCGGTTAGAAAAGTACATTAGAGATTTTATGTAAACAGAAAGCGAACTTAAATTTAAAGGTCATTTAGAGGTCAAGAAAGCCGTTTTCGAAAAAAACTTTTTAAACAAATGTTTCATATTTTGTGGCGTAGAATCCGATTCAGTTATAAAAATATGTATGTTCCATTTAGAAAAACGAACTTCCGGTCTGAAAAACCCACTTTCGGTCGGACTCCGGAATTGTAAGTGACACCAATCGAAAGAGGGTATCCGACACACTTATACAAAGTTTTGAAATTCTCAAAAAATCCGTTTCCCTAGATTTTAAAAGAGGCAGACGGGTGGTCTGGGACACTCGGTATAGTAACAAACATAACAGTGCAATTTTTTTAAAGGTTTATGGCTATGACTTTTTTTGTAACTATAAATGGGTATACACCATTCATGAAAGAATACGATGAAGAGGCAACAAAAACAATACACTGCTATGCTGATGACCTTGAATACCTTTAATAGAACTGCGAGATAATATAACATGATCATATCTGCTTGACAAGGGAATCACTTTGGGGAAAACTGGAAATCGATTGAAACAGCGTCGAAAAAGTAATGGCCTGTAAGTCAAGCTGCCGAGTTATGGGAATGTCGAAAAAGAAATCTCAGACCAAGTCACGAAGCCAATAAAATGGCGAAAACGCAGATACGAAATATTAGAAAAATGTGTGAAATGAAGAACATTGAAGAGTAGATATAAATCAGAAGTGAAACAATCACAGCGGATAGCTGATCCTAAATACAGTAGTGAGAATAACTAAAATTAAATTATGCTGTCCGTGTCTATAGCAACTAAGTTGTTTTTTCTTAGTGTCTTCCAGAACTATCTCATTTATTCCCATTCGGTGACGAATTTCTTTGTTTCGTATTCTCTGTATGATCTTTGTAGTGCATCCATTCTGTTGCTTATAATATATTTTCCTTTTCTCCGTAATTCGCCATATTTCTGCGCCCTAAAGCACACTATGTGTATTTTTACTCAGGGTATTGTATATGTTATATTTACGTTTTCCTGTTATGGGTTTGCTGCACAGGATTCCATTAAGATGACCTATGGTTTTTCAAGCCTGATTTATTCTTGCTCTTATTTTCTTCTCATAGTGGAATTGAATTTTACTTCAAGGTATCTATATACATCACAGGCTTTAAGCAGTAAATTGTTGGTATACATTTTCAAGCCTCATTATTCATATATTTATGACAATTTACGTTCTATATATACAAGATCTTCCTTATCTCCTGCTATGTGAATGGTTGTATCATCCGATGATGTTTTCATCCGGTACATTTCTGTTTCTGTCTCATTAACGCTTCTTTGATATATATTGTAAACAGCATTGAAAATATATAACAGCCGATTATACAACAAAGGGGTACATATTTTCATATGCTTTGGCAAGGTCGATAAAAAATATACGTAATAATAATTATAATGGTTCTATATGAATTAGGGTTTTATGAAACATAAATTAATGTTTCAGTAATTGAGATCTCCGCGAGACTCCCTATATTTTAATTTTAATTCAATTTAAGGCAAGACGTTATATTCTACTTTTACTCTCACTATTTCATTACTTTCTCATAGTTTAATTTATTATTTATTGCATATATTTTATATACGAAATAATATCTACCTATTTAGCTGTCGCTCTCAAGGGATTTTATAAAATTATTTCCTATAATTTTACAGAATATATCGAATAAATCAAAATATTACTGAACGTAACCGTAAGCGATAAATATGTATCTTTGCGATAAAAAGTTTCTAATTACTTCCATCTCTATGTACAGGGCCTCCCTTTAAGAAGGCTACTTGAATGTGTTTCGTGATGAACCTGTTTGTAAAGTTAATAATAAATTTATTATGATTTACAAGCGAAACGGTTTCACACTCCCTCCTCATACAAAGATACCAAAAGTATGAAGCTCTGTGGGAATCCTTTTCATGTTATCGGGTCCTAGGTAACATGGTCTGCTGTATTTCTTACGAACTTTCGGACGGTTCGCGCGGTTGCAAGGAGATTATACAGATGCTCACTAAGGCCCAGTCCCTTAATGTTATGCAGGAGGTTCTTTGGTATCACTCCAGTTGTTGACGGAATTATATATTATGGGAATCATTTGGACTTTGTTCATTTCCCATTGTCTTCAGATTTGCACCTCCAGATCTCTGCGATATTCTCTTTGTATTTTGGCCTTAGGTTGTTGTTGTTAGGTACAGCAATGTCGATTAGTGTAGTTCGCCTAGAAATTTTATCTCTTAGTATATTGTCTGGTCTATTATGAGCAACTGTCTGATCCATCAGAATGGTCCGGTCTCAATATAACTTGAACTGGTTGTTCTTAAGAATATGTATGCTCCGAATTGTATCTGTAATAAGGTATCTTTCCTACCTACCATAGAGTTACCTAATCTGCTAACTCTTTCCTTATACTCGGTTGCGGCAAATGCTTGGCATCCTCCAGTTATATGCTGGATTGTCTCTGATGTTCGATAGGCATATCTACATTGGTAATTTTGTATTGGGGCATCTCTTTCGATAATTCTTCATCTGAATAACCTGGTCTTGGATAGCTAACAAGAAGAACTCCGTTTCTGGAAACATCTGTTCTGAAATGAACCAGTAGTTCGACGTTGAGTTGACGACATTTTCCTGATTGATCTCATTTGGATGCCGTCCATGAAGTTGCTTCTATAGACAGGTTTGCAGCTTCCCTTGTTCTGTTTGGTGGTGATAAGCAATATCCTATTCCCTCTGCGGCGCTGAATCGTCTCCCTAGATTATTGCTCGATGTAGGGTAGAAGAGTCCGCTAATCTGTGGAAATATGAACGTAAGTTTATTATTTGTTGGTCGAGCTGTTTACTAATATTCACCACTCCTCTTTCTCCTTGATGTCTTGGAAGCTTTATACGTTCAATAACACTCCGAGGGAGATGTTTTTGTGCTTTTGTTAGGAGTGTTCTTATTTCTCTTTACAGGTTTTGGATGTCCGTCCATCCGTAAATTATATTATTACTACTTATTGTTCGCAATTTGTTAGTTGTTTACATTTTGCTTTCTTCCCAGTATCCTAGTAAGTAGAGTTAGAATGGTTTCTTGAGGAATTGTGTTCCACTCGTGGTATGGTGGAAATCTCTTCTATTAGACTTGCAACTTGATTTCCACGTCGTATGTGGTGTTTTAGCTAATTACAGACATACTCTTTTGGATTTAAGTCTGGCTAGTCTAGTTGTTGAACTGGATCCAGGTAATAAGTTACTATGCTAGCTGCATGTGGTCAATTATTTCTAGTGTATTAATACAAATATCTCATGTTCGATAAGGCCGATATAATATATATATATATATATATATATATATATATATATATATATATATATATATATGTATAGTGTTATCATAGATCTTTGTTTCTGGCAAATAATTTGATTTTTAAATATATGATCGCTATTTAATAACACAGAAATACAATTTGTTGGTCTGTTTAGGTGAGACACCCGGTACAAGAAAATACGATGAAGGTAAATTTCGTTTACAATGCTACGGGAATTGCAACTTTATGATATATGTAATAAATATGATCTACGGGGGCCATAAATTTCTTGGCAAAATAATGGAAAATCATTTGGCTGGTTTTACTCGACAGGAGACTTCATAAAATACTCAGTGGTATCGATAGAGCAGAAAGTTCTTTAGTAATATTGTAAACAATGATCATAGAAGAAAGTAAAAGTAGTTTAGGGTTTGGTTCAAATTTGATATCTCAAGCATTGTCTTCCGGGTGCTGTTGTAAAGAAAATACAGAGAGAAAATTTTGGACAATTTGGAAACCATATTTTAGTATATATATATATATATATATATATATATATATATATATATATATATATATATATATATATATATATATATATATGTAAAAATTACAATATCAGCCAAGACTTTAACTAAAATTAAATCTTTGATTAGATTTTAACATATTGTTATTTTGTCACTTTTAATCAATGATTGATGGATTGTTCTTTCCTGGTATTGTGCAGGCTAGGTTAAAGGAGAACGGTTTGTTACGTTATGAAATTATTTGAACATCTGGTATGTCTATTTTAGATCTACACAATCTGTCTTCTCTATATTATTCTGATGAAGCCCTAAATGAGTGACCGAAACCTTAATATAAAGTTGAGCCTAATATATAAATATGTTGTTATCCTGACTGACGCAACAGGTAACAACATATTTTAAGAGAGCGAGCATGAAAATAATCGCCTATTCCTTGGAAGTGTTCAAGAATAACTAGTTATAAGCTTAATATCTAAACAAGATTTAATAAAAAATTAGATTTATATTGAAACATATAACGTGAATCAGGTAATAATACAGGTCAAATCAAAAGCCTGTAAATCTTTTGCAACTGGCCGCAATGACCGCCATTTAAAAACATCTGCTGCAGGCCACAGTGTAACCCCAGCAACTTGACCTATGATGGCCATAAACGACGCGTCGCGTGATGTAACGTATACTTCTGGCAGATCTTCTTCGTTCTTTGAATTTTGTGCGTTATGCGGTCATTGAGCTGAGCAAGATGTGCTTGAGTGCGAAATAAGAAACCTGATCCAATTTTGATATTAGAGTTTGTTTTAGTCATTTAGTCTTTTTTGTTACTCGCTTACAGCTAGGAGTGACTGTTTTTTATTAAAATCGATTAAAATCCTTGAGTTTCATTGATATTTTTTTCACGAATTTGTAAACAAATAGGACTGAAAGAACTCTGTTTTAAGTTTACATACTGTGAGTAAAATTTAAAAAAAATTGCAATTTTCCAATGTAAATTAATTCAAATAAAAGTTTGAATGACTCTATTATCAAAATTATTTATTTTGTTGATGATTACAGCCTGGCATCAAGTTCGGTGAGTAATATCCTGCCGATATATTACGAAATGGGCATCTTAAAAGACAATTATTTTCTGTGAACTTTTGCTTTTTGTTTGTTACAGCTTCACAATTAGGTAATCGAAAGAGACCATGTATATATATATATATATATATATATATATATATATATATATATATATTTATAACCTGCTAATTTCCATTCTAGACTCTTCTTAGTTCACACCAGTTTAGTTCTATTCTCTCGATTCATATTACTTCTAACCAGTTCATTAGTTCTTCATTACAATTTTTTTAAATAATCCATTTCAACGATTAACATTTTTCTCTTCAGTTCTGGATTTATCATTCAAACTTGTGACACAGAAATACAATTTGCATTGCATTTACTCGATGATATTTTTGGTTTTTCCTTGACATAAATACGTCCATGCTACTAAACCTATAATTTTTGTTGCCTAATTTGAAATTCCCCTTATCTCTGTTATTTTGGATATACACTATGGTGATCCGCCCCATGATAACGTACGTCGCCATTGTATAGTGGCGTAGTACAACAAAGCGCAAACACATTCTTCAACTTGACAAAGTTCAAAGAATGACTTGTGTGGGAATATTGAGTGCGATGAGGACTGCTCCCACTAGGGCTCTGGAAGTCCTGGTGAATCTGCGTCCTCATCACTTATACATAGAGAACGAGGCCCTGAAGACTGTTCATCGTCTCGATTGCTTGGGACATCTCGGAACTGGAACAGGCGGCGACTCAGGTGTCTGAGAAAGCGCGGTGGAGAGGTGTCCATCACTCCTCATGCGGACAGATTATATGACAAACCTTTTAAAACCCAACCTCTCCCTGGAGATATTTCTGCTAAGCAGAGAGGATTGGGGAAAAATGGATTCTGGTGGTATACTGGTGGTATACTGGTGGATCTCGGCAAGATGAAAGAGCTGGAGCTGGAGTATTCGGCAGGAGCACAGGAGTCAGAGAGTACTACCATCTCGGACAATGTGCGACAATTTCTACAGCGGAAATTTATCCTATTCTACAGTGTGTCCATCTCTGTGACAGGGATATAGACAGGAATAGGGGAATAAAATATATGCTTAGACAGTAAGGCTATGATATTGGCACTCAAGTCCACTGTCGTAACTTTGCGACTGGTGTCTGAGTGCAAGGACGTACTGAATGATATGACAAAGAACAGTTGCACAGTCAGACTCTTGTGGATCCAAAGTCGCTTGGGCATACGCAGAAATGAGAAACCAGATCTTCTGGCAAAGTTAAGTTCGGCAACTGAACCATATGGACCCCAACCAATTCTATCTCTCCCAATTTCCATTGACCAAAGGGAATTAAAATCATTGCTGGAAAACAAATTTACTGAATCGTGGAGGGAGGTGTGCTAAACATATAACTGGACCTACCGCACGGCGTACTAAAGAGCTTTTCTTCTTGGGAAGGAAAGAGCTACCAATTGTGGTGGGATTGTTGACAGGACATTGTTACCTCAGGAGGCCATCTTCATAGAATAGGTGTCGAAAACGACCCGACGTGCGGATGCTGTTTGGAGGAGAATGAAACTATCGACAATGTTTTCAGAGAGTGCCCATCACTGAACGGACTGAGACAGAGATATTTCGGAGATACAATTTTATTACCGGAAACAGTTACGCAAATTTAGCTAACGAGGCTGCTTGGATTCGCAAAGGCGATGAACCTCTTTTTCATTCATTTATTCATTCATACCCCTTATCTCTTTGTATCTAGCAGGGCTTTCAAGTATTCAAAATAATTTTGACCTGGGCTTCTGCGTTAGCTCCAAGATGTTCTATTTTAGACACATTAACTCGAAAGTTGTTTATATTTACTATTCTTTCAAGCAGAGAGAAGGAAAGAATATATGCTAACAGTTTGTTTCCTGCAAATACAACTCTGGTCCCCTCTCCATAGGCGTTTCGATCACCTTATGGTCTCATCAGTAAAGCCGTTCCCTACTTTTTATTTTGTGATATTAGCTTTGTCAGCGGAAAGGATTGAAATAGCAGTTTGCGGATAACAAAATGCTGAATTTTTAGTTACAGTCCCATGCTCGCGGAGAAAATAATTCGGTTCGAGATCGATTCTGAGCCAGTTCTATCGGTTCTAAGGATTGAACAAGAATTGTAAGTTCGGAATGTTATGTAGCGCCAGCTTGCATGCTGCGGTCTCAATGTGCAATTATCTGACAATTATTTTTATTTTATTTTGGGTCTTTCTTTTGTTTATGCCATTTGTTGCATTTTATGCTCCAGTATATATTTTATTATATTATATTGGATTTACTTTAATTAGTATTAATCTACCTATAACCTTACCTGATAAATTAAAAAAGTGTTTTTAAGTTTTAGTTTAAACTTAAAAAATATATTTTTAGTGAATACTCCCATTATGTTAAATCATTTATGATCCAGCGATGAGGACTTAGAAGAAATTTTAGAGTTATTCAAAGTTCCTAAAAGGGCTATTTATTTTGAGGAAATTTTGCCTCCCATTTTCAGTTCAGCCGAGAAATGGTACAAGAACTGACACATCGCTTCACTGAGATTCTGAAAAAGAAACAACATTATAAAGTGTGTTATGGTTTTTAGGTTTGTTAAAATATTTTTAAAACAAAAAGAAATGGACCTAAAACTATTGCGTTTTATTTTTAATTTAGAAAAATTCACATCTTTTTATTAGACGTATGTTTAGAATTAGATTTACTTTTAGACTTTCAAAATATAAATATAACCCAAAATAAAGAGCACACAACAGATCTCATTTAAAAAATATATTTTTTTATTAAAAATTCTATTGAGCTACAAACAAGATGTTTTATTCTAAAAGGAACTGACAGTTAGACTTTATATTATATAAGAACAACAATTATAATTAAATATTTCATTAAAATAAAACAAATAATGAATTCTAATAAAAGCACTGTCCTAAAAGTTATTTAAAACAACAAAAGCAACTAGTTTAATCAGCATTTAACACCGTATGTTAAACCCAGAACAAAAAAAGTTAAATGTTAAAAAATGAGACTCACATGACAGTAGACGAATCAAAGTTCCGAAATCGTTCGTGAAAAAAAAATTCTGAACCTGTTAATAACTGAGCATGCGCTGTTCGACAATCCTGAACTAGATCTGAATCGGTTTGGAAACTGATTCGCCAACAAAGCTATTATAAATAATAGAGGATGCAAAAATTATGTGCGGGTTATTTTTTATGATTTGTACCAGTTAGCAGTATGCAAATTAAACATTCATTATTATTAAGTCTTCCTTATTTGATATTCAATATCTGGTTCTGTTTGATTATGAATAATCTGTACAAAAATATTTAAGGAAAAGATCTCTTTGTTGTGGAAGTTGCAAACTTATGGACTGCACTATGTATTTGTATTGTCTGGGCTTCGTACGTGAAAAGTGGATCAATTCAATGACAAAAAATTTCTATATGAACACAACCATACCTTTATTCAATTTGCTCGATATTAGGTTAATTACCACTATTACAATACAAGCTGTGTCAGATAACAATATTTATTGACACTTGGTGAAATAATAAAAAAATAAATACGTTACAAATAGAATAATTCTAGGAAAAACAGTAGCAGGTAAAAAGCGTGTTTTATGATATGGAAAGTCGGCCTAAGAATCGAAGAAAAAGTTGTTTGTTTGACCCAGTGTGTAACTGTTATACGATATTAAACTATTTTCTTATTTTCTTAAGATTCTGTACGAGTGTATCTTATTGCATTTACCAAGTTTAAATTATAAATTGGAATCAAGCCATGTAAGAACTAAATTATTTCATTTTATACCACTGAAATACTAAACCTAAAGCAGGAAGACCTACAGCAGGTTACCGTTAGAGGTAATCCCAATACTCACGATTTCCCAATATCGTATTCAAGGAGAATATCATGCTGCTGTTGACTTCCTTTTAGGCCAAGATTCTTAAAATACAGGATGATTTGAACTTTCTGAGATCAAATTACAATGTTACCTTTTTAATAAAAAAACAGTTTTACTTCTTCAAGTTCTCTGCCTGTATTCTGCCATCTCTGCCGTGCACAGGGGTGGATCCAGCCAAGTACAGTATGACAAGCGAAAGCAAGTTGTCGACGGGTGAAGGCAACATTCCCATTGCTAGTGTAAAAGGCTATTTTTCTAAATTTGAAGCTGGGGGGGGGGAGCGATCACAAGAAAAAAACAAGTTGCCGACAGGGAGGGAGAATGCGAGCAGCATACATATTCGTGGTGTAAGAGACAGAATCGGGTCTATTTTCTTGAATTCAAAGCTCTCGGGGGGGGGGGGGGGAAGCTATCGCAAGAAAAACAAGTTGTCAACAGGAGTGCCAGCAGCATACATATTCCTAATATAAAATGCAAAATCGGTTCTATTTTCCTGAACTCAAAACTTTTGCGAAGGGGAGGGGCGATCTCAAGCATATACATTCCTATACTCTATTCAAGAACTAGAGAGAGTAATAAAACTGTTACCGAAACCTTTAACGTACCTGCTCTAGTGCCGCAGGTAACTGAGGACTGCCGTAAATCTAATTATATTTAAATATTATAAGCTTTTATAAATGTACTGCTACAATTTAATTTCTGTCACTGAGAAAAGTACATCTCACAGTGTGTCCTTAGTAATTTATCTTGTTTGTGCTTGTTTTTATATATTATTTGAGATTAGTGAGATACCTACCTCTATATTTATTCCAAAATCGCTAAACCAGGGCATTTTTTCCTCAACATAAACTTATTACGATGAATGTTTATGATGCCTTACGATATCAATATCTAGATAATAATGTTAAAAACTCTGTTGAGATGTGTTCCAACATGACAGGAGTTGAAAAATCTACTATGTACCGAATAATGAAGGAGAAAAAACGACTAAAATTGTTAGTACTCCCAAGCTACATTCGATCATGGGCAGGCGAAAAACCTCGTTGAAAAAAGAGAGGTAAACTGCTATAAAAGAAGAAGCAGATCCCAACCGTCGACAAAATTCTAAGTAAAATCAATGAAGATCGGGATTTACCTGAAATTAAAAGAACTGAGCTCTGGAAATTGCTCAGAGAACTTATTTTTTGCTGGAAAAAACCAGATAGGAAATCTGTTCTTATAGATCATCTAGGAAATGTCCGTTGGAGAAGGAAACATCTCTCTCAAGTAAAAGGTAGAGTTGCTAGAAATAACACAACTTACAAAATTAATAATTTAACTCAACTTTTGAAAGATTTTTTGAATAAAGTTAATGCAGAAAATTGGGAAAAATTCAGATAATAAAAGAATAAAAGAAAATGTGAAAACTCGATCTCATGATTAGTGAGATAGAGGGACCAATTATAATTAATTTGAGCGAAGATAGCTTCACTGACTTTGATTACGAATTGGATACGTAATGTTTACCAACGTAAACACAATTTATTATTTAAATTTTCTGTAACATATAAAATTTAATTACATATCAATCCGTTTTTAGTGTTTAATTTTAATTCTGCAGATAGTTTCAGAAATAAATAAACTGAAACGTCAAATATCCTAAAAATGTTTTTAATTCATAATAAAATGACCAATAGCCCCAAAAAAATTTAATATTATATGGACGAATTTATTTTTTTATATTTGTTTAACTATTTGTATTTTTTACCAAGAGGTATTTTGTAAGTATTTCAATTATAACTTAGAATTTTTTGAGAGAAAAAGGCGACGTTTTAGTCGGATGGTGCCTAAAACGGTTTCTATGCCAAAATTAAAAATAATAAAAATACAGTTGTGATTTGTGTGAAATATGTAAAAATTTTCTATATTTTCTAATGTATTTGAATTATTAAGAAATCATAAGAAACTAAACTTTTTATTTGAAGTTCATTACCGAAATAATATTCTATGCCATATATATTTAGTGATAAAGTAAACCTCCTTCCGATACCTATAACAACAATTAAAATCCTTTTTAACACTTCATACATCCAAATATCAATTGTTCTCCAACCAAATAGTCCATTATTATAGACCGGTATTTTTGGTTATAAAATTTCTAATCCATTCATATGAAAAATATGTGTTTATAGATTTTGCCAAAGACATCGGACTAAAGTACACAGGTATTTTGCGAAGAAAAAAAAGGGTAAAAAATGATTTACTCTCTCTAGTTCTTGAATAAACTGTAGTATAAGTAGCAGAATCGGGTCTAATTTCCTGAACTCAAAGCTCTTGGGGGGGGGGGGGGGCGATCGACCCACCGTTCCCCCCTGGATCCGCGCCTAGCTGTGCATATGACTATATGAAAAATATTCAACTAATGCTATAAACAGAACTTACCCTAATTTCTACAAAAATGCATTTATAAATTGATTGATTGTTTCAACTATTGTAGTATGTACAAAGAGAAGAGGTAAGTCCCGGGTAGGCCTTATTGATCAAGGAGGCGTGACCGCTTTAGACTGGGGGCTATTTACTACACTTTGCCTAGCAAAATGGCGCAAGGCAGGTTACGCAGATAAGTGATACTACATGGTTACATAGAGGTAATGTCATATAACAAAAAATCCAATACTCAATACTTTCCGAGTTATAACCTGTCAAAGTTCATTTTTTTATGTTTAACATCCTGCTGTTAGTTTTTAACTTATCAAGTTAATATTTAGCTTAAAGATTACGCTTAAAGATTTCTATCATGCTGATATAAAGATGTTTCGCTACGAATGATACCAGAGGACATATTACCTAAAATACCAATTTTATTTTACACATATCGTTTTGGTTTGACAGTTATTGAAAAAAGGCATGCCATTTTAAAAGCAAAGGAATATATAATAAAAAAGGTATTTTTTATTCGAGTCGAGAAACCATGCAAAATGGAATTAAATTTTTTATTACCTGTAAAATCAGTTTTTCAAATGGAAGCAAAAAACAAGTTACCATGCTTAAAATTTAGTTAAATCTGAAAAATATTTAAAAAAAAAGTGTTATTTTATCAATACAGTTAATAAGTTAAATCCTCTTTGTATTTTAGGGGACGTGAAATTAGTAAAAACCTTAAAATTAAGACAGTATTTAATTTTTCATAATGATTTATGAGTATTCAAATATTAAACATTACTACATGAATTTTTGCTACGGGAAATTAAACTGAAAATCAAAAAAAAGTTGATAACTGATTTTATTTGTAATCTCTCTCTTACTTTAGCTAGTCTATATCTCGTGCTAGTAGTTATTTGTTTCATTTAGTAATAATTTGACTCCGAGTTTCCACTCAATATAAAAATTTATTTTTAGCTTTTCAAGGTTTTTTTAAAAGGAAATTTAGTCTTTTAAAAAACGTTCTTTTATATTTTTAGAATTGAACTGATCACGATATCCCGAAACTACTTGAACTAAGCATTAATCGGGATGTGTAGTATAAAGCATATTATTGCCAAGGACTCAAAAAAGTACCCATTTCAACTAAAGCTATTTTAAACTCCACTAAATTGGGCAATAGAAAACTCTTTGATTTTGAGAATTTTCTAAATATCGATTTTGAATTCAACTGGACCAAACAAAAATTCGCCATAATAAATTTTCTATATGTATTCTTGATCTACGCCCCTGAAAATCTCCTAACACTGATTTTGAAAGAATTTGAGTAATGTAAATTTTTTAGCCCAACATATGTTACACAGTATATTAATTTCTGAGAAATTAATTTTATATTCTTACTTTACTCCCCCAACGACCGCTTAATTCTAATTTTGGAAATCGCAAATTTTTGGATTTACCATATCGAATTTGAAGAAAGTAATTCTAATGTCGCAATATTCAAAATTCTAATTTTTTGCCAGAGTGAATTTTTAAAAAGTAATTTTAAATTTTTAATGTATACCCTCGAAAACACCATATTATCAATTTTGAGCAAAATTGAGAATTGTCAGGTTAGTCACATTGAAATTTTTAATAATAATTTTAAATTCGTAAGTTACAGTCCCAAAAATGCCCCAGAACCAATTTTCGACAAAATTGAAAAATGTCATATTAATTAATATTCAAAATAATCACGCCCTGTTTTTTAGGGGCAACATTTTAGAAAAACAGACGAACAGACAGACCGATTTTATTTTTCGGCATCTGGATTCCTTTAAAAAATGCAATAATCACAGACTGACCTTTTATTGCAAATTTGGTTATATTTTACATGAACCAACTTAAATATAAACGTATAATAATAACAAACAGCTTGTTCATGACCAATAAGCATATTTTTTAATTTATTTAAATTAACAGTTTTCTTTAAGTTCGATTTCCTTATTGGTATTTTAATTTCTTTGTTCTTATCTCACATTATTTTCCTTGCTATTTATACCCAACATTTTCTTTTTTTTTTCTTTATATTGATTTATAAAGATATTAAGAACTAAAACTTTATTTTAAATTACATTAATAATGACAAGTTAGGTTAGTTTTTAGTCATTTCTTAAATACACGTTTACTAAATTGTCTAATATGTATATAGTGTAACCACAAATTAAAAATGTTATTAAAGAAATTTTGTGAATGTCAGGAATCACACGATTTACGAATGCTGCGTTATGTGTTAAGAGCGTGTGTTTTAAACTTGACAGCAGTGTTGTCAATTTTAAGAATTAAAACCATTGGATGTCACATAAAAGTAGATGTGAAATTTATCGAGTTTAAAAAATTAACCGAAACCGTCACTTAATGTGCGACATCTATCCAATAAAAGCTGAAATCGAATAAAAATACTTTTAAAAATTTTTTTTTAACATCGCCCTGGAAATTTCTCTATACGCTCCCTCCACCTGACCACGATGATTTAGTAGAAAGATTTATTTATATATATATATATATATATATATATATATATATATATATATATATATATATATATATATATATATATATAATTTATTTTTAATTTATTTTTATATCTTAAACTTTTTGTTAATATTTTTCTGCAATTCTTTCTTGGGTATAGGTTTTTTATTTGAAAATCTAAAAACGACAATTTTTCTGACGTTTCGCTCTAACATAGTGAGCTTCTTCAAAGTCATTTTATATTCATGTCGAATCTTGAAAGTAGCTTTGTGCGAATGCTACTTTCAAAATTCGACATTAATATAAAATAACTTTGAAGAAGCTCACTATGTTAATCAGAAAAATTGTCGTTTTTTGATTTTCAAATAAAAAAACCTATACTATATATATTGTTTTCTATATTATTTTGTTATATAACTATTATTCGAGAAGTAGCGCAAACTGTTTTATTTGTTTATTTATAATAAATATTTATGGGTTTGCAAATTGTATTAAAACACGAGACTTTGTCAGCCGGTAATTACTTTTGCATTTATTAGAAATATATGTAGGACTCGTTGACAAATAGGAAAATATTAAGCAATTGTTATTAATAAATACGTAATATTTATTATTGCTAAAACATTCTATATAATTATCAACCCGATCTAATTATATTTGTTTCTATAATAAAGCACAATCACTAATTCTTATGTCGACTTTCATTTATCGATATTTTAACCAAGATTAGGAATGCATACATGCCTACTACAAGAAAACAGTCTTCTAAAAATTTTGACTCTCAAAAAAATATATTCAGTCGAATTTTTGCAGCATTTCTAATGGCAAATATGAAAGCTATATGGATTGCAATTTGTAAGCTTAATTATGAAAACTAATCAACATAAAAAATTTCTTTATATAACATAAGGAGTGTTCAAAAAATTATTCGCAATACCCCAAATACCATTTATAGAATTTTCAATGTTGACAACTTTTCAAACGAAAAATAAACATTATTTTTATAGCCCCTTTTATATTGGAACACATGTATTACCTTAGTAGGTACTAGTTTAAGTAGAATAATATTTAGTTTATATTGTGCTATAAAACGAGATATCATAAAAGTATGGTTGGTAGTTCAAATAAAAATCTCAACCTTTATGTAAATTTTTTCACTTAAGGCTATTTTTAAGTCTTAAATGCATTCAACACATATAAAATAGATTTTTTAACTCACTGTAATGGTGTAAATTTAAAATGGAACTAAGTTGACTATAAAGGGAAAATTTTATTTCTCTTATCAATTTCAAGAACGATTATGAAATTTTGGAAACATAAAAGTAAAGAAATGAAAAGTTTTTTAATTTTCACAAATGAAGTACTCGAATATAAATTATAATATTTAAAGTTAGTTTATTATACACGTACGGTATTTACGTCATATTACTCATTGTTATGAAAGATATTGTAATCGGTAAACGAAAATAATATTCATATTAAATTACTACCGGTATGTAAATTTATTTCCTGCCCAATACTTGTCACTTATTTTAATAATGCTTTGAATGTTTAATGACTGTCTTTGTACAATATGTAGAGTTTGTTTTTTAATTTTAATATATATATATATATATATATATATATATATATATATATATATATATATATATATATATATATATGTTTATTTTTGTTTGTTATTCTTGGACTTGATTATTTTTGTTCTTATTTTCTGACTTTTCCTGAGTCCGGGAAAATAAATCACTTTTTTCTTGTTTAGATGATCTTATTTTTATTAACATTTCGGTCATACCTTCATCAAAATAATTAAAATCTAAAACAGAAAGGGAAAAATCGCTTAATAAAATAATATTTACAATATACGTAAATAATATCTTCAAATATCTGGTGTCTTCATTTTTTTAACAACTTTATACAGGGCACAAGTTGAAAGCATGCATTTTCACAATACCCTAACATGTATATTTAAAACGACTTACAAGCTTGTTTGGCCGCAATCACCGAAATAATATTTTGGTTGGTATTGGATTGAAATTTTTTCCTTTGTTACTTTGTTAGTTATTTATACTGTAATTTTTTCCTTTTTTGTGTTGATTCTCACAATTATGAAAGAAGACTAATTAGCACTACTTTTTCAAAATATGGTGGTTTTTACTTAGATATTTGATGTTAGTTTTTTAATTGACAGTTTCTTGTTTTCTTTTTTTGAATTTCTATCGTTTCACAGAATTCTCTTTTTCTGGATTGTTTTCTACCTTTAGTATTTTTAAATTGCCATAACTAAAAGTGTGCTTTTTCCGTTGTATGGTATGTTAGAGCTGTTTTTTTTTTTATCATACTTGTGGACATTTATGCTATTTTTTAAATATGGACTGGTCTGTCAAATGTAGATACCATCACAGTTATTACATGGTATTTGATAGACTACATGAGTAATTTTGTTTTGGGATTTTAGGTCTTATATTGCTAAAATTTCTGTTTAATAGGTTGTATACTTTGTGGGCATCTGTAATATTATGATGTCTAAAACTAATGTTTATTTTTTCTGATAGACCAGGAATATACGGTGGGTAAACATAGTTTTTATTTGTTTTTGGAATGACTTGGGATGTAAGATATATGAAATCTATTTTTAAAAATGGTATTATGTAGTTTTTCAGCAAAATTCACCATAAGGTGATGAAGTAGTGCTAATTACTCTTCTTTCCCTAAATTTTAAAAATCAACACAAAAAAGGGATAGGGAAAATAAAGACAATATAAAAGCCTAAAAATGCAAGAAAGAAAAAGAAAACATCAATCCAATACCAACCAAAATAGTATTTCGGTGATTGCTGCGAAACAAACGCCGCGGTCTTAGACTTGTACATTGTTTTAAATGGAAATATAAGTGTATTGTTAAAATGCATGTTTTTAACATGTGTCCTATATGAAGTTGTTAAAAGAATGAAGCAGAGACCAGATATTTACAGGTATTTTATACCAATATTGTTGTAAATATTACTTTAGTAAACGGTTTTCTCCCCCCTCCCTTCCTGTTTTTAATTTTAATTATTCTGGTAAAGATTACAATGTAATGACCAAAATGTTAAATGCAAGATCTTCCAGAAAGTTTTTATTTTTTCGAAATCAAAAAGCCCAAAAAAATAAGGGAAAGTACATTTATATTCATATATATATATATATATATATATATATATATATATATATATATATATATATATATATAAAACAATCTTGGTTGGGACATACTATGACACCGAAGCTGCCAACAGCCATGAGGAATATGACACAGTATCTAAAGCGGCTGTTAAGGAAAAGGAAGTAATAGCTAGAAATTAAGGAATAGATAAGCATCAGGAATGGACGGCATATTAAATTTTACGATTCAGTTCAATAAAATCCTAGATATAACAGACATACCAACTGACTGGCATACTAGTACCCCAATACCGATCTTTAAGAAAGGATAAAAAAAAACCACGTCCAGAAAACTGCAGGGGAATAACCCTTCTAAATACAATAATAAGATTGTTCACAGGCCTGCTGAAGGAGAACCTGGAATCACAAATAAAGAATAGAGAAGAATAATAGGAGTTTCGGAAAGATAGATCAACCACAGATGCAGTATTCATTATGAAACAGATTAAAGAAAAAATTATAGAATACAACGCTATGTCTGCTTCATTAATTGATTGATTGATTATGAAACATAGCAGGTCAGGGTTGAGGAACCCTTACACTGCAGCCTTATATATTGTGTTGCGTGTTATATTTGTTCTAGGTAAATAGGTGGGTTGCCTTGATCAGTTTTAGCAGCCTAAAGGTGTTTCCAGTAGGTTAAAGTTTCGCATTCGACGATGATGTTTGAGGTCGTCTAGTCCTCTTGATCACATAGTCCGCATAACGGTTCTTCATTAAAGATACCCATTGTATGTAAATGTTTCCTAAAGCTACGGTGGCCTGTCACCAGTCTGGTCTATTTAGTTAAATGCAAAATTTCGCTGCTTAGTTTGCCGGAGGGTCTGTTTTGCAATAGCTTGTTCTGCTTGTAGCTTGCAATGCAGTTCCAGTGGGTCTGGTTTTGTTTATTCATCCACCAGGATAACCATCCAGCCTTTGTAATTTTAAACACTGGTTCTGGTCTAATAAATGTGGCAGCAAACCCTTTTCCAAAGCAATAGTGATCTTGTATTTTCCCAGAGCGATATGTCTTTGAAGACACCGCCAGAACTGTTTTGGTGCTATTTGATAGCACGCTAGAGCATTCAGTGTTGCCTGATGAGAACGGTTCTGTTGCTATAACCCCCACTTAGATTTTCTCGAAGATGTACATCGAAAAAAGTGATTTATTTTTTCCTGAAATACCGTGGTATGCAGCCCGAGTGCTTCACTTATGTTAACTTTGGCTATTCTCGTGTATTCCGATGTCTGTATTATGGTCAGTTTTGGACCCACCCGTGTGCCAGACGAGGTTTGCTGACTCACTATTCGTTCAAAGCCCACCATCCAGTAAAACTGAATAATGTAGGGCTTGTCAAAATTGTAGAGGCTCTTAGCATGGTGTAACTGCTCATTACTAACAATGAGTTCATTACCACAATTTTAATGTTGGTGTATCCGAGAGCAGTTCCAGTCCACTAGACTTTGTTTAGTTCATGTCTGCTTCATAGATTTAGCTAAAGCATTCGATAAAATTAGATTCAACGATGTGATACATATGTTGATGCACAAAAGGATAGTAGCAAACGTTGTGAAAATCTGAACAAAATACAAGCAGAATTAAAACAAACGAGAACAGCACGGGGAATATCCCAACCTCTGGAGAAATTAGTCCGTTTTTATTTAATTTCTTAATAGACAAAATAATAAAAATATAGAGTAGCTATAGGATACAGGATACAGATTGGGTCACAATAAAAACAGTTTGATATGTTTTTTATTTCCACAAAGGAAAATAAGCTGTTGAGCTCACAAAGAAACATGTGAAGTTTATGGTGTTGATTGCGTAACAGAGCGGACGTGTCAGAATTGGTTTCAAAAATTCCGTTCTGGAGATTTTTCACTCAAAGATGACCAACATTTGGTCGACCTACTGAAATTGATGTAGACCAAATCAAAGCTATAATTCAAGAGGATTTTCATACAACTGTTCGAGAAATTCCAGCACAAATCACATCTAAAGCTCAATTGTACCTAAAAAATAGCATCCTGTTAATTTGGCGATACTGAAGGGCGTGGTGTATTTTGAGCAATTTTCGGGAGGACAGGCGATCAATTCAGATGTTTATTATCCACAACTACTGAAAGTGGATGAAACAATTGAAAAAAAAAACGCCTAGAATTAGCCAATCGGAAAAAATTGTGTTCCATCATGATAATGCAAGTAACTCGTGGGAAATTATTGGACCTTATTTAAGAAGTAATATCTCATTCCCCACACAGCCCTAATTTGGCACCATCTGATTACCATTTATTTTAAGGCTTGCAAATATCTATAAATGATAAAACTTTCACAAATGATGATGATTTTAAATTACATAGGGTAATGCTCGAAAATTTGAATTTTGATATCTCAAAATTAATTCTTAAAAACCTATTACCCATAATAATCTTACTATATAGTAACTTTCCCCATAATAATTTTATTAATGAAACCATACATTTGCTTATTGTTCATCAAAAATAATAATGAAAATTGAAAGTGGTAATTAAAGCACGCCATACACGAATTAAATAAACTGCCAAAACAAAAACGATTTTATGGGAAATATGTTGAAAATAATTATGAGAGATTTGTAATTTTAACTTCTTTTAAGTAATGATAAAAGAAAGGAAAAGTTTTTAATTATTATAGATTTTTAAATACACGTATAATGATAGGATTGTGTGATGTTTAGTATTAACTTTAGTTTTAATAGCCCTATTGTGTTCTAATATCTTCGCAATTACGTCTTGCTTTAATATTAGTGATTATACGGCTATAAACATCAAGGAGATTTTGCAGTCAGTTAGTGAAATGTAGTGATTTATTGCTATTTTCGTTAGCTTACAACGCCATGTAACTAATACGAGGGCTATTAGAAAAATCTATACATAGTTATCATAAAAATTCAAATGTTCGATAGTGATAACCATTTTCTGTTGCAAACGTGTTATGAGACCTTCTAAACCTGTTGATATATAAGGACTTACGAGTAAGCTTCTATAAACATTTATTTAAAGTTATGTATAACTCTTACAACTTAAAATCGGTTATTTCGTCAAGTTAGATTTGTTTTTAGCTACTTTAAATTGTTTTTTATAGAGTACGAACTTTCATGAAATTCTTTTCCTAATCTCAGAAAATGTAGACACAAATGACGAAAACGAAAATTTTGACAAAAGTCTACACTGCCCGTTAATCACTTTTACCATGTCTACGCGAAAACAAGTAGAATTTCAAAGTTCTGTATTTCAGTAAGTAATCATCGCATGACAATTCTGAGCAAGCAAAGCGAGCAGATGGCATAAAGTGTAAGTTGATTTTTAATTTTTCAAAGGTTTTAATCGAGAATAAAAAAATAAAAAAAAAAATGTTTTCGACTTTATTAAATTCAGCACCATTTTTGTAGAAATGTTTGTGAGAAAATTCTGAACAGACCGTTTTTTAGAGGTTTAAATTACTTTTTTAAAGTTTGATCTAAGAGCATTTTTGACCAAAATACGACTTTTTTCAATGTTTTGTATATTCTTAACTGAACTAGATAGAGAAAAACTTCAAAGAAAGAATGCCTGTTTTTACAGGCAGAATGACCGTTATTAGATCCGAAATGTTTTCCGCAAATTTCATTTTTTAAAATTTTTTTTTTTTTTTTGATTTTTCCATTTTTGTTGAAAATAAAAATGATAAAATGCTGTTTAAAACTGTTCACTCAGAATGATACCAACGCGTAATTTTTGAACAATTTTTCAAATGTTTTTACATGAAAAAATATTCAATTTATTCCTTTTTTTTATGTGCGGTTTAGTTGTAAACAGTTAATTGTTTGATAAATAATTAAAAATTGGAAATCACGTAAAGAAACCATTGTAAAAACATTTGAAAAATTGTCCGAAAATTACGCGTTGGTATCATACTGAGTGAATAGTCGTAAACAGCATATTATCGTTTTTATTTTCAAAAAAATTGAAAAATCAAAAAAAAATAAAAAATTTAAAAAATTAAATTCGCGGAAAACATTTCGGAATTAATGATGGTCATTCTGTATATAAAAGCAGGCATTTTTTTTTCTATGAAGTTTTTCTCTATCTAGTTCAGTTAAGAATATACAAAACATTGAAAAAAAGTCATTTTTTTCGTAAGAAGGGCCGTATTTTCGTCAAAAATGTACTTAGATTAAACTTTAAAGAAGTAATTTAAACCCCTTGGAAAACTCTAAAAAACTGTCTGATCAGGATTTTCTCCCAAACTTTTCTACAAAAATGGCTCTGAATTTTATAAAAAAATTTTTTAAATTTTTTTATTCTTGATTAAAACCTTTAAAAAATAAAAAATCGACTTACACTTTATGTCATCTGCAAGTACTCGCAAAGAGCTTTTAAATGTTTTTTTTTCAGAATTGTCATGCTAAGATTCCTTACTGAAATATAGAACTTGGAAGTTCTACTTGTTTTCGCGTAGACATGGCAAAAGTGATTGACGGGCAGTGTATATAAATTTCCGCCGTTTTGGATGACTTTTAACTTAATAATTTGCTTTTATCTTGTCGACATGCTGCATGATCACTAGTCGGAATTTTCTAACCTCAAAAAATGGAAACAGAAGAAACCAAATCGAAAAATGGCGAAGTCGGAGTGCTTTAATCTTGGGTTTATTCAAATTGATTAAGATTTAATTTGTAAGTTCTCATTCTGGTTTCTTTTTACATTTTTTGAGGTTAGGAAATTCCGGCTTAAAATTAAGAAAATAGAGCGATAGGGTATGGCCAGATAGGCATGCATTAAGTTTGAGGTTGTTCGATCGGATTAAGATTTATGTTTAAATTTTTTGTGATAGGGAAGTTCTGGCCTCTAATTTGAGCAGTACACTGACAAAGTATGGTGAAATAGAAGTGGTTTATGTTAAGAATGATTCAAATCGATTACGATCTAACTTGTAGGCAGATAAATATTTATTTATTTACACTGCCCTTCAGAATCAGAGTCCCTATTATTAGGCAAGAAAAAAAAACAAAGTTACATAAATTCTAAAATTATATACATAATACAGACAGTACAATTACTACAATAAGTATAACATAATCTATTAATCAGTCACATATAATTGTAAATAAACGATGTGACAACAGAATAATTGCAGTAAAATATATGAAATTTGTCTTTCAGGCGATCATAAAGCGAACACATCAAGTATAATGGGGAGAATTGTAATACATTAGTTCTTGGTTTCGGCGAATACAAAAATACTGGAGATCTAGTTATCTTTGGAACATGGAAATGAACTCTCGCGAGCAAATCAGTTGCCAAAATCTTGTTATTAACCAGTTTATACACAAAAGTACAAGAGCCCCGTTGCTGCATTTCTCCAGAGTTGTGAAATTAGATCTTGTCTATACTTTCGCCAGGTGTAATCGGCAGTGGATAAAACCTATCCGATTTAAATCTTAAGAATCTTAAGAAACGATACTGAATGCCTTCTAATTTTTCAGAAGGAGATATATTCCAATTTGCTTCGTACAAGGGAATAATATCATGTGCTTCTCTAGAGCGACAGAAATTCATGATCATTAATATGATTGACAAATTTGACTTAATGTAGTTAACTCGTCTTAGAAAAGTAGCGTTGATCCCATAATCATGCAGCAGAGGCATTTTACTTCTTAGGAAAGACATAACATTGCATTTGTCCAAGTTCAGAGGCAGTTTGTTTTTTTGCCACCAAGCATTTAATTTCAAAAGATCCAGTTCAAGGTTCAAGCAATCGCCAGGATTCCGTATGTCCTGGAATTTCTTTAAATCGTCTGCACAAAATAGGCAGCCGTTATTCAACCAACATGTAATATTTTTAATAAAAACGTTAAAATGTAAGGGACCCAAAACAGACCCTTGAAGAACACTAGACGTTATTACAAAATTACTAGATCCATGACCACGGTATTTAACATAGTGAGAGTGGTTTAATAGGTAACTTTCAAAAAATTTAATAAGATTGTCATTAAAACCAACTTGCTTCCGCAAACGCATTTTTAAATGCCATTTAAGTCAGAAAATATACTGAATTTTAAAGATCGGTAAAAAAATTTTATTTTCTCTTAAAATTCAAGTCAGATGTTAAAAGCATCTTAAATATATGTTCTGTACGTGAGTAACATTGAAGTATATTATGAAGAAAATTCTCACATAAAACGATGTAGATAGAAATACACCGCATATTAGATAAACTGTTTCTTTTGTGGGTCGAACACACAATAACATTTGTAAGTAAAAGTTTGTAATTTTATTATTTCTTTATTAAATTACTTTTTCATTAAGTAATGTTAACAATATTTTCAGTCAGAATATTTTTAAGGAAATTATGAATTATTGGTGTTGTCTATGCATCTACTCGTTCACTAACTAAAATTTTGCTTTTAGTGATTTCATTTTTAGTCTATATAAATATATAAGTGATGATTACTCTTATGTAATTCAGGCAGTTTAGCTTGCTAGTATCTTAACGCAAAAATATTGGGAGCTTGTAGTGACTTGTTTACATAGTGAGTGCACCGGCGTCGCAAAAAAAAACATAGCATTCAAGTCGATGCGTACATTATTTATATCCCAGCTTGTAGTTTTTGTCTTGAAGTATCAATGATGTATGCAGAGTTTGAAAATATTTATTTAATCAAAAGTTATTTATGTTAAAAAGTGACAGACAATGACATTTCTCCAATGTTTAACGATTTTTAACTCAAAAACTATGCGTCTGGCGGAAAAATTGAGAGATATACTTTTTGCTTAGAATTAGTCAAGGAATATGATATAATTTAGAATAAAACCATTTTTTTATTAACAATTTTTTTGTGACAGCATTTGATCGTGGACTCCTGCAAATGATATATTTTCGTAGCGTAAGACCGATAAGCCTACAATCTCCTGCTATGACATATTAATTTGTAGCCATTTTAATATCTTATAGATAATTATCACAAACACAAAGGCTTTCTGGAAGTCTAGTCGTTCCTCTTGGTTCTTGCGGTTTTAGTGCCAAACAACTACAGGTTATTTAGAGTTTACCAGTACCATCAGTCACAAGTTCAGGACTCAGAAAAAACTGCTGTCTAATTGGTCAGATGATGTCTATTGATTTGAAGATCTCACAACGACGCGCTCGCGAATTATTTGCGTGAAGGTTTTTAATAAACTAACAAGACAAGTTTCTCAAAACACTTAAATCTCTTAACAAAAACAAATAAGAAACAAAATTATATTCAATGAGAATCTAAAAATTAGTAACGTTTAACATTTTCAAAATATTACACTATAAGCTCCTGTTGGTCATTCTATTATTCAAGAAAATGTGACAACTCAATTTAGAAGATAAAACGTATAATTAGCTTTTAAAAATGCCAATATAAATTAAGAAAATAATAAAAACACGAAAAAATAGCCATTTAAGTTGTTTAAACAAATAGTACACCAGTCGCCTTGTTACCCAGTGAGATAAAAACAAGCTATTCCCTGAAATTCCTCAAAAGAATTAAAAAAAAAACAAAATCAAAGAAAAACTTTATTACCGTCGAATATACACGACATGTAATTTTCTAAGACCTGTGTCCAATGTCGTACCGACCTTAACGAATCCTAGATGGTAACTGAAGTTTATGATTTTTTAAAAGGCCCTGTAGAGGTGAATTTTCGGTCCTCGTCCATAGATGGCATTAGTAATCCATATGTCGGTTATTTAATTCCCAAATTTATCTAGATAGGAGCACCTTTTTCTAATTTTTTTTGTACAAAAGTGTTAATATAACTATTCTGTCTTTTGATAACTTAAAAAATAATAAGATAACCAGTGGAAAAAAAACTTGAATGCCATTTTTATCATTTTGCTGATATTTAAATAATTTCTTGTTGGAATTAGGAAAAACAGTAGCTATACTAATTCTTTGTACATCTTGTCAAACGGTATATTCCATTATATTGATTTTACTGGATTATTTTTTTTTTTGTTTCCTAATAGTGGGAATACCATTCAATATGTTAGTACATTTTAACTGTGTTTGCAGATACCGCATGCTAATACCTCCCTCGGCAATTATTTCTTCGATTTTAATTACGTAATCAGGACAGGATTTCTTCAACAGATTCATTTATAAATATTAGAGGAGGGTACAACCTTTTTAGTTTATGTCGTCATAAATTGTCTGGGTTTATATAATTTTAAGAAAACATTTAAATGACTCAAAAGTAATAAAACTGAGTTTAGGCTCAAGAACGATAACTGATTTATTTTTCCTTTACACTTTCTAGGATGGTAATGTAAGACACATACTCTCTCGTTCCCGTGTTTAAAATGTATCTACAGAGTGATTATTTAATTACTCATTTTAGTGGAATATACTTCACGTAGATCACCATAAAATAGATACTGTTTGTTCCATTACATTTATAACAAATTACCAGATCATTTTTTGGAAACCCATACTCGATATTCGGAATCAGCGAGACAAAATACATATAAAACTTTAAAGGAGATAATGTCTCTTCATTGGCTACGAAAACTCCTTGGGCTCTCCGATTATATCAAGCTACATGCTCACGCATTTACATTTACGAGGATTAGCCAATTTTGAAACTAATCAAAATTCATAAATAATTTTAAGGAAAACGTTTTAAAATTTAAAAAACTTTATACGCTTTTTCTTATCATTTATTCGTACTCAGTATCTATAGCGTAATAGTATTTTTCACTTTCGTCAGCAGTACTAGAGCGTAAAATTCGTCCATTAGCATTTTTATTTCCTTATTTTTTTCATTATGTTCAGCAGGAAATGTATACTTACGCAAAGAAACCGTATTCTTTGGTAACGTAGAAATTATAATTATAAAATATATTTATCAAAACATAATCAGAACAATTAATTCTAATAATAATCATTATTTTTTCATTCATAAGGCAACGTTTATTATGTATATCTATATATTTAAATTATATATTAGGTGGTAATGTAGGTCAGTTGTATGAAGTCTAGATACTGATATAGAGTTAGTATATTTTAATAATTGTTGCATATATTTATAACATTATGCAGTTACGTAACAAATTAAACTTCGAAATTATTGGTAGTTGAAAAAAAATCTAATAATTTCAAAAAATACAAACTTAAAACCCATGTCCGTAAAGACAAACAAACTTAATTTACAAGGTCAATTGTTTAGAATTTAATTAAACATGTGTCGGTCAAAAAAATACACCCCAAAAACGAAATAATTTTTTTTTTTTTAAAATGCCAAAATTTTTTTCCTTTAATTTTTTCCCCATAACTCTTTCCCAAGTGAAGTTAGGACAGGTAATGCTGCATGAAAAAGAAATCTGAAATTTTGCCTGTTAAAATGAACTCCTGCAGAAGTCTATACGAGATATGGTGTCTCAAACTTTGCTACTTTTCTCGAATTTAGCAAACTCTTACTTATTTTTTTTTTTAATTTTGGCCCAAAGCTTTTTTGTAAGTGATTTTAGGTATATATATTATTTTCTTAAGAAAGCTGACATAATGACCATTAAAATGGACCTTAGCTGAAGTCTGTACGATGAATAATAGCCAAGAAATGGCTTTTAACTTTGTATAATTTTTATAGCTTTTTACCCGCGTTATGTGATTTTATATTTTTGCGTGAAAATGTTTCTTTATTAAGTAAACATATTAATTTAGAAATGTTTAATGATAAAAATAATTGTATTAAAACAAACAGTTAATATGGGGAAACCGAAAAAAGAAAAATCTAAGTAAAAAAGATCAACTCAAGGGCTAGAAATCTAAAAAACTTAAACTGTTGTGAAGGCAGAAAAATGACGTACTCAACAAAAACCAAAAAAGTGAATGTTATCGTTGCATCAGTTACAATCACTGACATAGAAAATGTACATCTTTTCTTTTGTTAAACAGCATTTGAAGATTATGTTACTGATAAATATTGTTATTCATATTTTATGTTGAAACAGATGCTTATTAGTTTTCGCTTATTGTAAAAGTTGACTTAGAAAAAGGTATACGAGGATGGTATGAAAAAATTCTGGCCTCCTCTAGAATTGATACTCGCAGCATGGTTTTGATTATGCCATTTTGAAATGTCGTCTTTTTTCAGTATTACCTTAGTATTTGAGAGAGCTGTGTTATTTTTGCTCTTCGATTTTATAAAGTTCTCAAATTCACAAAAAATATTTTGCGGGAAAAAGTACACATCAATTACCGACCTAAAAAACGAAAAAGCATATACTATAAATTGAATATGAAGAACAAATACTATTATTAATTGTAACATCAGAAAATAAAGCTAATAAATGCTAACTCTGAAAAAGTTTTAGAATTAATTGAAGAAAAAATAATAACAGTATTAAAGGACACAAATAGTGCTAAAACATCAGATTTACTGGAGTATTGACAGAAGGATACGAAGATAATTAAGACATGTTGAACAATTTCTTAATAATACTGCTTTCTAAAATGAATAATGAAACCTTCTAGAAAACTACAGGTCTATATCTTTATGGTTTTATTATTAAAGACCTACTAAGTTCCTACAGACCATCACAGCTTTTACTGCCTTTTGATAACTTCCCTTTCGTGCTAATTCCAAAGAAGTTCAGGAGTAAATTTCCTACTTTGATGACTTTCAGGTTAACGTTTCTTTTTCTTGTAAAGGTTATTTAAGTGGTTTTGGTGAGGTCAACATTGAGTCCCATCAACTGGCATCATTCTTTAGTTTCGATAAGTCCTCTTTGAACTATGTCGCGGAGAATATTCTCGAACTTGCTCCTTGGTATTAAAGCCATGTCGTCGGCATAGCTGTGCCAGAATATGGCTTCGATCTAAAATTAGACTTAATGAGCAGAATAGAATGCATTATTAGGTTATTGACTATGTTCTTAAGAAAGGAACTAAAACCTTAAAGTATTTTTGTTATTTTATACGTTCAATTGACCTTAAAATATGACAATATCACAAGGTGCTACCAAATTAGGGGTGCGTTTTTAAGATTAAGGTTTTCCACTCTTTTCAGTGGTTTGAATTTTATTCAAGGACTATGCATTTCTTGTAGGTACATGACTATAAAAAAGTTATATATTCTTTTCTAAGTGGTTCCTCATGAAGTTCAGAAAAGGTATTTTTCAAAAAAATATACCCGAATATCGAAATCAAAAAAGCAAAAAAATGCCAAAATTTTTTTTTCTTTATTTTATTTCCCATAATTTTTTTCCAAGTGAAGTTAGAATAGGCGTTCTTTGTTAGTATCTTCGAAAATATCGTCTTCAGTAACGTCAGATACATCAACTTAAACCCATACATTCTTTGCATAGAGTTATTGATTCCCAACTTCACGTAAGCATAATTCCCTTGGCTCCTTTTGGTGCATATATAGGGTATTCTTTCAAGCAAAGTATGCGGTGCAGGAAGTTTATTTATAAAAATTGGTATCAATCAATTTTTCGACCTTTTCAAATCCCTGTCGAGAGGATTTAACATATTCCCTTCCCATTGTCGGATTTGCAAGTATGTTCTTAAGCCATGTTGTTTAATAGCACCAGTTATTGAAGGCAATTGCAAAAATTTTCCACGCTAAAAGGTAAAATTACATAATGTGAGGGTAAAAGTTATGCAAACTGTCAAAAGTTGAAACTTTTGGGAGTCCATTTCTTGGCTACTTCTCATCATACAGACTTCTGCTGGAGACCATTTTACTGGGCGTGATGTCTATATCTAAATTCACTTACAAAAAGTTGTGTGACGAAATTTGAAAAAAAAAAGCAAAAAGTTATTAATATCGAGAAAAGTAGCAATGTTTGAGACGCCATATCTCGGTTACTTTCCATCGTACAAACTTTTACTGAAGCATATTTTAACAAGTGTAATGTCTGCTTTCTTTTTCATATATATACCTAACTTCATTTGGAAAAAAGTTATAGGGAAAATTTTTTTAAAAATTTTGCAATTTTTTTCTTTTCTTAATGTTGCTTTGGGGTGTATTTTTATAAAAATTACTTTTTTAGGCTTCGTGAGGTTCCACTTCGATATAGAAAATTTCATTATGTACAACTTTTCTTTAGACATGTACTAACGAAAAATGTAGAATTTTCGAGTAAAACTCAAAAACTGAAAAGTGGACAAATCTACTTCAATCTCAAAAACCCACCTCTTAATTTAGTAGTACTTTGGGATTTTATCCTATTTGGAGGACAATTGAATGTATAAAAAATGGAAATACTAAGTAGTTTTCGAAATGTACAAATAAACGCAACTTAAGAGCTTTCTTTTTTACTGTTAAATAGTAATAAAAAATAGTGAAATTATACTAGTTTTTTGTTAATTATGTTTATTAAGCTACAATAAAATCATTACGCTACTATTCAATACCTACATTAAAAAACATCAATTTAGTATTTAGTACCATAAATTACAAATTATGTTTTTTATCTTCGCCGCCAGCGTTTCCTTTCAATAGAGTGGTTAAATTAATAAAAATACGACCCAATATAAGTAATGCAAAATAACTTTCATTCTCTCTTAGTTACTGCAAAATATCTATAATTTTTTTGCTTTTAATCATAATAAGATTCGATTGCAAATTTAACATGGTATGTGTACATTCCTGCTTGCAAATAAAATAATGCAGACGTAATAAATAAGTATATATAATAACGGTAGTGTAATACAAGTTGTAAACTAGGCGAAACATTTACGTGAAGCAAATTAACATAATTTTATTTGGAGTCTCGAATTAGTAATAATAATTATTTTAATTTTACGGTTCAAACATAGTTACTTTTCCTGCTTGGACAAATTCCTAGAAAATATGGTATAAAAATTAACTGGCTGGCAGTCACCTGATTTATTTTGAAAGCCCTGGTTGATGCTAGGAAAGAGTGACCGCAAAAATAGGTGAAAAAAACTAGTCTATTTCGTAGATCTTGTATGTGAAACTAAAATTATGCTGATTGAAAGTTTATGATACGATAAGGTTCTAAGAAAAGCCTCAAGATGAGCATCATCTTCAATTTTGAAAAATTAATTATCAAAGTTGAGGAAATTGTGTGGCATAATGTGTTTGAGTTGAATAAAAGTTTTGACATAACAAATCTAATATCTCGAGAATGAAAAAAAAAATAAACAAGTTTATCTTATCTTATCTTAAAGCTTAGGTTACGTAGAATACCAAAAAATACCAATGACTTAAAAAACTTATTAAATTCTCTCCTTAGACAAGGTAAAACTATCCCCATGAAAGAAAAATGGAAATAAATTATAAAATATCTAAAAAATTTCTTTCATGAGCCATAATGTACACTGATCATTAAATAGCAATTGCCATATATTTATGATTTGTTCTTATTGACATTCCTTGGGGGTGAAAATAATACTTAACTGTCAAAAATTTGAAAAAATACAATTTACAAGAAATATCAAAAAGATACATCAGATCGAATACAAATACACCCTGCGGTGTACCCGAACTTTTTAATTGATTAATATAATCGAAAAAGGATATTCGCCAGTGGTCAATTTTGTTTGCGAAGTTGGTAAAAAATTGTTCCGAAAATATTTTTTAAGCGTTTAGGAAACTTCAGATGAATTAACGTGAACTAACCCTTAAAGCGAACTAAAGGGGTGGGGACGGAATGGAATGATTTATTTTTATTATTTGAGATTAGATTATCATTTTTGTTTCCAGCCTTGTAGTTTAGATTGAACGTTTTCTCAATTATTTATTTCGATGACACTTGACTGCAAAAAAGTTTGCCGTAATTTACTAACAGCGACCCACTCTTAGCGTGGAAAATTGGAGTTAGTTTAGCATTTTATTTTTTATTTTTGACCCTGTAGCTTAAGGTAAAAGTTTAATTTTCTTTAATTATTTATTTCGATGACACATGAATGTGATTCAATCTTGGTCGCGATTTACTAACATGAACCTATTATTAGTGAGAAATGGGAAATAAAATTTCTGTTAGTAAATTACTGGCAAATAACACTACGCAACAAGTTTTAGTTTATTTGTTGTATCTTGTATGAAAAGTGCATTTCTTTCTTAATTTTGAGGCGCTGAACACAAAAATTACAATGAAATTAAAAACTTGGTTGCAATTTTCAAGAACAAGTTTTTTTATTTTATTTTTAACAAAATAATAAAAAATACATACTTTCGCACTAAATATTCTTTTTGTGTTTCCTTTTTAAATTGTTTATGGAGCATCTATAACAAGAATATAACAATAGTCGGCAAGCATGGAAGCATTCCACTTTCCCTGGTACCTTTTCTCTATTGTTGATATATCCTGATGAAAGCTTTCACCGTTCCTTACAGCTCTGCAGTTGTCAGGAAAAAATCCAAATGTGAGCGTAGAAAATGGATTTTTAGATACATGTTGTAACTCATTTTTTGATACGACAACAGTATATTTTCAACAAGAGTAACGTAATTGTCAGCATTTTTTTTTGAAGAAATTAGTGAGCACGAAGCGAAAGTCATTCCAAGCATTTTTTTCAATATCTAATAGAGTGCTGTCAAAATGTTTGTCTTTCAGAATATTTCGAATCTGTGGCCCAACAAAAATACCTTCTTTAATTTTTGCTTCACATAGCCTTGAGAAGTTCTGACGTAGGTACTGAAAAGCTGGTCCATGTGTATTCAGTGCCTTAACAAAGTTTTTTATTAGGCCCAATTTGATATGCAGTGGTGGCAACAATATCTTTTTAGGGTCTACCAATGGCATATGTTGTACATTTTTTTCACTTGGCTCTAATGATTGTCGAACGAACCAGTCTTTTTTTTTTGTAATGAAGTGCCTTTGCCCTACTGTCCCATTCATATAAAAAACAGGAAAACTTGGTGTAGCCTGGCTGAAACCCTAGTAAAAGTGCAATCACTTTTAAGTCGCCACAGATCTGCCATTTGTACTCATCGTATTTTATACTTGTCAATAGGTACTTCATATTGTCGTATGATTCTTTCATGTGAACTGCATATCCAACAGGAATAGACGGTAAAATATTTTCCATATGCAATAGTACTGCTTTTAAACTCAATGTTGAACTGTCTATAAACAATCTCTATTGTTCTGGCTTGTTGTTTAGATTTAAAGTCGTCAATAAACCGGTAGTGTTATTACAGAAGACCAAGTTCTCTTCCATGTTATAAAATTGTGCTATGCCTTTATGGCATTTACCAAAAACACATAATGAAATATCGCCTTTAACCGACTTTTTCTTCTGGATGCCTTGCCCAACATGAAGTATGATGCAGAAATAGCAATCATTAATATGATTTAAAGGCTCTCTGGATCATTGGGACAGCAAATCGTATAGATCGGTTTTTACTATTTAACCAGTGTCTCAGACTTGCAACGCATACATTATAGCAGATATGTGGCGCCCACTGTTTGTCTTGATCACCAATATTGCACCCGAAATAAAGCTGATATACCTCTTTTATCAATGAGGTAATAGACCGCTTCTAGGTCGCAAAAGTTACCTCACAACAAATATAACAGTAGCGATCTGGATTATTTACACATTTTTGAGACATCTTTCAGTTTCAGCAATTCAATTCGATTCACTAATTTCGACTGACTAACTCCTCCGCTTTGTAGCTGTTTATATACCCAAATACGGCTTCTACATTTTTAGAGAATATTCGAGAATTTTCTGGTCAATTCCATAATATTTGCAATAATGGTGTTGGTCATTTGTTTATATACAGGGGCTATTTAGTACAAAGTAGACATAAAAGTCGATTTACATGGGTTTAAATGGCTCTCTTATTATAGGCCTTGAGGGCTTAGGCTTTTGTATATGGGGGTCATCTTTGGAGATTCCCCATACGGTGTGGCCAAGTAGTGCAGATTTTCCTTAACTTGGGGAATATGCATCTTAGGCAAAGTGGCACCCCTCTATACCACGTGAATTCTTGCGGTTATACTGTAAATATAGGGCAACATGACATCAAGTATCTCTAAGACTTGAACCAATATTAAAGAGATAAGTTTATTTTCAATTTTAGCACACCAAAAATGGTGAGATGTAGTCGATTTTATTTTAGATACATTTTTAGCTCTTGTCCAGTGTAATTCAAGAATAAAATCGCTCAGTCTAACATACAGGGTCTGGAACAATAAATAAAATACTAATCTCACACCTATTTCTTCGCGCTAAGGGCGGTCAAGTATTATCATCGAAATAAATAACTGAAGAAAAAAAAACATTCAATCCAAACTACAGGATTCGAAATAAAAAAAAAATAAAGTTCTTGTCTCAAATAATTAAAATAAATTACTTCATGCCATCATCATCCTTTTAGTTCGCTTTAAGAGTTAGCTCACGTTACTTCATCTGAAGTGCCCTAAATGCTCAAAAAACATTTTTGGAACCATTTTTTACTAGCTTCGCAAATAAAATTGACTACTGGCGAATATCCTTCTTCGATGATATTAATCAATTAAGAGTTCAAGTTCATCGCAGAGATATATCCTTTTTATGGGGTGTATTTGTATTGTATCTGATGTAAAAAATCTTTTTCATACACTGTAAAAAGAAAATGCAATAAATTTAATATAAATGTGCTGGAAGCAAATTTTACAAACGTTTATTAAATGCATTTAATCTAATGCACTAAATTTAATAATTTACATTATTCTAAATTAATTTATTTCATTAAATTTAATATAATCCTAGATTAAATTTTAAGTTTAATCATTACTTTTAAAGGTGACTAAGTACATTAAATATACAGCCAATGTTCATTGAATTTGAGATATGTTTTCACATATTTAATGCATCAACATTAATATGAGTTCAAAAATTCTACTCCTAAACTACTAGGAAAATGTGGACATTTTTTCCATAGATAATATCCGCCATCTAGAGCAGTTTCGAACTCATTGGTTCCCATTAAGCAACTTATATCATACTAAACAAAAAGTTTAATACAAGTTGCGCCATCTCCTGGAATCTCATGCAATGTATATTGAATAATAATGTAAATACCTTTAGTATTGGGGTATATGTGAATTAATTTTCATGTTCAGAGTTAAAACATCTTTTCAGTTACTTTATTGAAATTTAAAATACCATTTAATAAAATTTAACGTACAACGAACTCATATTTCAATGAACTGCTTTCAGTTAAAAATAAAAATAAATTATTCACGATTTTTAGTACGAAATCATTAAATTTAATGTAGAATAGACATTAAATTTGTATTAAATTTAAAGTTATTTTTAGCAGTGTGTTTCTTGTAAATTATGTGATGCAGAAATAGTTTTTTTCAATTTATTTGCAGTTAGAGGTTGTTTTCAATCTCATGGAAGGGTGAATATTAATAAAAATGAACCCTAAATATATAGCAATTGCTACTTAATAACCAGCTTAAATTATAACACACGAACATAATTTTTTTCAGATATTTTATAATTTATTTTCATTTTTCTTTCATTAGGATAGTTTTACTCTATCTAAGGGTCGAATATAAATTTTTTTTTATGTTACTTTTATTCAACTGAAATACATTATACAACTCAATTTTTGTCAACTTGATAATTAATTTCTTAAATTTGAAATAGATGCTCATCTAGTAAGAAAAAACATTATCTTATAATGAACTTCCAATTAGCACACGTTTTGGTTTCAAATACGAGGTCCATGAAATAGGCTAATTTTGCGGTCACTCGTTATTATACCTTTATGAATAGGTCTTTCATCTGCTTTAACCTATTATTTGAGAGAACTTCATCAATTTATGCTATTTGTTGAGGCATGTTAGGAACATTTTTTAGGTCTTTGTTAGATTTCTATAGATTTTCTATATTCCTCCAACTTTATTGGGTGTAAAATGCACTTTGTTTTCACAGGAGCACATTTCTCAACTTGTATGAAAACATCCTTTAAGAAATCTTAAAAACCATGACAAATTTACGATTTTAAAAGATGCTTTTGAAATATCCTATAACGTAACAAAAATTTCACAGATTATGTTACATTATGCATGGTAATCTAAGAATATTCTTATTGTTATGCATTTGAAGAATGCACATTCCTTTACTGTGTCACCCGTTGCTATTAATAATGGAGTGGAGCGTGAAGAATCAGAACAATCGCATACCACAGAAAAAATAAAAACGCATAGTTTCTCATTGATGTCTATTATACTAGACGAAAGTATTGGTTTATATAGTGTCATTAAATAGGCGTATCAAATTATGCTGGTATGCAATATTTATAAAAATATGAACGCGTTCCCATAATAATAAAATTTGAGACTAAATTATTAAGTTGTGTTAATTTATCTTCATCGTGTGCTACAGCTGGGAAGCCTAGGAAGTCTTTGTAGTCGGTGAAGAAGAGGCATAGCTCCTCTAAAGTTTTTTATATGTATTTTGATCCCCTGATTACCAATATTGAGGGTGGGTTCCCGAAAAATGATCAGGTAATTTGTTATAAATGGAAAAATTGCTTATAATTAAAAAAAACATATTGTTTTTTGTAAATTAAAAAATATGTTCGTGTTTCTTGCAAAAAGTGTTTCTTGTGAGTTTTCCTTTCGATGCATAATTTTTGAGTTATAAAAATTGTTTAACAATTGAAAAATGTAAATTTTTGGTCATTTTTCAACATGAATAACTTTTGATTAAATAAATGTTTCCAAATTTTGCGCCCAGCAATTAATAGTTCAAGAGCTACAAACTGGCATTAATCTCAATGTGAAAATATAGTACTTTTATTTATTTTTAACGCCATATTGATGAAATTGCATTTCATCAATTACAATGTACGCGCCGCCGTGTAACAAGGAAATGGAAGTCTACCTGCAGGCGCACTTCTAGGGCATTTAATTCTTTATAGCTTTGGCTGATCGTTTCATTAATACCTTAAGCACGTTTTAGTAGATAAATATATATATATATATATATATATATATATATATATATATATATATATATATATATATATATATATACGAAAACACGCTAAACAATAAATAAACTAAAAAGAAAATCTAAGGCCATTGAATTTTCTTGAGAGATATCTGGTAACATTATACATTACTTTAACTCGCCAACTTTGTTGCGTTCATTAACAGTTTACCTCTATAAATTTCATTATAGTTTTTCTCTATTTCGCCAGTAGAGCTAGTGAAATTACATACTTAAAGCCATTATTTCTAAATAAAGTTCTAGATAAGTACTAAATACTCAAAAGAAAAATATGATTATATATGAGAACCGCAAAAGAAGGAAGGACTCATAAAGCTGAAGACGTTGACTGATGAACGAACGAGACAACCGTCCAACAGGAATAACTGACATATAAAAAAAAATTAAAAACTGTATAAACATATACAACAGAGACCATATGCAGTTCGCTATTAGCAGAAGCTCGGTGTATAATGAGATCTAACACTAATTTTTAAAAATTTTTAAAGTCGATCTTTTCAACAGGATTGTTAAATTTCACAGGATGAGTTCAAACCAACTTTTATTATGCTACCTTAAAACCACAAGCTAAACTCTGTTATGTAGAAAATATAAAGAAAATGTCAGTAACATTCAGCTAAGTTTCTGTAACGGGTTTGGTACCAGGAAGGTACTTTATAGTATTAATTTAGAGATGCTGTGATATCAACATAGATGTTTTCTTGAGTGTAATAAAGCATTTATGACCATAAAACACGACAACGTACTTCTTGTAGACGTGCTGTATGGATAATATCAATTTGTAATGAAACCAAATAGCAAAAGTTAAAGTAGACCATGAACTCCCAGAAGTGAATATTATGCGAGTGGTATGACAACGATATGTACTCCCACTTTTGCTCCTTAACCTGCACTCTATACTTTCTGGCACTTGCAAAAGAAGCAGAAGGATCGTAATTTGTTAGTAAGATATTTAATTTACACATGTTTGGACCCACCCTAAATTGCGATAGCCGTTGTAGAGACATGGCTTCACCAAAGTTTTTTTATATGTATTTTGACTCCCTAATTACAAATATCGAGGGGGGATTCTCGAAAAATAGTCAAATAATTTGTTATAAACAAAAACTGTCAATAGTTTAAAAAATTGTGTTTTTGAGCCGTTAAACATTTGAAAAATGAAGTTGTTTGCTATTTTTCAATAACCCTTGATGGAATATATATTTTTAAATTATGCACCCCGCAATTGACAATTCTAGTCAAGATGTTACAGAGGGTACAAAAATAAGAGGAACGTGTTTTTTTATCTGCAGAAATTTATTTTAACGGGGTGAAAACCGCCCCTAAAAATACTATTTTTGAAATATCTCAGCTTGTAAGCGAGATATCTTTACAAAACAAAATGAAAATTACTTGTTATTCGAAATGATGTTAAACTATGGTTTTTTCATCCTCAAGGATATCATCCCTAATTTAATTGTAAAAATTATGGAATTTAAAATAATTCTATAAAAATATTTTTTTCGCGGACACCACAAGTAACTTAAGTTGACGTGTTTCGAGGTTTCTAAAAATAACCAGTAAAAGAGAGTGAACCACCCCTAAATATTTTTTTTTCTTAAATTTCAAGTTCTAATTGAAATATCTTTACAAAACAAAATTGAAATTATTATCATTTTAAATGATGTTGAACAAAGGTATTTTCATCCCCAAGAATATCACCTCTTATTTTTATAAGGGTAAACTATCTATTAGCGCACGTAATTCAATTCTAAAAATTACGAAATTTAATAAAATTGTTTGACAATATTTTTTTCGCGAACACCATAATTAACTTAACTTGACATCTTTCGGGGTTTCTAAAAATACATTAGTAAAAGAGGGTGTCACCCCCAAATACTTTTTTTTTAATTTCTCAAGTTCTAATTAAGATAAGTCTACAAATCAAAATGAAAATTATTTGTTATTCTAAATGATATTAAACTATGGTATTTTCACCTCCAAGGATATCATCCCTTATTTTTTATTAGGGTAAACCATATATTTGCGCATGTAATTTAATTGTAGTAATTGCGAAATTTAATGGATTTGTTTGAATATCATAAGTGATTTAAGTTGTCGTGTTTCGGGGTTTCTAAAAATAAACTAATTAAAGAGGGTGAACCACCCCCAAATACTTTTTTTACATTTCAAGTTTTAATTGAGACAACTTTACGAAATAAAATGGAAATTGTTTGTTCTTTGAAATGAAGTTAAACTATGGTATTTTCACTCTCAAGGATATCATTCGAAGGATATCATTTCATACAGGTACAATTATCCTTAAAATTGCCAAATTTCTGTTGATATAAATCTTGCAGAGCTTATTAAAATTTTTTATTTTAATTAATAAGAAAATATAAACTTATTTCATTGGTTTAATTTCGTAATGTCCAGAATTAAATTATGACAATTAATTACAATATTAGCCATCATAAAAAGTAAGGGATGATATATATGGGATTAAAACAACAAAATGTAACCTCACTTCGACTAACAAGTAATTACCACTTTGTTTTGTAAATATATCTTAATTGGAATTTGAGATTAAAAAAAATGTATTTGGGGGTGACTCACTCTCTTTTACTACTTCATTTTTCTAAACCCCAAGATATATCAACTTGAATTAAATGGTATTCGTGAAAAAAATACTATTTCATTGAATTTTCTAATTTTTCCAATTAAATTACGTTCGCTAATAGATGGTTTATCCTTATAAAAAAATAAGGGAGCTATTCTTGGAGATAGAAATAACTTTGCTCAACATTATTTGAAGTAAAAAGTAATTTCCATTTTGTTTTGTTAAGATATCTCAACTAGAATTTGAGATTTAAGAAAAAAATATATTTGGGTGTAGCTCATTCTCTTTTTCTAGTTATTTTTAGAAACCCTGAAACCCGTCAATTTAAGTTACTTATGATATTCGTGAAAAAAATATTTTCAGATAATTATATTACATTTCGTAATTTTTAGAATTAAATTATATGCGCGACTATCCTATAAAAAATAAGGGATGATATCCTTAAGAATGAAGAAACCATAGTTTAACATCATTTCGAACAAGTAATTTTCATTTTGTTTTGTAAAGAACCTGAGATATTTCAAAAATACTGTTTTTAGGGATAAACTTTAAGGTCGGTTTTTACTCCCTTAGAATGAATCTCCACAGATAAAAAACATATGAGTCTTTTATTTTTGTATCCTCTACAACACGTTGAAGTTTCATTAAAATCGGAGCCGGACACTTCAAATACCTTCCTTGTTAGATGTAACGACCAAAGAAGGTAAAATTACTTTATAACAAACTTTATGCATATAACCTAGTTTCAAACATCTTTAAATAAACATCAATTCAATATAAAATCCGATTATTAAATGCGATTGATATAATTTTTAGATATGTGCAGGTACTACATGTTATAAAAAGTATACACATAAAAAACCTTAGATAGTTTAAAAATAAAAATGAAAATATACAAGGAGAAAATAGTGATCTAACTAAAAATAATATTGACTAATTTAAAAAAGCTAAATCTAGTCAATAATAGATATCAACGCAATTATCAACGAGGCGCTCTAATAGTTATGTAATATAGGACTAACAATAAGCACATTTTCTCTCTCTCTCTCTCTCTCTCTCTCTCTCTATATATATATATATATATATATATATATATATATATATATATATATATATTATATATATATATATATATATATATATATATATATATATATATATATATATATATATATAATATCTTTTAATCTTATATGTACATGCTGATAATTTAAGTGATTAAATGTGATCTCCACATTTTCCATTAATCAACGTGTTTTCAAAAAAAAATTACTTCCGATATAGTATATTTATTTATTAAAGAAAATCTACAGCATAATTTAATTTAGTGGCATTGACAGCGTACTAGCAGAGTTAAATAAATTATTCACTCAGTGGGAGACTCGCACTAAAAATAGCCGAAATATTATGCAGGACTGTAGTGTAGGCAACGAGAGTAGGATGAATAAATTTATTATAAATGTCATTAGTTAGGTACTACTTTTTCTTACGTTATAATTGTAGAAGTTTTTTCAATATAGTTTATGTGTATTTTCTTGCCCCAAACGAAAAATTAAAGATTTTTTAAATTTACTTGAATGATTTATTTATCTCTCGTGTTATCATTTTAAAATGCTTTTGCTGGGGATTGAGAGTTGATTTGTTTAAAGTACATAACTTGAAAAGTAACTATAAAACCCATTTTCGAATATATAACCTTAAATATCTTATAATCCTGACATGGTGGGCCAATTTTGATTCGGACTCGGATTTTGTGCAACAAATTACTCCGGAAATGACTCCCAGCTGTCCTACAATAGAATATTGTAGATCTGTGTAATCTACAATAATACTACATATAATGCATCAGTGCATGACACTTTTTGCAAAATCCTAGAATTTTTTGAAGCTGCGATTTTAATTCTTTTAAACAAGAAACCAGTCTCCTGAAAACTAGCAAGTTTTACGAAGGGCCTTGGTAGAACGAAGAACTAAATTGCCTAAATGATCCACTTGCTATATAAAACCCTTAGAGCAATGTTGTGAATTTCATTTTACCTTCCCTGTACTTATTAATAGTAAAAAGTCAATATTTCTTACTCAAGGGGTATTTGTAACATTTATCTCGTAAGTTAAAATATCTTCATTTAACCTTCTTGACTGACTTCGGCACCATCAGTCTCATGACTCATCTTCTGAAAATGTTTTTAAAAATAATCTGTCTAAAATTACATATATTACCTGAGGAAAATATGAATTGTACATAATTCTCTGATATGAGAGATATAAAACAAGTTTGATTTAGTATCAAGATTCTATTTTAAAGATGCGGAGATGTTAGTTGCGATATTTTTAAGGAGAAAATTCTTAATAAATCTCAATAAAAGGCGGGGATCGACAGGGATGTGTGACCAGTGTGAATTTGTTAAAATCCATTATTATTTGGTTTTTGGTAATAATAATTACGATATGCCCTTCCTCAAAAAACTTTAGCAATTAATGAAATCGTGTAAGAAAATGAAAAAAAAAAACATTTTTTTCTCCTTTTCTTTCTTATGACTTTGAAAATATTAATTCTATAGGAAAGTTGAAAAGAGAAAAAAGTGTTGTAATGAAATTTTCTACAAGATAAAATTGGTTGGAAATCTCAAAATTGATTACCGTTTTTGCAAAATATTAATAATAGTAAAAAAGTAGGAACAAAATAATGTTCATTTGATTTTTTTCGACCACTTACACTTCTCTGAAGACTTTCATATTTTGGCAAAAAAAACCTAATGGTATGGTAAAATAACATGCAAAATTTCGTTAAAATCGGTTCAATAGTTTTTGCACAATAAATTTGCAACTACATAATTTTCAAAAAATAGAAAATTTTTCACATTTGATTGAGTATTAAATATAAAACTTACATAGTTGAAATTTTCTCACATATACTAGAGATCGAAAGCTTTCTAACGCTTTTCTAAATTTCTAAAACGGATCATTAGGGTCTCCTTAGAAATTGTTTAAAGTTATCGACAATTTGATCTCAAAGCAGATGTTTACAAGGCCCTCTACTTTCATTTACAACGGTATTTATCGAAACATCATTCTGTCTCAGAAAATATTGTATCTTCTAGTATTTCTAAAAATATTGTATCGTTTATAACTTAAGAAATATAAACTTTTTGTATATAATTTTTTTTTTCAAATTTTATCTTCTTATATTTATTTATGCTTTACAAATGAAACTATTTCAGCACAAAAAAAAATTCGTTTAGTTATGTGTTTAAACAATGAGTTATTATATTCAGTAAATTAAAATATATAAATCAACAAACTTTAAGAAACTTTAAATGAAGGAGTTTAAGTATCACTATACCGAGTGTCTATCATGCATTTATTTTGTTATAAACAAATTACATCATTTATGTATTATATGCACTGCTTACTGTGCCCTATGGTATGTGTTTTTTTTTAATTGCAAATGCATGACATCGATTTAAAAAAATGATCGAAATTGTTCATTAGAAACCGAGATATGACATTTTCTTTTGCATCTGATATTTTAAACCTGCAGATTCAATTTTGGAGCGAGAGCCCACCACCCCTCTATTTGTCATTTTTCATCTACATGGACGATTTTCTTTTCCATTTTCATTCATTTTGTCGATAATGTAAACATGTGAACATTTTTGTCCGAAAAGTACTCGGAAAGACTAAGGTAACTGTTTAAAAATCAGCTCTCTATTTTTTATAGATTAACCGTAAATGTCTGTCAATTTCAACAGCTGGTATCTCAGAAACCAATTTTTTTTTTCAAAAGAAGCGTCTTTCGCAGAGATATTCAATTTCTTTTTAAGCCAAAAAGTTGTCGATAACTTTAAACAATTCCTGAGGAGGCCTTAATGATACGATTTTTTAAAAAAACTTTGAATGTTTAAATCTATAGTATGTGTGAAAAAAAATTCAACTATGGAAATTTCATATTTAAGACTCAATCCAAGTTGAAAAATTTTCCATTTTTTAAAAAAATTGTTGTGCAAATTATTGGGCAAATTATAAAACAGATTTTAACAAAATTTTGCAAGTTATTTTATCATACTAAAAATTTTTTTTTGCCCAGATATGAAGTGGTCGAAAAAATAAAAACTACTTTTTTTGTTTTTTTAAATTATTGCTATTTTACAACAAGAATAATGAATTTTGAGACTTCCAACCAACCCTACAGTGTAGCAAATTTAATTGCGAAACTTTTTCTCTCTTCAATTTTACTTCAGAATGGATATTTTCAAAATTATAAGAAAGGACAGGAAAAAAAATCGAGTTTTTAAATTTTTTATACATTTTCATTAATTAATAAATGTTCCACAACTTTTTGAGAGAAAGCATATCATATTTATTATTAGTCTGGAGAAGTTACAGCGGGCCCCCTCTCACAGCCAACCCCAAACAGAGCCGCAATTTTCTAATAACACAGTAAGACTTTTCAAAGTTACTGCAGATAGAGTACAGATGATTCTGATGATCGTGAACATCAGGAATTTGATAAGTAATAAAATAAGGACATTCTTTTATATATATATATATATATATATATATATATATATATATATATATATATATATATATAGAATAATAACTCTATTCATTTAATTTTTATGAGCAATTAATTAGCAGTAATATTTATTTATTTCTTTATTATATTAATGCCAAAATATTTTAACATTTAAACATTAATTATAAATACAGTTTTAGGTAAATGGTAAAAATATTTATTTCATGTGTTTTCTAAATGGCAAATGCGTCATTTTGCCTTGTTAGGTAGCAAATGGTATTTATTGCATTTCCGCAATAACTTATAAATTCTCCCAAAAATCATAAAATGAATTACAGCCAATAATTATACGATAATAAATATCAAATTAAACAAATCAGAGGGAGCTAAACTCAACCTAAAACATATGAGACTACAACTTCTGTGTCAAATTATCTCCCCACAAGTCAGATACAATCTCAAGTAATCAGAGGACTAGGAAATACGGTGAACTGTTTCCGGATCTTTTTTTTTTTCTTTCATTTCTCTTTCCTTTTCTAAGCACAATCACAAAAAAACAATTTAATAAAAAGTTAGAAATACATCTTGCTAAAAAAGTTTTGGTTCTTTAGGACGTATCCCCTTATTTTTATTTTAAATAATTTAGTGCGATGTAGTCAGTGGCGCATTTAAGTTCAACTGCGCTCTAGGCCCCGTTCTATACAGCGCCTTTATGCTTTATTAATTATTATAATAAACATTTAATTTATGATTAAGGAAAATATTCCACTATGAAGTTATTAATTTAGGTTTAATAATAAATATCTTAAAATTATCAATACATAAATATTTTATGACTAATCACATATCACATCGATTTTTGCTTCTTACTTTAGGTCGCGCGAAATCATCAATGATATTCTCATAATGAATTTCTTGTACCAATTTGGCTACAATAGATAATGCAAGTGCATTAAATCTGCCTTGGCCCATACTTGTATGCAAATAGCTTTTCACCCTTTAGGGTAGAAAAAGATATTTCTCCAGGATAACTGGTCACTGAAATGCTTAAATAACCGGAAAAGCGATGCCTTAGAATAAAAATAGCAAAGCTTATGTGAATATAAAAAATTGCATATATCTGGTGCAGATTTCGTTATTTTTTCGAATTTTTCTGCGCCAAGTATCATTACAATAATAATTTTGAATTCCGGCGAGTGGTTTAGCTTTTCCTTCATATTGAGAAAATTATTTACCTCTCACATCTTGAAGAAAAAAAGCCGTAGAACAATAAATTTGAACAACAGGTGATAAATCAATTTCCGATTCCTTTAATTTCTTATTATACTAGAAATGCTGTTTTTAAATGTTTTAATTCAATTTTGGAGTCCAACAGCTTTAAATCCTGTGTTCTGTCTCTTTCTGCAGTATTCCAGAACACTCTTTCTCTAAAGTTTCTCTAAAATGTAACATGCCTCATGTAGAGTAAACCAATGAATTTGGGAATGACTTCTGATTTTGAGATTTGTACTCAGCACCCAAAATTTTCCAAAGATGTGTACATATTGAAAAAAAAATTATAAAGTTCTAGCACAAAAATTGACTGCTTTAGATACCGCACAAATCCCCATAAAAATTTAATGAATGTGCAGGGCAGGGAACGTAATATGCTAACGAATTAATTGTTTTAAGTCGAGTCTGAAATCTTTCATATATATATATATATATATATATATATATATATATATATATATATATATATATATATATATTACTTGCGTTATCATAAGATTTATTACTATAGTTCATTATGTCAAAGCCATTTTTTTAAATCGCTTATTGTTTCGACGAATTTAATATGCAAAAAAATAGTACAATCTTAAATTTTTAATGAAAAATTACTTTTATAGGCAAAAATAGATGGAGTCTCACTATTACTAAAAATATTTTCAGTATCTGTATATTTATCTCATTTTCATTCAAAACTAAAAAAAAGATAAATAAAAATTAAATATGGACATTTAATATTTCATATCTTAATCACAAAAATATTTTTGTTATTGAAGTATAAACGAAAGTCAGCTTTCTGTTATTTACTAATAACCTAATTTGTCAATGCAAAACAAATAGGGTTTTTAAGAAGTATTTTTAATTTAGTATTTTGGAGGATTGAAAGAATCTGTGCATTATTATATCAACCACCCCATACTACAAAGCAATACGTTGATAAAACTTATAAAACATAACAATGACTTTTTTTGGTTAAGTATGCAGTGCGCTCAGCCCATGTCAAACCCCGATCAGTTATAACACCCAAATACTTTATGTGATCCATATATTTAATTTTAATACAGTTACATAATGTTTAATTAAACGCATATGTGCGATTATGTAGCCTTATTAAATCTTTATTCTGTTGATTGACTTCTATTTATCCACTACAGATACTAACTTCCACCTTGACATACGTGTCCTCTCAATTATCCCCTGAAAAAACAATTACACTATCAGCCACATAAAATATGACACTACAATTTCTTAGAAGTTTGCCCATATTATTAATGTAAGTCAGAAACAAGCCGATCTCAATACGGTACCTTGCGGTATCAATCAGTTCTCAATATATGTGAGTTACTGTCAATAATATAAATTTTTACTTTTTGGGTTCTGTTTTGCAAAAAAATCCTACATAATGTTAAAGGTCTGTTTCTGATATCAATTACCTTAAGTTTCACAAATAGTTTTATTATAGGCGACAGTATTAAAAGCCTTGGTTAAATCAAGAAAAACTCATATAACTTTTTTTCTTCTGAAAGTTAAGATTCATATTTATTAGTTGAAATACCGTAACCTCAGTACTTTTTTTTGTCTACAGCCAAATTTTTTATCTTGTAACAAAATATGATGCTCTTAGATTATTATTCTATCTTTTTTTAAGACTAAGCAAACAACAAAATTAAAACTGTTGCTAAGCTATACTATAGTTTTCCTAATTTCTTTGCCTTTATAATATTTTTCTCTCATAAATTCCTGCAGTTGTATTAAAGAATATTTATAGAAATTCAATAACAAATCACTTTTAATTTGATAACTTAAAAAATGTTTGAGAAACGTGCTTTAACATCATTATTTTAAATGATTTATGATTAATTTCCTTTGATGGTCATATTTGGCATAAAAGTATATCTTTCAACCTTTAAACAAAGGATAATTATTTAAATTATATTGATCGATAAAAAATAAAAATATGAAGGAAATTTACAATGAATATAAATATAACGTCTTGTTCATATATCGATGTCATTGAAAGAAAAAAAAGACACACTTCATTAATTTAAAATTTTAATGAAAATTTTATGTTCACCGTCATTCGATAAAAACAAAAATACTGTTTATATCTTGTACTTACTTCCACCCACTTACATTGTAATAGGTAATAATTTATTGTTATCTCCGCCTGAATATGGTACAAGATACTGTCAATGCCACCGGCCGTGTACTGTAACAAAATCGAGTACCCGGCTGCAGACTTCCGGGTATAGATAACTCTTTATTGTTATTTATTATGTACAGGATTAGTATATATTATTCTCATCTCGCTTTCTTCGTTAAATTTCTGAACATCATTGGTTGCTGATCTTCATGTACAATGTGAAATTTCCCCTCTTCTTCAATACATTAAAATCTATCATTTAGCAAAAACAAATCTACAATTTCATCTATCGAATTATAAGCGTTAGAATTCATCTCAACAATTAATTCAAATATAGTATGTATTCTTCCTCATATAGTAAAAAATGCCCAGTAAAATAGTCACAAGTCTGATAGATGATATCAACATGCTGCGTCAGACAGTTTAATTTTTGCTGTGGTTGAAGTTGATCAGAGTCTCGTGATTTTTAAAAATGTCGACATTTGAATTCGTGCTGTTATAAAATTGCTTACTAAATAAAGGGACGTGTGGATGCTGTTTACGGCAACTGCTACCCATCATTTGCTACAATTAAAAATTGGTGAAAATAATTTCGATGGGGACGTGAATCGTCGGTATATTATGTTGATAAACCTTAAAGGAAGAAATACAACCGTTACCTTGAAGTATTCCTGTGCTTTACTACTGCAGCTGCGCCAGAATATTATTGAGAAATCACAGCTAAGGTGCTCATTTGTTTCATGACAATGTTCTTGTTCGCATCACTGCGATTTCCAAGGCAAATGTTGGAGAATGCAACTTCGCTGACCTCGATCATCCCCCATATAGCCTAACCTGGTCTCCTCCTATTTTTTTTTTTTATTTTTAAAAATGAATGCAGATCTTCGAGGTGAAAAAAAAAACAACTTTGATGTTGAAATTAAACAAACTGTTTACGAGCACCATGACACTAAACATGTAAAGAATTTTTTGGGAGGTAGAGGTTTCAATTCAACGTTGTCAAAAATGTACAGAAATTCAGAAAGACTATATTGAAAAATAATACCTTCTTCTTATTTCAAGCCTCCTTTCTATGTTACGCTAAGAATATGTGGACCACACTACGTATCTGACATTTTTGGAAACCATGCAACTGGCCGGTATTGGCAAGCTAAAATAGAAACTTCAACGTCTATAAATATGGGTTGCAAATTATGGGTTATGTAATAACCAGATCAAAAATTATTCCTCTCTATCGCTGTTGATGACAAAAATATACCTGTTCAAACGAAATCGCAAATTTATTTCGAAAATAACTGTGGTTTATCGCAAATACCAACATAGCCTCCTCTCTCTCTCTCTTCCCCCTCTCATTCTTTCCACCTCTCTCTCTCTCTCTTTTCCCCAACAGACGGTGCCCTTTGCGGACGTAATAAAAGGCATTCAAAACTCACCCTACAAAAATTCTACAGATTTCTACAAAATTCCTATTAAACTTGCTAGAGGTGTTGCTAAAGAACTTGTTTCTTTTCTGGCGACTCTATCACATAAATGAATTCATTAAATACTGAAGTTTTTCCAACTAAATGCCAATTATATTAAAAATTATAGATAAAGTTTAAATTTCAATGTGTTTTTTCACGACTGTATAGTCGGAAATCTACCTAGCGGGCATTTAGAGTAAAAGGAAGCTAACACTTGTAGCTATTTTGAAATGTTTTCTGTAGTTAGTGAACATTATGTCTTCACTTAATAAATGTTTGCAAAGAAATGCTAAATTTGCCAACATTTATCGTTGTTCCACAGTGTCTAATTAGAACTGCGTACTGATCCTACTTTTAATTCGCATCTCCACTAACATGTACGATAGGCAGACATATTGCGAGCTCTCTTAGAGGTACCGACAACGGTTGGAACATCGGCAAATATTTGAAAATATTTTTCGACAGTGTTTGTGTGCTATTTATGTCTCCACTGAAAATATTTTAATACTGATTTCATTTGCAAACATTTGCAAATGTTTGTGAATGTTTTATGCCTTTGGCAGATTTCCGCCTTAAAGTAAACAATATGATTTCACCTTTTATTTAAACGACCACGTACTGCGACCACAAATCTCCAATTACCAAGGAATCATTATGGTCTGAACATATCGTCACACTGCTTTAAACTAAATTTTCGATTTTACGTCTGAAATCATCTGAAAGATTCTTTAAAAGATCTAAATATACTTCTTATTATGAACTGCGTATTTATTTAATCATTTTGTCTCATAATACTATAACGTGAGTTATTCACATACAGCGTATGTATAGCGTAAAAACAATGGTCGCGTTTTATGTTGGAAGCTCTGAATACGCATTTGGTGTTCACAAAGCGTTTACAAGGAATCTGTGGTCAACATAAGACTACAATTTTACAATAACATAATAATATGGGAACCTTTCGGTAATTTAGCTTAACTCTGTATAATCATAAATAAATTTTTCACAGACCAACCTCCGCCGACTCCGCTATTTTAGTAGGTAAATACGTGCAAGATAAATTGCTTGAAGCTGGATATGTGTCATAAATAAACAGAGAGCATAGATATTAAATACAGTTATATAATGTCAGTAGGGCAACTCGGCATGTAAATTTCTGATAAAGGTGTGGCTCTCCTACGCTCGTCTGGCATTTTAAATTTGATCGAATCGTGTTTGACGAAGGTTTTGTAGCCTAATATTTATTAGAAATTAATTTTTTATTGAATATTCATGTTATTTATATTGCTATTTTTTATGGTACCATTTCTCCAATATGGGTATGTACAGTGAGTCCCACGACAAAGTGCCGCTGTCGATTTATCGGTAGAATAGACTTTTTAAAATTTCTAAAATTAGGCAATTCACTAAAATCGACAGATGCAATTTAGCTAGAATATTTCCAAGATGGTGGCACCTCCGGTTTTATCGGAAGTTGATGCCTTCTTGATTATTTTAAATGGAACAATCTATATGTTATTTCATTTTTAAATTTTGTGCAAAATTATTGACAAATTTAATGTCAAAAATGGCGTTTAAAGGCCTACACATATTTATCTATATAAAAGCCTTTATTATTTAATTTAGGTTGGTTTTCTTCTAGAAGGAGATCTACTTTAATGGACTATGTTGTTATTTTGATAATAAATAAATATGGAGTGATCAAAAACTTACATTAAATATTAATTTGAAGAAATTGTTAAAAGTCAATTTTTTTAGACATAAACCCCCTATTTTTATAATGATATCTTATTTAGCATTAAAATTATGGATGACTTTGTACAAGATTGTTTATTTCAAAAATTTGCATTTTTAGAAATATTGGTAAATTAACAATTTTGTATTGTAAAAATGCTATAGGATTTACCTACACAGATAAACAACTTATTTTAATAAATGTTCAAAATTTCCACCTCGAGCTTTAAAACATTTTTCGCATTTCTGAGTTAGTTCGTCATGGATGACGCCATCGTTGTCAGTGTATTACAATAAACGATGTTATTTGTTGTTTCCCATATAAAATAATTTAAGACCGTCAAATCAGCAGAACAAAGAGGCCACAGAAAAGGGGCATTATTGGCAATCCACTTATCATGAAATGTTGCTTTAAGAAGTTGATAACTGGAACCGTTCTATGTGGTGGAGCGCTATCGTGTTTCGCCAGAGGTCACTCATTCTCTTTATAGCAATTTGGTCCATTTCTGGACATAGACATCCTCCATTTTCTGCAATCCGGTGCCATTTTCTACCTGTTTTAATTTTTATTTCATCTTTTCATCTTTTTTGGGTCTTCCAATACTTCTTTTTGACGACCTAGGTCTCCACTGCAATATATGTTTTGTTCATCCTTGTATAGTCTTGCCTAGCGATGTGTCCCACCTAGGTCCATTTCAAAGTAACAATGCGTTTTATCACATCCTCCACTGTAGTGTGTCTTCGTACTTCTTCATTCTTTATGCGGGCACGTAATGATATTTCCAGCATGATTCTTTCTATTGCTCGCTGTGTAGCATGCAGCTTATAGGCTGCTTTAACTGTTAATGTGTTGTCTCCATTCCATAGGTCATTATTGGGAGAACGCACGAATCAGATACTTTTCTTTTCAAATTAATGGGAATATTGGGGGTTTAAAGAGCGTATCCCAACCTTCCAATGGCTCCGCTTCTCGGTTTTCTTTCCCAAGTCTAATTAGATGGCCTAAATACACATATTCCTCGACTCTTTATATTTTGTTGTTTCGTACCTAAAGTGGCATATTTTCTGGAGACATTATTTTGGTTTTTGCTAAGTTCATGCTTAATCCATCTTTTTCTGAAGCATTTTTCAATACAGAGAGCATTTCTTGTAACTTGTCTAAATCTTTACTTATTAATACCATGTCATCCGCTAAACATAAATGGTTGGGATATCTACCATCGATGCTACCCTGTTCCAGTGTTAAAGTAAATAGTTTAGGGGAAATCGTATCTTCTTGTTGCACCCCTAGGTCTTCTGTCATATTTACTTGCAGTGTGGCTTTATCTTAAATCCGCCAGAGGTAAATTGCCTTAATATTGATGGTCTAACTCTTATAGAATATTTAAATATATTTTTCCTACAAAAGTTATTACATAATTTATTATGGGGACATAATTTGCTTTGTATTATTAATGAATTACCATTTATTTTTTCTTCATAAAAATGTAATTTTACTATTCCTCACTTCTTACAGCACAACATACATTAAATTGTGAGGTTTCTTGAAAATTTCGCAATTTTACAGCACGAGGACTTAAATCACTCCAAAAATGGGAATTCTGTCTGTTAAAAAAAAGCTTATTTGACATTAGTTGTAGTATATCATGTTCTAGATTTTAAAAAATGCTAACTTTATTTTGTTAAACACCAGTATGCTTATAGACTTACAGGATTGTTAGCTATTGTTACAGTCAAATTTTGAATTTTACATCATTACTCATAATAGGTGTATAACATCAAAAACTAATATACTAATTACAATTTTTTTTAATGAGCGTACAAGAAAAAGTAATCATTAAAATAATATTTTATTTATTTCAAAATACAATATTTTTGCTTTGCTCAGAACATAAACAACAACTTACATTAGCCGACATGTTATTTATGATTCCTGCTCATTAAAATTTACTTTGTATACTAACAAATATGTTACAAGCTGGAACTTTATCACCGCGTATTAGATTCCTGTAGACAAGTTCACAGAAAGGCTGTGCTCCTGCAAGTTTTTCAGCAAAAAGTGCACTTAACTGCATTCCTGCTGAAGGTATATGCATTTCTATATTGCGTCATTATTTGCCTTTTTTCGTAATAAACAAGCTTAATTTAGATGACGCGATAAACTAGACGTAATAGGTTTCCACGAAAGGTAATGAACCCCAGACATGCTAGGCAATTAATTTTTAGTGCACCTGGAGTGCATATACTCCGTTGGGACTATCTAGAAAGATGATATAAGGGACTTGACATAGGATTATGAAAAGTACAGGGTGTGCGGCATACGAAACAATTAAAAATATATTATATTTGAGGTAATATTAGGAAATAAATAGTATTGAACATTTTGGGTTCGAACTTAATAATCCTCAAGATACTAATATTCATGTGGAAATATAATGTAATTCTGGAATCTGTTACTGCTGTAGCAGGACTTTATACTATACAAGACAAAAATTATTTGGATTTAAAATTTAGTGACTAGTTTAAGAGCAGCAGCCGTTATATTTGCTAGTTTATTAATAAATCTGTTTATAGGTAAAAAATCATAATGGGATTGTCAATAAAATGTGTTATACAAGCTATGATATTAATACCCAACAATCTGCCACTCCTCTGTCACTAAGAAATTATAAACGGTTCGTTTTTGTAAGTAGTTCTTTAACGCAGGAAGAATTATGATGTTATGACTCTTAAAGAGGCTGAAAAAATTAAATGTATTGCCCTTGATTTACACTCCTACACGACTGAGATCATATCACTTATAATTTTTTCTATTATGAGCCTAGATTAGCTAAAGCGTGTACAGAATGTTGTCTATATACAGGATGTTTTTTTCAACGATAGGTTAGAAAATTTATTGCAAAAAACATGTTTTTTTTTCCACAAAAACAAAAATTGTACTTGGTGTAATCTCAATGGAAAACATTTTAAATAAAGACAGTCACAACTCGATTGCCAACTTCAAAATAAAGATGTTTCTAAAAAATTAGCAATAGATAAATTCAGGAAAGAGAGTAAATCCAAAAAGTACATTCCTTATTGTATGTTACATAAATAAAATAAAATAACTTATCTAATGCTTAACGGCGATACAAACCGTTAACAAAAAATATACAATTAGAAAGAAGAAAAAAGGACCATACATAAAACAAAACAAAAAAAGTCATATTGTAATATACTCTAAAGAATAGATGAAATGAACCGTCGAAGTCGCAACACACGAATATCGAAGTATTATATGAGATTGATTTTAGTTTCTTTTTGATCGTAGGTAGGGAACATTCAAGATTGAAATTAGGGGGAATATATATTGAAGTGTTGCATAATACGATTCATTATGTTATTTCTACTAACATCAGTCCGGCTTCTGTTAACCGAGAACATGTGGATAAGGCGGGTGTCGCATGAAAGAAAGCGGAAATTAATTAGTTCAAGAAGGCCAAAACGGTCAATTCTATTCCTAATTATACTAAATCCAAAAATAATAATTAAATAGATTCTACGCAATTTCAGGCTTTTCATACCTATTACTAGCAATGTATGAGAATGGGAAAGAAGATTTCTGTCTCCGCCGAGATTATAGAGCACAAAATTCTCAAAATTGAACTGTATGCGTTCAATCAGCTTAATATGCGCAGCAATATTCCAGGTGGCTACGCACAAATGAATAATATAAAGACTTTAAAACTTCAATACTTCAAATATCCCTACAGCGTATCATTATAAATCCTGTCATTTTGTAGGACTTTGCTTAAATATAATTAACGTCCAGCAGAAAGTCATGTTGATGTTCTGATAAAATTCCATGGAAATTTAATTATAATTGATCAACGATTATGGATTCAAGAACCTTGCCCATACAGCCAAGTCCAGGCGGTTTTCCATATGCTAGGAAACTAGTCCGAATTCAATGAGAGCTGATAAAGGTAACTAAGCGACAACGCTAAAGTTGGACTACAATTTTTTATGAGAACTAGTGCAATTTCGTCGGGTCCAGCACTCTTACTGTCGTCGAGCTCAACCAGGTTTTCAAACACCATGGAACTATCAATATTTATGTTTGAGAGATTTGAGTTAGTGATAGACGGAGAATATGAGCAGGTAGTTATTATAGGACCAATAAAAGTTAAAACTGATTGATAGAAGTTATCAAACATGTTATTGTTGGGTATCCTATTGTGTGTCATTGAGATTTAATATAAGACCAGAAAGCTTAAACATTTTTCAGGATCCCATTTTCTATAGACAAAATAAAATTATTGTAGTCTGTCTTTGTCGCGATCTTTAACTGAGATCTCAAACTTTTGTATTCGTTCTCGTGCGTTAACAATCGAGTACGTCTATACCTTTTGAATGATTTATTTGTATTTTTTACTAAATTAATTGTACGCCTTGAAAAGTAATTCGGATAATTTTGGGCATGGACCTTAGACTTGGGAACACACAAATCAAACGCAAGGTTACAAACCGTATAAAACATTTGAACGCGTCGTCAATATTATTACAACGCAGAAAGCTCCCGTCAATATCCTGGAAGTAGTTATTAAGTAAATCGAACTCGGCACCGCGAAAATTAAATTTAGTGAATTTTAATGAGTTACCTCAACAAGGAGAACCTATACTATGTGAATATATTCTTCAAGGACCTGGCGAAGCCTAGACAACAAAATGAAAAATGATATTAATTTTATATTGTACAACAAAATTATATGCCAAAATGTGGCTGCTTTAAACAAATTCTATACCGGGGGGCATCATAGCTTAGTTGGAACAAAAATAAAAATTAATTTTAAAATTGATAGAAAGAAATTTCTTAAGAAACAGCGTTACTAAACGGTATAACCCCTAAAGCTAAAAGACAAGGAATACTTACACAAGCTGGGCAAAAACTAAAAACAGACGCAATAGATGAAATGATCGTAGACAAACTTGCAGATAAAATCACCGATACAATAAACATTTCAACCAAGGAAATGTATATGTAGAAACGCACATAAAATCTCGAGAGAGGTCCAACAACAATACATCTACTAGAAAATATAATAAATATAACAGAGAAAGCATCGCAAAACTTTAAGAAACTAACCACCCTAGTAAAGGAAGAAATTTAATAAGATAAAAGACGACACGATACAAAAATCATAGAAATAACAAAAGGAAACAACTGTAACATGAAAGTAGTAATATAAATATAACAGAGAAAACATCGAAAAACTTTAAGGAACTAAACACCCTAGTGAAGGAAGAAATTTGATAAGATAAAAGACGATAAGATACAAAAATCATAGAAAAACAAAATGAGACAACTGTAACATGAAAATAGTACGATCTCAAATGTCTATGGGAAAAAAATCATGAAAATACGAGATGAAAGGAACATAATAATTAAAACAAGAAATATACTAATTAAAGCTATTGAAAAATTCTACACACACTCATCTAAAATTTTAAGAAAAATACCCATTCTGAATGTGAGATCTGAAGAAAGACCTGAGATTACTCAACAGAAAATCGACACTGCCTAAAACAAATGAAGAACTTCAAGTGTACAGTAGTAGACCTAATCACTACAGAAATGTTAAAGTTAAGAAGATAAACATTAAAAAGAACAATAAAAATTTTGCTGAACAAAAGCTTCGACAAGAGAAATATTCCAGTGACATGGTACAACATGGAGATTATACTACGTTTCAATAAAGGTTATAAGAAATTGAGTAATCGTAAAGTAGATTTTCATCAATCTGTTAAACAGACGGGCTTTAGTACGATTAACCACTTGTATACTATGCGTACATTGATAGAAAAAGGAGAAACATAATTTACCGATGTAAAAAGCTTTAGATTCTGTTGAAATTTGGTGAGTATTTAGGTCCCTAACAAATACTAGAATAAACACAAGGTATATGGAAATCATTGACAACATTTATCAAGAGGAAACTATACATATCAGAATCGATATAAAATAACTACTACCGGCAAAATAGAACTAAAAAGAGGAGTAGCTAGTGAGAAATCATCTCCCTTAAGCTGTTTTCAATGACGTTCAATAATATTTTCAAAGAATTAGAATATCATGGGCAGCGTTTGGAAAAATGGGGCACATTCTCAAAAATAATTCAATCCCCGCCAACTTAAAAATAAGAGTTTATAATATCTGCGTCTTGTCAGTCACACGGATTAGAAGCAGTAAGTTTCACAAAATGTTCGCATAAAAACTTAAGGCATCACAGAAGGCTATGGAATTGCTCATGCCTGGTATTTCGTTACGGGATAAGATACAAAATGAAGAAATCATGGAGAAAACACAAATTATAGACATAATTGGAGAAGCAAAAAGATGAAGTGGAGATGAACAGAACATGTTGCTAGACTATTTATAGACAAATGGGCATATAAAATAATAGAATGGAGACCTATGCAGACAAAAACAAGTGTGAGACGACCACAAATGCGATGCGTGGACGTTATTAGACGGGTTCTGGGCAAATAATAAATGGGTGTGGAATAGGACAGGAAAACATGGAACAGATTGAGAGAGATCTATGTGCTGGACAAACATGAGCTGAAAAAGAAGAGGAGAAATAAGATTCAGGAATATTACAATTATAATATGAATAAACATAAAATTTAAATTTTGACTGGAAGAAATTTAATTTTTAAATATCTTCAATTAAAATTCAGCAATTTTAATTTGAGTTACATAAATCATTAAAATTAGTCAAGAATGCAACAATTTCTCTGGTTATAATTTAAAAAACAACTTAGTACATTATATTCAAAAAAATTCCTTAAATCAAAGAATTACGTTTTTGTAATTCTTACCAACTTAAAATATTTAGTTTCTTACAGATAGTTATGTAAGGTTATCTAAAATTCCCTTTTTTCAGTTAAAGCAGTTAGTTAATAAATTGTTACACTTTCTTTACATTCACAATTTGATCGTTCAAAATTCGATTCGCGGTACTATTGTGTTATTTCGTGTGCAGTAAAAAATCAACACAATGAACTTCCAGTTCAGGTACTTTTTTAGGTGTTAATAGGCTTATTGCAGGTTAATTTGCCGTTTTTAAAATATTACTCCATAGTATACAGGGTCTTCAGTAAGTACATGATAAACTTTCAGTGTACAAGGTGAGTAAACGAATGGGAATTATAAACACTATTTACTATTGAATAGATGCTTGAAATTGTGACTTTGTTCTTAAACATGATTTTCTTAAAAACTATAAAGTTAAAGTATATGAAAAGTCACACTCGGTCAACAAATATAATTTCTTAGTAAATTTTACATAGAAGACATAACCTTGCTTCGTTATTCACTCTATACAGAATACTCAAAAATCCAGGCTATAGGGGAGGGTTGTCCGGTATTAGACACCTTAGCTTTTTTGAAAACAAAATTACGTTTACCTGATATTCATAAAACAATACTTCGATACATCATCTATATACACCGTAAACAGTGTACCGTAATATTTACTTTCAGATAATGATATCTAAAAAAGAAAAAAGTCTTTGCAAATTACCATCTTGGAAAAGTATAGGGTGGTATCAGACAAACGTACAAATTATGAAATAGTGATTGTTTGTATTGTAAAAATCACACACACATAATAAAGTAACAAATTTTCATTATTACTAAAGAAAAACAGTGCTTAATAAAAATTCAATTAGCTCTTTGTATATTATTTGGCCATATCTGTCAGTCCTCATACTTAGGCATACATACAATAATTGTAAGATAGATCGTTCCCTTCTAAATTGGCACATTTCTCATGGACCCACTCTTAGCACTCAGAACACTGGATCCAGTTTTCTTCAAAACTTTCTGCACAAATAATGCATTTAATAGCTGGGCTGATCAAATTTTAAATTTTTTTTTCACATTTTTTGTTCTATCAAACTTTTTTCTAAATTTCTTGATAAATTCACCCGAATTTTCTTCTTTCTTTTAGTCAAATAATTTTTTTCTTTTCTAATTACTTTTTTTCTGCAACTTGGTTTTATGAGAAATGGATGTCAAGATTTCACTTTTTCACCACGGTTGCACGTGATGTAAACTGAACCTTGGATGTGCTGGGCAGTAGTGAAATTTCTAGCAACATATTTTCACCAACTTATGTATGTGCTAGAGGAATGGACATTTCTTTTATTACAAGATATGATGACGAATTTTGTAGATGTTTCAGGAGCTGTTTCTTTGTCAACATTTATAGACAGTTGAATTATAGTTGCATTACCACTTGTGTCTTCTTCATCATTCATGAATGAGGCAGAAAAGTATAGATCTATAAAAACATTTCGATCGATAGAATGAATTGCTGTGCCCTTGAAACCTGATTTTGCTAACTAAATTTTCCAGATTCTTGAAAATGCCACGTTAATGAGATCAGCTATATCTTTCAGAGATATTTTTAGGTTGGCATATTTTCTCATCTACAATGCACAAGCTTCATTGTAGGCATTTTTGAATGGCTTTATGATAGCCCTATCCAAGGTCTGAAATTTGTGCGATTCATGTATGGGTAAACTAAGCATGTGAATATTGTGTTCCTTAACATAAATAATAACTTTCAGGCTCTTGTGACTTGAGTGCCGGTCCACTATTAACAAGACAGAATTTTTCTTGCTAGGGTTGACTCGTTGAACAAGTAGTTGCATTAATTTAAAAAAAAGCTCTCAGTTGTAATCCATCCACCTTTTTTTTTCATAAAAAATACTTTCTATTGGCGCATCTTCTTTCTGCTCTTCATTGATTCGTACACGAGAATGAACAAAAGGGGTGGAACGAATAGATCACCAGTGGCATTTGTAAGCAAAAGGATCGGGACATTTTTGCCCCTTTAAGGGAACATTAATTTTCCTACTTTCATTTTTCCTTTGACAGACATTATCCTGAGTTTGTTATTGTTAACAACTGAGATTAAATGGACCAAAATTATGATTGTCCATTAACGTGGACGTGGATCAACAAACCTGGTTACTTGCGCTTTATTAAAGACACCAGCCATCCTCAGGCACAAATCTTGGCGACGGCTCATATAATCATAGTAGAAATAATTCCAAGCCAATTTCGTTTCTTTATTGAGAGGATGTTTAATTTCATTTTTTCTGCTAGTTGGTAGATAAGCTTTAATAACTCAACTCTCCTGAGAGGCATGAGCTGGTAATCAAGAGTTTTTACATGATTATACAGAATTTGTTCTATTTCTTCATCAAATGTCTTCTGAAATATACCCTTGTTAGCAGTGCAAGGCTTAGATGTAGCTTCTTCTACCCTAGAACGTCATTTTCCGTGGTCACTTCATATACTTTTTGACACAAAGTTTCACTCGCTTCCCTGATACTTAGTTCTTTTAACAATATTTTTTGCATTGCTTCTTTCTTTCTCATTTTCCGCAAATTTTTGACATTTTCATCTGTAGAACAAAAATATTTCATTAGACATGAATTTTTAAAATATTTCTCGTGTACTATGTCACCCGACTCGACTATTTCCGAAGCCACCGACTGACACTCAAAATTCCAGAAAAACCCTATAAAGAAATAATGCTCTGATCACGGTTATCAGCTGAAAACAAATTAACTATGATTTAGACTACATGCTAATAATAATAACATTATAAATACACTTACTTGTTAGTATTCTGGTACTCTGTAAAGTTAGTTTTATGCAGGGTGTCGCAATGAAAAAAGCAAAAAATGCTCACTGACAAACGAATTCTGCGTACTTCGATTCAAGATGGTGGACACTCACCTTTATCGTCTTAATGAAAACGATTAGCGCTTGACAGGTGCTGTCACTGGTCACATATGATGTAAACAGTCATTGCCCATTACCGCCCGCCATCTGATATCTGACGACTCTTTCCGAATCAACCTTTGACATTACCAAGTAAGTCAGGAGCGGATTGGGACACTAAACTCATAGGACGAAAATTTTGGCAAGTGTCTGTTTTCCAAAAAAAAAATAGAAACAAAATTAGATGTTTAACATCTCTAACTCTCTTATGGGGTTTTATTTATGAACCCCAAAGATTTAATAAATTTTCTGAATATACCTAGTTGCTTCTGTTGTAGTGGTTTCTGATACAAACCCTATTACAGGATATGTTTTGTCGTTTTTTCTTTCTTTTGACAAATTTTCGATGTGTTTTCATTTATCATTGTCTCTGCATTAGCCTGTAGAGTACTGATCTGACGTCAGCTTCTATAGTGAATTTATATTTAGAAGTGTGAGTTTCTGAACATCGTTTAGCGTGGTTATCATCTTCTTCTGCATTATTTTTGTCCATCATTGTTACGTACTGTTTGACGTATACATGAACAAATTATAAAAATTTAAATAAAAACTTCATGCAGTAGTTTTGGAATTCGTGACAAATTAAAAAAGCTCTCTATGGTCACGTAATTTTACTTAAAGAACAAGGTATTTCGCGCTTTAGTGCTAATACAAATAATTAATGAAACTTCACGGTTTTCTCGCTCCTTTATTCGTATCAACAGTTTAACCGTTTCAATTTCAGTGTGGGTAGTTGTGTAATATCCCATTTTATGGTAGGCGATAATCCTCTTATTTGCTAATCTAAATGTTTTCATTATTTTTCTTTCGTTGCAGCACTTGTAAAACTTGCATGGGTTGTGATTAAATTCGTTTTTAGAGAACTGGATTAGGTGGTATTAAGATTAATTTATACCTATTACTTAAGAGAGAAATTTGCTAGTAAAACAAGCTCTTTTTCTGCTCTGTTATGTATTATTTTCCGTAATGCGATAATTCGCCATTTAGTTTGTTGGTAATATTGTAGAATTGTGGCAAAATAGTATCCGCAGACCACAAAAATTTAGCTGTTTCAAAATATATTTTTACATAAATTAAAATTTAAACTTGGATCATCTTAATAAATAAAAGTGTTCATCTTTAGGTCTTGCTAGTGGTCTTTTTCTACTATTCTTTAGTTGATATTTTTTTTAGTAAGCGATAATATTCACGCGTTCTAAAAATGTTGAAGTTTCATTCATATTAATGGCGTTTGTTCTATCTTGCCGATTTTATAATTGAAACGGAATTTGCATAATAAAGTACTTAAAGTGATATGTTTTTTATAGTGATCTAAATAATGTTGTGTTAGCTTTATTCTCCACTTAAAACATCAGTATGTCACCAGTTAGTTATTGTAATGAAGCTGAAGTGGCCTAAGATTGTAGCTGTATAAGAAATATTACTTGAAGTCTCAAGAGACGTAGTTTGCAGTATCTTCCTGATTGGCACGATGGTTTTGATGATGCTTTTATTTCATTCCTAAATACAGGATTACTACTTATGCCATCATTGCCGTACTGGTAACCACTAATGAACTTTACTCTGAAGAATGGTATACAGGTATCTGCTTTCCGGATCAAGAAACCCCTGGGTTTGCTATGAGCAGGAAACGATTCATTTTTCCTGACAGGACTATCGTAAAACTTTCTATCCATCATCCTCACAAACACCGATTCATAATTTTCACAAGATGATAGCAGGGTAGGTTTGAAAATAAAAATAGAAATAGCCCAATTTATGAATCTCATCCTGAATAGTTGTATCAAAACCAATTACAGAAATATAGACTTAGCATTTGGAAAACTAAAATAAGAGTTATAATCTAATCTTCCAATGTATTTCTAAAGAAAGGCATTTAACCAATGAGCTCTTGCTGTATTAACATATGATGCAGATATGCGAATATTAACAAAAAACCTCATTAAGAGAGTACAAATGATGCAATGAAAGATGGAAAGGTCAATGTTAGGAATTCTTCTCCGAAATGAATTCCCTAATAAAAATATCAGACCCAGGACGGGGTATGAGATGCTGTGGAAATAGTTGGTCGGTGGATGAAAAGGATAATAGAGTAGCGGCCAAGAATAGAACCATACAGAATAGAAAACAACCTACTCAAGAGAGGCAATGATAGCAAAATATGAGAGACGCTTTTGTCCAATAGTGAAAAGTATGGGTTAATGATAAAGATGTAGAATTTCTTTAATAAAAGCAAAATTCTACGCATACTAAGCCTAAGAACAGACTACTAATAAAAAAAAGACAACAGAGTATGGTATCCAAATGAAGACCGTATTTTTAGACTTCAGAAAGGCCTTCAACATGGTTCAATTTTGGACAGAACTAAGATCTATGAAAAGAGCAAAGATATACTAGAGTTATGCTGACATTATTCAGAATTTAAACTACCGATCCAAAATGAAAATAAGGCTGCAAGAAGACACCCGAGAGATAGAAATCCACACAAGCTTAAGAGGATATTATATTCCTTAAATTCACTCTGATCCTACAGGATTTGTTCACTGGAAGAACAAAGGAATGCATATAGCAGGAGAAATACCTCACAGTAGCAGACGATATAATCGTCTTTGTCACAGACTATGCCGAATTAAGTGAAATGCTTAAAGAATTACAGTTGGAAGTCAGGAAGTTCGGCCTAGAAATGAGCATCACAAAATCTAAATTTATCACAAACCAAGAGCCAAACATTGACACGATAAGTATAGATGGACACCAAGCAGTTAAGGTTCATTCATATGTTTATATAGATGAAGGAATAACAATGAGAAAGGACAACCAAGAGTTAAAAATAAATCATAGAATATGCTTGGGATGAAGCACATCTTCATTCCATCCTGCTCCTAAAACTAAAAACCAAAATATACATGAAATGCATTCTCTGAGCAGCACAATTGCTTGTTGCCTGGAATACAAACAAATAGAGCGGGAAAATGACTAGATATGGACCATGGGAAAGTAAGACAAGCACGGGTAGACCACAATAACGAAATACGATTATATCAAACGGACCGTGGGACTAAATTTTTATCGGGAGGCACAGAACAAAGATATCTGGAAGAATATGGAAGAGATCTATATCCAAAGGATAGAAAATGTATAGGGAGAAGAAGCAGAGAAGATTAACACCAAAATAGAATGAATATTAACAATAAAATAGATAAACTTTAGGAAAAACGTACACACGATCACCTGTTGACCATGAAAATTCTCATAGAATAAATGATTGAATAATATATCCTATTCTTTAAGGCTTTCATTGATTTTAAAAAGGTCTTTGACAGCGGCGAGCACTGGACTGTCAAATATTCTTTGTACAATGACGAAATAATATTCATAAACCAACTTAATATCAAAAATATACACTTAAGACCTTAAAAGATTGGACTGGAGTGAGAAAAAAATTATGCGGATGTCATCATAACATAAAAGAACTGGAAAATTATACAGGGTGTCCAAAATATGAAAAAAATACGTGAACCGAATATTACAAGTTCATATAAACTTTTTTCGTATAGGCCTCTTCTTTGGAGATATGGGCTCCCCAATAGCTGCAATGGAATCAAGTTGTTTACACATAATTATTGAACCACCAGGTACATTTCAATTTTTTTTTTAATATTGTGTATATCAGGATGGCCCTTCAAATTACTGTCCAAGACAGTGTTGTGAAGTACTCACAGCTGCAGGGACAGACTAGCTGTGACACTTATGACCCCATTTTTTTACGCTCTGTATGATAAGAACTTTGGACAACGATTTTTACATACCTGTAACTACTGACTAAAATTAAGTACTCTTCATTTATGTCGCTAATACTAACCGTTTTCGAAAAAACATTATTTTATTTTTATCATGTATTTGGCGTAACCTTCTGATAAAAAAATTTGATCCTAAACTAGAGTTTACCTCTTTAGTTAAAAACGAATAATTCTGTGAATTACAGTTCGACCTAGGTTCGCAAAAAATATTTAATACGTAGAACATGAATTTCTTCAAGAACAGCTGTTATACCTATATCATTTAAAAAAGTGCAGGAACTGATTCCTGAAGATTTTCTCCATAGAGTACAGTTTGCAAACTGACTATTGGATCAGCAACGAAATAATGTAAACTTCATTAGCACTATTCCCTTCACGGGTGAAGCATGGTTTACCAAAAATGGTATCATTAATTTACACAACTCACATATACGGGTGACAGGGGAAACTTCATATTCAACCCGACAGAAGTTAGGGGACTAACAGTGTAAATAACATGACGTTTTTTCGAAAGAATTTAGGATTAGTGACGTGAATGAAGAGTACTTAATTTAAATCAATAGTTTAAGGTATATAAAAATCGTTGTTCAAAGTTCTTATCATACAGGGCGTAAAAAAATGGGATAGTGAGTGTCACAGCTAGTCCGTCCCTGCAGCTGTGAGTACTTCACAACACTTTCTTGGATAATAATTTGAAGGATCTTACCTGATATACATCATATTATAAAAAATTGAAATATACCTAGTGGTTCAATAATTATGTGTAAGAAACTTGATTCCATTGCAGATCTTTGGCAGTCTATATCTTATAGTATTCTTTCCATGTGTTTTTTTTCATATCGGGGCGATTTCCCATATTTTTTGGGACACTCTGTATAGCGGAACAAGGTGATTACTATATACAGGGTGCCACACAGCTAAGAAACTCAAGAACAAATGAAGATATTTCGATTAAGTCATAGAAGTTCTTTCAAAATATTACGTATACTTCAGTTTTAATTTTCTAACATACACAACAAATTTTCTAAATAATAATTCGATATTACGCAATCACGAGATAAGTATCTTATTACTAGTTTCGAATTACTAAAACTATTATCACCATTGTTCATGTAACCACCCATTTTACAGTATAATATGTGTTTTTAAGTAGAATTTCGCAACCGCCGAGATTTTATCACCTCGCGCAGTGTAAAAAGTATCAAAATATCACAGAAATCTTTGTTAGGCCAGGCCTTGCTTGTATAAGTGAAGGTACACTGCAGGAAAATGGCAAGGTTTTTTGTTTGTGTTTTAACGAAAGGCGATCAAATGATGCATACTGTTGTCAAGGCTAATCTTGTGAGATACTTTTTACGATGTTAGATTATAGGAGTTTTATTCACCGAAAAAAAAAACAAATTAGGAGAATCCTTGACTAAAAATGAAATAGCTTAAAGCGGTGTCAGTATTTAAAATACACAAATTAATCTTCTCTATTATTAACGCTATTATAACATTGGTATTGGCTACCGAATTTAACATAAGAAAGAAATTATAATAATTTTGTATAGAAGGTTTACATTTGTAAATTTAAATGGGTAATTACTTTGGAATAATTAGGAAATAACTGTGTGGTTTAAGGACATATCTACAGGTAAATAAAGTAAATTATCTAAACAACATGAGGAAATTTTGGAATTAATAAATAAAAGGAGTAAGTCAATTAAAAATAACTCAATGCTTTACTAGTTAAAGCCAATTTATTTTTGGTGATGAATCGGAATTGGTGAAATATTTACTATAAAACGTTTTGTTCCAATATTATCTCGGCGCTCCCCACAACGTAAAAGTAGCATTTTTCTGTTTCTGGATCGGGTTAGTTTTTGATAAGGCTAGGTAGGAAATTATATGTCTAATTATTATGATGCCCTCTCGTATCTGTAGTCATTTAATAATTTTAATGACAGTCAAAACTTTGTGTTAAACATAATATGTATAAAATTGCAGATAAAAACATCCGAGTCCGAAAAATGATGACAGCGCTGTTTCTTCCTAGTCTGGGACACATCAGAGCATTGCATTCGGTACAAACCATATTCTCGCATCTGTGTCCTATAAACAGATTTCACAGTGAAAGATGGTAAATAAGACATAGTGGCGACATCTCGATAGATCACTCAATAACACAAGAGTGATGGCGCTACGGCAAATTAAAAAAGAGATATTCAAAACTCGATACACGAAACGTGCTACTCCAATTATAGAGGTCGCATTATTCGGCATCAGCAACCAAATCAACCACTAATTCCGCAGTTTAAGTAAAGTGTGACACCAATAATCTCCTTAAGAGAGCTGTTGCGTGTTTTTTAAGCCAATTTTTTGAGAAAATCGGACAAAATTGATTTTTTTGTCAGCTTTATTGAACTTTTTAAAAATAATTTTAGTTTCGTTATGCGCGACCCTGAAAACTCCATCCCACACATTTTGGAGAAAATCGGATAAAATAAAAAAATTTTGTCCACCATATTGGATGCGCCATATTGAATTTTCTATAAATAATTTCAGATTCATTATGCACGACCCCGAAAATCCCCTCATACCAATTTTGAAGAAAATCGGACAAATTTAATTTTCTTGGCCGCCATATTGTCAGCATCATCTTGGATTTTTATGCACCAGTTTCATCCAAAAAAAATATGGTACCACCGCTTTCTGAATACAACGTAAAAAATTTCATTCAAATCGGTGTCGCCGTTCTGGAGTAATCGGTGTACACACATAAAAAAAATACATATTCGACGATTTAAGAACCTCCTTCTTTTAGAAATCGATTAAAAATAGATTATTCCATTTAAAATAAGAAAGTTATTTTGGCTCTATTGAGAATAAAAATCAAATGTAAGTTTTTTAACAACTCTACATAATTTTTTCAGATTATTTGTCTTTTACAATAAATTGTAATGACTTTACTAAAAGACTAATACAATTTGGAATAACTAGTTTGAATGGGCAAGGCAGGTGCGCCTCTTATATTTTGATCTACAATTTCAAGAATAGATAAATATCTCACGAATGGCTTGTCTTAGTTATAAGAAACTTAACAGTAGCTTAATCTGATTTGGCCCACGCTATCAAAAAAGTCATAAGATTATTCTCTTATATTTAAATTTAGAATCTAAAATTTCGGTTTAATTAGCAAATAGTGTGAAAGAATGATGCGCAAGTTCTGTGGTTAATGAATTATGTCATCGAATCAAAATATGAATCCAATTTTTTACGTTCTAACCATAAATCGTATAATTACTTCATCTACACAGGCACAAGAGGCGCCTTTGAGCAGGAGAGTCTTCTTTGGAGTCTATATCTCTAGTCTATTTTCATCTCCAACTTAAAATTTTCACATTACATTTTCTAGATGTTGTGTTCCAAGAAAATGTAACTTCTTTGAAGGTTATAGTTAGAATAACCACTTAATTTTTTATATAAATTTGTTATATATACATATATATATTTATATATATATATATATATATATATATATATATATATATATATATATATATACAGGGTGATTCAAAAATCGATCACGAAACTTAAGGGGGTGATTCTACTTGACAAAATAAGGGTAGAGCTTCATATAATTTTTTTTCAAAATGTCATTCGTTTTCGAGTTACAAGCCGTCCAAGTTCAAGTTTTTATTTTTTGTTTTTTGAATTACTCGCTTACAGGAAAACCGATTTGACTAATATTTGAAAGATAGGCTAAATCTTCTACGCTTCATCATTTTAGTAACAATTCACATTGATTGTTTGCCGCTAGAGGGCACTTTACCTACATTGAAAATTGTTTTTTTGTCATAATTTTTTAGTGTTGACAGCTACAGTAGTTTTTGGCATAATTTCTGAAAGACTGATGCCAGGCCTTTAAAAAAGGTGCTCTTTATTTACATCGCTAAACCCAACGGTTTAGACGTAAATCACCCTTAAAAATTAAGTGGTAAATTTACTTTTCTCATTTCATTACCACCAGCTACCAGGTAAATAGCTATCAAAGTATACTAGAGCTGTCAGTTTAACATCAAATAAATTCGCTTTTTAAACTATTTAATTTATAATCTTAAAATAACTAATAATGGCTAATCAGTAAATATTCATATTATGGATTATTGCGATATACATTTAATTGATAAAAATTAATGAAACAGTACTAAACAAACTAAAAAAGATTCTCAAAATGTCCCCCATTTTCTTCCATACATTTCCTAACACTCTTCAAAAAATGTCGCCTAACTCGATGAAAAATTCCTGGTGTTTCTTTAATAATTTGGCACTTTTCGATTATCCTGAAGCGAAGATCCTCGACGTTGATTACTGGAATATCGTACACCAATTGTTTCAAATGACCCCAAAAGAAAAAATCCATAGGATTAAGGTCTGGTGACCTCGCTGCCCATGCCAATGGTCCACTTCGTCCTATCCATCGCTCAGGATACGTTGCATTCAAATACTGTCGGACACGTATACTAAAGTGGGGCGGAGCTCCGTCTTGGAGGATCCACATGTTGGCCCTTACTTCCAATGGCACATCTTCCAGATACAATGGGAGACGATTTTGGATAAAATCTAAGTATACGTCACCAGTTAATGGGCCATCAAAGAAATGAGGACCAATAAGGTAATCTCCTATTATCCCTGCCCACACATTTAGTGAAAATCTACGCTGATGTTTCGTTTCTACCACATTGTTTGGGTTCTCGTAAGCATATGTGTGGATGTTGTGTAGATTTGTTATGCCATCACGAGTGAAACCAGCTTCGTCAGTGAATAATATGACGCCAATTAATCGATTATCGTGTTCATACTTAGCTAGGATCTGATTGCACATTTCCAACCGTCTCGGCCGACCATCGTCATAAAGAGCCTGCACCTTTTTTGAATGAAACGGGTAGAGTTGTTCTTCTCTTAGTATCCTCCATGAACTAGCCTGACAGAGCCGCACTTCATTCCCAATTTTTCTAGTACTAATACCTGGATTATCTTCAATAATTTCAAGCACTCTTTCTTCTTGTTGCACGTTTCTAGCAGTTCTAGGTCTTCCCCTATTTCCATTATAACTTTTAAAGGAACCACATTCCGCAAGCCTCCTGTGCACACTGGAAAATGTTTGAGCATGAGGGATATTTCTTTCCGGATAACTCTCCATATAATATCTTCTTGCCAACTCTGCATTACCATTTGCTTTTCCATAACAAAAATGGATATCACAATATTCGATATTTGAATATTGGTGATTAGCCATTATTAGTTATTTTAAGATTATAAATTAAATAGTTTAAAAAGCGAATTTATTTGATGTTAAACTGACAGCTCTAGTATACTTTGATAGCTATTTACCTGGTAGCTGGTGGTAATGAAATGAGGAAAGTAAATTTACCACTTAATTTTTAAGGGTGATTTACGTCTAAACCGTTGGGTTTAGCGATGTAAATAAAGAGCACCTTTTTTAAAGGCCTGGCATCAGTCTTTCAGAAATTATGCCAAAAACTACTGTAGCTGTCAACACTAAAAATTATGACAAAAAAACAATTTTCAATGTAGGTAAAGTGCCCTCTAGCGGCAAACAATCAATGTGAATTGTTACTAAAATGATGAAGCGCAGAAGACTTAGCCTATCTTTCAAATATTAGTCAAATCGGTTTTCCTGTAAGCGAGTAATTCAAAAAACAAAAAATAAAAACTTGAACTTGGACGGCTTGTAACTCGAAAATGAATGACATTTTGAAAAAAAATTATATGAAGCTCTACCCTTATTTTGTCAAGTAGAATCACCCCCTTAAGTTTCGTGATCGATTTTTGAATCACCCTATATATATATATATATATATATATATATATATATATATATATATATATATATATATCCTGTAACACTGTAACATAGTTATGAGGCACCACAAGAATTCTATATTTTATGAAATGTGAATAATGAATAAATAAAACATATATGATATATTTATTGATTATAACATACAATTTAACATACAGTGCCTTCATTTCAAAACGAACCATCCTTAATAACTTTGTTAAATAGAAAAATTTAAAAAAAAGAAAAAACACGTCAATTTAGATATACAGGGGGAAGTTTAATTTTGCATTTGTTAAAAGTCTGTCAATCACCTCCTCACCTCCAGCTAACCTCACTTTGATATGTCAAATGGGAACCCCCACCTTGTGACACATCATTGTAAGCAGCATAAAATTGTCTATCCAACCGTATAAAAAAAAATTAAATCGGTTGACGTACAAGTGAATAGTGTGCAAAAATGTCTTGTAATAATGCATAATATATCGGCCTCGAACTTTGGTATGTCAAATGATTACCCTATAGTGTGATACATCATTTTAAAGGACGTACGATCTGCTATCCAACGATGTCAAAAAAAATTAAGTTAATAGACGTTATAGGCAATTAGGATGCAAAAATGTGTGTTAAATATAAGCAGTTTATTCAATTTTATTCAGTTGAAGAAAATTATTTTATTAAATGTTCAAAATGTGCGCCGTTATTAGCGAGACAATAAAAAAGCCTATTTTGAAATTCCCCACGAACATTGGCAAGGGTTTCTCTGCTAATTCCTCTACATTCCCGAACAATTCGATCTTTTAAATCGTCAATATTTTCAGGTGGGGTTTTATAAACCTTGCTTTTTAAATACCCCCAAAGAAAAAAGTCTAGAGGGGTTAGGTCTGGAGACCGTGCTGGCCATTCAATTGCACCACGTCTGCCAATCCACGTCCCTGGAAAATGATCATCAAGCCACTCTCGAATTGCCAAAGCGTAGTGCGGGGGAGCTCCATCTTGCTGGAAATGCAAATTATTTTCATTTAGTACCATAACAGCATTTTCATCCACTTGATTTTCTAAAGATTGCACAATGGCAGGGTATATTGTGTTTTCTAAAAGGTTTAAATAAATTTGCCCAGTTAAATTATCTTCCAAAAAAAAATGGCCCGATGATTTCATTGCCATAAATTCCTGCCCACACGTTAATTTTTTCGGGATATTGAGTATGCCCTTCTCGGAAAAGGTGCGGATTTTCATTATCCCAGTATCTGCAGTTATGTCTGTTAACCAGTCCATTTAGAAAAAAAGTTGATTCATCACTAAAGCAGATATTCTTAGGTAAATGGGGGTCCTCGTCAATTCGTTGGCACATTAATTCGCAAAATTGAATTCTCCTATCAAAATCGTCTTCTCCGAGTTCTTGAAGAATTTGAATTTTGTATGGAAAAAACTTATTTTGTTTTAAAACTTTATGCACAGAGCCAGCAGAAATGTTGGTTAAATCTGCGACCTTTGAGATGGATAAAGTTGGATCTATTGCAAACTGTCCTAGTACCTCGATTTGGCATGCTTCATCTACAACCCTTTTCTCAATATATTTTTTATTACAAACGGATCCCGTTTCTTCAAACTTTCGTACCAATTCGAGTACATATTTATGGCCCACGTTTTTGTCTTGATGCCTCTCGTTAAATGCTCTGGCGGTTCTACGAGCGCACCGATCTTCAGCTCCATAGAGAAAAATTATTTCTATTCTTTCGGCTAGCGTATACACCATTTATATTCACGTTTCAACTAGGCGTCACAATGACAATTTTAACAATAATAAACAACTGGTGTTTAAAGATCTTAAAAATTTTATTTATTGCAGTGATTTTTTGTACCTATCAGTAGCGTTAGCTATAATAATCTTTGCTATCAGGTACCGCAAAAAATATCATTGAAATAAATACACTAGATTCATTAGACTGCAATGAATTTTGCGATGACTTTTAAAACAGGCTTAGTTTTTTTCTCGCAAATATTTTAACTGTTTATTATTTTAAAAAAATATTTATTTTAAATTTAAAATAATATTTTACTCTATGAAGTAGCCATTTGACATAATAAAGTTTAATGTGATAAGGTGTCTATTATTACCACACATCTTTTCTTACTATTCGCTTGTACATCAACAGATTTTGTTTTTTTTTATTGGCTAAATAGGAGATAGTATGCCCTTTAAAATGATGTATCACACTATAGGGTAATCATTTGACATACTAAAGTTCGAGGCCGATATATTATGCATTATTACAAGACATTTTTGCACACTGTTCGCTTGAACGTCAACCGATTTAATTTTTTTTATACGGTTAGATAGACAATTTTATGCTGCTTACAATGATGTGTCACAAGGTGGAGGTTCCCATTTGACATATCAAAGTGAGGTTAGCTGGAGGTGAGGAGGTGATTGACAGACTTTTAACAAATGCAAAATTAAACTTCCCCCTGTATATCTAAATTGACGTGTTTTTTCTTTTTTTTAAATTTTTCTATTTAACAAAGTTATTAAGGATGGTTCGTTTTGAAATGAAGGCACTGTATAGTTAATCCTCCGCAAACTTGTGTCGCAGCTTTAATCTGTTTCCGCAAACTTCATACCAGCAGTTGGCGTTTGGACTGATTTCGATTTATGTTTATGTGCTTGTTGTTTTAAAATATCCCAAAAATGCTCTATAGGATTGAGGTCCGAGCCTTGTGGAGGCCATTACAAAATATCAATATTGTTAGCAACTAGTCTGGATCCTGCAGTATGATATGGGGCATTGTCTTGTAAGAATGACACCCCCTCGGTATTTATACCATATAGTCTTTCAATTGAGGATTGCAGGACTTGATATAGTGTGACCGTATAAGTTTCAGAGTTCCTTCTTCCATTGTACACGAATATTTCTCCAATCCCTGTCATGGTACCTCCACCTGGTTCGACGGTAGGTACCGCATAATCTTTATGATAGGCTTTATCGGGCCCTCGACAGACATAGACGATACCAGGTGTACCTATCTTCTGAAAAAATCATATTTAAAATTAACGTATTACTATTTTTTTAGCACAATTTTTTTAACAGTTTAGTACAATAAATGTATGATATTTAAGAATATATGACTGTCATTCATACTTATCTCAATGTTACTTTCATCCGACCAAATAATATTCTCCCAATCGGCTTCGGTCCAAAATTCATATTTTAGCCCCGGATCCATTTTTTTCTATTGGTCTCGGAAAGTAATGTTATTTTTTCTAGCTTTTCTAGCTGAGACCCATTTCTTTTAGGCATCTAGTTGCAATTTTAGTCAATAAAGTTATTAAATATTATTGTTATAATGCAGAAGATAAATCTTCTACAGTTCAATGTCTATTCATCAAAGATTGCTGCTGAAACCAAGGGTACTGTCTTTTGATTGTATTTCTTTCGGTGCTCTCCCCGGTCTTGATTTTGTACCTCCTGTTTCACTATACCTACCTAACGGTTTATTGTGGTTTGAACAGCACACCGTAAACATTTAATTTTTTGCGGATGGCTGCTTGATATACCTCTCCTAAATGTAGTGTCATAATTTGTGAGCGTTCAAACTCGGTAAGTTTTCATGAGTTGACAAAACACTTCTAAATATCTGTGAGCCGTACTATTGAAACGAATTACATAACACTAAGATTTCAAATAACGATAATCATTTATCAGTAAAGAAACAAATACTAAATTGAAAATATATATAGTTGAAGATAATGTTCTGATGACATTTATGTGCGAGATTTCCAGAACTTTCTATCTGTTGAGAGCCCCTCAGGTAAAGACCGTTATTGTATTATTACGCTGATAACAATAAATCGTATATATATATATATATATATATATATATATATATATATATATATATATGTATATATATATATATATATATATATATATATATATATATATATTGCCAATAAAATGAGTTTTGCTTGCTACAGGGTAGCTAGAAAATTTAGTAATGTTCTATTTCTTAACAAAAATATTCTTTATATCCAATTAAAACTGAATCATTTAAATAATTTCATTTAGAAACGTCGCTGTTCCTATCTATTAAGGACAAACTAGTTGCAGTTTACCGATAATAACTCTTTTTCCCCACTTCATTTCTATGCAACTTTGTTGCAAGATAAGTTACAAATAAAGTAAAATTTACTTCGCATCAGTACGTATATATCAAATAAAAAGACACTTACATAGCACACATACCCAGACGATATACTCTTGCTTATTAACCTCAATGTCACAGAGAACCGCTAGATATACATTGTACGTTTAGACTAAACTATTAATTAAGTAAACATAATTATGGAAATTAATTAAGCGAGACTTGAGAATTTATTATTGCTGTCTAATCTAACTATTTGCGGAACGGCTAATCTTAATTAGAATAAAATTTACTAAAAAATAGTCAAGTGACAGCGGTGAGATTACATATCTTTTCTCGAGAAAAAAATTTTTTCGACAGCAACAGTTTTTCTATATTACCTGTAGGTTATTGACTATATATAAGAGAAAGGAACAAAAACGTTAAAGTATTTTCATCGTTTCATACGTTCAATTGACCTTCAAATGTTAAAAAGTGCTACTCAATTAAGGGGTGCGTTTTTGTGATTAAGGTGGTTCCCTCGTGAAACGGCTTTTCTTAGGGATGTCATCGAATATGAATATATAGTTTACAAAAGTGGCTTTTATTTAATTAAAAAAAAAAAAATTTTAATCGTTTGTAAGACGAAATCTTAACAATTAAAATATGCATAATTAAAATGCTGGAGGTCACTACATATAACAAAATGCCAATATATTTTGGAATATCTCAAAAACGGTTTTTACCATATTTTTGAAAAACTAATGAAACCCGGATTTTCTTGATCGTTTTGTTTACAAAATACAGATTTTTTAAATAAAAATAATTTGAAAACATCTGACGCATAGTGGGGTGCAGTGATCACAACTTGGCAACGCGCGATAATTCAAACCTAAGTTAGTTAGGTTAGCTCGTCAGAATGTGACATTTTTTTAAATATATTTCTCTATATTTGTTGGGATGTCAACATAATAAACACCAGGGGCGGATTCAGCCTCTCTCTTTGGGGGAGGCGGTGATATCACAAAATTACAGTATGGTATCGTAAGTACATGTCTCTAGAAAAGTTGTAGATAATGCACTTCTCAATCGAAACAGTATCTCAGAAAGTCCAGGAAAGTCATTGTTCAAAAAATACACCTTAAAACTAATTTTAAAAAAGTAAAAAAGAAATGCAAAAGTGTGGAACTGATGGAAGAGCCTTGGGGGTCTCCACCTTTATGGCGGTGTGTTTCAGATAGAGTGGGTTGATTTTCACAGCGAGAGTTCTCTTGTTTAGAAAATTTTGTATATATCAGAGTATGTTTCCTGTTATTTTGAGATTTGTGAAAAAACTGATAAATCTGCTTTTATCAAGTTTATTGAAAGCTTTGTTGATGTCTAAGAAAATGGCTGTCAAATGTATAAGTAGTTGAAAGGTGTCTTGGATTTCGGTTTCTCGTTCTACTAGATGGTCAATAGTTGATCTATTAGGTCTGTATGCAAGTTGCTCTGGTATTATTATCTCATTTTTCTCTAAGTACCCTAACAGGCGGAAGCTTATCATGCGTTCAAGGAGCTTCATAAGGTGGGAAGTTATAGATATATGTTTATAAGATTCAAGGGATGAAGGAGGTTTTCCGGGTTTGTGTATGGGGACGACGATGAAGTCTTTACACTTTTGTGAAATTAGTTCAATTTAGCCAGATTTAATTATATTTATAAAGAGGTGCATTTAAGCCCGAGGGTGGACATTAAAATAGAATAAAATTTACCATTAACTTTAAACTTTTTATTCGAACCGATTAGGAGCGTAGAACGTAAATTTCTCTAAGCGATTTTAAAACATGCCGTTTCTAACGGACGAAACTGAAGCACGACCAAACTGTCCAACTCTAGAATTCCTTGCAATTTCCCGTTAGTACCTATATCGCGTTTGCTCTATCAATAGAAACGGTATTTCGCGACCCATTGACGCCCCACAGGGTGGTTCTGCTCCTAAGAGTTTCAATCTTTCGCCCCTAGAGGGCATTAACAATTCTTATGTTGGATATTTAATTATCAATTTAGCCTGAGCATCTTAAACTTATTAATTTTTATACAAAACTATAACTAAAAGTTTCCATCTATTGTCATTCAAATAAACCTTATTCGCTCTTTAACTATTTTTAACACATTATACTCGTTCTTATTTTTGTTGCACAGGTAAAAAAATATCAGGAGACGAAACCTTTGTATATATAGACATTATAAACAAAGAATATATTGCATTGTAGCTGTTTTATTTAAATATTCTTTTGTTTCCTTATGATGGGAAAATTTGCTTAATTTAAAACAAGCTCTCAGTGGTCGCCGATCACATGTTGAAAATATCCTTAGCGCTTATCTCTAATTAACAGTATAGGGTTTCTTTGACAGATTTATTTTAAAGTATTAAAGAGGGTACGACCGTTTTAGTATAATGTCACCATAAATTATCTAGCTATATATTTTTTTTAAAAATGGATAAACTACCCCAAAGTAATAAAACTGACACTATACTTAAGTTTGATAACTGATTTATATTTTGTTTTATGGGTAACGGTTTTTAGGTAGAGACATGAAATATGCATCGCAGTAGTCCAAATCCATATATAGAGTGGCAAAAGAATCCCTCCATTTAGTGGAGTACATTTTAAGTAAATCAACATAACATAATTATAAATCGTAATTAACTTTTGTTCCCTTACAATAATAAGAAATTAACAGATTGGTATTTACCCTACATATCAGTGGTTTCATTTTCTGCAGATTTTATTCGATTTATAAATTTCTATTTCTTCGAGCATTTTTCTCTCCTAGACAGGTATTGATATCCTGGCACTTTTTATCTCACATTCCTCTTTCTGTTGCTATTACTGCTTTTCTTGTTGCTCTTTGAGTTTAAAGTATTCTTCTCAAACTTCTTGCTGTTTGCTGCTTAACCATATTTTATATGAATTAATTTTTTCGCTTAGATTTTGTATTCGTTCGTAGCACCACAGCTTTTTACTTTTATTAGGCTTTCAGGTAAAAAGCTTTATATTAAAAAGCGGTATCATATACTGGCAAGCTATCAATTATTCTATATGACCATGATATTAATAATAAAGCCACTTGCGCTCAGATACTTTCAGCTATCTAAGAGTAGTTTTAACTAAAAACTTTCTTTTATGTTTCCTTGTCAGTAAAGCTCTCGCGGTTCTTTCAAAAAGTGATGGGTTTCTTGTTCACTGTGCAAAGAATTTTGGTAACACTAGATTATTAAAGACAAGAGCTAGATCAATACCACTTCTTGATTACTCCTTTTAAAATTGTAACCTACTTGATTCTATTGATAATATAAATAATCATAGTTTTAATGTTTCACGCTCAGATATACTATAAAATAGTACTTTTTATTTACTAAATCCACGTGTGAAAATGTTCTGCCATATATTCAATGTGTGACAAATACAATAAATCTAATTTAGACTTCTTTAGTTACTCAATAAGAAAAACGTTATTCCATTAGACTTTTCTAATTTTGTGAGCGAGTTTGCTTTTTCTATATTCTACTTAATACATTCGTTGCTTTTGTTCTTAATTAAATTGGAGAAGTTGGAAGGGTAGGTTAAGTGAAGGTTTGGGTTAGTTTGTTATCTTTTACCATTTTCATATTAATTATAATATAAGTTCTGCCTAATAAATTCTTGTATAATTTGTTTTGTAATCCCGCCTTGCAATTGGGGATCGATCTGTTAGGAAATTAGAGTAAATAAATAAAAATAAATTAAAGTCTTGAGTGGGCAGTGTACAGTCAATTTGTCTGAAAATGAGATTGATACCCAAAAAGTTATTGAGCTTTACCCAATCAGAAATATGTATAATGGATTTAAAATGTTTAATACAAGTTTATAGAGCTGAATCTGTTGTCAGAGATGTTTGCTGATCTTCAATCAGCAAGTATTGAATATGTCAAAGCTCCACTGCCTTTCTAAATTTGTGCCTATTTTCTATATTACTAATGTGTAGCGGTAACATTCTGTAAGCTTTTATCGCCCTGAAAGAAGCGTCTTTTTCATAAAAAGTAGATTTGTGCATGGGTGTACACAGCTCCACCCAGGTCCTGGTTTCTATAAACATAGACTCTCCATAGACATGGAAATTCTTTTGGAATAAATTAGGATTCTTCTTAGCAAACATAACAAGAGAAAATATAATAAAGGAACATTAAGAATTTGGAGATTTGGATGTAATTTTAAAATACATCTTACAATGCATTTTTGGGCCCTAAATATGTTCATTGCTACAGAGAATGATCCCCAGAATATTATGCTATAATTAATTAATAATTACACACATGCCAAATAGAAGATACAAACACTATTCGTGGTCAGCACGTCTCTCAAATGATGAATTATAGCACAAGTACTATTTAGTCTCGACTGCAACATGTCAGTATGAATCTCTCAGTTTAGAGCGTGATCAAGGTACACCCCAGAAACTTAATGCCACCCACTGTGGGTTTTGATTTATGGTTAATTTTTACATATAATGACTGTTCAAGATTTTCTGTTTTACAGAACTGTACAAGCCCAGTTTTTTCTGTATTACGCCTCAGGTAGCTATCCCAACACCACGGGCGCATTTGCTCTGCAGCACACGAACAAGCCTCGGAGAGCACAGAAACGGATACATTCGACAATATCACCGACGTATCGTCAGCGTACTGGCAAGCCGTGTCCACGTGGAGCCCATCACAAAGACCATTCACATGAAGCAGAAACAATAACGGACCCAAAATCGATCCCTGTGGTACGTCCTGATGTATATCTACAAAATGGAAGTAATAATTTCTATCTCCATACAGGATACTTACAACCTGTGTTAGTTAGGATAGATATGATTTCAATAAAGAAACACATTGGCTCCTGATTCCATAATCAATCAATCTCAGAACCACCAACTCATAATTAATGGTGTCTTTGAGAGATGGAAATAAAGGCCTACCACATTTTTACCATTATCCACTTTCTCTACAATAGAACAAATAGTCCGAAAACTGCCAATTCACTTAATCTACCAGGTCTAAAGCCATATTGCTGATAACCAAATTACAAAATTGTTCAGAGAAGACCAAATTCGGTTGAAAATGGTTGTTTCGAAGATCTTCGAGAAAGACGACAGTAGTGATACTGGGCGATAATTCTCTACACACCGGCCGTCCCCTCTCTTCCATATAGGCACCACCTTATTAATCTTCAGCACCGAAGAAAACACCCCCGAACAGAAGCATTCATTCATTATATCTGCCAGTGGCTGACAAATAAATTCTGCGGAGTACCTAAACACATTCACAGGATCCTCGTCAAGATTTTCTGAAAACTTATTTGGTAGTGTCATTATTATTATTAGTATTTCCTGTCCATTTACAAGATTTAAAAATAATGTGGGATATTGGAACTGCATACCTTGACACGTCCCTCCACCAGGAGTTTTGGACAAACCAAGCTGTTCGTAAAATATTCTCACAATCCCATTAGGAACATCAACCATATGTAGACTTAAGACATTTAATTGAATTCGTCTTCTTATTTGTTTCAAGATTAAATATTTTCCAAGCTGTTTTCATTTTATTTTTTGATGATTCCCCTATTATTGTACACATCTACTCACTATAGAAGACACACAAACTTTGTGCTTTATTTTATAAAGTATGGTACATTATGAAAGCTGAATAGTGAGGAATTTAATAAAGTAATTGAAAAAACAAATAAAAAATGTAATATCCAAATGAGTATATCATCCAGAGGCCTAAAATTATACCAAATAAAATTTTCTTTTTGGACGCGGCATATAAAATATGCTATATCTATCTTAATAATGTTAGCATATGATACTCTGACGCAAGAGGATTATGCCTAATTAAGGCTATAAAATAACCCTATAATTACTTAACTTGTAATGTACACGTGTTAAATTGCATCTGTTTATTTCTTTGACACTGAGATAGGTTTGAATAATCTACAAAAGTTATCGAAAAAATACTCCAATTAACGTTAATTTCCAGATTATTCTTCGATTTTAAATTACGGAGTTCATTGTATCTACTCTGAATATGTATTGAATTAATTGTGATCAAAAATGGACAATTAAATCCAAGCCTAATTAAGAACGACCTTAAAAGTGGATAATGATTTAATTATTCTTCGAGCGTTGTTGCTAAATTTAAAATATTAGATCATATTCGTGTTGCAGTCTGTATAACACTTTGTAACTGACAATTAAAGGTCTTACATTGAATAGCTAATTGCTTAATTACAAAACAAAACGGGTTTGGTACCAGGTCTTAAAGAGGTGTTTTGTAGTACTTTTTGGGTAAGGCCGAACTTGTCATATATATATATATATATATATATATATATATATATATATATATATATATATATATATATATATTATTTGTTTTGTTTTTCTTGGAATTATGGTCCATAAAACAGGGATCAAAATGTAATAGTGGTGTTATATTTTATGTATTTTACATTTTTTAATATATTAACGTTTCGATAATTTAATTTACCTTCAGAATATGCAGTGTGTAGCTTGAAATAATAATTCATGAAAAAACACTGCACTCACTGTGTGTAAATCAATTTAATATTATATTATATTGGAAATATAGATTTCGTAAAATAACAGAATAAAGATGGCCACGTTTGTTATCTTATAGTTAGAGTACTACTGAAAAGACTAAATTATTGTTTCAAGCTACACACTGTATACCCTGACGAAAGTAAAATAAATTTCCGAAACGTTAATCTTTTAAATATAAAATATAGAAAATATAACACCACTAATACATTTTGATCCCTTTTTTATCGAACCATAATCCCAAGAAAAACAAAACAAATATTTCACATATACATAAATACATACACACACACACACACACACACATATATATATATACATATATATATATATATATATATATATATATATATATATATATATATATATATATATATATATATATATATATATATATATACAGGGTGATTCAAAAATCGATCACGAAACTTAAGGGGGCGATTCTACTTGACAAAATAAGGGTAGAGCTTCATATAATTTTTTTTCAAAATGTCATTCGTTTTCGAGTTACAAGCCGTCCAAGTTCAAGTTTTTATTTTTTGTTTTTTGAATTACTCGCTTACAGGAAAACCGATTTGACTAATATTTGAAAGATAGGCTAAGTCTTCTGCGCTTCATCATTTTAGTAACAATTCACATTGATTGTTTGCCGATAGAGGGCACTTTACCTACATTGAAAATTGTTTTTTTGTCATAATTTTTTAGTGTTGACAGCTACAGTAGTTTTTGGCATACTTTCTGAAAGACTGATGCCAGGCCTTTAAAAAAGGTGCTCTTTATTTACATCGCTAAACCCAACGGTTTAGACGTAAATCACCCTTAAAAATTAAGTTGTAAATTTACTTTTCTCATTTCATTACCACCAGCTACCAGGTAAATAGCTATCAAAGTATACTAGAGCTGACAGTTTAACATCAAATAAATTCGCTTTTTAAACTATTTAATTTATAATCTTAAAATAACTAATAATGGCTAATCACCAATATTCAAATATCGAATATTGTGATATCCATTTTTGTTATGGAAAAGCAAATGGTAATGCAGAGTTGGCAAGAAGATATTATATGGAGAGTTATCCGGAAAGAAATATCCCTCATGCTTAAACATTTTCCAGTGTGCACAGGAGGCTTGCGGAATGTGGTTCCTTTAAAAGTTATAATGGAAATAGGGGACGACCTAGAACTGCTAGAAACGTGCAACAAGAAGAAAGAGTGCTTGAAATTATTGAAGATAATCCAGGTATTAGTACTAGAAAAATTGGGAATGAAGTGCGGCTCTGTCAGGCTAGTTCATGGAGGATACTAAGAGAAGAACAACTCTACCCGTTTCATTCAAAAAAGGTGCAGGCTCTTTATGACGATGATCGGCCGAGACGGTTGGAAATGTGCAATCAGATCCTAGCTAAGTATGAACACGATAATCGATTAATTGGCGTCATATTATTCACTGACGAAGCTGGTTTCACTCGTGATGGCATAACAAATCTACACAACATCCACACATATGCTTACGAGAACCCAAACAATGTGGTAGAAACGAAACATCAGCGTAGATTTTCACTAAATGTGTGGGCAGGGATAATAGGAGATTACCTTATTGGTCCTCATTTCTTTGATGGCCCATTAACTGGTGACGTATACTTAGATTTTATCCAAAATCGTTTCCCATTGTATCTGGAAGATGTGCCATTGGAAGTAAGGGCCAACATGTGGATCCTCCAAGACGGAGCTCCGCCCCACTTTAGTATACGTGTCCGACAGTATTTGAATGCAACGTATCCTGAGCGATGGATAGGACGAAGTGGACCATTGGCATGGGCAGCGAGGTCACCAGACCTTAATCCTATGGATTTTTTCTTTTGGGGTCATTTGAAACAATTGGTGTACGATATTCCAGTAATCAACGTCGAGGATCTTCGCTTCAGGATAATCGAAAAGTGCCAAATTATTAAAGAAATACCAGGAATTTTTCATCGAGTTAGGCGACATTTTTTGAAGAGTGTTAGGAAATGTATGGAAGAAAATGGGGGACATTTTGAGAATCTTTTTTAGTTTGTTTAGTACTGTTTCATTAATTTTTATCAATTAAATGTATATCGCAATAATCCATAATATGAATATTTACTGATTAGCCATTATTAGTTATTTTAAGATTATAAATTAAATAGTTTAAAAAGCGAATTTATTTGATGTTAAACTGACAGCTCTAGTATACTTTGATAGCTATTTACCTGGTAGCTGGTGGTAATGAAATGAGAAAAGTAAATTTACCACTTAATTTTTAAGGGTGATTTACGTCTAAACCGTTGGGTTTAGCGATGTAAATAAAGAGCACCTTTTTTAAAGGCCTGGCATCAGTCTTTCAGAAATTATGCCAAAAACTACTGTAGCTGTCAACACTAAAAAATTATGACAAAAAAACAATTTTCAATGTAGGTAAAGTGCCCTCTAGCGGCAAACAATCAATGTGAATTGTTACTAAAATGATGAAGCGCAGAAGACTTAGCCTATCTTTCAAATATTAGTCAAATCGGTTTTCCTGTAAGCGAGTAATTCAAAAAACAAAAAATAAAAACTTGAACTTGGACGGCTTGTAACTCGAAAACGAATGACATTTTGAAAAAAAATTATATGAAGCTCTACCCTTATTTTGTCAAGTAGAATCGCCCCCTTAAGTTTCGTGATCGATTTTTGAATCACCCTGTATATATATAATTTATCCTTGTATCTTAAACCTTTTGTTAAATATTTTTTTTCTGATATTTTCTTGGGTATAGGTTTTTCCATTAGAGAAACAAAGGACAACAATTTTTCTTGACGTTTCGCTCTACATAGTGAGCTTCTTCAAAAGAGCTGGTATATTTATTTTACATCTTGAAAGTAGTTTTTAGCGTATATTAAAAATAATTTTTTTTTATTTTTTTTAGTATTGTTTTCTGTTTTTTTTTTATCCAGACTTTCTTTCAACTCCTGTTTATATAGCGTCTAAGTAACTGATGTCTTCCTTGATCTTAAATTTATCTTATTTTTTATTATTTTTTATATAAAGACAAGGGACAAATATCTGTGGAAAAAACAAATTTGTTAATAAGTTATTTTTCTGAAAGCCAATTTGGCGTTCTCTGCTCTGTGAGGGATTCTGAGAGCATTGAAGGAACTAAATTGGTAATTTCCTTAAGCATTAACATTTTTTTTTTCGATTTATTAGCTGATTTGTTTCTTTGTGATTTTCTGCATTATCATTTTTTTTTGATTGGTTTGGAAACTATGCTTCTGAATGATCTTTTGACACTGTTTGTCTTCCACTGGATGTACTCCAAAATCACAAACGAAATATGTCGAATGAAAGGAATCAGTCTGCTATTTGAAAAAGGGGCTCTATTGTTGGTTTTGCGAAAGATACCAGTAATTGTATATTCTGAAACACTTCTCAGCTAAGTTCCTGGGAATATATTTGTTGGCTGATCAGGTTTTTTGTGAAAAGTGGGTTTTTATTAAAATTTAATTTTATTTCTTATGTGTTGATTGTTGAAAGTCAACTGAGATTTAGAGCAGTTTGTTTGGTAGGCCTTTACCCAATTATCATTAACTCGTTTTAACTGGTAATTTTACAATAATAGAAGTGAAAATTATGAAGAAAATTTTCTTTTATTAATATTTTCCTCTATCGTAGCAAACGTATAGAGTAACACGCTTAAGAGACATCTTCTGTGCAATTATTTTGAATTAGTTTAATTCGATATTGTTATCAGATATGAGTATAATAAATAGAAGATAAAGGAATATATTAGAAATATTATTCTGAGGTTTAAACCGTGATATCTTACGAAATATTTTCAACATTTCTTCTATAATTACATCAAAAATCCACCATGATTTTTTTACAACTGAGTTGGGAAAAATAAATAGCAAGACATATATACCTGTGTCTACCGAACCGTAATTAATTCTAGGTTACCTCGGATTTTAGGCATTATTTAGATTCCTTACGAATATCTGTTAAAATTATAGCAATATTTATAAATCTTCATGAATTTTTTTTGAAAAACATTGATATTAATGTGAGAGGAGAAGATTCGCTAGATATAAGTTAACGGTACCTATGGAGAAATTATTGAAGATGCCTTGTGCAATCGTAATGGATCGTCAGATAAACAGACTTATCTCAATAATAATAATTTCTAATTTGATAGATATCGTAGACGTTTTTGCTGTATTTTAAGATGCTAGTGATATTGAAAATAATAAATTTATAAAAATGTTGACCAGTTTGGACGTACCCGAAATTTTCACTTCTAACGGTAGCCATTGAAAATGATCGACTGTGTCAAACGCTTAATAATTTGTACCCAAAACGACAAGGCATTTGTCTTTTTAAATTACACTCCTGGAAATTGATCGAAAGGAAATAATATATCAGGAGTAAATGAGAACTAGAACAATATAATTAATTTACATATTCGTGCATATAAATTTGATAATTAACGCTTATTTTTTTTTTATTCTAGGCAGCAAAATTGGGAAAAATAAAAGAGAAATTCTGAAAAATATTGGGTAAGTAAATTATTGAATTTTGTTTTAACGAGGAATAAAAAACGATATGGAAGAACCAATAGATTATCTATAATTATCTTGAAATATTATATGTATTTAACAACACTGTAAAACATGGTTCTTAAATTTAAAGAATCTTTTTTTCTCTAGAGAAATCCACCTTTTTGAATTTAATTTTCTAAAAACCCAAATAATTATGAAGATCTTACATAAAAGAATCGCAATCTTTTGACAATATTTTCAGGCTTAAAGAATCAAGATGTTTTTCTAGTCTATATTGAAAGACTAACAATGTTATGTTGAACTGACAGGGAGAGTATTCCGACTCGACACCTCTGATTTCAATAATTTTTTGATGTTTTAGGCTACGATGAAATGAGAGACACGTGTTTCGCTTACCTGCGGAAAAACAGGGAGTGAAATCTGCCTTTAGAATTCACCCTCGAAAATGGATTTTCCAATATATCTCCGGTTTTATTTAGAATTTTGCAATGAAATAAATTCCGTATTAATTCTGATGTTAATGTGCAACTAACTGATGTATTTTTAACCATAAGTGTATTAACCTCAATTTTTACGTTGAAAAATCTTTTTTTTGTGTTCATTTTGAAAAAAAAATTCTATATGAGCAAAATAAAAGTAGAAAATATATATTCGTTAATTAAATACAAAAATAAAGTTGACCGGTTCTAAATTATTTTCTTAAACCACCCTTAAACGAAAAATTGCCCTTAAAATAGGTTTCTCAGTATGCTTCAACTTATTTTTGACTGATATTTTACAAATTATCAAATTGGATGTTATTTTTTATGCAAAATTGAACTATCTGGTGCAATTTCACTCGTAAAGGTTGCAACTCTTAATTTTTGTTTTAAAAATTCGAACTCATGTTGTTTATTTCTATAAAAAAAATTCAAAATCAGCTCAAAGTGATTTGAACAAGTATTTTTACTGAATGATTACAAAAATGAAGTTGACCTCTTCAAGATACTTTTTGTACCTACGGAAATTTAATCCTCCAAAAAAGGTTCCTTAATATGCTTCAGGTTCCAATTGGTATTTTGTCCATTACCAAATAGTATATTACTTTGAAGGCTAAAAGTAAACTGGCCAATGCAATTTTCACCATAAAAGTTGCAACTCTTAATTTTTATTTTTAAAATTTCTTCTTGTTTGTGCCTATTTCTATAGAACATTTCCAAATGAGCTAGTAATATTTGGAGAAAATACTTTCATTATATGAATTTAAAACCAAAGTTGACCTTGCAACTACATACATCACAAATAAATTTTCAGATGAATAAACGAAGTTTTGAGACTCAACATTTGAGCTGGCATTCAATTATTTCGCATTTACAATTGGTTGAAAGTTCGTCTAAAAATATTTTTCAGTTCGTTTTTTACTTTTTTATGAAAACGGGCACAGAAAAGACCGAATTTTAAAAGTAAGACATAAGGGTAGCAATCCTTATAATCGAAAGTGTATGAAGTAGTTTAGTGTTTATACATAACCAGTAGTATGGAAGTTTTTAATGGCAATTAGAACCTAGCATTTATTTTAAAATCTAATTTCAGAAATAAAATTTTCGTTGAATGGTGGTTCCAAAATATTACCTAAATAAAGCCAATTTTGTTTACGTAATTTTTTGTTTAAGGGTAGTTTAAGAAAATAATCAAGAAGTGCTCAACCTTATTTTTGTATTCAATTAACGAATATATTTTCCCTAATTTTCTTAGCTTATTTTGAATTTTTTTAATCTAAATAGGCACAAAAGAGTAGATTTTTCAATGTAAAAAATAGGATTACAACTTTTATGATTGAAGCTACATCAGTAAGTTGCACATTAACCTAAGAAATAACACCCAGTTTGTTTCATTGCAAAATTCTAATTATAAATTGAGATATATTGGAAAATCCATTTTCGAGGGTGAACTTTGGGAGAAAATCACATCCCCTTAATCTGTTATTCCGCAGATAAAAACTCGTATCTCTTATTGCATCGTGGCCTACAACATTTCAAAAAATTATTGAAATTGGAGGCGTCGAGTTGTATGTTAACTGATATTTTAAAATCTTACGGTTTTACAATTATAAATATAATTTCTTAATACCTTTTTAAGAAGATCATATTTTTGAAAAAAAGCCTCATTCATAATTCCTGTCTCCCACCACAGAAAACCTTCGAGCAAAGGACGTTTGACATTTCTAAATTGGGGGAACAAATCGACCAAAAAAAATGGACTTAAACTAACAAAAATAATCCAAAACTCTTTTAAACTCAATAAATTTAGTTCTAAAAAACTTATCTTTTTCTTTTCACCAAAACACTCTTTTGAACACAAAATCCTGACACGTGTGAAAAATGATTCAGTGAACAGAATATACCCTTGTATGGGTTTATAACAAGTCTTAAAAAAAGTGGAGTGTAAAAATTTTACATATCTTGTAATTTGATTTAACAAGTCTCTAAGTAATTAAACAACTGTCTACTTAAAATCCCTATCCCGTAGAATTTAGGCAGGATATTATCCTCAGATCCTCATATCGAACTGTTAGAAATGGCACAAACAGACGTCTAAATATGCACTGCAGCGGTAGCAGAAAAACCAACAAATACAGAAATTGTAAAATTTATTAAATATATATGTATCACTCACACACGAAGCGTGAAACTCATGATCAGAAATGACTTGTTCAAAATCATCTAAATAAGAAAACAATGGTTGCATATATCTAAACAGAAAAATGTTGACGCGTTCTTTTTTATCAAAATTTGTGTGTTTCTCGGTTCCAAATCTACATTATAATATTTTTATTTCATCTGTATTGTTAATCTACATTTAAGGTAATAATTACCGTATCCTAGATAACATCTACAAGTTTATTATTACGTCCATAAATTTACAGTTAGACGAGTACATCTTACACTTTCACTAGCGACAATAATTTTCGATAATTTGTCATTTTCTACTTACATAAACAGAAGCCACCTAATTTAATTTATGAAGAAACCATTAAAAATTTAATAGAAGAAATAGTTCCACTCGGTTTACGAAATATAGGTGTCAAAAGTTCTGCTAATAAAATTTATAAATGTCAGAAATAAGAATGTAAAGCGATTCTTTAAAGCATTTTTTATAGCGAGTTCTTACGTCGGTTAATAATGATGGAATGTTTAGGAATTAATTGGTATTAACACACCAAATATTACAACTTTTTAATGGAACTATGTGCAAGTTTTAATCTATTTCTATATTAATGTAGTTTTTTAGTTATTAATTATGCATTTTAGCTTATTTTTTTTCTGAATTTTTCTTCGATCATATCTGTGAATTTAAACATCAATAAATTTGTTCCAACTTTCAGTTTATCAACATTTTTCGTATTGTAAATAAAAATATTATTACATTATTCTGCATTAAACAAAGGACCCTAGTTTTGACAATATGCTAATTTTACTATGGATTATTTAGGAATTTCGATCTATTTTTATTTAATCATCTTAAGTTTTGGTCACTTAGGTCTCTTATAGGTTAAACTATCTTCAGAAATCAGATAATATAAATTTGCACATAATATTCACTACAACACTACTTAAGTGTCGTATTTTTATGGACAAGTTGCTAATTTATCCGTGGTCTCGTTAGAATAGTTTCCGGTCTTATTTACATTCATCTAATATCTATTACAAACATTTGTGTATTTGATTTTTCAATTTATAAGGCAAATTGAAATAGTGACGCAGAGTTTTTACATGCTTTTACCGAAATTGCAATTATTTATTCCTAATATGGTATACTGTTAAAAATAACCTTATATTTAATGCAAATTTAATGTCCATTCTACATAATATTTAATGATTTTGTACCAAAAATGGTGAATAATTTGCATTTACCTTGAATTTAAAGTAATTAATTGAAATATCAATTCGTTGTACATTAAATTTTATTAAATGGTATCTTAAATTTCAATAAAGTAAGTGAAAAGATAATTCATTTTCTGCACATAAAAATTAATTAACAAATATCCTAATTCTAAATGAATTTATATTATTATTCAATGTACATTGCATGAGATTCTAGGAGATGGCGCACCTTGTATTTAACTTTTTGTTTAATATGATAGAAGTTGATTAAAGGGCTCAATTTTCTTATGATATCTACCCTGTACTGACTGGAACCCATGAGTCGAAACCGGTCTAGATGACGGACACTCCTTATGGGAAAAATGTCCACCTTTTCCTGGTAGTCTCAGAATTTTTTGAACTCATATTAATGTTGGTGCATTAAATATGTGATAACATATCTCAAATTCAATGAACACTGTACTTATGTACATAGTCACCTTAAAAAGCGAAGATCAAACTTTAAATTTAATGTATGATTACATTAAATTTAATGAAATAAATTAATTTAGATTAATGTAAATTATTAAATGCATTTAATACATGTTTGTGAAATTTGCTTCCAGCACATTCACATTAAATTTAAGGCATTTCCTTTTTACAGTGTATTTGTAACAACAGGGTTATTCAAAATTTCAGTTATATTATTAATACTTATTATCCAATGTAATACTAAAGTTTAGTATTTTAACTTAACAAAAATGAATCTATCTAAAAAGTTGCTCCTTAAGACATATAAAGCGAAGATGGACACTTTATTCCCTGTAAATTCCGTCTGGTTCTCTCATCATACGCGTTCCGACTACCTCATAGACTCCTCAGTAGTTATAGATTTTTATCATCTTACAGATGCAACAAGTTTGGCGATGCCTTTGGAGTTGAAGGGTCCAATTTTCGTGACTTTGCTTGTCTGGCAACCCATTATATTACACTAGGAAAAATTGCTAAATTACAAAGAGTGCTCTATAACACTGATAGTAACAATTAAAATCAATGATGATGGACATAATTTATTACATAGCGATGAAGCTTCTACAAAAAACATTTTATATCTCCTTTTTCGTGAATTAAAATTTGATATTCCCTTACGGACGTGTCACGTGTAGGAAATAAAAATTTGGTAGTAATATAAAAAAAATCCATACCGTCAGAGTGAGGCATTCCTGGAACCAATAACATAAGTACATGTTATTTATTTATATAAGTTTAGTGTACTGTCTCTGCTATTCTAGTGGATAGAAGTCGTTCCATGCATTTGGATGTCATTCCGTCTACTCCCCTGTCAATAAGTGCTCTTTTGATCACCTCATGTGGAGTGTTGTCAAAAGCTCCTTATTATTCAGTACGTCTTGAATCTTATCTGGTAACTATATACCTCGGTTTGTCCATAGGTTTTCATCCATTCCTCTTATTCTTATATCTTTATCCACTCCTTCTCTCCAACTTAGTCTACCTCTCTTTCTTCTTCCCTGTGGTGCAAATTTTTTTTGGAAGTCTAGTATCGTCCATTCGTTGAACATGTCCGTACCATCTAAGTTGGTTGATTTTAATATCTTCTGTTATCTTGTGCTTAACGCCCATAATTTCTTGGATTCTTTCAATTCTGACTCTGTCCATTCTGAATTTTCCAGCCGCCCTTCTCCAATAATCCATTTCTGTAGCTTTCCAATGTTTTTAGAGTTCTTTCTTTCAATTGCCATACTTCACTTCCATAGGTGGCAATGCTTTTAACAATACTATTAAAGATTTTATTTTTTTTAATTTTTTTTTTTGGTATTGTTTTATCCCACAATATGCTTTCCAACTGTCTAATAACTTATCGTCCCTGGTTGTTTCTATGCTTGATTTCTTCGTCAAGTTTGCCGTCGTTGGTTATATGCATTCCGAGATACTGGTATTTCTCACAGTGATTTATTTCCTGTTGCCGTTGTTCCAAAATCAAGTTTTGTTGTTTTCCCCCAATACATATGTATTCCGTTTTTTTGATGTTAACTTCTAGTCCCCACTTTTGATATTCTTCTATTAGCTCACGAGCCATGTATTCTAGATCTTCGTAGTCTTGTGCCAGAACTATTTGGTCGTCTGCGAAAACACAATGTGTATAGTATGGTATCGTTAAGTGGAATGCCCATATTTTCGCACTTTCTTTTCCATGTTTTTAACGCTTGTTCCAAGTAGATTTTAAACAAGGTTGGAGACAAACAACATCCCTGCTTCAACCCTTTGCTAACCATGAATCCTTTTGAAATATTATGCCCTTTCTTTATTTTGCTTGTATTATTTGAATAGAGCTCTTGAACAGCCTTGATAAGTATTATATTTATATTTGTTTTTTCTAGGGCTTCCCAGAATTTTTGTTGTGGTACGCTGTCATAGGCTTTTTTGAGATCTACGTAGAGCAGATGTATTTCTTGGTTCCGTATTAATTTTTTCTCAGTGAGCTGGGTTATTGTAAAGAGATAGTCAACAATAGATCTACCTGCTCTAAATCCAGCCTGTTCTGGATATCTGGTAACTATACCTAGATAATTATACAAGTGCTCTTTCCGTAAATTTGCCCGCTTTGTACCCATATTGTTGAGGGTGCAGTGGCACCAGTTCAAGAATTTCTGTTCTGATATAATTATCAGCCGCTTTCTTTATCGTTTTTAAAATAAATCATGTCAGGCTGATAGGAAGCAGGAATTTAGGTTGTATAGTGTCCTTTTTCCCCGCTTTCGGAGTGAGGGTAAATCTGGCTCTTCTCCATATTTTTGGTATTTAGCTCAATTCCAGCCTGTTTCCACTAGTATACGTTATATGCGGTAGACTCTCCTCCTGCCCTCATTGGAGTAGGGCCGAGAGTACTCCATCGACTCTTGGAGATGTAAATGGATGGAAGGTGTTCATTCCCATTTTAGACGACCGCTACTGCATATATGTCTAGCCATTGCTATAGTGTATTGAGTAAGAGTAATGCTCTTTCCTCCTCGCTTTCCGTGAAGTTGCAGTTAAGCTTTTTGAGTTCATTGCTGCACCCTACAGTTCGCCATGACTTTGTGTAGTTTCGATATGGCAGGTGTAGATTGAGTTTCATCGTAGAGTCTCTTGAAGCTGTTTATTTTAGCTTTCCTAATTTTTTTGTTGTAGGTTGTGAGTTCCTCGGTGTAGCTTTATCAGAGTTCTCCCTCACTCTTTGCCCTATTAAAGCATTTGCGTGTTTCGGATCTTGGCTCTGACATATGATCATTCCACCATGGTACATCCCTACAGCTTTTGCTCATTTGTAAGGGGCAGCTCGATTCGTAAGCTGATTAATAAGTTTGAATATATTATTTCTTCCCTGAAAAAATTGAAATTTTACTAAACTACCAGTAATTTGCTACATCGGTTCTGTCTCCACTTTTATGTATTGGTAACTATATATTACATGCATATTTAGCTATGAAGAAGCTATATTCACTTTTGATCCCGCATAATTTAACAAGCGACCGAGGAAAGGTTCGTGTCAATGGGTGCAAGGAAATGTTGAAAAAATACGAACGCAGTGCTTGAAAAAACAATTATAAGAATGTGTCAGGTGACAAGTCTTGGACCTATGCGCATAAGTCCTAAAGTAAATAGCAGTCAACCGTATGGCCTTTTCATGGTGAATCAAAACAAACAAAAGATGCCCTCGTACGAAGTAAATGCTTGCCTGTTTTTTTTTTTATCCAAAACAGCATTGTTGAAACCGTGCCTTTAGAGAATTGTAGAATGTTCAGTACTAAATAGTACCCAGCCAGTTGTTTGCTAGAAGTCTTCAGTGAATTAAGGACAACAAACCAGGTACGACGGATCATTCTCCTCCATGACAAGTAACGTTTTGAGTATTGAAAACTTGGAATTGTTGGGACATCCGCAGTAAAGCCCTGATTTAGCACACAATGATTTCTTTGAAGAAATTGAAGAACTGCAACTAAAACATGATACTTTTAATTTACATAAAAAGATTAAGGAATTGGCAGGTATACAAACGGAAACATCCCAATCTATTATGCAACGCAAATGGAGAAATAATAACCGATCTACAAGAAAAGCTTATGACTTGGAAGAATTATGTAGAAGAATTGTTCGATGATGAAACCCAAGAACCTAATATAGATAACATACAAGGCGACGAAGGACCAGACATAACTAAAGAAGAAATACTATACGCCATAAAAACAATGAAGAATGGTAAATCACCGGGTCCAGATAGTATTACATCGGAACTTCTCAAGCTTGTGGAAGGTGATTGAGTGAATATTCTTGTCGACCTTTTTAACTGCATTTACAAAACAGGAGAAATACCAAAAGAATGGCTCCTGTCAACTTCTATCACCATACCAAAAAAGGTAAACGCAAAACAGTGCACTGACCATCGCACAATAAGCCTAATGGAACACACATTAAAAGTATTCCTCAAAGTTTCACACAAGAATTCACAGAAAACTAGATGTGGATATTAGTGATACTCAATTCGGATTTCGGAACGGGCTTGGAATAAGAGAAACACTATTTGCACTTAACGTCATATTCCAAAGATGTCTAGATATGAACCAAGATATGTATATGTGCTTCATTGACTACAATAAAGCGTTCGATAAAGTATGTCACGATCATCTAATGAGACTGCTGGTAGAAAAAAAACTGGGACAAAAGAGACATCAGGATTATTTCCAAGATTTACTATATCCAGAAAGCGGATATTCGAATAGAGCAAGAGATAACGGACGAACTCGAGATTAAGAAAGGCGTAAGACAGGGATGTATACTTTCATCAATCTTGTTCAACCTACACTCAGAGGATATCGTAAACAGAGCAATTTCAGAGCAAAATATAGGTATTAAAATAAATGGCATCTCAATAAACAACTTGAGATATGCCGATGACATGGTTGTAATTGCAGAAACTTTGGAGGATTTTCAATTAACAGAATAGTAGAATGTAGTGAAGAATATGGATTATCACTTAACATCAGTAAAACAAAAACCATGGTGCTATCTAAATCACCACAAAACTTCCCTGACATAACCGTGCATGATCAAAGAATTGAACGTGTGAGAAAATATAATTACCTGGGAACTGTTATCAACGAAAATAACGATAGCTCTGGAGAAATCAGAATAAGAGTGGAAAAAGCTAAAGCTATGTTTATTAAAATGAAGAAGGTGTTCTGCGGACGAGATTTAAGCCTTAAACTTCAAATTTGCCTTGTGAGATGTTACTGTCAGTTCTTTACTACGGAATGCAAGCGTGTACATTGAAAAAGATTGATACCAAGAGGATGGAAGCATTTGAGATGTGGATGTACCATAGAATATTAAGAATATCGTGGACAGAGAGAGTAACAAATGTGGAGGTTTGGTGAAGAATGCGGAAAGAGAAAGAATTAGTCCTTACTATTAAAGAACGCAAACTGCAATACTTGGGACATGTTATGAGGGGATATATCCAGGGAAAAATAATAGGCAAAAGATCCATAGGAAGAAGAAGGCATTCATGGTTAAAGAACTTAAGAGAATGGTACAATTGCAACAACTGCCAACTGTTTAGATCTGCAGTGTCAAAGATACGCATAGCATTGATGATAGCCAAACTTCGGAACGAAGGCGGCACCTAAAAAAGAAGAAGATTTCTTTTTGTTTCCATACATGATTAATAAAGTACGTTGTCGATAATTTTTTACGCCAGAAAAGGTGGTTGGTGTGATCAAAAACCACTTTTTGGCAATATCATTTTTACATGCAGAACCGTATTTGTTCATTATTGTAGTTCCATCCAGCTGGTAAATAAACACTTTTAAATTAATTTGCTACCATTGATAAATTGATAAATTTTATTAATGTAACTTCAAACATAAGAATTATATTCAAACCTGTTCTGATGTTTACCCTTTAATAAAGTTATATCTATTGTTTTTAAATAATTACAATATACCGCAATAAGAATTTCCCATGTACATGCCGCATAAAAACTATTATTATATTGATGTATATCACCGGATCGTGACCACATCTTTAACCTTAAAATAAAATAAAAATAAAACATAAATGGTTATGCAAGTGAATTATTAAGTCGTAAAAAGCTTAACGGTTCTAAAATGAATAGAATAAGTTTTTGTTAACGATAATTTAATACAGCGTATACCAAAAATTATTTTACGAGTGGTTGTGTATTTTATTTTACCGACGAAAATAAGACAGAAGCACTAGATTCAGCGTGTTCAGGCATATTTATATTTTCCCACACTAGAATTACACTTTTTTTGAATATGTAATGTAATCAGATGAGAATACGCAGTAATTATTTATCCTGTTTGTATTATTTCGGCATGTAAACTCATAGATTTAGGAAATACTAGATTATGCGTTCCCAATATCGGCTATTTCAACAGTGCGAGAGAGAAAGAAGAGTGAAATCACTATTCTCCTCTCTTTTTAGTTGGCGACGCAATAGAAATCATGATTTTTTAATAGAAATTATGATTTAAATAAAAAATATTTATTGTAATATTTCAAACAACTTGCAAAAAAAAATCACAAACGACTTAATGACTACAATGCAACGCTTAAGAATGTAAGAAAATATAAACTGTACATTATCCCATTTATGTTTATGTTCCTCCTCCGAAACTAAAATTTTCTTAAAGAAACTGGAGCGTCCGTTCAATTTGAGTGCTAGTGGTAGCAATTCTATACCTTCAAATAATTTATCAATAACTTCTAAAACCAAATTTATTTCTTCTTGAGATAACTTATACTTTTGTTTTTGGGGATCAAACATATATGTTACGAAATGACACAGTGTTAATACTTGTTCATATCGACGATGAAATGCTTGGTTTTTTGTAGAAAAAGCTCTAGCTCTTCTTTGAAATATTCTTGTGGGTGTTTTCATTGTTCTACAGTATCTGAAATAGTTGCATTTTTTCTTTATAAAATACCAAGGGCACTGCTGTAGATTTCAAAATATTTATATATTCTTCGGCTGCCTATCCAATATTGGATACTTTTTGGTACATGGCGGAATCAATCTCTTTTTTATTTTCACCACAGATTTTTAAACAGTCAACAACGCTATTTCAACACACATCGCTTAGAACAATTAATGCATTGCTCCCTGCTTGGCTGAATTTCGCTTGGGCTAAAGGATTGTTACGAAAATATTTGGTTACTTGATCAATGTATTCTTCAATGCCTTTTATTTCTAAGCATAGCCAATTCAAGAGATGTGTCGAGCAATCATAGATTACAAGTTTAGAACTGGTTCGTTCTTCAATACAAAAATATAACAAAACATGGATATTTTAGTTCAGGTTGACGAAGTTTTAAGGAAAGGAAATTAAACATCTATTGCTAAAGATCCTATATCTACAATTGCAAGAAGAATTTATCGCCCCCTAAAAAAACATGAACGGTATATTCTTGAGAGGACACGAACTAAGTTGACGCCACACCGCAGCAAAACTCCACATCTTTATAGACTTCCAAAGATACACAAACAAGACATGCCATTACGACCTATCACGAGATCCTAGAACTCTCCGACTTCTGAGCTTGCAAAGTTTTTTCTTCCAATCCTGAGACCATTACAAGGAAATACATCGTCCTGGGAAATGGCAACATTTCATAGAAAATATACGTGAAATTTAACTACAACTGGAAGACTGTTTTATTAGCTTTGACGTGGAAAACCTATACACCAACGCTCCAGTTAAAGAGTCACTAAAAATCGTGAGGAAGACACTTGAAAAAGACCAGACCTGAGCAAAAAGAACATCTTTATCTCAGCACGCCGTCATGGGCTTGCTAGAAAGTTGTTTGACTAATTCATGTTTCCAGGAAAAAGATAAATTATACATCCAGGATGATGGACTATCGATGGGCTCCTCACTCTCACCGATAGTCGCAACATATTTTTATGAAATGATTCGAGACTTTTGAAATTGAATCCGCAATTAAAAAACCAAAATTATGTCTCAGATACGTAGAAAATACCGTTATTTTCTGGAATGGAAACGATATAATATCAACGTTGTTTTCAATCCAAATAACTCTCTGAGAAACTGACTCACTAGGGTGAAACCAACAACTCAAAGGAACATGAAAAACTGTGTGTGTCAGATACCATGTGAATGTGGCAACTCCTACGTTGGCAAAACAAAGAGTTTCATTGACGTAAGGATCAAAGAACTCCAAAAATACACATATCGAGGAGAAACAATAAAATTTGGTACCGCCAACCATGTCTGGACTCATGGACCTCTACATTAAAAGTCTGAAGCTAAAAAACTACACCGAGAACAACACTGGAAAAATGGAAATTCAAAGATGAAGCGGTTATACATCAGAACCCCAGTTGCTTCAGTAAATCAGCATAAATGGGACTCTGAAATAGCACGCATGACTGCAATCATCTCAGTCACATTCCACTGCATTTACTTTTGGTATAAATAATTGTGTAGCTTTTGAATTTATTTTGTTTTGTTGATCTATGAGTTACAAAACTGCTAATAAATGAATAAGTATTGGTTCTTTTCTTTTTCTGGATCAGCTCGGAAAAGTTTGGTAGGGATATAAAATTACATGTTGATATAACTGATGAAACTAAATTTGCATTCTCTTTAGTTTGTTGTGAAATACTCTGTTGCTTATCTAAAACCAAAAATTTAGTTTTAATCTCAAAGAAGTTTTCAAGAATAATGGTTCTTTTTGATAACTCCGTAGAAAATCTTAAAATTACATTTTCGGAAAAATAAAAAACCAGTGTCATTAATTATTAAGAAATAAACAATCACGGTGTCAAAAATCATTTACAACGGATGGTAGGTTTTGAAAAAAAACCATGAAAATAACCGGACAATTTTAAAGTACCGTGTTAATTTTGTTCAAAACTGTGTTACTTAGCTAAGTACACTAATTAACTGCCTATATTGCACCTTGCTACTCAGTAGTCTTAGTACCAAACTCCTGATGTATCTTAAGGCTTTGGATTAATCCTTGAATTTCTTTTTTGCATCTGTTACAAATTCCTCTACAACCAGATTTACTGGGATCCATTTTCTTAACATAAAATTGCCCTATATAGTGTTTCCACCCAGCTATTTCAACAAAAATAATTATTTGAATGAAAACTACACCATTCCTCTGAATTAAAACACAATCAGTAATATAACAAAATGAGTTCAAATTATTATCCTTGAACAGTGACACAGAAACAAGTAAACGATTCCTAACAAGAATTTTCTGGCAGGAAGAGCCGCTAAACCGCCAAAGACAAGTTTTGACAAAGCAAAAAAAAAAGGAAAATATGCCTTGATCTACTATTAGGCTAGTGAAAAAATGAAAAGTAACAGAAAGCCTACGATTTTTGATTTTAAAAATCATAATCAACACAACCTGGCTGCTTTCACTCTTCTTTCTTTCTTGCCCTATGGGAACGGCTGGTATTAGGGACACGCAATTTAGTATTTCCTAAATTTTGGTGTCAACTTAGCCATGGTGAATATGTTATCATCTTGAAACAGCTTATGCATTTAATGATGACATCAAAATTATTTTAAAATTAAAAAATAACCAAAAAGCAAACGAGACAACTCCCCATTAAACGTTATAAGTAAGTGTAAATTAAACGTAGTCAGACTCTACCTGCCGTAGTATCTGAAGCCAATAATTTTGTTTATAATAAAAGAGCTCTCATTAATATTCATATCCTTTAAAATATCTTTCCCAGGTAATTAAGAGCCAATAAAAAGGTTTTATTGATGTATTTTAATTTTGAACTGTGCAAATTATAAACAATCCGTAAACAGCTAATTAAAAATGATGTTAAGCTTTATATTATTATCGTAATTCATCTTTTAAAAATTAATAAATTTTTAATAATTTTAAATCAATTAGCGAATTTCTTCTGCCTATACATAAACCCGATAGTCCGGGAACCCGGTGGGTTTATTAGTTGATGAAGAGACATAGCTCCACAAAAGTTTTTATATGTATTGTGACTCTCTGATTACAAATATCGAGGGTGGATTCCCGAAAATTGGTCAGGTAATTTTTTATAAAAAAATAGTTTTTTTTTGTAAAATAATAAAATTATTTTCGTGTTCCTCGACCGATTCTAAGCCAAGAGTGAAAAATATCGTTAAACATTTAAAAAGTGACATTTTTGCTACTTTTTAACATGCATAACTTTTTATTAAATGACTATTTTCAAATAGTGTACATAACAGTTCAAAGTTTAAGTCAAGTACTATAGGATGGAATTGCTTGCAGTGCGAAAATGCCATAGTTTTATTGCTTTTTGATGCTGTAAATAGATAGCGTTTCATCAATAAAACGTACGCGCCGCCGTGTATGAGCGGAAGTTGAAGTCTACTTACAGGCGCTCTCCTAATGCACATAATCCATTATAGCTTTCTCTGATCGTTGTATTAATACTTTAAACATATTTTAATATACATCTATTTTTATTTATTAATTATGAGCATCTAATCATAAAATAAATAATAGAATAACATAAAAAACTTCAGTTGTTATAACTGTTTTATCATGTGTTGGTGTGCTGCTTTAGCTTTTATTTTAATAATTTTTATACATTTTCTTTCATGCGATAAAAAGTTTGATACTTGATTTTCAAAATTAGTAAACTTTCTGGTGAAAAAATTAACATAGTTTTGTTTTAAATCTGATCTTAAAATAATCGGGAAGCTGTATATAATTTTTCACCACAAGTCCATAATTCCATCTCATTTAGTTAAGAATTTCCTTTGTGTCACGTTTTCTCGAAAATAATGCTGTTGTTAATATCTATCACATAACTATTAGAGTATCTCTTTCATAATTGCTTTAATATTAATTCTTTTAAAGCACTCATTGATCATATGGTACTTGAACAAATCTTACAATTACATCAATCGCATTCAAGAATCACATCTTATATTGAATTAATGTTTATCTAAAGTTGTTTGACACTAGCGTCTAGAATTATATGCATAAAGTTTCTTATAAAATTATTTTTATCTTCTTTGGCTGTAAAATTCAAGCGATAAAACACAATGTCCCAATGCAAATCGGCAGTGTTGCATATTCGACACCTATCTTGGTTAGTGCTAGTTAAATTTATGCCTTTTTATTTTCTTGACAAATAATGCACAATAAATGTTATAGAAATAATCTTTTTTGGATTTACTTATATTTTTACCCTCAGTAACTAGTATATTTCGAATATAAAACTGAACAGTGCACGTCAAAGTATGGGCAGTAGTGTCATTAGCGAGTTGCAACCTGATAATTTATGAGCTCGGAAAGATATTAATTATATATTATAATTGTTCTAATCGCTGAATCTCAGATTAATAATACTGTTTAACTGATATGCCATTTAGGTCATTGATTGTAAGGAATACGTTTCTCTAACACTCAAATATGATAATATCACAAAGTGCTACTAAATTCAGGGTTGCGTTTTTGAAAATGGGGTAAAAATTTCAAAAATAACTCAAAAACTTTGCATTTTTAGCATAAACATATATTACGATTTTTTGTAGAGAATTGAATTTCCTATCGAAGCGTATTCTTCGAAGGTCAAAAAGATTATTTTTTCTGTAAAATAAATGCAAAAAACAAAGGGAAAAAATCAAAATTTCGCAATACATTTTCTCAAACTTTTTTCTGAGTATTGCTACAGAAAAGAAAGCTGACGTTTCATCCGTTAAAATGAGTTAAAAAATTTTTTTTTTTAAATCAAATTTAGCTGAAATACAGCCCTTTGAAATTTAGCACTTTTTTTTTCAATTTCTATAGATGTTTTTTACATTATTTTCTATGCATTTTTAATTTTTTATATATATATATATATATATATATATATATATATATATATATATACGGTTTTTGTTGAGTATCGATAGCGTATTATTAAAATAGAACTTTTTTCTTGTAATAAACAATTCAAAATTAAAATGTTTAGAATATTGAAAATGTGACAAAAGCCAGCCTCAAAAGAACTGATGGCAAACATACTCTTAAGCAGTACATGATAAGTATTATAAAAGTTATATACGTGAGACAAATATTACTGCTGTTAAGAGAAGAAAAGCAAGTAAAAAGCAGCAAAATCGATCTTGGCTTTTTTATATGGAGCGAAATCGAATCTTTAGCTAAATGTCGTTTAGCATCATTTAAAATCATGTCCAAGAATATGACATTTAAACTGTCACAATTACCTCTGACATCTGATGCTGCAAGACTGCATGGACTGCGAACTTATTTCCAAATGCAAAAATGAAAATGGTAGAAATTAAATGCTATTTAATGGATTTGGAATTTGACGAAAAATGATTTGATATCAATTCCTGCAACCCAGCCACCGGCACCACAGTCTTTGCTTGAGATAGCATGTAAATGTTTGAAAGGTTGTTAAGCAAACTGTAGTTGCGGAAAATGAGTTATTAATTGCTTCATTTTCTGTGAAGAATACACAGGAGTCTACTGCGGAAATGCAGCTAATCATGACATTTCTGAAGCCGATATTGAAGAAGATGTTGATGAAGAAATAGGTATTGCTCTTGACAATGTATGATATGTATTATTATAAAATGAATATAACATTAACTTTGCATAAATACATATTTTTTAAATTAAAAATGCGAAGGAAATTATGTAAAAGAAAAATTGACAAAAATTGCAAAAAAGTGATAAATTTGAAATCTCAGCCAAATTTAAATGAAAAAATTTTCAAAAACTCGTTTTACCGGGTGAAGTGTTAGCTTCTTTCCTCTGAAGCACTGCTATATCTATTCCGGAAAAGTTCTAAACAACAGTTTGAAAAAAAATGCGAATTTTTGGTTTTCTTCCTCTTGGTTTTTTGCATTTATTTTTCAACAAAAATAGTTTTTTTTTGACCTCCGAAGAACATGTTTCGATAGGAAATTCAATTTTCTACACAAAATCTAATTATATATACCTATATATATATATATATATATATATATATATATATATATATATATATATATATATATATATATATATATATATACATATATATATATACATACATATATATATATATATATATATATATATATATATATATATATATACATATATATATATATATACATATATATATATATATATATACATATATATATATATATATATGTATATATATATATATATATACATATATATATATATATATATATACATATATATATATATATATATATATATATATATATATATATATATATATATATATAGATACATATATATATATATATATATATATATATATATATATATATATATATATATATATATATATATATATATACGGGCGATATATATTTGACTCATATTGTAATCAGATCCGACTCCACTACGACTGTGTTGGCGCGACGGTAAATAAAAAAAGATATATATCAAAAGTCGATACACCGCGTTCCATGTATCGAGTTTTGACATATATCTTTTTTTATTCACCGTCGCACCATGAGATGGCGGTTTTGAGTAAACCATCGAGATATCGCCTCTGTTGTCTTGTTTGCCGTTTTTTAATTTTAAAATTAGCTTATCGGGCACAAATGCGAGGTGATGGTTTGTACTGAATGCAGTGGCCTGACGAAACTCATATTAGGACGAAACAGCGCTGTCGTCATTTTTCGGACTCGGAGTCTTTGCATTATTTTGGTGTTCTCCGCACCTTTTAACACTAAAGTAAAGTTTATTGACAAATCCTATGTCCGCTTAACCGAAATTTATTATATATATATATATATATATATATATATATATATATATATATATATATATATGTATACTGTACTGAAAATTAATGGTTTTTGAGTTACTTTGTGATTTTATCATATTTGAGTACCAGAGGGACGAATTCAGTCATCAAAATACTGTTACTTATTTGTTACTTACAAAAAGTTATAGTCAATAGCTTAGAAATTAAATGCTATTTAATGGGTTTAGAATTTGACGAAAAATGATTTGATACCAATTCCTGCAACCCAGCCACCTGCACCACAGTCTTTGCTTGAGATAGCATGTAAATGTTTGAAAGGTTGTTAAGCAAACTGTAGTTGCGGAAAATGAGTCATTAATTGCTTCATTTTCTGTGAAGAATACACAGGAGTCTACTGTGGAAATGCAGCTAATCATGACATTTCTGAAGCGGATATTGAAGAAGATGTTGATGAAGAAATAGGTATTGCTCTTGACAATGTATGATATGTATTATTATAAAATGAATATAACATTAACTTTGCATAAATACATATTTCTTAAATTAAAAATGCGAAGGAAATTATGTAAAAGAAAAATTGACAAAAATTGCAAAAAAGTGATAAATTTGAAATCTCAGCCAAATTTAAATGAAAAAATTTTCAAAAACTCGTTTTACCGGGTGAAGTGTTAGCTTCTTTCCTCTGAAGCACTGCTATATCTATTTCGGAAAAGTTCTAAACAACAGTTTGAAAAAAAATGCGAATTTTTGGTTTTCTTCCTCTTGATTTTTTGCATTTATTTTTCAACAAAAATAGTTTTTTTTTGACCTCCGAAGAACATGTTTCGATAGGAAATTCAATTTTCTACACAAAATCTAATTATATATAGCTATATATATATATATATATATATATATATATATATATATATATATATATATGTACATATATATATATATATATATATATATATATATATATATATACTGTACTGAAAATTAATGGTTTTTGAGTTACTTTGTGATTTTATCATATTTGAGTACCAGAGGGACGAATTCAGTCATCAAAATACTGTTACTTATTTGTTACTTACAAAAAGTTATAGTCAATAGCTTAGTTAATAAAATGTGTATAATACACTTTCTACATTACGTATGTATGTGTATTTTATTTAATATGCCACATTTTAAACAGGAATTATAATTATTATGCAGAACAGACATTAACACGTCCGCCCTCAAAGATAGTTATAATGACTGAAGATCCTTATGCTGATGTATGTTTATTTTATGATTGTATGCTTATAATTAATAAATATAAATAGATATATAAATTTAACTTCGAAAAGTCAAATTAAGTTTGGTTTCAATCAAAACTTAATTCAATAAAAACTCTTTATTGAATCGAACGGTAACATAGCGAAGAACGTATTATATAACCACAAAATTAAGGAATTATTTCAAAAGTCCGCTTGATGTAATTTTTTGTTAAATTGTTAGGAAAATTGCATAAAGCACCGGCGAATTTTTATTAATCTGTTGATTGTAGTGTTAACGGATATTCAATAACAGAGCAAAATTTAACATAATAAGTATGTAAGTGACCTCATTTTATGTTTTGCGCCGCACACTCCAAATACAATGAACAATACGTAATGTTCTTATACGTAATGCACTCCTCTGCAGATTTAAAATTTAAAATTGTTTTTGTGTTTTCAGTACTGCAAATAAGAATTCATTGGCGGGGTAATATTTTGACAACTAAAAAAATAGTATTCATTTATTTTTTGATATCTGAGAGTCCGTACTTTTGGGGGCCCTCTGTCTGACAATTGTTATAGTTGCCAGAGGTTTTTATTGTCACATATTTATTACAGACATACAACCATTACAATTGAACTTGAACTATGCCTTAAATGTGTTTATAAATAAGTAATGATTATGTTATTTTTTGAATCACTGAAATATCCACTCAGTATGGTTTTATTTCATTAAGGATATTATCGAGAAAATTGACCCAACGATGATCTATGTATGTATTTGCGTAGAGTTGGGGGTCTGTACACTGCGACCTGGTAGATCTATTATGCCCCCCCACTGGAATCTTAGGATGTTGGACGGCTTTAAGGTGGGTAGCTTCCCTTCTTCGATTTGGTGTGTTCCCAAGAACCGTATCCTAGAGTTTTCTAGAGCGCTGCACTCTGCAAGGATACAAATAGAGGTTTCGTCCTCCTCCTCACAGAATCTGCATTCTTCTGTTTCTACCAGTCCGAGTTTCTTGAAGTTCTCCTTCAGGTGGCAGTGCCATGTTAGGACCCTTCTCAGAATTCTGAGCTGGTTTTTACTTAAGCTTATTCATTCCTTGAATCTCTTCTGGTTGTAGTTCCCCAGAAGTATCTTTGCTTGTCTCAAGCCTTACAGCTTCGTCTAATGATTGGATCTCCTGCTTTCTTTTTCTTCCAGCATTACGCTGCTACTGAAAAGGTGCATTCAATACTTTCCAGTTTTCTACAAGGTTTGTCAAGCCTGGTGTGCTTAGTGTAATATCTAGCACTTCTTCACTTACCTTTGTAACAAATGTAGGGGCATTTCCTATATTGTTTATGGTAAGATTACATTTTAAGATGTATTCTAAAAGCTGCTCTCACTTCTTTAATTGATCTTGTTGACCCAGATTGTGTTGTGAGCGTTGGTATCACACTCCAATAGTAGTGACAGTTTCTTTTTCTGGTAGTACTCTACCAGTCTTTGCACTTCTAGTGGTGGTATAGACCCTTCTCCTATGAAGTAGCATGAGGCTATGATAATCTCTAGCTTTTTCATCTTTAATTCGATATATGCTCAAATAGGAACGAGGTTAAGAATTCTGAAAGGTTAAAATAATTAATATTCTTCCTTATCATGATACATGTTCGGGTGTGTCATCACTGACATGATATATTACCTTAGTATCCTTGCAGTGTAATCCTTTTACCTGATTTTTGTTGACTCATGGTCCCCCCCCCCCACGGTTTTTAGTGAACGTCCTAGCGATTACAGCTGTGGCGACCTTAGCATGATTAATATTCACTTGGGTAATGTTAATGCCTGCCATTTCCTGTTATTGGAAGAGAGTGTTGTTTGCTCCCGTGAGGGTAATGTCCCCCCTGTCATCTTCTCCTTCGGTTTCTTCGACCTCCGTTGTCGTTTCGTCAAATGATGGTGCTCCGAGATGGAGGTCGGAGATGTGACGAATTTTCACTCTCGCCACATCGGTTGACGATGAAATTGAAGTCATTGAAAACCGGTTATAGAGTTTCCACGTAGTTTTAGAGAATAATTAAATGAGACTATGTATATGTAATGGATGACAAAAAATAGAAAAGAACACACAGCACTTTGACTCTTTTATCAATATTTGTAAATATATATATATATATATATATATATATATATATATATATATATATATATATATATATATATATATATATACGATACAAATTTAACTGTATTAAGTAGATTGATAGTAATTTGTAGACCAAGTAATTTAAATTTCGGTTTCCACATATTAATCAAATATGTATTAAATAAGAATAAAATAATAATACATTTTAGAAGATAACAATATAAATACAAATCGGTAAATCGCAAAACCAAAATAAAATATGTCGAATTGGTTATTTTCTAATCGCTTCGATGAAAATAAATAAGGTAAAAAACCAGACAACACTTATTAAGCCGTCCCGTCATGCACGTGATCTACATACCAATGGGTCTTCTGACACAGTTAACTCAGATATGTAGTCGATAACTAGTGAAATAAAGTTATTTAACATTTATAGATACGGCTTGTAAATAGAGCACAAAACAATTCAAAATTTAAGTCACATACGGCAGATATTCTTGGTTACCCGTATTAATAGTTCAAGTTTAAGATTCTTTACATTTTTGGAATCCTCTTTTGTGACTATTGTTCAGAGATTTGTTAAGTTTTTGTGTTATTTTTCTGATCATTAGCTACCTATTGGAAGATTGGACAACCTTAATTTTGATCCTGGATGTAAAATTTCATCGTGTGTCACTTTCTTATGGAAGGAGTCGGGGTTTGCATCCACAGATTCCAACGGGTGCAATTTAATGTCACTATTAAATACCTATTTTCGAAAATCATTCTGTCAAATTTCTTACAAACACTCCTTCAGTAGATTTACGACTTCATCGAAATTGCATTGATCAACATTTAATACTCTGGTTTTTGGGGAACAAATTGAAGGAAAAATATCCTAGGCAAGCATTTGCACAGCCTGAGATTTATCGCTGATATCATGATTTTTGAAAGAGATGAAGAAAAGATTGTGAAGCAACTATAGGCCGATGCTATTAAATTCTAATCTGAAATAACCTGAATCAACATGAACTTGCCTGAGATTTGCTGATGATATAATAATATTTTCATGAAATGAAAAGGAGATGCTCTAATAACTACAGACTGGATCCAAAAAAACGGGATTTATAAGAAACAATTTTAGGATCAAAATTATGACAAATATATCATCAGAAGAAATAACAATCAGGATTCATGGACAAACAATGAACAAAGTATACCTAGGGCAAATAACATCCTTCGATAAAGAAACACCAAGACCTGGAAGTTTGTAGCTGAACTATTTGGCAAATTGGCTAAGCAACCATAGAATTCTAATTACTACAGTATGCTGTTAGTAAGAGAAAGCAAAATCAACGAGTGGATAAAACAGAAAATACAATTGACAAATATAATAGAAAACATCTGCTCTTTAAAATGACAGTGGGCAGGGCATGTGGCGAGACCCTCGAAAAACTGGTCACATTACTAAATAGAGTTTTCGGGGGAGAAGGAAAGCGCAAAACGACATCGACGCATTCACAGTAGCACCTTGAGGCACAAATTCTTTGTGGAGGATGCCTTTGGAGTAAAAAAAAAATGACCAACATTGTCTTAATTTTTGATTTTTGAAAACGCAATTTCTTTGGTTGATAAACAATAGCACGAGACATAACAGATCCACCATAACCCAATTTTTACATTTTAACGTTTCTGTTGCACTTTTACTAGCTTTTAATAAAATTATGACCGCGACCACTTTGATACTACCACGTAAACTGCTACTGAACAGCTGCATGTGATTCAATGGACTTGAAACTTTATATGGGGGTAGAGGAAAGTTGTAGTAACTAGCTGCCAAAATTTTATGAAGATAACGTTAGTAATGCCGATTTTATAGCGACAGTCTTAAAACAGATGGGGCATATTGTGTTTTTATACATAAGTACTCATTATAAGTATTCCAAGGCACTCTTTGTTTTTTTTTTTCATACAAATCCAAGGTATTCAAAAATAATAAATGGCTTCGCTACATCATATTCTGTCAATATCATAAATTATTCGCGATATAAGCTCCAACTTTGATTGTCGATGATTTATGGCTTGTCGAGATACTGATTATTGAGACTGAATCAGATAACAATAGGAAATATTTATGCGCAGAATAGTTTTAGTTTTCTTTATAATATTGTTCAGTCAAGTTCGGAATGAGACAATTTTAATGTTTTTCGGAAAATTTTCTAAGAGCTAATTTATTCCTTTGCTATGAAAAAAAACAACTAACTGCGTGTTGCCTAGCAACTTTTAATAGCGACAGCCTTTCCTTATTCGTGTGTCAAATTTGATTTATCTCGTTCATTATTTTATGTTTTATCACGTGTTTTGCAACCAAAAATTAGCTTGTGCAATTAAAATATCGCAGTAAAATTTTTAATACAGGGTCATACCTCCCTAAAAATATTCACGAATTATATTATTTCCTCTTCTTTAAGCAGTGATCGATCTATCCAATAGATATGGACCTCCGTCATACCATTATTGGTGTTGGGAAACTATATAAAAATTAAGCACGCCGTATGTTTTCAGGTTATTGTGCTATCTGTGCTAAGGTCGTTTTGTGCTTCTTTTCTCCCCTCAAAACTCCATTTAGTTTTCCGGGTTTCTCACCACATGCCCTGCCTACTGCCTTTTTAAAGAGCAGATGTTTTCTATTATATTTGTTTTTTGTTTTTTCTGTTTTATCCATTCGTTGATTGCAGTAATTAATTCTATGGTTACCTAGCCAATTTGTCCAATGGTTCCCGGGTAAAGATCACTCTTACAACAAAACTGTAATAATTTTTTCACCAGAAAGTCTATAAACTCTGAAAACACTCTTAATGCTGAACTGAAGTTCCTTATGCTATTATGCTATTATTTTATAACTAGATACTTGTAATTATAATATATATATATATATATATATATATATATATATATATATATATATATATATATATATATATATATATATATATATATATATATATCAGCGCCTGTAAGTAAACTTCCCCTTCTTTTCATACACGGCGGCGCATAGGTTATAACTGATGAAATATTACTTATTTCTAGCATTAAAAAGCAATAAAAGCATTACATTTCTGCATAAAAACTAATCCTAGCTTGTAGTTCTGAAATTAAACTATCAGTGACTGAACTCAGAATTTGAAAAAAATTTATTTGATTAAAAATTATTTATATTAAAGTTGGCAAAAATGCTATTTTTCAAATGTTTAAAGATTTTTAACTGAAAAATTATGTGTTGGATGGAAAAATCACAAGAGACATTTTGAGTCGGCTTAGAAACACGAAAATAATTTGCGTTTTTTTTTTTTGATTATACCAAATTATCTAATAATTTTTTCGGGAATCTACCCTGGATATTCGTAATCGGGGGGTTAAAGTACATATGAAAACTTTGGTGGAGCCATGTCTCTTTATCGTCTACGAAAACCCACTGGTCTTTCCAACTAATAATTTTTTTGTTAAACTCCGAAGTAATCGTTGAAATTGAGAATCATTTCTTTAGCCTACAGTATGCAAAAAAACGGCAAATTATTTTTTTCTCCGCCATGTCATAATTATTTTTTAATTCTCTCAAAATGCGTTAACCTTTCAAAAAATTTTATAACATTTATTAGACGAAAATATTAATGTGTACATTTTTTAACCTCCGAAAATGATGTCTTCCTCTTTCTGCGATTTATCAATGACGTTTATACTACGGAGATTTTTATAATGATGTTTTCACCCTAATTTAAGCAAAACAGAACTGTATTAGTTTGTCTCTGATAACTTCACAACTCATCCAGTTAAACTGAAACCGATTTAAACTCTATCTTTGTCCTGACGAGTGTTTAAAAAACCATAGAAACTTACGTTTGGTTAAAATCATAAATTAATTTAAAGTTTATTTTACAAATATACATGCTTACAAAAAATCGTTCAACGATTTGCTTGAAAGCTTTCATTGTTCATTTGAATAACCACCAAAGTCAGTAACTGAAACTATAAAAAGAATTATATTTTTTTGTTAGTTTTAATTTTATTTGTTGCTTGTGAAATATGGATCATTGGGCTGCAAGATACAGTTTCTTGACTTATTGACGTTGTGCTCTATTTGCTTCATGGTAATTAAAATAAATCATTTTTCATGAAATACATTAAATATTACTTATTTGTACCCATATTTTATTGGTATATAATAATGCGTTTTGGTTTTGCTACTGAAGATAAATTTATTGATTAACTCTGATATAAAGTATAGAGTAATTATAACGCCCAGACGCTTTATGTCATATATAGACTCTTATTCTAATTATTACAGAAAATTTATTTGATGTTGGAAATCTCTCTGTGATGATTTGAATTTTAGAAAACATATTATATAATATTCTTAATATATGTGTAGGTGCGGTTGAAATGGTAAACATATTAGCCCGTTATAAGCGTTAAAGCGTGTTCGAAGCAACGAAAGTTTTGATTATACTAAACAAATATTGTGATGCTCTGTGGTTTCATAATTTTATTGTATTTTTATTAGTAGATATTGCTTTCTTGTCATCTTCCTCATCATCCTTCAAAATTTTGTACTGATTAACGTTGTGGTCCAATATTGCGTAAAACTCTAATATTTCCTTCAAAAAAGCTAGTATTTTAGGTTGGTATTATAAAGAGTACACTTTGGGATGTTTTTAGTTTATTTTGTCCGAGTATTAGTTTTTAATTTGATAAATTATTTTTTTCAGGTTTTTAGTAATGTTATCTTAAAATTACCTTCCAATGTTTCGTTTGGGATTGCACTCGGCGTATGCAAGAATCACAATGCCACATTTTTACCTTATAGTTCAGTCACAATAGATATAAAAAGGTAGTAACTTCGCAAAAAGTCGCATAGAGTTGAAAATTAGCATAAGCCTTAAATACAGTATTACAAAGAAAATATCAAAAGTCCCCATCAATCCCATTTCTGCTAAAAAATATTATTGGGGGTCAAAAGTCAAAAATATCGGTTTTTCACCTTTTTCTTTTAAACGTTAAGTGTCATCGGAAAAATAGGTTAAAAGTAGATCATGTAATTCTCTACAGAAATTATTTTTATATTATTTTTCCTGCGAAACACTATGCCTGCGATATTGCAATTCCAAAAGTTGGAGAAGTAATTTTCGATTGAATTTGCACACAATTCCGCATCACCTTTGAGGTAATGTACTTGGTGCATTTTTTAACCTAATTTCTCCAGTAGGCATACTCTACGATCTATTGTGATTAAGTTTTATTATACAGTATCTTGTTGGTAATGATTAAAGTGGTACGGATTATTGTTGATTAAGGGACAATTGTAGTCTAACTGATAACCTTTAAATGCTACTTTAATAATAATGTCCTCATCTTCACTTTTTCTTCCTCTTCTTGCTGCATTTCTTTAGATTGTTTTAAGAGGAAAGCTATATCATTGATACCTTACGAATCCTCATGTGTTGTATTTGATTCAGCATTGGAGCAAAGACTGGCTTTGACAGTTGGTGCATACTAGTGAACAAAATAATCCGACTTCTTCACAACCACAATTTTTCATACAACTATTCTTTAAATTACAAAAAATAGTGTTAAGAAGTTTTTCTGGAGGAGGTGAGAGTAGAATTGAATTGGCTCCAAACTGTTATCTGCTATTTCCAACCCCAGTTTTCTGGATGAGAAGCAGTTGTTGGAGGAAGCCAAGATAGTTAAATTCTTTTAATGTTTTTCGTGTTTTCTAAAAAAACTCGATATCTATACTTGTCTATACAGTCAGTTTTTTTGGGACTGCATTATATAGTAAGAAGAAGGCCAGTCCAATTTGTGACGATGACTTTTGGAGAAGAGTCGATCTTTTTAAATACTTTTGCATAATCAATTAATTCACTACGTTTTTTTAATAATTTAAATATTATTGTTTTACCCCGTTGGAAAATTGCTAAAGTAGTATCGCAGCTAGTTACTGCATGTAAAAAATAAAATATGAGTTCGACCGTTTGAATATGCATTATATAATAAGAAGAAGACCAGTCCAATTTGTGACGATGAATTTTGGAGAAGAGTCGATCTTTTTAAATACTTTTGCGTAATTAATTAATTCATTACGTTTTTTAACAATTTAAATATTATTGTTTTACCCCTTTGGAAAATTGCTAAAGTAGTATATCAGCTAGTTACTGCATGTAAAAATAAAATATGAGTTCGACCGTTTGGATCTGCAGATAAACTTTCCGATTAATATATTTTTGTTCATAATGGAGCTTTTCCAGATTTTAAAAAGTAAGTAATATTATCAGTTAGTGTTCACGCAGTCAGTAATATTTACATATCCACATTTTCATCCACGACGATAATTATATTTGTTCTATTGAATTTTTCCATTGATGTTTGAATTATGAGAACATCAGCGTCATTATCAGCATTTTTTCACTAAAATGTTCGGAGCTGTAAATTTTTCACATAACATTGCAATAAAGGGAGACTTGTTGTGAGCATTTGCAAGAAATTATGTAAGTTTATTGAAATTGTCATAAATTGATCAAAAACGACATCAGAAATACAGATGTCGTTGTAGTCAGATGATGTTGTTCTGTAGCTTTAATATTTTTTGTTATAATCGGTATAATCATTAAATACTATAGTTAAAACGTGATGTAATAGATATCCTCTATCCATGATATAGATAACATTTGTGTTGTCAATTTCAATCTTCACAGATTAAAAGCGACTATAAATGGCCAACTTCTGTGTTTTACGCATTCCAATTGCATCGATGAGTGATAATGGGTAGGGGGCTAATTCATATTCGCAATTTTCATCCTCAAATGTTTTAATGATACTCATACGTTTAAATAATAATATAGGATCTATAGGTACCTTCTTATCATGAAATTTTATGGTGTTACTCATTGTTAAAAGAGTAACTGCTTTATTAGGGAGTTTTAATGTAGTATTATTAAGTATTTGGTCAGTCATTTAGTCACAGAAACCAACACAAAAATACCGAAAACCCCATTTTTTCTATTCATCTATATATCGTTCTCAAAGTTCATTCATTTTAAAAATATGTCATGATTTTTTTCAATAAATGTTTATTATTCTAAAGTGACTCAACATCTCGTTCAAATTTGAAATTGGGGAAATAACGGGTTATCGAAATATAAATAAATGAAGAACGCGGCGCGTGGCTCAGCTCGCCCACACGAACGCCTGGCGAATGCTTGCTATATTTATTTATTTTTATAACTATTTCTTCGATGTTTTAATGCCACATTTAATCTTTGTTTAAATAAGATGTTTTCTGCAGCATATTTTTGATCACCTTTTTTGACTAATTGGAGTTATTTGGAATTACAAATCTCTGTATTTATTTTTATTAAAGGATATGAAACTGATGATTCTAATGTAGAAAATTCCTTCAATTCAAGATGCTCTGTTTCTCGCAGAGTTTTACATAATAAAAGTATTGCGTTACAAATTTCGACTTCAAGATGTAAGAGTAATCAGAGCCGCTATTTGTGAATCCCACCACTATCTAGTAATATCAAGAATATATTTATCAAGTGATAACAGCAACCCACCAGAGAAAATTAACGTCGATTTCGATAAACAAACAGCGAATTGCCCTAAATAAATCTTGACAACTTAGACGGAGAAAACACTAGATACTTATGCCAACGGAGATTAAATAAATACTTGGATGAATGTATATAATTATTCTAGGAAAAATACCATACCAAAATATTATTGAAAGTATATACAAAGCAGTAAGGAAAGCATTAGGACACAAAGAAAGAAACATAAGCAACAAGCTTTGGTGGACAAAGGGGATCGAAAATCTAGTAAAAATATATTTAAGTACCAAAAATTCAAGAGAAAAACTGTCAACTTTAGAAAAAAAGAAATGTGTGATAATAAATGTAAATAGATGCAAATTGACGGAAAAAAATGCTCCAAAGTTTGATAATTCACTAAAACTATAAAGAATACTGGGCAGCAAACAGCGAAATAATATCTGGAAACCAATGGATTATGCGTTATCAGGAATTGCTAACTGAAAAGAGGGTTGAGTATGCAGCAAAAGCGGTTATAAATAATATACAAGGACAACAAATCGAAATAGATAGTAATGATGTCGTTAAAGCTATAAAAGAACTTAAAAATGGAAAGTGAGACGAATCTGAAGGCAGATACACAGACTTACATAAACGTGGAACAATAAAGCTTTTTAATGTGCTTACATGGATATCTAATAAATGTTTCAAAGGTCCAGAATCCCCTACACAATTATCTCAAGCCACAAAAAAAAAGAAGTCAGGCAAATTGCCAGCATTCCAGAGGTAGAACAATCACTAACATAGTGGGTCTACTTTACGGAAAAATACTCGGATGCCTCGTTGAAAAAGAATACAGCGAGAAAAAGAACACTGCGGATTTCATGGTGTTGGATCCTGAAATGATAGCATTTTTTGTATGAAACAAATAACTGAAAAAAGAGCCACTTCAAATCAAGATACTCACATATTATAGATTTTATTAAGGCCTACGATAACATCTCTTAAACGAAACTGTGGAAAATGACGACGAACACAAATGTAAACCATACACTTATTAGAGCTGTCCACAAAAAGGAAAGTAAGAAAAATTTCCATAATTACAGATGTATAACTAGCTCATTAAGTTGACTCTGTGGAAAAATACTATGTGATCTTATTAGAAAAATACAATGAGGAATGATAACATTTTTGTATGAAATAAATAATTGAAAATATGGCTGCTACAAATAGAGATTCATATATTTTTTATAGATTTATTTAAGGCCTTTGATAATATTCCTATAACTAAACTGTAGGAAACGACAACGAACACAAATACAAACCATACACTATCTAGAGCCGTACAAAATCTATATACAGATCCAATTTCAAAAATCAAAATGGAAAACAAGCTTTCCGAATCCTTTAAAATCACCTGGTTTAAGAGAGGGATGCACTAGCAGACGGCAAAGAAGTTCTTGAATACATGGCAAGAAAACTATAAGAAACATAATGTGTTCTATCAATAAACATTCAGAAAATCAAAATCAACGCATAGGAGATAATAAGAATAACCTCCAAATTAATAGGAATACAGAGGTAGAACGATGCGATGATCATAAATATTTACGAATCATCTTTGATAGAATGAGAACAGACTATAAAGAAATTTGTGCAAGAATTATCCAAGCTAGAAGAGACATAGGATGCCTAAAGGGGATATTGTGAAGCAAAAATAATAAATGACGAAAATAGGTATACAACACGATGATAAAAGACTGTTTAATTTACACGGCCGAGACTTATTGTCTGTTGCGTTCCTGCAATTGTTTTTGCGGATTCATATCTTTGTTTTAGCTACTTTTTCGTAGATATTTTATAGAAAAAGAAACAGGTGATACTATTGAGGTATGTCTTTGCCTAGTCGTAAAGGTTTTCAGGGCGTTAAAATGTGGTCATCAGAAACTTTTTTCATGAGCCGTAGCATGAAAGTAACATTCTCGATTTTAAATCTTTAGAAATGCTTTTTTCATTTAACTAGTTACAATCTCGCCCATGCGCAATCGAGAAGTCTTTCTGCATGTATCGCAATTTTTATCTAACCTGAACTAAAGCCGGAAATACTTTTTTACGCTTTCAAGCACACAAGCCGAATGCTTTGCATAAGCTTAATATGTGCTTGAAAAGTATTAAATCACCTATTGAAAATTCTAGTAGATAATCCAAGCCAAAGGTAAATATAGTGACGTAAGTTCCGAGATGGATGAGACCCACCCCGGGATGGGGCGGAGGCAACGTACGAACAAACTCTATATAAAATGTAACAGGAAAAAATAGATTAGGGCCGAGAAAAGGGGGGTCAAATTTAGCCAAAACAGGTTTTTTTTTTGAAACTACAAGCCAAGGAACACATGTTGGAAAAAAAGTTTCAAATAAAAGTTGTAGAGATTTTAAAAACTTACAATCTGAGCTTTTGTGTGATAATTTTTGTCAATTTGTTATTGCAAAAAGGCCATTTTTAGCATCTCAATTACTTATTGCAAAATTAACCTTTTTTGCACTTTTTGTTAAAGGGAAGCCCTCGTCATTCTGAATAAAATGATATTTTATAAGAGTAAATCGAATAATTTGATGCTAAGATATTTCTAATTGATATGTCCGAAGACGCAAAATGTTGATTGCTTTAACTTTCCTTTTGTGTGTGAACATTTTGACCACCACCTCCGTGAATGCCTAAGATTTCTTAACTTATTAAAGGCAAATAAAAAAATTAATGTCTAGCCCCTTAAATATCGCCTAAAAAGGTGTTTTTTAATAAAGAAATACAGCTGGAGCCTCCCCCTCACATGCTAGACATTTATAATTTAAAAATTCGAATAGCTGAGTTCAAGACGAAAATTTTGGAAAGAAGCTTTTTTTAAAATGTGCTTTCTTTATTTTGCCAGATAACGCTAAAACTATGCCGACTATTTTGATCAAACTTCATTAGAATATAACAGCAATTTACAAAAAGAGTATAAAATTTCTTTCACATTGATATCGTAAATAGAAGCAGAATAATAGCGAAAAAAATTACTTATTGCGTCGTAATGTATTAGTCTCCCAAAACCATTCCTCACTACTCCCGCGGGAGACGCCGGGACTGATGACTTGCTAGTACTAAATATTTGTCGACCTAAAATTTGTTTAAAATTTACAAGAATGAAATATTACTGAGGATAATATTTTATTAAAATTAGCTAGAGATCACAAGCTTATACTTTTTATAATTTAAAACAACAAAGTCAGTTTATTGTTCTATTTTTTTTTAATAGTGTAGGTAAAATATAAGGTTAGATTAAGCATCCTATTATGCCTTAACCACAAGATGGGAATGCAAGTAATGTCTTTTGACTGCTTTTACCGATATAATGAAACAAATGTACGTACATCAAAGTGATCTTCACGCCTTTGATTTAGCCGCAATAACTGTACGGAAGCGAGTTGTAACAATTTTTTGCCCATTTTTTCGACGGATGGAAGATTTAAAAGTAGTTTTTCTCGAGTTTCAATGGAAACACCAATACACTGTGATACTTCACACTAGTTATTATCGATTTTGTCCAATAAATTCAAATAAAGTAATTATATTACATGTAAACTCTGCTGATAGTACGTATAACAATTAGTAACAAAAATGATACAAAAGTATTATGTTTACTATTGAATACAATATTAATATTACTTTATTTTACTGAACATATTAATTTCGTAAAATTATTATGAACTCCATATTTAACAAATGTAGAATTCACGTCACCTGATTCTCTTGCATTCCGCTTGGAATTAAATTATTAATATAAAAAATTTTAAATTCTTGCAAATCATTTTTAAAATGCCACAATAACCCAAATCCTTCAAATAAAATAATTTATTATTCGTAAAACTGACACTTCAGCATTGATGTTATCAATAATATACAATAAAATAATATATATATATATATATATATATATATATATATATATAAATATATATATATATATATATATATATATATATATAATAGATCTTTCAACTAGAAAAACAAGAGTCATATTTAGTTAATAATAAAAAATACTACTTGTTTTTGCTCATATAATAAACAAATCTATCGGCTGTGTTTAAATAGTTGTCTATATGTATTCTCCTTTTAAACAGAGAAAAAGGAAAGAATATATACAAACAGTTTATTTCCTGCAAATACAACTTTGGTTCTTATGGTCTCATCAGTGGAGCTGTAACGAATCGAGAGCAATATTTGCGGGAAACAACTGTTACATAAAATATAAATTTCGAAACATGTCTGCAGGATATTAAAAACCTATTGACTTCGATATCAGACTGAAAAATATCTTCAGTCAAACGATATCTATACGTTCACCGGAGTAGTACGAGATTTTAAAAATCCAAATTTCGGTAAGAAATAAATAAATCTGCCTACCGTGTTGGAATAGTTGCCTATATGTATTCTTTTTTCAAGCAGAGAAAAAGGATTCAATATACACATACAGTTTAGTTCCTGCAAATACAGCTCTGGTCCTCTCTCCATACTTATTCCCACCATCTTATGGTCTAGTCAGTGGAGCTGTATCGAACCGAGAGCAACATTCGCAGGAATAGTGACAGTCATATAACATCCATACATTCACTGGAATAGTGAAAAAAGAGTGAAAATTTCCACGTTTCGAAAAAGGCAGTTTATGCTGGCAGTATTTTTCTCAGTGGTGAATGATTTAGTTTAATCTCATGATAATTCGGCTTTAGTCAACGACCTTGGCTTTTCTTATAAAACGACGGAGTTGCAACTGCTGTAAATATGAAAGAAACGTATGAGAACATGTGTATATTACAAAGCATAAAATATGAATCATAAATAGAATATATGTGCCGATCTAAAAGTTATTGCACTACTTACAAGCCTGCGGAGTGGCTACACCAAATATTGTTCTTTTTATATAAATGGGACAGCAGAGCCAGAAACCAACATTATGTCGTTAAAGAAAGGCCGTTACGTGAAAACATTGCATCCGGTCTGAAAAACGTTGTTAATGAAGCCTTAGTAGAGCAGCAAAATACTTTAAAAAAATTGTTAAAGCCTTAAATAGAGAAGGAAATGCTTTTCTTTATTTGCGACGGAAATTTGCGCGTATAAGTGAGGCAAAGTTTAAAGAAGGAATGTTCGTTGGGCCGCAAATACGAAAACTTTTAAAGACGAAAATTTTGAAACTACACTTTTGAAAAGAGAAAATAGGGCATGAACTGCCTTCAACAATATATGTAGCAATTTCTTAGGTAACACGAAATCTGAGAATTAAAAGGTCTAGTTGAAGAACTTATCCAATCTTACAAGACGTTAAGTTGCAACATGTCACTTAAGTTGCATTTTCTTCACTCCCATTTGAAATTCTTCCCTGAAAATTTAGGTGCAGTATCAAATGAACACGACAAAATATTTCACCAGCAAATTGTTTAAATGGAAAAGCAGCTACTGTTGGACCCTCAAACGTGAAACCAATCCTGGCGAATACAAGTGAAAAAAAAAAAACAATAAAATAATTTATTTTATTGTACTGTACTTTTTCTATACAAAATGAAACATATTTTGTATAAAAAGTGATTTTTTTAAAATCTTTGAAAATTCACTAAATTCCTTATTCTTCTTTCCAATTTTAAAAACTTATCTGAGTGATAGATAAAAACCGAAACCATATTTCAATTCAGCACATTACAGTAGATACAAAAAACCCAACAAAGTCTCAAGAAGTGACAAAATATTTCAAAATGCACAACAGTTTGCTTACTCTTATTTGGGCACACTGTATATAACACTATCGCTTTCTGCTTATAATTTGGAAAGTAATGCAAATAAGCACGCAATCAGTTAAAAATCAATACAAAAGAATAACTTTTCCAGTTATGTCAATAAAGTAAATATTATTTTCATCGCTCAGTACTATAAAATGGAAATCAAGAGAATGTCAAGAATACAAAAATGCATCTATCGCGATATAAATGCTACAGCGTTCGCCTTTTATGAAGAAGTGAACGTTCTCTGACATTTTCGTTATGGAATTTGCGTAGATGAGAAAAGGAGTCTAGTAAAGCAAGTGCATTGTGCATAGCAAGACAATAAAAAGCACCTACGCTAGTGAATAATCCTAAAAATAAGGTCAAAATGGACAAGAAACTTGAATTTTATATAATAAAATCCTTACATTATGTCACCAAAATTATAACTAGTAAAGTCTGACGTAAATTTATTTAAAAAAAAATAAGACAGTTGAAGTTCTAAACCAATCTAGTTGCTCTGAAAGTTATATCTTTTGGTTGGCTATTTTGCTTATGAATATGATATTAAATAATTTATTGAGCAACCTGTTACTTTGTGATAGTACATTGTTATGAATCAGTAAAAACAAAATTTTCTTTTCTAAACTTAGTACTTCTTTATTGCTCAAAAATTGGCGTGATCGTGGCATGTTATGAAAGGCAATGCGTTAAAACTAGGGATTCACATTATTTACTTTTTTAGCTCCACATTTTTTACTACTGTCTAGGTTCTAAAGACAGAATAACGAGACTTTTCGTAGATCTATATTGATCGTACTGGTTTCATTGTACTTATTAACTTCTTATGCCTCTTAGACAACAGTTCTCAATCTTTTTCTTCTTACGAACCCCTTCGAAAATCGGAATAAATTGGCGAACCCCTTGTGTAGTAAATGAAACAGTAAAATTGGGTTATTAAAATTTATTTTCCATATTGAATAACAGTTCGTAACGAAAAACTAAAACATAATCTTAACACATTTACGGATAAACATTATTAAAATGAAAGTGGTAACTTAATCTACAAAAAAGAATGAATACAAAATGAATACAATAAAACAGAACTTGAAAAATATTCTTAATTGAATATTTGTGCCTGTTTGGTTGAACAAAGAAAATCACAATTTGATTTTATATCTTAAAATTTGAGTCTTACATCAGGTTCTGCATTTATCCTGCTGTTGTACAAAAGGGTAGTAAAACTTTAATTGCTTTTTTCCGCCGAAACAGCATACTCATTTCTTACACTGAGGCAAAAATAAATGGTTTTAAAATCTCGAGTACAACGCAAGATAAACCCAAAAACCTTTGAATCATCACAAATGATATTATTTATATAAAAAGAAAAGGGAAGTTTTTGGTCCTTTTAAATGTTCTTCCCGCGATAGTAACACAGTATTTGACCCATGTTCATTCTCAAATGGGGATAATTTCGAAGTGAAAGACACAACATTATATTTTTCAACATTGAACTGGAAATAATTTTTCGATCACAATTGGCTAACCTGTTCTAGGTTCGATTGAAGCTCTTTACAGTCTTGTAAGTAACTTGTTTTCCTATAGAGCTTAGCATCATCGGCGTTTATTAAAATATTCACGTAACAACAGAAGCAAGATCGTTCATAAAAATATTAAAAAATAAAGGATCTAGTACTGACCCTTGTGGTACACCAGAAGTAAAAATATATTTCTGTGAGTGAGGACCGCGAATTTCAACATACTGACTACGATTATGGAGATATGATTTAAAAAGCATTACTAGTGAATTTGAAAATCCGAATGATAACAGTTTTTTAACACAATTAAATGCTTTAATAAAATCTAAATAAATCACATCCATTTGACAACTAACTTCCGTAGACTGTGCTATATCCTGAGTTAAAACATACATACACCGGTCTGTAATCACGAACTTCCGTTTTATCTCTCTCTCTATAAACACATTACAATCTTTCGACCATTTCCATAAAGAAGGACCCTTGTTTGTTTATAAACATATATTCTACAATATTTTAGGTCTTTGGTCGATTTTGGAATCACCTTCAGCTTCTTCTGCGAATTCTCCTTTTTCGCCTCAGTCTTCTCAAAACGCTTTCAACGAAGTAGTAACTTCAGTCGTAGGAAAAAAAAGGTCACAAGGAGCCATGTCGGGTGAATACGGAGCTTACGACACTATACGAACTTTGTTTTTTATCAAATAGGCACGTACAAGATGAAATGTGTGAGCCGGTGGTCCCTAAATAAATCACATCCATTTGACAACTAACGTCCTTAGCCTGTGCGATATCCTGAGTTAAAATCGTTAGATTAATTGCCATCGACCTACTTTTAAGGAAGCCATGTTAAAATTAAGTAATTAAATTTCTAGTTAATAAAAAAATATAATCATTAAGTAAAAATTCGCATTGTTAAAAAAAATTGCATTTAACATAGACCGGTCTGTAATTACGAACCTGCGATCTATCTCTCTCTATAAACATAGTACAATCTTTGAATAATTTCTATAAAGAAGGATCCTTGTTTGTTTATAAACATATATTCTACAATATTTAAGGTGATTTAGCTAGGATGAATCTGCAGTTTTCCATAAGAAAGACTGGGATAAAGTTTGGACCAATAATGTATTTAGACATAATCCTCTATATAGCATTAATTATATCTTTCTCAATGAAAATAGAGACATGAACAATTGGAAAGGTAGAATTCACAAAACAAGAATCATCTGTGAACGCAGAATTGATCGAGGAAAATATTATTTAAAAAATTCTGCAGAAAATATAAAACTTCAGATAAAGTATTAATTTCTTTGTCAATAAAAGACATATTATTTGGATTACTCTGTAGTTCGTTTTTGTCTTTAATAAAATTACAAAACTGTCTGGGATCTCTCTTAATATTATTTTCCACCCTCTGAATATATGCTTTATACGAAACAGATTTTTCTTTATTTATTCTACTTCTTAATGATCTAACATTTTCCAAATATTTTTTGTCTTTTTGTTTTACACAATGTATAATATCACGAGAAAACCAAGGTGGGTAATTTCGTGTCGAAATCTCCTTATATTTAGGTACATCATATACATTGGATAATTTTTTGTAAAAAATATCACATAGTTTCTCAGTTGAAAATTCTTAGTCTGAAAAATTACAGTCAATATTGAGTAAAGCATTATAAAAATCAGGAAAATTAGCTCTTTTAAAGTTAAAAGTATTCTAAGATCGAGTCCAGAGCTACGTTTAAAATTTGACGACAAATAATATTCTAAGGTTAGGTTTGGAAAGCTCTTTCGACCTTACTCCGCTAATTTTTATGAATTATTAAATCTAAAATTCGATTATTATAGTTTCCAACTTAATTGCTTTGATATAAGTGAGCACTATTTAAAAATTTATTTACTAAATTACCAGAGATATCTTGTGTGTCCCTCTCAAAAAACTCCGTATAATCAAGTTTATTAGAGTGACCAAAAATACAGATATGGTTATCCTTATACCATATTAGTGAATAAGGAGATACATTTTTTTTGATAAAATATATTTAAGTTAACATTAGGCTAAATAGAATATAACAAACTTTAATTGGTAAAATTGTTTCTGTCATCCGCCATATTAACAGACCATTATCATTTTTCAGTACTTTTATCTGGTAGAACACTTCCGTTAATTTTTAACAACAATGTATCCTAAAATCTTAAAATAAATAGAACAAATGCACAAGGATGTTGTAAACCTAGTCACCAATGCAATTTATAATCGAATAAGGAGGAGGCATGGGTGGAGTAAGTGAATGTAACTGTAACGAACCCACTCCATGATGTCCTTGATCAAGAAATGTCTGAGGTCAGGCGCGTTCGTGTTTGCCATCTTTATAGCTCCTTATCCGGAGAAAAAATGTTGTTTTGTTACGGGGGATTAAACTTATCTATTTTTGATTTGTTAAGGGAAGAGAAAGGTATCATTTTTGATTAACATGATATTTAATACAGTTTACGTAGCACGAAATACCTTCTTCGATAACACAAGCCGACAAATTTCACAACCAAACTATACTTTTTCGAAGGTTTTCTATACCTAAATACGAATTTAAAGTCAGAATTCACTTTTTGCTTCGGGTTTTTCTCGATATTCTTACTTAAAAGTACGAAAATCTCATTTTTTCGCAATTTTTGACAGTTGAAAGTACTAGTCTTCTCTTTTATCATCTCTAAAATATTCGAATCTTTTAAAAAAATTATTTTTAGGATAAAATTTAAATATCTTTTACTGTGGGGAGAGTGAATAACTTCCTTATGACTGTGTAAATTTATTGTTACTGACCTTTTATCAACCACTGCAAAATATTGAACAAAAATAGTCTTTGTTTGTGAAAAAAATGCTACAACTATCAAGAAGTAAATTAAAATTAGATCTAGTGCTTTCAAGCAGGTACTATGTAACTACAACGTATCATTAATAAGAAAATATATATAATTTAGACGACTAAAAGATGCAACGTAATGGTGGGTACCTGTATTGCTCATATTGATTAATGCGGTAAATATAAACTACCTAAATTGCTTGCAAGCTTTATAATGAAGAAAATAACCTTTCATTTAATATAATTTTTGTAATAACTTCCCTTTAATGTCAAAAAGTGCAGGGAATTCTTCAATAAAATGAAAACGGTTCAATTATTCATCGATATTCATTTTATTTCCTTCAAAGTAATCTTCATTGCAAGCAATACATATATTCTAACGCTGCCTCCAATCTTGAAAACACTTTTCATAGGTCGATTTTGGAGTCGCCTTCAGCTTCATCTGCGAATGCTCCTTTATCGCCTCAGTCGTCTCAAAACGCATTCCACGTGGTAACTTCAGTTGTAGGAATAGAAAAAGTCACAAAGAGCCATGTCGGGTGAACATGAAGCTTGCGGAACGGTACAAACGTTCTTTTTTGTCAAATAGTTGCGTACAAGATGAGATATGTGAACCGGTGCGTTGTTGTGGTGAAGAAATCACGAGTTATTTCTCCACAATTCTGGCCTCTTGCGACGAATTTTTTCCTTCAAACGCTTTAATACCCTCACGTAATACTTCTTATTTACTGTTTGGCCAGGCGACATTGTCAAATCCTCGTAGGCCACCGTTAACATTTTCAGTGCTTCCGCACATGATATTTTATTAGAAATACAAAATTTCAGACTTTCAGAACTCTTTGCTCAACTAAATTTGAAATTGCGAAATTCGCAGAAAACAATAAATACTGACTTGCTTACAAAGCTATTATGTACAAAGCCCCAATAGATGTCGTTCAAATGGAAATAAATAATAATCACTGGGAGCCAAACCTGGACTATATATGGGGTGTAATCCAAAATTTGAAAGCCAACTTTTTGAATAACAGCCGTTGTAACTGAAGCCTTGTGGACGAGTGCGTTGCCGTGGACAAGTGGCATACCTTTGGTCCTTTTCTCCTTTAAAACATCCCTTAAATGTTCTAGTAGGCCTGAGTAATATGATCCTGTTATTAAAACGTCTTTGTCTTTGTTGTCAATCAGCATTGTTCCTTCTGAAAACTGTAGCCTTGAGTTTTCCGGCTGACTGCGACACCTCGAACTTCTTTGGGGGTGGTGCTCTTTTTAAGCCACTCCATAGACTCTTGCTTCGACTCAAGCTCATAATAATGAGTCCATGTTTCATCCTCAGTAACAATTGGGTCCATATTTCCAAAACACTCACTCGGCGCTCCTTTTGTTGCGGCCTGAGCATACTCGGCACCTATCATGTGCACACCTTTGACAAGCCAAGCCATAGTTTTTCCCGGGCAAGAGTCGCCGTAAACAAGACATCTCTTGTAAATGTTTTGAGGAGGTTTTCGTTGGTTTGTCAGGAACTTTATGATATCTCTGAGAGTAATGACCCAATTTTAACAAAACTTGGTATATATTATACTAATGAGTTATTCAATTAGCGCAGGTAAAAAAGAGTGACGTTTCCCCCCTCCAACCCCTTTCATTTCCCGAACTTTTTGTCCCACGCACCCACACAAACAGTGTAATAGTAATATAATGCATTGAATTTCCGCTAATGAATAATGTTCAACATATTGGTAATTCTTAAAGATATCAACCACAATGACTACTAATTCCTTACTTAAAATCATCAATAATCGCACCGTTGCCATTTTCACTTTAAAAATGAGTAATCATAATCATAAAGACCAATGACAAGTTCTGTCCCGAATCAGAGTTTATATCAAATTAATAAATAATGAAGTGAACGCGTAATTTATCATTAAGTAATTGTACTCCACGCTTCAGCACCTCCCCGAGTCCGCGTCAACAACAAAAGGTCATAAATAATACAATAAACATATTTCAAAGAATCCGGAACTGCTTTTAAGCCACTATAAGTTACCAACTGTTAGTATCACTTAAAATTGTATAAGGCAATGTTCGTCAAAGTATCTAAGATTAACCACACCCTCTTTGTTTAAATACTTCCTTGTCTTTGTGGGAATGAAAAAATTTATTTTACAGTTTTCGCAACATCAAATTGAATGATAAATTGTATTGATTGTAAAATTTTCTGGGTCAACTGATTATTTATTATCAGAATAGAGTAGGGATTAGTATAATATCTCAGATCACCAGAAATATAGTTTTTTTGCTACGCAATTTACTGAAACATTTGACCGACCACAGATTTGTTGTGTTGCTTTTCAAATAATTTAGAATATTGATCCTTAATAATTGCTGGATTCCTCCCCCACTTTTACAAGAAAAATTAGAACCAATTCCTCCCTCTGTCGTAGTAATTGTACTCAATATTAAAATATTGTATTAAAAGCAAAAACTTTTATAAAAAATTTGGATCGATTGCCAAAAAAAAGCGCTAAAAGTAACAATATTCATGGTGTCCGGTAAGCACCTCCTAATTTCTCGGGAGCATACAAGGGACGTCAAAATAACCCTAATTTGTCATAGAAAACAATTCCTAAAGTGCTCCTTACAGGAGATACAGAGCCCTAAATGGGTATCCAACTATTTACCTTATTCACTCTAAGTTTTGAACCGATTGTATTTTTAATGAAATTTTAATACATTTTATCAAAATCATAAAGACTCATTAAACCATACCACAGTGGATGTCTTAGATCATCAGAGAAGTCAGAAACGGACTCACGGCTACACTGGTTGGGCCTAATTTTTAACAGATGTCACTTTACAGAGCTGAAAACTAATTTTTTAAAGATTTTGGTCATTCATCTTCATTATTTTGATGAAACCAGTGGTTTTCCAGATAAATCGGTTTTTATGCGAAAAACTCAAAAGTTGCTTGTGTTAAACACAAACAGGTAAAAATAAAATACGTAGGGTATACTGATTTGCTTCAATTTAAGAGGCAGCGCTCTCTCACTCTTCGAAAGCAAGAAGTCATGCTGAATCAGACATTGCCAAGTCCAGAAATCTTTCAAAAGATTGATCGGGGCTCAATTAATTTACAATTATTAAAATGCAAAAATAGTGAAAACATTTAAATGGTATTTTGGCAGATGTTCAATATGGGCTCCACTCCAATAGATTTTCTTATTCTTCGAATATTTTCCCACTGCATTGCAAATAATATTTCGGTATTATTATGGACTTAGACTGCTGTGCTATTCTCGCTAGTAGTTCTTCTCTAGTATTTACTGGGTTTGAATAAACTAGTCCTATTAGATGTCTCCAGAAGTAAAACTCTAAGGGATTTAGGTCTGGAGACCTTAATGGCCATAAAATAGACCCACCTCGACTTAAAGTTTGAAAAATTTAGATTTAGGTTATGTTGTTGTATAAACAAGTTGGAGGACTGAAGTCGGAAAATCACCCGAAGACATAGCGGGTACTGTTCTGTTAGAGTTTCATGTGCTATCCATTTTGTAACATTGTTTTGTGTCAGGAGCTTTCTTATGCTATTTGAAGGATTGTCAGCAATATCTTGTAACATTTGTTCTTCTACGTGAGAGTCTTGTGCTCTCCTGGGAAGGCCCTAACCACCAAGTCGCGGCAAAAATGACCTCGAATAAAACATGTAAAAAATTATTTCGTTAACTCTAATAATTCTTTTCTAATCGTCTTTTACCCGTTTCCCTTCGGATAACCAACGAATACTGTAAAAATGTAATTTTAAAATAAAAGGAAATTCTTTGCTGTGCAGACAGATTGTTATCTTAAAAAACACGCAGCGCACTCTTAGTGAGGTCATTGGTGCGTCACCTACTGAAACTGCGAGAGCCCGAGGTTAGTTTTTTTGTCGATGCCGAATGATGCGACCTCTATCCTTTGAGTATTCGTGTATCGATTTTTGATCAGTTTTTATTTTACCATCGCGCGATCACTTGGCGGTTTCATAAAATATTGTTGATTTGTGTAGCTCTTGTAATATCAAGTGGTGTCGAGATGTCGCTATTCAGGGTTTGTCTGCTGCTTTTCGATTTTAAAAATAGTTGATAGGGCATGGGTGCTAGATGATAAATTGTACCGTATGCCCGGAGCTTCTCTATTGTCTTGAAGTTTTACGCACTTTTTAATACGAGAGTAAAGTGTACCAACAATTTGTCCGCATATTCGAAGATTTTTTATTTTAAAATTACACGGACGACACTTGTCTCTTGTATATATATAAATATATATTTATATATATATATATATATATATATATATATATATATATATATATATATATATATGTTAAAAGCAGATGAAATTTAACTTGAAGAAAATGTCGAAAAATTTTCGTAGATCCAAGATTCCTTCTATGTTCAAGCTCCATTAGAATTCACTTCACAAGAAAACGAGAATCTCATTGAACACTCTTGCAACAACAACCTTAAAACAAAATTCGCTTTTTCGTAACATTCTATTATGCGATCCGGATTTTGAGCTCTAGCTGTAATAAAGAGCAAATATCGCTCAAAGATCAACGTGGAGCCAGAAATGAGGATGGCAGTATCAAGCTCTATCCCCCGCTCTGAAAAAATGTGTGGAGATCTTTGCGCTTACCCATCTCATTGACTTCTTTTCCTGTTTTTCTTTGAAGAAAATGTCGAAAAATTTACGTAGATCCAAGTTTCCTTCTATGTTCCAGCTCTATTAGAATTCACTTCACAAGAAAACGAGAATCTCATTGAACACTCTTGCAACAACAGCCTTAACTATTAGATTCCGCTTCTGAATTGGAAGATAGCTTTAAGAATGTAATATGAAGAAAAAACAAAAACAAACAGAAGGAAGGTGATAAAGAGGAAAGAAAGGAAAGGGGGGGAAGGGAAATGGAAAGAGGAAGGGAAATGTAAGGGTAAATCAGCAAACAACAAAGACAGAGTCGAAAGAATTACAAAAAGAGTATTGAGTGCTGATCAGAAATCTTAAACTGAGGAATGGTATTCTCTAGTTTGTAATGAATCCTATAGTGATATAAATGAGTAATGGGTAAAATGTATTGTTTGTAAGATGTGGGCATAGGTAAAATGTGTGTCAGATGATACTATTTTCTTTGTATGTATTAACTGACTCTGATGGGGACATAATTTATTCACAAAGAAACTTATTCATATTTGGTTATTTTAAAGAGTGTCTCAGAATGTTTTGTGTTTTTAGTTTTTAACAAATAAGACATCAGAAGTAATTCAGACTTGTTTAATTGCTGTTAAATTATAGAGTAGTTTTTGAAATTTTATTTATGAAAAACAACCATCCTTAAATGCGCACCATCCGCTTCTTCACAATCATTTAACCTTGCAAACAAATTTCCATTTACTAGTTGGAGCATCGCTTTTGGAATTGCGTGTATTTCGTCTGTGATTCTTTGCCTTTTGTTTAAGTTGGGTGGTAATGTGTTCTTACTTTTTAAGTAGCCCCACAGAAAAAATATCAGCTGGTGTTAAATCTAGATTCCGCGGTGGTCAGTTGATGTCCCCTCGACGACTTATCACTCATTCAGGGAATAAATCATAAAGAGCAGTCAAAGAATTATTCTTAACGTAGAAAGTTGCTCCATCTTATTGCAAAATGTATTCCGGCTGTAGCCAATCTGGTTTTGTATTTCTGGAGCCAAAAAAAGTCCGAATCATGTGGCAATAATGATCAGAATTAACTTCTTGAGTGCAACCACCGTTATCCTCAAAAAAAAAATAAAAAAATAGGAACCGATTATTCCTTGGCTTGATATGATAACCTTAGGCGAATGTAGGGGTTCCTCAGGCTCTTCCAGCGGATTATCAGGAGCCCAATATCTGCAATTTTGTTTGTTCAGCTTTTTCATTGTCCTGCAAAACTCAAGTCATTCATCTGGATCATCTTGCTTTATTTCGTGCACAATAATAATTTTTTAGGAATAGAAATGTAAATCTTTGCAAATAATGCCAAGGATCGTGGATCGGTGCAAATTTAGAGAAGCTACTTGGAGTTGTAGAGTCTGTCGTGAATCGTCTCTAACAGACTGGCGAACGCGGTCAACATTCATGTTCATTCTTGATGTCCGCTTGCGTTCAGATGATTTATCCGGCATTGTGTTTCCATTATCTTCAAACTTGCGCAACCAATGCTTGATGAAATTCGCACTTGGCACATTTCTCATGTTCGTTAAATTGAAATGGGTCCTATACAGATGTCGAACAATCGTTGTTCCTATAAAATGCTCGCAGGCAAAATACTCACTGTGGTCCTGTGAAATGTTCCATCGCTATTAAACTTGAAAAGCCAATTAAGTGTTTGACACCACTTCCCTTCCCCTGCTATCAGTGTTTGGCCCGTAACAGTCAAAACAAAAACGTAGAACATTCTGAAACACCCTTATTAGATGCTTTGTAATCTGTGAGCTTTGCGAAAGTCATAAACACCAGACTATGTTCAGAAGTACCTAATTTAATTTGCTGTTATTCAAAGTATCATGGTGATTATAAGTAGAGCCTGACAAACTAAGAAAAAGAGTTAGGGCAAGTAATTGCGAACACTTAAGGGAGAACTGAAATACAATAAAACCAAATGAAGTTACAAAGCTTATTTATTGCTTAATATTTACTTAAACTAATCATTCTTATGTTCTCATAATCGACTTAGATAAATTTTCAAAAATAAAATCAAATTTCAGCAAAAAACAAAATCTCTGGTGTCCGGGATTACCCCACAGCTTGGGGGGTAATTACGGATGGTGTATGGGGTAATCACGGACATAGTCTAATTGGCACAGAAATCACAGATAAATCCCCTTGATGTGCTTGCACCACTCGTGCAATTTTCGTGGGCCAACAATTTACATTTGATGCACATTATCCAATATTCTGTGATTGGTTCTTCATACTTTTCATTACAAATAAGACAATAATACCTTTCATCAACCTTTGTAGCACTTTTGTTCACTTTCTTTTTCTTGCGCTGTACGTTCCTACCTTTAGCTTTCATATCATCTTCAAATGCTTTAAGATTTTTTATACCTTTCTTTCAGTGGTTCGTACAGACTTATCATTTTCTTTTGCCTCTTCTTTATTTTTCTTCCTTTGTTTCTTTTCTTCTAAAGCGTCTTTCATAGGGGTACTTTTTGTTGTCGCAGTTGGGGAACATTAACAACATCTTGAAGTAGAATTAATTTGTCCAACACAGGTAAAGGTGTTACTGATCGCTGCTGCACAACTGATAATGGAACTACTTGTGCATTAGGTGACACTGCTCTCTGCATAGATAGTGTCGGTGCAATCTGGGTATCAGGTGTTACTGCTCGTTGCACAGATGGTGTCGGTGCTATCTGGGCATCAGATATTAATGCTCTTTGCATATTTGATGTCGATGCTGTCTGCACATCAGGTTATGTCGAATCGAAGAAATGTTCGTCAAATTTTGTTGTATCTAATGGCCAAATACCAGTTGCCGAAAACCATTTGCAGGTTTTTCTATATTGCTGATTCGATTGAAAGCTTTAATAAAAAGCTCGACAACTTCATACTGTGTAATTTTTCGGCCTACATTTGAAGCCATGTATAAGTCCCGTTCTCTGTTGTATGCAGTTTTGAACGGTCCAAAATATGTTAATTTCAGCGGTTGCCTACGATGTGACGTATGTGGTGGAAGAGATAACAGTATTATTCCATTCTGGCGATAAAGCAGGTGGCAAGCCAGGCTAATATGACATTCATGGTTGTCTAAAATAAGAAGAATAGGTTCTTCAACAGTTGGTTTAGCGTAAGAGATAAAATGATGTAACCAACCTATGAATAGGTTTTCATTAATCCAACCCGAATCGCTCACGGCTGCAACCATATCAGCATTGCTTCCATGCAATAGATGAGCATTCATTCGCTTCCTCTTGAAAATAAAAAATGGAGGGATATACTTTCCTGAAGCACTGAATGCGCAAACAATTGTTTTTGTGCCTCTTTTACCACTTGTAGCCATGCCGACTTGTTTCTGGCCTTTCAGAGCTAGAATTCTAGAATTTTCCTGGACGTTAGAAATATCGGTCTCGTCAACATTGTAAATGCGATTGACATCAAACTTTGTAAGGCTTCCGAGTTGTCGAAAAAGATTTTCACTTCTGTTTCATTAAACGCTGTAATTCTATTAATAGAAGTGAATTCAGGTTTGCGGAGAGAAATTTTGGAATGCCTTTTTCGAAATCCATAAAACCAGTTCTTTCCCGCCATTTGTGATGTTTGGTCAAAATTATGCTTTAACTGATTTACTTCAGCAAATTTAAAAGCTATGTTCCTCACCATCTTTATAGTTAAGCCATAAAATGGTTTATTGCATTTTAAAATGTGTTCTTCTAATTCTTTTTCTTGGTCTTCAGAAAATATAGTCTTTCTTCACTTTTTGGGGTCTTTATGATTTTTTTACTAAGATGGGCGTGTATAGTGCTTTTTGGTATAGAGTAAACGATAGCTGCTTTTCCTGTCGTTCTTGACGTCTTGAATAGCTTTTTGTAAATCTTCTAATTTGTATTTGGTCTCCGTCTTTCTTTGGTAATTTCGAGGCATCTGAAATATAAAAAGGTTTAGGTAGGTTTATAAAAAATTATTTGAGTTGGTTTATAAAAAGTCTATATAACTGGGTATTCGGCCTATAATAACCCATATAGGGGTAATTACGGATATCTGTGATTACCCCACACAAATCGTCCGCCATTACCCGACTCACAAAAAAACGAAAAACTATATATTTATTTGAGGTTAAAATATCGTAATGCACTTGGCGATTACTTACAAACGTTGCTTAATTAGACGTTAGTTCACTTAAAAAAAAAAAGTGAATCCTATGTTTAGCTTGAAATAATATACACGTATTCAATTTTACTAAAAAATAAGATGAAAATGTTGAAAAATAATCGACTTACCTTACCTTGTACGGCGGACGCGACCTCACCTCACCATTTCCTATTCGGCATTGCATTCGGGCGCGACTCGTGATTGTGATAGCTATACTGGCGTGTCCGCCATTACCCGCCGTCCGGGATTCCCCCACTCTCTCCTACAAAATGAAATATTTTATATTGGTATTTTTTTTAAGAATTATTTTTCACTTTATTATTTGATAAAAATTTAAAATGTTATAAAGAGTTTAGTTTAATTGTTGGAAAATAAAAAAAAGTTGAAATGCGTCGCTTTTTCGATTTTTTTACGGTTACTACCGACCCTAGTAGATGTTATAACTCACCCCAAGTACGAATAAAATGTACTATTGCACTTTTTTTTTTGGTAAAATGTGAAATTAATATCTACCAATAGTTTTGGCATTTTTTCTTATTCAGTTTAATACAGGAAAAGTTTAAATATCGATAAATGTTTAGTTATTGGTAATTCAGCTGACATATGTCAAGATACATTCGTTTTTCTGAAAATTGTTTCAACAAGCCCCTCGCTCACCTAAATAATTTCTTGCGATACAGTTAGAAAATAATATAAAGGAAACGTGCTGATGAAACGTGAAGTGGTATAACATCATGGCCCAATATATGATCAATTAAGTGATTTTGTAACCATATCAATATTATTCGCTTAGCAGTAGGCATTTAAAATATTTTAGTTCCCACTTTTAACAGTCCCGCATACAATTTTTACCTCCCACTATTCATTACATTTTTAAGAGCGAAATTTGTTTTCTTCCCGCTTTAATGTCGTCGAATTTAAAACAAAACGACATCATGCCCACATAATGACGCAAGTGAGATTCGCTGACCCATTCAGTAACGAATGCAAATAAAACACCGTTAGTATGGCAGACGTTTAAGGAAAGACACGTCCTCTCTTAACGAAACGTAGCTACGTTTTCAGACCGGAGAAGGAAATGTGACATCATTTTAAGAGACGTCGTCTAGTAAAATGCATAATGCAACGGGGCATTAACTTGTTAACATAAAGAATCACATTATATTAGTCAGTCAACTTTGCCATTTTTATGAGAAAAAAATATTTTATTCCGTAAGTAGAAATTGGACCTATTATAATTAATGTCGTTGTTTTACCATTCTGATATATAACTCAATTAATACATAAGCATATATTAATATTAGCTTAGAGCTGAATTTATTACATTTCCTAAAACACTTGAAGCTAAAATCTCTAGTGATCATAGAACAATTACTCTAATGAATTTCCTATTAAAGGTGTTCCTTAAAATAATCAATAGACGAATATTAAGCTTTTTTTCAATTAGAGCTAGTCAATGTTGAAATGGAACAAAACAAACTGTGTGTGAGGTATTAACGGAATTCTTTTTTATTTGAAAGGCCAATGTATGCCATTATTCATGGAATATAACATCGTTCAAATGTCCGCTGCTGCTTCTCACAATCCGAGTGGTTCAATTTTCAATGCCTCTGCCGCATAGATCCTGCTAAATTTGAGGAATGGCATTGGTTATGTTGACTTTAAAAGCATCGGTCAATTGCGGCTTACTGGCATAGACCTGTGACTTCAGGAAACCTCACAAGAAAAAGTCTAGCGGGGTCAAATCGTACGATCTTTGTAGCCAATTCATGTCACCTCTACGAGAGATAACCATACCTTCAAATCGTTCATGCCATCCTGTTTGAACCATATATCGTTCAATTTGAGCCAAAAAAAAAATTTAATTTAATAAAAAAATGTGTTACCGTAAACAGAAAAAATATGTAACCAAAACAAATTAAAAAGTTCTACAAATTACAAATAAAATGTTTTTATTACATATACAAAATATGTTTATATACAAATACAAAATATTTTTTTATAATGATGTTAGAACATGAACAACTAAATAATAATTTCAGTCTGGCTTTGGTGAAAATATAAGACAAAGAATAACATATTAGGTTTTCTTAAGAACTTACAAAAAATAATAAATGTTAATGTCTTGCTAACTTGGAAAAAAATGAAAATGTGAAATCCTTTAAAGAACATTACATGTATGAAGTGCTGAGTTGTAAATACAGAAATCCAAAAAAGTCCGAGCAAAGTAGCGTAAATTACAACTTTGAACTAATTTCCTCAAATCTCCACATTTAAAATCATATATAAATACAACAAATTTATAATAAATATGAACTTTATAGGTTACCTTTAAATAACAATAGAAATAGTCACTGTTGAACTTAAATACAGCTAGAGCCAAGCAACTAATTTTCACCACTTTACTCTAATTTCCTCAAATCTACACATTGAAAAGCAGATATATTTAGCAAAATAAAAAATATGATATCCTTTAAAACCTACAATAATTTCTAGTTAACTTTCGAAAAAATATTTTCACATATAATAACATAAATAATAATAATATCAAATAAATTTTAGATAACTATATAGAAAAAATAAAATATCTTTAAAAACAAAAAGGAAACTTGAATTTTTCTTTGGCATAGCACAAATAGAAAGTCATAATGGATGACGCAATCAAGATATAGGTGGAGGATTTATTAGGATGCAGGTTATTAGATAATGGTGGACTTCAGTCGACGTTTAATATAGAACAAAAGAAAAATTAGACAGAATCATCTTATACATTAACAAAATGATTAAATATTACAAATCAAAGGTCAAGTTTGGGATCTTTTGCTGTTATAAAATATATTTAGTTGGTTTTATATTTCTTGCTTGGGCTGACATTAATCTTGCTTTAACCAAAAATGTTATGTTTCTTATAATACCCAGTTGATTGATTGATTGATTATATGACATAGCAGGCAGACTAAGGTTGAAAAGCCCTTACACTGCAGCCTTCAGACCTCTTGTATTGCCTACTGTATCCATTCTAGGTGAAGAGGTTGGTTGACTTTATCAGGTTTAACAGCCCGCTCACTAGTTAGTCCTCTGGGTATAAGCCTTCCAGCTTGATTAATCCCTGAAGGTGTTTCCAGCAGGTCGAAGCTTTGCACTCGAAGATGATGTGTGAGCCCGAATAGTCCTCTTCATCACATAGTCTACACATTGGTTCTTCGTTGAGGAGACCCATTGTATGTAGGTGTTTCCTCAAGCTGCAGTGGCCAGTTATGTTATGTTGACAGCCTGATTTGTTGTCTGCTTAGACGCAGAATTTCACGGCTTAATTTGCCGGATGGTCTTCTCAGCAATAGCTTGCTATGCCTGTGATCGGCAAGGTGGTTCCAGTGGGTCTGGTGTTTTTGATTTATCCACCAGCACAGCCATCTACGAATAGCAGCCTTGATAATTCTAAATGCTGGCTCGGTTCCAATAATGACCTTTGTCTTGCAACTTAGTCCGCTTTTTCATTGCCCGAGACCGCCTTGTGCCCTGGCATTCACGCAAGGGTAACCCTGTTGTGTTCCAGACCTATTTTGATGTTATTTGGTAGCACGCTACAGCCTTCAGCGCTGTCTAACTGTCAGAAAAGATGAGAACGGTCCTTCCCCTATCAATAATGCCCAGTACTTATCAACTTCTTTTGGGTGTTTTTTCTCTCAAATATTTATAAATTGTCAATCGAACATTTTCCAATATTGTTAGTTATATTATGAATTTCACAAAATTTAAATTGGTTTAATTTATTTTCCAAACCAACATTATGCCTATTATTATCCAATCCAAAATGATATAGCTTTTCATAAATAATATCGAGTAAGCTAATTAGCTGGCAATTAGAATAATTAGGTCTGGTTTTTTATATTCTTTAAAAGAGACAAATAAATGCTAATTAGTAAATTTTTAAAGAATAATTTTGTGTTTCAATTTTGATAGTCTCTTAGGTTGAGCTTCTTTAAAATACAACCAGCTGCTTTTGAAGTAGCGTAGTTATGTTCAGGAAAATCGATCACATTATTTGATCACTCCCAATCTGATGTCCTTAAGCAAATTTGTGAGGTATGAGTTCTTACATGGTGGATATTTGCAAGAATATTTTACACGTCCAGGAAGAGAAGAAGCTATTAAAAATACAGACTAGTCAAAAAATGAGTTTACTAAAATACAATGAAAAAATATAGAAATTAAGTTATTACAGTAAACTTATTGTTATGTAGGTACCTGGACAAAAATCTTTAATGAGAATTTACATACCTGAAATAAATAAAAAATTAAGCAGAACTAAATATATAGTGTAAACATGGAAAAATAGTGGATGTGCCACATAGTTTTTACGTGTTTTTTATTCTAGCGTGCAAATAAAAAATAGTATATATTATAGCTCTTGTAAACATTATTACTCGTATATATTACTTTATTGGCAGATTAGACCCAATCATTAAAATTTCCAAGCTATTACCTAAATTAATATTTTTTATGATTTTATATCAAATACACTATTATTCTACACAAGCAATTTTGCACGATCTTATGTTGAACCTTAGTTTGCAACTCTCCTGTTCAATAACAGACTAATTTGTGATATTAGTGTAATATGTAATTACCTTAAAATTGTCACTACTATGTTAAAATTATGTTTTGTTAACAACATTTATACGCTATAAAATATTATCGCCACGTTTAAGAAACTTCATATGCAAACACTTTTCACTACACATACATGAAATAAAAGATACATACTTACCCAAAACGCAATTAAAATATTTTGTTGGCAGTTTGTACCATATTTTCCCACCACGACACAAACTAGTTGCTAAAAAAACAATACAAATTTCCGAACCACGACATAACTAACTTGACTCCACGAAATGCGAAAAAAGCACGGCATATCTTTGAGTTAGATGAAACGACATGATTGGTTTAATAAATTGCCAAACCGCTTAATTCAAATTGATCTATTTAAGTTTTACTTGAATTTTCTGATTGGTCAGATGTTCGAATGGATGACAGTATTGACAGCTGCGATTATTTCAGTCAAAGTTGCATAGGCTTTCATCTCTTTATGCTGTTCTCATACAAAGTGAACAAAGTGGATATAAATGAGTAAATTGGAATTTTATATCCAGAGATGATAAACCGTACCTATACAACTTAGAATTGATTGGAAATATCTGTAAGAACTTCATGTAATATATAATTGTTAAAGCAATTATAATATTAAAAAAAGTTGAATCAAGCCCGGATTGTTCAGTCAAAACTTATTCGTCGACTTAATTTTCCTGACTGAAATATCTCAAAAACTATTATAAATAGGTATAGGATATATTGAACAAAACTTTTAGGGTTTTTATTACTCTATTAAATAACATGAAAATATACAGGGTGTACCATTTAAAAAAAAAGATATTTATTCATTTAAACTTGTTCAAATTTGAGCCGATGTGTTCAACACCCTGTAGCTTTTATTGCAAATATTAGGTAAAAATTATATTAACTTGTCCTTGGCCTTGCTAAATTCCAAATTTGAATATATTTGTCACAAAATTGAAAACGTTATTTAGGATTGAATTGATGCTTGAAAATGTGACTTTTTTTCTTTAAACTTAATTATCTCAGAAACTATAAAGTTTTGTTATAGTAAACCCTTAATAAAAAAGATTTAAAATTATAAGCTAAATCGAAAATACGATTCGTATATAGGGTGTTCTATTTAAAAAAATACAACTTTATGCTGTCCTAGTTTTTTGGCTCACCCTGTAGAGTCCTAAATATTTTTAAAATCTGCGTAAAAATAAACTGTATCAAATAATAAATATAGTTTCTTTGTAAATTTCACCGAAAAGGCACAAACTTACTTCATCCAATCGTTGACTCACCCGGTACAGCTATGTGGGACCTTGGCTGCTTTAAGATTTCGCTATTATTCGTAGTTAAAATTTGAAATAATAAGTTTTTTGGAAAATAAGTATCTTAATGAAAGATTTTTTGCTAAAAAAAATTAAATTATTCTTTCTTCTTGTAAACTTATCTCTACGCAATATTCATTTTGTTATTACGTGCATATTATTTCTACATACAATCATGTTTGCATGATTTCTGTCATTATTTAAAATTGCTACCAATTAAAATGCATAAGAAATATGGTATATATACATTCTTTCCACCATTGCTACCGCTTAAATGTCGGTATTCAAGAAAATTATAGGTAATTAAACATACATCTTTGTGGGATTTCTGCATCTAATGGCGTCAGTGTAATGATTGTTTTTGACATAAGTATTTGTAATGGCAGAGAGTCCGGCACAGGGTAATATTATGATGGTATTTTAAGTTCCATCGCATTTCTTTACAATAAACTGGTGATACTGGAATATGTTTCGATTTTTTTACCTCTGCAAAATTTTCAGATATACACTACAATTTGAGAGAATATTTGTTGCAGGAAAATATGAGAAGTTATAATTAATATAATTAATTATTTTGCGATCATATCATAATTGATAAAATTATGTAAAATTCTTTTGATCTAAATCAGAAAATTGCACTTGTACTAAAAATTGGAAAATAAATTGGAAACGGTTTATATCTGTTTATTTATTCATATTAATATTAGTTTTAGGTACAATGGTATTTCTTCCATATTAATATTTTATTATTTACATATATTCTGATTTGTATCCAACTCTCTTGATATAATTTTGTGTTTTAATTTTCTTTCAAAAGTGAATTATTTCATTCCTTCCATTTGTTTCAAGTCTTCCAAATGAGCAATAATAGTCCAATCAATACTTACTGAAAACATCTTTTTCCACTGACCAAAAAAGCTCTTATCAAGAATTTTAAGGGCTTTCTATTCAAACAAAGAAAAACTTGTTTTTTATAGAGGTATAAAACTTTAAGTTGGCAACACTTTTTTAACTGGCGGCCATTTTGTCAGCTGTTAAGTGATTTATGTTTAGTTTGGTTTGGCATTTCAACATGAATAGACTGACGCCTGAACAACGCTTCCAAATTGTGCAAATTTATTTTGAAAATCATGGTTCTGTTCGAAATACGTATCGCGCACTACGTCCATTTTACGGTCAACATAATCGTCCATCAGAGCAATTAATTCGATTAACTATGGAACGTTTTCGCACCGCGTTTACTCTAAATGATAATACGCATCCACAGAGACGTCGTACAGTGCATACAGAAGAAGTCATTGCTGCTGTAGAGCGTAGCGTAGAGGAAGACCCGAATCAGTCTATCCGCTATCGTGCACAGGAATTGGATATGTGTCCATTCACTTTATGGAAGATTTTGCGGAAAGATCTTGGTTTGCGTGCTTACAAAATCTAACTCGTGCAAGAATTGAAGCCACACGATCACCTAGCAAGGCATAGATTCGGTGAATGGGCCCAAAACAAGATTTCCGTTGATCCCGATTTTCATAAGCGAATTTTGTTGAGCGATGAAGCTCACTTTTGTTTGAATGGATACGTCAATAAACAAAACTGCCGTATTTGGAGTGATGATAATCCTCAAGTGTATGTTGAGACACCGTTACATCCAGAAAAACTGACAGTTTGGTGTGCTTTATGGGCTGGTGGAATCATTGGTCCATACTTTTTTAAAAACGATGCTGGTCAGAACGTTACAATCAATGGTGACCGCTATAGAGCCATGATTACTGACTTTTTCGTTCATCAATTGAACAACCATGATGTGCAGGAGCTGTGGTTTCAACAAGAAGGCGCAACATGTCACACACTCGTGCCACAATTGATTTATTGAAGGAAACGTTTGGTAACCGCATAGTTTCACGTTTCGGACCCGTGAGTTGGCCTCCAAGATCGTGCGACTTAACGCCGCTAGACTATTTTCTGTGGGGATATGTGAAGTCGCTAGTCTACGCCGATAAGCTCGAAACGATTGATCACTTGGAGGACAACATTCGCCGCGTTATTGCCGATGTACGGCTACAAATGTTGGAAAAGTCATCGAAAATTGGACCTCCAGATTAGACTACGTCCGAGCCAGCCGTGGCGGTCATATGCCAGAAGTCATATTTAAATTATAATGCCAGAAGGTTATCTTTCGAATAAAGTAAATTTCATGTCAATTTAAAAAATTCTTCTTTGTTTTATTCTATTTAAAATTTCTATACCTCTATAAAAACACCCTTATTAGCATTTTTGTAACAACTAATAGATACATTTAATTTATGAGGGGTCTTTTAATTATCTATGGATTTATACCAAAATAATTTTGTCCAAAATTATTACTTTATCTTTGAGGTTCAAATTTGAATGCTCGTGTCTCGGCCCTTATATACAAATTGTTTCAGCATATGGGGGAATCTTCCTCCTTCCTCTTTGTATTAAAGAATAGATCCCATTCGTTTTTGAATATCTGTTTTTACCTACTAATTGTAATAAAATATAGTTACATGAATGTGTGAAAATGTTTTGAAGAAAGTGAAGAGGAAAAAAATTAATGGAAAAGAAAAGGAGGGACACAAATATGACAGTGCTGGGAAAAATCTGAGCAGAACAATAAAGTAGTATTTTCAAGCTTAAAGAAGATGAAGAAACGGAAGTATCAAACTGATTGAAGTTATAGAACGATTCTAAAAAGAATTGTACAGAAGCTTCATAGACGGTGCACAACAAATGATAGCACGTGAAATCGTTATCCTTAACCAGGTTTCTGAACAATTTTCAGAAATAATATTTGAGAGCTGGAAATGAAAAACAGCAAAGCTTCTGGAGATAATCCAGTCATGAAAGAAGCTGTGAAACTGGAGATGAGAGGCTAAGAAGTTGAAGCTGCTCGTTTGAACACCTGTTTATAAAATAGTTTAACCGTGACAAAATGGAATAGTGGTATTACAATTTTGTTACATAGTAAAGATGATATAGCTGGCCTTGAGAATTATATACCTATAGTATGTTCTCCCACCTCTACAGCTGATTTATCAAAACTGTTATCAAACATACATTTTCCCAAAATTAAATTTATAATCAATTTATTTACTAATAATGTATTGACAGTACATGTAAATGAAGTGGAATATATCCACGATTACAAAAGTCATGAAGTACGAAATGGTAAGTATATAGAGACCTAAAAATTCCGAAAATAAACTGAGATTGGCACAAAAGGCAATACAAGTTTGATATGAAGAATAAGAAAAAAAAACAAACAACAGAATACAATAACACGACAGAGGACAAAAGTGACTGATGTTATTCAACATATCGCACGAACTAAGTTGTAGTAGACAGGACTTATAGTCCCATCCAAATAACAAATAAGATATTGTGGAAACACCTGACAGAGTCGAGAGTGAGGACAAGAAAAGAAGTAAAGATATATGTTCTTAATAGATGGCAGAAATCTTTAGAGTGTGCAAAACATCATTTTAAAATATTTTATTGCTATTAAAAATTATTACTGAATATTGTAAGAACATGTTGGAGTAAATGGAGGCATGATGATCTCCCGGGTAATGAGAGCCAGGGATCTCAACAGACGCTGGAAAATGATACTTGCTGAGAGAGGTTTGAATTAAGTGGGGTTTACTGTGAGTTGGGAAAAAGGAAGAAATATAAGTGTTGTGTGCATTATTACCGCATTAGAAAAAACCAGAAGCACTTTATGCGTTTTTAAATAAAGGATGAATTACGGAAGATCTTTTCGTGTAATAATTCATACATGTTCAACAACATGTCCAAGCTAGTCTGGAAGATATAGTTTTGCTCACAATTTATAACCATTTGACGCATTTAACTTTACAAGCGTATGAGTTTTGCAAAGTGCTTTTAACCATACCACCACATACTTTGCACAACAATTGTTTTTTTTTCAGTTCCTAATAATAGTCTTCAATTTAAAGCGTATCAGATATTTAAAAAAACACCCCATGAAAAAATCTCCATTTGAAGTAGCCGAACTGTTTAACAATGCTTCCATAAGGGTGGCTACTCTGGAAAAAGCTATTAAAGAACGATAGGTTACAAGCATCTATCCCTATAATCCTGACGTTATTTATTTATTTTTTTTTTTGAAGAAGAAGACGTTAATCCAACTCAACTCCATAACATTAGTCTTAAAGTCAATGACAATAAAGCTCGTATGAATGAGATACTTACCCGCGATCAAAGTATAGAAACTCAACAGGTAGGAGTGCAAGAACTCTAGAAGAAAGCCATTTCAAGAATATCAGCAAGTTCCTGCACTTAAAATATCAGCGCGTTCGAAAAATTTAGAAATAACAGAATCATTAAAACTACAACATTACACAAGGAAAAGGCATTGCAATAAATTTTCTTGTTACCAAATTCGTCAAAAAATTACCAGATGGTCAACCATAAACGAACTCTGAAATAATAACATTCACAACATACAAAAGCTATTTTAGAACAAAAAGACAAGTAAAATACTATTGCAATAATAACCCTCCAATGAACAAAGATAAAAAAGAGGGTTTTCAAGTGACCAAAAAAACAATCAAGAAATACTTTGCAAGATATCGAAATTACCTCGGGGAAAAACCAAGATTTATAAGAAAGAGGATTCAGATGAGGAAGATAATGATGTTGAGGACAAAAATAAATATGTAACTTGAACCGATATCTGTTTAGTGTGTGGGGAGTTCAAAAGAAATGGGAAAATATAGCTATGATGTGTTTTGTGAGGCAACTGGGCCTATAAAGCATGTGCTGATATTGAAAAAAAAAGTATTTACTTGTGACTCTTGTGTTATCATTACCATAAGTAACTGGGGTAATAATAGTCATGCTGTAAGACAGGTGTATTGTTTCTGTCTATATTTTTGAATAAAACATTATGTAAAGGAAGTTCTGGTTGGTTTATTTGTTAAGATTTATCACGAAAAATAATGGGGAAATTGAAAATAAAGCTTAGGAGGTCACCGTTCTCCCGACTCCCCTACGTTATCCAATTGATAACCTTCTACCTTTATAAAATTGGTTATAAATCAGTCGTTGTCGCTAGTGTGGCATAACCTTATTTTTATCTTTTAAGTTATTAATATTTAATTTAATTTTTTTTAATAATTTGTAGCTTCACATTGTTGTAACTGTTTTAATTTTAATTTTGTATTGATGTCTTAACTGTGTACTTCATTTGTACTGTGTGAATGTTGCACTGGCATTGGAGACTGTTCTCCAAATGGCAAGGCCGAGCGAGCTTATTTACTGGCCATATTCTCTCGCTTCCAGGGTCTCAGCCCTGAGGATGGTCGAAGTAAGACCGAAAGCGCTTGGTCGATAATTAAAAAATATATTTACACTGAACTACATAGCAATATCTCTCTTTTTTTTTTTAATTCTTAGGTGTACAACCTGTTAATAACTTATTCACTGTCGCTAGTGGATAATAAATGACGCACAATGCAGGACTTACACAATTCGCATTACTTCATCACAACAATTCTTTTTACCATAAAAAAGGTTAAAAAAGTTATCATATATGTACGATAATTTTAACTTTGTGCTATTTAAACCTTTCTTAAACGTCTGGATTTATCTCTACAAAACCGAGTTAGCGTCAATTGGCCACTCTTATAGTACCCTGGCAGATTTACAGGGGGTTGATGACCTCATTAGTAGAGAATCCCTTTATCTATTTTACGTTATTATTCAATTTAACCTCTATCAATCTAAAAATGACTTAATGAAACTGTTCGGCTTTAAACCGATCATAAAATCCGTCGCTCTAAGATAACAAAAATAATTAAAAGTATTCCTTTATTTTCAAAGCAACATTAGCACAGGCGAACTTCATTAAGAGCGTATTAAACTTCTCCAGATAATGAGTGTAATATACCAATTTAATAGAAAAAATAAATCAGATCAATTTTCCACTTAAAATATGCAATTAACATATTGCTAACATTATTAACATTCCACCGTCCAGTTAAGCGTGTGCTACACGTTATTTTTTTAAACGTGTTTTTTAGTATGATCGGGAATATTGAATAATTAAGTAAAACTTAATCGGTGTATGCATAATAACTCGTTTTTCAAGCCAAGTGTAAAAGTTTTAATACTTTCTGGCTTTAATAGGCGTTTTTGGTGGATGCGTAAGAAAAGTGAATGTTAACCGTTCATCGTAGCAAATTGGAAGGCCCATCATGCAGGAAAGTGTTTTCTATATATTTTGAGATGCTGCATTTGTATATACAGGAAGTCCTGAAAATACGTTTACAACGTTTGATGATAGATTTTTTATGTAAAAACAGGTCGATTTTAGCGAACTTATGTCCGATACTGCGTCATTTAGGCGGGAGAAGACGGAAAAGTTTTATGAAAATGTTGATATTCCCTAATTTTTTTAAAAACGTGATAACTAAATTCAGTGATTTTTGATGTGTGGTCTAACACTATAATAATGATGAATTATTGATATGAAATACAATAAACAAGAAATTAAAGAACTCATACAGAGAATTTCTACTCAGGCTCACACATACTCAAGCGGATCCAGCCTCTCTCTTGGGGGGGGGGGGCGGGGGGCGATGATATCACAAAAGTACAATATGGCAAGCGAAAGTAAGTTGTCGATGGGGGGGGGGACACCACCAACCTTCCCATTTCTAGTATAAACACTCCTATACTCTATTCAAGAACTAGAGAGAGTAATAAAACTGTTACCGAAACCTCCAACGTACCTGCTCCAGTGCCGCAGGTAACTGAATACTGCCGTAAATCTAATTATATTTAAATATTATAAGCTTTAATAAATTTACTGCAACAATAAAATTTCTGATAGTTCAATTTAATTTATGTCAGTGAACAAGCTACACCTTACAGTGTGCCCTTAGTGATTTATCTTCTGTGTGCTTGTTTTTATATATTATTTGAGATTAGTGAGATACCCAAAAGATATGGCTTCCACATCTATATTTATTCCAAAATCGTTAAACCAGGGCATTTTTTCCTCAACGAAAAACTCAATACGATGAATGTTTATAATTGCTTAAGATATCAATATCTAGATAATAATGTTAAGAGCTCTGTTGAGACGTGTTCCAGCATGACAGAAGTTGGAAAATCTACTATGTACCGAATACTGAAGGAGAAAAAAACGACTGAAATTGTTAATACTTCCAAGCCACATTCGATCACAGGCAGACGAAATCCTCGTTGGAAGAAGAGAGAAACTGCAATAAAAGGAATTGTACATACATTTTATTATGAGAAGCAGATCCCAATCGTCGACAAAATTCTTACTAAAATCAATGCAGATCGGGATTTTCCTGAAATTAAAAGAACTGAGCTCTAGAAATTGCTCAGGGAACTTAATTTTTGATGGAAAATGTCCATTGGGCAAGGGAATATCTCTCTCAAGTAAAAGGTAGAGTTGCTGGAAATAACACAATTTACAAAATTAGTAATTTAACTGAACTTTTGAAAGATTTTTTTGAATAAAGTTACTACAGAAAATTGGAAAAAATCTATATAATTAAAGAATAAACAAAATGTTTAAACTCGATCTCATGATCAGTGAGATAGAGGAACCAATTATAATTAATTTGAGCGAAGATAGCTTCACTGATTTTGATTACGAATTAGATACGTAACGTTTACCAGCGTAAACACAAGTTATTATTTAAATTTTCTGTAACATATAAAAATTAATTATATTTGAATCCATTTTTAGTGTTTAATTGTAATTCTGCAGATGGTTTAAGAAATAAATAAATTGAAACGTCAAATGTACTAAATGTGTTTTTAATTAATAATAAAATGACCGATAGCCCCAAAAATATTTTAATGTTATATGGACGAATTTATTTATTTATATATGTATACTTGTATTTTTGACAGTGGGTATTTTGTATGTATTTAAATTATAACTTAGAATTTTTTGAGAGAAAAAGTCTACGTTTTAGTCTGAATGAGCCTAAAACGGTTTCTATGCCAAAATTAAAAATAATAAAAATACAGTTGTGATTTGTGTTAAATATGTCAAAATTATCTATATTTTCTAATGTATGTGAATTATTAAGAAATCATAAGAAATAAATAATTTTATAAAAACTTTCTGTTTTAAGTTTATTACCGAAATAATATTCTATGCCATAAATACTTGGTGATGAAATAAACCTCCTTCCGACGCCTATGACAAGAATTAAAATACTTTTAACACTTCACACATCCAAATATCTAATGTTATCCAACCCAAATAGTCCATTATTATAGACCGGTATTTTTGATTATAAAATTTCCAACCCATTTCTATGAAAAATATATGTGTCTAACAGATTTTGCCCAAGACACCGGACTAAAGAACACAGGTAATTTGCGAAATAAAAAAGGGTAAAAAATGATTTATTACTCTCTCTAGTTCTTGATTAAACCATAGTATAAGAGGCAAAGTCGGATCTATTTTCCTAAACTCAAAACTCTTGGGGGGGGGGGCGATCGCCCCCACCGCCCCCCCCCTTGGATCCGCGCCTGCACATACTTGTATATATTTTTAATTTTTGGACAACATAACCTCACTGTCTTTTGAGTTGTTATTGTGAAGGTTTATTATTTTAATGTATACATTGTTTTGAATGTTTTTAATTTTAATTTGGGACAGAGTTTTTAATTGTATATGTGACTTGTTCTGTGTGGAGGCTACGCTGGCGTTGGAGACTGTTCTCCAAATGGCAGGGTTAAGGTGTGCCCTTTGACGAGTGAGTGTGGTTGTGAGTACCAAGTAAGCTTATTTGCTGACCATATTCTCTTCTTTCTAGGGTCTGAGCCCTGAGGATGGTCTGAGTTAGACCGAAAGTGCTTGGCCGATAATAATAATATAAAATATACACTGAAATACACAATCTTTCTGTTTCTTAACACTATAATATCACGTTTTCTAGTGGTATAGTGATAAGCTATAAAGTAGTGTAAGTATTATAAAAGTGACGTCATTTGTAAACGTCGTTTCTGATATTTTATGTCATAAACGTTATTACAACCTAGATGTTTCTATCAGATAACCGCATGTATTTGGAAGCTTTTTACTTCTTGAAAAATGTTCGTTGGATGAGCGACTTCGCCAAAAAAATATTTTCAACTAAATGCATACACCAATTTGCTGTAATAATAGAATAATTCTTAAAATAAATATTGGAAGTACACGTATTTTAAAAAGGTTGAAAAATTAAGTAAAAAGAAAACATTAATTAACCAAATGTGCAAAATGGCCGCCATTTTAGTCAAAACACTTATTAGCACACCGGAGTCTTGTATACTTCTGTTTTAAGAGCGCCCCACAAAAAGAAGTCACACATATTTAATTCTGGAGAACATGGTGGTCTTTTTACTGGTGCTTCATTGCCCCTTCCAATCCATCGATTAGGATATTTGTCGTGTAAATATTGCAAAACAGCAACGGAAAAATGGGCTGGGGCACTATCATGCCTATACCATAATTCTAGCCGAATTAAAATAGGCAAATTTTGCAGGAGGACTGATAATGATTTGCAAAAAGTTTATATAAATATTTCCATTTATCCTATCTGGAATAACAACATTACTAACAATATAGCGACCAATAAGACCTGCCCAAACTTTTAATTTAAAGTTATGTTGATGATGTGCAACTTTAATACCATATGGATTTTCATCCACATAAATATGTTTGTTGTGCGGGTTGGTGACTCCAGATCTTAAAAATACTCCACGTCAGTAAACAAAATTTTTCTTTCAAAATTTAGATCACGAATTCTTTTGTTTCGAGTAAATTAACAAAATAGCGCATGGGGGATCGATCAGTAAAAGTTCCTGAAGGTTTTGAATGTGATGTAGATGTAACAATAGTTCTTTTAAAATATCATGTACGATAGTTTTGGGGATATCCAACTCATGTTCTAAGCTGCGGGTACTAACACATGGTTCTCCTTTAACTCTTTCCAGAATTCTCCCTTTTTCTTAGACTGTTCAAATTGTTCGAATACGACCCCAATCTTCAAATTTTTTCTCGGAGTTGACGCTCAATATTGGCAAATATATGATAGTTCGACGGTTAGGAAATTTTTCCATGTAAACCCTAAAAATTCGACGCCCACTTTTTCACAAAACCGATACTCCAGGAGTATGCCAACCCATCTCGGAGTGCGTGTAGTTTTCTATGTTTAATAGTAAAATAGTAAATCGATTTTTTAGCATTCAATAATGCATTTCTGAACTCAATGTATGAGGCAAAAGTCAAAATCATACGGACCCCATTGGGGAGGGAGTGCTCGTAGGGGAGTATTACTTCTCTTCTACTGCCGGCTCTTCTGATGGATGACCATAACTGGCTATAATTTCGCTTTGGGAGCTGAATCTGCAAGCATATCCAGAAGACATAGTGTTTAAGGAGGTAACAGATAAACACTATACACATGGGCTACACAATAGAAGAAATGGCAATTAACCTTGATAAAATAATCCAAGCATCTTTCACTAGGAAACGGAAATTAGATGAACCAAGACTGCCATTCTTAAGAGGTGAAATTATCACTTTTGTGAAAGGGGATTGACTCTACACAAAATACTTGTCTAGATTGGCACTTAGACAGAGTTATTTCAAAAGCAACTTTATCCTTGAGAACATACCGAAAAATATGTCCTTGGGTATGTCACCACAGTAAATATGTCGTAGATAACGATTTACCGACAAACTTTTTCTAAAATTTTAGTAAATAAAAATTGTAGTGTGATATATTTATTTGTATTTTTAAAGATTGCCTTTAGAATGAATTAAATGTAAAAAAATATTTTCAAGAGTAAATGGAGTGTTGTCGCATGAAGGTAACAACTTTATTTCTGACAAGTGATTAAAACATTTTTTAAAAATATAGAAAAGAAAGGCCAACACTCGTTTAATACTTAATTGTAAAACTTTTTGTAGTGACATTTTTTATTAGTTAGGACGAAGCAAGGTTTATTCTTGAATTATTAAAAAATTATACAGAATGCGGCTCTGTTTCTGTCCAGAAAATTGGCGTAAAATCTCTAAGAATTTACAATTTATTATAAACAAATTGCTTTTAAGAATTTAGGAATTAAAAAGAAAAAGATTGATAATTTCACACATCGATGGTTGAAAAGACTATTCTGAAGTTGTTTCATCGTGGTCTTTACTTAATACAGAACAAGAATTAATAATAAAACTATAATTATTTTCTTGACATGCTGGTGAACGTAATTTATTAAAGTTTGTTGCTGACGATTTTCATTTGAAATTTTTCCTACTCAAATTCGTAGTTCACCTTAACTCGGCTAGGATAACTTTGGATAACTTCACTTGTTTCTGTCAATATCAGGTTTTTGAGTACAGGGGGATTCACAGCAATTGTGATTGGTGGCACATGACGTGAAACTCAGTCAGTAAATGCACAATAAAATTTGTGGTTTCTACAAGATAGTGTGTATATGTGTTTTTGTGATAATTATCAGGCGAACGAAGGTTTTTGTGAATGTACTCATGACTATGAGGTACTGAAAAGTTTTAAGAAAATGTGGAAAATCCATTGTTTTTCGTAACGCTGGTCATGCGATTTAGTGGTATTTATAGACTTCTTTCAATTAATTAAAATCTGGGAAAATTACTTTATTTTTAAATATCTGAATGTATCTTCTATTTGAAGATAAGATAAACTTGATTAGTTCTAAGCTACAATGATTTAAATACAGTAACATTTGCCCGTCGAGCGTGAAACATGTCACTACTATAAAGTGAAATACTACATAAAATACAAGGAATGTAAAAAAAAGCAAAAGTACAGAAGTACAAAGAAATATATAAAAAATACAAAAACATACAGCATCATAACAAAGAAAACACCTAATATAATGGGTCACCGAAGTACTCCTCCACTGAATGATAGGCCTTTTGTAGCAGAAAGATTTTTACAACAAACTGTAATTGGCCTCTTCGCCTATCTGAAGAGTTCCAGAAGAACGAAACACCAATATTGCCCTGATATCTTCCAAAATGCATTTGGTATAGAATACCTCGCGGCCTCCAGCCAATTCCCTAGACTAAGTGCTGACGACGTGGTTGCATCGCGCACGGTCTGAACAAGCTAGAGTCGAGTCATCCACATTGTTAGCACTGTACCAACTCTCTGAATGCTAGACTTGTAGTCAGCAAGGCTCAAGACTCGAAAATCTGTCACAAAAGATTTTTAGTTATAATATATATATTTGTTTGTAAATTTGGTAAAGGAAGTTGACGCAATCTCTGAGGAAGTTCATTAAACATTTTTATTATTACACAATTTACATTTTTTTGAATATAAAATCGATGGGTACTGATGGGAATTAGGTCAGATTTGCCCCTAGTATTGTAGTTATGTGTTTTGAGATAGTCAGAGAATAGGTCCTCATGCGATCTTATAAATATTACAGCTTCAAAGATGTAAGTCAAGGCTACAGTGCTATCGCAGACAAACTGAAATACGGCACACCTTCCAGCAATTGACCCAGAAAATAATTCCATATCTAATACGTGCATGGACATGGGCGTGATGTATAATTAAGGCAGCTGTGATACATACATTTTGGGAGAGGACCTTAAGAGCATAAGCATATTTTGCTAGAGTTCCTGCAAGAGTATCAGTATGTTCCCTCCAAGTTAAACGATACTCCAAATGGATTTCTAGAAATGATACTGAATCTACTGTGGTAATTTCTTCGTCTTGACTCCGGTAAATAAACTCTTCACTATCAGATAGGTATGAGAAATGAATAAGACGTGTTCTGTTGATGTTCAATTTTAGATTGTTGGCAGAAAACCAGTTTTCTAGCATATGAAGTGTATTGAAAATGAAATTGGGTGGATTACTTTTCTTATCTAGGGTGAACACGGTAGATGTATCATCAACAAATTAAACCAGGGAGTGATCCCTTACAGAGGGTATTTCATTGGTGTAAACAATGTAGAAAAGAAGACCCAGCATTGACCCCCGGAGGACTTCCTAATTCAATGGTTCTAAATTTGAGCTAGCCTACTCGCCATCCTTGGAACAGAACCTGCAATGCCACGCCTCGAATATCATAATATTCAAATTTGGCTAATAGCAGCCGATGATTAACGCTTTTGATAAGTCGAGGCACATCACAATTGTCCTCTCACCGTTATTAAGAAGTGCAATATGTCAGCAATTGCCTGATAACCAGCCCTATAGTGGAATTCTTTCTACGGAAGCCGTTCTGAACATCTGAGAGTAAGTTATCGCTTTCAAGAAAATTTACGTGTCTTTCATAGATTATTTTCTAATACACCTTACTTGTATTATTTAAAGGCGTTACCGATCTATGATTTTTTAGGTTTAGATTATCACCTTTTTTGAAAATTGGTCCAATTTGAGTTATTTTAATTTTGATGGAAATACACTTGTATTTAGAGATAGATTGATTAAATAAGTAAGAACTCGAGAAACTTCTTCAGCTTCAGCAACATGTTTTATCAAAGCGACAGGGATTTCGTCAATTCTTTTCGATTTTTTATTCTGAAGACCTTTTATAACATGTAAAATTTCATTTATATCAGGGGCGTGGGATTAGCTTAACCATTTAAGGCTCTAAAACTGATGGGGACAACCACGATCAGCGGGAGTTCAATCCTTGTGTGCGGCAACTTATTTAAGAATGTTGTCATACTATTAGAGGTTAGAGTCCCAATAGTCGGTAGATACGAATACTGACAAAGAGTGAAAACTAGTTTGTCAGCAGAGCGACTGACGCTCGCAGTGTTCCATTTTCTGTCTATTTGGATGCGAACTCTTTAAAAAAATTTTACGTTGCAGCGAGACTGATGACACGAGAAATATGATGAAATCGGCTTGTTATATCTCTTTATCTCCTTTGATGTCTACCGCTGAAGGCACAATGGCTCGCCATTTTTATATGCACCTTAACATTACTTTCTTATATCTCTCTAAAGAAAACATATTTTTGCTAAAAATAGATTAATTGATTTATATTTTAAATTTACGTTTGTTTTGTTAATTTATAACTTAACTTTAACATTTTTTTTATGTTCCTTATGAAATTCGACAGTTGTTCTTGTCTTATCAAGTTTAAATATTTTATTTTTAAACCTATTTACCAACAAAATTATTATTCTCATAATTTTCTTAGTTCAAGTTCAACAAATATAATTATTCTTGAAAAAAAAATACTGTCATTTTGTTTCTGATACTCTTAATTTTAAGTAACGGAACAAGATAGTATTTTGGAACAAGTTGAATTTAAATAATCTATTTGTTTATTAAAGATCATTGTATTGATGGACTCTTATTATATCAAAATAACAAATGCAAAAGGATACGGCGCCTACCTAAAACCAGTTCAGTGTGGTCACATTCTAGAGTAAGCCTAAAAAATTGTTATATTAAATCTTTTTAGAATTATCATTTAATTTGTATTATAAATAAAGATACGTCTCATTAGAACATATATTTTCAACTGTAACCATGCCAATTTTTAATTAATAAATATGCTTTTGATAAATATTTATGGTAAAACAATAAAAATTGTAGGAATGTGGTAAATAAATTCGCTTTGGCTTGCTAAATTGGTATAAAACTGATTGGATCTTTTTAAGAATATTCTAATCTATTTTGCAACTGTAAAACTTGTTTTAATACTTGAATAAAACCGTATGTTCTTTTACTGTTTTATAATTTCTTGTAATAAAATTTATTATTTTGCCAACCTACTCAAGTTATAGATAGAAATAAAGGCTTATTATCGGTAAGAAGAAGTTATTCCCGAAATAAACAAAATATCACATCTTTCTGTTAAAGAACACACATTTTGTTATACTTATATTTTTAAGGTTCAGAACACATTTATCAATGTTAAAAACCTTTGACAACTTAAACTATTTTACAGTTAAATAGGGTTGAATGTTCAAATAATGGTTGTATATTAATTATATATATCTTACTAGGTATATATCTTAAACTCCCATATTTATTTTTTTTCTTTCCTAAAACATATAAGTAGATCAATTAATTAGATAAAATGTTTTTACATATTTATAATAAATGCTAATTTTGCCTCATTTCCTTTAATTAGTCACCCAAGTTGCCTTTCTCAGTAAATATTGCACACCTCCATATTAAATATTCTTTTTTTTTGGGTCAAGTTTATCTTAGAAAATCGGTTGGATTTTTTGCTTTGTCTGCATTATAACCATACACATAACACGCAATATCCCAAAAACTAAAGGAACTATTCTCTTTGTCACAATTCAAAGGTAGTACTAGTTTTAGTTCCGATTAGAGAAGAGATATCCCATACGGCTATATTTTAATTTCTTTTAAGAGCTAATAAAAATTCTTCCTTACGTATATATTCTAAAAGTTCCTATAATCTTAATTCCATTTCATTGTTACATATTAATGAATTTTAATGCTTAGATACAAATAATACTACAATATCAAATTTATATTAATTTGCAGGTTAAAAACCTTCTAATTAATTTCGAAATTGACATTTGTTCCGCTCACGCAGCTATTTCAGAGAAATTGTTTTTAAAATATTTTTAAAATGTTCAACTAATTAAAAGTGGTCTATCTTTGAGAGACTACGTTGTTTACAAATAAGAAAACTATGATTTAAACATGTATGTTATTAATAATAACGTAGCAACCTTAATTGGGCGAAATAATTTAAAAATGTTAAATATTGAATATAAATTCTATCGCCAAATTGCAAGTACTTTCAAATAAATATCAGGAGATTTTCCATGAAACTTTAAGAACATTTATTAAAGGCTATAGAGGGATAAGATGATCTGCCCCCAAGCGATTCACTACTACCGGTGCCGTGTTCAATAAATAATGTTCAAAGATGCCTCTGTGCAAATTTTCAGCCCCCTTTAGGCTCTTTAACGGTTTGAAGAGGTTATATTCACTTTTTTCGATTTTCTTTTTTTACAAGCACAATTTTGCGCCAAAAAGTCTGAAAAGATTCACAGAGATGTATTTTTTGGTTGTAATCATGGTTTTTTTCAGATTTTTCCAGCAAAAATTGAGCCCAGGACAAATTTTTTAAATGTTCAACATATTTTTAGGTTAGGATCAAAATTGCTGGCAAATTGTAAAACAATTTTTTTTTTCACTCGCGGAATAACGATTTTTTTGGTAGAATATCCTCAAATGCCAGAAAAACCGTTTTTATTTTGGCATTTGCATCAGTGATTTCAGAGATAACCTCAAATGCAAATAGCTAAATAGATACCCATACGCTTGGTTAGGCTCTAGGACTCCATCCTAAGGGAAAACAGTCGTTGAGATTAGATATTTACGCAAGGCGCCTCAGGTATAGAGAAACTTCATGTAGAAATGTTGAATACTTTCAATAGGAATTAGAAAAACTATATATAATGAATGAATAAATCATTTCTTTTACCAAAATAAAAAATTGATTATGTATTACTGAATAAAGATATATATATATATATATATATATATATATATATATATATATATATATATATATGTTAAAACTTCATTCCTTTATTACTGGATCAATATCCGTGGCAGAAAATACGTCAGAAAGAATTTTCGCTGGTCTAATAATATTCGACTTATATCTAGGATTGCTAAGATAATATAAGCCTGCTACAATGTGAGAATAGGAGCCGACAGTTCTTAGTCTATTAGCACAGTCACAGACATGACGTAAAATACGGCTGTAGCCAATAGAATCAGGTAAGTACTCAGTGTAACATTTATAGATTTGTTTATTTATATTTCTGGAATTTATTAAAACTTTAATACTGATAGGTTTCATTTTAATATACTACAAATTGACATTATTAGAATCGTCTATTAACTCAGCCAAATAAGATATGGCTTGACCTAACTGATAGGTGTCTGAAAAATATATTAAGGTCTCTTTCAGTCATTTTTCGAACAATTACTGATTTCTTGAGATGCTAACTTGATTGTTTTAATTCTCCGTCTAGTCTCAGCTTCTTTTGCTAAGGTATTTTTCTCTATAGTGGACTTCAACATTCTTTTTATAATTATGTCTTGTGATCCATCTTCACATTTAACGCTATATAAATGCTTTTCGAAGCCATCGTTTAAAAAACATGCAATCTTAAAATAAAGACTAGCCCTTGGTAAACATTTATTATCTAGCTGTTGATCAAGAAGCTTATATTTTTTTTCCGAGAATTCCATGGACGGTTTCAACTACCCATCTTAATTTCGTAATATAATGAGATCCATTCGCTTCAGTGGTATTTAAGTTTGGTTTCTTTCCCTACAAGGCAGGTATGAGAACCTTAAAACCTAGTTCTTCTAAATAAGATACTACGTTCCTGAAACCCCTATCTACAATACAAATATTACCTGTTCTCGCGATAGTTCTTATAATATCAGGAACTTCGATCACTTTCTTCATGATACATGCACCATCTTCAGTACCTAGAAACGGTTCAGGAAAATCTACGACAAACCCATCAGTAGTGCAATTGGTGAAAGGTTTACATAAAGGTTTCTTCTTTGGTACTATTTATTTTTGCCGTAAGACCATTGCCCACTTATATATGAAGCATTTATAGAATCTAATCTGTAATAGGCGAAAACATGTCGTAATTATCTGAGAAGTATATAGAAATATGATTGATTGATATGCAATTAATTATCTATGTACGTCAAAAAATGTTAAAATTCTACATTATCTTTCCCTTTACCTCAAGTTTTGTAAGGGGCGTTGCGATTCTCGATGACGTAAATCTCAAAATCCTTAGACATAAGTCCTAGAGCAAAACTAAGTATATTGGCATCTATTTAGCTATTTGCATTTGAGGTTATGTCCCAAATAACTGACGAAAATGTAGAAAAAACGGTTTTTGAATTTTTTAGTGTGTTCCACCAAAAAAATTGTTATTCCCTGAGCGGCTTTCGGAAGAACGAAAAAAAAATACACAAAAAATTATTATTTTGAAGTTGACCAAAAATTTTTAACTTAACCTAAAAATGGGATAAAAAATTAAAAAATTTTTCTTAGGCTCTATTTGGTCTCGAAAAATCTGAAAAAATCATGGTTGTTTGCAACCAGAAAATATAACTCTGTGAATTTTTTCAGATTTTTTTGATGCAAAATTGTGCTCTTAAAAAAGGAAAGTCGAAAAAAATGAATATAACGTCTTTAGACCGTTATAGGACTTATGGGAGGCTAAAAATTTGCACAGAGGCATCTTTTAACATTGGTTATCGAACGCGGTACTGGTCGTAGTGAATCGCTTGGGGACAGATTTGACCATTTTATCCCGTTATAGCCTTTGAAGTATCGTTAAAATTAATACTCTCAAAACTTTTAAAACTTGCCCTATTGCTTTATTTTTAATCTTAAAAGAAATGGTGGATTACGAGTCTGTGAAGACTTTAAAGTGATTCCTAATCCTTAATTGGAAGTTTCACAGTATCTCATCTTCATCGCCAATATTTTACATATTTATGTTTAATATGAACCCATTTTTTATCTGGACTACTACGTATTTTTTTGTCCATGATAAAACATAATAACAAACCAATTTTATTTTATTGTAAGGAGTTTCGTGATTTTTATGTATGACAGCATATGGAAGTTTTCGAAAAAACTATATGAACGAATTTATTTCCCCCACTCTCCGTTATTATCGAAATCTCGCATAAAAAATATATAGTACTTTTTGAAAAAAACTATTCACCAAATAAATAACTATCTAAAAATAAAACATTTCTTCTTTCCCAGAAGAACTCATAGCTGATTCATAATTAATGATTATTCCGCTTCATTTCCTTTAATTAATCATTTTAGCTGCTTTCCGCCATAAATATATACACACATGATGTCTATACAAAAAATACTTTCTCTGGGTCAAGTTTATCATCGCAAAACTCTTAGTTTTATTTCAACGTCTTGTTTGGGCGTGTCTCATTATGCATCTTCGGCATTTCACTTCGCCCTGAGGACATTCCGACCATTTCATTTTACAATCGTTTACAGTCTTCGGGATTAAAGTTTATAGACATTTAAAAATAGTAACATTCAATCTATAAATTGCTTATTTAATCTGAAAGTCAACGAGTGTTTGAGAGTTCTTTCTTACTAGCATTCATAGTCGCATAAGAAATGTAGAGTCGGACTAGGATAGGTGGTCTCTATTGGGGCATTTGAGGGCCTGGAAAACAGAACCGACAAACTGCCGCCATGCTTAGAATAGTGCGGCCCTCGCCAGAAAAAAAATTTGGAAAATGTGAACACAATACAAAATGCCGCTTTATAGAACACTTTATTTTTCACAACTTTGATCCCAGAAACTTATCTGTAAGACTTTTATTTGGTTGAGAAAAAATCAAAAATGACTTTTTTGTTTCAATGAAAATAATGCATTTTTTATGTTCAACCCGCAATTTTGGCTCGATCAACATTTTTCGAAATCATTTTATTCACCAACCTCTAACGACACCAATAATATAAGAAAAAAATTTGTAGCGTTTTCGTTACATCAAAATTAAGGCGTAACGAAGCCCATGCTTCTCGAGTTTCAAATGAAGAAGTTCGGTGACGGCGAAGCAGTATTAACCTGGATAGTTTGAGCAACTTTTTCCCAAAACGAAAGTTTTTTAAATCAAAGGTTGAAGCTACAACCCTATTTTATAAAAAAGTACGCCGCCGGTTCAACTGCCGATGCGCTCGGCGCTCTTTCACTTAACGCACAAATATCAGTGGTTTATTTATTATTTTTTTGTATCGTATTACATTTGTTTGAGTTTGAGCTCCCTTAGCTCATGATGATGCCGTTTTTTGCATTTTATATTGCTGTCCGTCGTCGAAATGCTTTCAGTATGCGTTGTCCTGCTTTATATAACCAACAAAACAATATATTTTCGAAATATCGAAGCTACTGGGTTTAAACATAAACACTGCTATCAAACAAATCTGATTCTTTTCGTTGTTTTTCTCAGAATAATGCTCATTTAAAATAGCATACGGAAGCAAAGTAAATTTTTTGTGTTGATTGCTTTGAATTAAAATTTTATAAATAAATAGATGGTTCCTAAAAGACTTCTGAACCGGAATCTTCCGGTGTCCATAAAGATAAAATTAAAGACCGGAAGGCTCCGCAAGGTTTTTGAGCGAGAAAGGAAAAAGTTATTTCAGGGCATATATGTCAGAAGTGTCAATTAGGACAAAGAAAACTGAAAAAAAAAAGATTTCGCCGATGCTGAATATCCGGAAAAGAAAACAGAAAAAGTAAAAGTTGAAACCAAAAAGCGTACTTCTTCCGTGAAATAAATAAATTACTGTTTGTGCTTTGGATTTGTTGGAATTATTGGATAAATTAATAATATGCATATATGATTGGCAGTAAACGTAAATATTTACGTGGACATTTTAAAATTTAATTTTAATATGCGTTTTGTCAACACACATTAATATAAATTGCAAAAAATAACATCATCATGAGTGAAAAATTAAAAGAATTTAGCAACACAAAAAAAATGAATAACTCATGGACATTTGCACGTTAAGCGGACGAGCGCCAAGCGCGGAGTTATCGAAAGCAGAAGCTCGATTGCTTTTTTATAAAATAGCGCTGCGGCTTCAAAATTTGATTTAAAAATTTCCGTTTTGAGAAAAACTTCCTCAAACTATCGAGATTAATACCACTTTGCTGAATTTCAAAAAGTCCAAAGTGCGTCACTGAGCTTTTTCATTTGAAAATCTAAAAACACTTGCTTCGTTATGCCCTTATCAACTTTTTAATTTTGCTGTAACTAAAAATGCTACAGAAAGTTTTCTTACATCATTGGTGTCGTTAGAGATCATCTACAATTGGGAAAAAATATTCTTTTCATCAGATACCATTCCGTAACAGTAAAAACTTATGTCATTAATTTTCCACACTATATTGTGGAGTCGCTTCAAGTATCCAACTAAATTCTAGTTCTATGATTTATATTTTTCTCTTTATCTTTTCTTATTCTTTAAATTATTTTTTTACGTTTTCTCATATATTTTAGTAAATACTCTTTTGCATCAATAGCTTATGCACAGTAGTGCCAGAACGAAGAATACTTTTCAACTTCGTCAGGTGTTTCTTTCTGTGACCCCGTAAACCCCTCAATATGAAACAACCACATCAAAATTTTTAATTTGCTCTGTCAGATCCGCTATTTCGATTTTTTAAAACTTAATAATTTTTTTTAATTAAAAAATGCGAATAACAATTACTTGGATCGAAATCAAAAATAATAAACTTTTATAAAGCATTATTTCGGATCTGATATTTTTAATTAGTAATTCGAACATCTGTAACCAGCTACCCAAAAAAATCTTATTTGGAGGCAATCCAGAATAGAAAAATTTTATATTATTTTTTCCGGACGGAATGGCCTGATGTCACTATGAGCCGGAGATATTCCATTATCTTAGAGTTCTCCACACTCTTTAATACAATAGTAATGTTTACTGAAAAGCTGTGTGAGTAAGGGCGAAATATATATATATATATATATATATATATATATATATATATATATATATATATATATATATATATATATATATGTATGTTTGGAAGCTTTTTTATTATTTTCTGCTACTCATTTTGCCTTCATCAGAATAATTCGTCCGTTCTATTTTATTCTGATAAAGATAAGAGTGAGTGGCCACAACGTAAACATAGAAATGTAACTTGGAATTCTTAATATTAATATGTATTACTTTTGGACACAAAATACGTTTTCAAAAATAGTTATTTTATGAACTTACCTTATACAAGGTCAAAAACAAATAAACTTTGCATCACATGTGACCAAATTTTAATAGCCCAATTTGGATTTTGTAGAAAAACACACATTTAATATGGCGCTACTTTAAACAAAACATGTCTGGAATGAAGCTTTGTCAAAACAGTAGTGCAATTTACAAAAAATGAGCAAAAAATCCTAACTATTTTATACAGCTGTGTATGGATTAAAAATTGCATATAGAAAAACTTTTTCTAATAACTTTTTTTCGATATTTTGAGATATAACCCCACTTTTAATTTTTTTTGGAAGTAAATTAAAATTTGAAAAATAATGCTAATCACGTGACTACTATTTTTTTTTGTTAATTTTCATTTCGATCGATGCAGAAATAGTTACCAAAGTCAATTTTCGAATAAAGTTATTAATAAAAAAATCCCCTATGATGTTTAAACATGTATATATATATATATATATATATATATATATATATATATATATATATATATATATATATATATATATATAGGATGTTTGGTACACCGAGAGAAAGTTTGGAAGAGCTGATAGACAATGTCATTTTGAATAATTTATACCATATATGCCTTAGTACAAGAATGCACGGTTGTCGAGTTACAGCACATTTTATTATATTTCGGTTTTCTGGCAATTCGTGATTGAAAATGTAATTTTTATGATACTGGTATAATTTTTCGGTTTAAAATATTTTTTTTCTTATTTTTTGGTTCATATATTATAATAACAACAAGATGACTAAACTTGAAATAACACACAGAAAACCGTGCACTCAAAAATTTCAAAAATTCAGGTTTCATTCTAAGATTTGAGTGAAGTTTTTTTCTAAGAGTAAGAGAAATAAATGCATTCAATTTATTTTAAAAATAACTTTGTTGAATTACCTTTACAGTGGTTTATCGAAACCCGTATCAATAAAATATTACATACATTAAATTCACGGAAGATTTTCATAATAACGAAATTAATAATTTTCTCTAATCGCTTCTTTTTTATTTAATTAAAATACAAAGTATCTAATGTATGCAATGGATGTTTTGAACGCCTAAAAGATGAATTTTTGTGTTTCTATTCACCAGGCCGGTAATTGTTCCTTCTAAAATAAACATAAACAAAATAAAAACATTGATAGATAAACAACCAGTTTTTTTAGCCAGCCATACAGATGATATCGGCTTTAGTGCTGATTACACACGTCTTGCCATTGTGTTTTATACCAGTTCAGTGTTCAACTTGCAAAATTTAAAATTGCCTTGTTGACAAAACAATGGCTACTTTTTCCAATTTAGAATACGCTGATATAATTTTCATGTATGGTAGTGCAGACGGCAATGTAGCTGCAGCTCAACGACTATACTAAGACCGATTTCCTGGAAGAAGAGTTCCCAATGTACAAGTTTTTATTAACACATATCGCCGTATTTGTGAAACCGGTAATCTTCATTTTAAAGAAAGATTGCATGCACACAGACATGCTGTCGAAATAGAACAACGAATTTTGGATTCATTTGATGCAGATCCAACCACGAGTACTAGAAAGGAAGCTAATGAACCTAATTTGTCTACTTGGGGAACGTTTTGAAAGTTGAAGGAAAACATCCATTCCATTACGCCCGGGTTCAAGGCCTTGAAGAAGGTGATCCAGCACGGTGAATTCTGTTCTGCGGTATTTGTTAAATGCTGATATGCAAGATGGACTTTCCTTAAAAAGTATTTTAAGGTTCGATGAATTGAAATTTTCTCGGGAGGGAATCACCAACTTTCACGGTCATTATTGGGCTGATGAGAATCCGCATAAGAAAAAAGAAATACAAAAACTACTTTCAAGATGTAAAATAAATATACCAGCTCTTTTGAAGAAGCTCACCATGTAGAGCGAAACGTCAGAAAAATTGTTTCCTTTTTTCTCTAATGGAAAAACCTATACCCAAGAAAATATTAGAAAAAAATATTTAACGAAAGGTTTAAGATACAAAAATAAATTATATATATATATATATATATATATATATATATATATATATATATATATATATATATATATATATATAATGACTGTTGTTAATACTAAAGCAATATGCTAAATAAATTCAGAAATAACAAGATAAAAATTTAAAAAATCATTTACTTTTACTTTCATTTTATATCTTCATTCTGAGAATAATTAAAATATATTTTGGAAAAGACCCACGAACAATTGCAGGTACATTTTTTATGATTTAATTTATCTCAAGACCGTTTTAAAATTAATTTCAAGAGACAGGTTGGTATTTATTATCGCGGAGCATTTTACACTCTTTTTAGTAATTAATTATGTTAAATCTCTACTTTCAAATACAATCCTAGAATCGCATCATCAACCATTGATCGCAACAAGGAAGGTAAAAGAACATTAAAAATTTAAATTTATAGTTTACTTTCACGCACTATTCAGCAGCTTTTGGGTGTGATTTACTAATATAGATATATAAATTTTTATTATTATGTTCTTCAGCAATAAAATTTATTGTTTATTATAATTTATTAATAGGCAGAAAGTAAGATTAATAGTGAAATGAGAAGAAACATATAAAAATTAAGTATTTATTACATAAATTATCAAGTAAATTACCTAATTTCTAAAAAAATAAAGATTTTGAAGTTATATCATTATAATTAAAATTGCACTAGAAAGTTAATTTTTTTTTTGATTTTCGCAACCTCTGATTATGCAACTAAAAATAAAATTATATCATTAGTTACAGAGAGATTTTTGATTATTTTTCTTAGGTTTTCAATTAGCTGTTCGTTCAACTTCCATGCAAACATCTGAAATCTTCTGACGTTTTCGTTTTTTCTTGGATAAAAATAAAATTTTTTTAAAATTTCGCACTACTCCGGTGATTGCATAAATATCGTTTGACTGGCGATATTTTTCAGTCTGGCATCGAAGTCGGCAGGACCTTAATATCCTACTGACATACTTTGTAATTTATATTTTATATAAGAGTTATTTCCTGCGAATGTTGCTCTCGGTTCGATACAGCTCCTTTGACGAGACCATAAGGTGGTCGAAACGCACCCGTTGATAGAGTGCCAGAGTTGTATTTGCAGGAAATAAACAGTTTGTATATATTCTTTCCTTTTATCCGCGTGAAAAACAACTATGAATTAAATGTTGTTGTGAAACAAGTACAACAAGAAATAGATTTAATATATCTTCTATATGATAATTTGTATTTAAATAGTCTTCAAAACTCACTAAATACAAGTACAATACAAATTAGCATTTTTTTATTGTTATTTTTAACTACTTTAAAAAGATTCCAAAATCTTGAAAGATCCTTTTATCTATTTGTCTCCTGAAACCAAAATGGCTCCCGTTACGGGTCACTTCATGCTTTGTCACTGATCAATCGTTCAGTACAATTTCAACTCTGTGGCTTGTTAACCCGTACAATTGTTTGCTTCTACTTTTGAAAAGAGTTAGGTGCTTGTTCATCTTCAATTTAACCACGCATTCGTATTCCTGAATCCCTATCATTCTAACTTAGCTTCTACTTTTTACAAGGGTTAGAGATATTCTCGTATTCAGCGTTGCCACGAATTTCCGTCAATCAAATTCTACTTAAATTATTTATCATTGTTGGTTAATCCACATATTAGTATTTTACAACCCAATCAATTCAGTCCTACTTCTGTCTTTGAAAGGTGACAGTTAGCCCGATCGGTGTAATCTATGGGTTAGTGTAACAATTCCTTATTAATCAAATATACTTCTGTTTCCTGAAGGTGAAATTATACGAAATAAAAAACTTATCTTCTACTAAAGAAATGTGTTTAAAAATTGTGAATGTTATATGTTTAAGAAGATTAAAGGTTGTGCATGAAGACCATTACCTACAGTCCACAACGTCTTTATGAGTAATACAGAACATTTTAGACCAAATATTTTTTATAAATAAATTCAGATAAATATGTGTTTCCGAATATTTTTGTGGGATCCTGTAGATCTTTTTGGATTTACTAAAGAACTAAAATCTTATTTTCTTTAAATACAGCGCTGCAACAATCATTATATCTCACACGAAAAATTTGACGTATAAACCTCTCTACAAAATTTAACCTCTCGTCAACCACGTAGCCAAGAAATTTCGTAAAGTTCCTAATTGGAATATTAATATTTGATATGCAATTAGCAGAGATCCTGGTGTTTTGTGTAGTTTAGTAGACTGTACATCTATTGTTTTATTTAAATTTATTTTAAGATGATTATTGTCACACTAGAGCTTTAATTTTGGTATTATCTGTTATGTATTTTTTAAAAGAACGTTTATCGCATTGGCCGTCATGAAAAAGACAACCATAATATAATGTGGCAGGTCATTTACATATAACATAATCATAAAGAATAAAAATAGGTCCTTACAGTTATAAACATCACATAAGTCAGTACTAACTAGCAACTTCTGAACAGAGAAGTGAGACAGCTTTTTTAGTTTGCGAACATCTCAGGTGATGGCGCTAGTGATATTGATGATTTATGAAATTTATTTCTTTGTTTTTGTGTTTAGACGAGTCTTAAATGATTAAGTTATTGGCCGTTTCAATGTTTAACTTATTCTGCATTGTTTTTACAAATCATGGTGAAGAAATTGGTATATACTAAAAGGTTTTCAAACTTTATTACAAAACAAGTGAAATATACTCTACAAAAATATAATCATTAAAAACTTGGAAAAGAACGTCGAAAAACGTAATAAATTACAAAAACAGTGCGTGTTAGGTGAATTATCTATATGATTTACAAGAGTAATTTTTTTTATAATTTTTACATACATATTAAATTGAAAACTAATGTCTTAAATAAACATTTTTCATATTTGTGTCCTAGTGGGCAAAGAAACAGCTGATTTTTACCCATCTCTATATATTTCATATAATTTTTACATTACGTCAGAAATGTGGATCAAGTAGTTTTTTCCCTACGTAGTTTCTAGTGTGCGAACATTTTACGAGAAGGCGCAGAACGCAGTCACAGAAATTAGTATTGAATGGACATATATATTATGTATACATCTATATACATATATATATATATATATATATATATATATATATATGTATATATATATATATATATATATATATATATATATATATATATATATATATATAATAATTTATAGGGTATTTTTTGATCTCTTTTTCATATTCTAATTTTTTTTGGTTTCTTAGGAGATAAGTCCTTTTTCTTGATAAATTTACATACACGTGTGTTTTTTTTCTACGATTTTTTATTTTACCTTATATATAGTTTTTAACGTTTCATAAATCCTCATCAGAAAATGTTTGTGCAATGTCTTGTTTGAAAATAACACGTGTCATAAAATGTTCATTTTAAGCACAAATGTTTGTTTTCTATTATTTTGCGACCTGCCATTATGCAGGTTGCAAAGTGTCTGCAAGAAAAGAGCAAGACTCCTTGGGTAGAGTTAGCAAGATTCATATTGGACTTATTTTTTGTAGACAATTTAAATCATAATTTGTGTATGGAAATTTGAACCTATTTTTTTACGACCGAACAGAAGGGTGAAGATTTAAAGTTTAGAAGAAACCCTATTTTTGAAGTAGACGAATGTCCCGCTCACTCTACAGTACGAATGACAAACTTTAAGAATAGGTGGATTTTAATAACAACATTGATCTACTAAAAGAAAAAAATTGTAGGTGTTGTTGTAATTATAAATGCAGATGTGATTGCATCTGTGTACGAAGAATTTAGAAAAATATTAGAAAAATGTATTCTAGTAAGTGGTCAATATGTGAAATAATAAGCTTTTTATATCATACTTATTATAAAGGTTTCAGTACACTAAAAAAATAAATTAAAGGTAAAATTAATTTTTATACTTTTGTAGTAGACTACGTATTTATATATATAATAGAGGTAAGTTTTCGTTCGTGTATTTTTAAAATAAAGTAATTCTCTGCTGATCGGGCATGAGATTGTCAATACACGTTACTCTCGTGTTAAAAAGTTCCGAGAACTCCAAGATAATCGAGAGGCTTTAGGTCCGAAAAATGATGACAGGGCTGTTTCGTCCTAATATGGGACTCTTCAGGCCATTACATTTGGCACAAACCATCATCTCAAATTTGTGTCCTATAAGCCGGTCATGAAATTAAAAAAGCGCAAACAAAACACAACGGCGACATCTTGATGATTCTCTCAATAACACAAGAATAATACTTTTTTACACGGCAATAATGTTTATTGACAATCTTATATCCGATCAGTCCAAAATTATTTGTAGTGTGTAGTAAAATTTATAGATGATATTTTATAATAAATATATAAATATTCTCATATAACGTTAGAAATATAACATTAAAAAGATATTATATAGGGTTTTTCTTTTTCAGAAAGAACTGCCACGTGTCAGAAGGTAAGTAGGTGAAATGAAGATATAGAGAAGATCAAGACATATACAATTTTTTACTTTGTCCTTCTATTATCTGTCGTTAATTTGACTTGCGTCTGCCTTGAAGAATTTCAGCCTAAAAATGCAGAATGTAATAATTAACACATGATTAATAATCTTTACAATAACGATTTTAGTTTTTATTTATCTTATTTTTTAGTTGTTACTGAGTTTTCTTTATTTAAAAATTAATATATAAATAATATAACATATAGAATCATGCGGCAAAATTATTTATTATAAGGAATATCATTTTGATCCTAAAACGTGATAGTATTAATATATTTAATAAAAATAGATAATCCTTTTAATCTATTATTTTTATTATTCCAAATAATCACTTACGAATGTTTTATTAATATTTCTCAAAAAGTAACGTTTTGGAAATTGGGGTTTTAAAAATAAAAAATTCAATAAAAAATGCTGTTAATTATATGTATGGAAAAAGTAATTTACACGTAACAAGATATTTAAAATTCAAGAAAATCTAAATATTTTACTATGTGATAGTGTTAATTACCTGCAAGCTGCTTTCTTGTTTGCGGAAGATAGGACGTTGACACTGCGTGAAAGTTTTTCTCGTTCATTGCCAATGTCACAGTCTCAAACGAATGATTTAAAATAATTAAAGAAGTATTTTTTAGGAATTAGACAGATAAGTAAATTAAACTTGATGAGCCAGCAACAATTTGAGCACGTTTTTTGACATTAATTCGGTTGACAAGCAGAAATTGTTTAATTTAAAATGTACCTGTAGCGCAATTTAGTGTTTAAAACTCAAAATAGAAAACATAATAAGTTTTAATTAAATTGTTTAAATCTTTCTATTTTTTTTTACTAGAATAGTGGCCGTTAGCTGTGGCGACTTCGCCCGTTCACTATAGGCTATAATTTGAATAAATATTGTGATCATAACTATTACTAATATATGCATTAAAACTGAATGCATTATTTAATGTGGAAAAAATCCAAAGAGATTACGACCTAAAACAGAGACACACACACAGATATACAGACTGTCTGACATATCAATGCAGAGGCCAAATTTAAGCCAGTTAAAACCATGTAATTTTGAGAAAATTTTAACCTCACAATGTTTTTTGCTAATATTCAATATATATTTATGATAACGATGTGAAATAAACCTTATACTGTTTTTCCAGGTAACTGCTACGAATTCATATATTTTGAACATTTTTTCAATAGTTTTTGAGTTATTAAACAAAATAGTAAAAACACATTTTAATACTTTACAGCCTTAATAATGGAAATATCACCTTTTAATCGACTTCTAAAAAGAGGATCTCAATTTAACCGCTATGTATTTTTTTTTATATATGTACAGTGTGAGTCAACGATTGGATGAAGTAAGTTTGTGCCTTTTCGGTGAAATTTACAAAGAAACTATATTTATTGTTTGATACAGTTTATTTTTACGCAGATTTTAAAAATATTTAGGACTCTGCAGGGTGAGCCAAAAAACTAGGACAGCATAAAGTTGTATTTTTTTAAATAGAACACCCTATATACGAATCGTATTTTCGATTTAGCTTGTAATTTTAAATCTTTTTTATTAAGGGTTTACTATAACAAAACTTTATAGTTTCTGAGATAATTAAGTTTAAAGAAAAAAAGTCACATTTTCAAGCATCAATTCAATCCTAAATAACGTTTTCAATTTTGTGACAAATATATTCAAATTTGGAATTTAGCAAGGCCAAAGACAAGTTAATATAATTTTTACCTAATATTTGCAATAAAAGCTACAGGGTGTTGTACACATCGGCTCAAATTTGAACAAGTTTAAATGAATAAATATCTTTTTTTTTAAATGGTACACCCTGTATATTTTCATGTTATTTAATAGAGTAATAAAAACCCTAAAAGTTTTGTTCAATATATCCTATACCTATTTATAATAGTTTTTGAGATATTTCAGTTTTTCTTATTTTCCATACTTTTTTACAGAAATAGTCTTCATTATCATAGTAGCCATGGCAAAAATAATGTAAAAGAACATTTTTCTGTGTGTCAAATTTATAACCGCAATCGCTTCTTTTGGTTTTTATGTAGTGTAGTTTGGTTTTTTTTGCATTCATCTTATATTGTAAAATGAATTTTCCAAAGAATGAGTTAATAGATATGATTTATACAATAGGAGAGGCTCAAAAAAATTGCCTTCTTGCTCAAAGAATTTACAAAATGAAGTATCCTGATCGACGCCATCCTAATACCCATACTTTTCAAAACTTAATGCAAAGATTTGATTCTTCTGGTACTGCTGATTATCCAAAACGTAAAGTGGTCAACAAACCAGTAACCAATGAAGAAAAAGAACTACAAGTATTGTTAAATGTTCAGGAAAATCCTTATATTGGTAGCCGTCAGTTAGCAGCATTATGTGAAACATCACAATCCACCGCTAATCCTACTACCAAGAAATATAGGTATCATCCATATCACATGGAATTACACCAAGAATTGCATGGACAGGATTTTGAAAGTCGTGTAAACTTTTGTCGAACAATAAATGCGGAGATTCAATTAAATCCAAATTTATTATGAAAGGTAATGTTTAGTGATGAAGCTACTTTTAGAAGTAACGGTGCCGTAAATAGACGCAACATGCATTATTATGCCACAGAAAACCCATTTTGGATTAGAGAGGTGCAACATCAAAACCACTGGTCATTAAATGTTTGGTGTGGTATTCATCATAATCGAATTATTGGACCCCACTTTTTTAATGAACCACTAAATGGCCATAGTTACCTGAACTTTCTACAAGAAGAACTACCCCAACTGCTTCAAGGTCTCGATAGGGATGAGCTCGACAGTATGTGGTTCCAGCACGATGGTGCGCCTCCGCATTACCATCGTGAAGTTCGTGCGTTTTTGGACCAACGATATCCGCAAAAATGGATTGGACGTGGGGGTTTCATTGAGTGGCCACCAAGGTCTTGCGACATCACCCCATTAGATTTCTTCCTATGGGGTTATATTAAAAATAAGGTGTATGTTAATCCACCAACAACAGTGGAAGATATGCAAAACAGGATTAGGGATACCTGTAGAACAATAACGCCACTAATTTTGTCCAGGGTCCGAGAAAACCTGAAAAAAAGACTAAATTTGTGCATTGCACAAGAGGGTCGTTTATTCGAACACTTATTAAAAAGAAATAATTAATCTCAGTATTTAATAGGTATTTTTTTTGTTTCAATTTAGTATAAAAGTAAATATGTATTTGCCTTGTCGTTATTGTTGTGTTAATTTTTTCACATTATGTTTAATTAAACTATTGCCGTTGTAATATAACGAATAATGTATTTCATCATATTTAACCACATTCTGTTTGTTTCTGTAGTTTCTTTTTATTATTTTACATGGCTACTATGATAATGAAGACTATTTCTGTAAAAAAGTATGGAAAATAAGAAAAACTGAAATATCTCAAAAACTATTATAACTAGGTATAGGATATATTGAACAAAACTTTTAGGGTTTTTATTACTCTATTAAATAACATGGGTGTACCATTTAAAAAAAAAAGATATTTATTCATTTAAACTTGTTCAAATTTGAGCCGATGTGTTCAACACCCTGTAGCTTTTATTGCAAATATTAGGTAAAAATTATGTTAACTTGTCCTTAGCCTTGCTAAATTCCAAATTTGAATATATTTGTCACAAAATTGAAAACGTTATTTAGGATTGAATTGATGCTTGAAAATGTGACGTTTTTTCTTTAAACTTAATTATCTCAGAAACTATAAAGTTTTGTTATAGTAAACCCTTAATAAAAAAGATTTAAAATTATAAGCTAAATCGAAAATACGATTCGTATATAGGGTGTTCTATTTAAAAAAATACAACTTTATGCTGTCCTAGTTTTTTGGCTCACCCTGTAGAGTCCTAAATAATTTTAAAATTTGCGTAAAAATAAACTGTATCAAACAATAAATATAATTTCTTTGTAAATTTCACCGAAAAGGCACAAACTTACTTCATCCAATCGTTGACTCACCCTGTACACCGATTACTCCGATTTGAATGATTTTTTTTACGTTAAGATGAGGAAGTTGCTGCGGTGGTCCCGTGTCATTTTGGATGAAATTGGAGCAGTAAAATACAAGATGGCTCTGATAATATGGCGGAAAAAAAAATTAATATTGTCCGATTTTCTCCAAAATTGGCATGGGGGAGTTCTGGCGGTCGCACAAAACGAGCCTCAAATTATTTTTAAAAAATTCAATATAGCGTATCCAATATGGCAGACAAAATTAATTTCATCGGATTTTCTCCAAAATTGATATTGGGAAGTTTCCAGTATTGCACATAATTAATCTGAAATTAATTTTTAAAAATGGCGGACAAAAAATTATTTTTTTCCGATTTTCTCCAAAATTCGTAAGAGGGAGTTTTCGGGAATAATTCAATATGACGGATCCAATATCGCGTGCTTAAAATTTTACATCTTTCGACTTTCTCCAAAAATTGATATAGGGGCGTTTTTGAGGGTCTAAATGTCGAATTTTAAATTATTTTTCAAAGATTCAATATAGCGAATCCAATATAGCGGATTAAAAATTTTACATTTTTTTTTATTCAAAATTGGTACTGGGTCGTTTTTGAGGGTGTAAATAGCTGATTTAAAATTATTTTAAGAAAATTTATTTTGTCAGATTAAATATTAAAATATCAGATTTCATCCAAGATTGGTATTAAGTGGTTTTCGTGGGTGTAGATTGGAATAAAATTATTTTTTGAGAATAATGAGTGCGATGAGGACTACTTCCACTAGGGTTCTTGAAGTCCTGATGAACCTGCCTCCTCTTCATTTATACATCGAGAACGAGGCCTTAAAGACTGTTTATCGCCTCACTTGCCTGGGGCACCTCGGAATTGGAACGGGCGGTATCTGGGAAAGCGCGGTGGAGACGTGTCCATCACTCCCCATGTAGACAGATTACATCGCGCCACTTTTAAAATCCAACGGCCTTTTGGAGATATTTCTGCCAAGTAGAGAGGACTGGGAGGAAGGGCAAAATCTTCCGAGCAATGGATCCTAATGGTATACAGATGGATCTCGACAAGATTAAAGAGTTGGAGCTGGAGTGTTCGCCAGGCGCACAGAAGTCAGAGAGTACTACCCTCTCAGCAACGTGCTACGATCTTCATAGCGGAAATTAATGCTATTCTGTAGTACGCCTACAACTGTGAGAGAGATATAAACAAGCATAGGGTAATAAACATATGCTCAGACAGTAAGGCTGCGATAATGGCACTGAAGTTCAGTGTGTAAATTCGCGACTGGTGTCTGAGTGCAAGGATGTACTGAATAGTCTGACAGGGAACGACTGTACAATCAGACTCGTGTGGGTCCCTGGTCACTCGGATATACGTGGGGATGAGAAAGCGGACCATCTGGCTAAGTTGGGTTTCACAACTAAATCATATGGACCCCAACCAATTCTACCATCCCAATTACCATTGGCAAAAAGGAATTAAAATTGTTGCTGGAAAGCAAATTTATTTAATCTTGGGAGCTCCTGGAATGAGGTGTGCTAAGGAACAAATAACTGGACCTAGCGCATGGTGGATTAAGGAGCTTCTCTCTTAAGAAGGAAAGGGCTGCGAATTGTGGTGCGATTGTTGACAGAACATTGTCACTTAAGGGGCCATCTTCATAAGATCGGTATCGAAGATGACCCGACGTGCAGATGGCATCTGGAGGAGGATGAAACTATTGATCATGACCTTAGAGAGTGCCCAGCACTTAACAGACTGAGACAGAGATATTTTGGAGATACAATTTTATTACCAGAAGCAATTAGGCCAGTCCAATTAACGAGGCTTGGATTCGCAAAGGCAATCGGCTTCGAATGACCTGCAGCTATGGTGGGATGTAAAGGGCCTAATGTGGCCTAGACATGGATGATCAAGTACACTTTCATTGTCATTCATTCAGTACCCATTTTTACCACAGATCAAAAATTCCCCACTAAAATAGCAAAATATAGACTTACATTTCCTGAAAGTTTTCAAACTGTGATAGATTTATTGTGAAGTGTGACGACTGCACATACTTGTTTTTCTGTTAAAAAAGATAGAAACTCGGGCAAAAACCTGAGTAATGACTAAGAATCTTCAACGGAATGCAATAATAAAACCTTAATTCTATTAATTTTTAAATGACCAAGATATTTTTATCAATATGGGGAAAAAGTGTAATTATTTTTCTAGACAATGGTAAGACAATTTTACTGCTGGAAAAATTGGCGATCAGGCTTAGAAGAAAAAAATTTCAGGTTGAAATTAAGGCTGCTGACTATTTTAGAATGGATTTTAGTAAATTAGATTATTCTGAGATACTAATTTAAGTCAAAATTTTCCCTTACGAAGGAAGCTGTTTATATCTCGGGAACTGGAAACATTGGCATTACAGTTCTAATTTGGTGCCCAATGATCTCTTTTTTGTTTCCTTACATGTAGAATAAACTGCATCATCAACCGCCAAAAGAGGTTGTTGATTAAATGTATCGAAAGTATATTTGTAGAAGGAAGCAAGGTTATGTATAGTATATTTAATAGAGCCTGACAACAAAAATAATAAATATAACTTGTTTTATTATTTTGTATTGTTAAAACCTAAATAAATTTTTGTTGGAAATAATTGAAACATCAAAAAAAGAAACAATTCACCCGTTTAAATATACTAATCTTCTAATTATTCATAAAACTCCGTTATTGTTTTATTAACAACTACAAGATAGACAAGACGATATATCTGTTACAATGGATTTCGTAGACAATAGAATGCTACAATGTACCGTGTTTCGGATCGTGTAAATTTTTGATTGTCTTCTAACAGAAAGTGAAGAGCAAAGTGGTCGCTTTATCAGGTTCAATCTTCAATTTAGTGGGTCAAGATGTTATAATGAACCATATAGAAAGTGAAAAAGGTTATGTGATTTTTATCATCGTATTATACGAGATTACTTTTAATTAGATTTTAAAGGTACGAGTGTGAAGTGAAATTGTTTTGATGATAAATTAAAATACATGAAGCTACGGTAGTTTATATGCTGGAATTTTGTAAGTACGTAGCAAATAACTGAATGCTTTATATAGAGTGTAGCCGTTTATACTTTGGTGAAAACAAGCCAAAACATATATTTATCACTAAAAATAGTTTCAACGTTTTTCAAAATATTCTCTAGAAAGCATTTCTGCAAATGTAAAAATGGCGTTTCCAAAACATGGCTTTTGAATGCATCAACTGCATTTTCTAGAGGAGAAAATTTTTGACCACATTGTTTTATTTTTCATGTACGGGAATAAAAAGAAATCATTTAGTGCTAAATGGCATCTTAATTCCACGTTTTGAGTGCTCTAGAAGTCACTTGTTTGAGCCGATGTGTAAGAGCATTCATGATGGAGAATGATCCATGTTCTGCTATCAGTTTTCCTCAATTTACTGGAGACTTTCGGCAAACGAATGGTTGTTTAGCATTCAGAATTGACCATTTTACTATTCTGTAAAGACACAATTGCGGCATGGCCAGTTTTTCCGAAAAAAGGGAACCATTTTAGAAGAAAGTTGACTGCTGTTTACTTTGGAGCTCATACGTATAGATCTAAAATTCATTATTTTTCTTATGAAATTTTTTGTTATAATGAAGGTCGGCAATACCTCAATCTCGCGGTATATTACATGACGATCTTGCGTTTTTAATTTATGCACAGCATCCATGTGCTCTCTTACTACAGCTGGTTTTGGACGACCTTTACACGATCGACAACCACTAGGGAATTCACTAATCCAGTAATATACAGCCTTTTTTGTAGGTAGTTTATCGTCATATTGAAAAACTAATTTTATAGATGCATTCTCGTTGAGGTAAATCAAGTTGTGGAACATATTCGCGCGAAAATTCAAGGGAGAAAGAAAAATAAGATACAATATGACGGTCTAAGAATTTTAAATTTTCAGATTTCATCCAAAATTGGTACTAGGGGACTTTGAAGGGTTTAGATTTAGATTAGATTAAGAGGTTACAATTATTTTATTGAAATTCAATATGGCTGATCTAATATGGTGGGTTGAAAATTTTACCTTTTTCGCATTTTTTCAGATTTGGTATTATTGGGTTTTCGGGGTCGTATATGAAGTTAATTTTTTACAACTTAATATGGCAGATAGAATATGAGGGATTAAAAATTTTACATTTTTCCGATTTTATCTAAAATTCATATTACGGGGTTCTTGGGGCGTATACAAACCCAATATGCAAGATAATGTATACTGGACTAAGAAATTTATGTCTTAACTACTTTAGATATCGACTTCTAAAAATGCGCTAAAAAGTGAAAAGAAAAACATAAATATTTATATGAAATTGAAAATTTTGAAGTCTAAATGAAACAAATAACTGCTAATACGAGATATATACACACTATGGTAAGAAAAAAATTACAAACAAAGTATTTTTAAACAGATATTAGTTTAGGGCCTACTTCAAAAATTTCATTTTCATATAAAAATGTATAGTTGTTTTTTACTTTTTAGTGCATTTTTACAAATTGGTTTAATTTTTTTTCTCTTGGAGTTACATCGAATACACATATTAAATGTAAAAGAAAAAGTATTTTTTTGCGTAATTTTTCTCCATAAAATTGAGCTCGAATTATATGTTATATGAAAAATACACCTCAAAAAATACAGTTCAAGTACAACAAACACTTTATTGAAGTTCTCAGTAAAAGTAACTGCTGAAATCGGTTTATCAAATGATGAATGTAAAATATTTCTATGGCATGCAAGGCTATAACACTACCAATCAACTGATATGTTTGCTACTGCTCTGCTTTAAACTAGAATAAAAAGTAAAAAATTTGGAATAAAGTCGCGTCGGTAACGGAAATCATTTAGCGTCTGAATCAACATTTGAATGTGGGTTCTGAGCTAGAGTCAAGTAGTTGTCTCAGGTTGTCACCAATCCAAGTACTAACACAGTGGTCAGGCGGAAAAATGCCTGACCGTTGAGGTCAACCCACGCCTGAATTGGAATATTATTACACATTATTCATTATTTAAGAAACGCTGGGTTTTTTCAAAAATCGTTCGGACAGGAATTTTTTCCATTATATCAAATTATACAGACTAGCTTGAAAGATTCGCAAAACATATAATTATAAATGGAAAAATATAATAACGCAGGCTTCAGCAGCTCCTAAAATTATTAGAAAAGCTATTAAAAAGGGCTCTAGTTCTAAATTTTTTAGGACTAAATAAATTGTATTCTTTAACAAATCTCCATTGTATAATAAACGTTTCATTATCATTACTCTTTTCTACCCTCTAGAAGTTTATTTATATATTTTTTCATTAAAAGCAACTATGTAATAATATTTGCATAATTTTTTCGCATCAATTCTTTTTAGACAGAAAGCCACACATTCTCAATCAACTTTGTAAGGAAGTGGGTCACTACTCACTATTGATTGGAAGAGAGATTATCGCCGAAGGCTAAATTTCGAGTTTTGCAGATGATGACGATCTGAGAGTTGCACCTGCTGAAGTCCAGGGTAGGACTTAGGTAACAGCAGCATAAATTAGAGATTGTTTTGCATATTTTATAAATTCTTTCTTGTTTTACTTTTAATTTGATATATATATATATATATATATATATATATATATATATATATATATATGTAATACATAATGACGGTTTAGAACGTTCGGCAACTGTGTCCGTTTTCTATACTCCAATTTTACTCTCTTTCCACTGTCCATCTTAAAGGGTATGATCTTTCTGTACTTCTGCGGTACTCTAGATACCAATTCATGTTTTTTTGGCAATCGTGGGTCAGCCATTCATTCTATATGATATTACCAGAATAATTGTTTTCTTGCTATATCTTTCATGATCGTATCTTTTGTTCTCATTTGCAGTAATATCTCCTCGTTTCCTATTGTTTATGTGGATGATATTCCTGCTGATCTACTCAAGCATCCATTTTTACCGGTTCTACTTGTTTTTTATTTCTCTCTGTAAATCACCAAGTCTCAGCTCGGTAAAGTAAACAGTTTTTAACATTGTGTTGTAAATGGGTTATTTTCGAATTTATTATGGTCTGTTCTGATTCCATCACGATGACTTTCAAGTATTTTCAATCGTCACATCCCTCTATTATCATTAGGTTACTCCTATTATCTCGCAAGCCTAGATATTTGGTTTTCTGAATATATATTTACAGACTCCATTCTTCATACATTCGTTGTAGTTTTTGTGTGATGTATTTAAGGTCTTCTTTGCTGCTTGCTAGTAGTGCTTGATTATTGGCAAATTATAATGTATATACGGTTGAATTGGTTAGCTGTATTTAAGTTCTATGACATTTCTGCTTCGATTTTGATAAAGCTTTCTTCACATACATCTTGAATAATGTGTGTGAAAAGCAGCAACCCTGCCTTCAACCATTGTTAATATTTATAGGATTTCAATGGTTTGTTACCCATTTTTATTTTTGAAATTGATTTTTCATGCAAATTTGGTACAGCTCTTATAAGTGCATGGTTTATATTTGTGTTCGTTATCATTTCCCACAGTTTAGTTATAGAGATGTTATCGTAGGCGTAAGTTTAATCTATAAATAATATATGAGTATCTTGATTTGCAGTGGTTCTTCTTTCAATTATTTCCATCATATAAAAAATGTTATCATATCAGGATCAACCACCACGAAATCCGCAATATTCTTTTTCCTCGCCGTATTCTTTTTCAACGAGATTTCTGCCTAGTCGGCTCATTGAGCTAGTTATCGTTATACTTCTGTAATTCTGACAATTTTCCTTACTTTCTTTTTATCAATTGAAATAATCTTGTAGGGGATTCTTGACTATTGAGGCGTTTATTAAATATCCATGTAAGCACATTAAAATACTTTGTTGTCCACTTTTTAGCAATGCCCTTAGGTTCACATGGTTTTTCATTTTTTTAGTTTTTTTATAGCTTTAACGACATTATTACCATCTATTTATTTCGGGTAAGTTAATTAAAGCTGTTTCTTCTATATACTCACCCCTCTTTTCAGTTAGCAATTCCTGATAATCCAAATTCTATTATTTTCAGATATTATTTAGAGTGATGCTGTATTCTTTACGGTCTCTGTAAATTTCCAAGCTGCAAAGCATTTTCTGCCTCCAATGTATTTGTCCAATTTTATTCACATCAAAATGCTAATAAGTGAAGATCAAGAAAAGTGTCAATTAAACTGGAAAAGTTACAGTACAGATGCCATTTTATGACCAGTTCGATTTTTTGAAATATTTAAATATCATAGGTTCTAAATTGGGGAGGTGGAGGGGATAATCCTCTCTCTTAATGCTCTACTCTTTCTGATATTAATATAATTTCCTTGAATCGAGAAATGCGGATAATCTCTCAATCATAAATCCTGAAATTTTTAAACGTTTCCTACTTTTCTAAAAAGGAAGCTTTTTAAATCGCTTTTAAGAACCATTTCACACTGAAAATTTTGCCAGCCCTAAGGATATTGACTATGTCAAAAAAAATAGGGGTAAGAGAAACTAAAACGTTATAACGCTTTCATTGTTTCATACGTTCAATTGACCTCCAAATATGACAAAATGTGCTGCCAAATTGAGGGGCGCGTTTTGGAGATTAAGGTCGATTTGTCCACTTTTCAGTTTTTTGAGTTTTACTCGAAAATAATGCAAATTTCTTAGGTACATGTACAAAAAAAGTTGTAGATAACAAATATTCAAAATTTTCAAAAAAAAATACACCAAAAACATGAATTAAAAAAGAAACAAACAAAGGTAATTTTTTTTTCTCCATAACTTTTTTTCAAGTGAAGTTAGGAATAAGCGTTGCCTTAAGAAAAGGAAAGCTGACATTACACCCGTTAAAATAAACTTCCGCAAAAGTCTGTACCACTCAAAGTCACCGGGAAGTGACGTCTCAAACTTTGCTACTTTTCTCGATATTAGCAAATTTTTGCTTTTTTCTTCAAATTTCGTCCCACAATTTTTTGTAACTGAATTTAGGAATAGACATTACCCCTTTCAAAAGAAAGCTGACATCACGCCCATTAAAATGGTCCCCAGCCGAAGTCTATACCATGAATAGTAGCTGAGAAATGGCCTTTCAAAATTTTCAACTTTTTAGGATGATTAAAACTTTTTCTCGTACACTATGTAATTTGATATTTTTGCGTGAAAACGTTTATCCACTCAATGAACAAATTGTTTTAGGATATTTAATGATAAAATCATTATATTTTGATGTATTTTTGGGCGACAATGCAGACCCTGAAGACATTGGTTCTGCATCTGAACTAATCATAACTTTATTATACAATTGCCTCCAACATCTGATGCTACCAAACAGCACAACTTAAGAACATACTAGCCAATGGAACAATGGAAAGGGAACATTTTGAATCCTCTTGAGTGGGATTGAAATAGATCGAAATCGAATTGTAGTTGCAGAAAGTTGCGAATCAATTGCAAAGAATGTATAGATTTAGATTGTGAAAATACTCATGCCCATGATATTACTGTGGACGATATTCTTAATGAAGAAATTGACAAAATTATTGAAAATAATTTAACTGAATTCAGCTTTTGAATAAAAATAAATAAATTAAAAAAGGTATAAAATAATGTGGTAAATAATTTTATTCTTCATTCCGTACCCCATATTAATAGTTTATTCAAAATATAATTTTCACCATTAAATACCCTAAAATTTTATTGAATTTTCACGCAACAATATAAAATTACATAATATACGGGTAAAAAATTATAAAAATCGTAAGAAGTATAAAACTGTGCGGGGTCATTTCTTGGTTACTATTCCTTGTGCAGACGGCTGAGAACCATTTTAATGGACGTGAAGTCAGTTTTCTTTTGGAGGGGGTAGTGTCGATATCTAAATTAACTTACAAAAATGTGGGATGAAATTTGAAAAAAGAAACCATTTGCTAATATCGAGAAAAGTAGTAAAGTTTGAGATATCATATCTTCGGTACTTTTCATCGTATAGACTTCTGAAGGAACTCACTTTAATAGGCAGAACGTTAGTTTTCTTTTTTATGAAGCAATAACTATATCTAACTTCATTTAGAAAAAATTATGAAGAAAAAATTAAAAAAATTTTTTTTTTGCATTTTTTTAATTTGGTTATAGCGTGTATTTTTTTTGAAAAATGGCTTTTTTGGACTTCACCATGTGTCATTTCAATTTGAAATTTCATTACCCACAATTTTTTTATAGATATATTCCTACGAAAAGTGTATAGTTTTCAAGTAAAAGTGAAAAACTGAAAAGTGGATAAATCTACCTTAATCTCAAAAATGCACCCCTTAATTTGGTAGCACTTTGTGATTTTGTCATATTTGGTGATCAATTAAACGTATCATACACTGAAAGCACTTTAACGTTTCAGTTCTTTTCTCAAATACATAGACAATAGCCAATATTAGAATGTATCTGTATTAATCAAAGAATTTTGATTCATAATTTTAACATTCTAGTATTTCTGTCTGAGAATGCACAACGTAGATCTCTTTCTTTAGATTTTCTCTTAACTTTAATTATTCCCGTCCTGATACGTGAATTGAGCGAAAGTGAAACACAGCATCAGAACATTATTTATTTACTATAATTAATTAGTTTTGCCTTTGGGAAAAGATTATGTTCGTGGTTTAACAGAAAGTGTTTAAGTAAATTCGTATTTAAATGTTTTACTTTTAATAATGCGGAGGTCAATGGCAATAGAATGTCTGAGAGACCGTGCGTATTATATTCTTTTTTAATTTTAAAGATTTTATAAATACGTTGAGCATTTCATCGTTGACATAAGTGTGAGCCAACACCCACAGACTTTCTAAGTATTCAAAGCAACAACCTGTGAAACATTCTATTAAATCATATGTCGACAAAATAGCAACGTAGGCAAGTTTGTAGGCCGTTTTATTTGTCTTAGACAAACAATATTTGTAGGTAAATGATTAAATTTCTGGCATTATTTAGGCAGAGTAACAGAGAGCTGAAACCTGAGAGTTTTGTCTGTTTTATATTGTTTGACATCGTTGATGCGAGTGTGTTCCAAAACCCACAGACTTTCTAAGTATTTGTGGTAACAGCATGTGAAAGATTATATTCCTTTGTCCATCCACAAATTTTTTTAAGCGAAGGATATGTGGGATATTTTAACTCGCCGTCTTATTTATTTTAGGAAAGCCATATTTGTAAGTATAGTCCGGAAGCTCAGTGGGTTTTCGAAGCCGATGAAGAGACATGCCTCCACCAACATTTTTTATATGCATCTTTACCCCCTGATTACGAATATCGAGGGTAGATTCCCGAAAAATCGTGAAGTAATTTGTTGTAATCCAAAAAATTGTTTAAAACTAATTTTTTTTGCAAAATAACACATATTTTCCTCGACTGATTCTATGCAAAAAATCTATCTTTTAATTTTTCCTCCCAACATAGTTTTCGAGTTAAAAATTGTTAAGCATTTTAAAAAATGTAATTTTTGCAACTTTTCAACATGAATAACTTTTAATTAAATAAATATTTTCTCTTGCTCTCGCAATTGATAGTTTAGGTCAAGAACTAGCTGGGATTAACCGTAATGCGAAAATGTGAAGTTATTATTGCTTTTTAACACTATATACAAATAGGGTTTTATTAGTTATAAATAAGGAAGTTAGAGGGGATATGGAAACCTACAAAAAAAATTATCCTAACATACAGAAATAAATCATAAATTAACATCAAGTGGCTACGTGGAGTAAACTCAGAAAGAAACTTGATAGTAAGTTTGTTGTATGAGGTTGGCAATATGAGAATCAGGAAACCAGAGCAGGATTTGCGAAAGTGGCGTCCTGGCGTATTCTTTGTGTTTAATGTGTCGTTTGTCGTCGTCCTCCACGCTTAAAATTCTCTTGATTTGAACTTACATATTTATTTTCAATGGTACTAGTTAAAATATCATGTATGTAATATATTTCCTCTATTTTTCCACAAATTCCAGTGAACAAATTTATAAAAACCTGTGTTTTCAACGAAAAATCAAAAATACGTTCCGAAAAGTCCATCGATCATTAGATTCGTGAAAATGACTAATATTGGTTTAACATGTTGCCAGATGTAAAGTACTTTCGTGGTATAAACTATAAAATTTGTCCATCTCAGTCAGCAACATAGTTTAATTTTTGTAATGTATAATTAAGGGTAAAATGAATATTGATCACCCAAAATTTTTGATCAGTTTTGGTTGGTTCAGGTTTAGCTTAGTCTTGGTTAGTTTAAGAAACTAAAACTAATCTAGATTTATTAATTAAAAAATGTTATTTTCCAGCAGAGACCACGTAACGGCTAGACAATCTGTGAAAGAAAAGAATATATGTGAATTTCACAAAAATCGTATTCGCAATCTGGCAACAGCGCTAATTTTTTGGGTTTTAGGATCCAGTCACACCACTATTTAATGGCCGAACCCATTTGGTTTTGATTTGTTTTTTGATAATTTTCTTGAGTTTTTCGATAAAAGTGTGTAAATTTATGAATTCTTATATAATATGGAGGCTTCTGTCAGCGTGGAATTTGTGGTTGTAATAAAATTTTAACGATTTAGTACAAAAAAATTGAACTCAAAGTGAAAAGTGTTTTTCGCTGTTTTCCGCAAAATTGAGGAAATATTATGGAGAACGGAGGTCAGAGTCGTTGTTTGAGCAAGTTTGCTACGAAAAAATATTTGTAATTATCGGCAACCTCGCCTTTTTTAGGATTAAGAAAATAAGATCGGAAATAAGGAGAGTCTCTGAAAAACGGTCAGAACAGACAAATCGCATAACGGTATGCAAATTTAAAAGTTAAGAATTTTCGGGCTTTTGCCGACGAGTTTGATCGAAAAGGTGTATACGGTGGGATTCCGGACGAAAGGTATTTCCCTTTTCCTGTTTCCTTAATCTCTTTCCTGATTGTGAGTACCCTCAAAATACCTGGTAGAAGTAAAGAAAATTAACCAGCAGATATCGAAGTTTTCCGGTAAGTGATTTAATTTAGGATAAGCAGATTTTTACAGGGTATTTTTTAATACTCTTCAAAATAAATTATCCAGTCGTGTTCTACGACCTCGAAATAGGGGATCCTACTGAAATTTTTTCCTTCCTTCCTTTCCTTAGTGCTCATTTACATCATTTGAGAAACCTTTATGCAAAATTTTATGTTGCTAGACCAAGCATTTTCGGCTATATATATATATATATATATATATATATATATATATATATATATATATATATATATATATATATATATATATATATATATATTATAAATATATATTCCATGAGTCGGTGCGTCGATTCATTTTCTTTTTTAATTTGAGTAATTTCCATATAGTTCCATACGATAAAAAGCAGTAAGTATGGTTTCTCATTTACAAAGTTAATAAACTTTCTGGTAAAAAACAGTTTTCTTATAAATGTAATCTTAAATAATTGGGAAGCTGTTTATAATCTTTTAGTACTTGCTGATAACTCCATCTGTTGTAGTTGGGAATTTCCTTTGTACGAAGTTTTCTCGCAAATAATACATCACCGTCACATAACGATTAAAGCGCCTCGTTGATAATTTTGTTGATACTGATTCTTGACTAAGCTTACCTTTTTTACATTCCTCAATATAATCTCTACTTAAATCAGTATTTTCTCCTTTTAGATTTTCATCTGTAACTTTTAAGCTATCCAGAGTTTTTTATATGTGTATTTTTGTAGCACTTATTGGTATTGTGGTTTTGAACAAATCTAAAATCATATCTTATTTAGAATTAATGTTTATTTAAATTTGCTCGAAACGAAATAAAATGTTTGAAATCTAGAATTGTATGCATAAGGTTTGATATGAAGTAATTTTACCTTCTGCGGATATTACATTCAAGCGATATAACACAATGTTCCGATGCAAATCGTCAGAACTCGTTAAATTTATTGACAATTTCGAATATAAATCTCGATACTGTGCTTGAATTAAAGTATAGGCAATAGCTTTATTAATAAGATGAAATCTGATTAGTTATCAGCTCGCGAATACGTACAGCTCTAACTGATGTATTATTACTAAATATGTTTTCTACAGTAGGATATTGTATTTTATTCATTATTCAACATTTTGAAAAGGAACTGTAATTATTATGCCGAATAGATATTAACCCGCCTGCTCTCAGACATAGTAATAATAAGTGAAGTTCCTTTTGATCCTTATGATTAAATATAAAATCAATAAATAAAAAAATATTAATGTAACGATTAGGACAAGCTATAATGGATTATGTGCACTTGGTGAGCGTCTATAAGTAGACTTACACTTGCTTGATGAAACAATATTTATTTTTAGCGTTAAAAAATTGTAAAAATATTATACATTCCAGCGTATAGTTCTTGACTTCAACTGTCAATTGCTGGGCGCATAATTTGACAAGATTTATTTAATCGAAGATTATTCATGTTAAAAAGTGGCAAAAAATGCCATTTTTCAAATGGTCAACGATTTTATACTCAAACCTTTAGTGAAGTCATGCCTCTTCATCGACTTCGAAAACGTACTGGGCTCCCTGGCTAGCAATTTCTACAAATACTGAGCATAGATGTTCTGTAACATTCATTGCAAAATAAAAGGGCTACTGATTTACTCGGGTTTGGAATTAAATTGAGCTTTTTTAAATTGATGTAATAATTCGCTGAATTAGACTCGAATAGATTAAAAGAAAAATATAGCTATGTGTGTTCTACAAAAGATAAGTGCGATGTTTAACCTGATTTATTAAGTTAGAAATATAAAATGAATTCAAGGGGGGCCCAAAATGCTACTTTGAGGAACACTACTTGTGATTTTTGAAGAATCAGAGGTATTCATCTTTAATTCTACGTATTGATGTGTGCCTGATAAAAACGACTCAGTAAAAGATATTGCAACCTCCATAAAACCATCATAGTGGAGCATATAAATTAAAATTTTATGATTTTGCATATCGAATCCTTTGCTGTAGCTCGGCAGAATCAGAGTTTTTTGCTTTTCCTTCATCAGCTGCTTGAAAAATTTCGTCTGTAACATCACAGAGTATAGTAGCACAGCTACACTTTGACCTAAACCTTCACTGTTCCTCTGATATTACTTAATTTTCGTTTAGATTATGTAAATAGTAAGCACCAAGATAAGGAAAAAGGTCTTATAATGATATTCTGGAAAAAAAATGGTATTTAATGGAATTAAGCAAGTAATTTAAAGTCATTCTGTCAAAAAATTTTGGTATGTGTTATGAAAGTCAATTGTTAACATTTCTTCTGATTTTTTATGTCATCAACGTTATGACAATCTAAATATTTCTGTCGGATAACCGCTTGTATATGGAAGCTTTTTTACCTATTGAAAAATTTTCATCAGATGAGCGATTTTGACAGGAAAAAAAAATTAATTACATGCATACACAAACTTGCTGTAACAATAAAAAAAAAATAATAAATTAAAATGTATATGTGTGTATTTAAAAAGGTTGAAAACTAAAAGACAATATTAATTAAGCAAATGTTCAAAATGACCGCAATTTTTCTGAATACACTTATTAATACTTTTTAAACAATGAATTTAGACTCAACTAATATCTCAGGATTATTAAAAAGTTGCCAGCGTTTAAATGCGCATCAATAATTCTGAGCGGGTGTCCACCGGAGTCTTGTATACTTGTTTTAAGAGCACTCCTCAAAAAAAAAAGTCACACATACTTAGTTCTGAAAAACGTGGCGGCCATCTTACTGGTACCTCATTGCCTCTTCCGATTTATTGGTTGTAAATATTGCCGAACAGCAACGGAAAAGTAGGGTGAGGCACCATCCTGTATATACCATGTTTCTTGCCGAAATATTTATAATAGGCAATTTTTCCAGAAGAGTGTTTTGTAAAAAATTAGATAAACATTTTCATTTATCCTCTCTGGCATCGCAGTAGGAGTAATGAGCTAGCGATAAAAAATACCTGATCAAACGTTTACTTTAAAGTTATGCTGATGATACCACTTTAATGTCATATGGATTTTTATCCGTATAAACATGTTTGTTGTACAGGTTCGTGACTCTAGATCTTCTAAAGCACGCCTTGTCAGTAAACAAAACTTTTGTACCAAAATTTGGATCACGAATTCTTTTGTTTCGAACAAGTTCACGAAATATAAGGCCCATAGGGAGACCAATTTGTAAAAGTTCTTTAACCTTTTGGACGTGATATGGACGTAACAACTGTTCTTTTAAAATATCATTTACAATGGTTTTAGGGATATTCAGCTCACGTTCTAAGCAGTAGGTATTAATACTTGGTTCTTCTGCAACTCTTTCCAAAATTGCTTCTTCTTTTTGAAATTTTTGCTCAAAGCTACACGTTCCTCGGAGATGACGCTCAATATTGGCAAATGTTTAATGGTTTGGTTTTCAGCAGTTGGAAAATCTCTCCATGTAAACCTTAATACATGGACGCCCATTTTCTTCACAAGACCCATACACGAAGAACATGTCAACCTTCTCGGAGTGCGTGTAGTTGTCCATGTTTAACAGTAAAATAGGCTTAGAAATTTAAAATGTTTATCTTACTTTAGTCGACCTTTAAGACAGTGATGGCTATTTGTCAATAGTCAAATTATCAAATGCCATAGTAACTAGAGATGCAAACAATATATCGATGGTTGCAAAACATCGATTTTTCGTTCATTAACATCGCTGTTAACATCGATGTTGAGATGAGCGTTCCATGGCCGGTATATCGTTGACAAATTTACTAACCATCGACATCGTTCAGTCATATCCCTTCCCACATTCATTCTAAGGATGTACGATCTGACAAAAATAATTGGTTCTTCAGAATCGAAACCTTCAGTGAAAGAGAGGTTCAGATGTATCTGTCATCTCCAGTCACACTAATAAAAAGAGATTCCATTGAAATGTGAGAGGATATGAAATCTTTTTTCTTGCAAAGATTGCAATGATATACCTCCCAATCCTAACCACGTCTGTGCCGAGCGAGCCTCTGTTCTCGGAAACCAGGGCAACCATCACCCAGGAAAGAAATAGGCTTCTCGGGACTAGATTATCTAAGCTTATTTTTTCTTCACTCTATTTCAAAATTGTTAAATAAATTAAAATAAAGAATTAAGTATACTATATAAGATCCGTTTTATTTACTTTGGTGGTCTTATTTAAGTGACGTCTGTTAATTAATGGGCTGAAAAAGTTTAAACTAAATTGAAAATTGTTGCATTGTTATCCCTATGAATTGTAGGTACATTTTATGTGAAATTTCTAGCGATGATATGAATATTTTTAATTTTTATTCGTGTTTTTTAAAGGTTTATAATCTCACTTTAAGCCCTGTGATGTTAACAGAATCATAAGATATAAAATAAGGTCACTTTTCATAAATATTTCAAAACATCGGAAAAAATCGATGTACCGCTCTTATGATCAATGTTTTTCAACATCGATGTTTTATCGTAAAGACATGGGTTCCATCCCTAATAGTCACAAAGTCACGAAAAAAAATTATGTTAGTGGTGAAACCGCTCATCCAAAGAAAATTTTTCGAGGTAAAAAGTTTCCAAATATATGCGATTATCCGATAAAAATATCTAGATTGTCATAACGCTGATGACATAAAAAATCAGAAGCGTTGTTTAAAAGCGAGTTACACTACTTTGTAGCCGGTCGCTATACCACTAGAAAATGTCATATTATAGTGTTAAACCATTCACCAAAAATAATTAAATTCAGTTACCACGTTTTCAAAAAATTTGTTAAAAATCAATATTTTTTAAACCTTTGACATTCCCCACCATCTAGATGAAGCAGTATCGGATATAACCAAGTTGGTTTAAATCGGCCTATTTTAACGTCAAGAGGCTGTCATCAAACGTTGTACACCTATTTTCTGGACACCCTATATTTCTATACTCACTTAATTAGGAATTCTTTTGAGTCACTAGTCATCGAAGAAAGAGCTTTTAATAGAATAATTACATTTCAACTTGGAGAGAAAATATTATATTTACATCAAAGGAAGTTTTGTATATAAATAAGGCATAATTCTTTGTTATATGGGTAGCTCCTCTTTCAGTTAAGCTAAAGTCATATATAAATATAGCATATTATACATTAAAAGCTGTGCTGGAGTTTATTAAACTTTCTAAAATCTAAAATTGCTAATATAATAAAACCTGTAAGAGAAATAAGGAATTTTATAGGAATATTCCTTCGCATCGTAATATTTACCGTAATGGTCTCGCATCCTGCTTTTCTATCATACCAAGGATAATTTATATTAAAATAAAGTGTACCCTATCTGCTCATTTACGGACACTTTATTAAAATTAAATTATGCAAAGTACCATGCAGAGATAATTTTATTTTAAATGGTCGGGTAATTTAAAATTGATATTATACTTAATGTAAGAAGCGTAGGAAATTGTTTAGAAAAGGTGAATCTTATTATCAATTATCCAATGAAAATTGCAAGATAATTTTTTATGTTCTATACTATGTCGCTAAATGAGTGGTATTCAAACATGGAAAGTTGGAAAAAGCCCTTGAAATTAAGGATTGTACTCGATTAGATACTATTTTATCTTGATTGCCATTATAACCTGGATTCTTTACCCATTTGCTTCGTAACATCTACTGCTATTGAAAGGGAGAGAGAGATTTTTTTAATATTAGGCAGTTATCAGTTTTTATCTTTCCCTTATCTTTCTTGTGCTTCGTAGCGGATATATTAGTATTTTGCTAATGTATGTGGAAAAATATTACTTTTATTATCATAATTCGATGATTACTATCTTCAACTCTACTTTGTAATTTTGCACATAAAAAAATAGTGCAATAAATTTATAACCTCCCATTCCATCAATTCATATACGGTGTCGCATACGTTATTTGTAATTGATGAAACGCTATTTGTTTATAGCGTTAAAAAGCATTAAAAACATTACATTTTGGTATTACGATTGGCGTGTAGTCCCTGGCTTGAACTATCAACTGTTGGGCTCACTATTTGAAAATGTTTATTTATTTATCAAAAGTTATACATGTCGAAAACTGGCAAAGAGGTTTGAAGGAACCATGTCTCTTCATCGGCTACGAAAACTCACAGCAAGTATTGACAAAAAGTTATTGGATCCACTCTTTAACATTTTATGTACAGGGTGAGTCAACGATTGGATGAAGTAGGTTTGTGCCTTTTCGGTGAAATTAACAAAGAAACTATATTTATTGTTTGATACAGTTTATTTTTACGCAGATTTTAAAAATATTTAGGACCCTACAGGGTGAGCCAAAAAACTAGGACAGCATAAAGTTGTATTTTTTTAAATAGATCACCCTATATACGAATCGTATTTTCGATTTAGCTTATAATTCTAAATCTTTTTTATTAAGAGTTTACTATAACAAAACTTTATAGTTTCCGAGATAATTATGTTTAAAGAAAAAAAGTCACATTTTCAAGCATCAATTCAATCCTAAATGACGTTTTCAATTTTGTGACAAATATATTCAAATTTGGAATTTAGCAAGGCCAAGGACAAGTTAACATAATTTTTACCTAATATTTGCAATAAAAGCTACAGGGTGTTGAACACATCGGCTCAAATTTGAACAAGTTTAAATGAATAAATATCTTTTTTTTTTAATGGTACACCCTGTATATTTTCATGTTATTTAATAGAGTAATAAAAACCCTAAAAGTTTTGTTTAATATATCCTATACCTATTTATAATAGTTTTTGAGATATTTCAGTTTTTCTTATTTTCCATACTTTTTTACAGAAATAGTCTTCATTATCATAGTAGCCATGTAAAATAATAAAAAGAAACTACAGAAACAAACAGAATGTGGTTAAATATGATGAAATACATTATTCCTTATATTACAACGGCAACAGTTTAATTAAACATAATGTGAAAAAATTAACACAACAATAACGACAAGGCAAATGCATATTTACTTTTATACTAAATTGAAACAAAAAAATTACCTATTAAATACTGAGATTAATTATTTCTTTTTAATAAGTGTTCGAATAAACGACCCTCTTGTTCAATGCACAAATTTAGTCTTTTTTGCAGATTTTTTCGGACCCTGGACAAAATTAGTGGCGTTATTGTTCTACAGGTATCCCTAATCCTGTTTCGCATATCTTCCACTGTTGTTGGTGGATTAACGTACACCTTATTTTTAATATAACCCCATAGGAAGAAATCTAATGGGGTGATGTCGCAAGACCTTGGTGGCCACTCAATGAAACCCCCACGTCCAATCCATTTTTGCGGATATCGTTGGTCCCAAAACCCACGAACTTCACGATAGTAATGCGGAGGCGCACCATCGTGCTGGAACCACATACTGTCGAGCTCATCCCTATCGAGACCTTGAAGCAGTTGGGGTAGTTCTTCTTGTAGAAAGTTCAGGTAACTATGGCCATTTAGTGGTTCATTAAAAAAGTGGGGTCCAATAATTCGATTATGATGAATACCACACCAAACATTTAATGACCCGTGGTTTTGATGTTGCACCTCTCTAATCCAAAATGGGTTTTCTGTGGCATAATAATGCATGTTGCGTCTATTTACGGCACCGTTACTTCTAAAAGTAGCTTCATCACTAAACATTACCTTTCATAATAAATTTGGATTTAATTGAATCTCCGCATTTATTGTTCGACAAAAGTTTACACGACTTTCAAAATCCTGTCCATGCAATTCTTGGTGTAATTCCATGTGATATGGATGATACCTATATTTCTTGGTAGTAGCATTAGCGGTGGATTGTGATGTTTCACATAATGCTGCTAACTGACGGCTACCAATATAAGGATTTGCCTGAACATTTAACAATACTTGTAGTTCTTTTTCTTCATTAGTTACTGGTTTGTTGACCACTGTACGTTTTGGATAATCAACAGTACCAGAATCAAATCTTTGCATTAAGTTTTGAAAAGTATGGGTATTAGGCTGGCGTCGATCAGGATACTTCATTTTGTAAATTCTTTGAGCAAGAAGGCAATTTTTTTGAGCCTCTCCTATTGTATAAATCATATCTATTAACTTATTCTTTGGAAAATTCATTTTACAATATAAGATGAATGCAAAAAAAACCAAACTACACTACATAAAAACCAAAAGAAGCGATTGCGGTTATAAATTTGACACACAGAAAATTGTTCTTTTACATTGTTTTTGCCATGGCTACTATGATAATGAAGACTATTTCTGTAAAAAAGTATGGAAAATAAGAAACACTGAAATATCTCAAAAACTATTATAAATAGGTATAGGATATATTGAACAAAACTTTTAGGGTTTTTATTACTCTATTAAATAACATGAAAACATACAGGGTGTACCATTTAAAAAAAAAAGAAGATATTTATTCATTTAAACTTGTTCAAATTTGAGCCGATGTGTTCAACACCCTGTAGCTTTTATTGCAAATATTAGGTAAAAATTATGTTAACTTGTCCTTGGCCTTGCTAAATTCCAAATTTTAATATATTTGTCACAAAATTGAAAACGTTATTTAGGATTGAATTGATGCTTGAAAATGTGACTTTTTTTCTTTAAACTAAATTATCTCAGAAACTATAAAGTTTTGTTATAGTAAACCCTTAATAAAAAAGATTTAAAATTATAAGCTAAATCGAAAATACGATTCGTATATAGGGTGTTCTATTTAAAAAAATACAACTTTATGCTGTCCTAGTTTTTTGGCTCACCCTGTAGGGTCCTAAATATTTTTAAAATCTGCGTAAAAATAAACTGTATCAAACAATAAATATAATTTCTTTGTTAATTTCACCGAAAAGGCACAAACCTACTTCATCCAATCGTTGACTCACCCTATACAGGGTACCCTATATGGCACGGAATATTGCCGCCAAAATACGTGACTTTCAAAAAGTTTTACTTCTGGGATATATGGGGGTCTAATATAGTTACTTTTTAAAATTATTTTCCTATTATACAGGGTGTCCCAAAAGCTCTGAAAGTATCAAAGCTCTGTTTTTTTTTTAATAAAATCCCCTGTATATTATTGCATTTTTGTATTCTCCCATCAAAATAAGTGCTTATTTTAATAAGATTTATAGTACATAAACCTTAAAGATTTTTAAATAATTTAAATTTTGACAAAATCTAACTAAATTTTCATGTTTCAAATACTTAAGAAGAATTTCACTTATGTACTCGAAATTTACAACGAAGTGTAACAATAAATCATATTTTATATCCCAACTATAACAGATTTGCTATATTATACAGGGCACAAAAATTAAAACTAATCAAATAAGAAATTTAAGGGGCTATAACTTGGTTAATTTCAATAGAACGCAATACTTTTTACCTAACCAGAAAATGTACCTTTTAAACACCTATCGAATGGTATAAGGGTGTTCGATAGCTAATTCGTTGCGTTTTCACAGAATAGGCCAAATAATTGTTTTCTCCACCATTTTGAGTTTTTTTCAATATATGTTCTAATGTATTTAGTTGCCTATGGCATTTGAAAATGACAGGTAATTTATAACTATAAGAATAATAATCAGAAATCTTTTTACAAATATTCAGAAACTCGGAACGCGATTTATAGTCGTACCGAAGGCTATAACAGCAATAATGGCAACATATTGACGATAGCACAAAACAGAAACAAACTATTTATAGTAAATTTTTCGAAATATCACCAATCCATTTCCAAACACTTAGATATTTTTTTTTCGGAACCACTGCCAGCTCTGCACAACATTTGCGGAGTTAAAGTTGAAAATGCGTCTCTTATGCTTATTTTTATATCTTGTGGTGTTGTCTGTGGTGCATTGAAGACAATTCCTTTTATGTATCCCCATAAAAAGAAATCTGATGTAGTTAAGTCAGGAGATCTCGGTAGCCAATTTTGAAATCTGTCTCTCCCATTCCACCTGTTTCGAAAGTTGACATTTAAAAATTGTCGAATCTCACAATGTTAATGAAGCGAAGCTCCATCCAAATGAAGCCACGTAGTTGTTCTAATATTTAAAAGCACGTCTTATTATAACACTGGAAGTTGGTGTAAAAGAAAATTGTGCAACATCAAACTATTTAAATATCCTTCAAAAAAGTAGGGTCCAATTAAGTATGAACCCAGTATTCCTCCCCACACATTAACTGACCACCTATTCTGGTTTCTCATAACTCTGTATTCATACGGATTTGATTCAGAATAGTAATGTAAGTGGTGTCTATTCACGAAACCATTGTTATGAAAAGTATATTCATCATTAAACAACACATTATAAAAAAGTATTCATTTTCTGCCACACTCACAAGCAGAATTCAGCTCGGTTGTCAAAGTCATTTCCGTGAAGCTCTTGACAAAGCTGAATTATATAAGGATGAAATTTATATTTGAAAAGAATCCTTGAAACACTTGCTTGGATGATGTTAGTATTTTCGGATATATGATTCTGACTAATACTGGGATTTTCGATCACTGGACCAAGTACATTAAAAATATTTGCTTCATCCTCAGTGACAGGTTTTCTTATTATAGGTTTTTTATAACTGACACTTCCACTTTCCCGAAACTGTCTCACAAAATAGCTGGTTTAGGATGATTTCTTTCAACAAATCGTTGAGCATAGACTCGAGAAGCCAGCAAACAGTTTTGATGACATTCGCCAAAGATAAAAATCATATCAACACGATCTTCCTTTGGATAAATTTGCATTTTGACAAAACAATAACACAACAATATTAAAATAATTCAATTCAATAGATAAAGTTTCACAGTTGGAAAAATTATCACCGCTATTATACCAACAGATTTTGCAGACTAAACTGACAGATTAAATGAATAATACGACGTTTCTAAATGCCACTACATACATTAGAACATCTATTCAAAAAACACAAAATGGCGCAGAAACGATTATTTGGCGCATTCAGTGAAAATGCGAAGACTTAACTATAGAACACTCTTACACCGTTCGATAGGTATTTAAAAGGTACATTTTCAGGTAAGGTAAAAAAGTACAGCGTTCGATGTAAATTAATCAAGTTATAGCCACTTAAAGTTCTTATTTGATTAGTTTTAATTTTTGAAGATCCTGTATAAATAGCACGTTTATTATAACTGGAATATAATATATGATTTATTGTTACACTTCACTGTAAATTTCGAGTACATAACTGAAATACTTCTTAAGTATTTGAAACATGAAAATTAGGTTAGGTTTTGTCAAAATTCAAATTATTTAAAAACCTTTAAGGTTTAGGTACTATAAACTTTATTAAAATAGGCACTTATTTTGATCGGAAGATCCAAAAATGCAATAATATACAGGGGGTTCAATTAAAAAAAAACATAACTCTGAAACTTTCAGAACTTTTTGACACCCTGTATAATATCAAAAAGATTTTAAAAAGTAACTATATTAGACCTTCATGAATGTCAAAAGTTAAACTTTCTGAAAAGTCACGTATTTTGTCCGAAATAATCTTTGCCGTATAGGGTGAATAACCCTGTATATCCAATATTATCTTTTCTATATATAAACATTTATTATAATAAAATTACGTTTGTAAAATATGGGTCTACAATACATATTCAAATTATAATCCCATTGAATGAACGGGCGAGACCGCGACAAGTAATTGTTTGTGTAATCATAATTTGGTTTAGGGTCGAAAATATGGGATTAGTTCATTAGATGTTCCTTTCTGTTTTCAGCGGCTTTCTGATATTTTACACAGTTCATCATCATCATTGTCGTGATAATTCTTTGTAGACCTTAGCCTGTTCTAAGATTCGATGCCACTCCTTCCGGCTCCTTGCGACTTCCTTCTACCTTCTTACCCTTAGGATCTTTAGGTCTTCTTCAACTCTGTCCATCCATTTTGCACAATTTCTACTTCTGTCACCCACAGGATTTCCTAGGGTTATCTTCTTGATTATATCATTCTCACAATATGACCAGCCTATCTAAACCTCTGTATTGTTATGAATGTGAGAATGGACCTTTGTGAAGTTGGTGCAGCTCAAATTTATACCTTCGGTGCCAAAAAGCGTACCCATTTACACCTGCAAAAATTTTGCCGAGAACCTTTCTTTCAAAAATATCAAGACGTCTTTCGTCGTTTTGTTTTTAGCTCCGTAGGTTAAAACTGGTCTTACAAACGTTTTATTTGGCACGGATGCAATAAATTAATAGACTCCATATTTTAAAAGATAATCAAAGTCATTATATTATAAAAATTATGAAGTCATAAAAAATGGGCCTGTGCAATTTCGTAAAAAATCTTGGTCATTATCACTATTAAAAAAATTATAATCATATATTGGATATTCCAATATGTGACTTCATTTGTCCAATTAAATCCAGGTGTAGTCCCATGAAGGCTATGTGTAATTTCTGAAAGGTAACTAGAAATTTACTGTAAAAATAAAAAAGAACAACAGGATTATGCTTCAACATGTGTTTTTAGAGCTAGATAAAAATGTACCATTTTGTATTATTTTAAATATTCGATAAAACAATATAAGAAACAATTAATCGCCAAATTATTCTCGCAAGTTGTTTTCTGCAATGTTCATACATGAACTTAATTTTAAATTAATCATCCCATTTGATTAAGTAATGTAAGATAGGAATATGACGTTTTCATCATCTGAAAGAAAGAGAAACGTGTATATATATATATATATATATATATATATATATATATTATATATATAACTTAAACACACTGCATGTAAATTGATTTTAGCAATATTTTTAACCAAATGAGAAAAAACAAACTTACGACATAAAACAACAAATAACCAGCGGAACCCATTGATGCAGGTGCTTTCAAACATATTGGTTTTTGACATCTTTTCAGAACAAAAACGACATCTTTTTTTATTTTGGCATCCATTTCGTACCACCTAGAGTCATATACATAGTTAGCTAAATCCAAACTCTAAAAAATATCATTAAGTTATACTAGTTAGTTGTCCATTGCTTCACTACGTTTCAAGATATTGGTTCAAAATTTTAAGTTTTTTTTTTCTTATAATAAAATGATTCTATTTTAACAGATATTTGGATTACTGTATATAAATAAATAGTTTTTTACAACACTGAAGGAAATAAATGCATTACCTCATCAATTAATCTTTGCCCTGCATGAGATACGAGAAATAGCCCGGTTACGTACCCCATCACATAAATAATTGCTTTGGGAGTAGATTCCTAAAATTAAAACTAGCGATATTTTCAATATAGTTTATAAATCAACAACAATAACTTATAAAAAAATTAATTACCTTTAGCAGTTGGCTCCCGAGAGAACCAATAACAAAAGCAGCAGTAAAAAAGAGACTTCCAATGGTTGATCTTACTAAAATGCTTAATTCTTCGGATGTTCTACAAAAAATAAACGATGGTATGTTCTATAGATAATTGTGAATTAAATATATTTTATTAAAACGTTAGTTACTACTTGTTAAGTAAAATCAACAATTAAATTGTGAGTTCGACATTAATCTACTATCTATCGTATCCCTAGATTTAAAATTTATAGGATGCTGCATTTATCTTGAGACAACGGAATATCTCGGTGGAATCATATTTTTTTCGAAAAATGTTTTATACAAAAATTATAGGGTGGCACTCAACCACTTTTGTACGAGACATTTCACGAAATACGGCGATCTTTTTTTTCTTACCTTGAAAATGAAAATGATCTTGACCTTGATTCGAAGGTCAACTTCAGAATGTTAAATGGGACTCCTAATTTTGCTTCCGGGATTTAAAAGGGAGAGAAATTTTACCATCTAATATATCTTTGACCTCAACGTGAAGATCAAACACCAAGATCATTTCAAGGTAAGAACAAAAAGATCGTTGTATTTCGTGAAATGTCTAGTACAAAAGTTGTTAGATTCCACGGGGGCTAAGTAGTAGTGACTTTGAAAATAACCTTGACCTTCAAGATCATTTGAAGCTCAGTTTCAAAATTTGAAAAGGAAACCTCAATTTGACTTCCGGAAATGAAAAGACCGATCAATTTCTTAGCTTTTTCATCATCACATATTATTCAAGGTCAAACAAAGATCATCAACGTCATCATTTTATAAAATTTTTCATACTAAAACTGTAAGATTGCAAAGTTGCTATAACATTACCTTGATTTCGATCTTCAGGGCTATTTGAAGAAATTCATTCGTTCAGAATTGCTAACAAAAACTGTACTTAGTACGACTATGTGCATGATTAACTACTTTTAGCATTACCCAGGAACAAAGATGTGGACGTAGGAGTTTTGTTCTCGTCGGGTGCTCATTTTTGGGGATGCGCCTCGTTTCTCACCATCGGATGCTTGTTTTCGATGAGTTTCACTACCTTTCACCATTGAAATGCTTGTTTTCGATGAGTCCCCTCACCTCTTACCATCAGGGTGTTTGTTTTCTATAAATCGCCTTGCCTCTCATTATTTTATATGATCATGTTAAAGGTTTCATAAGAATTTATTTCAATATGTGCTCAAAATTGCTACCTTCAACTTCAGTACACTTATTGATCCTCATTTCAAAAGATTCTACACAACTACGAAGCATTTCCGGTGTTATTTTGGCACAAGCATTTCTGATTTGCTGCTTCATGTTTTCACGAGTTGTTGGCACGTCTTTATAAACTTCGCTCTTAAACTTCATAAACAAAAATCTGGTGATGTAAGATCTGGCAATCTTGCGGGCCAATTTACTGTATCTCCTCTACCAATCCACCGTCCGTTGAATTCGCGATCCAACACTTGACGGGTCAATTATGAATAATACGCTGGACCACATTTGTTGCTCTATATCTAACGGTACGTCTTCAAGCAAATGTGGAAATTGATTTTCTAAAATACCACGATATTTTGCGCCATTTAAATTATCTTCAAGAAAGTATGAACCCACAAGCTTTTCATCAATTATTCCACACCAAATGACCTTGAAGATCAAATTCAATGTTATTTTCAAAGTCACTATCACTTAGCCCCCGTGCTACCCAACAACTTTTGTACGAAACATTTCGCGAAATATTGCGAGCTTTTTGTTTTGACCTTGAAATTAAATTGGGGGTCCTATTTTAAATTCTAAAGTTGACCTTCAAATGACCTTGAAGGGCAGTGTCAATGTTATTTGCAAGGTCACTCCTAGTTAGCTCCCCTCATCTTATAATTTTTGTATAAAACATTTTTCGAAAAAATGTGATCTCACCGAGATATTCCGTTTTCTCAAGATAAATGCTGCACCCTGTATAAAAGGGAAATATATCATTAAGAACTTACTTCAGTATATCTTGATGATAACTAATACAATATTTTAACTGTTCAGCACACATATTTTTATCGTTTTGATTGAAAACATTCTTAAACAATATCTTTAGATGATTTATCCTTGCAACAATTATTTCCACAGCTTCCAGTGGTAACACACATATTGCGAAAGAGGACGGCAAATAAACAAAAACTCCCGTTACTTGAATAAAATAAAATACAAAGAAAGTTTTTCCTTTCCTTGCTCCTTTCGGTAACCAAGTAGGATTTACCATTCCACATGCCTCATGTAACCCTTTTTCAAGATTCAACTTTTGGCATTCTGGTATTCGCAAGTAAGATACAAAGCAATACCACATCATACCAGGTATGGTATATAGAATACAGATTAAAGAAATTAAATTGCCACGTTTGACAACATCCTCATATTTGGGTGGTGTACCAAAATTTTTAAAATTTAGCAGATTGTTGAACAAGCTTGACCATCGATTGTGATCTATCATAAATGACATACATATGCATATGCAACCTGCAAAACCTCCCAAATCACCTATATCTTCACTGATATCGATACCGATATTATCTACAAAATTTAAATTATTATTACCCCATATTTACCCACTTATGGTAAATTTATTGGTTTTGCTTGTTTGTGAGCTTACCTTTTATTACAACAAAAGCATGTATTAAAGTTCCAAGTCCAGAAAGCAAGGAAATGGTTCTTAAAACTGCTGATATAATATAGAACAACGTGATATAATTTTTTCCATTTTGACGTGGATACCAGAAGAAAATACTGAGTAAATTTAGAGTTGTGTAAAATGGTTTATTCTTATTAATAACGTACATGTTGTTAAGGCCAATCTCTGTGTGAAATAATTTTTTTTAAGCTTGTTTTAAAAGTATGAATAACTTATAAGGAAAGCGAATGTAAAATGCTATTAAGTATAAGGTAAAATTGTAAATTAGAAGTTTGAAAATATAAAAAACCGTGAATATGTAATCGTCAATAAAGTTAGATATATTTAAATTTAATATTCTGGATGTTGCAAACTATATTTTTATTATTTTTTAATATAGTTCCACCCATTTTTCTTATTCTTTAATTAATGCACATGCAAAAGTGCTTACTAATGAATAAAGACAGATTTTAATAATAATAATAATAACAACCGCGCGGACAGTCCGAAAGTTCGTAGGAAATACAGCAGACCATGTCACCTAGGACCTGATAACATGGAAAGCGTTCCCACAGAGCTTCATACTTTTGGTATCTTTGTATACCTGGAGGCAGTGCGAAGACGTTTGGCTTGAAATCATAATAATAATAATAATGCTTTATTTACGGTATAAAACCATTATAAATAAGCACAAAACATAAAATTTATCACATATAACAAGAATTATAAAAATATTTAAAACAAAAATGATCACATAGATATATAATTAAAAAAAAATTCAGGTCATTCAAATTGCTCAGTAATATATGATAGTCAAATCTTAGTTCGCTATGCACAAACACTCCCAATTCCCTAATAATACTAAAAGTAGTTCACTGCCGGTAATATAATTATAAAAAATAATTTTACGTTTTTTAGGGATTGTTAAAACTAAACTTATCTATATTTAGCTTCATAGAATTATTCTCGCACCATAGAGCCAGTCTATCCAGATCGCACAATCATTCTCATTTGAAGTTTTTATAAATAACTTGAGATCATCGGCGAAAAACAGTTACAAGGCGGTAATTAAGGTTATTGATAAAGATGTTGAACAACAATGATACAGGACGATAGCCTTGAAGAAATCCCGAGGTGACGCGAATCTCCTTAGAGCTAAAGGTTTTAATTTTTACAATCTTATTCCTTCCTTACAAATAGCTTTTTAACCAAGACAATAGGGAACCATGTATGTCAGAGTACTCTAATTTGCATACCAAGACCTGGTGCTGAACCAGATTAAAAGCTTTGCAGAAGTCCGTGTAGATCTGAGCCAACCTCACACCTACTCTCCAATGCCTTCGACAAATATTCTCCATATAACATAAAATTTGTTTTTGTCCCTTACAAAACCATACTGTACTGTTGAAATAAACGTACCAAATAATGGCCTCAATTTCCTACTGATCATTAATTCAAATAGTCCAGCTGCGATATTAATCTTAGAGATTGGGCGATAATTAGATATCTGAGATCTGTCTCCACTCTTAAATATTGATGTAACATAATATACTTTCCGGGAATCTGAATATGTTCCCTTTAATAATGATAAATTGAAAATTCCTAAAAATATACGTGATTAGATAAACCTACATCCTTTAATTAATTAGGCTGGAAAATTATCCGGTCCAGTAGCTACGTTAGAATTCGATTTCAAAATAGAGTCAAATACATCAATCAAAGTGATATGGCAAGAGTTTATGTCAACAGCAACTCCATAATTATTCGAAATTAGTTTTCTACAATAAATACAGACCCAAAATCTCTGCAAAAACATCAATCTCTACAGGTGAATTAGAACTAACGTCATAAAGACTATTCTGTTTAGAGTGAACAAAATTCCAAAACATTTTACAATTATTTGCAATTCTCGCTTGAACGTTTTGAATATAATTCTGATAGCATTCCTTATATAAAGATTTACATGTGTTACGGGAATTACAAAATTCCCCATAAATATTAATCTTCCAAGATTTATGAAAATATTTTTTTGCAGAATACTATTCTTAGTTTTTCACTATACCAACAAGGAAATTTTCTATTTTTTGATCTAAGCTTAGGTACAAATAATTCAATAGCCCCTTTCATAATACTATAAAAATGGTCAAGAGCCAGATTAACATTGTTCACATCCAACATAGAATTTCCGTTAAACCTACTTAAACACATATTGAAATCAGTATAATTAGCAAGTACAAAATCAAAATATTCAAAGTCAATGATAATAGACTCAAAGTTGCTCGTACCCAGACACAAAGAAACACTAAGGTTTGGATGACACTTATCACAGGGTAAAATAGGTTGATCACACAATTTAGTACCAACATCTTTAGAATTACAGAAAACTAAATCTAACATAGAAGCATATAGCATATTCAAAAATGCAAACATATCAGTTATCACTGACGCTTGCTTCAAAGCAAGATTTTGTATTTCCACGCCTGTAAATTGATTGCATCAGTTTATATCAGGTAAATTAAAATATCCACATATGACAGCATTATCATAAATATTAGAGGTAGCAGCCCATTCAAGTGAGGTACAAAACGCTTCATATTTGTCTACAGTAGACTCCGGTGCCAAGTATACAGTGCATAAGAATATTTTTCTACCATATATACTCATACTTACAAATCAATGTTATTTGTTTCACTGATATTGATTTATCCACTGCAATCAGAACACCACCTCCACGGAAGTCAACACTAGTCTCATCAGATCTGTCACACCTGAACACAGAATAGTTGCTGAACCCCATGACCATTTAAAATTGCGCAGCCAGGTCTCAATAAATATCACAACTTCAGAGCTTTCCATAGCCAATGCTTGAGTCAAATCATTAAGTTTTAATCTTAATCCTCTTACATTCTAGTAGTACAGATTCAACCACTGTAGCTGTGTTAATCCGGTTGACAAAAATTTCCCCCTTACTGCACCCGCATATCACGCCTGCTATCTCTGTTGACCCTGCTCAGAGATTTATAAATAAATTTCCAGTTGAATCTAAATGATCTAACTTTCACATTCAATGGCCAAATAGAATCGTGGCAGACAGCATCCCCATCCTGCGGCTTGACAGCAACTTTAAAGTTTAAATACAATTGACTACTCTGCAGTTTCTCACAGGAAAAAACGTTCATTGATTTCCGCTTGAAGTTGCCAATTATAGCAGATTTCGTCGTCACACTGTTCAGATTACCGATATGAAACCATTTACTTTCTACAGCTGCAGACAAATCTTGAATATCCTTGCCTGTACCCACAACTATACTATTACTTCCACTGGAATGAGAAGTTTCCTGAGAATTTAGCCCAGACTCACCATGTGGTTCTGCTGCGCGAAGTATGTTCTCAACATAAGTGACAGTCATTTCTACTTGAGAAGCCGTAACAATCAATGAGATGAATACTTTCAAATCAAATTTTGACTTGAACAAAATTTCAGCTTGTCGAGGATGGCATCAAATAGCATATTATTTGATAAAAATCATCGATATGTCATTTAATATATCACACAAGATATTTATTTTTTAAGATTTTCATTCCTATTTTAATTTATCTTTTCTTTTTTTTTCAGTGAGATGTTGAAACAAATGTTACACTTCAATGGCTGCTTTGGTTAGCCATGCAATGCATCGATTTCCAACGTCACCTCCGGATGCCACATATTCTTCCTATAGTTTAAGGGTAAGTTTGCTAAATTTTAGAAATTTTAATATATTTAGCTTACCACAACTAGCCATTAAATCTAATTATTTGAAATGATTTAAATATATGGTTTAATCGACGTTTTGACGATTATTATAAAAGGGATTTAATTTATTTGTATTTCACTACAGTATTTGATCATGTGGATCACACTCTTTAATTAAACAAATTGTAAATTTTTAGCTTTTTAGGCTCTCCAATAGTTTAAGTTACATCTTATTTCAGTTAAAGCATTCAGTATCACAAAATATATCTTGGCTCGTTAATAAAACGATCATTGTAAATCACACATTTCGGATCTCAGGTTTACGGTCTTAGTCAAAGCTTTATTTAATTAATTCGCAGAAGATCTTGAAACTTCAGCTGGTGGCTTTGTGTGTATTTTTTTTTCTCTTTTGGTCATAAATTATTTTAAAAAAATATACAGAGTGTTCGGATAGTGCATCAGGATATTTGAAGAGAAGATTCTACATGGTGAAATAAAATTAGTAATTATTTTTTACATATCTCTTTTATTTTGACAGTTATTGAGAAAAAGGATATGTCATTTTAAAGATAAAAGAATAATTAATAAAAAGGGTACCTATTCGCATCGATAACCCACACCATTTAGGCGCAAATTAGAATTAAAATTTTTATTACTAGTAAAATCCATTTTCCAAATGGAAGCAACAATCAAGTTACCATGCTTCATATTTAATTAAGTCTGTCAATCAGATATCTTGAGGCAGATCTTGTATAATATAGGAATAAAATGGGTAAAAATAGTGACATAAATTCCGAGATGGATGAGACCTACGCAGGGTGTTGGGGCAATGTAAGAACAAACCCTAATAGGTTGTGATGAAGAGGGATCAAACTTGGCTAAAACAAGTTTTTTGAATCTACAAGCCAAAAAACACATTTTGGAAAAAAAGTTTCAAATAAAAGTTGTAGAGGTTTTAAAAACCTACAATTAGAGCTTCGTGGGATAATTTTTGTTAATTTATTATTGAAAAAGGACGAAAATTCCGCAAAATCGGCCATTTATTTCTTATCATTTATTGCAAAATATTTTTTTTGTACTTTTTTGCTTTTAAAGGGAAGTCCTCGTCTTTCTGAATAAAATAATATTTTATAATAGTAAATCGGATAATTTGTTGCTGAGATGTTGCTAACTCTTTATCCCAAGATGCAAAATGTTGATCGCTATAACTTTTTTTTTTTGAGTGAACATTTTATCCTCCATAAAGTTTCAGTTTCTTGGTGAAGGGCTAAACTTTCATATCTTGTTGGGGGCAAATGAAAAAATTAATTTTCATACTCTTAAATATTGCTTTAAAAAAGAGAATCTTTTTCTATAATGGAATAGAGCATTTGCGGGCGCGAGAAAACTGAAGCTTCAAATGAGCAGCGCTCAAAAAGAATCGCCATATCTCTGCAACGAATGGACCAATTTCGTTTTCTTTTTAATGTATGACACAACCTCTTTGTTATAACGATATTTAAATTTAGTTTAATATTAATTTTTTTATTTGTCCCTAACAAGATATAGAAATTTTAACCTTTATGAAGAGATTGAGCTTGAGGTCGAAATGTCCATCAAAAAAAAATTGTGGCAATCAGCATTTTTCGTCTTGGGATAAACAAATAGCAACAAATTATCCGATTTACTATTATAAAGTATCATTTTGTTCAAAATGACGAGGGTTTCCCTTTAAAAGCAAAAAAGGACCAAAAAGGTTAATTTTGCAATAAATATTTAATATGTAAAAATGCCAGATTTTCAGGTTTTTTTGCATTTTTGCAATACCAAATTGACAAAAATGATCGCACGGAAGCTCAAATTGTAGGTTTAACCATTTCAATTTGAAACTTTTTTTCCAAAATGCATTCCTTGGCTTGTAGATTCGCAAAACCTATTTTAGCCAACTTTGACCCTCACGCTCTTGGACCCAACCAATTTTTTGCTGTTAAATTTTGTGTAGAGTTTGTTCTTACGTTACTCTCAACACCTCTGGATAGGTCTCATTCATCTTGGAATTTACGTCAAAAACAGCACTAATTGTTCCTTATGGTTTGAAATATTGTTATTCCCCTACTAAATTAAGTAATCCAAATGATATAAATATATTTTGCTTCAAATTATCTTAATATTGCAGGAAATTGTGGTAACACTATTCAGTATTACAATAGTTTTAATTATTCCAATGCCAAATTTTTTTACAGTGGCGTCAATGAATTAAAATTTGCCTATATTACATATTGCGTTCCAACTCTTTTGCCACAAATTACCCATAAAATAAATCACTTTTTGGAACAAAGTTATTATAACTTCTACTTCTTTTTCTATTTTAGCTATATAGGCTTTTCTTGCTAAAAATAAGTTTTCAATTCGTACAATTTTAAAATATTTAATTTTTATCACTTTTTGCTTAATGATTGACGACAGTCTTACATGAATTTGGGCTTCCACATATCCAAGAACTTTTATTTCATCATTTTCTTTACTTTCTTTAAAATATTTATTAAAACTTCCAAAATTTTTTTAGGAAAATATCTTTAAAAGATTGACGCCCATCTGGAAAACGTTGAAAATATAGATTAAGGTCATTTTCTTGGTTTTTTTCGCATTCTATATATGTACATATCATATTATACTTCGCATAATTTTCATAACTTATTTTTAATTACTATATTGGAAGCAGAACTTTACGAAAATAAACATCGCCATTAGCATAAATGGAGTATTTTAAAACATTTGTTTTTTTTTTTTTTTTGGTTTTTCATCATAAACTCAAATTATTCGAAAATATATCGATAAGTTTAAATGTTAGTATAATAGCCCCTTCTCGTGCTTTTTACTCATAGCTTATTCCGATTTTTAATGAAAAAAGCGCAAAATACAGCTTACCTTGTTATCTAAAAATATATAGTATTCTATCTGAAAAAACCAAATTGTGATGAATATCTTTTTAACCACGTTTTAAAGTTGTACGCATAAAATATTTAAAAAATTCGTCATTTTAAATGTTGTAATATCTTTTTAAATAAGAACATTACAGGGCATTATAACAATTGTCAACTTTTAAATTTTACCCTGTATCTTCAGAAGAATAGCTCGTGAATTTGTTCATCACTCCCATTGAAGGCTTGCACCTTTTGTACATGGAAAGCATAAACAAATTCCTAATGAAGAACTTCACAAGCCGTAGAATGGGCAATACTATCTTCTAAACCTATCTCCCCAATACTAGTACCTGGATCGATTTCTATTCTTTCAACAATTCATTTTAACTCTTCCTTTAGTACCAAAAAATGCTTCTATTTCGCCCAGCTTTCATTGAAAGCTACTAAAAGTTTACGCATACGGAATACTTCTTTCAGGATATGCTTTCAGATAGAACCGTCTTGCTTTTTCTGCATTTCCATTTACTGACCCATAGCAAAACTGCATGCTGCGATATTCAGTATTCGAATATTCATGTGACATTTTGTAAATAATTTAATACCTTGTTAATTTTAAGGTTTTTACTAATATCGTGTCTATTAAAGTAAAAAGGGGAGTTCATTTATTAACTGTTTTTTATTAAATAAAATTTTTCTTAAATATTTGCTCCCATTTGAAAATATAATTTGCGCCTAAACGGGAAAGTTTATCTATTCGAATAAGGAGTACTTTTTAATTACGTATTGTTTTATCTTTAAAATGACAAGTCCTTTTTTTCACTAACAATCAAACCAAAAAAGATATATAATAAATAATATTTGAATTTCAGGCAGAGTGACCTCTAGTGATACAGTAGAGAAACATTTTTATAACTAAATGATAGAAGTCATTAAGCGTAGTCTGTGTGTCAAATATTAACTTGACAAGTTAAAAACTAACCACAAAATGTCGAAAATAAGAAATAAAAAACTTTGAAAGACATTGACTCGAAGCATTCAGTTTTAGGTTTTTTGCTATGTGATTTACTCTTTTTATTTTGCCATGTAAAATTACCTCTCCAAGTATCTTGATCCATTACCCGAATACTCTGTATTATAACTTCCATGTATGTCTTTAGATAATTTGCTTTATTACTCCTCGAGATTTATATAAAGACTAGGATATGCTTTTAGTGGCTTTACTGTATTGCATGATTATGTATATTTATTTAAATGTCGTTATTTTAGAGTGAAGGCAACAGGCACGGTGGTGACGGTCCTGACAGAACTTCAACGGGCAGCACTGGAGCCCTATCACGTTCCATGCGTTACGCAGATCCGTGGCTTTACGGCAGTGTACGCGCTTCAGGGGCGTTTCTTTTGACCCCAACGTTAGTGCTATGCCAATGCCCAGATTATATTTCCGGAAGTCGAAGATCTACTTCCAAGAAAACATCACACTTGTGTAAGAAATGTAAGGGTACGAGGTTACCATTGTCTTCAATAGACTCTAAATTTGGAACGGTAAGTACATTTTGAATCTTTAAATTAAAATGAATATAAATATTAATTTAATTTATCTGCGTTTATGGCTTTTTTTTAAAATTATAAATTAAACATCAAACAATATCAATATATTCTACCAAAATTATAAAAATGTTTCCAATTTTATGTTTATATATTTGTTTAATTATAGGTAAGATGTTACCCTACATCACAACAAATCACCAACACTCCTTTACGAGCTGGTACGGTACGAGTAACTTCATCATCCCGGCCTTCCATTTTGCCATCACCTGATCCTTACGATCTTATGAGAAGATCTCGATTGTCTGTTCCGGAAACCACTTCAACCGTTTCGCCCTTTAGGGAAAGAAGTTCATCTTCTAATAAGAGCGTTAAGGATGGACAAAAGAGAAGTTCAAGTGCCAGTAGGAGTAAAAGTAAGTTAATTTTTTCGTTAGAAAATCATTTTTAATAACATTACATAAAAGTTATAATTCATTAGATACTACTACTTCCAGCAACTTGGCAATTAAATATCCACTTGTCTATAGACATAAAAAGTGTTACTACTTATAGTTAGCGGTTTATTGGAAATTATCTAGAATATATACTTTTCCTCCTCCTCCTCCTCCTCCTCCTCCCCTTTTGTTCTCTCCTATTATCACTACTTACGCTGGTTAAATAACAGATGTTTAAAAAAAAACACTAGACCTAAAACACGCTGTAGTTGGAAAAATAATGGGTAAAACTTCATCTTCTCCTCCAGGTTTCTTCTAGTTTCCATGAAAGTAAGACCGTCTAGTTGGCTGTTTTTATTTTGCTTATGATATGGTTTAATATATGTTTCAACAAACTATGTTGCCTTGAAATTGGTAGGAACAATTGTCTCTTTAAAATAAAAAAGATTGCCATTTTTTCCGATTGGTAATCAAAGACAATGATTTGCTGTTGAAGTTGTCTAATTAAACCTTTATTACCAACTTAGACTAATTAATGAATTAGGGGGTTTTCGTGTTTAGCTTCAAATTAAACTCATTAAAATTAACGCAAAAGAAATTTTAATTCTCCACACATAAATAATTTTACTAATATAATATATTATTGGAGGTACAAAACACGACCCATCATATAACTCGACCCATGGCAGACGGTCCATCTTAGAATGTGACGTGAACCCTTACGAGTTAATGTCCACTGAGAAACAAGCTGAACCCAAAGAATCAAAATCTGTCAAGAGCGTCGCTCTGGTTAATGGCCAACGAATTAGAGTACGTTCTGGTTTAGAAAATCACAAAGATTATGAAGATGTTCAGGTTTCCAAGGAAGTAAAAACATCACCGAAAGTACCAAGTACACAACTTTGTCCAACAAAGTTGGTGCAGAAGAAACAGTCAGCGGTAAGTTCAGTTTTCATATTTTTATACAGTAATTTTGATATATTTATAAACTATATGTATTTTCTATTGTTTATACTTTATACTAATAAGCTACTTTCCGTAACATCGATTTTTTTAAAACTTACGTAGTATTGATTAAGATATTTTTCTAATCTTAAAATTTGTAGATATCATCACCAACTAAGATTAAACTTACCGATAAGGAGTCAGAATATGCCTATAATACTCTTAACACAAATCATTACAAATCCATTTTAAAGAAACGTGGTTCAAACTATAACAGCGATTCTTCTCCTTACTCGGATCAAGAAGAACTTGTTAGTCCAACATCGCCAAGGAAAACAGGGTCCCGCTTTTACATCCCCATCCCTTTGCCTTTAACACCGCGGAAAAAAGTGAAGTTTTTGGATGCAGGTGAGTTAGTTTCGTACGTTTAAACAAAAAAAGAAATTTTTGCATTGTTGTGATTATAATAATTGTATACAATATTTTTTATGTTAGGCAAAAGTGACAGTAGCGAAGAAGATGAAAGAAGAGACGAAAAAGAAATTGTGGAAGATCATATGAGTGCAAAGGAAGAAGATATGCGAACTACAAAAGAACAAAGTGAAGATGAGAGTGATGATGTGTTTGAGGATGCAATAGAGGAAACTTTGGCTACTGAAACGTTGGAAAACAAAGATAAAGGTAATAAAAAATTATATTAAAATTTAAAAACTCTAATTGCGAGCTGTACTTATATCATTTATATCACTAGCAACTTATTTTATTCCATTATTCAATACTTACTATTTTTTGCAGCTGAAACTCCAAAAAGGCCCATTAAAATTCATCGGAGTTACAGCGAACGAATCAAAGTCGATCACAAAAATGTTGATTTCTTCGATACAATGGCACTGCGAATTCGAAAAAGAAGCGATTCACGCATAACATTTTCTGACGAAGATCTTGAAAAACTTGACGGTATAACGCCGAGAACACGTAAAATAAGTCCTATGAAACCACGACCCAATAACCCTCCCCCACCACCTCCATTCAATCAGTTGGAAGCTAACACAGAAAATGATGAACGTACAGTTATTTCAGCAAATATTGGTCAGGCAGAGCCGTCTGGTAAAGAAAATATGAATAATCTGATTTTATCAAAAATCGATATTAAACCTGAGATAAATAGTCATATTGAAAATATAGAAAGTAATATTTTAGAAATAAAAACTGAGGAGATTAAGAGTAATAAAATATCCAGAGAAACTATACTATTAAAAGCATCCAAAGAAGAATCAAAATCTCCTAGCGAAAAAATTATGGTATCTAATGACAACGCAAATAAGCTATATGAACGCAACGTTTTTGAAGTGACTTCCGTTGTTAACTTAAGTTCTCACACGAATAATGGTATCTCTAATACCGATAAACCTCCTTCAGCACCACCGAGAAAACGTAGTAACAATAAACAGCCTATCATAAATTTAGTTAAATCCCCCGAAGTACAAACCATAAAAATAGAGTCTCCTCTACCAGAGAATACCAATAAAACAATTGTTCAAATAAACTCTCCTCCAGCTTTCCATAAAATACAAATAAAAAACGAATTTCCTGAATATTCAGATTTTAGCAAATGTAGCAACACGGTACCAGTTTTTGAGAATCCTCAAAGAAAAACCTCTATTATGATAAATGGAGATGACTGTTACTCAACCGTTAATGTCAATGATAACGTACCTCTGTATCAGTCTTCTGTCGTAGTTAAAGATGATTTTTCACCAGTGCAGATAAATAACATTAAGAAAAATAGTAGTAAAATTTATATCACTGGCACTTTTATTTCAACAACTGATACTGATAAAGTATTAACAGAAGTGTCAGAACATTTAAGCAAGTTAACAACTGTATCTACCAATAATGAAAGAGTGGTAAAAGAACAGCCTCCTTTAAACCCAATAAAAGACGAATGTTATAAAATTGAAGACCTAAAGGAACAAAGCAGTAATATAGAAGAAATCACAACAGAAAATCGACAAATAATCAAAGATAAAACAGAAACGAAAACGTTACCGCTATGCTTACCTTTATCTTTAGATTCATCTTCATCTTCAGAACTTCTTAAGGAACTTCTTCGCGACCCTGTCGAAGCAGTACGTCACAACTTAGTCCCTCATGTCTGTGGAAAGTCAGACATGTCTAGGCGACCTCGAGACACCAAATTCCCCAAACATACGTCGCCGCTTGGCAAAAGCGAATCTATCCTCGAATCTCCTCTGGAAGATACGAACATTCCTATTTCTCTTGAAGATTCTTTCCTAAGGTTAAGAAACTATGAGACCATTGCTGACGATGCATGCTCAGAACATAGCTCGACACAATATGAACTTATGGATCAAGGATCCGAATGTTACACCGATCATAGCAATAGAAGTTCTGTAACAGAAGAAGAATTGGCGAATAGAACGAAGTTTTACGAGTTATTGGCTGAGACTGGAAATATTGAAGTTTCAGAAGGAGACGATCATCACTATGAGAGTATAAAAGTTAACAATAATGATCCTATTTATGAAGAAATAGAGATACCACCTCCATTGCCTGCAAATCCACCGCCATCAAGTATTTTAGATGACTTACAGTTAGATAAAGAATACACTACAAGGTAAGATTTTGAGTATAAATTAACTTAATAAGAATTTAACTATTGCATTTCTGTTTCTAGATCAATTTTCGAAGGAGCATCAAAGTATGATATCCTCAGTTACCTCGTTGACGCAAAAGAACGCGGAATTGTTCAGGAAGATGGCTACTCCTACCAATCGTTCAATCATTCGAATAACCACAACGAAGACGAAACCAAAGAACCCTATAACAGAGTCTCACATATGAGCACAGTCAGTGATTCCAGTGAGGACAATTCTTTAATTATCTCCGGAGCTTTAATCGATGAAAAGGCAATATTCCAGAAACCTGCCGAAGTTGAAAGGAATGATTCTGGTGTGGGATCGGAAACTAGCAAAAGTAGTTTGAGTAAATATCGAAGTAAGCCCGAAATTTTCGTATCATGCGAAGACTGCGAATCAGCATTAGATTCTAAGACCGAAAATGAACCACTTTTGTGTAGAAAATGTATAAAAAAGCGTTCTGAGCGTAAAGAAATCATAACAGAGATCGTAGAAACTGAAGAAAAATATAGCAGAGATCTTCAAATTATTCTCGAAGAGTTCTATCAACCCATGTTAGTTGCTGGACTTCTTACTCCCGATCAGTTATCTGCAATCTTTTTAAACTCCGAAGAGCTTCTCGAAAATAGTCAGGCTCTAGCAGAACGACTTAGAGATGCCGTGGAAATAGCATTAGAACAAGGAGATGATGATCTATTAACTGTAAATATTGGTAAACTGTTCCTAGAAGCAGCTCCTATGCTTCACGGTTTTGAAACCTATTGTGTTCGTCAAGGCACTGCCAGCTTACTCTTAGCCAGCTTAGAAAAAGAAAAAGAACTTTTAAGAATATTTTTAAGAGTTTCCCAAATGGAAAATACTATGCTTCGAAGAATGAACTTGAATTCGTTCTTAATGGTGCCGGTGCAGAGGGTAACAAAATACCCACTGCTTCTAGCGCGATTATATAAAGTAACTCCCTTACATCACGAGACACGAGAACAGCTTAAAGAGGCTCAGCATAAAATCGAGTTGCATTTGAACCATATGAATTCTGAGACGAAAGATGTCCCAAGTAAGTTATGGCGAAGGATAGGAAGTAGTTCTGGAAGGAGACCTAGTACTGAAATGGATTTGGTGAATATTAAACTAAGAAAAATAGCTGTCGATGTGCTGGAGTGGAATCATGATGAAGCGAGATTTGTGTTGGAGGGAAAATTGTTGTTCACGCAGCCTACAGATAATAATTGGAGGAAGGGACGGACTATTAAACTTGCTCCTGTTAATGCTTTGTTGGTGATAAACGGAAAGGTATGTATGTTTTTATTTGATAATTAATTTTATTGACGGCTCCAGGAATTTCTAGCACGCCTACTGGTACACTACGTTTTCCAAGCATCGCAACAGGACGCCATCTATAACGCGACGAGTCGCTACGCCCGCTGGCGATGGGAGTGTGTTCTCGAACGAGTCGGTAACTTCTACTTCTGCCAAACAAGACTTTTTCCGAACGCACATGAAAGAGCAAGAATAACGTTTGCCGATAAAAAAAAAACGCCGTAGTCACATATATAGAAGACTAGAGTCGAACTGAATCGTATCAAGAGCTTAAGAACCTCGAGTGATTTCAGAAAGATAAATGGATCAGTAGTAAATGCTTAGTGTGTACATAAATATTAGTAATGTAAACCAGTTTAGTGATTTCTTCTTGGGTAATTAAATTACAACACATACCCAAGCTTTATATATCGCACGTGCCCATGTTGAACGTGAAAGTAAATGATGGATCGTTGGTTAAAAACGACGAGTTTTTTTAAATTTGACGAAAAGCTGGACGAGCAATCAGTTGCTTCTTCTTCTTCAGTCCCTGATTTTAAACCAACACAGGGTGGCAGTTTTAGTGAGCTACCGTCTTACCAGATTGAATGCAAAGGAAAAATAGGGGAACAAAGTGAGAAAAACTGAAAGAAACGAGAATATGACGGTGACTGTTTACAAATGGATTTTAATTTGACCGGGAAGGAGTCAGAACTTAAAGCGTTTTGTGTAATCTGTAATTAATTCCCAATCAACAGCAGTTTAAAGCCATATCTTCTTCGTAGATCCCTTGAAACAAGACATCCGAATCACAAGAATAAACTTGTTGAATATTTTAAAAGAAAATTGGCCGGTAATAAAAAATCTAGCGTTTCTATCTTTCTAACAGATTTAAATGAAGATAATGAAATGGCTCCTGGGGAATTATTTCGAGTTAGTTACAGAATTGCGAGATCTGGACAAGCACATACAATGGCAAAAAATTTGATTGGACCGTGTGCTAAAGACATCACGAAGTGTATGGTTGGAGGAAAAGTGACAAAAAAATTGCCTTATCAAATAACACAGTGTCGGAGAATTAATGATTTCACAAATAATGTGGAAAGGGAATTTTTAAAAAGAATAAAATTGAATTATTTTGCTTTTCAGCTTAACAAGTCGACCGATCTAGCAAACTCTGCAGTATTGCTTGTCTATGTAAGATATAATTTTTAAGAATTTCGTTCTTCTTCTTCCTGTGCTCTGTCAGCTTCCCCTGACGTTGGCAATTATAATGGCGAGTTGATTACAGTTCTTTGCTATTCTAAATAGCTGTTCAGCACTGTGTATTCCTGTTTAATCTCGAATGTTTCTCAGCCAAGAGATCTGCTTCCTTCCAACACTTCTACGACCCTCGATCTTACCCTTCATTATCAGCTTCTACATTTTACAGATGTCAGGGCAGATGCCACTAGTGGCGTTATATTAGTCTGCATAGCTACCCAGGGTATTCAAAACATTCGTTTATACAACCAAATCTCAAATGCCTCCAAACGATTGATCGTGGCAGTCTTCTGTATCCATAGATTGTTATTGCAGACAAGAGATCACATTTTTTAGAAAAGTTGTGCTGGCTAATTCGATTCTATATTTAACTTCTTTATCTGGATCAAGCTGTTCAGTAAAATAACATCTAAGGTACTTGAAATTAGATACTCTTTCAACGATTTGTCCATTTATTAGCAGCGAACGGTCTGAATATAGTACACGACTGAAAACCATAAATTTAATTTAAGCAACATTTAATTGAGTTCCATTTTTTTTTCACAACCCTATTGAAAGAATCTAAGAGTTGTTGTAGATCCTGAAGCCCGTATAATCGGCATTATGAATGGTGTTTATTAGCTCGCCAATGATTGATTTTAACCCCAAATATGCGGGACTGCCTTAAAAACTGTGTCCGAATATAAATTAAACAGCAGTTGAGAGAGAATACATCCCTGTCCAATACCTCGTAGAATTTGGCGTTCTTTCGTAAGCTTGCCATTAACTATTAACTCGGATCACTACCCTCTGATGCCAATATAGATTCTCTACGATTCGTTCATCCTTGTTATACACACCAGAAGAAGATATATTATTTGCAAAACCACTGAAAACCTATACGATCCGTGCAACAATTCTCGATATGGCTAAAGACTATTGTGAAAAAAAAATTGGTTTTCTGTTTGGCTTTTGTACACTAATGATGCAAAATCAATGATCGGAATCAACGAAAGTATAGAATATATTGCTGTATTCATATTACTGTAAGCGACACTGTATAAATTGGAAGTTTCATAAAATCGCGTGCTACGCTCGTCAAGTCTCTGCGTTTTGTGAGAGCTTTGGAAGCCTCCACGTTTCTTTACTACTTGAAACAAAAGTGAGATGTCTTTCTCGTGGCTCGCTTGTTTGAATTGAAGTCTGAAGTTCGAACATTTTTTCTTGACCATCCATTTCATTTCTCCTTTTGTCTGATATTATTTGGCTGCAAAAACCTTACATAATTATCTGACAGTTTTTCCAAATTAAATGATTTAGATCTGTCTTTACAAGGCCAAATATCACCATTTCAAATGTGCATGATAGAATAGCAACCATGCTAATGAAGTTCAACTTTTGGATTCAAATCTGTACGTGGAAATTCAACTTATCGAAAATATTGAAAAAGATATTATAGAACATCTCAAACAACTTTAATTAAAAACTATTTTTCTAATAAATCTTTTATATCTGGATCGAACAACTGGATACGTATTCCTTTTTCAGGAGATATACCTCGGATAGTTCTTTGACTTTACAGTAAAAAGCTCATTTACTTATCCTTTCCCTAATTCCCTGTTTTTAAAGATCATTTTTTAATTGACTTTTGAGTCAATGTAATAAACGAGTGCCCTGTTGTCGCGGAAAAAGCCATTAAAGTTTTATTGTCCTTTTGTACAACATATCTATGTGAGAAAGGATATTCAACATACACTTACCTGAACGCTAAGTACAGAAATCGATTAAATGCAAAACCTTTTTAAGACTAAGACTTTCAGACATCGAACCAAATTTTGATTTCCTTTGTTCCACCAAACAAGCACAAATATCCCACTGAGAGTATTTTTCAAGTTCAGAATTATTTTATTCATTTTGCATTAATTCTTTTTTGTAGGTTAAGCTATCACGTTAGTTTTAAGAATGTTTGTCTGTAAATTTCCTTTATGAACTGCCTTTCAACAGAGAAAACAAATTCTAAAGACCCAATTTTACTGTTTTATTTACTGTTTCTAATGAGCACACAGGGGGTTTGCCAATTTACTCCGGTTTTTAGAACGGGTTCGCACAAGAGGAAGGTTGGGAACCGCTGATCTAAAGCATTGAACTCTCTTGTCATACATTGCAGATGTTTATCAAATACATAGTATCAGTATATATCAGTTTAAAAAAATCGCTTGGTTTATCCCCAGAGATGGAGCTAAGCGAGTACAAATATTAAAGACCTTATTTGAGTAACGTAAATGAAAATACATGTTGTATTATTAAGAACTCAGTACACAATAAATTATTGGTAGAATACACTTTGTTTCAACAAAATTCTATGTAGATCAAATATGTTAGGTTTTTAATAATAAATATAATTGCATTTGTTTACTTAAAACAAGCCATAAAGGTGCTTAAAAAAATAACGCATTAGCCGCCGCTATCATTTCCTCAATCAAAAATATGCTTTTATGCATCTCATTACATTAAACGCCCTTTATCTACTTAAAAGCATAATAAAAAATCACGAGTAGCATACAAACCGCTTTAACCAAAACCCCTAAACGAATCCTGATAAAATCTTTTTACTTTACAGGCTCCGGTAAACAAACCATCAACAGACAAACTCGACGAAAACGGTCTGATATTTTCGTCGAGGAATACAGGAGTAAGAGAAGCTGCTCTTTTACTAGTCCGAGATAAAAACGGTCGCTATTCGTTGCTGAGAGAACCACTTTATCTGGATCGTTGCGTGATAGCGGCAGATCCAGCATGGCAGAGTTACTTTGAAGTGCAGGAATTGCTTGGAAAAGACACTTTTATATTTAAGGTGAGTGGGTCGAGATAAAATGGAACAAATCTGGTTTTAGAAATATTTAACGTTTTGTTGGCTTAAATTGACTTTTATGCAAACTAAATTAATCAAAATAATTTGTATATTTTTTAGATATTGATTTTAGGCTATTCACTATTTCGAAAAAAAAGAGGGGTAAAAGGAATTAAAACGTTAAAGTGTAATTTTATATAAATTTATCAACTTTTAAGTTTTTTCGGTTTCACGCGAAAACTATGCATTTTTCATATATACATGTCTACGGAAAAGTAGTAAGAAATGATATCTTCTAAAGTTAAAAAAAGTAATTTTCAAAAAAATACATTCCAAAAACCAAATAAAAAAGAATTAAAAAAATACAATTTTTTTTTTAATTTTCCTCATAATTTTTTTCCAAATGAAGTTAGATATAGGCATTGCTTCATGAAAAAGAACACTGGCGTTAAAATAAGTGCCTGGAAAAGTCTATATGATAAAAACTAACCGAGATATGGCGTCTTAAACTTTGCTATTTTTCTCGGTATTAGCAAATTTTTGCTTTTTTAATTTCGTCTCACCAATTTTTTGTAAGTGAATTTAGGTATAGACATTGCCTTCTTCAAAAAAAGCTTACATTACGCTTGTTAGAATGGTCCCCAGCTGAATCCTGTACCATGAATAGTAGTTGAGAAGTGGCCTCTCGAAATTTTCAACTTGTTACGATTTTTATAACTTTTTACCCGCACATTATACAATTTTATATTTTTTCGTGAAAATTTTTCTTTATTCAATAAACAAATTATTTTCGGTTGTCTAATGATAAAAATAATCTTATTTAAAAAAAAACTATACATATGAGGTTCAGAAAAAAAGAAACCTAATTATTACATCACGATTTACCAGCCAAATGGCTTCGCACTCCCTCCAGGGATTATTCACTCATACCAGGTATACAAAGACACCAAAAGTATGAAGCTTTGTGGGAACCCTTTCCATGTTATCGGGTCCTAGGTAGCGTGATCCTCTGCACCTCCTACAAACTTTCGGACGGTTCGCGCGGTTGCAAGAAGAATCGCTTTCTGAATCGGTTTATACAGATGCTCACTAAGGCCCAGTCCCTTGAAGTTCTGCAGGAAGTTATTTGGTATCACTCCAGTTGTTGATAGTATTATATGAATCGTGTGGATGCTGTTCATTGCCCATTGTCTGAGGATTTGCACCTCCAGATCTCTGTATTTGGCGATCTTCTAGTTGTATTTTGACGTTAGGTTGTTGTTGTTCGATACAGCGATGTCGATTAGTGTAGTTCGCCTGGAAATTTTATCTGTTAGTATAATGTCTGGCCTGTTATGAGCAACTGTTTGATCTGTTAGGACCGTTCGATCCCAGTATAACTTGAACTCGCTGTTCTCAAGAATAGGCTCTGGATTATATTTGTAGTAAGGCACTTTTCCTACCTGCAATAGTTTTAACTTATTTGCTAACTCTTGGTGGATTATCTTAGCGGCTGAATCGTGTCTTTCCTTATACTCGATTGCGGCAAACGCTTGGCATCCTCCGATTATGTGCTGGATCGTCTCTGATGTTCGACAGCCATATCTACATTGGTCATTTTCTATTGAGGGATTTCTGATAATGAATTTCCGATAGTTCTTCGTCGGAATAACGTGGTCTTGGATAGCTAACAAGAAGCCCTCCGTTTCTGAAAACATCTGTCATGAAATCAACTAATAGTTTGACGCTAAGTTGTCGACATTGTCCTGGTTGACCTCATTTGGATGCCATCCATGAAGTGGCTTCTGTAGCCAGGCTTGTAACTTCTCTTGGTCTGTTCGGTGGTGAGAAGCAATATCCCGTTCTCTCAGCTGTAACGGCGTTGAATCGTCTGCCTCGCATATTGCTCGATGTAGTGTGAAAAAGTCCGCAAACCTATGGAAATAAGAACGTAAGTTTATTATTTGTTGATCGAGTTGCTTACCAATATCGACCAATCCTCTTCCTCCTTGGTGTCTTGGAAGCATTGTACGTTCAATAGCACTCCGAGGGTGGTGTTTGTGTGCTTTTGTTAGGAGTGTTCTTATTTTTCTTTGCAATCCTTCGATGTCCATCCTGCTCCATTTTACTATTCCAAAAGAGTAGCTAAGCGCAGAGCATGCGTACGTGTTGAGCGCCTTGAACAAATTTCCACTATTTAGACTAGTTCGTAATACCCGTCTTACCCTCCTGACAAATTCGGTTGTCAATTCGGCCTTCATAGTGCGATGTTATTATTATTATTATTATTTTGATTCATTTATTGTTTCAATAGTACACAGTTCATTTAATCTTAAAAACTGTTTAATCATGAACGAGTTTTTGTGTTTTGAAAATCTATATTTAATTTATATATTACCCCGGAGAAGTACTTATATGTGTTGTTTGGGCACAAATACAAGTTCTAAAGACATCGGTTCTACATCTAAATGCATCGTAAGTTTGTTATATGGCTTAAAAATTGAGAACCGAAGCATCTGTCGCTCTCAGCTATTCACATTGCATTCAACAAGTGCGAAATTTACTTGATAGAAATTGCCTTCAACAACTGATGCTACTAAACAGCATGCCTTAAGAACATACTTGTAAATGCAACAATGGGAAGGGAATATCTTAAATCTTTTCGACTGGGATTGAAAAAGATTGAAAAGTGGATACCAATTTCTAGAAATAAACCTTTTGCATCGCAAACTTTGTTTCAAAGAATAGCCTGTGGATGCATTAAAGGATGCCAAGAAATTGTGGTTACAGGAAGTTGGGAATCAATTGCTTCATGTTCTGAAAATAATATATGGGTTTAAATTATGAAAATGCTGATGTACCTGACGTTACTGAAAAGAATATTCTCTAAGATACTGACGGAGAAATTGACAAAAATATTGAAACTAATTTAACTGAATTAAAAAGGTATAAAATAATGTGACAGTTAATTTTATTTTTCATTCCGTACCCCATATTAACAGGATTTTCAAAATATTGTTATTTTTATCATTAAGCATTTTATAATAATTTTATCATTGAATAAAGAAAAATTTTCATGCAAAAATATAAAATTACATAACGCGCGAGTAAATTTTGAGAGGCTATTTCTTAGCTAATATCCTTCGTACTTTCGTTGGGAACCATTTTAACGGGCGCTATATCAGCTCTCTTTTTAAAGGGGTAATGCCTATATCTAAGTGCACTTGCAGAAAGGTTGTGGAACGAAATTTGAAAAAAAGGAAAAATTTGCTAAAATCGAGAAAAGTAGCAACGTTTGAGATGCCGTATCTCGGTTACTTTTCATTCCATAGACTTGTGCACAGGCTCATTTTAACATAAGCAATGTCAGCTTTCTTTTTTTTTTTTTTTAAAGCAATGCCTATACCTACCTTCGCGTGGAAAAAAGTTATGGGGGAAAAATTAAAAAAAAACATTTTTCATTTTTTATTTTCTTTTGAATTGGATTTTGGAATGTATTTTTTTGAAAAACATTTTTGGACTCTGTGAAATGTCGGCTTTCTTTTTCATAAAACAATTCCTATACCTGTCTTTGCTTGGAAAAAGTTATGGGAAAAGAATTAAAAAAAAACATTTTTCATTTTTTGCTTTCTTTTGAATTGATTTTTGGAGTGTATTTTTTTTTTAATTTTTGGACGTTGTGAGATAGGAAATTTCAGTATCTACAATTTTCTGTAGACATGGACTCAAGAAAAATGCACAGTTTTCGAATAAAACTTAAAAAACTGAAATTAGATTAATCTACCTTTATCCCAAAAAGCACCCTTTAATTTGGTAGGACTTTGTGATTTTATTATATTTGGAGGTTAATTTAACGTATAAAACAATGAAAACACTTTAATGTTTTAGTTCCTTTCTCAACTACATAGTCAACAGCTTATTAAAATGTAAAGGAAAGTGACGAAATATGGAAATACCATTTTCATTTTGTGACAATAAAGAAAATAATTTCACAAATTAAAATTTGTAACCTAGTAACAATCTTATTATTTTTAAATTAATTAATATGTTTTAAACAAGGGTCTACATTATGTTAATCTGTGTATATCCCTCAGAGATCTCACTATTCTTTATTGTATGCGCAAAACTGGCTATTTGACCCGAGCAACTTTAAAATAAAAATCCGTATTTCACTCGTCTATAAAATTGTGCGTTATCGTAAAACAATATTACCTTAAAACTACAAAGTCTACTCAATCTTTATATGGCAAATGAGACAGGTGCTAAAATGGTGCATAATTCATTAATATAGGTTTCTCATCTTAACGCATTTTCTAAATGTATCCTCAAAAATTTTGTTGTTGTAACCTGTTTCATTAAACTGTCATTTACTTTGATTAATAGCCATTTTTCAAGGACACGGATTCGAGAAGTAAGAGTCATGAATAATATTTGTAGCATTTAAGGACAGTCTGTTAGATGCAAAATTGCAAATCTATCTGCCATATTTTGTGTTTTTACGTGTAATAAATCAATATTTTTCTTCACCAATAGAAAACTGTTATTGTCTGCAAATATTGTGAGATTTTAATCATCATTGATATCTTGTAAATCATTCACAAAAAGAAGGAATATTAAAGGACCTAAAATGGACCTCTGTGGTATTCTACATACAATTCTTTGACGGTCAGACTGCGAGTTATTTATAACTACTAACTATGATTTGGCGTACATATATATAGCAAACTGTTGACAAACCTCAAACCGTACCCTCGACTTTCGGTAGTAGAAACTCATGATCTACCAGATCAAAAACCTTACTCGAATGCATAAATACACCCAAATATATATATTTTTTATATTTCATTCAGATTCAGGTACTCCAAAAACTATAGCACTGTCGTCTCAGTCCATCTTTTCTTCTGAAATCCATGTTGCCGTTCGGTCAATACATCATGTTTAAAAAGAAAAATCACCATCTTGTTAAACATTATCTTTTCTAAAATCTTCGTTAGTTTGACAATACAGACGCCGATCTATAATTACAAAATCTTCGGTACAACCCTTTTTTTATGCAATGGTAAAACCTTGACAACTTTTAACACTTTTGGAAAAAAAACCTGGCCCAACGATATATTTATTAAAAAAGTAATAGGCTTAAGTAGACTTTCTTTCCCTTCTTTAGTCATAGAGGAAGTAATACGGTCATTATCAAACTGCCAACGTCCATCGGAATAACGAGATGAAATGAGTACGATACTAAAGTGAGTAAATGAAATAAAAGATGAACTTGAATTGTGTCTTCAACTTTTTGTTCTATGGAAATTCTGGTCTTTCATATTAGGGATACTTTCCTCTATTATTTAGACTGACTAAACTGATTTTTTAAATATATTAATTCAAGATATAGATTATTTTGCATTTTTCACGTTATATTTATTGCAGGCTGAAGACGAAGTCCAAACCCACTTGTGGTACAAGAAGCTCCAGTACCATGCCCAAGGAATGGGACCATGGAGAAAACGCAGAAATGCTCTTGCCAATATAATGATAAATGGTATGGGACTTCGCTCATAGCATGGAAAAATAACTTTTAATAGTGGTAGACTAAGAATTTTTGAGACCCAGAGTTGGCTGTTTAAAAATTTAATGTCTCAAAAATAAGCCATGCTTTATTATTTTTTTTTTTTTGACTTATTTAAACATAAAATCTATCAATAATAAATCCCCTGAATGGTCAAAAATTAATCAATGTAAAAAAAAACTTATGAAAAGATTTAATGAAAATGATGCTCTCTCTTTACTTGTATTAGATTGATTAAATGGAATTTCTCTACATTCTTTGCGAGACCATTCGTTATATTTAGACAGTATCATTTCTTCATAGCCATATTGAGAAAATACTTAAAGCAAACAACCTATTCATATTGAAGTCTATTTTTTGTCAATGTCAGGAAGGAGATGATGGTAAATGCTTGGAGTTTTCTCTTCGATTAGGGGAAAAGTGGACTACATTAAAAAATTTTCACAAGTTAATAATAGTCTTCATAATTCAGAATTTCACCTATTCATGTTATTTTGGTGAAAGATAGATTGGTTAAAATGGTTGGGTAGGGTGGCTACAAAGTAGTATCAACAAATTTAGATTTTTATGTCTGGGGAAATTAATATAAATTGTCTGCTATAATTCTCTAGCAAATAATATTATTGTATTGAAAGAACTAATTTTTACTCAATCATTATCTCTAGAAAAAGTGCGGAATAATTAGTTATCATGAGCTTTGAGATTATCTCGAGAGGTGTGTAAATAAAGGAGTTCATATTCTTGAATGATAATATTGACATTGTCTATTATTTGCATGTTATTACAATTTTGATTTAATTTTTTATGCAATAATGTAATATGAAATAAATAATATTTAACATTTTATTAATTTTTGACCATCCGGTACGATAAAAGAGTTTTCTTATTTTCAAATTAAGCAAAAATTTTTGTCAATGATGATTTTTTTTTCGAAATATTCGAAATATCAAATTTTTAGTCCATCTGTCCTCTTGTAATCATCAAATTTATCTTCAGATCAAAGGCAGTCTGGATTGGTTCTCTGCTTCCTCTCTAGTCTGCCACTATCTTTTCTAATATATTTGACAGCTTTAAAAATAATTTATACATCACTAAATTTGTCCTGTTAACGTAAATAATAAAATTTATCAAATAATATAATACTGTTTATAAATTTCTATAATAGTAATAACACCATGTGAAATAAATTCAACAAAATCTCTTATATATCAAATTTATTATCATAAAGTTTTAGTAATTATTAGCTGTGATATTTTGGTTTTGGTAAAGGGTACCTTCTTTATTAACAGTAATTAATTAATAATAATACTTTTTAGCTGCATTATGAAATATTTAACGTACCTATTTTATTGTATTTTTAAAAGTTGTATTAAAGTTGTAATAAAGATTAATGAATATATTGTGTCCATTTTTTTTTGAACATTTCTTTTCAAGGTCATACGGAACCCCTTGATAGCACCTCCTGCAGCATACTGAAAATTGTATTAATATATCTTCCTCTGATCGGCAATTATGCTCTAAAAATGACCTCCCTGCAAGACTTTAACATCTAATAAAATCTCGTTGCTCTTAGGAACAACCATGAAACATTACAAATGAGGAAAGGGAATAAATATGGAATATCAATTTTTTTTTTTGACAAAAAGAAAACTATTTAACAAATTAAAAATTTTTGAACCAACCAGTTATACATTTTCGTTTAACATTCTTATAGATTTAATAATTATAAAAATGGTGTCCATTTATGTAATAGACATTGAAATATTACTAAAATAAAATCATACGTTCATTTTAAGAAAATAACAAGAATAGTCTTTACCTTCTAAGAGATCAGAAATCTGGTAAAACAATAAAGAACCTAATCTACTCACAAAATTCTCCAATCCAAATGGTGAACCCTGAACCAGAACAGTCATTACGCTTAAAGTGCTTCTGGTCCCATTACGGAATCAATGTTTGCATGAAAATAAACTCCACCTTCACCTTAGAGCCTGCAGGATTATTCGTTTTCTTTTTTTCTTGGTCTTTTTTTGTCTTATTCTGTCTGTTGGTCAATTTCTTTTCTTTTTCTATTTTTTTCTTACTTTTCGTCATCAAATTGTTTTTATAAAGTAAGGAAATGATTACTGATGCCAAAGTAGCTTTTCTGACTACTATTTTCTTTCTATTTAGCACTGAACTGGCTGCTGCAATTAAGTCTGGAAGTTAACGATTCAGTATTATGTGCTGTCCTATGTTCAAGCTCGAAAAAGTGAATATGCTATGTTTAGATCCGAAGTTTGAAGGTCAACATGAAGGTTCTGTTTTAGATTTAAGCCCAGCGACTACTACTGTTTCAGTCAAATTGTTACGACCAATCTAGATAAATACTGAGATTATATGGGATTGGTACTTTATGGTCCTTATTCTTATGATGCTTCTAAATTACTTAGTTTTGCATAAATATCTTTCGACAAACAAACAAGCCATGGAAGTTGCTCTCCACGTTTAAAATTTATTCTACCAAAAGAAACTTTTTATTGTCGACAAAACAAAACACACCTACCACAGTGACGACATTTACCGGAATGACGAGATACTATTCCATGTTTCGTCACTTTCCTTTAACATTTTCCCAGCTTATTTCTGCTCTAGAAGACTTCTTCTACCTTTTCTTCTTTCTTAGCTACTTTCTTTCCAGTGTACGGTATACGCCCCTCTTACATTTTTCCATGGTGTTCAGGCTTGGGCCAGTCTGTAATATCAATCCCTGCTGCAGTCTTTTCACGCTTCATAACCATCCCCATGGTAACGATTTGGTTACCTTGGTACTCAAATCATTTCTCACTTTGTCAGCGTCGGCCCAGTTTTATTTTTATTTGCTAATTGTTGTCTTTAATCATGGTTTTGTTTTTAATACAGGTGTTCATTTCTTTTTACCTCTAAGAGTTCTTAAGAGGAGTCTAAGTTTTATAGTTCTTTGATGGATCTGCAGTTTATTCGCCATCTTCTTTATAAGTACCGAGATCTCTGCTCCATATATTGTTATCGGAAATATGAACTAGTGAAATGTTCGCGTTTAAAACTGTTTTTAATTTGCTCTACGCTGCCCAACTCAATGTATTCTATGAGGTACTAGTTTTTGATAGGCTATTCCAATGATTAAAGTTTGTTTTATGATGTAACTTTCTCGATTTGTCTTGGTTAGTCATAAATTTGGTCTTTGCAAAGTTGATTTTTAGCCATTTTTTACCGTTTGATAATGCAGCTGCTTGACCATCTTTTTTAGCTCTGGTTTACATTTTACTATCAACGATGTCATCTGCGAACTTTAAATTATTTATAAATGCAGCTTGAGAAGACTGTATTTCTTCATTTCAGGGATAAAATAGTTGAATTTTGTCTTTGTGATTCGATTGTTATAAATATTTTATGAATTTTACTATTTTAATTACAACTGCTAATGGCTTACTCTACTGATTTTCTGTTTGTTTCCAGTAGAGATTTCCATCCGAATTTTCAAATTATTTTTCTCATTAATGACATTTCCGAGTAAGATTACCAATACGTCGGTATCCAAATATCTAATCAAAATATTAAGTTATGACCAATGATGATTTTCGTACAAGTTTTTTCATGTGCTATACAGGGTGTCCATTTTTCGATGGTTTTACGAGTTATCTCCGGTATTAGTAAAAATAGGAGAATACGGTTTTCGTGGCACTATGCTAATTTTTTAAGAAACGAACGATTTTGAAAATTATGCATTTTGGGGAAATCTTGTATCTCAGTTATCTTGCAACTTATCGCAAAGTTAAAAAAATAGAAATGCTGAGGTTTGTCATGTAGGATTCAGTGAAGTTGTCAGTTTCCTTAGAGGTTCCGCTATTTCGGAGTAATAAATAAAATTGCCTTTTCTTAAATGGGATCCTCTATATATTTTTGAACAATGTGATTTAGTTTGTTACAAGCTCTACAAAATATATAACACTCTATAATTATTATTCAGATTTGTAAGCCAAACGGCTTCGCACTCCCTCCAGGGATTATTCACTCACGCCACGTATACAAAGAAACCAAAAGAATGAAGCTCTGTGGGAACGCTTTCCATGTTATTGGATTCTAGATGACGTGGTCTGCTGTATTTCCTACGAATTTTCGTACGGTTCGCGCGGTTGCAAGTAAAAATGTTTCCTGCATCGGTTTTTACAGATGCTCACTAAGGCTCAGTCCCTTGATGTTCTGTAGGAGGTTTTTTGGTATCATTCCAGTTGTTGACAGTATTATGGGAATCGTTTGGACACTGTTCATTGCCCATTGTCTTCGGATTTGCACTTCCAGATCTCTGTATTTCGCGATCTTCTCGTTGTATTTTGGCCTCAGGTTGTTGTTGTTAGCTACAGCAATGTCGATTAGTGTAGTTCGCCTAGAAATTTTATCTGTTACTATAATGTCTGGTCTATTATGAGCAACTGTCTGATCCATCAGAACCATTCGGTCTCAATATAACTTGAGAACAACCTCAAGAATAGGCTCCGGATTATATTTATAATAAGGCACTTTTCTTACCTGCAATAGGTTTAACTTATCTGCTAACTCTTGGTGGAGAATCTTAGTGGCTGAGCCGTGTCTTTCCTTATACTCGGCTGTGGCAAACGCTTGGCATCCTCCAGTTATATGCTGGGTTGTCTCTGATGTTCGACAGCCATATCTACATTGGTCATTTTCTATTAAGGGATATCTTTTGATGAACTTCCGATAGTTCTTTGTCGGAATAACCTGGTCTTGGATAGCTAACAAGAAGCCCTCTGTTTCCGTAAACATCTGTCTTGAAATCAACCAGGAGTTCGACGCTGAGTTGTCGACATTGTCCTGGATGACCTCATTTGGATGTTGTCCATGAAGTGGCTTCTGTAGCGAGGCTTGTAACTTCTCTTAGTCTGTTCAGTGGTGAGAAGCAATTTCCCTTTCCCGTAGCGGCGTTGAATCGCCTGCCTCGCATATTGCTCGATGTAGTATGGAAGAGTCCGCTAACCTGTGGAAATAAATGCGTTAGTTTATTATTTGCTGATCGAGCTGCTTACCAATATCGACCAATCCTCTTCCTCCTTGATTTTTTGTAAGCATTGTACGTTCAATAGCACTCCGAGGATGGTGTTTGTGTGCTTTTGTTAGGAGTGTTCTTATTTTCCTTTGCAGGTTTTCGATGTCCGTCCTGTTCTATTTTACAATTAATTTATTATTATTGAGTCTTAAATTTACATTAAAATATGGAACGAGAAACTTGAATCACTTTCTCTAGAAAGTGGTGCAATTTGGAAAATGACAGGATCTCTGACTAAATCAAAAAAATTTCCAACCTTTACTAATCAAAATTTAATATCTGCTATTTCATTAGAAAAGGCGAAAAATTAAAAAATAAAAAATTTCCAACCTTTACTAATCAAAATTTAATATCCGCTATTTCATTAGAAAAGGCGAAAAATTAAAAAATAAAAAATTTCCAGCCTTTACTAAACAAAATTTGATATCTGCTATTTCATTAGAAAAGGCGAAAAATTAAAAAATTTCCAGCCTTTACTAATCAAAATTTAATATATGCTATTTCATTAGAAAAGGCGAAAAATTAAAAAATAAAAAATTTTCAGCCTTTACTAATCAAAATTTAATATCTGCTACTTCATTAGAAAAGGCGAAAAATTAAAAAATAAAAAATTTCCAACCTTTACTAATCAAAATTTAATATCTGCTATTTCATTAGAAAAGGCGAAAAATTAAAAAATAAAAAATTTCCAGCCTTTACTAATCAAAATTTAATATCTGCTATTTCATCAGAGAAGGCGAAAAATTAAAAAATAAAAAATTTCCAGCCTTTACTAATCAAAATTTAACATTTACTACTTCATTAGAAAAAGAAACTTTTCGCTGAGATCCTAGAAAATCACTACGAACCCAATCATTTAGAAAATGCAGATCCAGAACGAAAAGTCAAAGTACGTAAAGCCCTAGGTTTGACCGCATTTCTAATAAGAACCTCAAACATTTACCACAAAAACAAATAACTGAACTCACTGATATAATGAGTGTAATATTAAGATTGTGCTATCTTCCCAAGGAATAGAAGAAAGCAGTAATAATTTTAATTCATAAACGTGGTACAAATTCAGCGATTGCTACTAATTACAAACCAATAAGTCTGCTTCGTGCAGTGGGGAAAATAGCAGAATTAGCTATTCTAGATAAATTAATAGATATAACTCAGGAAATGAAAATTTTACCAGAGGAGCAGTTTGGTTTTGTGGCGGGTCTATCGATGACTCATCGGACAATTAGATTGGCTCACGATATTAAAACTGCCTTCAAGTGTAAAGCTCGTCTCGGGGCTGCCATTCTAGCTTTTGATAAACAGGCAGATAGTTCATAGTTAAGCTAGAAGATACTTTCTCTTCAGAAAATAATATAAAAGTAGGGGTTCCTCGAGGTTCCCCGTTTTCTCCAATGTTGTATACTGCTGATATTTTTAGGGAAAACTAATTACTCAGATATAAGTATGTATGCTAATGACACAGCAATTACAACCTCTAACAGAAATGTAGACTTATTTACTAAGAGATTACAAAACCCAATAAACATTTTTCAAAAATGGTTAGACCATTGGAGAATAAAAATCAATCCTAACAAAACTCAAATTATTCTGTTTACAAGATCTAGAAAAAACCCATATGATTTTGTAAGACTCAAAAGTGAAACTCTCCAATGGTTTAATATAGTGAAATATTTAGGATTAGAACTCGATAAGGGCCTGGTCTGGAAGGATCACGTGGATTTCATATTACAAAAAGTTCAAAAATTATATTCATGTCTCTATCCTCTACTCAATAAACACAGTAAACTGTCGATGGGAAATAAACTTTTGGTTTATAAAACATTAATGCGCGCAACAATGACCTATTCGTGTCAAATTTGGACGCATCTATCAAACTACAGAAGAACAAAACTGCCAATATTTAAGATTAATAACACAATAACAAACTCCAAAATTCATTTAAATCTAAACGTTCCAATTATGAAAGAATTTATCAAACAAAACACAAATAAATTTTTCGATAAAGTTGAAACGCACCCAAATGAATATATAATATATAAGAAATATTCTTTAACCTCACCCTCATATTAGACATACATATCCACTACTATGTGATCCTTTAGATCCACAGTCCTAGATAATTGGGGTAGGGTATTCTAGGATAAGTTATAGTTTATAAGGAGAGTAATTAAGAATTAGAGTAAAATTAGGTTAGTCCGCTCCATATAAATTTGTCTAAGAATTTGCTGTGTCAAATTATTCAATAAAGGATAAAGATAAAGATTTACGTTAAAAAATAGCTACATCCTGTTAGTAGGCTGTGACAGGTATTTAAATATTTGTCATATTTTTATACTGAAATTTTCAATTAATCAGTTCCTTCTTAATAATGACAGGCTTTGTTATATTCAGTATAACGAAAATACAGATATAGCGCTAAAACTGTATTTCAATAGAGAAAACACTGCCAGATGAAAAAAATGTTTTTGAGGATAAAATCAAATTAAATTTAACATGGTCCATTTTTTTAACCACTGTCTAAGATCTACAAAGATACAAGGTTCTGTACAATCTTTAAAAAAACACAAGTTTAAACCACATAGATATCGCCTGGTGCAAAATTCCTATTGACGCAGAGCGCCGAATAGAGTTTTGTAATTGATGTTTACAAAATATAAACAGAGAAAAAATTTTGAAACAGCCCCTGTATGTTCTGATGAGACTTACTTTACCAGCGCCGGTATATTGAATCTGTAGAATACTACCTTTTGGTCTTAGGGAGATTAACCTGTAATATTTCCATGAGAACGGCAAGGCAGGTTTGGCTTCACCGCTTCATGTATTATATTTTTGAAGGCAACCTTATCGCAAATAAATATTCAGAAATTCTGCAGCACGTTGTTCCAGAAATAAGAGAAGTGCCCTTAATGCGTCTTAACAACCCGTCCTGCAATAAGATGGAGTTTCCGTTCATAACTTGAAGATTATAAAGGCCTATTCGGACACTAATTTTCTGGGTCGTTAGAATGGGACAAATGGACCCAATTTGTCGATTCTTGCGGGATACCTCAAAAATAAAATTTATACCGTCCAGTACCAAAACATGACGGATTTAAGAAATGCGGCTCAAAGGGCCTTTTGAGAGTTACAGGCGCGATCTTTTGTTATTTCAAATCCAATGATGAAAATAAGAATTATATGTGAAACATATTTTAGGCATAATGGAGATTGCATTCTGAGATAGTACATATTGGCTACGACCAAACAAGAAGCTATCTATTTCAACCGAAAAATAATACCCAAAGTCCGCAACTTACGCTAAAGCATTCCGCGATTTACTCTGTATAACGCTTTCGTGAAACCAGTATAGATATTGTCTACCCTAAGCATCCCGCCCAAGGCCACCAACAAATCCTGTTCATAAGCAAGTAGGTTGCTCACTGCGGACCATGGGGAATAGTAACCAATTCATTTTTTAGCTATGAAATTAGGCTGTTTCGTTTTTTATGATTGTGTATCGTTTAAATTATTCCTGTGTTTTGAATGACTTGTGGCCCAGACGTGTCTTTTTCGCCTCTTTTCATTTTTCTTTCATCTCTCTTTTGAATTATTCGAATTTCCACTGATTCTGTGCCTACTTCTTTCATATTTCTATTGAGTTTCTCCCAGCTGTCCTAAAATTTTCGGATAATCTCTTTGCTCAATCCAGAGTGATTTTATGTTAAATTTTACTTCCTTTGATAACTTTTCCATTACTGCATGTTTTATCGTTTCTGTTTAGACTTTTTCCTCAGTTTACCTTCAACAGTAAGCACAAAAGATATCAAATGAGATGTCTATTTTATTGTAAAAAAGTAAAATCACAATATAAAAAATTTAAAAAAGACATAATAAATACAGCAATACTGTAAAACATATCGAAAAAGCAAAAATAACACAAAATCTCAAAAAGATTGGCAAAAAAATTGATGTCCCTTATTTAGTGCCTTTGTTGGTACATATTATCAGTAGCGTTTTGTTTCTTATGGCTTTTCTTGGAAATCATCAGGAAAGAGAAATCAGCTTAGCAAATGGTAATTCTAAGACAGAATTGAATTGCCCTATTTTGATGTACATTGTATATTATAAGATACTTCCTGCAATACATGTAAATGCATCCTCATAAATATTTCGCGAATATTCATGATCCCCATGCCTTCAAAATTTACATTTAGATTTCTGTTGTCTAGACTAAGACGGTAATAATACGATTTATTACTATTGTGTTGTTCTTGTGTGGTCGATAAAAGACAATATATTTGCAAATCAAATATCTGTTATGCTAACCAAGAAGAAACAATTAATTTTTTTTGCGAATGACAAATAAAAAAAAATAAGTGCTTTTAGATAGAAGGTCTAATATCTTCATTCTGCATAAAAATTCAGTTTTTTTAGAACATTTCTTAACTGAAACAAATAAAATAAAATTTACTTCTCATCATTTTGATATATTTTAATCTATGGGCTTATTTTAAAACACCAATCCAATTAGAAAAACACTAAACATTTAAACGCACCTATAGAAAAGAATATGGTTACAAGTTTCACGAGAGTATGGAGAAATGTATATGGCAGCAACCAAATATCCACTAGAGATTAGAATCAAGAAAAGTAAACCCTATAAATAAAAAGGGGGAATGTCGATCTGGTAGTGCAGATTACTTTTAGGACCAAATACAATACACAGTAATAAAATGATTTGAACCAGTGGCGAGTGTGGTGTAGTGGTTAGTGTACGCATATCTGTGTACAACATTTTAGACATGCAACACAGATATGTGTGAGAGGTTGATTACACTTTGCAAAGAGTATGATACTTCAAGAATCTTTAGTAATATGCAGGATGCCCCGGAAAATGTGGGAAATCTCCCGGATATCAAGACAACAGGTGAAAGGAATACAACAAGTTCATATAAACTTTTTTCGTATAGGTCCCGTCTTCGGAGATATGGGCTCCCTAAGAATTGCAATGGAATATCAGGTTTTTGAACATAATTAATGAACCATCAGGTGTTTCAATTCTTTTAAATATGATTTATACCAGGTAAGACCTTTAATATTACTATCCAAGAAACTGTTGTGAAATACTCATAGTTGCGGAAACAGACTAGCTGTGACACTCATGAACCCATTTTTTTACGCTCTGTATGAGATGAACTTTGGATGACGTTCTTTACATACCATTAACTATCGACTAAAAATTAAGTATTCTTTGTTCATGTCGCTAATCCTAAAAGTTTTCGAAAAAACCTCATTTTATTTGCAATGTTAGTCGACTAATTTCTGTCGAATTGAATATGAAAAATAGAAATTTTCCCCTGTCACCATAGTTTTAATAAAAAGTTAAACTAACTGCTTAAAAACTTCGTAAAAGGGTTCAACATGGGTTTCATGAAGTATGGTACACTCGCGGGCACGACGAATTGAGGACTGCTGTACTTGCCACATTGACTCAGTATTGTTCCATATTTTATCACAATGAAACGTGATTCTCCGTAGAAGTTTCTCCCTACTATCGACCGGAGTGGAATACACCTAGGTTTTGAGGTATCCCCACAGGTAAAAAGCGAACAGCGTTTGGTCAGGAGATCAAGAAGGCCAGGCAATAAGTCCTCCTCTTCCTATCCAACAGTTTAGATAGACGTTATTCAGGTGCTCTCGCACATTAGCGCTTCATTCATGTCGCTAATCCTAATCGTTTTCGAAAAAACGTAATTTCATTTACACTGTTAGTCGTCTAACTTCTGTCGGGAGGAATATGGAAAAAGAAGAATTTTCCTCTGTCATCATCGTTTCAATAAAAAGTTCAACTAGTTAAAATCTTTGTAAGAGGGTTCATCATGGGCTCCGAGAAATCTGATATACTCGCGGGCAAGATGCATTGCGGACCGCTCTACTCACCACATTAACTCAGCATTGTTCCTTATTTGATCACATAGTGAAACGTGATTCTTTGTAGGAGTTCGTCCCTACTATCGATCGAAGTGGAATACACCAAGGATTTGAAGTTTCCCCATAGGTAAAAATCCAACGGCGCTAGGTCGGGAGATCGAGGAGGCCTGGCAATAGATCCTCCTCTACCTATCCAACGGTTTAGATACACGTTATTCAGGTGCTCTCACATAGCAACGCTGAAACAAGGTGGTGCCCCATCGTGCATGTAGTACATTTTCGGCGGGTTTCAAGTAGTAGGTGCTCTACTAAATCGTGAAAAGCTTTCTTGAGGAATTCCAAATGAAGTTCTCCATTCAGTCGTGCCTGGAATACGAATGGTCTAATAAAAAAATTAACAATGATTTCTGCCCAGATATTGATAACTGATTGTAACTGATGTAGATGATGCGAAACAATATTTGTGTGAGGATTTTCGTCAGGCCATACATGTGAGTTGTGTAAATTTATGATACCATTTTTGGTTCATCCTGCTTCATCCGTGACGAGAATAGTGATAATTAAGTTTACATTATTTCCAATAGCCGGTTTGCAAATTGCATTCTACTGGAAATAATAGCTGTTCTTGAAGAACTTCATCTAATATTGTTAGGACGTATTAAACTGCGCTGATAATTTTCGAGTACTCGTTGATGGAGTGTCATCTACAGCATTTAAAACATTTTCTTCAAATTGCGACGTATGTACTCTTCTTCCTCAACCAGCATCGGTACTTTTCTAAAAATTTACAAAAATTATGAGAAAATCTAATAATATTACCTTATTAAATGGAATCGCGTACCATTCTCCCTTAGACACTGGTCAAATGGTTGAAAGCTTTTCTGATCTGGAAGAGTACGATCAGGATATCTGTCGCGTTACAACCTCCTGGCTTACAAAGTAATGCGATACAAAACCATACACCAGATACATATCTACATACTCAATAAACTTGTATTCCATATTTCGAATTATATCACAATCAATTTCACCACGAAATCCAAAAATCAGTATATTAATATCCAAATAAAGAATCAATGTGTCAGCGATGTGAAAGTTGACAAGTTCTAAAATTCAGGTAAACTCTAATTTTGGATCGAATTTTTTTGTCAGAAGGTTGAATGTTGAACATTTGACAGGCACAAAAATGTATCTTTTATCGAAATACGCTAAATACATAATGTAACCAAAATGACGGATTTTTTCAGATGGTTAGGATTAGCGACATGTGTGAAAAGTACTTAATTTTTAGTCAATACTTACAGGTATGTCAAAAGCTTTGTCCAAAATTCTTATCATATAGAACGTAAAAAAAATTGGGTCATGAGTGGCACAGCTAGTCCGTCCCTGAAGCTGTGAGTAATTCACGACACTTTCTTGGATAGAAAAAAAAATTAAATATACCTGGTGGTTCAATGCGTAAAAAACTTGATGGCATTGCTGCTCTTTGGGAGCCCATATCTCCGAAGAGAAGGCATTTACGAAAAAAGTTTATATGAACTTGGAGTATTCTTTTCACGTGTTTTTGTATTAATATCCGGGAGATTTCCCACGTTTTTCCAGACACCTTGTATATGGAACAAAACGGAAAACATTTATAGAAGTAGCTTACATTGCAAATAGTAATAGAATCTCAAGAGACTCAATTTTCAATACCGAGTCTTAAGAAACCAGTGCTTCATAACGATTGATACATGTACAGCCAAGCGAAACCTCATGCTCAAGCAGTTCATATACAGGTTTGCATTTTGAGGACATAACTTTCAGTTTGTTGTTGATAATGATAACAAATTCAATGTGATTGAAATGACCTTCATATAAACAAAAATAAGGTTAATTTCAATCTTAAAACTACCTTTTAGTCATAGCACTTTCTCCGCTAACTACATTAAACACAAGTTTTCATTTCTAAAGAATAAATCCTCTTTCTTACATTAATCAAAACGCCGGCATTCTGATATCTCCAGACTCTTTTTTGTCTTACGCCCTTATTTCTTATCCGAATGTTCAAAGGCATTAAATTGTAATTATAATAAGTACCTAACATTTGTATCTTTGTAAAAATTTGCTTTTTAGTAAGTCTGGATCATTTTTCTTTTAAAATAACTTTTTTAAAGTGGTCTGTCTGTAATATACATGGTGCTACAAAAAATTATTGAGCGATATAATGAGAAAAAAACTGCTATACTTCAAACCATCAAAATATTTTACAGAAATATAAATTAAGTAGCCGGGTAGATAGAAGAAAACATGATAAATAAGCTTAGAAGTTTACAGTGTGATGAGGAGGTTCCGACGAGAAGTTTTTAGTGATGAAAGCAAATTCAACATTTCGGTTTGAACCGAGAGCATTGAGTATGGAGAACACATACACTAGAAATAATCCGTAGTGACATTTTATTGTTTTTCACTCTCTACATCGATCTAATAATATGTTATAAACAATTAAAATCAAGAAAGAGGGATTCTTTCTGTATTATTATTTGTAGAACATGGAAAATTGATTTGAAATTCCTAAACAATTCAATATTAATTTTTAGTATGCAGTTATCGCACCCAAAAGGAAAGCAAAAATATTGGAGTGAAGACAAGATGAGTGGGGATATAAAAGTGATTCGAGGCATAAAAATGGGATATTTTAAAAGAGGGAAATATTTTTGAATGCCCAGAGTGACTTTGTTCTAACCATATTAGCAACATGAACTGTCTCCAGATAAAGTAGCTATCACCAATTGTTTTCAGTGTTAGGTACATATCTTGAAAGTCTTCTACTGGAATATATTTTAAAGATGGAGAGCACATTCTATGGCTTGACGAGAAGCGATGTTCGTTAAATGGCATAAATGTTGGTAAAGCGTAATGACTTGCTAAATCCAATCGTTGAATCTGGTATGGTCAGGAAAAAGCATCTTGATGTTTGTGCTCTACACTTTATCGTATCAACTTGATTGAATCATCGATCTTTGATGTTGTAACGAAGTTACTAAAATTTTGGGCAAGTGTATGTTCGCCGGGATTTAATTCATTTATTTAATATCCGAAAAATCTGATTCTTGCGGGAAAAGATTGCTTAAAGTTTTAATATTACCGGAATATAATTAGATTCACCGCGCTATGCCGGGAAATATAATTTTCCGAGATTTTCAGAGCGTCCGACCATAGTAATCGCGCGCCGCATACAGCAGTATCGTATGCGCGATCACCGCACACCGTCACACGTCAGCGTAGTGGGAGCTCGAGCCGTCTATTTAAGTCCGAGCAGACCATTATTTCGCTGAGAACTACACGTTCTCCACCCGGGTCAACAGTCCAAACGGACTGGACTGGGTCGCCTGCTGGACCGCGCCTTCCTGGTCTAGTAATGTAGGTGAGGCTAGGCTTGTGTGTATATGGTGTTTACCATACACTTCCTTCCTTACGTCCTACCCCTCTAATGGCCAGCATTGCCGAGGACCCTTATAAGAACGGGCAATGTTGTGTCATCCTACCGTCACTGTCGAGGACCCTTATAAGAACGGGCAGTGACGGTTCCTTTCCTAATTTCCTACTGGTATTGGTCGACATTGTCGAGGACCCTTATAAGAACGGGCAATGTCGTTCCATCCTGCTGACGCTGTCGAGGACCCTTATAAGAACAGGCAGCCTCAGTTCCTTTCTTTCCTTTCTACCGTCACCGATACACACATGCACTGATGCCGTAAGTTTATTATGGTTTCCGTAATGATCAGGAATGTGTTTACCGCCAGGTGCCCTCCGACGTCTGTTGACAAGGGCGCTAAACAACTGCCGCCCCGACCATGAACGCGGATTTTAGATACGAGGCGCGATAATTTGCGTACAAGCCGTCGTGAGTAGCGTCGCAACAATATAGTACGAGGTACGTGAATAGCGTCGTGAATAATACCGCCGGGTTACCGTCTTTAGCGCAACCGATCAGTATGAGCTACCGTGATCAGCTCTCAAAACATACTCTTGCCCTCCAGACCGTTTATTTGTTTACATTATTGTCCATCTTAGATCGTAAGTTAGTTTTAGGTCATGTCTTTGTATAAAAGAATGGAATACAGGATACAGGATGTTTTGTAACCGTTTGTTTTATTACCTAGTCCCATTTTTACCATTACATGTAACAATTGGCAGCCGGCAGCCAGCACTAATACACGCAATTGACCCCTGGCTTGCCGTTTCTCCACTGTAACAAGCTGCCCGGTGCATAAAGTGGGCCCTCGACCACATTAAATCCCGAGGGTGGCGCCCGAGAACCGACCACCGAGTGGATGTTTTGACCTTCAGGCAGTCAAACCGTTGATCAGCTGAGAGAGCAGAGATATCCCGAAGATAAGTAGATACCGCCGACCCGATACCCCTGCGCTGAGCATTTGACCGATGACTGTCTGCACGAGAAATATCTACTGACCGATGTTCCGCTGCCGTGAACGAAGAAGAGCCGTAGAGCACGACCTGTTCCCCCGCTCCCCGCCTACCTAAAAACGCGTCACAATGTGAAACAGAAGGAGAAATTTTATTTGAACCTTTAAATTCCGCTTTTGAACACAGCAGCTTCACTTCAACTGAAATATTACTTTCCAGGTTTGATCGCTGCAGCCTTGGTTTGGTATCTCCTTATGACATTAATCCAGTGCTAATTAAAAAGGGGAAGAAGGCTGCTGGGAATAATATCTTCCTCACCTTATAAAAATGATCTGATGGAGAAGTGTAAGAAGAAAATAAATTGATCAACAGACGGAATAAGAAAAAAGACAAAAAGAAAAGAGACCAAGGACACAAGGAAAATAAGACTAATAATAATCCTGCAGACTTTGAAGATGAAAATAAAGTTCAGTTTCATACAGATTGCTAATATGACACCTTAATGGATCAAGAAGCTTCTAACTCAGCAGATTTGGAGGAAAGGTTCTGTCAACGTCTTTTTTTCTGAAGATTGGGTATCTTCTAGGAGAACTGTGGGTCAAATGCCTAATGTGTTGGCTCTGGATGCATTATGACTTCATTCTTATTTATTACCAGAGTTCTCTAATGTCATTAGAAGATAAAGATTATTTTCATTATTTCCTTCAAAATCGCCGTGCCCTATTCTAATGTTTCATATTTGGGTATCTATTGTTAAATATCTTCTTTTACTATTTACACCATCCCCCTTTGGAGGTTGGCGATCCAACTGACTAACATTGTCTTGGGTGCTGCTGCTCGAAAAACACCAGCTGATGGGCGATCAAACCATCTTCGTAACCCTTCAGCCACCAATTCTGGCATCTCCTCCGATCTTCCCCTCGATTATAAGTTTCAGTAATCCACCTCTCAGAACATGCTCATGGTAAAAAGTCTTCCTTTCTTTGACTTTTGAATATCAATTCTTTATGTTGGTTTAATCCATTAAAATTTCGATGTTCGTTATTCTTTGAGTCCATGATATTTTTAGTATTCAGCAATAGAGGTACATTTTGTTTCTTCGGCTAGGGCCTCTCTAGACATTACTTCAGAATATATATTGACAGACAGTAAGGATAGTATGCAGTTCTGACGAATGCTCTATTTTATTCCAATACCTTTATATGTATTTTGATTGATATTAATTGCAGCTGTTTGATTCTAATATATATATATATATATATATATATATATATATATATATATATATATATATATATATATATATATCAATATCTCCGGATTTAGGATTTATATTAGTTTTTGATGTTTCACATTATCACAGGCTTGAAGGAAATCTATAAGAGACACATACACATCGACTTTCATCTCTCTACATCGTTGGATAAGAACATTTAAAGAGAATCCCTTCCCTTGCACCTATGCCATTTCTAAAACCAAATGGTATCGTTCACATGGAAATCAAATTTTTTATATATTCTTGTTTAAATGATTTTCAGAATTACCTTTAATACATGGGACATCAGACCGATTAAACGATAATCGTCACATAACGAGGAATTAACTTTGTGGAGTAGAGTTATGAAGGCTGACTGTAACAAGTCAGATGGTATTTTGCTTGATCTGTATATGTCATTGTAAAGTGACGTTAAGCAGTTGAAAGCAATGCCATCACGTTTGACGATAATTTTTATTACTTCAGCATGTATTCGATTAAGGTCAACAGCCTTACCATTCTTCTGCAGGGTTATGGCGTGAACAACTTCACTTTTTGTTATTTCTGGACCTTTCGTCCATATATTCAATCTTCCCTCAATACATGTGGTATTTTAATTTTTGCACAATTTTAATAATATTAATTAATATTAAATACCTAAGTATAAAACAGGCTAAAAAAATTGACCATCGCACTATGAAAGCCGAATTCAAAACCGAATTTGTCAAGAGGGTATTACGAACTAACCGAAATAGTAGAAATTTGCTCAACACGTACGCTTGACCTACACGTAGCTACTCCTTTGGAATTGTAAAATGGAGCAGGACGAACATCCAAAACCTGTAAAGAAAAATAAGGACACTCCTAACAAAGGCACAAAAACATCACCCTCGGAGTACGTACATGACTTCCCGAACATCAAGGAGGAAGAGAATTGGTGGATATTGGTAAACAGCTCAACCAACGAATAATAAACTTACGTTCATATTTACACAGGTTAGCGGACTTACCTACCCTATTGCGAGCAATATGCGAGGCAGACGATTGAACGCCGCTACAGCTAAAAGAACAGCATATTACTTTTCACCACCAAACAGACCAAGAAAAGTTAGAAACCTGGTTACAGAAACTACTTTATGGACGGCATCCAAATGAGGTGAATCAGGACAATGTCGACAATTCAGCATCGAACTACTGGTTGATTTCAGGACATATGTCCCGGAAATGGAAGGCTTCTTATTAACTATCCAAGACCAGGTTATTCCGACAAAGAACTATCGGAAGTTCATTATCAGAGATCCCTCAATAGAAAATAACTAATGTAGATTTGGCTGTCGAACATCAGAGACAATCCAGCACATAACTGAAGGATGCCAAGCGTTTGCCGCAACCGAATTTATATTTACCTTATGGAAAGATACGACTCAGCCGCTAAGATACTCCATCAAAAGTTAGCAGATAAGTTAAACCTATTGCAGGTAGGAAAAGAGCCTTATTACAAATACAATCCGGGGCACATTCTTGAGAACAACCAGTTCAGGTTATATTGGGACAATTGATCATAATAGACCAGACATTATACTGACAGATAAAATTTCTAGGCGAACTACACTAATCGACATTGCTGTACCTAACAATAACAACAAGCCCAAAATACAACTAGAAAATCGCCAAATACAGAGATCTGGAGGTACAAATTCGAAGACAATGGGCAATGACAGCGTCCAAATTATTGCCATAATTTTATCAACTACTGGAGTGATACCAAAGAATCTCCGGTAGAATATTAAGGGACTGGATCTTACTGAGCATCTGTATAAGCCGATTCAGAAAGCAGTTCTCCGTGCAACTGAACGAACCGTCCTAAAATTCGTAGGAAATACAGCAGACTACGTCACCTAGGACTGGAAAACATGGAAAGGATTCCCACAGAGCGTCATACTTTTGGTATCATTGTATACCTAGTATAAGTCAATATTCACGGAAGGGAGTCGAAGCAGTTTGGCTTGAAATCATAATAATATTAAATATATAATATTGTAACAAAGTCAAGCGAAAATGTGACTGATTACGATTACAAATAAAAATTTTAAACTTGTTAAAGGATTTTTTTTTGTCAAAAGAACAAATTGATATTCCATGTTTAGTTACTTTCCTGTACTAAATATTTACAACCGGATTCACTAACATTATTTAAATTTAAAACCATCTTAAATTGACAGCAGAGTGCTTAAAGTAACAAGAGCAACAATAAGTCAAGCAAGTCTTAAATTCTAAAAATACTAGCGTAAAGGAATCATTTTGTTTTATTATTTAACCGTCAAAAATGGAGAACTGTATTTATTTTCGGGACACAACTATTTCTCTTACATATTTCAAGGCTTTTTGCAAGGTTCTTATCGTTGATATCCCTATATGAGCGTTTATTTGTTGACATATGTAATATAAATTATGACAATATCATAAGCAAAACAAAAGTGGGCGACTATAAGATTTATATTTGGTGGCAACTAGATCAGATTTAATTCTTAAATTTTCCTAGTGAATCTGGCTGTTAGAGATTATTTTTACGGTTTATTGAAACGATTTGAAGTAAATAACAAATATAAAAAAAAAATAAAAGAAATCCAGTAAATGAGATTTAGAGTCATCTTTTATATCATCCTTATTAAAGACTGATATCTAAAAAGTGCTTTTATTTATTGAAAAACTTGTTTACATTTGCTAATTAACTTTCAAATCGTAATAAAAAATAAAAGTAAATATATTTTTTTACTGTCTGAAAATGTACCGTAATAGGTTATTTATTTCTTCGATAAGGGCACAAACTTTTTAAGAAATAATTAATTTATTTTCAAAATTCGTTCTAATAAACTGGTTCATTAAGCAAAGAAGTATGGTCTAATTTAATTAATAGTTAGTCTGGACTGTCTTCCATGAATTTACCAGATATGTTCAAATAATGCATTAAATATACATTATAAATGTCAAACGAATTGGCCTCTGTGGGGCTCAATTGCGTTTTCCACTAATTTCCGGACAGTTAAACTATACAAAAGTAGTACTATCTTCTGGATATAGATGCTCGTTAAGATCGAATCTAAAGATGTTATGCAGACAACACATTTATATTACGGGTATTATTGATAGAATTAAGTGCATCATCTGGACACTATTCATTCCCCATGGTATGCGTACTTGTATTTTCAGGTTTCCATTGTATTTAAGGAATTTCTCATTATGCTTGTTTCTTAAATTATTATTGTTATTCCCTAAAAGTTAGCAACCGTATATTTTATAAGCACAGTTCGATTCCTGTTCAGCTGGAGCGTTATGGGCTGTAGATGTGATATGACACTTTCGGTCTGGAAAACATGTAACTTGTCTGCTTAGTAGGGTATTTTTTTGTATTGAAAGGTTTCTGGAGTTGTATTTTACTATCTTATTATAATAACCTGGCCTTGAATGATTCGTTCGATCTTGATTTCAACCCGAAGAGGTAAACTTCTTTTCATCAACCAGTAGTTCGACTCCAATTTACCGATATTTTCCTTTATTTAGGTTTTTGAAGGAAAAGACTTCTGTTGATCTGTTGGAAGACGACAAGACACTGCATGTACTATTGTGATGATAACAAGTCTGTACATAAATCGTCTGCCTCGCTTGTTGCCAGATATAGTACAAATGAGCCTGTTAGTCTGTATATCTTCTAGGACCCACTGATTCTCTTGAAAGACTGCCAGCTATTTCTCCATTTTTCAGAGAGTCCTTCTACTGAGCTTTATCTAGCATTTGGCCTTCATTCTTCGTACATGATAATACCAAAAATGTTGTCTTTGACTTCCTTATCTTACTACGCCATTTACTTGGCAGATTCTTTTTATGTCTTTTTGTCCTATTCGATTTCGTAGTATTATATCTGTTATAGCTCTTAATAATTTCATTTCTGCTAAGATCAAAATACTGTTTAATTTATTGGTGTTCGCTTGATATTTCAAAACTAAATGTTAATATAGGTCTGATAAGTGCCTTATAGATTTAACCTTGCTTTCGAGTCTCAAATATTTATTCTTCCGAATGACATCTCGTAGTAAGCTAGGTATAATGGCGGTTTTGTTGACTTGACTGAGTCATGAAATTATCGATTTTTTTATTGCCCTAAAATATTCTAAATATGATGTAGAATGTGCCTGAAAAGATCTCAGGTCGATATTTAATGTGTTTGAGATATGGCATGAGACAAGTCGTCGCGTCACGACAGCTACACATGGCCTTGCGACGTGCTCTTATTGTCTTGAGCGCTTGCGGAATTCAGCTGTATGTTAATCCTGACCACTGTTATTTTTGAAGAATAAACGTAAAAATACGTTTTCTCACTTTCTCGTAAAGTTAAATTCATTTTGTACACTGTTGTAGCAGAGAACGCTGAAAAATATGAAGAGTGACTTGAGCAGCACACAGACAAATTAACCAAGAATAACAAAGGTTCAGCAGGAAGCATGGAAATAAAATCTATGAAAGAAAGGTTTCTGAGATCTGAAGAAAAATTTGAAGTTAAGTATTCCCATTATATTGGAGAAGTCGATTTTAAAACATTCAAAACTGTCTTAAATATAGAGCTATATGGTGAAAATTTTAATGTTAAATAGAGGTAATGCGTTGGTCATGTTCAGAAACGTATGTGCATTTGACTCCGAAATGCTCAAAACTTGCCCAAGCTCGGCGGCGAGGATGGAAGAAAATTATCACTAGACCTAACAAAAAATTAACAAAATATTATGGTTTACTTATAAGAAGAAAGGTAGATAGTGCATAAGGGATAAAAAGTAGCATTTATGTGCTTATGTGCTCGAACGACAAAAAACCGTAATATGCAAAACTGCCCACCTGACGAGGATGTTAGGTGCTTTTAGGAGAAGGCAATAACGATAGGTGAAAATATGAAACAGTTGCGACATCCTGCAACACTCCATAAAGATATGCAACAATATATTTTGCCTATTTATGAAGATTTATCAAAAGATAAATTGCTGGAAATATGTTTGGGTGGTCTTATCCAAAATGCTAACGAAAGTTTCAATTCAACAATCTGATGTTTAACGCCAAAACATCTATATTCAGGATTAAAAATCGTGGAAATACATCTGTGTTCATAGTTGGCAGAATATGAATTTATAAATTTCAAAAAGTTAGTATGAAAACTTGAAAAACAAATATACATAGCGCGAAATTTTTATCGAAAAACTACACATTTTCAATTGGTTTATAGTTTCATAAGTTCATGTTGCTAAAATATCGCTTCTTGAAATGTTGCAGGTTGAATTTGGAGGCGGCCAGAATGTATAAAATCTTAACATCTCCCTGTCGACAAGCTTCAAAGTAACAGCAATATCTCCGCAATTCTGTTTTAAAAAAATAAAAAAAAAATATATTCTATGCTTTTTAAGACATGTGCAGTAAGACTATGTTAAATATTAAATTTCCTTGAAAAATCAATCGCGAAAATTGTTTACATGATCCTCTTAGGTCATCGTTACTTGACAAGCCTATACCGAGATAATGAAATTGCATAACCTGTTCAATAAGATTATTTTCACCAACTTACCCCTTACAGAGTGCCTCCTTAAGTACACACGTAAATTTATTATTTGTTGATCTAGTTATTTACCATTATCCACTGGTATCTTGATGGTATTGTATGGTAGTATCTTATTCTTTTTATTATTAATATCATACTACCGTTATTTGAATTAGCTTTTAAGTTAACTGATATTGTTTCCAGATATCCTTTATGATACTTAGATTGTAATAGATTAGTAAATTGTGTAAAACTTTATACTTACCTTCAAAATATATTTAAGCGGTAACTCTCTGATATTTCCTTACTCCTTCATTATTCAATATATCATCGACGCGTTAAAGTAGAGATTTTCTGTTAATTAATTCATTTAGAAGCTTCTTGCAGCTAATTTGTTAAAATAATACTTATTAGCATTTTCTGATTTCTAAGGCGAAACCAAGGTTCATTTAGAACAAGAAAATATTTTCTTTATTATAATATGCCGTATAATATTTATACTAAACCTTGTAGAATAATTATATTCATGCTATGGCATAGTTTTCATGACAATTGGAGATTCTCTACTGGAATAATATTAGTAAAAGGAAAGATACAAGCCTTTCATCGACGTCATTTCGAGATATAATTTACTTCAGAGGCGGAGGAGGGAATAACTTACCAAAAGCAGAAATATAATATAGGGATATCAAGCATAAGAACCTGGTAATAAAGCCTTGGAATATGTAAAAGAAATAGTTGTATCCTGAAAATAAAATTCTCCATTTATGCCGGTACAGTAAAAAAATAAATTTTTTTTTTATTATTTTTTATCTTCAGGATTTAAAACTTGCTTGACTTCTTGTAGCTTTTGTTGCTATCGATTTAGAATGGTTTTAAGGTTAGATTATGTTAGTGAATTTAGAGGTTAGAATTTAGTTTAAATGTTACAGAAGTTAGAAATGGTTGGTATCAGCTCCGGTCCCTTTTTGAGAGCCGCTTGTGGTATCAGTTTGCAGTCATTGTGTTGGTGGAGTGGTCTCGTTTGAGGAGAAAATTCTATGAAAATAATATGAAGTTTAAGTGCACGATCTCTTTTATTCTCTTCCTAATTTTATTTAAATCGCAAATTTTATCTTACAATGTTCTATATTGGTTGGCGATTTGCTGCAAATTCTCAAAAATAATGGAGTCCCGATTTTGAAAAAGGGCTGATATCGTCTGTTTATGTTTTTCTAGCATCTTAGTTATGTCCGATACTGCTTCGTTTAGGAGGTAGAGGACGTCAATTTAAAGAAAATATTGATTTTTCCCAAAAGGATCTTCGATGTTTGCTCAATCCGCGACGCTAATTATATCGAGAATATGGAGCTTTCCAAATTCCAGAGGGGACAAGAGCAACAACAGCCATCTAAAAGCTAAAGGACAATAATTAATATATCTGTCAAGGAATTAACCTCAGCGGAAAACTCTCTACTGGCCAAACGTTTGAACTTCACAGCTGCACCAAAAGAGGTTCCCATTCTCGATATAATTAGCGCCGCAGATTCAGCACACATCGGAAATCCTTTTGCAGATGAATTCAGGTTAAAAGTAAGTGATACTCTAAAAAAATCTGGAAAAACTAAAGCAAACATTAGCAAGACGAGAAAACTCACAGAAGGATTATAATATTAAAATTCTACCAGCAGATAAAGGGGATTCCACAGACGTAATGAATGCTGATACATACAATCAAAAAATTGACGAAGTTTAAAAAAAAGGAAATTATACTTTTCTTGCTAAAGATCCCACATCAACAATCGAAGGAATAATTTATCGCGTTCTTAAGAAACATGAACGATACATTCCTGAGAGGACTCGGACTAAGTTGATGCCACACCTCAGCAAAACTTTACATCTTTATGGAAGAGGAGATATATAAGCAAGACATGCCTTTACGATCTATCACGATTTCCCGGAACTCTCCGACTTCTAAGCTTGCCAAGTTTCTTCCTCCAATCTTGAGATCACTACAAGAAAATGCGTCGCCCTGGGTCAAGACCTCGCGACATCTCGTAAAAATTATACGTGAAATAGATGTACAACCGGAATATCAATTTACTAGCTTTGACGTGGAAAGTCTGTCTATACACCAACGTTTCAGTTAAGGAGTCAATAAATATCATAAGGAAGAAACTTGAAGAAGACCAGACCTGAGCAGAAAGAACATGATGATGGACTTCCTATGGAATCCTCACTCTCACCGGTGGTCGCGAATATTTTTACGGAATGGTTCGAGACTTTTGCATTTGAATCCTCAATTAAGAAACCAAAGTTGTGGTTTAGATACGTAGACGATACCTTTATTATCTGGAATGGAAGCGACGAAGAACTTCAAAATTTCCTTTCTCATCTGAACAATAACAGCCCAACAATTAAACTCATCATGGAGAAAGAGGTGGAAAATAAATTATCTTTCTTAGATGTTTTCATTAAAAGAAATGACAGATAAATTCGAACCTCAGTTTACAGAAATGCCACACACATAGGACAATACTTAAACTACTCATCCAATCACTCCAACAACACCAAACAAGGAGTTGTAAGAAATCTCGTAGATAGAGCACTAACTCTCTGCGACTCCAACGAGAATTTGATGACAGAGAAAGGTACAGTACAGTTAAAATAACCTGACAGCTAATGGATATCCAGTATATCTGGTGGACAAAATTTTGGAACAACGCACAAATAGGACAATATTGACAACGAACGAAGAACACGGAAACCAGTATTGAACATCCCCTATGTTTGAGGCATTTCGGAAAAAAAGGAGAATACGAAAACAATATAAAATCAATGTTGTTTTCAATTCAAGTAATTCTAAGTCGGCTCACTAGAATCAAACCAATAACTCAAAGGGACAAGAAGAACTCCTATATTGGAAACAAAGAAACTCCCTGACGTAAGGATCAAAGAACATCAAAAATGTGCATCTCGAGGAGAAACAGAAAAATCTGGTACCGCTAACCATGTCTGGACTCATGGACACCATATAAAATGGTCTGAACACAGAGAAAACTGAAGAAAACGAAAATTCAAAGAAGCCACGGTTAAACATCAGAACTCGAGTTGTTTTAGTAAACTATCGTTAGATATAAGAGAAATGTGGAAACCACCCCTTAATAATTATAAATTAAAACTAAATGCAGAATAAATGGGACTTTGGAGTAACAGGCATGACTGCGCCTATCTCAGGCATGCAGTGGCATTTATTTTTAGTATAAATAGTACTGTGGCTTAAGAATTGATTTAGTTTTAGTTGAAAACGGCTAGAGATAACTACTAGCCGAAACATAAAGACAAACCAACAGATTACTACTTCCCAGAAGAGGTTAGTTCCGGTTAGAAAATAGAAAGGTTAATTGAAGTTGTATTCCAGTGGAAACTAGGAAACAGAGAATGTGCTGGACATGTAAAAAGAAGATCCCGATACTTCTACTCGAAAAATCGTAAATAATTTGAATGTAGTTAACGGGACTGATTGGAACATTCTTAGAGACTATGTATTGTACCCATGAAACGGCAGTTATTCCTGCTGATTTTGAATACCCATGAGGCAAGTTCCTCAAGAAATTCAATAAGTAACTTCCACAATAAACATGTGTGGGCTGAAGAAAATCCACATAAGATACTTGAAGATCGTTTTGAACCTCAGTTCTCGTTGAACGTTTGGTTTGGAATGGTGGATGACTTGTTAATTGGACCGGTATTTCTACCAGGAAGACTTATCAGTGAGGCATACCGCAACTTTTTGGAACAAACACATTTTAGTGTGGTTGCTCGAGAATTTTTAACAGTACCATATGGAAATCGCTGAATTGGTCTAGGTGAACCTCACTTATGGCCTGGTCGATCCCCGGACTTAAGTCTCCTGAATTATTTCGTATGGCGTCATCTAAAGTCACTAGTTTATGCCACTCTAGTGGAAGATTTAAGAAATCGGACAATTGCTGGGTGTAACTCAATAAGAAGCGATCCTGGTGTTTTTGAAAGAGTTCGACAGTCACTTAGAAGAAGATTGGATTCATGCATCAGAGCTTGAGGTAGTCATTTTGAACAGTTCCTGTAGATTAAGAAACCTTACATGTAGTTTGTGGCAATAAATTGTTTTTATTGTTGAAAATTTGTTTCGCCTTGTATCTTCGAAACAAAGCTCCTTTTCACAAATCATCTAAGGACAAAATATCCATACAGTAGTCCAAGGAATAATCCCCTGAATTTCTGCCGAATGTTATATATATATATATATATATATATATATATATATATATATATATATATATATATATATATATATATATATATATATATATATATATATATATATATATATATGCATTATGCATTGTGTTTTTCCGGTTTCAGTACCACCAAAACCAGACATGAAACGCTCAGAAATAAAAGTTCTAAATGATCTTAAAAACAACAAAAACATCATGTTCCTATCAGCAGACAAAGGGAGCGCTACTGTCGTCATCAACACAAAAGAATACAAAACTAAGATAAGAGAAATTCTTCAAGACCACACCTACAAAAAAGTTACAAGATATCCAACTACATACCTCGAAAAAACCATACTCACTCGTCAAAGGGCACACCTTAACCCTGCCCTTTGACGAGTGAGTATGGTTGGTAAGTACTAAGCTTATTTGCTGACCATATTCTCTTGTTTTTAGGGTCTGAGCCCTGAGGATGGTCTGTTAGACCGAAAGCGCTTGGCCGATATTAATAAAAACATACACTGAAATACAAAACCCGTCTATTTCTTGATTTCTTCGGTGTACAACCTGTTAATAACTTATTCATTACCAATAATTCGCTTGGATGACCCATTTTGATCATCTTCGATCATTTTTTAGCACCAATCCACAAGTGCGTCTTTTTGTGCGGCCCAGAGTAGTTTGGAGACTCAATGCGAAACAAGTTTACGAACACTTAAGTGTTCGTGTTAGATTTTATTTACTGCTAACCCAATATTTAAACTCGCCTGAATCGAACAGGAATAAATCGTCTGTCTTGACGCACAAGATTCTTCACCATGACTATGTCTTCTTGGGTAACCGCAGTTGATGGCCGACGGCTGCGCTCTTCCTCCTTTAACAATGTTTTACCAGCATACCAACCAGAAATTGTTAAGCGTGACGAAGAAGATTTGGGAAATGCGGTTAACAGTATTTCCAAGCACTGCTGTTTACTTAAACAACTTTTAAAGTCATAAAAAATCATAGCACAAAAATGCTCGTGGTGTAGTTCCATTGTTAAACCTGAAAATGCATAAACGTAACTAACATTTTTAACGTTAACTCAGTACATGGTAACGCCGAGGGTTTGAAATTAGAACTGACATTCACTCTTGTCATTGGTAACGTACAAGTAAAGCAACGTTAATATAGCTTGAACAGTGCTACCACATCCATAATTATTCAGCGTGACCCTCGTATATATGTTGTATCGTAGGTTTTCACGGATGGTGTAATGTGGACTGGTGTTTTTCCGGTTCTCATATATATATATATATATATATATATATATATATATATATATATATATATATATATATATATATATTAGCAGATATTCTTTGTCAATGGGCATATACTTTAATTATATCTAAATATTTAAGAATACTTACGATTACTTTCTATTACATAAGATTTTACTGAATTATTACAATTTTTATAAAATTATGTTTAATTATCTTGATATTGCTCTGTAACTCGTCATTAAATTACTGTAATTGAGATCACCAGATTTCCCAAGATGTACATTAATTACTTCTTGATTACACCATTCTATCCTAAATGTCACCAGATTACCTCGGATTATAGTAGGATTTTCTGGATTACAACGGATTATTTTGTTCTGTATACCAGATTAACTCGGAAATAGACCTCTCGGGATGTAATAGAAAAATTTGTCAATTTTAAAATTTACTTACTGAATGACGCGAAATGGTCACTCGCTTGATGATGATCTTTTGATCTAACACACGAAACATATAAAGGGTGTTCTGTGGTATCTTAACGTTAATTTAAAATTATCGCTTACTGTCATTTAAATGGCACCCTAAATACCTTGGGACGCTTTCATTTCTCCAATCTAATATAGAGTGTTCTAGAATTGAAATATTAACAGAGGACAAATTGTTCTGTTTTCAAAATTCAATCAAAAATATTGAGGTGCTAGAAATGAAATTGAAATGTTGCCTTAGGAAATCAAAGCGACATATTTAAAATATCAAAAAAATGCAATATAATATAAAATACGTTTTTTTCCAATTGAAAGTACGCTCCTGCATTTTCTTGTAAATTATTAATGTTCCGGCTTCGGGATTGCAGTCATATACACCGCTAAGACATGCACCGTCATAACGTTTGTCTAGTAATCTGTTCTGCGAATATTCTTATTAGTAAAGCTGATGAAGATTTGCAGACGTGGCTTCTCTTTGTCGTCTCGAAATCGTACAGCTTTATAACGAAAGAGAAGTTATAATTGGAGCAAACCTCTCTTGGTTTGCTTATCAGCTCCAACCGTTTTGTATAAGACGAATTAGTTTACTGGAGCTTGGTTATTTCTATACAGGAGGTTTCCAACTTGCAATCTGACATTTCGATACAGTGTACAATGGTTTAAAAAATATCGAAAAAAAGTTTTCCTTAAAATTTGAGAAAAAATCGATCATGTATAGAGGTGACTGAAAGCGATAGTTTATTATCGCTAAAACGCACATCTAAAATACGTCTCCATAAACAAAAACATTTATTTCCTACAAATATATAGGATATTGGAGAAAATGTAGGAAATCTCACGGAAATAAAAAAAAACACGTGAAAGTGAATACTTCATATAAACTTTTTTCATATAGGCCTCTTCTTCGAAAATATGGGCTGCAATAGAATCAAGTTTTTTACGCATAATTATTGAACCACCCGGTATATCGGTATATTTCTATTTTATTTAATATGATATACACCAGGTAACACCCTTCAAATTACTATCCAAGAAAGTGTTGTGAATTATTTACAGCTGCAGGAACAGACTAGCTGTGACACTCAGAACCCCATTTTTTCACGCCCTGTATAATAGAAACTTTTGACAACGTTTTTTAAATACTACTATTTATTAAAAATTAAGTACTCTTCATTCATGCCGCGAATCCTAATCGTTTTCGAAAAAATGTCATTTTATTTACAGTGTTGGTCTTCTAATTTCTGCCGGGTTGAATATGAGAAAGAAGAATTTTCCTTTGTCACCATAGTTTCAATAAAACGTTAAACTTACTGCTTAGTTAAAAACTTCGTAAGAGGGTTCAGCATGGGCTTGATGAAGTCTGTGACACTCGCGGGCACGATGAATTCAGGATTGCTGTACCCGCCACATTAACTCAGCATCGTTCCTTATTTAATCACAAAGAAACGTAATTCTTCATAGAACTTCGTTCCTACTATCGACCGGAGTGGAATACACTAAGGAATAAAGGTGTCCCTACAGGTAAAAATCCAACAGCGTTACATCGGGAGATCGAGGAGGTCAGGCAATAGGTCCTCCTCTACCTATCGAACGGTTTGGACAGACGTTATTCAGGTGTTCCCACAGAGCAACACTGAAATGAGGTGGCGCCCCATGGTGAATGTAGTACATGTTTCGGTGGATAAGTTGTAAGAGCCCTACTAAATCGTGAAAAGCGTTCTGGAGGAACTCCAAATAAAGTTCTCCATTCAGTCGTGTCGGCGATACGAAACATTGATAGATTGGAACTAATGTTGATGATGCGAAGCAATAGTTGTATGAGGTTTTTATCAGTCCATATATGTGAGTTGCGTAATCTTATGATACCATTTTTGATAAACCTTGCTAAATCCGTGAAGAGAATTGAAGTTTACATTATTTTGTTGCTGATTCAAAGCCAGTTTGCAAACTGCATTCTACTGGGAAAATCTTCAAGAATCAGTTCATGCACTTTTTTCAAATGTTATGGATATAAGAGCTGTTCTTGAAGAACTTCATATACTATTGTTTTCGACGTATTCAACTGCTCTGATAATTTTCGAATGCTCATTGAAGGAGTGGCATCTATAGAATTTAAAATATTTTCCTCTAATTGTCGTGTACTTACTGTTTTTCTGCTTCCAGCATCGGTACTTCTTTTCTCAAAATTTCCTAAAATTATGAAAATATTTAACAATACTATCTTATTAAATAGAATCGCTTACCCTTCTCTCTTAGACGTTGGTCAACTTGTTGAAATGTTCTCTGATTTGAAAGAGTACGATTAAGATATCTGTCGTGATACCTCCTGGCTTTCAAAGCATTGCAAGATGCAAGACCATACATCAGATGCATATCTGCATTCTCAATAAACGTGTATTCCATATTTCGAATTAGTTCACAATTAGCTTTACCACAAAATCCAAAAATCAGTAAATTAATTAATATCCAAATAAAGAATCAGTGTGTCAGCTATGTGAAAGTTGACAAGTTCTAAAATGCAAGATATTTATTTTTTCAAGTCCGTTCCTGACTTCTCTGATGATCTAAAACGTCTACTGTAGTGTGATTTAATAAGTCTTTATGGCTACAAAATATTAAAATTTCATTAAATTACACAAGTCGTTTTAAAACGTAGAGCCAGTGCAAAAGAAACTTCTTAGGCAAATTTTTTTGTAGGAAATTTTTAAAAGTAAGGATGTTCTTGTTATACTATTACTGTTCCTAGACCCATGCTGAAGGTTTTTACTCAATTTTAAATTTAAAATTTGGGGCATCACTTATTAATTAAGAAATATTTGTTAAATAACAATTTGTTAGTTGTTAACGTAAAGAATGTATTGTATTTAATTTAAATGAAATTTCAGATATTTGACTCGATATTTGTAGGAACCATTATCGATTTTTTTCAAATTTTGAGGAATTTTTTTTTCAATGACTTTAAAAATTTCAGTGCATCGCATATAAATTTACTGTATAAAATTCCTTAAACGAATTAAAAGAGGATGTGTATATTTAGAGAAAAGTAATCAAACATGGAATACCATTTTGTTTTTAAACAAAAAGAAATCATTTAACAATTTAAAATTTTTTAGCTGTTATAGAATTTTTTCATACATTTTCGCTTCACTTATTGTTAGTAACAATCTTATATTTCAATATTAATTAACATTATCAAAATTATGCAAAAATTATATTAACGAAATGATATATATTGATGAAATAGATACCCAGATATGGAATACCAGAATAAGGCGCAACGTTTCAACAAAAATAGTCTTTGGTTGCTAAGAGATCAGGGAACTTTTGTAAAAGGTAAGAAATAACTTAATCTTTGGCAAAAATCATAATACCAAGTGGTTAGATCTGGACCAGCCCAATCATTATGTGTCCAAAGCTCACACATTAGACCATTGATTCACATTTCTCCTTGGGTATCTTCAGAAAAAAATAGTTGACTAAACATATATTCTGCAATCGCAAAATCAGGAGGCATCGGATTTACTGTTTGTATAATCCGCAGGATTATTATCAGTCTTAATTTTATTTTTTTGGTCTTCTTTCTGTTTTTTTTTTCTTATTATTTTTTCTTACTTTTATCTCTCAAATCATCTTTATAAAATGAGGAAGTTCTTAATGTTGTCACAGTAGATTCTTTGCCGCTACTAGAAATGTTCCTCCTTTTAATTGCATGCCATAAGAAAATACCAAACCCAAGTTGTTGCGATCAACTCTGGAAGTTGAAAATTTAATATCTTGCTGTTGCATATCTAAACCGGAACACTGATGATTCAGTTGATGCGGAGCTTTAAGTTTCAGATGGACGTTTTGTTTCTGTTTCAGATCTATGCCCAGAGACTGCTATTTCAACCAACTTATTACGGTCAAGTGGAGGGATCAAATATCTAGATAAATACTGAGGTTATGTGGTATGGGTAGCTTATAGTACCTTGAGAAACTTTTTATCGCCAATAAAACAAAACAACCTTACCACAATATCGATGTTCATCGTAACGACGAGATGAAATGAGTGCTATACTAAAGTGAGTAAATAACTTGAACTATTTGTTCTAGAGAAACACAAGTATTCCATATTAGGGATACTATTCTATATTAAGTCACTTTCCTCTAAAGCATTAAAGATTGTAGTTGTCGAGAAGTACGACCTTACGAAGTTTATTCCATAGCGATCATTCTTGAGATGATTAAGTTTTGGTTAGTAAACTATATGTCGTTTGTTTTTGAACTATCACCTTTTTCATCTATCTCACTGAAATTTCTGTTCATTTTCCTATTCTTTAAATGTCTTTCATGCTATTGTGTAGTATTATTATTACGTCGACCCATTTTGAAACAAATTGAAAGGAATGAAATAGTTTATTTTTCTAAAAGATCTAAAGGGAATTAAAAAAATGACATTAAAAAGTTGAAGATAAATTAAAATGTATTTAATATTACCATTAGTTTGGTTATTGTAAATCTACTTATCAACAGTTGCAGTCGGTGTCGAAGGGATTATTTGCCATTTGTTTTATTTATTTTAATTCTCTTTAATCTGGAACAATGACATATGCCCTTCCTGAAAACACGTAACAAATTTCGAAATTATCTTTTGTTTTAATTCAAAAATGCACATTAATTTATCCACGTAGGTCATATGACAATGAAAATAAAATATTGATTTCCTAATAGTAAAATTACAGTTAAATTTTGTTACTCATTCTACCTTTAACGTTGTTGCCAGAGGCTGATCTAAATCTATTAGTTTAACGCATAGACATAATCTTTAATAGACTCCGCCCAGTGTACTGACATGAGCTTTCTGTGTGAGAGAGACATTTAAGAATATATTCTATTTCTCTCTAAAAGTTCGGGGGTAAGTATTGCGCACACGTGTCGAAGACTGATTCGTTAATAACCGGAAACTTCAACATATTGATCCCAATCAAAAAATAAAAAATTTCTCTTCTGTTCTGGCGCCTTCAAAATATGTATCAATATATATCTTATTTTTCTAGCTTTCATGTTTTGTGATTATTGTCAGTGTATGTTTATATTATCTTATATATATATATATATATATATATATATATATATATACAAACTTTGTAAATCACTGATATATTATTTTAAGCCTTCCACCTAGATTTTATACTAATTAAATATTAAAGGATTTATTTTCCAATTTGAAATATTCGATAGTGGTAACTTGGAAGGGTATCAGGGCAAAGGAACTTTAATTAGATTAGGAATAATGCCACTGGAATTCACGTACCAACTTGATACAGAACGGATAATTAACTGGGGATTTACTTTGATTGGATTACCTCTGGTTGCTAATTATTAGAGATCATCTTCTGTGTTCTTGTAATACTTACACAAATATAAAACTGTGTATTAGTCGATTTATATTTTATTAAAACAAATTCGCCCTCATAGTGGTTTGCAATATTGGAAAAAAAATTAAATATAAAATAAAGTACTCATGTTTTTTTGTAACTTTTTAGGCAGCATAGTACTTTCGATGGAGACTGGAATAAATAATAAATTGTGAGTTAAATATATATATATATATATATATATATATATATATATATGTATATATATATATATATATATATATATATATATATATATATATATATATAAATTTCAGCTTATTCTAGTTCGTTGCTGGAGGTAAGCCTTCTGTGAATGCCTCCAGGATTCCCTATTCGGTGCAGCCTATACCCAAACTGTGTATGTGTAGATGAAGCACTGTGCTTCTGTATATATTTTGCCTAGGTCTCAATGCAATTATTGTCTTTGTTCATCTATTATGTGCAGTCTTTCCAATATGTTCTGCCCATTTACATTTTATTTTTTCACCAGCATCCAGTAGTCGAGTTCTACCAATTTCCTCATTTGAAATCCGATCGCTTAGAGATATTCTCAGCATTGATCGTTCCATTGCATATAGTGTGACACGTAGAATTTTTGCGCTATATGTGAGGACTGGCACTACACATTAGTTGAACACTTTCCTTTTTAGGCATATAGGTAGTTCTGATATTAATACGTGACACAGATTTTCCAAAGCAGCCCAAGTTATTCCTATCCTTCGAGAAAGTTCACATCTCTAGTTGTCTCTGTTGATGCGAATTTTGCAGTCTAGATATTTATAGGATATCGTCTGTTCAACCCGGGATTCACCAACACTAATATTACCCTCAAAACAAGATTTGTTATCATCTGAGTGTTGGCGATGTTAATTTTTAGACCCATATGTTCATTTAGACTTTCATGCATTATTCTGGCGTCGTTCATTTTATTAGAAATAAAGACTTTATCATCCGAGAATCAGGTATTGGGCATTTCACTATTATATTTAGGTTTATCGCTTCTCAATTGATACGTTTATATACAGCAAGGCAGTAAACATCTTAGGAGAATTGGTAGCGCCTTGCCGAACATATTTCACGATGTGAACCTCAGAAGTGTCTTCTTGGAGTCGAATACTATAATTAATATCATAATATACTCGAAAATTTTCTCAATATGATAATAGGCTAATATGTCGATAGTTTCTGAGGTTTGTAATGTCTCCTTTTTTGTGTATAAGTATAAAAACTGAATTATTCTGTTTTCTGGCTTTATTCCTTTTGAGAGACATTTATTTAAGAGGGATATTAATATAATCTATTTCCTTTTAGTTTAATTACTTCGATAGCTATCTCGTTTTCACCAGGCGCCTTATGATGTTTCATTTCGAACAAGCAGATTTCAAGAATATCTTCTGATCCCTGATTCACAACTGTTAGCTTTATATCTATGCCTGTGCCTTGTTGGTGATTTTTGTAGAGTTCTTTTTAATAATATTACTTCAATTGCTTCGCTAGTTAGATTGTCTTCACTAGAAACCTTACGGTTTTTTTATTTCAGCAAGTGTTTTCTTATTTCGAACAAGGAGGTATTAAGAATATCTTCTGAACCCTGATTCACAACTTTGAGTATTATATCGATGCCTGTGGCTTGTTAATGATTTTCGTAGAGGTTTTTGGTAATAATCTATTTTCGCCTGTTTTAATTGCTTCGATAGTTATCTTGTCTTCACTAGATGCCTTAAGGTTTTTCATTTCAGCAAATGTCTTTATTATTTCGAGCAGATTTATTTCAGAATGATCTTCTAATCCTGATTCACATAATATATATATATATATATATATATATATATATATATATATGTATATATATATATATATATATATATATATATATATATATATATATATATATATATATATATATATATATTATATTGATGCCTGTATATTGTTGATGATTTTTGTTGAGTCTTTTGTAAAATAACTGTTTTCTGTATTTCCTCTAAGTTATTATTTGGTTTTGTGTGTTTTTCATCACCCATATATTCTTTCTACAATGTGACGTTTTCTGTTTGAGAACTTTCAAATTTCTGGTTTAGTGCATTACTTACAAGAGAACAGTTAAATACCTTGACCTACGACTGAGCTGAAATGATCATATTGAAGCTCGAACCAAGAAGGCCATATGTGCTTTCTGGGCTTGTAAACGAGCCTTTGGGTGTACATGAGGACTGACACCTAGGATGCTATTTTGAATATATACTATGGCGACTCACCCTATGATTACGTACACCGCTGTTGTATGGCGGCTTTGTACAACAAAGCGCTAACACAGCCTTCAACTTATTCAAAGAATGGCTTGTGTGATAATATTAAGCCCTGCATCCTCTTCATTTATACATAGAGAACGAGATCTTGAAGAATGTCTTAGTTGCCTAGAGCATCTTGGAAACGGAATGAGCGGCTACTCAAGTTAGGGAAAGCACGGTGGCTAGATGTCCATCACTCCCCATGCAGACAGATTACATCACGCCGCTTTTAAAACCCAACTTCTCTCTGGAGATATTTCTGCCAAATAGAGAGGATTAAGAGGGAGAGCAAAATCTTCCAAAAAATGGAACCTGGTGGTATACTGATGGATCTCGACAAGAAGAAAGAGCTGTAAATGGAGTGTTCTGCAGAAGCATAGAAGTGAGACGGTACTACCTTCTCGGACAACGAGCGACACAGCAGAAATTTATGCTATTCTGCAGTGTGCCCATCTCTGTGATAGTAATGTAAACAGGACTAGGGTAACAAATATATGCTCGGACAGTTAGGCTGCGATAATGGCACTGAAGACCCGTGTCGCGACTGGTGTCTGAGTGCAAGAACGTATTGAATAATATGATAAGGAACGGTGATACAATCAGACTAGTGTGGGTCCCAGGTCACTCGGGCATACGCGGGAATGAGGAAGCAGACCGTCTGGCAAAGTTGGGTTCTGCAACTGAACTATATGGACCCCAACTAATTCTACCTGTCCCAATAGCCGTTGGCAAAAGGGTATTAGAACTGTTGCTGAAAAGCAAGTTTATTGAATCGTGGAAGAGAGCTCTTGGAATGAGGTGTGCTAAGGGACATATAACGGGATCTGGCTCACGGCGTACTAAGGAGCTTCTCTCCTTAGGTAAGAATGAACTCCGAATTGTGATGGGATGGTTGACAGGAAATAGTTACCTGAGGGGCCATTTTCATAAGATCGCTGTCGAACACGACTCGACGTGCAGATGGTGTTTGGAGGAGGATGAAACTGTTGCTCAGCACTCAACGGACTGAGACAGATATTTTGGAGATACAATTTTGGATTCGTAAAGGCGATCGGCCTCGAATGGCCTGCATCTATGGTGGGATGTAAAGGATCCATTAGAGACCTAGGTATCGATGATCTTGTATCACCACCCTTTCTTTCATTGATTCACCCATTCATTCCTATATTACTCTCTTTTCTGATTTATTTCAAAATATCATTATTTAATTGTCTTAATCTTACAATATTTGGACTGTACTTATCTTTTAATTTCTTTCATTTTTTAAAAAATTTCTTGGTGGTTTCGCTTATTTTCTCCTCTTTCTTAGTTGTTTTAAAACAGAACTTTTCTTTGGTTTCTTTTATTTCCTTGACAATATCGTAGTAAGCCTATTTATGTTCACTTCGACACTTTCGGTAGACTGCGCATTTAATCTCCTTCAGTTTTATTTTAAAATAAGACCAATTTTTTAGTAAGGGTTCATTCTTTTGTCTGCGGTTTGGAAAGTATTTTTAAACGTTTCCTTTTAACGGGTATCATTATTTTTGCAGTAATCAGCCTGTGGTTGCTCCCAGCACTGTTATATCATGAACAATATTTCTTTGATCTGTCATAATAAAATCGATTTCATTTTTGGTATGTTGATCTCGGCTTATCCAGATCTACTTTCATTGAGGTTTTTTATAAAAAAGGGGATTCATTGCGTAGAGACCCAGTTGTTGTTAGTAATTGAATGGCCTGTTGCCGCGTTCATTTCTCTCCCGTATCCATAACTGCCCATTAAATATTCTGATTTATCATATTTCTTGCTCAGTTTTGCATTAAAATCCCCCATGTGTGTTGTTGATCTTTGTAAGGTTTTAGTGATATTATCATAGAAGAGTTGAAGTTATTCATCTTCAAATGTAGATATCAGAGCATATACTTGTATAATCTTACTGTCATATCTGGAATTGAGACTCAATATAGGGTAAATAACGAAGGAGCTGATACTTTTAATTTCTTTTATGTTTGATATGTATTTTTTGTAAATGATGAAGCCCACTCCACCGTCCGACACTTCTTCCTGCCTTTGTTTTCCACTAATACCTGATTTTAAAATAAGTTGGTTTTCTCCTCTTCCTTTTATCTCGCTGAGATTTACGACGTTCTATTTTAAACTTTTTAATTCCTTCTCGATTTCTAGAAGTTTCTGAACGGATAGCAGAATTTGTGTAATTAATAAAGCGATATGCAGTTTTTGTCCTAATTGTTAGCCAGGTCTAACTCGGTGATTCTTAGCACCCTTCTCCTAATTCTATTTAACTTTTACAGTAGTGAAAGACTATTAAGCCACCAGAAATTAAGAGCCCTTGCTAGATTCCGTTATCCATATTAAGCGTATTAAGGATTTTAGCTTTACTCCTACCAAGCTAGTCATTACGGGTTGGTAGATGTTACAGTTTTACCACGTTCTTTGGAGTCTCATCTGTTGTCTAGCAGGGTATACCGGATGACAAGAGGTTATCACTCTTCTAGCTAATGTTGATACTTGGACTGGTATTTTGTCTTTCACCTGCGCTCCTTATATATATATATATATATATATATATATATATATATATATATATATATATATATATATATATTTGTCCGTGTAATAAATAACACAAGAACCATACAAATTAACAAAGTTTGTAAAAACCGCCATGTGGTGGGGCGACGGTGAATTAAAGCAGAAATATATAAAATCGAGTACACGAAACGCGCTACCCAAAGGATAGAGCTCGCGTTATTCGGTACTGGCAACCAGGGTTACTGCTAATTATCAAAACCACGTGTCGCACCAAACGATCCCCCATGAGAGAACCGTCTAGCGTATTTCAAAGCCAAACAAGTAAATAAATAAATAGATAAGTTTTTGTCCGTGTAATTTAAAATAAAGTAGAATAAAACCTTGGCTAAGCGGACGTGAAATTTGTCAATCCGCATCATTTTCGTGTTAAAAAGTGTGGAGCACTCCAAAGTATGGAAAAACTCCGGGTCCGAAAGATGGCGACAGCGCTGTTTCGTCCTAATATAGAACTCGTCAGGCCACCGCATTCAGTACAAACCATCATCTCGCCTTTGCATCCTATAAAGCTGAATTTAAAATCAAAAACAACAAACAAGACGACAAAGGCGACATCTCGATGATTTACTTGATAACACAAGAACCACACAAATTAACAAAGTTTGTAAAAACCGCCATGTGATGGCGCGACGATGAATTAAAACAGAAATATATACAATGGAGTACACGAAACGCGCTACCCAAAAAATAGGGGTCGCATTTTTCGGTACTGACAATCAGGCTTACTGCTAATTTTAGTAGCCAAAGCCACGTGTCGCACCAAACGATCCCCTCATGAAAGCACCGTCTTTGGAGTGTTGGAGTGCTTCGCACTTTTTAACACGAGAATGAAGTGGATTGACTAATTTCGCGTCCCCTTAGCCAAGATTTTATTATATATATATATATATATATATATATATATATATATATATATATATATATATATATATATATATATATATAGGCGCGGATCCAAGGGAGAGCTTTGAGTTCAGGAAAATAGACCCGATTCTGCCTCTTATTCTCTCCCTATTGACAACTTGTTTTATCATGCAATCGCCCCCCTCCCAAGAGCTTGGAGTTCAAGAAAATAGACTCCATTCGGCCTCTTAAACTAGGAATGTGTATGCTACTGGCATATCCCTCCCTGTCGACAACTTGTTTTTCTTGCGATCGTCCCCCCCCCCCCAAGAGCTTCAAATTCAGAAAAATAGATACGACCCAGCCTTATATACTAGAAATGGGAAGGTTGAGGGCGTCTTTGCCTTTCAGTATAGTGGCGTAGCCAGGTGTGAGGTTGTGCGAATTACTTCTTAAAAATTAGACATAATGTAAGGGCGAAAGTGGAAAATATTTATTTATCTGGAGATGGACTGTCCAGGAGGCTCAAATACTTTTATTTTTCTTTTTCCAGCTTCAGGTTATAACTGTAAATGACACTCAGATTCTCAATATCACTTCTTTTATTCATAGAGTTGTCATCTTGATTAATATGAACTAATTCGAGGAAGAGTTTTTGATGATATGAAGGAACTCTTTCAAGAATCTCAGTACCATCCCAGTTCATAGAATCGTCAAGATCAAAGACATGTTCAGCCAGAGCACAAGAGGCCAAACCTCTATTTACATTACTACGATAATAGGTGAACTTGCCTTCTAGGCTTTTGGCTTCTGGACTTCTGGCATATGTTAACTAACTGAAATTTGGCACAAGGAGCTTTGTAAACGACACAGAACGTTTCATTCAACTGTAAAGGTATTTTCGTTTTAGAGTAAATTTTGGAGAGGGTTTATATTTGTTTTTTTTGTTATTCTAATATCTGTTTGCTTCAAAATTTTCATCAATTTATCAATGAGACGTTCTACGTGAAGTAATGTGTGGAAAAAAGAAACTACTAACCTGAACTATTGTATTTGAAATAGTGTTTCTTAAATTTGAAGAATGAGTTTTGAGGAGAGAAGGTTTTCAAAATGTTTTCTGGAATATTGTATTTAGTGCTCTTAAGGAATTCTTTACAATGTTATCCGGGTAAGTATCTTTCAACAATATATCAGTAAGCTGACGTAATGCCTCTGCTCTAAAATTAGAATGTGTAAGTTTGACTGCTCTATTTTTCATACCTAAGATGAAATTTATTTTTGATTATTTTCATAGGATGGCACAAATGATAACTTATGAATCCATTGGAACAATATGGTTTTTTATACCATTTAGTTTTTAAAATTTTTTCATTCATACGTATCACTAACATATCAAGAAATGGAATACTATTGTTAATTTCTTCTTCCACTGTGAATTGAATATGGGGATTAGATGAGTTAAAGAGTTTTAGGAACAGCAAGCAATGAGTCTTCAACATATCGCTTAACTAATGGAATGTGAATAGGCATGTACTGCAAATAATCCTAATAATTATCATTAAACACTAGCATATTCGAATCGAAAGCAAGTTCCATCAGTTGCTCAAAGAAGTTGTAATCGACCTTACAATGCTGTGATATATCATCCCATGCTGTTAAGGATAGCCTATAAAAGTAAATTGGTAAAGAGGGAAACAACATCAAAACTAACAATCACATAGTTATTAAGCAGTTGAAATTGATAATGAATGTGCTGGATGAGAAAGAGTCCTTCACATAAAAATCATTGTTAAAATTATAAGCCGTAGTGACGATATTAGTAAGGTATTTGAAGAGATAATGGGGTGCATTGATAAGGTTGGTTTACGAATTTTTGATAATGTGTGTGTAAAATCTAGGGTAGACTGTATCAAAACTTGTTCATTTGGATTTGTAATCCTGATCAATGGCACCCTTGTCATACAGGGATTTAACTAATTTATTAGCTTTCAGTTGTAGCGTGTAAGTTAGATTGTTATTTAGTTTCTGATAATAGTTGGTATCATCCAATAATTTTTGAGTTTTTGACAAATATTTATTCTTTTGCATCGCTACAGTTACATTACCCTTGTCACTACGTAATATATATAAATCAGAATGGTTTCTTAGAAAGAGCCTACTTTCATTGCGAACATTAAACAAAAAGGGTTTATTGTTATGATTGTTATGTAAAAAATTAGTAATATTAGTGTATTGAGAACGAAAGCAATCCTTCTGTTAATCGTCAAATTTCAAAATAGTGTTTTTTAAATCAGCTAGTAATGATGATATTCTGACCTGATCGAAATATCAATATCTGTTAAATTTTTAAACCAATGAGGGTAAAATTTGTTATTTTTAAAGTTAGCAAGCTTAAGTTGATCTAGTTTATGTATATTTGCTATTTATATTGAATTGTAAAGTTCATTATATTTGACCTTTGACCTTTATATAAACTAGACCATCTTAAATTTGCTAAGATTAGAAATATTAAATAGTATCGTTTACAAAATTCCTTGTGCCAACTGCCATATTACATACGCCAGATATCCAGAAGCCTCATAGGCTCACCTCCCATTGCAGTGATGTCAATAGAGGTTTGATCTCTTGTGCTCTGGCTGAACATGTCTTTGATCCTGACCATTCTATGAACTGGGATGGCACTGAAATTCTTAAAACAGTTCCTTCATATCACAGAAGGCTCTTAATCGAAATGGTTCACATTAATCAAGATGACAACTCTATGAAGGAAAAAAGTGAACACTTATAATCTTAGTGCCTTTTACAGTTATATCCTAAAGTTAGAAAAAGAAAAATATTTGTGTTTCATGAACAGTCCAGTAAAATATTTAACAAGTAATTTTGCAAAAACTTACATTTGGCTACGCCACTCTACTGATTTTATTAATTTTACTACTCTAGTAACATACACCACTACTTAGTTGAAACTTTACATCTGTCACGACAATATGGCGAAATAGTCGATTGTGTGTTTTCATATATTTGCTTGTTTTATATTCAACCCACATTGGTGAATTATAGGTTAGGTTAAATTCTGGCTTTGTAATTAATTTTGTAGGAATGTCCTGAAGAAGAGAAAAATAAAGTCTTGAAAGATTGACAGAATTAAACAAGGGTTTTCCTTATCAAGGCTTAAAACTTTATTAACCGGCTGTATTGCAAATAACACTAGGTCTGAATATAGGCCAGGCAATGAAGCGATTTTTGGGAGGTAAAAATTACTCAAATACTGCCTGCGATCTGATTGCAGAAATGGATAGGGAAAGGTAGTAGAAATGACGTCTTATCTCGTGTCAAAACAAATTTTGATTGGAACATTGTTTTTTTTTTAACGAATTGGTCGAAAAATAATTTTTCCCGGTTTTCTGGATTTTACGGAAAATCTAAGGGATTTAGACAAAAATGTTCCAGAAACGAATTATATGTATTAAAAATATCTTCAAAATGATTTTTTGTTTGTTCAAATCAGTCTATAAACAAAAAAGTTATTGCAAATTAAACATTAAAAATGGCTTATTTTTCAATTGTTAATAACTTTATTAATGTTTATTGAATTATTTTCAACTTTCACCAGAACGTGAGTTTTAAAGTGTTAAAAAAATGTGCGGAAATTGGGTGCTGTCGGTCCAATAGTGTTTGTAAAATTGCAATTGTTTATTAGAAAAACCAAAAAGTGACAATTTTTGATTGGCTGTATCGTCGTCTAGGAAACTGCTACAGTGTTCTGTCAGTGCTCATTCTCTTCGTAAAAACTTAAGCTATTATGTAGTAAACTGCATTTTTTGTCCGATTTGTTAGTGAAGCATATCATTGGAAAGCTGGTAAAAAAACACGAATTTTGAAAAAAAAATTAATGCAGGTTTAGTGTAAATGGAGAAAGGGATGTAAGAAAAAAACTTGTAGGAAAAATGGTATGAAGTGTACTACTGCGTACTCCAACTGCGATTCCTACATTTGTATAAATAGAGAAACGATTGACACAGTAATTGGTGATGATGATGATGATGATGATGATAACGACAATGGGAACATAGCTGAAAATATATTAAATTTAGATATGTTAGATAATATGTTTAAGGATAGTCAAGTAGACCAATTCGTATGTGCTGACATCGATGATCATAGCGATACATATAGCGATGACGACTTGACGAAGAAGAGAATTATGAATCGAAAAGCAAAGATGATTGCGACGTTGATGAAAATGACATTGTACAAACAAAAAAAAATGAAAATGTCTTAATTGTTTTGTATTCATAAAAGATGAGATAATTTAAGGTGCATTATTTATGTATTTATAATGATTTTTTCTTTCTGTATAATAATAGACAATAAATATTAATACATATGTGACTAATTATTTAAAACTTCCTTGTCTTGTGTAATATAATTTCAAACATTACCAGACTCTTGAAAAATATTGTAGTAATTTGTATAATTGATCACCTGTATATGCTATTGAATATAATATGCATAATATGCAAGAATATTTATCATTTATATGTTTTTATATTAGTAAATTCAAAAAATTTTCTTCATTTTTACTACATTCATAAAATATACATTATTTAACAATAATTATGATTTAATGGATTATTGTATAACTTTTAATACAACCTTATTTTATAACAATAACTTTATTCAAGAAATGTTATTTCAATACAATAATAATTCAAATTTTAGCATGATATTATTATTTCTAGTTCATATGATAATAAAATCAAAAAATGCGAAATCTTGAAAAATATAATTTTTGGGGGTAGGAGGGGGCCGAATATAATTGTTTATAAAAGTATATATATATATATATATATATATATATATATATATATATATATATATATATATATATATATAATAAGGTATGTAATCATTTTCAATGAAAAAACATGTAAAACGAGTAAAAAAATTTTAATGTAAAAAATATAATTTTCGGGGGAGGGGGGGGGGTGTTCCGAGAAGGTTGAATATGTGTCCAGTATTATTTTTTCGATGAGCTACCAAAAAAAAAATCAAAGAATGAAAGCTCTACGTTATTTAGAAGCGGAGATATTGCTAATTTTTCCAGCGCACGCCGATTTGAAGACGCGCTCTCACTTTGTACTCGGTGAGATTCGGGTACCCCTTCCAACTTACCTTATCTAGCGTCCAGCCGTACCCTCAGTTTAGCGATCTCCTCAAGGATTGATTGTGTATAAATTAACCTCAATTGATTGATTTCATATACTTTAGGCTCTTATTAATGAACTGTAAAAAATTCAGCTTTTAATATGAATAAACAATCGCTCTGTGATTTTTTAAAAAAAAATTGCTAACTCGGCTCCTATTTGTCGTAGAGACTTTTTTTTCAAAATTCGTGTTTTTTTACCGGCTTTCCAATGATATGCTTCATTAACATCATTTACTACATGATAGCTTAAGTCTTTAGGAAGAGAATGAGCATTGACAGAACTCTGTAGCAGTTTCCTAGACGACGGTACAGCCAATCAAAAATAGTCACTTTTTTCGTTTTTCTAATTAACAATTGCAATTTTACAAAAACTATTGAACCGATAGCGCCCAATTTCGCATACTTTTTAAGCACTTTAAAACTCACATTCTGGTAAAAGTTGAACACAATTCAATAAATATTAAGAAAGTTATTTACAATTGAAAAATAAGCCATTTTAAATGTTTAATTTGCAATAACTTTTTTGTTTACAGACCGATTTGGACAAACAAAAACTCATTGTGAAGATATTTTCAAGGCGTACAATTCTTCTATGGAACATTTTTCACTAAATCTCTTAGATTTTCCGTAAAATCCAAAAAACCGGGAAAATCATTTTTCGACCTATTCGTTAAAAAAAAAAACAATGTTCCAACCAAAATTTGTTGAGACACGAGATGAGACATTATTTCTACTACCTTTCCCTACCCATTTCTGGAGTCAGTTCGCAGGCAATATTTGAGTTTTTTTTAACACTCCGTTTCCTGGGCTAATATTTTTTCTTAACTAGTCGCGACTATTCCAGCTTTAGATCTAGTTATTTACTAACGCTTTAGTAATAATAAAGATAAAATATTAAATTATACTGAATATTTCTTAGTGTATCAGAAATAGGTAATTTGTGTTATCTATATAATAAAAAGTTCTTGATTGGGTTTTAACAATTCGTGGAATTAACCGAAAAGCGACGATATAGGATTTTTTTCGTTTTCATATAAAAATAAATGAATATACTACGTGTCAAGACTTTAAATTATGTGTCTCAGTAGTCTTTTTATCGGAATAAACACAAAGGTCATATATTATATTTTACTGTGGAGATTCGGTCTCGGATTTCAACCGAACTTGTGGCTGAAAGAACAATAGGAGTAATATTTCTTATTTACCTTATGATTTGTTGGGACTTCGTATCTGTTCGATTTATAGGGATTAAATAACGAATAATGGGTTATGTAAACATAGAAAATGATAAAAAGATCGTATATCGTGCTTTAGATGACAAAATAAAATATGACCGAAAAGTTTTCATCTTGACATGTTTTCAAGGTAGTTAAATAATTAAGAGAATAAAGATGTTAAATAATATATCCTGCATAAGACTTACAATGAAACAATATGCTATTTTTAAACGATTTTGTCCAGAATGACATCTCTGTAATCGATTTTTCATCCATCTTTTACTACACCAATACGCCGAAATTGTGCACATGTGTAAAAACAGTGTCAAAACGATACTCTAGGACTCTGCAAATAACGAGTCTCTGCAATATATAAAATTAGGAGTCTTTGGTTTAGTTTGATTTACAGATTTTTAAGTTCACAGTTATACTCCTACACCTGGCTAGCTATTCTGGTTCTTTATAGGAAGTGATCATTCTCTTGAGAGAATAGGGACAATCGCATCCCACGGTTATTCTCTCGGTCGTGTATTACCGTATTCTCGTACGATATGATGGGAGATCGGAAACGAAATCTAGTAAGCTATGTTGCCAAACGTCTATAGTGTATGTAACCATATAAATAGTGCATTTAACCCTAAAAAAAGAATATAAATATGGGTATAACCTTAGTTATCAAGAAAATGTTCGAATTCAAAATAAATATAATTCAAATTTTTCATCTATTTAATATTCTTAATGAGAGCAAAGAATTAGAAAGGGAGCTTTATAGAGAAAAAAATAAATATGTAAAAACACAGATCGAAAAATTTTACTGGAAAAATAGCCGTTATGCATGAAATTAGTATCACCTTCAAAGATGTAAAGCATATCATGTGAAATAAAATTAACATTTTCATTTCCTAAAACACAAATTTAGTTTTTCTACTGGGTTGGGGAAAGAAAAATTTTCCTTATTTTTGTACTTCCTATAAATATCAGAGAATAAATATATAAAGTAAAAAAAAAAGGAAATCTAAAAATTTATTTCATCAATAAAATACATTTTGCATATTTGAAATATATACATAATGTTCGGCTAATAGTAAAATTATTAATTACCCATAAAGTAGTTACTAATAATGGGTTATTGGATCGGTCTTCCTTCTTGTAGATCAGGTTTTGTTCTTGATGAACATTTCCCATACTAAAAAATTATTATCTATCTATCTTTTAGAAAACGTCGAAAACTATTCTTCAAAAAACCACAACATCTTTCAATGGTACTCCGCAATGAACAGATATCTATTAAATCTTTCTTCTTCTTCACTTGTGAAACGTCTTTCAAAGGCCATGGCCTTAAAAGAAACCCTGAAAAAATTAAATTCACTTTTCTGTTTATATTTAAACATATTCTAAATTAATAACAATTATATTGGAAATGTTAGATTCATTCCAAATATAGGAATTTTGGGTACTACTAGGAAATTTAGCATTCATATTCATGATATATAAAGTCTCATCACAAATTTTGGGTCATCTGTTACCGATGTTGAAATTGCAACATGAGTGCCGTCAATGTACCCTATAATACTAGGGAAATTATGTTTAGTATAAAACATAAAACATTATAAAATCTCGTAAATTTCAAAATTATCATACATATTACCTATTTAACACCAGTTTTAGTTCGTTCTTAAAAAATCAAATTACATATGAAGTTTAAGTTTGCAAAATACGTATTACTGCTAGCTTTTTATAATTTAGGATTTAACAGAAAATTACCCAGTTCGACAAGTTTATAATTCATTTAAATTTTGTTGCAATTAGATCCACTCTGCAATAGCATCTTCTCTATTTAATGCATTTGGATTTTTCTTCTACAATACTCCAATAGACATTTGGCTGACTAATTTCAGAAATATATTCAACCCAGTAATTTTTTGGTAACTGCCAGTCGCAAAAAATCTACAAACCGGCAAATATTAATATTTTAATAAAATTATATTAATATGGATACGTAAATGTAAAAAGGAAAATTATTATTAGCTTAATATCCTCCAAATTTTTTAATAGTAATTAAAGAAGGTAATATATTACAAATATGTATAATCCAATCAAGTAAAAAAATCATTAATGACTTACTGATCTCGTATATGTAAACTTTATAGTTACCAAATATTACCATGACTTCTGGCAAAGATGATGTTGCCCTGGAAATTCTAGAAAATGGATTATTTTTAGTACAAGATATCTTCGCAGATCTTTACCAAGCCGGTAAAATAAATTAAATGAAGTAGAATCCGCCAAGTTTCACAAATACTTATATAAACAGCTAAACAGCCTTGTGAATTCTGAATCATTTAAATCTCCCAATCGAAGCGACTATGGTAGAAATCGACGATTATAATTTGCCATTTGTTTTTCCGTTAATCTGACATCCTCTGGTCAATCATGGTTCAAAATTACTTTCTCAATACCCATTATATATATATATATATATATATATATATATATATATATATATATATATATATATATATTTGTGAACAAAAATATTATATAAAAATTACAATATTTTCAAAACAATCATGAATTTTCTTCAACTTTTATATCCTAAAAATGTCGCATAATGACGGGAATGACAGTATCGTTCTCTCAAAATCTCACCGTTCTCTTGGTTCGGACCAGTAGAACAAGTTCTCTCAAGATTTGATAGATGTGACAATCGCTTAAAATTACCAGGGTAGCTATTCTAGTTCTTCATGGGAAGTGATCATTCTCTTGAGAGAATAAGGAAAATCTCATCCCACGGTTATTCTCTCGGTCGTGTATTACCGTATTCTCGTAGCCTATGATGGCAGATCGGAAACAAAATCTAGTAAGCTATGTTGCCAAACGTCTATAGTGTATGTAACCATATAAATAGTGCATTTAACCCTAAAAAAGAATATGAATATGGACATAACCCTACCTAGTAAGCAAATTTTCGAATTTAAAATAAACATAATTAAAATTTTTAATCTATTTAATATTCTTAATAAGAATTAGAAATGGAGTTTTATAGAGAAAGAAAAATAAATATGTAAAAACATAAATCGAAATATTTTACTGGAAAAATATCCGTTATGCAAGAAATTAGTATCACCGTCAAAGATGTAAGTTAACATTTTCATTTCATAAAATACAAATTTAGTTTTTCTACCGCGTTAAGAAAAGAAAAATTTTCCTTATTTTTGTAAAAATGTTATTTTTTATACTCCCTACAAATATCAGGGAATGAATATTCAAAGTAAGTAAACAAAATGAAATCCGTAAAAATTTATTTCATCAATAAAATACATTTTGCATACTTGATATACGTACATAATATTATGCTAATAGTAAAATTATTAATTTTCTCTAAAGTAGTTACTGATAATGTGTTATTGAATCTGTCTTTCTTCTTGTAGATCAGGGTGTATCTCTTGTTCTTGATGAACATTTCCGATAATAAAAAGTTAATATCAATCTATCTCTTGGAAAACATCTAAATCTATTCTTCTAGACCTTACAACATCTTTCAACGGTACTCGGCAATGAACAAATCTTTCCTCTGGTGTTCCCAGTTGTGAAACGTCTCACAAAGACCGTGGCCTTAAAAGAAACCCTGAAAAAATAAAACTAGGTTCACTTTCCTCTATATATTCAAACATATTCTAAATTAATAACAAATTATCAGTTTATTGTACAACTATTTTACCTGAATCTCCAATGAGGAAGAATAAATCCTCTGGGTTTCTTCTATAGATCATTTCCATTATATTGGAAATGTTAGATTCATTCCGAATATAGGAATCATGGGCACTACAAAGAAATGTAGCATTCTTTTTCAAAAAAACAAATTGCATAGCATTTTTAAGCTTGTAAAATACATATTACTGCTAGCTGTTTATAATTTAGGATTTAACAGAAAATTACCCAGATGAACAAGCTCATAATTCATTTAAATTTTGTAGCAATTAGATCCACTCTAAATAACATCTTCTCTATTTAAAGCATCTGGGTTTTTCTTCCTGACACTTACTCCAACTGACACTTCCTGACTGACTAGTTCCAGAAATACATTCAACTCAGTAATTTCGTGGTAGCTGCCAATCGCAAAAAATCTACGACCTACAAATATTAATATTTTAATAAAATTATATTACTATGGGTACTAAAATGTAAAAAGGAAAATTAGTATTTGTTTAACATCCTTCATTTTTTTTCACAGTAACTAAAGCAGTTAATTTATTACAAATATGTATAATCCAAAAAGTAAAAAAAAATCATTAATGACTAACTGATCTTGCAAATCCTAACTTTATAATTACCAAATATTATCATGACTTCGGGTAAAGATGATGTTACCTCCTTTTAAGCTCTGGGAATTCTAGAAATTGGGTTATTTTTAGTACAAAAAATATTCGCAGATCTTTACCAAGTCGGTAAAATAAATTAAACGAAGTAGAATCCGCCAAATTTCACAACGCCCCCCCCCCCCAAGAGCTTTGAGGTCAGGAAAATAGACCCGATTTTGCCACTTATGCTATAGTTTATTCAAGAACTAGAGAGAGTAATAAATCATTTTTTACCCTTTTTTTTTCGCAAACTACCTTTGTTCTTTAGTCCGATTTCTTTCTGTTAGACACATATATTATTCATAGAAATGGGTTAGAAATTTTAGAATCAAAAATACCGGTCTATAATAATGGACCATTTGGTTGGATAACAATAGATATTTGGATGTGTGAAGTTTTAAAAAAGATTTTAATCCTTGTCATATGCGTCGGAAGGAGGTTTATTTTATCACTAAGTATTTATGGCATAGAATATTATTTCGGTAATAAACCTGAAATAAAAAGTTTTTATAATTTTATTTAATTTCTTATGATTTCTTAATAATTCACATACATTAGAAAATATAGAAAATTTTGACATATTTCACACAAATCACAACTGTATTTTTATTATTTTTAATTGTGGCATAGAAATCGTTTTATGCACATTCAGACTAAAATGTAGCCTTTTTCTCTCAAAAAATTCTAAGTCATAATTTAAATACTTACAAAATATCCATTGTCAAAAATACAAGAAGTTAAAAAAAAAAAAAATAATAAATTCGTCCATATAATATTAAAATTTTTTTGGGGCTATCGGTCATTTTATTATTAATTTAAAACATTTTTAGGATATTTGACGGTTCAGTTTATTTATTTCTGAAACCATCTGCAGAACTAAAATTAAACACTAAAAAGGGGTTGAAATGTAATTTATTTTTATAAGTTACAGAAAATTTAAATAATAAATTGCGTTTACGCTGGTAAACATTACGTATCTAATTCGTAATCAAAGTCAGTGAACCTATCTTTGCTCAAATTAATTACAATTGGATCTTCTATCTCACCGATCATGAGATCGAGTTTTCACATTATCTTTTATGCTTTTATTATATCGATTGTTCCCAATCTTCTGCACTAACTTTATTCAAAAAATCTTTCAAAAGTTCAGTTAAATTACTAATTTTGTAAGTTGTGTTATTTCTAGCAACTCTACCTTTAACTTGAAAGAGATATTTCCAACTCCAACGGACATATTCCAGACGATCTATAAGAATAGATTTCCTATCTGCTTTTTTCCAGCAAAAATTAAGGCCTCTTAGCAATATCCAGAGCTCAGTTCTTTTAATTTCAGGTAAATCCCGATCTTCATTGATTTTACTTAAAATTTTGTCGACGGTTGGGATCTGCTTCTCACAATAAAATGTGAGTACAACTTCTTTTATTGCAGTTTACATCTCTTCTTCCAACGAGGTTTTTCGTCTGCTCCTGATCGAATGTAGCTTGGGAGTACTAACAATTCCAGTTAATTTTTTCCTTCAGTATTGGGCACATAGTAGATTTACCAATTCCTGTCATGTTGGAACACAACTCAACAGGGTTTTTAACATTATTATCTAGATATTGATATCTTAAGGCATCATAAACATTCGTCGTAATAAGTTTTTCGTTGAGGAAAAAATGCCCTAGTTTTAACGATTTTGGAAGCCATATCTTTTGGGTATCTCACTAATCTCAAATAATATGTAAAAACAAGCACAGACAAGATAAATTACTAAGGACACACTGTAAGGTGTACTTTGCTAACTGACAGAAATTAAATTGAACTACCAGAAATTTTATTGTAGCAGTAAATTTATAAAAGTTTATAATGTTTAAATATAATTAGATTTACGGCAGTCCTCAGATACCTGCGGGACTGGATCAGGTACGTTGGAGGTTTCGATAACAGTTTTATACTCTCTCTAATTCTTGAATAGAGTATAGGAATGTGTATGCTTGCGATCGCCCCTCTCCTTCCCAAAAACTTTGAGTTCAGGAAAATACAACCGATTCTGCATTTTATATTAGGAATGTGTATGCTGCTGGCAGTCCCGTTGACAACTTGCTTTCCTTGCGATAGCCCCCCCCCCCCCCAAGAGCTTTGAATTCAGGAAAATTGACTCGATTCTGCCTCTTATACTAGGAATGTGTATGCTGCTCGCATCCTCCCTCCCTGTCGGCAACTTGTTTTTTCTTGTGATCGCCCCCCCTCCTCAACAGCTTCAAATTCCTGAAAATAGACCCGACCCTGCCTTTTACACTAGAAATGGGAATGTTGCTGATGTCTACCCCCCCCCTCCCGTCGACAACTTGCTTTCGCTTGCCATACTGCACTTTTGTGATATCACCGCTCCCCCCCCCAAGGAGAGATGCTGGATCCGCCCCTGTCATGGTTCAAAGTTACTTCTTCAATACCAATTTTAAAAATGTATATTTGTAAACAAAAATATTTTATAAAAATTACAATATTTTATTTTCAAAACGATCATGAATTTTCTTGAACTTTTATAACCTAAAAATATCGCATAATGACGGGAATGACAGTTAGTTCTCTCAAAATCTCCCCATTCTCTTGGTTCGGACTAGTAGAACAAGTTCTCTCAAGATTTGATGGATGTGACCATCGCTTAAAATTACCAGAATACGGTTTCTTCATTTTCGTGTGAACCAAGCCCACTTTCCATCAGGATGATCGTTCTCTCGAGAACGAGAATAGCTACCCAGAATACGGTTTCTTACTTTTTTCGTGAGAACCACGACCACTTTCCATCAAGATGATCGTTCTCTCGAGAACGAGAATAGCTACCGTGGAAAGTCGGTAATGACCAAGCAGGTAGTAGATTTGACAATGTCTAGGTACAGTTGGTCCAGCGTGAGAATAGTCATGCGTCATCAATAATATTCATCTGAACTAAATCAAAATTATTTGTCAATAGAACGTTCATATTCATAAAGAAGTGCCTACTGCACGGACAAACGGAATTAGACAGTATAATGAAAGTTCAGTTATATTTTCGCATTCGCTATTAGGAAAAGGAAAAAATTGCAACATCGGTTTAGGTAAGTGAAATATCAGTGAAATAATAATAATAATTACCAAGCAAAAATGCCATTATTCCTGACTCTTGTCAAAGGACCAACATTACACACATGACCCCAACTAAGCATAGGCCAATCACCTGCCTTCCTACACTATAAGGTGATCATATAAAATCTAATCTGCTTGACACAACGCATCTATGCACATTATGAACAAAATAACATCGTTGTAACTCAACAGAAACGATACATCAAGAGAGCAATGAAACGCAAGGAACAATTAATTTTTGACTCTGTCGTATGTTATGTAACTAAGCCTATACCAACCAAAGAAACCTCTTTGCTGCTTAAGTGGATTATAAGAATGCCTTCGACTCAGTTCTACATGAATAACTCACAAGTATATTGAGAATATAGAGGGTAGATATTCATTTTGTTTCCTTTTTAGAACGCACCATTTCAACCTGGAGAACTAAAATCCAACTGTAAGTGCTAATCAACGATACTATTGAAACTAATACAACTAGTACACTCTCATGCCATTTGAACTCCACCAGGTACGGTTTTAGTAACGAAGAGGTAGTAAGATTAAATTATCTATATATGGATGATCTTAAACTGATTCACTTAGGATCCGATAACATGGAAAGGGTCCCCATAGTATCTCTGTACAGGGTGAGTCAACGATTGGATGAAGTAGGTTTGTGCCTTTTCGGTGAAATTAACAAAGAAACTATATTTTTTGTTTGATACAGTTTATTTTTACGCAGATTTTAAAAATATTTAGGACTCTACAGGGTGAGCCAAAAGACTAGGACAGCATAAAGTTGTATTTTTTTAAATAGAACACCCTATATACGAATCGTATTTTCGATTTAGCTTATAATTTTAAATCTTTTTTATTAAGGGTTTACTATAACAAACATTTTGTGACAAATATATTCAAATTTGGAATTTCGCAAGGCCAAGGACAAGTTAACATAATTTTTACCTAATATTTGCAATAAAAGCTACAGGGTGTTGAACACATCGGCTCAAATTTGAACAAGTTTAAATGAATAAATATCTTTTTTTTTAAATGGTACCCCCTGTATATTTTTATGTTATTTAATAGAGAAATAAAAACCCTAAAAGTTTTGTTCAATATATCCTATACCTATTTATAATAGTTTTTGAGATGTTTTAGTTTTTCTTATTTTCCATACTTTTTTACAGAAATAGTCTTCGTTATCATAGTAGCCATGTAAAATAATAAAAAGAAACTACAGAAACAAACAGAATGTGGTTAAATATGATGAAATACATTATTCGTTATATTTCAACGGCAATAGTTTAATTAAACATAATGTGAAAAAATTAACACAACAATAACGACAAGGCAAATACATATTTACTTTTATACTAAATTGAAACAAAAAAATTACCTATTAAATACTGAGATTAATTATTTCTTTTTAATAAGTGTTCGAATAAACGGCCCTCTTGTGCAATGCACAAATTTAGTCTTTTTTGCAGATTTTCTCGGACCCTGGACAAAATTAGTGGCGTTATTGTTCTACAGGTATCCCTAATCCTGTTTCGCATATCTTCCACTGTTGTTGGTGAATTAACATACACCTTATTTTTAATATAACCCCATAGGAAGAAATCTAATGGGGTGATGTCGCAAGACCTTGGTGGCCACTCAATGAAACCCCCACGTCCAATCCATTTTTGCGGATATCATTGGTCCAAAAACGCACGAACTTCACGATGGTAATGCGGAGGCGCACCATCGTGCTGGAACCACATACTGTCGAGCTCATCCCTATCGAGACCTTGAAGCAGTTGGGGTAGTTCTTCTTGTCGATTATGATGAATACCACACCAAACATTTAATGACCAGTGGTTTTGATGTTGCACCTCTCTAATCCAAAATGGGTTTTCTGTGGCATAATAATGCATGTTGCGTCTATTTACGGCACCGTTACTTCTAAAAGTAGCTTCATCACTAAACATTACCTTGCATAATAAATTTGGATTTAATTGAATCTCCGCATTTATTGTACGACAAAAGTTTACACGACTTTCAAAATCCTGTCCATGCAATTCTTGGTGTAATTCCATGTGATATGGACGATACCTATATTTCTTGGTAGTACGATTAGCGGTGGATTGTGATGTTTCACATAATGCTGCTAACTGACGGCTACCAATATAAGGATTTTCCAGAACATTTAACAATACTTGTAGTTGTTTTTCTTCATTAGTTACTGGTTTGTTGACCACTTTACGTTTTGGATAATCAACAGTACCAGAAGAATCAAATCTTTGCATTAAGTTTTGAAAAGTATGGGTATTAGGCTGGCGTCGATCAGGATACTTCATTTTGTAAATTCTTTGAGCAAGAAGGCAATTTTTTTGAGCCTCTCCTATTGTATAAATCATATCTATTAACTCATTCTTTGGAAAATTCATTTTACAATATAAGATGAATGCAAAAAAAACCAAACTACACTACATAAAAACCAAAAGAAGCGATTGCGGTTATAAATTTGACACACAGAAAAATGTTCTTTTACATTGTTTTTGCCATGGCTACTATGATAATGAAGACTATTTCTGTAAAAAATTATGGAAAATAAGATAAACTGAAATATCTCAAAAACTATTATAAATAGATATAGGATATATTGAACAAAACTTTTAGGGTTTTTATTACTCTATTAAATAACATGAAAATATACAGGGTGTACCATTTAAAAAAAAAGATATTTATTCATTTAAACTTGTTCAAATTTGAGCCGATGTGTTCAACACCCTGTAGCTTTTATTGCAAATATTAGATAAAAATTATGTTAACTTGTCCTTGGCCTTGCTAAATTCCAAATTTGAATATATTTGTCACAAAATTGAAAACGTTATTTAGGATTGAATTGATGCTTGAAAATGTGACTTTTTTTCTTTAAACTTAATTATCTCAGAAACTATAAAGTTTTGTTATAGTAAACCCTTAATAAAAAAAGATTTAAAATTATAAGCTAAATCGAAAATACGATTCGTATATAGGGTGTTCTATTTAAAAAAATACAACTTTATGCTGTCCTAGTTTTTTGGCTCACCCTGTAGAGTCCTAAATATTTTTAAAATCTGCGTAAAAATAAACTGTATCAAACAATAAATATAGTTTCTTTGTTAATTTCACCGAAAAGGCACAAACCTACTTCATCCAATCGTTGACTCACCCTGTATATCTGATATAAGTCAGTATTCCTTGGAGTAAGGGTGAGATCTATATAATAATAATTAATAAGTTTATTGAGAAGACAAAAAATTATTACAAAACGCAAAGAAGAGAAATTGGGACTCCCCCCTTAACCGAAAATAACACTAAATATAAAACAATAAGGTTTTAAATTAAAACAAGCATTTTTTTACAATGGTACAACTTATAAAAAGTTATTTATATTTTTTTTTATCTTAGCTCAATGAATATATAGGCCTCTTAATTAATACCTCTCGTCTGCGTCTCCAGCATATTGGCTCAATAATTTTAAGCTAAGTAAGTAGATATCCCTATAATAATAATTAATCGGGTCTCGAGGAATTTAGTATTATTGTAGCTCTCCTAATTGTAATAGAAATCCCTTCGCTGAGGTAACAACGATAACCATCTTTGTCTGCTGGGTTCGGATTAGGAAGCGGTATAAATGTATTAGTTTTGTCATCTAAATACGTAATAGTAATAGTAATAATAGATAATGTACCAAGAGATTGGTTTTACAGAGCTTATTTTATACATTCTGTTGTACTCACACAACATTTATTTTTTCAAAATAATTTCTATTAGCCGCTAAGCAATCTTGCACACGATAAAACCAGGAACTAAAGATATATTGTCAAAATTCTCCTGAAACTCTACAACATATCCTTCTCATTAGTTGACTTTTTTATATAAAGGAAAAATAGAAAGTCATATGGTGCCAACTCTGGACTATAGGAAGGACAACCGTTCGAAGTGCTGGAGCGTTTCTTTTTGTTGAAAAATCAAGGTTTCTTTTTTCATGAATTCAGTGACATTGAAGAGACATTCTTCTGTGTTACAGGAAGCTGTGACAGCATTATGCTTACCAAAGGTAATTGATAAGAAAATTTCCATTAAATAACAGGAATCATCTTTTCCCAAATGTCTCCAGAAATTTATTTTATATTTTGATTTAGCAACACAAAATCGTTTCAAGCAGGAAAATAATGTTTAAAAAAGCTGAGCAGGGAACATGGTTTCCAACTGCATATTAAATCAGCAAATGACAATTAAATTGGAAAAATTTCTTTTCGAATATTTTTAATTAAAATTTTCTGTAAATAAGTTGATAATAAAATAATAAGTATTTACAGCAGAGACTAAAACATGTTCCCGATTTAATATTACCTCGAGCAGATATATTTTAATAATATAAACTTAAGGCACGTACGTCAGGTATAGTTTCCTAACAAGTCCCACTAAGAAAAGATGTATTGTTCGTGTGTTTTCTGGCACATTAGATTTATTTGCCTTTTCGCGAGGAGCCGATGTTCTAAGCCTATTGTCGTCGGGTTTTGCTGTAATTAAAGCAACGGGTTTCATAAATCAGAACTTATCTCCAGAAAATCAGTGGTGTAACTGTAGAGATAAACTATGAACCTGACAATTAGTAGATGTCGGTAAAATTAAATAAATTAATCATTAAAAATAAAACAGTATGGTCTTAGCAAAAGCGTTTTCCTATATATACAGGGTGATCGGTAGGTACGTCTTAATTTAGCGGGAGCATACAGGGAAGGTCAAATTAGCCCTACTTTGTCATAGAAATAAAAATTGCTGAAGTGCCCCTTAAAGGAAATACAGAGCCCTAAAGGGGTACCCAGCGATTTACCTTATCGGCTTTAAGTTTTGAACCGACTTGTATAATTTAATGAATTTTAGTATTTTGTAGAAACCATATAAATTAAACCATACTCTCTCTCTCTCTCTCTGTAGCTTTACAACCCTTCGTGGGTCCTCGCTGCATCCACGACCTGCCTCCATTTGCTTCGGTCCATCATGTCGTTACTCCAATCTCGTACTCCCAGTACATTTAAATCTTTTGTGATGTTATCCCTCCATCTTAGTCTGGGCCTACCTAAGGGTCTCTTTCCGGTCGGGTTCTCTTCCCATATTCGTTTGATGAGACGTTCGTCATGGGCCCTATGAACATGTCCTGCCCACCTAAGTCTTTGGGCTTTTATTTCGTTAATGATGTCTGGCTGATCATACAAGCACTTTAATTCTTCATTTGTTCGGATGCGGTATTGTCCCGTTGTTTCATCTACTCTAGGCCCATATATTTTTCTTAATATCTTGCGTTCGAAACGTCTTAATAACAATTCGTTCTGTTTTGTGATGGTCCAGGTTTCTGAGCCATATGTTATTACCGGTCTAATAACTGTTCTATATATACGGATTTTGGCTGATCTGGACAGCAGCTTTGATTTTAGTATCTCCTGCAATGCATAAAAGCACTTAAAACCTTTTTGTATTCGTGTGCGTATTTCACTGCTCACATCATTGTCGTGTGTTATATTGGCCCCTAGATATTGGAATTCTTTCACACATTCAAAATTGTATGTGTCCATAGTTATATTCTGTCCTATTCTATCCCTACCTGCTCTTCGGTTTACGTGCATGTATTTGGTCTTCTCTTCGTTGATGTTGAGTCCTACTTTTTTTGTTTCCCTTTCCATTCTGATTAACATTTCCTTTGTTTAAGTTGTGCTATTTCCTACGGTATCGATGTCGTCTGCATATGCTAGGATCATTCCGGGGCCTTGGTTTGAGAATACTTCCAGTTTTATGTTAGCCTCTTTGATTGCCATATCTAACACTATGTTGAAGAGTAATGGCGATAAGCCATCGCCTTGTTTTAAACCACTGGCAATAGAGAATATGTCCGTAGTGTGCTTACCGATTCTGACTTTCGCCCTTGCATTCTCTATACATATTTTAGTCAGATTAATAATCTTCTTTGGCACGCCTACCTTTTCCGTGGCGATCCATACACTATCTCTTACAATGCTATCATATGCTTGGCGGAAATCAACGAACAGCTGGTGTACATCTTTGTTAAATTCCCAACTCTTTTCCAGAAGCTGCCTAATAGTAAATATTTGGTCAACAGTTGATCTTCTTGGTCGGAAGCCACATTGGTAGTCCCCGAGGTTTTCTTCTGCGTAAGGGGATATTCTGGTTCTTAGTATGTTGGATAGCACCTTGTAGGCAACGTTTAGTAACGTAATTCCCCTGTAATTTTTACATACTGATCGGTCTCCTTTTTTATGTATTGGGATAATTATCCCTTCGTTCCATTCTTTTTGAAGTTCTTCAGATTCCCATATCTTCTCCACAAGGGTTTGTATTGCTTCATGTAGCTGATCTCCGCCATATTTTATAAGCTCCGCGGTTATGTTGTCGCTCCCGGGTGCTTTATTGTTCTTCAGTTGGCTAATTGCTTTTTTGATCTCTGTCAGTGATGGAATTTCTACCTGTTCCTCTGCTCCCTGGTATATTGTATTTGTGATGAGAGCTGTGCCTTTTATATTCAGTAAGTTGTCAAAATATTCGTGCCAGTTTTGTAGGATTTCTGTTATATCTGTTATGAGATCTTTATTTTCTTTCTTTAATATGCTGGTCCGTGGCATATACCCTTTCTTTATGTTCTTGATCTCCCTGTAGAATTTCCGGCTGCTCTTTGTATTTGATTCCTTTTCTACATTTGTTATGATTCTATTATAGGCTTCTCTCTTCTTCTTTCTTATAAGTTTTCTTGTGTCCGCTCGCAGTGTGTTAAATCGCTGGATGTTATCGTCATTTGGGCACTGCAGCATTTTTAATCTAGCTTTGTTTTTATTGTCTTGTGCTAGTTGACATTCCTCGTCATACCACTGTTGTCTTTTTATGGTTTTATTTTTGTCTAAAGTTCTCTTCGCTGCATTCTCTATCGATGTCTTAATCTTGCTCCAGCATTCGTCTACTCCTGTTTCCCCTTGTATCTTATTCTGTTCCAGTTGTGATTTTACTTCTGCTTGGTATTTCTGTCTGAGTGTTTCTTCCCGATTCAGTATCTCGGTGTTCCATCCTTTTCGTTCCGATTGTTCTTGCTTTCTTATATCCGTTTTTATCCTGGCACGTACCTTCACTCTCACGAAGAGATGGTCTGACGCTGCATCTGCTCCCCTTTGGCTCCTTACGTCTAGTATGTTTCTTGAGTACCTTGCGTTTGCTAGCACGTGGTTTATCTGGTTTCTTGTTTTTCCATCGTTGGATACCCATGTTTCTTTATGAATGTTTTTGTGCGGGAACATTGTTGACATTACTATTAGATTACTAGCCGCTACCAGGTTTGTTAGACGTTGGCCATTGTCGTTAGATTGTTCGTGTAAGCTGTGCTCCCCTATGTGCGGTTTTAGTGTTCTTTCTCTTCCAATTTTCGCATTGAAATCTCCTAGTAGTATCAACATGTCTTGCTTCGGGACTAGGTCTATGGTTTGTTCAAGCTGGTCGTAGAATTCATCTTTAATGCTCTCCTCCTTATCTTCTGTTGGTGCATGTCCTGATATGAGTGTGTAATTATGCCATTTTCCTTTACTTCTGATACTACTTATTCGGTGGTTTACTGCTTTAAAGTTTATTATTTGTCCTATGAAATTTGTGTTTACTGCGAAGCCCGTTCCAAACTCATGTTTGTTGTTCATGGTCCCTCCGTTAAAAATTATGTATCCGTCCATAGTCACTGTGCCCTCGTCTGGCCATCTAACTTCTTGAAGGGCTGTTACGTCTATTTGGTACTTTTTTAGCTGTTGTATGGTTCTCTTAGCAGCACCCGGTCTATACCAGCTAAGTACATTCCATGTTCCCAAAGTCATATTCCATGTCCGTTGCTTACGTCGTCTCCCGTGGTCCGTCCTATTCCGAGGCTTGTCGTTTTGTTTCATAACTTGTCCTTTTTTCCGGTGTGGGGTAGTTAGCCCCACGACCAACCCTCCTCCTTTATCCGGGCTTGGGACCGGCACTGGCAGTTGTTAAGCTTCTCAATCCACCCAACCCTACTAGCGGCGGAGTTAATTAAACCATACTACGGTAGATATTTTAGATCATCAGAGAAGTCAAGAACGGACTTGCAGACAAACTCGTTAGGCTTAATTTTTGACAGGTGTCATTTTACAGAGCTGATTACTGATTTTTAAAATATTTTGGTCATTCCTCTTCAAAAAAGATATTCTGATTTTATTTCGATAAAACTGGCGGTTTTCGAGATAAATTGGTTTTATGCCAAAAACTCAAGTTACTAATGCTAAACACAAACAGGTAAAAATAAAATACGCAGGGTGTGTTCATGTGCTCCAATTTATGGGGAAACGCTGTCTCACCCTGCGAAGGCAAGAAGATGTTATGCTTAAAGATTTCCAGCTCAGATATTGTCAAGTACAGAAACCTTTCAAAGGGTTGATCGGGGTAAATGTAAATTATGCCATCTCTTGCAAAGCCGGCCTCATCGGTAAACAAAATAGGGTTAAAAAATCTAGATTTAGGTAATGTTGCTGTATAAACCAATTGGAGTATTGAAGTCTTGCAGGATCATCCGGAAACATAACGTGTACTTTTTCAACGTGGTATGGATGACGTAACAGTTCTGTTAGAGTTTCATGTGCAATCCATTTTGTAAAATTATTTTGTGCCGCAAACCTTCTTATGCTGTTTGAGGGATTGTCAGGAATATATTGCAAAATTTGTTCCTCTACTTAACGGTCTTGTGTTCTCTTGGGTCGCGGTAAAAATAACCCTGAATAAAACATGTAAAAAATTAATTCGTGAACTCTAATAATCATCTTTTACTTGTTTCCGTTAGACTTCAATTAACCCTCTTAAAGGTTTTTGAACTTGGTAAAGTTTGAGCTGGAATTCTTTCAGCTTAAAGTCTTCGTTCCATCGAAGAATTTGACAGCGCTTCACCATAAATTAAATGCATATCATCATACTCTGCGTAAGAATATTCTCCCATTTTTTTAAATTATTTTTACTTGAAGGCGGTTTTGACAAATTCCGTCAATAGTAATTCAGTATGTAGATATTAACAATAACAATCTGATTTTTACTTGTTTGTGTTTAGGATTAGTAACTTTCGAGTTTTTCGCATAAAAACCAATTTATCTCGAAAACCCCTAGCTTTATTGAAATAAATTAAGAGTACCTTTTTTGAAGAAGAATAATCAAAGTATTTAAAAAATCAGTTTTCAGCTCTATAAAATGGACACTTGTCAAAAATTAGGCCCAAGGAGTGTGGCTGCAAGTCCGTTCCTGACTTCTCTGATGGTCTAAAATATCTACTGTAGTTTAGTTTAATGAATCTTTATAGCATTTATAAAATATTAAAATTTCATTAAATTATACAAGTCGGTTCAAAACTTAGAGCAGATAAGGTAAATCGCTGAGTACCCCTTTAGTGCTTTGAATCTCCGTTAAGGGACATTTTTTTCCTATTACAAAGTAGGGTTATTTTAACATCCCCTGTATGGTTTCGAGAAATTAGGAGGTATTTATCGGACCCCTTGTATAATAAATAAACATTACTAACGTAAGTAACAACTGAGAATGCTATTAAGAGCTAATCAACGAAAGTCTGCAATCTTCGATAGACACTAAGTATTTAATGGAGATAACGCAGAAAAATTAAATTTAACTTCAATATACAGAGAACAGAATACATCGATATGTGTAAAATAATAAGGAAAATGTTTGCAGAAATATAGAAAGTTGTAATGAAAGGCTTGTAGAAAATGCAATCGAAAATCCTAAAAGCTACAGAACGACCAAAAGTACATTCGGCAAAAAACAAATAGTAGCATTGAAGAAAGATGATCACAAAACCATAAATAGGGGTGGAATAATATATACCCTTAACTAAATTGTATGAAAATCTTTACAGAGCACCAGAAATACTACAAGTCGGAGAAGATGCAGCTGCAATTCAAAAAGACGTTCCAGTTGTTCTCACCGATGAAGTAAAGAAAGCTCTTAGGAGCTTCAAGAGCGGCAACGCAGTGTTATAGCCGAAATTTTAAACCCTAATTGGAAAATAATTTAGAGAATTCTAACAAAAGTATAAACAGACTGCCTAAAAATAAAACATATTCTGAAATAGTGGAATAGTGCAAATATAATCCTCATTCAAAAGAAAAGCAGCAAGTAAGATATCAGAAATTATAAACCAATTAGCTTGCTACCAGTAATATACAAAATATTCATGAAAATGATTAACAAAAGAATACAGAGCATACTTGATTACACAACTTCGAGAACAAGCCAAGTTTTCGCAGTGGTTACAGTACATTGGATTATATTCAAACGCTAAGGGAAATACTGAGTCGCACAAAAGAATATGATCTATCACTAGCGTTGGCATTGATTGACTTTGAGAAGGTTATCGACTTAGTATATCCTTGAGCAGTTATAAAAGCTTATAGCTAATCTACACAGAGAAGCCACAGCTAAAGTATACCTATCTAAAAGCATACCAAAATTTCCAACCCAAAAAGGAGTCCGACAAGCAAAATATATTCCGGAAATTAGACTGGAATAACAAATTAATAACAAAATTCTGATTGCTAAAAGTCCTGAAGTCCAACGTCAAAATAAGGATAATGAAACTACGCTGGAAGTAGTTGATGTATACATATTTCATTCTCCTTCCTCCTTTGCCGTGTCAGGTCACTATGTATTCCTGTCTATTCTCGGATGTTCCTAAGCCAACAGATTTGCTTCATTCCAACACTCCTACGGCCCTTGATTTTACCCTTCATTATCAGTTGAAGAATTTTGTACCGATCCTCTCTGAGAGCATGGTCAAGATATACTAGTTTTCTGCATTTTACAGTTGTCAGCAATTGACGAGTGGCATCTGCCAGATCTAAAACTGCTATGTTAGTCTACATAGCTACCTAGGGTATTCAAAGCATTCGCCTATGCAACCTCATCTAAAATGCCTCCAAACGATTGATCGTGGCAGCTTTCAATGCTCACACCTCCGCTCCATACAACAACATTGTTCAGATGTAACATTTAACCATCCTTTGGCGAAGTTTAAAATTTAAATTCTCATTGCAGACAAGCGATCTCATTTTTAAAAAAGTTGTGCAGGTTGATTCGATTCTGCATTTAACTTCTTTATCTGGGTCAAGCTGTTCAGTAATATAACATCCAAGGTACTTGAAGTGGGAGACTCTTTCAACGATTTGTTCAATTATCAGCAACAAGGCGTCTGAATATGGTAGATGACTGAAAACCATAAATTTGGTATTCTTTGGTAAGCTTACCATTAACTCGGAATACTGCCTACTGATGCGAATATAGCTTACACTAGTTTACAAAATTTAACTTTTTCTCTGTTGCCGTGAATTTTATGGTTAATAATATTCACTTATGGTCTGTTTTTGTCAAATCTAACCTCAAAAATTTTTGTACAGCTCGAGTTACTTTTTTTTGATTTTTATCATTTATGCGTATTTATTCATCGATAACGTGCGTATTTTACTGTGTTAAGATTAGTATCTGAAGTTTTTGCGTCATAAGTAGGTCAAGGAGACGATGTTTAAACAATCCAAATCATTTTTGCTATATATGCGGAGAATATGTGTTAAACAATTGTAGAAAAGTTATATCAGAGTAGGTGAAAAATACCTATTTTAAGTATTTTGGAATGCTCTTAGAAAAAAAAAGAAAAATCTTGGGCTCCTAATTGTGTTTGTAAATCGTGTTTGGAATATTTAAGATGATGGAAAAGTTGTACAAGATATGCCTTTAAATTTGGAACACCGACTATTTGGCGAGAACTACGAAATCATCTCGAGGACTGTTACTTTTATAGCGTGAGCGTAAACGGTCTAAACACTAAAAATCAAGCTAAATGGCAGTACCCAAGTACTAGTTGTATTCAGCGTCCAGTGCACCATTCACCTGACTTTTCAGTGCCTAAAGGACCGACCTCATCATAAAATGATGTTGATTTGCAAGGTATATCAAATGGGCCAAAATGCTTTTCCCAAAATGAGTTAGGTGATCTTGTAAGAGATTTAAATCTTTCTAAACAAGCTTCAAAATTGTTGGCATCAAGACTGAAAGAAAAAAATTTAATTTCCTCAAATACTAAAATAACTTTTTATCGTGAAAGAGATAAAGAATTACGGCGTTATTTTTACGAAGAAAACGGTATTACCTTTTGTTCAGACATTAAAAACTGTTGATAAAAATGGGCTTGAAACAATATGAACCAAACGACTGGCATTTATTCATTGACAGCTCAAAACGTAGCCTAAAATGTATTCTATTACATAATGGAAATAAATATGCTGGGGTACTTATTGCCCATATTATAAAGTTAAAGGAAGAATATTGTAACATCTCGCTAGTCTTAAATAAAATACAATACAATGACCATATGTGGCAAATTTGTGTTGATTTAAAAATGGTGAACATTCTTCTCGGTCAACAAAGTGGTTACACTAAGTTTCCCTATTATATATGTCTTTGGGACAGTAGAGCTAAACAAGAGCATTGGGTGAAAATAAACTGGCCATTGAGAAAAAATATGAAGCTTGAAAAGCAAAATATAGTCCAGAATTTACTAGTAGCTCGTGACAAAATTATCCTTCTACCATTACATATAAAACTGGGCATCATGAAACAGTTTGTTAAATCATTAGATAAAGACGGGAACTGCTTTTCTTACATTTGTCAAGAATTCCCGCAGCTCACTATGGAAAAGACTAAAGCCGGTATTTTTGATGGCCCCCAAATTAGACAACTTACAAAAGATACTCAATTTAGAAATTCTATGACTGAGTTAGAACTAAGGGCTTGGACAGCTTTCGTCTTTGTGATGCAGAATTTTCTCGGAAATAAAAAATCAGAAAATTATATTGAACTTGTAGAAGACCTTCTGTTACAATTAAAAAATTTGGAGTGCAATATGAGCATAAAACTCCATTTCCGCCATAGTCACCTAGACAGGTTTCCGAAAAATTTAGGAGATATGAGCGAAGAGCAGGGTATGCATCAGGACTTACGCGTCATGGAAGAGCGCTATCGGAGTTTCTGGGATACGAATATGACGTCTGACTATTGTTGGTCTCTGACACGTCATTTTCCTAAGTCTACACATCAGGGAAGAGCTTTAAAACGAAGTTTTTTATAACTCAATGATTAACTTGATTTTTAATAATTTTTTTCTTAGTAAATATACATGTTTTCTTTTCTGGTTTATACCTATATGACTGAAACTCAGAAACTAGAGCTGATAAAAAAATTCTACTCATATATTTGAAATTAGCATACCATATGTAGTCAACCACAGCTAAAATTTCTTCGGCAACAGATGTATTGTAAACTAGTGTTATATATAATCCGCCCATCCTTCGCCCAGCCATCGACACCACCATTCTTCAGTATATCTATGAGCTTCACATGCTGTACCCTGTTAAGGGCTTTCTCTTAGTCGATAAAGCATACGAAAATGACTTTACGTTAGTTTCGACACTTTTGGAGAAGTATATTTAGAGCAAATAGCGCTTCTCTAGTACAAAGGGCATTTCTAAACCCAAATTGGGTCTAATCTAAGCCGCTTTCATATTTATTCCTTATTCTACAGTGAATAATACTTGGGAAAACCTTCAAGGTGTGACTGATGAGACTTATTAACCTGTATTTGTTATATTTTTTGACAAGCTGTTTTTTCGGTAGTGTTATAAAAACAAGCATTCTTTCGGCATTTCTCCAGTGTTGTATACAGAATTAAAAAACTTAATATCGATATTGTCTTCATGAATCGATTGCAAGAGTTCCACTGGAATGTCGTCTGGGCAGATTGCTTTTCTAGATTTTACATGTCTTATGCGATGAAGAACATCTGACTTCAGAATTTCCGGTTCTTCAGTTCTACGTACATCGTCTGATATGTTTGGTCTTTGGTCTTTAAATAATTCAGTAACGTAGGAACTCCAAGCATTAAGGATTTCTTGTTCATCAATGGGATGTTTGCCTGTTGTGTCTACTACTATATTAGGAGTCCTCTTATTGAACAGTCCAGAAACTTCTTTAACCATCTTATACATGTTGAAGGTATCATGTTTTCTCTCCAGTTCCTCCATTTCTCTACATCTAACATCCACTTCTACTTAGTTTCACTAATCTTTTGTTTGATCTCCTTTTGCTTCTTTTTATTTTCCTTTGTGTTGTTCTTATACTTTCTCCTTTCCTCCACCAGACCTAATATTTCTTCAGTCATCCATTGTTGTTTATTATGTTTGGTAATATTTATAACATGTTTCTCCATTAGCCTTGAGATTAGATCATTAAATAATTTCCACATTTCGTTTACATTGTTAGTAAAATTAATCTCTTTCATGTAATTATTGATGCATGTTTCCACCTGAGCTTTTTATATCTGCCATATTGAACTTTTCTAGGTGAGTATTTTCCTTTTTCTTCTTTAACTTAACATTAATATCGACAATCAACGGATTGTGGTTTGATACGGTCGGGTTCATGACGTCCGGAAATTATCAGAATAATTAAACTAGCCTTGTTAGCATTTGGACAAAACTCTATAATCGCTCAGATGAGACTGTAAGAAAAACATGAAAATCACATAAATTTCATCCCTATAAAATGCAGATACTTGAAAAGCTACAGAAGAACCGTATCCAGTCTAGTCATCGCTACCTCTAATCTTCTGCCAAATATTTATTTCAGCGGTGAATATACATTTTTCCTAAAGGGCAATGCAAATATACACAACTGTCGCTTTCGGACTAAAGGAAACACACATACTTTTTGAGGAGGCATCCGTAACAATTACAAAAAGCTAAAGTTTGGGCTGATATTTTTCGAAATGCCATTATTGGCTCATTTCTAACTGAAGAAAACTTCACAGGCTAACTGTACCCTAATATGCTTGAAAGAACTATTGATCCTCTTATAAGTCACGAGCTAAAGACTGAAATTGATCCAACACAAAATTTAGATTTACAGGAAGAACTGCTACATTTGGAGCATGATGCTGTATCACCTCATTATTTTCTTCCTTTCCGACAGTAGTTAAATAAGAGAATCTTTCTTCTTCTTCTTTCTCAGCCCATTGACGTCCACTCCTGGATATAAGCCTCTCCGATGGTCCTCCACTGGGATCTGTCTCTCGCCTTCTGGAGCCAGTCTTTTTCAGCAAACTGTCTTATAGCATCTACCCATCTTCGTTGTGGCCTGCCATGATTTCAGTTCGTTTCTCGCGGTTGCCATTGCAATAATTTACTCGTCCACCTATCGGGCTGTTGTTTAGCTATATGCCCCGCCCATTGCCACTTTAGTCGTGATATGCGTTCAATGACGTCAACTACTTTGGTTCTTAATCTTATTACTTGATTTCGTATTTTATCCCGTAATGAGATTCCTAACATTTGTCTCTCCATGGAGCGTTGAGTGACTCGGAGCCTATTTGCATTTTGTTTGGTTAGTGTTATCGTTTCCATGCTGTAAATAGCAACAGGCAAGACACACGTGTTATACACTTTCCATTTAAGGTTGATTGGTGTGTTTCTATCTCTAAATACGTACTGCAACTTTCCAAAGGCAGCCCATGCTAGCCCTATTCTCCTTGTTATTTCCGCCGCTTGATTTTCTTTGCATAGTTTCATGACGTGGCCTAAATAGATGTACTCTTGGACATTCTCTATGATTTCATTTTGAATCTCTATTTGTACATTTGCGTCAGGGCTCATTAACTTAGTTTTCCCCAAGTTCATCTTAAGTCCCACTTTTCTCGCCTCTTCATTGAAATCTTGAAGCATTTGTTTTAGCTCTTCTGGGTTGCTAGACATGACAACAACATCGTCGGCGAAACGAAGATGACTAAGATAAGAACCGTCGACTCTCAAACCTGTCTCATCCCAATTTAGTTTTTTAAAGACATCTTCCAAAGCTAGCGTAAATAGTTTCGGAGAGATTACGTCTCTCTGACGCACACCTCTCATAACGTTTATTTTTTCGGTTTTTGTGTCTTCGTCGATTTTAACCTGTATAGTTGCATTTTTATATATGTTCTGTATGATAGTGGTATACCTGGAGTCAATTCTAGCATTATTAAGTGATTTCAAGATCGCCCCTGTTTCTACAGAGTCAAAGGCCTTGTGAAAATCTACAAATGCCAGGTTTATAGGAATGTTGTATTTCTCGTTTTTTTCTAGGACTGTGCGTAGGGCTTGGATAAGATCTATCGTACTAAAATAAGAGAATCTAGGATAGATAAATTCTGCCAATCCAGGATAGATGGATTGGTAGAAGGAGAGCGATTGAATAGCCTTCTAGATTACCGAATTTAGCTCCCTTAGGCTTCTTCCTTTGGGGACAATTTAGATTATTTTTATGAAACATGACCTGCTGATATTGATAATCTTTAAAGGCAAATTACAGCAGCATGCCAATTAATTTCCTTTGAACTTTTCTAAAATGTTAAAGAGGAGTTCGAAAACAGACTTTATAACCATTTAGACCATAATGGATAGCATTTTAAACATTTTATCAGATAGTGGGCAAGTGCCTTCAATCCGTTTTATTTTTGAAAATTCTTCTCAGCAAATTAAAATTTTTCTTCGTAAAATTAAACTCTGTTTAAGGGTTGGAACTAATCACACTTAAATATGTCTACTAAAAAGAAAATCAACTAAATAAGTGTGTTTGAAATAACTGATAATAAAATCTCATTATAGATAAGTTCTAATTATGTCTGCTACTCAGAAAGTAATAAATTGAAAAATTATTGGAAAGATAATTAAACGGGCATTAAAATAATATGCCACTTGACTCCCCTTCCTACATAAAATTTTTTAAGGATAACATCTACTTCTCCTAGAAGGTTGACCACGAAGAGTGTCATGTATATATATATATATATATATATATATATATATATATATGTTTATGTGGCTTTCATGGATTCCTCCGTGTGAGATGCAATAGCAGTGGATATATCCACATTATGCCATTGTAGTGCTGAAATCACATTCAGCAAACGTACAACTATATGCAGCTCCGTATATGAATGAAGTCAAATGCAAACAGTAAATGCACACTTCTCTCCATCATATCTTTTTTGTGTTAGATTTTGCACAATTAGAATAAATTGTTATAGAATGCAATTTATCCCATTCCACCACCACCGAGATGATGGCCTACCTGTACCACCATACCGAGAAGAAAGTCAAAACTTACCCTCCCCGCCACAATGATACGGCAGAGGTACATGTTTCGTCTCTATTAGACTCATCAGGGTACCAACATGCACTTGGCTGTGTAAAGGACAGATCGGAAGCCGCGTTCAGTATTTGCATACTTCTTTCCGACCATCCTTATAAACTACCAATTTACAAATATTGCAAGAAGGTGATTTTGATAGGAGGGTCGTTTTTTGCAATTAGTATGTTGAAAAAGAAAATCTCTCCTTTTCTGATAAAGTTTTATGGATAGATGAAACACATTACATTAACTAGGTTCTTGAAAACTCGCAATTAAGCGAACCACGACGATTTCGAGTACAATTTGATTTTGATATGTAGTGCGGAATGGCATTTTAATGAAGTGCCCTAATTATTGGTCTTCAAAATGTATCTATTAATATTGCAATAATAACGAATTCTCTGTTTTAATATCCTCCATTATTTTTGACAAATAATTTTATTGGTCCACTTATTTATGACCAAACATTGACACGTTAATAATATTTTGCCATGTTACAAAATCAAATTATTCTTGTCATTCGAGAAGTTCTGCCAAATGATCAGTTTGATAATGTGTAATTTCAAGAAGACGGTTGCCCCGCTCATAATTCCAGAGAAGTACAAATATTTTTAACGGAAAACTTTTGGTCAAAAAATAATCTCCAACAGTGGTCCTGTGGGCTGGTCTGCTAGATATTCGGACCTAACTCCTTTAGAATTTTCTTTTTGGGGATATGTGAAAAATGAGGAATACGAATTTGATCGTTCTGAAAGCAGAGCAGTTCTTGAACAGAGAGTTCGCAATATTCTCGGTAAAATCAATCGAAATACTATTAATTTTATAACCAGATCCGTTTTAAAAAAACTCAACAACTAATTTCAACTTTAAAATCTCGATAACTTCGAAGTGTACACTTTTTTGATTTCCATAATGATATATTTCACGGAGGAAGCATTTTTTGAAAGAATTGCATTGCATGATTGAAATCGAATTGGTCAAAAAAAAAGAAAAAAATATTTTGTGTCTCCTCCTGCATTTTAACAGTCATGAAAACAATTGTAATTGAAGAAACATATTGCAATCTTCTGACTCTTTGCGTAAAAAAAAATCTTAAACTGGGTAATTAAAATTGCAATCAATTTCGCGCCAGTGAAATCAAGAATTTCTGGCGCAAATGAAATCTTAACATTTTACGATGCCATGTAATATATTATTACAAACTATGAACGCCTTACCAAATCCTGGCAACACCCTGTAAGGTACCTCGGTTCAGACTTACCTAAAGTTTGTCCTAATGCTGACTGGAGTCTACTTATACGCTAGCTCATCTCAGGGTAGATTCGTTATTTTTTATATTTTTCCACTATTTTTAATATATTGCCTGTGTGAGCTTTATAAATGTCTAATTCAGGAAAAAGGCGCCAACAAATTTTACTTTAAAATTTGCCCTAATGATTATACTACGAGCAATTGTAGTAGAGAAAACTTGGAAAAGAACAAATTTTTTAATGTCATATCCGGGTAAATAAATCACTGAATTTAACTGCTTAATAGTATTCTAATTTAGGATAATAAGAAATAAAACCAATTAAATAGAGGCCAATACATTTATTGCTCACGGTACACCCCTTCCCAGATAATAAGTACAACCCCTGGAAAAAGTTATCACCAGTGTGAATTTTTGCAAGCTCCTCTAATGGGGCTATCTGATTTGCAATTTGCAATCAATAAAAAAACTCTGTTAACGACTTAGTCGAAAGTTATTGACTTTCTATGACGTACAAAAAAATGAAAATTAAAACAAAAGATAGCAAGGTAAACTTGACAGTGTCCTGCACAGTGAACGGCAAACCGATCCAAATCAACCACTATACTTGGAAGGTTTACGTCGACATAGCCTAGTCATAGAAGATAAAAAAACTCTCTATTTTAAACTAGACTATGAAGTTCCATAAGCCCAACAATGCAGGAGACTATCAACTTTGCAGTAATGAAAAAAATAACCAATATCAAAAAAACTACAAAGATGTCTGCAAAGAGAAAGAATTAGAAAATTGATAACGAGAGAGATAATGAGTGTTTAAATGATACTTAACAGAAATATAAGCAATAGAAAATTACACAAAAAAATTATAGATCGTTACAAAAATTAGATCATAGAAATCAACTTATAACTGTCGCTCAAGTGGTTAAAATCTTAACAAAATTTTGCTGAAAAGTATGTTACAATTTTGTACAAAATAACTAGTTTCCAAAATATTGAATTGTTAAGCAATTAAAATTTTCAATAAAGGTATCATTATAATATTCATTACTTTAAACAATTATTAAATGGTTAATTGGCTACTCTGGGAACCATAATAAAAAATCCTCAATTACAGTACGGTATCGCAAAATAAAACATTTAAATTTTAGGTTGTAGCGGCACGGAGTCGACTTCGCTTCACTTTACAAAATTTACTGGTTCGCCTCAAAGATTAAGTGATATGGTCAATTTAGCAAAAGATAAATATAATTAGAAAATATTAAAGTCCAGATATTTGAAGCCTATTAATTAAAAAAAAAACAAAATCATGGACAGCAGAATCCCATACCTATTAGCCCTCTAAAGGAAACTTTACTTAAATAACCAAGCGATTAAAAATACAGGTTTAATACCCATTAGGCTTAACAATCAGAAACTCTCGTGTACATACTTTGGCTAAAATTAGGCACTTAGCTGAATCACTTTCAAACAGGTGGTTAAACGAGGCCTGTGACATAGACGGCGTCACCAGAAAGGACGTTGACCTGGCTCAATATGGAGATTGTCCAATTCAGAGACTCACAATCCCAGAAGTACAGCACGAAACCCAAACTGCATATTACTCCCAAAATGTACATTATAAAATTTCATCCAAAAGAAACAAATACTGAAGAAATTCAAAGTCATACTGAAATTATTCTAAGACATACTGTTGTTATTCTAAGGCGTATTGTAGTTATCCCAAAGACGCTAAAATAAAGAAATAAAAAAAAATTCTACTCAATCAGTCGCACAAAAGGCCTAGGCAAAGCCTAGCTAAATTTTTCTTAAACACAAAAACTGATTGTTCCAAAAGAAATATGTACATACTTCGAACTCAAGAAAATGGTGGCATCTGATAAATGTTAAGCCGTTGTTTCTGGGCTGGATAAAGAAAAATAATCGCCAAACTGGCTGTAGGGTGAAACGACCAAATCATCAAAAAATATTTGCACCCCGACTTGGTTTTGTTACTTTAATCGGCCATTTATGGCCAAATCCCTTAATTTGGGAAAGTAATAAAACTAGACCACTTCTTCTCGCTCTTGCGTCAGATAGCCAAAAGAGAACGATTTTTCTCAAATCACTCGCACATTCCTTCCAACGGAAGTTGCCAAAAAAACTTAATAAAAAAAGTCCATGAAAAATCTATCCAAAAAATAACTAAGGTTATCTCGTAGCAATAATCTCGAACCCTTGATATTTATCATACAATTTGAACTACTTCCGGAAAATATATACAAAACGTCTTCTATTTCAATTTAATTTAATATTTGGATATATTTAACAGAGGTGCCGTCATATAGGCAACCATAAAAACTATCCATGCAATTCAGTGAACCTGGCTATCTCAAACAGCTGATATGTGACAATAAATAAATATTTCCTAAAGAAAGAAAATAAACAGGGAAACAAAAAAAAATACTGTTTATATTTATCCAATCATTAAGAAAACGCTTTTCCCAATCTGCAATACATTGTCTCGAGGTACCTAACGAAATTTACAAATTACAGAATTAGATCAAGTTTCGATGCCAATAGAAATTTCAAAATGTAAACAAAAGGAATGATCTGAATATAGATGAAACCAATATTAATGAATGAAAAACAAAAGGTAATCATTAGTTTTATAGTAGAAAACATCGTTTACTGTAAATTTACGTTTCAAGTTATGCATGTCATTGACAACCTTTAGAGAAAAACGGACAAATCAAAAATCTATTTATTACTTTAGTAATCTGAACCTGTAATTTAATGTAGAAAAATGTAAACAAAAATATTTATTACTTAAGATAATAAGATTTTTAACCGTAACAATATAATACGGAACCCTCGAAAAAAAATTAATTAAAAAAATATGAAGTTTTTGAGAAAATCGCTTTTATATTTTTTTCGAAAAACCATCGCCATTTTGTTAATTTTATGTTAATATGACTCATGTGACCTTAATCAAAGGATAAAAATAAACTACGTCGATTAGTCATAAAAATATACAGTTTTGAATAAAAAAATGATTTTAATTTTTCTTCAGCGCTCGAAGCCACAACTTTAGAATCTCGATAACTTCCTTGAAAATGATTTTTTCGCAAAACGTCAAAATACACACACTTTTCTGGGTTCTAGAATAATATGTTTCGTGAAAAAAGCATTTTATGCATTATTTACTTATTTATTTATTTTAACTTCATCGACGCCGGTATCTGTGATTTATCAAAGACACTTTTAACTGGGAGAAGAAAGAAACACATGTCAAAAGAAATGTAAACAATATACAAATTATTTTTAAAAAGTTATCGGATCAAGGAACGCCTACTTGTGTTTGTACCTCTCATTAGTACACTACTAGGTTCCGTCGATTTTTCTTGATTTCGCCTCTCACAATTTTGATAACAAATTGGATAGAGTCTTGAGTGGAATCGATCGAAGTTGAATCTAAGCGTGTAACAAATGAGTAAGTGGGATGTCTCTCTGTATGCGCGAGCGCTTGGTTTCTGGTACCCAAAGGTCGTAGACCAGGGAATTGGCTTGAATGTAAAAAATTATCCAGGAGATTCACCGATGTAATCGTTGACGAAACCTCGTAAAACGATTCGTTTTCAAAATCGATTAGGCGTCTGCCGAGTCTATCGGTATTCGTAACAGGGTTGTCCAAATCTATGAGATTCCTCTGAATGTTAATATTTTCGCTGTGGTAATGTGGTTATTGTTGTTGTTGAAAGGAAAGGCACCCAGGGGGTGCCGGAGAGGACCCACCGTAACCTCCCGACCCAGGAAAAATTCAGGTCTCCTCACCTTTCTTGCTGTTATTGTGTGGCATTGTGATTGGTTGAGTCATTTTTTATGCTCTAAATTTGGAAGAGTTTGTTGTTTTGTGAGCAAAAAGTCAAAAATGGGACTTTATTTAAAAACAAGGCGCGTAGTGGAAGTGAGCTGAAGTGCTCTACGGGCCTTGCACAATAAGATTGGGGTAGTCTAATTATTGGAAAATTAGAACTGTTGGTTGCAACTTGTTGAATGTAATGTGTTTGGGGTTTGCTTGTGACGAGAAAGTCAATCTACATTTGGTCAATTGTTTGTCTTTTGTCGCAAAAGAATTTCGAAAATTTAAATTTATTTCACGTTTGTATCCGAAATCCGGTTGCCTTCTCCGAAATTCACGATATTTATTTCACGGTAACTTGAGGGGACTTTCTGTTAATTTTCGCGCTCGAATTTTTTGTGCCAAAATTTTTCCAAGTGTATACCAATTTGGAAAAAAATTCGTGCGGGACCAACCTTAAAATAATGCTTTTCTAAGTATTTTTTGGTAGCTTTATATTGTATGGGGATGGTTCAAGGCTTATAACAAACCTTTAATGTCTATGGAGGATGAGTTATTTGGGAACACTCTTTATTTATTGGTTTTCGCGAAGTTTATGACGTTGAACCGTAATTGCAACACCAGTTCGTGTATACAATTACGTATAACACCCGTCTTTCGAACTATAGTATATCGGGTTCTGAGGTTTAGAAACCTAGCTTACCTTAAACCTGTAAATTTAAATCAGAGGAACCCCGATATACCGTATTTAATCCGATTTCATTCACAAAATTAAATTATTTTTAGTTTCTTCAGGCGCCCCAGCCTTTGGCAATTTCCCGGAAAAAAGCTACTAGTTCGTCCAGGGGCCTCGGAGGTACTTTATTTTAACTTAAAATTAACAGAAATCCTTCAGCCTTCCTGAAAAATTATCGTCTTGAATTTGTCTAATATTTTCTCTAAAATAAGAATTTCTTTTGAAAAAATGCGAATTTCTTTCGAAAAAATGCAATATTTGACAAATTCCGACGTTCTTTCTTCAAAACTGATGGTTTCTTGCTTCAAAACTGATGTTTTCGTAATTTTCATTCTCTTCCAAGAGCATAAAATATTGGCAGTGACGTTTTGGCTAACTATTGCACAAAACGTGGGATTTATATAGTTTCCGAGAGCTGCCTCTACTCTCTTGTGTGTAACCAATCGGAACAAAGCGAACTTTTGATTGGACACTTTTTCTTTTACTCTGAAACTATATAAGAAAAATGCATTGTGCGATTGCCGTCATTCTATCCGTCCGATCGAAACGAATCTTTCGGCATTCGATTGGATTTTTCATTATGCAACTTCTCATTTCATTGTAAATTTGTTTATCCGTAAGGGATATTTACAATAAAGTTCACCCTGAATTACTTTTAAAATAACCCCTCTAACTATTACAGCGCCGACTACAATTTTTTTTATGTTCCTTATTTTGTATAAACCGATTACTGTTACACTTAAAAATATTTTTGCACTGCAAAAAAAAAAATAAATAAAGCAAAACGATTATATTTTTAATTGAAAAAAATATTGTTTTGGTGACGCACGCAGCAGATATTGTTGCATTCATACCTTTATTTGTGGATGGGATTAATATAATGCTCTGTGAAGGGTAAAGACTTTTTCAACATAAGCTTTCAGTTTAGAAATATTACGAAGATCGAAATGATAGAAACGCATCCTCTATCTTAAATTTAGCGCTTTCCATTTCCAGTATTTTACATTTCCCACTTATCCGCCCCAACGAAACACTTCGCTGCAGAAACTAGCGGAACGGCGCGTCTCTGTAAATTTGTTTTGATCCGCGCCGCGCGCCTTCCTGCAGTGCGTGATTGAGGACTCTTCGCGTGATGTCAACGAGAGATTAGATATCAGAAAAAAATCGAAAATTGGTGTTAATAAAAAGAAATCCCCTCCCGAAAGAAGGTCTTTTGTTACCGAAGACTTCCGATTGCACTCTGGGAGTGCGGTATAGAAATCCGCGGCAGTTGTCTCTCGTTCGCTGTCGGGGAATCTGTGACCGTTTGCCGCGTAAAGCCGGGTACACGTGGAACGCGTAAAAGTCCGTGACGGCATGGTGAGTGAGTTTAAGTGCGCATGAGGAATATGCTGCAGGGTTGAGGGCGGCAACATGATTCGTAGGTGAGTGATTGCCCTTGCCCTTTACAGGTGACTGTTTTTCTTTCTTTTTACCCGCTTCTGCTACGGCGGCTGAGGCCGGCCGGCGTCGGCGAATATTGGGAGCAGAAGAAGCTGAAATTGATTTAGAATGAGGGTGATGTTGAGTTGAACGAACTATTCAGAAAAACGGCAACGAGGGTGACAAGTTTGTTGACGGCTTTAAAGAAAAACCCACTTTACTACGTTAAGTGGCTGTGGAATGTGTCAAAGGAAACTTTTAATATCTGAATTCCTGAAGTTTAAAAGTAATTTTCTGATGGTCGTTCACTCAATAAATAGTATGAAATACAGAATATATTTCTCTTATATTTTCGTAAATTAAAATAGGTTAATGGTTTATGGGTCATTTGAATTAGATTTTGATAATACTATCACTGATGGACTTGTGTTGAATTGACAAATATTTGTCTACATTTCTAATAAGGTTAAAAAAGAACATTGCAGAATTGTGGAGGTCATTAATATCTACAAATATATGCCAATTTTTTCTATCAACAATATGGCCCTCCTCGCCACTATATAAGAACCTAGTCATAACATGTATTACAAGACAAATGTTATAAACATAATAAACATATTTATTTTATGTGCTTTTATGGTGTTTTTATGGGTAAAATATTTATTTTCAGCGTAATATATACAGAGTGTCTGGAAAAAGAGACCAATTCGTTAACAGTCTATTCTTTGTGTCTAGAAAATGGGAATTTTATTATTATTACTTTTGGTGGTTTTTGCTTAAAAAAAGGATATTAAAAATTAATTAAAAAAAATGTTCGCTTATAATTCAGGCGTTTCTTTATATATTTTAATTAAATTATTAAATTACATATTTGTGGAAACTGGGTTACAATCAAATAATAAACGATTTAAACACAGGCAGGTATTGTAACCCTAATCATTCTGAAACTTACTTAAAATCACAGTTTCTGAGATATTGTAATATTTCCATTACTGTAGGAATTTTTATAATGTAATTTAATTTATAAACCTAATTTATATATATATATATATATATATATATATATATACATATATATATATATATATATATATATATATATATATATATATATATATATATATATATATATATATATATATATATATATATATATATATATGTTTATGCGGCTTTCACGGATTCCTCCGTGTGAGATGCAATAGCAGTGGATATATTCACATTATGCCGTTGTAGTGCTGAAATTACATTCAGCAAACGTACAACTATATGCAGCTTCGTGTATAGAATGAAGTAAAATACGAACAGTAAATGCAAACTTCTCTCCATCTTATACTTTCTGTGTTAGAGCTGCACAGTTAGAACAAATTGTTATAAAACGCAATTTATCCTATTCCACCACCATCGAGATGATGGCCTACCTGTAGCACCATATCGAGAAGAAAGTCAAAACTAACCCTCCCCGCCACAATGATACGGCAGAGATACATGTTTCGTCTCTACTAGACTCATCAGGGTACCGATATGCACCTGGCTGTGCAAAGGACAGATCGGAAGGAAGCATGCAAATACTGAACGTGGTTTCGCCGACCTCCCGCCGGATGGCGTATATATGTTTATGCGGCTTTCACATATAGCGTATCATTGTGGCGGGGAGGGTTAGTTTTGACTTTCTTCTCGGTATGGTGGTACAGGTAGGCCATCATCTCGATGGTGGTGGAATAGTATAAATTGCGTTTTATAACAATTTGTTCTAACTGTGCAGTTCTAACACAGAAAGGATAAGATGGAGAGAAGTTTGCATTTACTGTTCGTATTTTACTTCATTCTATACACGGAGCTGCATATAGTTGTACGTTTGCTGAACGTGATTTCAGCACTACAACGGCATAATGTGGATATATCCACTGCTATTGCATCTCACACGGAGGAATCCGTGAAAGCCGCATAAACATATATACACCATCCGGCGGGAGGTCGGCGAAGCCACGTTCAGTATTTGCATGCTTCCTTCCGATCTGTCCTTTGCACAGCCAGGTGCATGTCGGTACCCTGATGAGTCTAGTAGAGACAAAACATGTATCTCTGCCGTATCATTGTGGCGGGGAGGGTTAGTTTTGACTTTCTTCTCGGTATGGTGGTACAGGTAGGCTATCATCTCGATGGTGGTGGAATAGGATAAATTGCGTTTTATAACAATTTGTTCTAACTGTGCAGCTCTAACACAGAAAGGATAAGATGGAGAGAAGTTTGCATTTACTGTTCGTATTTTACTTCATATATATATATATATATATATATATATATATATATATATATATATATATATATATATATATATATATATATATATATATATATATAAGTCAAAGAGTCTCAAGATCGCATACGTTATCTGCAGTAAAACCCATAAAAAAAGGCAAGAAAAATATAAACAGGAGACATCAGCCCTTTTCCAAAATCAGCACGAGACAGGATTCCATTAGTTTTGAGAATCTCCAGCAAATCGCCAACCAATACAGGACATTGCAAGATAAAATTTACAATTCAAACAAAATTAGGAAGAGAACAAAAGAGATCGTGTACTTAACCTTCATATCACTTAGAAAATTCCTCTCAAGCGAGACAATTACATGCACATGTTTGTTTTGGGCGTTTTTTACTATTTTTTATTATACTTGATCCATTTTTTGAGTTTTCAATTCATAAACCTTCATCAGAGATGTTATTAAGAATATATTTTTTTACTTTACAATTTTTGGTAATTTTTCGATGATTCTTTACTTACCTCCTATTTTCGAGTCGTAGAACATGAACACGAATTTTTTTTTCGATCCAACGTGGTTTTTTCAAAAAAAGATTTAATTTTTACTCGGAAAATTTCTATTTTTTGATCACTACCTTTAAATATTGGCTAGTTCTAGTAAAATTTACAAATACAACACAATATCTAATAATTTTTTGACACAATTTACATGAAAAATCGCGGAAGAAGGCGAATTTTCCATAAAAAGTAAGAAAACCGTTAGCTTGACTTTTGATCTTTTTTTTGGGGCATGTTCACGATTTAAACGGAAACATGTGATTTCAGAGGGCGGGAATCATTGTGTGATATACTTTGAGATTTGCCAGGTTGACGTAGATTTTAAATTTGGATGGATGGAAAATGCGATTAATTTTGTTCATTCCAATATTGTAGTCTGAACTAACCTGAATTAAACCAAAATGGATTTAGTTGCATATCACTATAAAGGCACAGTGAATAGTAGATTATTTTGTATAAAAAAATACAATATTTACTTTTTCAAATAATTTTTTTCAGGTTAGTTTAATTTACTTTTTGCCAGATAAATCTAGGTTAGTTCAGATTTTGTTTTTTTTTAATTTGTTATTAAAATTAATGATTTTCTTTTATTTTCTATTTATTTTTGCACATTGATCTGTAATTGTTTTAATATCTTTTTCAATTATTGAAAGCATCATTAAAAACATCGATAACCGTCATTGTAGTATCAATAATTGGCTTTTCCAAATTTATTTTGCTAAAAAAATATTGGAAATTCCTCAATTTTTTTTCTTTTCATCTCTTACTTAAAATTTATAATTTTTAATAAAATTTAAAAAAACATGATATTCGTGTGTCCGCATAGTGATATAGATTTCACAAAATAGGTTAGTTCAGGTCTGATCTTGTTTTTTAGGCCGACGCAGCTTCCCGAACGATTTGTTTATGATTGGCATTCGGATTCTGTACATATACCCACATTTTAAGCTACAATACTGGAATGACTACAAATAATTGCATTTAAATAATCAATTTCTCGCTTAATGAAATTTAACACCCACGAATCCAAGTCAGCCTGACAATATCGCATGAAAAATAACAGAAGAAATGTCTGGCCTAAGAAATCATATGTTTCGGTTATATGAGTGAAAGTGAAATTTATTTTGGAAAAACCATGTGAGATAGCGGAAAAAAAAACTTCACAATCGTATTCTACGGTCCGAAAATAGAAGGAATGTAGAAATCATCGAAAAATTCGTAAAATTCGGTTCGTTTTTTCGAATAATTTACCCAATTTTTATATTTACACTTACCTTGGAAAATATTTTTTGAAGCTTATATTTGTGTAAAGCTTATGTGGTTTAGTTAGGATTACATTGTTATTTGAGGATGACATGCGTTTTTTTCCATTTTAGATTATTAATAATATCATTTCTAAAAAATCTCGATTTTTTTATGTGTAGTAGAAAATTTGTTCCAAAATATCAAACAAAATAACTTTAAAAAATACAAAAACTAAAAATTAATGAAAATTAACACAATAATAATGCCAATGATATTACCAGCTGAATTGTAAGTTTGACCAGTGTTGAAATCACAGATAGTATTTTTGAAACTTTGCGGCTATTCTAGGGAAACAAGAAGACATCCCTCTTTCAGACATTATTAGTATTATAAATCTAAATTCTGAAACAAACACCGTAAAAGCAAAAAACTAAACAATCACTAGAACAACCCAAAGGTCTTACAGTATTGAAGCCAGATGGAATTAATATAACAGTCATGACGCACGATATAGAATACAATAAAAAAAATGACTGCCCGAACACAGCACTGTCTCCAAGAAAATTAAAAATGATCCAGCAAATACATATCAAAAAAAAAGAACTAAATCATAAATAGATTGGAAAACAAAATGTTTATATTCCAACATAGGGCAAAACAACTTAAAATACAAAACGTACAACCTTCCCGAATATCAGGACTCCCCAAACTACATAAACCAAATATCTCGTATCCAATCGATTTCCAAAAATCTATCCAAATACTTAAAAAATATATTACAAATCGTTATAAAAGGAAACAATCACTACATTAAAGAGCCATTCGATTTTAAAAATAAAATAAAAGATTCCTGCAAATTACACGCTAATATCACTAGATGTAATTTCCTTATACTAAAACGTCCCTATTGACCCATTTAAAAATTCCTAAACGCCACTGACCAAACTCTGAACTTTACATACCCTTTGTACAACCAATAATTTTACGAACAAATCGAGGGTTGCTCCATGGAAGCCTCAATTTCAAGTATTGTGCCTCAGTTAGTCTTAGAAGATCTAGAAGAAACTGTAATGCAGAACAATGACCTCGATATACCTTTTTTTAGCTATGTAAATGACCGCACAAGTGAAATCCAAAAGGATAAATGCAAATATATTTTGAATAAATTCAACAGTTACCACCGTCAAATACAATTTACAATAGAAAAAGAAACTGAAAATAAAGTAGACTTTTTAGATCTCTCGATGTACCGTATAAACAACAAACTAGAAAAATGGTTTATCAACATGGTCGTTCAGATTGTCCGACATAAAATACAGAACGGATGCAATTTATTAAGCACAACATGCACTGAAATGCAACAATTACCCTTATAAACTAATTAATACCATTTTAAAAAAAATAATACTCCTCTTTTACAATAACAACCAAATAAAAACAAACCAAAAAAACCCTACATTATGCCATATATCCCTAAATTGACAGAACAGTTACAAAGTATTTCCAAGAACCACACTATTACCCTTAGCGATAAAGAATGCAACCTCCTAAAATCCAACTATAATCAAATAAATTACTGAAAGATAAGAAAACCCATATCATATATCAAATTCCATGTTAAAAAATGCGGAGAACTCCAAGATCATGGAAAAACTCCGGTTCCGAAAAATGACGACAGCGCTGTTTCGTCCTAGTATGGGACTCATCAAGCCATTGCATTCGGTATAACATCATCTCGCTTCTGTATCCTATAAACCGATTTCACGGTTGAGAAATACCAAATAAGACATAGTGGCGACATCTCGATGGCTCACTCAATAACACAAGAACAACTTCTTCTTGTTCTTCAAGTGCCATATCAGGTCCCTCTGACGTTGGCAATTACATTGGCAAGTTTTTCACGGTCCTGTGCCAGCTGGAACAGTTCCCCAGCGCTACGTATACCTGTCCATTCACGAATATTCCTCAACCAGGAAGCCTGTTTCCTTCCTACCCCTCTACGTTCCTCTACTTTACCCATCATAATTAGCTGAAGAATGCTATATCGCTCGCCTCTGAATATATGTCCAAGATATGAGATTTTTCTACATTTCACAGTGTTTAACAGTAGACGAGTTGTGTCGGCCCTATTGAGTACCATTTCGTTGGTCTGCCTAGCTGTCCAAGGTATTCTCAGCATTCGCCGGTGTATTCACATTTCGAGAGCCTCCAACCGATTAATCGTGGCAGCCTTAATTGTCCAGATCTCTGCCCCATATAGCAACACTGGCCAGAAGTATGATCTTATCATTCTCTGAACAACATAAACCAACAATGTTGTATAAAACCGCCATCTGATGGCAGGACGATAACGAGAATTTCCTATTTTATTTTAAAATTAGACGGACCATAGCATCTGTCTTTTTATGTTTGTTGGCTTAAAAAACACGCAACAGCTCTCCTAGGGAGATCGTTGGTGCGATACTTTACTTAAACTGCGGAATTCGTGGTTGGTCTAGTCGCCGATGCCGGATAATGCGACCTCTACCCTTAAAGTAGCACGTTTCGTGTGTCGAGTTTTGATATATTCCTTTTTTAATTTACCGTCCCGCCATGACAATACGGTTTTATACAACATTGTTGGTTGGTGTTGTTCTTGTGTTATTGAGTGAGCCATCGAGATTTCGCAACTGTCTTATTTTCTATTTTTCAGTCGTGAAACAGATGCAAGATGATGGTTTGTACCGAATGCAATGGCCTGATGAGTCCCATACTAGGACGAAACAGCGCTTTCCTCATTTTTCCGACCCGGAATTTTTTCACGATCTCACTTTTTAATATTAGAGTAATATTTATCAGGGGTCTTGATGTCCACATAGCCGAGAATTTCCTATTTTATTTTAAGATTAACGGAGGATAACTTCTCTCTTTTATATATATATATATATATATATATATATATATATATATATATATATATATATGTCCACGTCTGGGGTACGGCACCTTAGTAAACTTCAACTTTTTATGATTTTTCGTGGAAAAATCATTCTAGATAAAAAGTTGTGCCTACCTTGAGATTCCAAAATTAATTAAAGTCATGATAACGTATACAGGGCTTTAAAACTATTAAAAAATATTAAATTAATCTTAAATTAAATACTCTTATTTGTATTGTATTTTTTTTCGACTTTTAATTAACTAAATTGTTCCGAAATAAAAATAATCAAGCCATTTTTTCCATGAAGTGTTAATCCACCAAGCGACACACCCGTATTCAAATAATAACCAAATCATTAATTTTAATTAATAAAATCAAGTCTATTATGTTCTTCGAAACATCTTAAACTGATATGAAGTAATTATTCATAATAACTAGAACTGAGGATGTTTATAATACAATTGTTATCGTATTTAAGTTATCGTTTTTCGTTCTGGTAAAGAAAATGTCAACTTTATACTTAAAGTACGATACGACTACACATATTAATCTTAATTGTATTTAAACAATTAAATGATAAAATTATTAGCATTTCTTGAATCTGCGTTTGGTAAATCACAAGATTTATGTCACTTTAATAGATTAATTAATTTTTAGGAGCAATACTATTAAATCCTGATACCTCGTTGGGTCATTTGATAGATATTTATAGATAATTGCTTAAAGTGATTTTATGATATTGCAGCTGATATACGATGTGCCAGCTCTGCGCTAGATGTAGTTTGGTATATTTGACTTCCATATTTGGATAATACTCTCCACGATAATAATGCATTTTTCTCTTTTCCATTCCTAACAAATGCACAACGGTGTTTCGGATCCTTTTAAGACATCCATAAGTTATAATTTGGTTATATATATATATATGAAGTAAAATGCGAACAGTAAATACAAACTTCGTTCCATCATATCCTTTCCGTATTAGAGGTTAGAGATATATCCACTGCTATTGCATTGCAGCCGCATAAATATATATAAGCCATCCAACGGGAGGTCGGCGAAGCCGCGTTCAGTGTTACATACTTCCTTTCGATCTGTCTTTTGCACAAACAGGTGCATGTCGATACACTGATGAGTCTAGTAGAGACGAAATTTGTACCTCTGCTGTATAACTATAGCGGGGTGGGCAAGCTTTGACTTTCTTGTCGATATGGTGGTACAAGTAGGCCATCATCTCGATGATGGTGGAATACGGTAAATTGTGCTCTGTAGCAATTTGTTCAAACTGTACAACCTCTAACACGGAAACGATATGATGGAACTAAGTATGCATTCACTGTTCGCATTTTACTTCTTTTATTCACGGAGTTGTATATAGTTGTACGTTTGCTGAATGTGATTTCAGCAAAACGGCATAATGTGGATATATATATATATATATATATATATATATATATATATATATATATATATATATGTATATATATGCCCAGCATATGAGAAAAATGTTTATCTTTTAATTTAATAGATTCATTTTATTACGAAAAAGTTCTGCATATCCCTAAATCGAAATAGGAAGCATCAAATCCGGTGAAAGTCTTATAGTATACGAGGAAGATTAAAAAATTTGAAATTGCTTTAAGAGTAAAATACCCCTCTTTTTTACTCTAAAAAGTTTTTTTGTAAAAAAGTGTTGTTTACAGTTAAGAGTTACATGCAATTATGAAATCTTGTTCACTTTCGACAAAAAATAAGGTTTAACCATTTTTCTGAATGACCGTGACTTGTTAAACAAAAGTTTCAGAAATGGAATGGCGTTCGAAAATAAAAACAGAAAAATGTCAAATATTTTTGGTTTGTTTTTTTTTTAATGTTTTTCTATATCCTAAATTGCAAACACTTAATTGTTATTACATTTTTTACTTTAAACAATACTGTTATAAAACCAAAATATTGATTGCAAAGAAACAAGAACAATATTATTTTATAAAACTGAAGTAACAAAAACAAAAAGAAACATTGAAACTGAAAACAACCAAACGTTTTTTTAAAGATGGTTTCCGAAATAAGGGCCATTTTCTCGAATGCAATATCGGCACAATTTTGTTATTTTTCCAATTATATTTAAAAGTATCACAGGTCTATTATGAAGAATTTGGAAGACTAAACCAATTGCCTCACGAAGTTCAGCTATAGATTAATGTCGTGTCTTATAGACTTGATTTTGTATAAAACCCCACAAAAAAAATCCAAAACAAAAAGATAGGGAGATCGTTGGGTCATCTTTCTAGCCCACTGGTACCTTTCCATCTTTGAGGAAAGTTATTGTCCAGAAATGGCCTTAACAGCCCGGAGTTGTGGCTCGTGGCACCGTCTTGTTGAAGATAAATGGAATTAAAATGAGCCAATGTAACATTTTCAACCAATTCAGGAATAATTTCTTTAAAGATTTTTAGGTAGCTACGTGCTGTGAGACCCCCTTTATACATCTTGTAAGTTATGCGTCGGGCCAAAATAACACACGACACATCAACTCCGAAGCGCCCTTGTTGTATCCTTTCGAAAATTAACTGGGGATTTTCTGCACACCAATGCCTCATGTTGTGACGATTAAGGAAAAATAACCTTCGTCAGATCAGATGACAAATCTGTCAAAAGATTCACTGGTGCGGATTTGTTCTAAATAACATTGACAAAACGTTACTCGGCACTCATCTCTGGGTTGTAAATGTTGCACTATTTTAAATTTATGTGGATGGTATTTATGCTTTTTCAAAATTCTTTCAGCGTCAAATTTTGCAACACCAACTGATTCCTCTATTTTTCTACATGATGATGAAGTTGTTGCTCCTGCGTAAAATAACACATTTGTTTCTTTTCTCTCACTATCTTCTTTGCCGTGTATTTTGGGACGCGGCTGAATAAATGATCAGTGTTCAACTAGATTTCTTTTTAAACGAGCAAATATGCCTGAAATGGGTTGCCTTCTTTCTGGAGACCTGAGATGAACAAAAACCATCGCCAGATATGAGAAGTTATCCTAATGAAAATGCTTTAAATACATTACCTATTCAAATATAATTTATAAGCTTCTTGGGGATTTGCATTAATTTGTATAAAACATACTAACATATCATACTTTTCATAATTATCATAAACGGCCAAAACGGTGAAGTTTTGTACATCTGCCTTTTGTTTCTTATAAATTGACCATGGCCTATTGTTACAAATAAAGTGAATTATTGGAAATATGGAATTCTGATCTTGTTTTTTAAAACAAAATAAACAGATTATATATTTTTGAAAAGTCTAAATTATACTTAATCAATATTTAAAATAATATATAGGGTATCCTATTTAAAAAATCATAAGTTTGGTTAATATAGCAAAAAATAAACTTTTAAAAAAAATTGACTGCGCCATTGAACTCTACGCAAAAACTCATTTTAAAAAATTATCGCAAGAGGGGAATACGAGATGTGCCTAAAAAACGAAGATTTTCAAAGTCACCCTGTAGATCAAAAATTAAGAGAGCCATGACAAAGTTGACACCGGAATCTTTCATTTCGTTAAAAGGTAGGAAACTGAAATGAAAACCGCAACACTCTATCTTTAATAACTCTAATCTCCCTTAAAAGTGTCGAACATGGGACAGCTCGTACGTAATACTTTATCTTTGTATCATCTCAAACAATATAACTTAATTTTTATTTATCAAATTAATTTTGAGGATAATTTAACTGATAACTTTAAATGGACAGTGGAAAAAGTGATAAATAAAACTTATTTACATTGACAATAATCACTTTACATTTCAACGTGTTCTCCTTCATTCTTCATACATTTTATAATTCTTGTGTTGACTTCTCTTGTTACATTCTCTAAAAAAGTAGGATCGGTTCGAGCGATACAGTGTCTAATAACATTTTCCAAATGGTTCGAATTACTGAAAGGCCGATATTTATATACTTGATTTTTTAATTATTTTCAGCAAAAAAGGCTATTGGATTAATGTCCGGTGATCTTGAAAGCCAATGATTTTCTGAAAATTGTCCAATCCATTTGTTGGGGAATTGTTGATCTAGCTATTCCCGTACCTGCGGCATTAAAATTTTCCCGAAAAAAATATGGCCCCGTTATCTGAGTATATAATATACTACACGAAACTTTAGTTTTACATGTATATTGATTATTAAATTGAATTATAAATACAGGGTTTTGGTCAGCCTATCATCTGCAGTTCTGGGAATTTACAATTCTGTTGCTTGTGAAGGTTGCTTCGTCCGTAAATAATATGCAATTTCCAAAATGTGAATCATCCTCCTTTTTCCCTTGAAACCAAAAGCGAAAGTCAATCCCAGCATTTAAACCCTTGTCTTGAAGCATATGGATAAATTTGGGTTTGTATAATAGGTACCTATCTTTTTTTTTTTAAGATTTCGTCTAGTCGGCTTCTCTGAAATACTTACTTCTTCTTTTTCCGCAGTGAACACTAAATACATTTTCTCGATCTAGTCATTACTAAAGTTTTAAATAAAAACTCTTCTGGATTTTTTCACAAACCAACACACACGGATACAACCATACATAGAACTTCATCTCACCCAGAACAACATAAATTAGCAGCTTACCATAGTATTATTCATCATCTTATTAGCGTTTTCTTATCTGAAGAGAACGTTAATAAAGAATTAAATTGGATTGAACAAGTAGCAGTTAACAAGAATTACCTACCATCAATAATCGATTCAAATTTTAACAAAAAAATTAAAAAGGAAAGCCATACAGTCACTTACCTCTTTAACATATTTTGGTAAATCAATTCAATCAAATTAAAACGTTTCTAAATAAAAAAGATATTGGGATAGCCTTTAAAACAAATAACTCAATAGGACAACACTTAAAAAATTATAAAACAAAAACAAATAAAAATAACTAGTCTGGAGTTTATAAACTTAAATGCGGAAATCATTTAATAGAAGAAAATAACCAATTAGAGGAAGATGTTCAAATTCTCCATGTAGAAAGGACAGGTTATTAACTGATTTTTTTTTAAGGCGGGAATCCACCTAACGAGCATTTAAAGTGAAAGGGAAAAACCACTTGTAACTATTTTCGAATATTTTCTGTCGTTTGTGAACACTGTGTTTTCACTGAATAACTGTTTGCAAATAAATGCTAAATTTGCCAACATTTATCGTTGTTCCACAGTGTGTGATTAGAACTGCCTACCTAGATTAGTTTAAACTCGCATATCCACTCAACCCTCACGACAGGTACAAATACTGCGAATTTATTTTGAAGTACCGAAAATGGTCGGAACACTGGCAGACATTCGAAAACATTTTTCCACAATGTTTGTTCGTACGCTATTTATGTTTCCACTGAAAATATTTTAAGATTGATTTCGTTTGCAAACATCTGCAAATGTTTGCAAATATTTTGTGCTTTTGGTGGATTCCCGCATTAGAAATTAATCGATTAAAAAACACAGGTGATCTGTTAAACGATCAAACAGTGTGGATTTCCCAGTCATTGTAATATGTAATAAGGTGTAAATTAAGGGTTTTGCATTCGTTCATTATTATAAACCTAGGCATAAGAATTTTTCATGTAACCAATATTTTGTCATTTACAATAAAACTTCTGAAGAAGCTACAGTGTTAACGAAACGCGTCAAATTTTTAGTTAAATATAATGGAAATTTGACAAATACTTGTTTTAAACTTGAATAATTTGGCAACAGTGTAACGTAGCGGGGTAGGGTTAGCGACGTTCGATAGTGGATCGATGCGGATTATTTGGTAAAAATGTGCGTTCATTATTGAAGCATATTTAAGAGCAACGACTCGTACACACGTCAATGTTAGGCGTGTGGAGGACGCATCAAGTAAAAATTTGGTCAAATTGTTGGTGAGGAGGTATAGAGAAACATCGGTAGCTGTAAATTTGAAATTCCGTGGTCGTTCAAGGCCTGTGACTGCTTCTGAGAATGTTGAGGCTATGTGTGCTGCGATATATACAAATCCAAGTGGATTTGTTCGTAAAACATCACAAGTGGTGCGAATGCACAAATCATCTTTTCACACAATTTTGAGAAGGGATTTGAAGTTTCGTCCATACAAATTTTAAATAGTGTAAGAACTAAACCCAAATGACTTTAGAAACCGAAACAATGATAGACCGTTGTTTTTGCAAACGACCGAATTAACAATATTCTGTTCAGTGACGACCGCACTTTCATCTTTAAGGCGCAGTTAATAGGCAAAATTGTCGCTGTTGGGCACCAGATAATCCAAGGCAAAACACGAAAGACCCCTACATAGCCCAAAAGTAACTGTGTGGTGTGCGATGGCGGCTTCAGGAATTCTCGGTCTGAAATTTTTTGAGAACCGACGCGGCGTAGTTCAGTCTGTAAATAGTGATTTTTATTGTGTGATGTTTCGGGAGTTTCTGGTACTTTAGCATTTGCTGGCTTTGATCAGGAGACATGGTTTCAGCAAGATTGGTTCACCATATATAAAGCCTGAGCGTCTAGGGAAGTCGTTTGAGAATTATTCTTGGAAAAGGTCATCTCTCGTTTTGGAGACCTGAACTGGCCAGCTAGGCCTCCCGATCTCGCCACGTTGGACATTTTTTGTGGGGATATCTCAAAAGCAAAGTTTATGTTAACGTTTTTAACGACATTAACACGGCATTGCAAGAGTAATTGCACCGAAATGGAAGGCATCTTGACAATATGATTTTTAAAACATAAAATCGGCCTGTATTGTGTGTATTTTTGCATTGATAAATTAATTTTAAAACTTCAAGCAAAGGGTCTAGCCGATTAAGAGGGTTGAAACAGCCCTTCGGTAATAAAAAAATATAAAACATCTGGTTGTTCTACATTAGAAAGTACCCACACAAAAAATCTTTAGCTACTTTTATCATCACATAACCTCAAAAAAAAATTAACACGTCTTTTTTCGTTTTTCCGCGATATCTTCGGTTCTAATAATCGTAGAAACTTCTTTTTTTTATTTTGTAGGTTTTTTTTTATTGCTTACAAGAAGATTATAAGCATTATAAGCAAGATTTTTAATACGTTAATTATTGCTTTACTGTTTAAAATAGTAATAATACTTCTTAATACTTACGTGTATATTTAACGAAAAAAACTTTTTCATGAACTGAAATGATTTATTTCTATGTTATTTTGTATTTAAAAAAAAAATACAAGGTACGACCAAGTATTTGAAATTAAAAAATAACCTAAAATTGTCTTAGCGTTGTCTTAATCTTGTCTTAATCATGCCTTCAAGGGAAAAAACGATCATTAAATAATACAAAATAGTTGAAAATGGCTTCATCAAATATATATATATATATATATATATATATATATATATATATATATATATATATATATATATATATATATATATACATATATATATATATATATATATATATATATATATATATATATATATATATATATATATATATTTAGTTGGTTATTTTCTTGGGAATATGGATCATTTTTATATTGAAACTACATATATAAAGTAGTCATACTTATTGTATATATATTTTTATTTTTCAGGACGTTTCGATTCTTTCGAATCTTTTTCAACTGAGGGTTTCGGCGGATGCTACAAAAATGTACATTTTTAATATTATTATATATGGAATAAGAGGTTAAAAACTTACCATTAAGAACAGAGATTTTTTAATTAAACACAAATTAATTACATCACAAACCAATTATAATCACATACTCTTTTGTATATTAACTTACAAAAGTATTTTTAAAAGTCCAGCTAGAAGAATGGACACTACATTTTTAACCCTATAACTGCCTTGACTTGACTGAATGTGGAACCCAGATGGTGTAGGTTTTAGGTATTTTAAGTGGCGTAAAAAGTTTGGGTCTTTTAATTGAAGTGATATCTTTCTGAAAAAATATCGTGATTCAATTTAGAAAAATTGAAAGCGGAGAATTATTCTTATTTATTGTTTTATTTATTTTAGAAATTCCCTTATATTGGTTTATTTTAATATGTTGAAATAAATTTGATTTAGATTATTGATGTCTGTTTTATCGTTTACGGCCTCCGGATTTTTTTTATTGCGATCATTTCGTAAAATTATCGTTTTCAAGATTTTTGTATTTTCATAATCAAAGGTGTGTTTGTGTTTCATTTCGTGTTTTTTAGGGCTGTAATATTTTTTTTATCATATTTATGTCATTTAGACGATTTTGCAGATACTGACTAGTTTGGCCGATATAATTCGATGGACAATCCTTGCAGGGTATTTGGTAGACAACATTTTTTGTTTTTTGGAATGTCACTTTTTAATTTGCTGAAATTGCTTTTAAGCAAATAATGGTCCTTATGACTAGTGGTTATATTATGTTTTTTAAAAAAGTGCGAAAGTTTTCGGAAAGTTTTAGTATGTATGGCAAGGAAAGATATTGTTTTTTGGTTTTATTGTCTTCTAAATTTTCTGTTTTAGTTTTTCCATGTTTGTATTTTTCTAGCCTTTCTTTAAAAATTTTACTAATTAGTTTTTTTGGGTAAGAGTTTGACATAAGGAACTTTTTTGCATTTTTAAAGCAGTTGTTTCTAAATTCGGGACTACTAAGGATGATGGCTCTATCGGATATTCCAATTATTACTGATTTTTTTTGGGCCATGTGGTGTTGGGAATTTTAGTTGAGGTAGCGACCAGACCATGTAGATTTTGTGTACCACTCAGTTAGTATTGTATTATTTTTGTGATGCAACGTCATATCTAGGAAGTTTATGTGGTTATTATTTTCAAATTCTATGGTAAATTGTAATTTTTCATGATAGCTGTTAAATTTGTTTAAGATATATGAATCTTGATTTTTTGATATAGCAGTTATGCAATCATCTACATATCTATAAAAGAGTGGTAGTTTGAATTTTAAAATGTTGATAACTTCAGTTTCTAGGTCTTCTAACACTAATTGAGCAATAACACTCGATATGGATGCACCCATCGCGCAACCCTCAATTTGCTTAAAGAATAAATTTTTGTATTGGAAGTATGTAGAAGTTAAGCAGATTTCTACAGCTTCGAGAAAATCATCTAATGGTATATCAGTGTATTTCTTTATTTCTGACTCTTTTTAACCGACTTCTATAAGGAGGTTCTCAATTCGTCGACTATGTATTTTTTTTATATATGTACACCGATTATTCCGGAACGGCTACACCTATTTGAATGAATTTTTTTACGTTATCTAAAGGAAGTTGCTGTGGTGGTACCATATTTTTTTAGATGATATTGGTGCAGTAAAATCCAAGATGGCGCTTACAATATGGCAGCCAAAAAAATTAATTTTGTCCGATTTTCTCCAAAATTGGTATGGAGGAATTTTCGGTGTTGTACCCAAAGAATCGGAAATTATTTTAAAAAATTCAAAATGGCGGATCCAATATGGCGGACAAAAAAATTTAAATTAGTCCGATTTTCTCCGAAATTGGTATAGGGGAGTTTTCGAGGTTGCACATAATGAATCTGATATTACTTTTAAAAAATTCAATATGGCGGATCCAATATGGCGGACGAAAAAAATCAATTATGTCCGATTTTTACCAAAATTGGTAAGGAGGAGTTTACGAGGTAGCATATGACGAATCTAAAATAATTTTTAAAAAATTCAATATGGCGGATCCAATATGGCGGACGAAAAAATCAATTTTATCCGATTTTCTCCAAAATTGGTATGGGGCAATTTTCGGAGTCGCATATGACGAATCTAAAATAGTTTTTAAAAAATTCAATATGGCGGATCCAATATGGACGACAAAAAAATTAATTTTGTCCGATTTTCTCCAAAATTGATACGGGGGAGTTTTCGGAGTCGCATATGACGAATCTAAAATAATTTTTAAAAAATTCAAATTGGCGGATTGAATATGGCCGACAAAAAAATCGTTTTTGTCTGATTTTCTCCAAAATTGGTACGGGGGAGTTTTCGGAGTCGCATATGACGAATCTAAAATAATTTTGAAAAAATTCAATATGGCGGATCCAATATAATTGGTATGGGGAAGTTTTCGGGGCCTCACATAAAGAATCTGAAATTATTTTAAAAAACTCAATATGGCGGACAAAAAAATCAATTTTGTCCGATTTTCACCAAAATTGGTACGGGAGAGTTTTCGAGGTCACACACGACGAATCTAAAATTATTTAAAAAAAATTCAATATGGCGTATCCAATATGGTGGATAAAAAATTAATTTATTTTCTTTAAATATCGAAATTGGATGGTTTTAGGGCCTATATTACCAATCTAAAATTAATTTGAAATTTAAGATAGTGGATTTTCTATGAAAGACTAAATATTCGTTTCACCCAATTTGATTGGTATTTGTAAAACACTAAGAAATAAAGAATTTTTAGTGGTTCATTTTAGGGTGATTTACAACTTTGGATAAAATGGGTACTTTTTTGCCAGTTTGGAGTCATTGCGAGGTACACGAATCTCGATTAGTACTTAGTTCAGTTTTATATAAATTTTATGAATTATGAATATCATAATGAATTCTAAAATTAAAAATAGAAAAATAAAATTTTTTTAAAAAAATTGAACCGACTTCTAAAAGTGCGCTAAAAAGTGAAAAATAACCATTAATTTTTATATGAAATTGAACTTTTTGAAGTCGGTGCCAAATTATTTGTACACGAAATAAATATCTACTAATATATACAAATTATGGTAAGAAAGCAACTACAAATAAAGTAGTTTTAATCTGTTTATGCGAATCACGTTTTGTCAGGTATTAGTTTGGCGCCGACTTCAAAAAGTTCAATTTCATATAAAAATTAATGGTTATTTTTCACTTTTTAGCGCACTTTTAGAAGTCGGTTCAATTTAAAAAAAAAAAAATTATTTCTGATTATGTTTAAAGACACATTTTTTGGTATATTTGTGTAGAGAGATACAACGTCGAATGAGATCAACAAGTGATTTTCTGGGATTTTAACCTTTTGTATTTTTTTTTAAAGCTTCATGAGTCTTTAATGTAAAAATTATTTTGGCCAGTGACTTGCATAAAAATATATATACAATAAGTATGACTACTTTATATATGTAGTTTCAGTATAAAAATGAACCATATTCCCAAGAAAATAACCAACTAAAAATATATTTAATGGTGCAAGAAAAATTAATTCCCATATTATATATATATATATATATATATATATATATATATATATATATATATATATGTATATATATATATATATATATATATATATATATATATATATATATATATATATATTAGAGAGTTCTAAGACAACTGAGGATTTTTTACAAGAAAATTCCTTACGTCAAAACTCGATAAAAATGCGAATAAATGCCGTTTCTCACCAAAAATCTAAAAAGTTAATGTATATAGTTTAGCGTCTAAAAAACAACATATTTCTTTTTCAGCCTTAATATTGTTCTAGTTTTTATTTTATTGAATTTAACAATTTAAAATGAAAAAACAAGAAGTTTCTACGGTGATTAGAACCGAAGATATCGTCAAAAAACGAAAAAGATGTTTTAATTTTTTTTGAGGTTATGTGGTGATAAAAGTGGCTAAAATTTTTTTGTGTGGGTACTTTTTAATGTAGAACAACCGGGTGTTTTAATTTTTTTATTATCGAGGGGCAGTTTTGACCTTCTTAAGCGGCTTGACTCGTTTTATTAGCCTTTTAAAAGGGAAATTCATTCCTGCGCAACACCCTACTTACCTTATGAAATAAAATTCATTTCTGGATCCCAATGATGTATCTAGGTTTTATCGCTTATGGTTAAGTAAGAATCTGAATTCAAGTATTCCAAATAATTTTGAAATATGAGCGTATTTATCCCATTTAAAATATTTTTTCTCTTTCGTACCTTCAATAAGCATAGAAATTAAATCAAAATAATTTGTTTGGCAATCAATTCAATAAACGCAAGTTTATTTTGGTTCAAATTACTAAATAGTAATAAATATTTGAATAAAGATCTTTATTATACCGTTTTCCCCGATAACATAAATTCCAAAGCTTTTATATGCCGACTTAAAAATTTGATGCCTACAGCGATTCTCAGCTGGATCCTTGTTGGAAGCAGCAAGGTCGATAAAGTTATAAATAATGATGCGTTTGATGAATAGCGTCTTAGGCAATCTAATTTATAATTCTTTCACCATGTTAACAAACTTTCTCATGTCTTTTTTTTCCTTTTGAAGATGCTTTATCAATCTTATATTTTAAACTGAATTTTAAACCTGCGGCGATTCGAGAAAATTTTCACGTCGTACTTGTTAAGAAATGGTTCAGTATTGCAAGGAATGAAATATTTTGATACAGTTTGCAGAGTTCTTTAAGATATTTTATAAAAGTATGTCTAAGCTAGATTTATGATGAAGGGGATAAAAACTAAAAATAATTATTGGTTGAGTGGTTCAAAAAAAATTTCACCCCAAAGTTGGGCGAGCTGAATAAGGGCATGATATTGTTATATTTCTTATATCTAAGACAAGCCATTTTGGAGATATCTTACTATAATTGAAACTGTAGAACAAAATTTAATAAGAGTGCCTGCCTGCACATTCAATTACAATGGTTTGTTAGTAAAATCATTACAATTTATTATAAGATAAAAATGATCTCTAAAATTTATACAAGGTTGATAAAAACTTGACTCTTGATTTTTATTATCGGTAAAGCCTAGTGACTTTCTTATTGTAAATGGAACACTCTACATTTAATATCAAATTTACATCTTAATTTTGAAGAACGTTTTGAAAAAGAGACAGAGACGTAGCTGGCGTTTTTATTACTTACAATACAAAGAAACATCTAAAAGCACTCCGGAGCAAGAGAAAATGAATAGAGATAAATAATTTCATAGTGCAGATATATGAATCCGTTGTTGTCTCTCATAAAGCTCTAGTAACGAGACTTTGCTATAGAACACAATTTATCCTATTCCCACCGCCATCGAGATAATGGCCTACCTGTGGCTTCGCCGACCTCCCGACGGGTGGCCTATATATGTTTATGCGGCTTTCACGGATTCCTCCATGTGAGATGCAATAGCATTGGATATATCCACATTATGCCACTCTCGCCCACCAACTCCGTACAGTCGTACTACTACGTCAGCTGCCCTACAGCACTACAACGGCATAATGTGGATATATCCACTGCTATTGCATCTCACACGGAGGGATCCGTGAAAGCCGCATAAACATATATATATATATATATATATATATATATATATATATATATATATATTTATATATATATATATATACATATATATATATATATATATATATATATATATATATATATATATATATTTATATATATATATATATACATATATATATATATATATATATATATATATATATATATATATATATATATATATAAATGTATATGTAGATATATAGTTCGCCCACAGACGCCGTACAGTCTACGTCAGCTGCCCTACAGCAGTCCTGAGAAGGATTCAGCACACATACTGATTGTGCAGCCGTTCCTTGTGAGATTGTTCAGTATGTCCTTGCACTCAGACAGACTCCCGAAGTTACGACAGTAGACTTCAGTGCCATCATCACAGCCCTTCTCTTTTAGCATTTTTATGCAATTCCTGTTTAAACCACACTCTAGATTAGCATAAATTTCCAATGTAGAGATTGTCGCGCATATATATATATATATATATATATATATATATATATATATATATATATTTATATATATATATATATATATATATATATATATTTATATATATATATATATATATATATATATATATATATATATATATATATATATATATATATATATATATATATATATAGGCACGGATCCAAGAGGGGGGGGCGGTGGGGGCGATCGCCCCCCCAAGAGCTTTGAGTTCAGAAAAATAGACCCGATTTTGCCTCTTATACTATAGAACTAGAGAAAGTAATAAATCATTTTTTTACCCTTTTTTTCTTCGTAAACTACCTGTGTTCTTTAGTCCGGTGTGTTTGGCAAAATCTGTTAGACACATATGTTTTTCATAGGAATGGGTTACAAATTTTGTAATCAAAAGTACCGGTCTATAATAATGGACCATTGGGGTTGGATAACAATCGATATTTGGAAGTGTGAAGTGTTCAAAAGGATTTTAATCCTTGTCATTGGCGTCGGGAAAAGGTTTATTTTATCACTAAGTATTTTTGGCATAGACTATTATTTCAGTAATAATCTTAAAGTAAAAAGTTTCTATAATATTATTTTATTTCTTATGATTTCTTAATAATTCACTTACATTACAAAATGTAGATAATTTTGACATATTTATCACAAACCACAACTGTATTTATATTATTTTTAATTTTGGACTAGAAAAAGTTTTAGGCACATTCAGACTCAAACGTAGCCTTATTCTCTCAAAGATTCTAAGTTATAATTTAAATACTTACAAAATACCTGTTGTCAAAAATACAAGAAGTTAAACATATACAAAAAAATAAATTCATCCATATAATATTAAAATTTTTTTGGGGCTATAGGTCATTTTATTAATTAAAAACATTTTTAGGACATTTGACGTTTCAGTTTATTTATTTCTTAAACCATCTGCAGAATTACAATTAAATACTAAAAAGTGATTTAAATATAATTAATTTTTATATGTTACAGTTAAAATTAGACCTACTTATTTCTATTTCTATTGCACTATCTTAATTTAATTTACTTTATTATATGGAAATCCGATAGCCAAAAAAAAAATAGACGTGTTAATTCTACATAAGAAAAAGACACAAATATAATGATAAAATAATAAAAAAAATTACGGCTAAATGGAATTAAATATATAAAATTAAACAATGGGACACACTAAAATAAAAATATATAAAAAAATTAAAAAATATGTAAACAACATTAAACAATTAACAAAAACAAAAATTTAAATAATAAATTGTGTTTACACTGGTAAACATGACGTATCTAATTCGTAATAAAAGTCAATGAAGCTATCCTCGCTTAAATTAATTAAAATTAGTTCTTCTATCTCACCGATCATGAGATCGAGTTTCCACATTTTGTTTGATTCTTTTATTATATGGATTTTTCCAATTTTCCGCAGTAACTTCATTCAAAAAAATCTTTCAAAAGCTCAGTTAAATTACTAATTTTGTTAGTTGTGTTATTTCTAGCAACTCTATCTTTTATTTGAGATAGATATTTCCTTCTCCAACGGACAGTTTCCGGACGATCTATAAGAATAGATTTCCTATCTGTTATTTCCCAGCAAAATTAAGTCCTCTAAGCAATTTCCAGAGCTCAGTTCTTTTAATTTCAGGTAAATCGTATTCTTCATTGATTTTAGTTACCATTTTGTCGCCGGTTGAGATCTGAGGTTTTTCGTCTGCCTGTGATCGAATGTAGCTTGGGAGTAATTCAATTCCAGTCGTTTTTTTCTCCTTCAGTATTCGGTACATAATGGATTTTCCAATTGATATCTTAATGCAACATAAAAATTCATCTTAATAAGTTTTTCGTTGCGGAAAAAATGCCTTAGTTTAAACGATTTTGGAATAAATATAGTGGTGGAAGCGATATCTTCTGGGTATCTCACTAATCTCAAATAATATATAAAAACAAGTGCAAACCAGATAAATCAAGGACACACTGTATGCTGCTGGCACCCCCCCCCCCCTCTACAAGAGCTTCAAATTCAGAAAAATAGACCCGACCCTGTCTTTTACACTAGAAATTGGAATGTTTCTAATGTCTCCCCCTTCCCGTTGACAAATTGCGTTCGCTTGCTAAACTACTTTTGTGATATCACCCCCCCCCCCCCCCAAAAAAAAGAAGAGGCTGAATCCGCCCCTATATATATATATATATATATATATATATATATATATATATATATATATATATATATATATATATATATATCAACCCGACACCTCCTCTGTCCAGAACAGTTTCGATGCAAATTAGGCCTACGACGGCTTAAACCACCGGACTATTTTGGTAATTCAAAATGGCGGACTCAATATGGCAATGAAAGTACTAGTGAGTTGGCAATTATTATGTTTTTTCACTGATATGAAAAAATGGAAAATTTATGTTCTGATTCTGTTTAAATGTAAGGGTTAAACTAACGTCTGAAGGTCATTTGAAGGTAAAGAGTCTTCTCAGGATTTACTATATCGTTTTATAAGTCTAAGGAGTTGTTGATCACGATTATGGGGCTAAATTCAGAAGATAGGCCCCTATTTGGAAAGTGGGAACTCTAATTAGGGCCAGTTTTTGAATCCACTCGAAAAATGGTGAAAACATAGCCTGAGGTTTATTTGTAAGTTAGGTGTTTTATGACGAACCATTGCACACTTGTGTATTTTACCGTAATCTCACAGCTTTTAGTTTTCTCATGTAATCTACGTATTTGTCATATCACAAAGCGCCTATGCTTCAACTGCAACCGTTTTTTAAATTTTTCTCACTTAAAAATAAACCAATTCGCTTATGTAATAACTCATATTAAAGATTTTTTAAAATTATTTACTGGTTTTGTATGAAGTACTATAATTGAGTCATTAGTTTTCATTCAAGAAACGAAAAATAAAACGAAAATCACGTTTTGACTACTTTTGAACATCGGTTAAGACATAATAAAAAAAAGTTTAGTAGCACAATTCAAAAAATGACTTTTTATTTTGCTGCATACTGGTGTATTGTGCTGATTGCCTAAAAAACCACATCTGTTTTTACCGATCTCCATTTTTATTGTTGTAGATTTTAAAGTTGTAAATTTAGTTCGACATAAAAGAATCTACCTCTGTAAAACAAGCAGGTACTAGGTTTATTTGTTCTAGAACATTCAAAACATAATCAAATTATTTTTCTTTACGGTATTCAGTAACGTATAATTTAAAATCAATCCTACTTTATATTCTGCAAGCCCGCTCGGCGAAGCGACGCTATTGGTGATTGAATGTATCAATATTGTTATAAAATTGGATATATCCTGCCTAATCTGATTACTGGATATTTACATGCGCCATATTCGATGTTATCGGTACAAAGACCTATATATTTTTTTAAATATCGGTGGAAATGTATATAATGCATCTATAATTCCTACTGATAGCTTGGTAAAATTAGCTTTTTTAAAATATGTTGACATCTAGTGTGTGTAGTGGAGCACATTTGTATCTGTGCACTGTGCATTGGTGGCTCGAATCAACTAAATTAAATTTAAATCCCGGAAAACCACATTTTATGACCTTCTCCCCAACAAGAGTAGATCAACCGGAGTTGGAATATTTAAAAATTCATTGACCACTTGTGACAAAAGAAACATAAATGGCAACTGTCTTAAAATAAAAAAAAAACAATAAAATGATGAAAATACAAAACAAACCCAACAGAATACAAGCAATTCAATAAAACTATTAGGAAAAATTGCAGAAAGGCTAAAAAAATTAGATATTAGCAAAGTGTCAACAAATTGAACAACTTCAGGAAATTACTGGTAGACACAGAAAGCCACAAGAAGCAATCTTCGAAATATTTAAATAAATAAAAACAAAAGCCTAGACTTGATAACGTCACTATTCAATGAGATGCATAACTCCCGCAAAATACCACCAGACTGGCTAAAGTCAACATTCATAACAATACCAAAAAAAACCTAACTCCTCACAATGCGATGACTACCGGATAATAAGTCTGATATCCTTACAACGTTTCTCAGAATCATCCATATACGAATTTATAAGAATTGAGAATATCAGATGGATGACGTTCAGTTCGGATTTCGTAACGGACTGGGAACGAGAAAGGCTCTTTTTTTCCTAAATATGCTGACACAGCGATGCAGAGACGGGAATGTGGATATATATGCATGTTTTATAGACTATCGAAAGGCGTTTGACTGCGTTAACCATCAAAAGGTGATGGAAATTGTGAGAACAACCGAGGTTGACGAACAAGACCTACGCATTAGTTCAGAACTTCATTGGCACCAAACGGCAACAGTCGAGATAGAGCAAACAACATCGGAAGATATTCTGATTAGGCGAGGAATCCGGCAGGGTTGCGTCTTGTCTCCGCTCCTGCGTAATGTGCATTCGGAGTCTGTATTTAGAGAAACATTAGACAGTGCCCAAGGCTGATTCAAGATCGACGGAACTATAATAATCAAGATTAGGATACCGTCCTAATAGCAAACAACATACAAGAGCTACAGAATATTATAAATTCCGTGGTTCGGCATAGCGAAATGTTCCGCTTACATCAAAATGTCTCCAAGACCAAAATACTAGTCTTCTTAAAGACGCCAATAAAAGTAAATCTACATGTCAAAGGACAACCAATAGAACAGGTAACAGCAATAAAATACCTGGGGACTAATATCAATAACCAGTGTAACCCGAAAAAAGAAATATTGTTGAGGATCGAATAAGCGAAGAAAACACTCATGAGTATGAAAATATTTTTTACAAGATCAAATCTTAGTCTAGAGCTCAGAATCTGGATGATTAGATGTTACGTTTTCCCTGTCTTACTACATGGATGCAAAAGTAGGACAATGGACCCACAAACAGAAATTAGAGTAGAGGTCTTGGAAATGTACATATATAGATGGATGCTGCAAGTTTCATGGGTGCAGAAGATCACTAACGCATGGGTAAACAAAAAACTGCTAAACACCATCAAAGAGAAAGATACAATATCTGGACTATGTGCTGAGAAGTGAGAGATACGAGTTACTCCGACTCATAATAGAGGGTAAAGTACAGGGTAAAAGATTAGTAGGAAGACCTCAAAACTGATGACTAAAGGATTTGAGATGGTTCGACCGCTCATCTACAGAAATATGTCTTGCTGCAGTTCCCAAAACTACAATTGCCATTTGGATCGCCAACGTTCGGAAAAAGGAGAGGGCGCAATAAGAAGAAGAAGAATAAAATTAAATATTTGTGTGTTATTGTTGATATTGTATATATCTATCTATCTTTAACAGTGTCAAACGACTACATATCTGCAGTATATTCCCACCTAAACATTGTTCTTCCTCGAATGGAAAGAGAGGTCCTTCAAGTGAGGCTATACAGCCTCACCCCTTCAACAGTTCTCGTATAGGTGCAAACATCGGTCACTGGTGCCATTGGGAAGGAAATGTATGACCATTTGCGACCATCCATGCCAGCGGTAGATGAAAACACCGATATAGAAGACATCCAATACTCAAGCTCCAAATTTTCGTAAGCCTGTGCAAAGCTTGATTTTGCCTTCCGCAGGTAGGATCGGAGCAATGTATTGTTTTTATTTTTTAATATAATGCCCCAATACTTTTCCGGTAGTACAGCTGACCAGCAGCATCCGGGAGCCAGCTGGGTAAAATAAAAGTGCGCTTCGCTATCAAGGGAGGATCGGGCATTGTATTAAAAAATATAAATATTACATCGCTCCGATCTTACAGGCGGATGGCAAAGTCAAGCTTTGCACAGACGCACGGAGATTTGGTGCTTGGGTATTGAATGTCTTCTATATCGGTGCTTTCATTCTACAGCTGGCATGGGTGATCGTGAATGTTCATACGTTTTCCACACAATAACGCCAATAACCGATGTTTGCACCTGCATAAGAACCGTTGGAGGGATGAGGCCGTATAATCTCACTTGAAGTAATTCTCTTTTCGAACATGTACTTTATTTAACTAAAAAATTTAAAAAATGTTTTATAGATTCTTGCAATCATGTCTGTGGTGTTAAAGACATATAATCACAATCTAATTTGCGACCTCCTAAAATGTACGGATGTTTCGTCCCGATATCGAAGGTGGACTCATCAGTGGGATTCACCGGTATATTTCCCATACATCCTTCTTGAACTTTCTACAAACTTGGACCTCTAATTAAGTCCAGTTTTGCCGGAAAGCGGTAGTAAGATGTTAGTTCCACAACATGCCCCCCTAAGGCATCTGCCTTCGGACTTTGACCGTCATAGAAAGTCCAAGCGGTAAGAAAGCACAGGCCTAATCAGGGAAATGTGGAACGGACATCCTAGGTGGTCTTTCCAAGTTCGGGCCAGCCTTAATCAAAGCCAACGCCGTCTCTGCTCGGGCACCATGTTGCAATCATGTCTGTGGCGTTAAAGGCATATTCTCACAATCTAATTTGCGACCACCTAAAATGTACGGATGTTTCGTCCCAATACTGGTGGTGGGCTAATCACTGGGATCCACCGGTATCTTTCCCAGACATCCTTCCACAAACTTGGGCCTCTATTTAAGTCCAGTTTTGCCGGAAAGCGGTGGTAAGATGTTAATTCCACAACAATATTTGTTCAGGTCAGAGATATTTTAAGAAAAAATTTAATTCTCATATATTATTCATGGGTTGAAATTATTTTAAGATATGCCATTATTACATGTGGCGGATTATACGACAGAAATCAAAAAATCTTAGCTTGTCAAAACATTTGATATTCTTAACACAAGTATGCATTATTATGTCTTACTTATTTGCCAAAAATCAAAGATTTCACAAAATTATTCGACAAGAATATAAATGTAAAGGAACAAATCTGCTTACGCAAATATCATAACTCACTTTGCTGTAGATTTGTTACATACTTTGTACCAAAAATATAAAATATCTTGATATTAATTTTGAAAAATGTTGGGAAGATTAAATAAATCAATAAAGTACGTTGTAACTCAGAGAACGGAACTTTTCTCAAGGTTGTTTTCTAACTAATGGATTGTTTCTCTTTTTGTTTGCTTTGTTTCTGTTTGAAGCATGGACATTCGAGTATTGTTCCTTTATCTCCAGTAAACTTCCACCCACAAACTAATTTTCAATATAGGCCGGATCTCTTCCCTCAGGCTGAAGTTAGAAGAAAATATTAACTGTTTAAAACATATATTGTTATATCTATGAACATATGAAAGTTTAGAGTGGAATAAATTCCACCAATTTAAATCTTTTACTAATATTCTCCTTTAATATTTTCTTGTGTACAAGTTTTCTTATTTTAAAATTAAAAGATGACAATTTTTCATACATACATAGTGAACTTTTTGAAAGTTACATTATATTTATCTGCATCCTTTATCTACAAAATTACAATTTTTTATATAGAAATATAACACAGTAATTATTTTATATACTTATTCCATTCATATTTTTAAGTTAATGCTTAACCTTAAGAAAAATAAATAGATTTTATTATAGTCTTAAAATTAAAGAAATGATATAAAGGTTAAAACAGTGAACACTATAAAATAGTACATCCCTTAAAGTAGCTTTGTACGTGTGTTTAAAATCAATTCAATTATTACAACTTGGTATGCAATTGATATGGGTAGACTACTTTTATAAACAGCAAAAAATAGGAAAAAATATTATTTTTTTAACAACGTTCTAAGTACTATTTTATCGTTTTCGCTGTTTTAAACATTGTATCGTTTAATTTTAAGACCATTATAAAATGTATTTATATTTACTAATTTAATAATTAGCTTAAAAATATGAATATAATAATTATATAAAACAATTACTGTGATTTATTTTTATATAAAAAAAACTTGGCTCTTAGTAATCCGGTAAAACGTTTTTATCTGTTTGAGGGTAGAAAAGCACCTGTCTGCTTCAGCTGATGCCGTTGGAATAGTAACTAAAATTTTTAAAAGTTTTAGAACTTTACTATATGTCTCACTTAGCTCAATATTTTGCGAAAGATAGTCATAAAGTACAAGAAGTTCCAAAATTGATCTAAATTCTTCAGTTTCATATATGACGGTTAGTTCTGTACGGAGTTTTTTTTTTCAATAAAAAAGGGGTAAATTTTAATCGCATTCTTAAATTTTTGTTTTGGAAACATCGATTTTATATCGTTTTGAAGTAGGTGGAGATAGCTCAATGTCGTTTGAGGTAATATTACTTCTAATTTCTGTTGATTTTGATTCAAATCATAATATATTTTTATTCGCGATAACAGCGCAATTTGTCTTGTTTGAGATATACCAAATAACAAATCAACTTAAGACATTATTTTGTAAAATAAATTTAACTATGACAGGACACTCTTGCTTTTCAGAATTTTGACATACCTTGATGATTGGTTCGTGGTACTAAAGTTTCTACTGTCATCTAAGATTTTTTAATTGTCTCTAGAATACTGTTTTTGTATTCGAAAACGGTACAACTCTAAAATTAAAATTGCATATCGTTGGAGCCAAACGAGGTAAGCATTTGTTAACAATTTAATCTGGTATTGCGGTTCTTTAAGGACTATTTGAAAAAAAGAACAAATCTTTTGTAAATTGGAACAAAATATGCGGACATTTTTAATGGCGGATGCAGCGTTTAACATTACCAAATTTAAATGATGTGTATAAAAATGCGCGTAAGGAGCATGTTCAAAGTTGTTTCTTTATAATTGCTTACACCCCATTCGACGAGTCGCTCACGTTTTGTAGAAAATAAAAACTCTCACTTGGTTTTACTTACACATTGAGGAAGATATAAAGCAGGAACTGCATTATATTTAATTGCTTTTCTAGAATCTCTTACAAGAGATTCTTGAAGATGTCTAACACATAAATTCCTTCGTAACTCGGATTTCTTTGAATTTGGAAACTGAAATCGGCACTTAATTTTGGAAATTTTTTTTTTCTCGCCACACATTTTTGACCTCTTTAAAACGTATCAAAGTAAAAACATAGTCACTTTCACAAAAATTAATATACCGGTACAGTAGATGTCACGCATAAAAATACTGGCACAGTAGATACCACGGTTGCATTCTAACCTGGTGTACTGCTGCTTGAAGAAGAAACCTTTACATGATACTGCCGGCGCCCCGTACGACTGGAAGCAAAAATTCAAATACTCATCCATTGGGGTGCATAAGAGAAATTTTTCTAGTATAGGGACATAAGAGAAATTTTTCTAGTATAGGGATATTTTGTAGGTTTACAAGTCGACTTGCAACCTGCATGAAGCTTATGAGACGAAATTAATTTCCGCGTCTTAGCCAGGCAACTCCATATACGTTCAAATGGATTAGCTTGGATTGCATTAAAATTGCACACCAGCAAAGTGATAACGTTTCTAGGCGTAATACTGTACAGAGAAATTATTAATGATATATTTAGGAGAAGTAAGTTAAATTAGTTCAATAATTGACTGATGTTCGCGTATAATCTAGGTAAAAATTCATTTAGATTTAATCATCATTAGAAACTAAAAAAATATTTGCGCTTATACTTATTATTATGTTTTATTTTAATTTATATTTTTTTGGGGGTTGCGCAAACCTGCGAACCTAAGGAAAATCCGCTACTGATCTAGTTATTAAAATGAAAGTCATTCACTTCGATGTTTTTCAAATATTGGAAGATCAGCACCAATACATATTTTGGGACAATCAAATTTAGATTATGTAAAAAGTAGCAAAAAATTTATATTTGTAGATAAAAATGAAAATCGTATTCAAGCGATATTTCAATATAGTTTACTATTTCTTGTAACTTTGTTACTAACTTCATATTGAAGAAAATATTTCTGTATTAATTAAATATTTCGCATTATACAATCTTTTTGCCTAAATATGGAGCCCAAACAGGGTCAAACAATAGAACCGAAAAAATAACTTATTTCACACCGTTTTCAAAATAAAAAATCTTATCCTCAAATTTGGTTTAAAGTTTTGTAGATCACTTTAAAAATTAAAAAAAAAAAATTAACTAGAAAAAGTTCAAAAAAAAATATTTGGTGAAATAGATCAATCCTATATTTTACGTAACACTGAACAAGATCCTAAAATACTCGATCGAACTTCATCCAAATAAATTGAAAATTACTCCCACAAGCCGGTTACCGCTCAAACTGTTCGAAACGTCTTAACAAAGCACAATATTCATGGCAGAGTGGCTCGAAAAAAGTCCTGAATTTATATAGGAAACAAACTTAAACGACTGACATTTGCCAGGGAGTACAGAAATTCTCATTCTGGAAAAACGTAATTTTTACAGATGAGAATAAATTTAATATTCTTAGGTGGAGAAAACAGAATGAATTTAAAAGAGAGAAAAATTTCCGTGCGATTGTTAAACACACTGGTGGCTCGGTTATCCTTTGGAGTTTTATGAGTGCTGAGGGATCAGGAAATTTCACTTTATTTAGAGAATAATGAATTGATACATATATTTAAATATTCTAAAACAAAGCCTGAAAAAAGTGACCAAAAATTTTGATTGAAAAATCTACCAATCAAAGAATGCATTAAAGTGCTTTAAAAAACAAGTACTGACAGTTGACAATGATAATTTTTCAAGAATTATAGTACTTTTAATTTAAAGGCATTAACTGGCAAATGGAAAATATCAATCTCGGTAGGAATTGAATTCATTTTCCTACATATTCGAGAAATAGGACTATTAATGCCATAATTCGTTCGGTGATATATCACCTCAAACAAATCATACGTTATAAAGGCACTTTAAGGAACCGATAATCCAATATTAATGAGTAGTTTAGGAGAATCAGTAAATCTTATAAAGTAGAACGAGGTCATGATATATGCACCTCATAAAAAAGCACCTCAAAACATCGGAAATATCATTATCTACAGGCCATTTCTGCTGCGTTTTCTATGTAAAGGCTATGAAACTTAAAAACTTTTCTTTGTTCTCTTTCTACTTTTTCTTTGTATGTAAAATAATGAGGTGATCAAACTTGGGACACATATTGTAAGACTGATCGGACTACAGAGCAGTATTTCACTTTAAAGCAGTCCACAGTGTTAGAATCTATAAGCATTCTCTGCACAAATTCGAGCAACTTCAAACCTCTCCTCAGAATATTATTAATATGTACGTCAAAGCAAAGGGCCTTATCAAATGTAACACCCATATCCTTTACATATTCAACACGATTAATCGTGTTGTTATCAAGAAAGTAATCAAAAGATATCTAATCCCTTTACGATAAAAACTTATAATGGAGCAATCTTTAATATTGAGGTGCATAAAATTTGATTTACACCATTCAGAGAACCGAGCTGGATCCCGCTGAAAGTCGTCGCAATTGTTGCTACCCCTGACAACCGAAATATTTTTAAATCATCTACATAAAGAAGATACTACTGAAAGTTATGGTCTCCTCAATATTAATTAATAAAGGAGTTAAAAAGGAACGGGGAAAGTGAGTACCCCGAGGAACACCAGAGGTAACATATTTATCAGAAGATTCACAGTTGTTAATTTATACTCGCTGTAATCTGTTAGACAGGTAACTATTTATCTATTGTAGAAATGATTCACGGATGCCCAAGTCTTCCAGCTTGTAAATAAGAAGTTGATGGTTAATCTTGTCAAAAGCCTTAGAGAAGTCAGTGTAAATAGCATCTACTTGACACCTCTTCTCAAAACCTTCCACCAAGTACTGCTCATAAAAAGCAGATTAGTAGTAGTTGATCGACCTGCCATAAAGCCATCCAATACCGTCAAAAATCTTACTAAATAGTGAAAATTTCAAAATTCTACGGTAATTTTCGACGTTAGCTCTGTCTCAATTGGCATTATCTAAGTAATTTTTCATACTTTTGGAAAAACACCCATTGATAAAGAGATATTAAAAAGCTGAGCCAACACTGCAGACAAAATGCCTTGACAATTCTTAACTAATATGACTGGTACCTCGTCGAGACCAGTACCCAAATTACTGTTCAAGTGGTCTATGACAATAAACACGTCCACCGGTTCAGTAAACTAAGGTTTATAGTTTTTGTGTAATTAAAACTACAGGTCTCACCATGTTCATGCATGTAGACTGTGGAGAAAAAAGCTCTAGAGAGCTCTGCTATAGCGGTTGAATCTTCGGCTGTGCATCTTATGGCGGATAGTTTAAATGCTCTTTTTACAAAACACTAAATGCTGTTGCAATTATTTTTATTTGTTTAACAATTTAAAACGTCTAATAAACTGTTTATAAAAATATTATTTTATAGGATGTTTGCTGGTTGGTGTTGACTTGGTCCAATTTATTTACTGGCCTTCCATCACATGTTCCAAATTAAAAAGTCTATGGACTTCTAAAAATACATGTGTTTCAGATCAGTCATCAGCGCTTACTCGCCCCTTAAAAGCTGGAAAAATACCGAGTTAGACTGATGCATTCACGTATTTAAAGGGTTACATCTTACGTGAAGATTTCATAATAGTTTTACACTCCCTTAGATTTGAAACAAACGTCATTATAACAAAATGCCACATTAAATCTCTCTATCCTGAAATATTAGTAGATACTACTAGATAGCTCACAAAGAAGCCTTTCCAGCTTATGTTATGAGTCTCGCTAGGCATTGCTTTAAGAATGCCTGTTTCTTATATAATGGCCAGATATTCATGCACATTGAATGCGCTGCCATAGGCTGATTATTATTTTCAGCAGTTGCCTTTAAAAATTCTTTCTTAAACTCAGAGTCTCACTAGGTGGATGACATATTTGTGATATTATTCCATGGTAATCAATAACTCAATTGTCTTCTTGATTAACTATATTCGTATATTCGAAGATACAGTTCACATTAGAGTTTGATTTTGGGACGTTTTAGTAGCAAAGACAATGCATGAACATGGTATATTAAAAACCAGCCATTCGGACTGATTATCAAGCTAAGTGAAACATTTAGTGTTCTAAAACTTTTAAAATTTTAATTACTCTTCCGATGGCATCGGCTGAAGCTGAACGGTGCTTTTCTACCCTCAAACGGATAATAACGTTTTTACAGAATACTGTAAGCCAAGAAAGACTTTCTACTTTGGTAATGCTTCCTAAAGAAAGGGATCTTATCAAAAGCATGTCTGATATCAGTCAGCGTGTTATCAATAAGCTTGCTAATGCCAAAGATTGGCGTATGGATTTTCTTCATAGATAATTCACATAGTAAGTTATAAGTGCATTTTGTTTGGACTGTTATATTTTTAAAATTTACTACTTTCTTTATATTTAGTTGTTTAAAATATACTGATTTGTTTCATTCTATCTCAATTTTTAAAGACTTTTATTTTTTCATCCACTAGTGGCTATAACAGGTTTTATACATATCTATGTTTTTTAATGTACCATTGGAGTTGCAACATCTACTGTCTTCATACACTATCCGCCATTGCTCCTTACCCACCAAATCTAGTCCCAAGCCAGTTTTTTCGTTCCCCAGGATAAAAATTGTTCTCGGAGGACAGACCTTTTCTTCGAATGGGGAGGCATCACCTTAGTAAACAACTATTTTGCAGGAAAAGACACCAACAACTTTTTGGACTGGTTAATGATATATGAGCATCGTTGGAAGATGCGTATGGACGTACAAGGAGACTATGTTGAAATGTAAAAATAAATTTGAATGAAAAATACTTCTTTATTAGGTCGGAAAATTTTCAGAGTACCCTCGTATTAGAGGTATAACAGATAGAGTCTGTAGATTACTCCGGAAGCACACCATATTTACAGCTTGCGAACCAATCGAAGGTATAGATTCGTCTGTACGTGTAAAAAAACGGCAAAACTAAGCTTATATAATATTGAGAGAAGGAAATAGATTTAAATTAAAAAAATAATGTGCTTATTGTACTCTTTTACCTTAACTGGCCAAATAACTCATGTATATTTTCTAGACAATTCGTCAAATATTTGCGGCGTACTATGCCGCTCTTTGAATGCAAATCCTAGTAAATCCCCTGGATCTATTGAATGAAACAAATCACCACATGATATATGGTGACATTTATGGAATAACGACATATGGTATCATAATTTAAAGTCGACACCGACCATAATTCACCTTTGATTTCCATTTAAACCTATATACGAATTTTCTGATTAGTATAGGTTTCTGTAATAAATAATGCATAGCTAGAATTTCAGACTAAATCACAATTTTCTGTTAAAGTTAATATTAAAAGTATTTTGGACAAATAAGCTTCAAATTGAGGTTATAAATTCCCGAAATCTCCATATACAGAACTTGAATTTATAATACCCCGTATGTGTAATTCAAAATCAATTTTGTTATTTTGTATTCCGTCGGCTTGCATTGTGAAGCCACACTTCTGGCCTGAATTAGTAGTATATCAGGATTGTTATAAAATTGGATATATCCTTGTTAACCCGATTTGTGGTTATTTACATCGGATATTAAGTTTCAAATGTTAATATGATGATCGATTTCACAAATATATCTGAATGACATCGTGTGAATTGTCGTATGTCTTTCACAAAGAAGGTACCTGAAGCGTCAGGCTTCGATTTTAATGAAACTTCAATATGTTGTAGAGGGTACAAAAAAAATATGTATTTTTTTTATTTGCGGAGATTCGTTATAACGGGGTGAAAACGGCCCCTAAAGTTCACCCCTAAACATAGTATTATTGAAATATCTCAGGTTCTAAGTGATATCTTCACCAAACAAAATGGAAATTACTTGTTATTTTAAATGATGTTAAGCTATGGTATTTCCACTCTCAAGGATATCGTTCGTTATTTTTTATTAGGGTAAACCATATATTTATGCACACTAATTCTAAATATTATGAAATTTCATGGAATTGTATAAAAATATTTTTTTAACGAATACCATAAGTAACTTCAGTTAAAGGGTTTTGGGGTTTCCAAAAATAACGAAGCGAAAGAGGGTTAGGTACCCCCAAATTGTTTTTTTTAACCGACTTCTCAAAGAAGGAGGTTCTCAATTCGTCGAGTATGTATGTTCTTTTTATGTATGTACACCGATTACTCCGGAACAGCGGCACATATTTGATAGAAATTTTTTACGTTATGGTCCGGACGTTGCTGCGGTGGTCTCATAATTTCTTGGACGAAATTGGTGTAGTAATGTCCAAGATGGCGCTGACAATATGGCAGCTAAAAAAATTAATTTTATCTGATTTTCTCCGAAATTGTTATGAGGAAATTTTTGGGGTCGTACACAACGAATCTGAAATTATTTATAAAAAATTCAATATGGCGGACCAAAAAAATTAATTTTGTCTTATTTTCTCCCAGATTGGTGCGGGGAAGTTTTCGGGGTCGAACATAATGGATTCAAAATATTTTTAAAAAATTCAATATGGTAGGTCCAATATGGCGGACAAAAATTCAATTTTGTTCGATTTTCTCCAAAATTAGTATGAGGAGGTTTTCAGAATCTTACATAACTAATCTAAAATTATTTAAAAAAAATTAAATATGGCGGACGAAAAAATCAATTTTGTCTGATTTTCTTCAAAACTGGTACAGGGGATTTTCCGAGGTCGCACATAACGAATCTGAAATTATTTTTTGAAAAAATCCAATATGGCGGTACCAAGATGGTGGATTAAATATTCTACACCTCCCGATTTTGTCTAAAATCAGTATTGGCGTATTTTTGTTAGTGTTAATTACAAATTTAAAATATTTTTGGAAAAACTCAATCTGGCAGATTCAATATGGTGTCTTAAAAATTTTACATTTTTTGATTTTCTCCCAAACTGATATAGGGGGTTTTTGAGGGTGTAAATTATGAATTTAACAGTATATTTTTAGAATTCAATATGCAAGTCCAAGATAGCGGACTAAAAATTTTACATTTTTCGATTATATTCAAAGGTGGGATTGAGGAAGTAGATAGCGAATATAAGTCACGAAATTTTAAATTTTCATCTAAAATTGGTACTAGGGGCTTTGAAGGGTTTATATTCAGATTAGATTAAGACTTAAAATTATTTTTTTGAAATTCAATATAGCGGATGCAATATGATGGGTTGAAAATTTTACCTTATTCGCATTTTTTCAGATTTGGTATTAGAGAGTTTTCGGGATCGTGTATTAGAATATGAAGTTAAGTTTTTACAACTATTAGGGTGATAAGATACAATATGAGAGACAGAAAATTTGACATATTCTGATTTTGTCTAAAATTTATATTGTGAGGTTCTTGAGACGTATACAAACTCAATATGCAATAAGAAATATATCGAGCTAAGAAATTTACATCTCAGGTTCTTTAAACATCGATATTGGAAGGTTTTGGGGCCTATATTACCAATCTAAAATTAATTTTAAGTTTAAGATAGTGGATTTACTATGACAGACTAAATATTTGTTTGACACAATTTTACTGGTATTTGAAAAACTCTAAGAACCAAAGAATTTTTAGTGGTTCATTTTAGGGTGATTTACAACTTTGGATATAATGGGTACTTTTTTGCCACCATGGAGTCATTGCAAGGTACAATAATCTCGATTAGTACTTAATTCAAATAATTTATGGATATCATAATGAACTCTAAAACTTAAAATAGAAAAATAAAATTTTTATAAAAAAATTGAACCGACTTCTAAAAGTGCGCTAAAAAACAAAAAAATAACTATAAATTTTTGTATAAAATTGAAATTTTTGAAGTCGGCGCCAAATGTAAATGAAATAAATAACTACCAATATACACAAATTATGGTAGGAAAGCAATTACAAATAAAGTATTTTTAATCGGTTTATGCAAATCACATTTTGTCAGGTATCAGTTTGGCGCCGACTTCAAAAAGTTCAATTTCATATAAAAATTTATAGTTATTTTTCACTCTTTAGCGCACTTTTGGAAGTCGGTTCAATTTTTTTTAAATTTATTTAAATTTCAAATTCTAATTGAAATATCTTTACAAAACAAAATGGAAATTATTTGTTATTTAAAATGGTATTGAATATCATCCCTTATTTCTGATAACGGTAAAACATCTATTAGCGCACGTGATTTAATTCTAAAAATTACGAAATTTAATGAAATTGTTTCAAAGTTTTTTCTCACGAATACCACAATTAACTCAAGTTGACATATTTTGGGGTTTCAAAAAATTAAGTAGTAAAAGAGGGTGAGTTACTTTTAAACACATTTTTTTCAAATCTGAAATTCTAATTGGGATATTTTTACAAAACAAAATGAAAATTACTTGTTAGTTGAAGTAAGATTTTACCACGTGTTGTAACCCCAAAGATATCTTCTCTGGCTTTTCATGAGGTTAATCTTGTAATACATTTACATAATTTAATTCTGGATATTACGAAATTAAACAAAAGGCTATAGCGGAAACACCATGTGAAAAATGCTCCCAAAGGTATGGACATTCGGTTTGAACAGCTTAAAAGTATATAAAAAAAACTTTCCCAGCCAAAATTTCAGATCTCTAGCTCACTTCTAGGGATTCCTAACTTCAAAAAGGTCTTCTTAACGTTTTATTTTTTTAAGGCTCAATTTTGCTTCGAAAAATCTGAAAAAAATCATGAAATTTTATTTTGGCATGTAGAATGAGAATGATTTTTTTCTGATTTTTTGAGCCATTAGTGCGCTCTGGAAAAAATATTTAAATTTTTAATCGATCTTGAGATTAGGAAATTTAAATTCGGCTAAGTCGAAAACTTGCTTTTTTTGTATTTTTTCCTGCTCTTTTCAGCCCTGCAATCAGAATTGCGTATTTCAGGCGGGAACATTGTCCAAAATCGAAAAAAACTTAGAAATAACCCTATTTTTAGTATTCCTATATACTTTATAGGATATTCTTCTAATAACCTAACTTCAAAACATTAAAAAGTGGACTCAGCGTACATTGAAATATTTCAGAATGATGTCAAGTATGAGAATAAGCTCAATAATTAGTTTCTAATAGCTCTGTCGACCAGGCGTGGTGCAAAACAATACTTTGTTTTGTGAGCGTTACCTAACTATTTTAAAAAAGTTATCTAACTGTAATCTAAAACATTAGTTAGAAGAAAATAGTACACAGTTCTCCGCATTCCAGGTTAAAAAAAATGTCTTGTATCTAACTGGTTTTGATTGATTTAAAATACGTACAAAATACCATCCGATTACCGGTATGCGGGAAATTGTGAATACTGAGGAAAATTATTGGAGAAAAATAGTTATTCATTGTTCGTAATGCATTTTTATTCATTCTCAACTCAAGCCGGAATATTAATTTTTTTTTCAATGCGCGAGTTACGAAGAAGTACTGGGGCCGTATTCTCGAACTGGGGAACGTGAAGTGAACGGTGAAAAGGCGACGAATGCGTATTCTTGAAGCGTTCAACATTCATATCCTTGTTCGCCCGGTGGAAGGCAAGCGAACGGTGAAACATGCGCAAATGAAATGTCAGCCGCTTAATGACATATTTGACGCACGGATATCAAAAAATAAAATAGTATTAAAAATAATTATTTTATTTTGGGTTGTTCAAAATAACTCGTCATTAAAAAAAGTAATATGTTGACGAACCGTTTGTTTAAGACGTTTTATTTATGAATAAACAGGGGTGATACACCGATATTTTTAATATTTTCAAATTTTTTATTAAAATATCCTTAGAAAGTTGAATATGTCTTGCAAATATTAAGCAATTTTGAGATTACAGATACATAAAATTATTACAGGAGATTCTGTTCATAATTTAATTGTATGTGCATGCTATTTAAAAATGTTTTTCTAGGGCCAGTTCTACTTATGGATTTAACATAAATACATGTGTCTATAACAGCCGAGTATCTTAGTTTTAAACAGTTAAGTCTAATATAATTCTTTTCACGATGCAACTTATAATAAATTTAAGAAATAACAATTTGTAAGCTATCTGAAACTTTTATTTAAATAAGTAACAAATTTTATATTTAAATGATGTTAACTACAGAACTTAACTTAATTAGATTATGTTAAATACTATACCACACTACAATTAAATAAATATTATGATTATAATCTATCGGGACATGTAAATATGAACCCTACAGACCAACGAATGAGGTCCTTCAGCATAAAAACCTTATTTATGGTACATTTGATTTTCAAGTCTCTATAAATCTTTATAAATTAAAAAAAAAACTATATTAAAAGTTGAATGTGAGATCCGCCAGTACCTTTAATGGACGACTTCTGACTGGCCTTTGGTTTCGGTCCCTGGTCTTAAACAGTTTCTTCATCATTGTTCAAGTTTCAGGTTAGTCCAGGTTAGAACCTTTTGCAGTAAGAGGCAGGATATTTTGTGAATTTATACAATAAATATCTGATTGGATAGTTTCCGTAGTGGATTGGGATGATTGCTTTTAGTCATATTACGTAGAGTTAAAATTTCCACCGTTTCAAGATTTATCAGTGCTGGCTTTCTGCGATTACTGTATATATGTATTCCAACTGACTCAGTATATTACTTTGTATATATTAGTTGTTGTTTTTCTTGATATCCCTTTTTCTTTATATATTAGAATCCTAAAATATTTGGCTCTTCGTATGCATTTTTGTTTAACAGTTCTAGAGTGTCAATTTAAGATAATTTTGTGCTCTATATTTACACCTAAATATTTGACTGATGGCTTGGTCTAAAAACAAATCTAATCCAGGCCAAGTACAAATATTTTAATGGCAATCAACAACTTCACAGCAATAACAACAACAACACTTTTTTTTACTTTTGATGATTAATTTGACGTACCAAAACTACTTTTTGCCTAAAATGGCGACAAAATATACTACACACATTTTCGGTTTGACAGTTCAATTCAATCTGTCATCCATTTTATTTTTTCAAATCCGCGGGTTTTAGCACGTTCATATCTGGCAACATTGCCTTTTTAAGAATACGTCTTTTACTGTCAAAAGTATGAGTGACAAGTTCACATCGCCATTTATATCACCTTTCACATACCATTTTCGAGGATACGGGCCCTGGTTTAGTATTTATTCTTAGGACACGTTTCATTACGCCGTTCGCTGTTCGCTGTTTATACCGTGAGTGCGAGTGAGATAATGCAATATGTCTATCTGCATCACGTTGACATTAAAAATATCTTTTTGAGGTTAGAAATCCCTAGGAGTGAGCTAGGGGTCTGAAATTTTGGCTTTTATATACTTTAAGGCTGTTCAAACCGGCTGTCCATACCTTTGGGGGCATTTTTCACATGGAGTTTCGGCATAGCCTTTGTTGATTATATACAATAAGTAACTTCCGTTGACATGTTTCGAGGTTTCTGAAAATAAGCTAGACAAGAGAGTCATCCCAAATGCGTTTTTTTTAATATATCTAGTTCTAATTAAGCTACCTTTACAAAACAAAATTAAAATTACTTGTTATTTGAAATGATTTTAAACTATGGTATTTCACGCTTTATTTTTTTTTTATAAAAGTAAACCGTTATTTCATACGTATATTATTATTCATAAAATTGTCAAATTTGAATTTGAAAGAACGTTATAGAATTAGAAACCACTATTTTTCATAAATTATAATAATTCGCAGACATAACTAATTAAATAAGTTTATATTTTCTTATTAATTAAAAGAAAAAATTCCAGTAAGCTCTGCAACGTTGATATCAACAGAAATTTGGCAATTTTAAGAATAACTATACATATATGAAGTGACATCCTTCGAATGGTAACTTTGAGGGTGACAATACTATATAGTTAAACTTCATTTCAAATAACAAGTAATTTCCAATTTGTTTCGTAAAGTTATCTCAATTAGAACTTGAGATGTAAAAAAAAACGTTGGATATGGCTCCTCTTTTTTCCTAGTTTATTTTTAGAAACCCTGAAACACGACAACTTAAGTGACGTATGGTATTCGTGAAAAAAATATTTTCAAACAATTCCATTAAATTTCGTAATTCTAACAATTAATACTTGTGCAAATATATGTTTTACCCTAATAAAAAATAAGGAATGATATCGTTGGGGGTAAAAATACTATAGTTTAACATCATTTTAAATAATTTTCATTGTTTCGTAGACTATCTTAATTAGAACTTGGGATGTTAAAAAAAAGTATTTGAGGGCGACTTACCCTCCTTTACTAGTTTATTTTTGGAAACTCCGAAAGATGTCAACTTGAGTTGATTATGGTATTCATGAAAAACATATTTTCAAACAATTTTGTAAAATTTCGAAATTTTAAGATTAAAATTACGTGCATGAATAGATGATTTACCCTTATAAAAAAACAAGGGATGATAATCTTGGGGAGAAAACCACAGTATAACATTATTTCAAACAACAAGTAATTTTAATTTTCTTTTGTAAATATATCTTAATTAGAAGATGAGATTTAAGAAAAAAAAATATTTAGGGGTGGCTCACCCTTCTTTACTAGTTTATATTTGGAAACCCCGAAACATGTCAACTTGAGTTAATTATGGTATCCGTGAAAAAAATATTTTCAAACAATTTTGTAAAATTTCGTAATTTTAAGAATAATATTACGTGCGTGAATAGATGATTTGCTCTTATAAAAAATAAGAGATGATATTCTTGACGATGAAAATACATTAGGTTACCACCGTTCCAAATAACAAGTAATTTCCATTTTGTTTTGTAAAGATATCTCAATTCCAACTTGAAATTTAAAAAAATATATATATTTGGGGGTGGCTCACCCTTTTTTACTAGTGATTTTTAGATATCATGAAACCCGCTAACTTAAGTTACTTATGGTATTCGTGAAAAAAATATTTTCCAACAAGTATATTAAATTTTGTAATTTTTATAATGAAATTGCGTGCACAAATAGATGGTTTACTCTTATAAAAAGGAAGACATGATAATGTTGGGGGTAAAAAAAACACAGTTTAACATCATTTCAAACAACAAGTAATTTTCATTTTGTTTTGTAAAGATATCTTAATTAGAACGTGAGATTTAAGAAATAAAGTATTTGGGGGTGGCTTACCCTCTTTTACTATCTCACTTAGAACCTGAGATATTTCAAAAATTACATGTTTTGAGGGGTGAACTTTAGGGGCGGTGTTCACCCCATTAAAATGAATCTCCGCATATAAAAAATACTTCTCTCTTATTTTTGTACTCTCTACAACATATTGAAGTTTCATTAAAATCGGAGCCGGACACTTCAGGTATCATCCTTGTCAGTTTTTTGAATTTTTTAAATTATTCTAGGAATTCCAACAAGCAAAGTTTTCGGAAAAAGCAATTGAAGCAGTAAAAATATGCTAATTTTAAACATTTCTTCCTACGTAAAAGGAAAAATTATGCTTATCTGAATATTTGTAATAATTTATTAGAAGACTGGACGTAAATGTTTATGAAATGTACCTTTGAACAAACATAGTTATTTCTGTATTTATTTAGAAAATCTACACTATATAGCACTACATCAAAGATATATGCCACATTTAACTAAAGGCATCAAAGTAATTAATAATATAAAATCAGTTAGACTATACACGATAACATCTTTGAAATTCTATACTGTTTTACAGCCTGTTAGAATGTTATTTATGTCTTATTATTCATGTGTAATGTATAGTTCTTTTTTGTTCTGGATAATAAATCTTAAAATTTAAATAGAATAGCTTAATGAGGCGTTTGGTTGCCAAAATGGTTATTCGATGAGAATTACAATCTCGTAACTGCAATAAAACAATATTAATGTTTATTTGAAGGTCATAGATAACGATGTTTCCTGTGAAGTAGTAGATATCTGTTGGCCTTCCATTGTCTTTACTTTTTGTCGAATATAACGACGTTTCGGCTATCCGTTTTCAAGCGAAACTGAATAAATTCCTAAGCTACACATTTTTTATACTAAAAGTAAATGGAGTGGAGTGTGACTGAGATAGGTACAGTCATGTGCAGGCGCGGACCCAAGGGGGGTGGGGGTGGGGAGGCGATCGCCCCCCCCCCCCCAAGAGCTTTGAGTTCAGGAAAATAGACCCGATTTGCCTCTTATAATATAGTTGATTCAAGAATTAAAGAGAGTAATAAATCATTTTTTACCCTTTTTTTCTTCGCAAACTATCTGTGTTCTTTAGTCCGGTGTCTTTGTCAAAATCTGTTAGACACATATATTTTTCCTAGGAATGGATCAAAAATACCGGTCTATATTAATGGACTATTTGAGTTGGATAACAGTAGACATTTGGAAGTGTGAAGTGCTAAAAAGGATTTTAATCCTTGTCAGAGGCGTCGGAAGGAGGTTTATTTTATCACTAAGTGTTTATGGCATAGAATATTATTTCGGTAACGAACTTAAAATAAAAAGTTTTTATAATATTATTTTATTTGTTATGATTTCTTAATATTTCACATACATTACAAAATATAGATAATTTTGACATATTTAATAAAATCACAACTGTATTTTTATTAACTTTAATTTTGGCATGAAAACCTTTTTAGGGACATTTAGACTAAAATATAGCGTTATTCTCTCAAAAAATTCTAAGTTATAATTTAAATATTTACAAAATACCCATTGTCAAAAATGCAAGAAGTTAAACATATATAAGAAAATAAATTCGTCCATATAATATTAAAATTTTTTCGGTCATTTTATTATTAATTAAAAACATTTTTAGGACATTTGGCGTTTCAGTTTATTTATTTCTTAAATCGTCTGCAGAATTACAATTAAACAGTCAAAAGGGATTCAAATGTAATTAATTTTTATATGTTACAGTTAAAATTAGACCTATTTATTTTTATTTCTATTGCATTGACATCTTACTTTTATTTACTTTATTATATTGAAATCCGATAGCCCCAAAAAAATAAAATAAACGTGTTAATTTCTACACGCTTAACAAAAAGACACAAATAAGATAATAAAATATTTAAAAAATTACTGCTAATTGGAATTGGAATATATATAAAATTAAACAGTGGGACACACTAAAATACAAATATATAAAAAAATAAAAAATATATAAACAACATTACACAATAAAATACAACAAAAACAAAAATTTAAATAATAAATTGTGTTTAAACTGGTAAACATTACGTATCTAATTCGTAATCAAAGTCAGTGAAGCTATCTCTGCTCAAATTAATTATAATTGGTTCCTCTATCTCACCGATCATGAGATTAAGTTTCCACACTTTGTTTTATTATTATATTATATGTATTTTTACCAATTTTCCGCAGTAACTTTATTCAAAAAAATCTTTCAAAAGTGCAGTTAAATTACTAATTGTGTAAGTTGCATTATTTCTAGCAATTCTACCTTTTACTTGAGAGAGATATTTCTTTCCCCAACAGACAGCTTCCGGACGATATATAAGAACATATTTCCTATCTGGTTTTTCCCAGCATAAATTAAGTTCTCTGAGCAATTTTCAGAGTTCAGTTCTTTTAATTTCAGGTAAATCCCGATCTTCATTGATTTTAGTTAGAATTTTATCGACGGTTGGGATCTGCTTCTCATAATAAAATGTATATACATCCCCTTTAATTGCGGTTTTCATCTTTTCTTCCAACGAGGTTTTTCGTCTGCCTGTGATCGAATGTGGCTTGGGAGTACTAACAATTCCAGTCGTTTTTTTTCCTTCAGTATTCGGTACACAGTAGATTTACCAACTCCTGTCATGTTGGAACACATCTCAATAGTTGTAACATTATTATCTAGATCAAGCATCATAAACATTCATCATAATAAATTTTTCGTTGAGGAAAAAATGCCTTCGTTTAACGATTTTGGAATAAATGTAGAGGTGGAAGCCATATCTTTTGGGTTCCTTACTAATCTCAAATAATATATAAAAACAAGCGCAAATAAAGATAAATCACTACGGACAGACAGTAAGGTGTATTTTGCTCACTGAAATTAAATTGAACTATCAGAATTTTTTTTTTGTTGCAGTAAATTTGTAAAAGCTTATAATATTTAAATATAATTAGAATTATGACAGTCGTCGGTTACCTGCGGCACTGGAGCAAGTAGGTTGGAAGTTTCGGTAACAGTATTATTACTCTCTCTAGTTCTTGAATAGAGTATACGAATGTGTATTCTTGCGATCGCTCCCCCCCCCCTCCCCCTCTCAAGAGCTCTGAGTTCAGGAAAATAGAACCGATTCTGCCTTTTATCTTACTAATGTGTATGCTGCTGGCACACCCCTCCCCGTTGACAACTTGTTTTTCTTGTGATAGCCGCCCCCAAAACTTTGAGTTCTGGAAAATAGACCCGATTCTGCGTCTTATCCTAGGAATATGTATGTTGCTGGCTTCCACCCCCCTCTTCAAGAGCTTCAAATTCAGAAAAATAGACCCAACCCTGCCATTTACACTAGAAATGAGACTGTTTCCGCTGTCTCCCCTCCCCCCTGTCGACAACTTGCTTTCGCTTGCCACACTGTACTTTTGTGATATCACCGCCCCCCCCCCCAAGGAGAGAGGCTGGATCCGCCCCTGGTCATATGTGCTAAGCCAAAGTCCGACTTATGCTGCATTTAGTATAAATTTGCATTTATTAAGAAATGGTTTCCTCACTTCTCTTGTATCTAAAGATGATTTACCAAAGCAACTCGGGTTCTGATGTATAATCGCGGCGTCTTTGAATTTTCGTTTTTTCCAGTGTTGTTCTCGGTGTAAAATTTAAGCTTCAGATCATTTCAAGTTGCGTCTATGAGTCCAGGTATGGGTGGCGGCATGAGGTTTTTCTATTTTCCCTCGAAATGTATATTTTTGGTATTTTTTGATTTTTATGTCAAGGGGTCTCTTCGTTTCGCCAACGTAGGAGTTGCCAGATTCACATGGTATCTGATACATACATTTCTTCATGTTTCTTTGAGTTGGTTTAATTCTACTGAGCCGACTTCTCAGAGAGTTATTTGAATTGAAAACAATCTTGATTTTGTATCGTTTTCCTATTCTTCTAACTTTTTCCGAAATACCTGTAACATAAGGGATGTACAATACTTGTTTTAGTTCTTTGTTCGTTGTCGATATTGTCCTATTACTGCGTTGTTCCAGAGTTTAATCCATCAGATATACTGGGTATCCATTGGCTGTCAGGTCATTTTTAATGTACTCTATTTCTTTCATCAAGTTCTCGTTGAAGTTGCAGAGAGTTAAGGCTCTATCTTATAATTTCTTGTTTGGTGTTGTTGAAGTACTTGGACGAATAGTTTAGGTATTGTCGTGTGTGTGTCGATTTTCTGTAAACTGAGGTTTGAATTGGTCTGATATTTCTTTCAAAACCAAAATATCTAAGAAAGGTAATTTATCTTGTACTTCTTTCTCTATGGTAAGTTTAATTGTTGGGGTATCCGTTGGCTGTCAGGTCATTTTTAATGTAATCTATCTCTGTCATCAAGTTCTCGTTGGAGTTGCAGAGAGTTAAGGCTCTATCTACGAGATTTCTTATAATTCCCTGTTTGGTGTTGTTGGAGTGCTTGGATGAATAGTTTAGGTAATGTCCTGTGTGTGTTGATGTTCTGTAAACTGAGGTTAGAATTTGTCTGCCATGTTTTTCAAAATCAAAATATCTAGGAAAGATAATTTATCTGGTACTTTGTTCTCCATGGTGAGTTTAATTGTTGGGCTGATACTGTTGAGATGAGCAAGGAAGTTTTGAAGTTCTTCGTCGTTTCCATTTCAGATAATAAAGGTACGTACGTATCTAAGCCATAACTTTAGTTTCTTAACTGCGGATTCAATTGTAAAAGTGTCGAACTATTCCATGAAAATATTTGCGATGACCGGTGAGAGTGAGAATGACATCGGTAATCCACCATCCTGGATGTAGAATTTTTCCTCTTCTTGACAATAGGAATTAGTCGAAAAACTTTCCAACAAGTCCATGACGGCGTGCGGTGGTAAAGATATTCTTTCTGCTGAGATCTGGTCTTCAAGTTTCTTTCTTATGATTTTTAGCGACCTCTTAACTGAAACATTGTTGTATAGGCTTTCCATGTCAAAGCTAATAAAAAGATCTTCCAGTTGTATTTCTATTTCACATAAAATTTCTACGAAATGTGAGTTTTTGACCCAAGACGATGTACTTCCTTGTAATGGTATCAGGATTGGAAGAAGGAACTTGACAAGCTCACAAGTCTGAAAGTTTCTTCAGAACGCAGTAAATTCTTCCTTCAATTGTAGATGTGGGATCTTTAGCAAAAGATGTATAATTTTCTTTTCTTAAAACTTCGTCAATTTTTTGATTGTATGTCTCAGCATTCATTACAACTATGGCAATCTCTTTATCCGCTGGTAGCATTTTAATAATGGAAATATTCTATAAGTTAGCTAAGGCAGTTTTCTCGTCTTTGTTAATGTTCGGTTTCGTTTTCCCAGATTTTTGTAGAGTCGCTCTTACTTTGCACCTGAACTCATCTGCAAAAGTATCTTCGATGTTTGTTGGATCCGCGGCGCTAATTATATCGGAAGTGGGAACCTCTTTTGGAGCAACCGTAGGTGGAAAAGAGCCTTTTCCACCAAAATCGGATACCCATTTATTACATTAAGCCAAAAATCAATTCACAAGTGATCTTGAAAAACTGTTTTAAGGGAATTATCAGAGAAGAAGTCAATTAGCTTTGCTTTTTTCAGTAAAGTTAAAGAAAAGTATCTGAAATTATATCTCCTTGAAAATGATTACGTATCCAGTGGTTCGATCCAGATTTAATAAGTTTAGCCCTTGAACGTTAATTGAAATTGTTTGATGTTCAGTAATTTCCTTTTTAACATTTTCGGTAAATTGAGTTTCATTTTCTAGTACACAAGAGCAAGAAAAAATGCTTAAACTTCGGACCTCAACTAAAAAAAGATGGTCGCAACCTTGCCACGAGAAAGCCAACTAACTTATGTACGAAATAGTAAAGAAACGCGTGAGCTTCCAAAGTCTTCGCCAAGCGCACGGAATAGACTAGAGTATGTAGCATGTAATTTTATAAAATTTACAATTTTTTCAATGTCACTTAATATACTGGATAACTCTGCAGGAATGTAGTGCTTGTCTATGAATATAGTAATGAGTCCATTTAATATTCTCGTTGATCTTCTTTACTCGCTTCACAAGACCAGAAAATGTTCCGGTCATTGATTTTGCGCCATCATTGCACACAGCCAAACAAAAAGACCTATTTATTTTATTTTTCTCTAAATAGTCATTGATCATACCGCAAATTGCTGCACCTGTCAGTGGTTTTACAGCGTTTACTACTCACTTGCCACATCAATGCCAAATCATTAATTCCCTGCGACACTGTGTTGTTTGATATGGGAACAAGGTCAATTTTCTTTACCGCATTTTCTCCAAGCATACACTTTATAATGTCTTTAGCACACGGTCCAATCAAATTTTCTGCCACTGTGTGTGTTTGTCTACATTTTACAATCTTGTAATTAACTCGAAATGATGGTTCGAGGGCCATGTTAGTATCTATTAGAAAAGAAGAAACACTAAATTTTTATTAACTACCAATTTTCTTTCAAAACACAACAGGTTTATTCTTATTTTCCCGAAACAACAAGGTGTCTACGAAGAAGAGATGGTTTTAAACTGTTGTTGACCAGGATTGTTGACCCATTTATAAGTAGTCATATTTTCATTTTTGTCCTTGTTTCTCACTCCTTTAGCTTATTTTTTCTTTGCTTTCAGTCTGACGAGACAGTAGTTCACTGCAACTGTCACCAGGTGTTGGTTCCAAATCAGGGACTGAAGTAGAATAAGCAGTTGATTGCTTGTCCAGCTTTTCATCAGACTTGACAAAACTATTCGTTTTTAACCAACGATCCATCAAATATTCATCCATAATTATTTGCTTTCTCCTGGGTGTTCGTGAACCACAGCTTGGGAAACTCTGGTGTAAAGTATATATATATATATATATATATATATATATATATATATATATATATATATATATATATATTGAGACAATATTAGTACATACATACCATGTACAGGATCGACATATAGGGATAGATGAAACAATGATTACACAAGCCCTACTATGTATAAAAAAATAGGACAAATTTTGGATCAGAGGGCCGACTTGTCGAGCTTCTAAAAGGTGACCTAAAAATACTCGAATCACTAAAAATTTTATTTACAAGATACATAAGTTGAGAGGAACTACCGATAGACTGGAAAGAAGCCCAGAGCATTTCACCAAAAATAGGGTATTCAAATTACATATGCATTCCTGTAACTAACATGAGTCAGTTTTACGGGAAAATGTTACACCAATTTTATAAAGCGAGATTTTTGGCCCCATAAAATAGAAGGGCGATCCGGATCCCACGCGGATCATTCCTTTGTTGGCCAATTTTTTAGCCTAGTACAAATGTATGAGAAAAAAGTAGCAACAAGTCGAAAAGATCACCTCTTGTTCGTTGAATTAACATAGGCGTACGACACCGTCTCAGGTTTTAGAGAAGTTTCGAATAAATAATTCTATAATAGCAGCCATTAAACAACCCTATAGCTAAAATCAAATTAGGAAATAATCTTGCTGAAAGTTTTGCGGTTGGAAAAGATTTTAGGCAAGGCAACTGCATGTCACCAAACCTATTTAAAATATGCTTGGATGAAACCTTGAAAAATGAAAACGATCCTACTCTCTAACGGGCATTCCATTGAATAATTACATTATATGTTTTGCATTTGACATGATAACGAAGATTTTGAATTTATGGTGAGAAAATTATTTAAAGAATATGAAGAATGAGATCCCTCAGTAAACTGATGTGGCACAAAATATCTATGCAATGGATGTCCTTCAGTTTTAATTTTAGAAGAAGATAAGAAGATAGATATATATGACTATTATATATATATATATATATATATATATATATATATATATATATATATATATATATATATATATATATATATATCTTGAAATAATGCTAGTTTCTACTGGATGCGCGAAGGAATAAGTGAAACAGCAAATTTTTGAGGTAAAAAGGGGAATGAGGTGTTTGAATTCACCATAATGCATAAATGTGCCTAATAGTGTAAGGATGTGAAAACTTGCAATTGAATAAGAACTTAAAGGATTACAAATGATCAAATAAAATAAATAATGAAGTTTAATACAACGATCCTTGAAGAAATAAAGTAACGATAGTTGGTCTGATATGGTCACGTGAAAAGAATGGACGAAGAATATCTTCGAAAGACGATACCTAGGTAGAAACCAACAGTAAAAAGGAAAATAAGGAGATCTAAATCCATATGGGGAGCAATGTCGGAGCGTAATCTCCACCCCGGGAGATTGGGAGGCCAGAGAGGTGTGGTAGATTGGAAATCGAAAATTATACAATAAATCTATAGAATAAGAAGATAACATGATCCTTTAAAAAAATAAGATGACATAAATAATATTATTATATGTTGTCAATCATGATTTTAAATTAACAACCTATGTAAATATTTAATAATTTATATTTAATCAATAAGCCAATTTACTTTTTGCTAAAATAATTTTTTTTCCTACATTTCATTATAAAGTTGTTTTCAAGAAGATTTTTTATCTTAATTTAAATCTAAAATTAGTATTTCAAATTACTAGATTTAAATGTGCTCAAAGGTAAATTACATGTTAAAAATCTCGACATAATAATGAAAATATCCGAAAAAAGTAAAAACATTTTCAATTTATTAAGAAAAATATGTGTAAACTCAACAGACGTGCGGAGGAAAGAAATGAAGGGCAGGGCGTTATAGGGAATAAGATCACCCTATTTTTAAAATTTCTTATTTATTGTTTTTAACTTAATTTCCACGATATAAGTGCTTTAACAAAAAATATTCTTTTATAATCTAATTTTAATATCTTAAGAAAAACTTGATTTATAAGCGAAAAAAAATAATTTTTGACACCTTGTATTTTAAACAAGAAGCACCAAAATGAAAAGATGATCTACTGAAAATCCTATCTTCTTTTATTTAAAGAATATATAGTTAACAGATTGGCCTCATTTTTTCGGGCATCTTGTATAATTGACTTTAGAGTTTAGATATTTCTACACACTTAGGTTTTATTGAAAACACGTTTACCTTCTAATTTTGGGATGAAGGAAAAACAAATATTGATTTTTCTTTAAAAGTTGTAGATTTTCCGAAATTGCCAATTTGGTTTATGGGCGAAAATGTCGATTTACAGACACCTAATAGATCAAGCGTGATATGTTCCCGCCAACTGTAGATATGTTTGGTTTTCACTACCAGTTGATAATAAAATTTTAGTCTATAGAACTTGAGAATTTCAAATAGTTATTTTACCTAATCAAACATTTACCAGAAGTTATATAAAATATATGAAGAAATGGCATTTTTTGGGAAAATAGCTTTAACAGGAAAATTGTTTTTTTTTTCTGGAAAATGCCAAATTGCATCTTAAGAAACAAATTAAATTCTACTAAAAATGAGAACGTTATTTCGAAATTTCGAACATCACAGATTAATTAGAGCTCGCGTAGTTCTGAAACAAAACTAGAACGAATAAAATTACTCCATAAACCAAAATCAGGTATAAACATCGTTAACCTAAGTATCAACTCGGGAAATTATCAAAACCTTATCGAAGAAAGGCTTCACGATTCAACAGATAGTACACATCTAAGGGAGTCGATCTTAAATTGTGCGAAAGAAATTGGAGGACCATAACAACGCAACTATAATAGAAAACTTTCCGATGCAACAAGAGCTTTTCTGAAACAACGCAGACAAATGAAAGTTTACTACAATATACACAGAATAGAATACACCGAACTGTGTAAAATAATATATATATATATATATATATATATATATATATATATATATATATATATATATATATATGTAATCGAAGGTTTTCGGGCATCCCGGCAGCTGCCTTACAGTCCTGAGAGGGACTCAGCACATACACGGGATGCCCGAAAACCTTCGATTACACATCACACACGGGATGCCCGAAAACCTTCGATTACACATCACACCCGTGAGAATATCCGACATAACATATATATATATATATATATATATATATATATATATATATATATATAATCAAAGGCTTGTAGAGAGTGGAATCTAAAATCGTAAGAGCTACAAAATCGCCAAAACATGTTGACAATCGGCAGAAAACAAATAATAGCAATGGTGAACGTATCACAAATCGCGATGAAATAAGAGAACACGTAACCGAATTCTATGAGGATCTATACAGATAACGAGAAATGCAAGAAGCAGGGAAAGAGGTAACTGCAATTCAAGAAGATGTTCCAGATGTGCTCGCGGAGGAAATAGAACAAGCTCTTAGGAGCATGAAGAATGAAAAAACAGCTGGGAATGACGATGTTACAGCCGAACTTCTAAAGCACGCTGGGAAAACAATTTGGAGAATCCTAGCAAAATTATATATAGACTGCCTAAAACCAAGGCATATTGCGAAAGAGTGGAATAGTGCCAATATAATCCTCATTCATAAGAAATGCAGCAAGGAAGATATCATAAATGATACACCGATTAGCTTGGTACCAGTAATATAAAAAATATTCACACAAATAATTAACAGAAGAGTTCAGGGCACACTTGACTACGCGCAATCTCGAGAGCAATCATGCTTTAGAAGTGGAACACTAAAAGAAATACGTCTCACAAAAGAATATTATCTACCACTAGCGCTAGCATTCATAGACTTTGATGAGCCTTTCGACTCATTATATCCTAAAACAGGTATAGAAGCTCTAGTCGATCAAGAAGTAGGCAAACCTAATGTAGAAACGTTAGCTACAGCTGAAGTAAACATATATAAGGACACCCCCCAATTTCTTGCCCGAAAATGAGTTCGATAAGGAGACACAATATCCCCGATGCTTTTTAGAGCAACCCTAGGGAATATCTTCCTGATATTAGACTGGAATAACAAAGATCTATGTATCGATGGAGATGAAGTAGGTCTAAAAATAAACCTAGCGAAGTTAAAAGTAATGTACAAGAATGTAATTACTAATGTGACAATAAGGATAAATGAAACTACGTTGGAAGTAGTAGATGAATATATATACCTAGGGTAACTTATACACAAATTAGGTTCATTATTTCCGGGAATCCACAAAAGAATTGAACTAGCGTGGTTAGCATTTGGACGAAACTTTATAATCTTCAAGTTCAAAATGCCATTATACCTTAAGAACGAGTGTTTGATCAATGTACATTGCCAGTCAAAGATAAGGGTGTGAAACTTGGATATTAAAGAAAGAAATATCCACAAAACTCCAAGTCACTCAAAGAGCCATGGAAAGATGCATATTAGTAATTATTACAAGAGATCGTAAAATAATAGACTGGATGTGAGAGAAAACCCAGGTAACTGATGTAACCCAAAGAATAAAATCCTTAAAATGGCAATAGGCAAGGCATATAACAACAAGATAAGACCCGAATCTCAGATGGGATTATGACTTCAGACAACTGGTAAGAACAACTTGGTCACAGATAGTTGAAGACAAAAAAACATGGGCACAACTGAGCATATATATATATATATATATATATATATATATATATATATATATATATATATATATATATATGTTTATATGGCTTTCACGGATTCCTCCGTGTGAGATGCAGTGGTTATATCTATATTATGGTGTTATAGTTCTGAAATTACATTCAGCAAACGTAAAACTATATGCAACTCCGTATGTAAGTGAAATAAAATGCGAAACAGTGAATGCATATGCATATCCTTTCTGTGTTAGAGGTTGCACAGTTAGAATAAATTGTAATAAAACACAATTCATCCTATTCCACCACCATCGAGATGGTGGCCTACCTGTACCACCATACCGAGAAGAAAGTCAAAGCTTACCCTCCCCGCCACAGTGATACGGCAGAGATACATGTTTCGTCTCTCACTAGACTTATCAGGGTACCGACATGCACCTGGCTGTGCAAAGGACAGATCTAACACAGAAAGGATATGATGGAGCGAAGTTTGCATTCACTGTTTCGCATTTTATTTGATATATATATATATATATATATATATATATATATATATATATATATATATATATATATGAAGTAAAATACGAACAGTAAATGCAAACTTCTCTCCATCTTATCCTTTCTGTGTTAGAGGTTGCACAGTTAGAACAAATTGTTATAAAAAGCAATTTATCCTATTTTACCACCATCGAGATGATGGCCTACCTATACCACCATACCGAGAAGAAAGTCAAAAACTTATCCTCCCCGACACAGTGATACGGCAGAGATACATGTTTCGTCTTCATCAGGGTACCGACATGCACCTGGCTGTGCAAAGGACAGATCGGAAGGAAGCATGCAAATACTGAACGCGGCTTCGCCGACCTCCCGCCGGATGGCGTATATATGTTTATGCGGCTTTCACGGATTACTCCGTGTGAGATGCAATAGCAGTGGATATATCCACATTATGCCGTTGTAGTGCTGAAATCACATTCAGCAAACGTACAACTATATGCAGCTCCGTGTATAGAATGAAGTAAAATACGAACAGTAAATGCAAACTTCTCTCCATCTTATCCTTTCTGTGTTAGAGGTTGCACAGTTAGAACAAATTGTTATAAAAAGCAATTTATCCTATTTTACCACCATCGAGATGATGGCCTACCTATACCATATCTCTGCCATATCACTGTGTCGGGGAGGGTAAGTTTTTGACTTTCTTCTCGGTATGGTGGTATAGGTAGGCCATCATCTCGATGGTGGTAAAATAGGATAAATTGCTTTTTATAACAATTTGTTCTAACTGTGCAACCTCTAACACAGAAAGGATAAGATGGAGAGAAGTTTGCAATTACTGTTCGTATTTTACTTCATTCTATACACGGAGCTGCATATAGTTGTACGTTTGCTGAATGTGATTTCAGCACTACAACGGCATAATGTGGATATATCCACTGCTATTGCATCTCACACGGAGTAATCCGTGAAAGCCGCATAAACATATATATATATATATATATATATATATATATATATATATATATATATATATATATATATATATATATATATATATATATATATTAAAAATTAAAAAAATTTAAATTTTACTGGTTGTAAATCGAGTTTTCGAATTTTTTTTATTTGACTTACTACCTTTATTTTATCGAGTAGAATCACCTCTCCAAGTGTTCGGATGCATTAGCCGAACATCCTGTAAATGAAACAAGTTTAATTTTTTACAATTTTCTTTAATTAGGTGCAAATGGGTGCATAGCATATTCCTTTTTCTGGTCATGTTCGAAGATTGTTCGTGTTATAGTTATTAAGTAATTCTTAGTCATGTATAAATACCTGGTCTTTATTCCCCTCATTTTGCGAAATTGGATTGTCCATTATTCTCACCACAATTGTCTAATTTTCAGATAACATGTAATCAAGTGATCATTTCTGTACCCGCTATAATAATATTTTTAGAGATTAAATTAATTGAGTAGCTGTGCTTTGTAGATTAATGAGAGAAGAAAAAACTTTATTAATTAATAAGGCCACCAATTAATGAAATTATTGCCACTAAAATTCGGTGTCTTCATCTCAGTATTTACTAAATGTAAATATCAATCCTATCAAGACCTACTCATCTTCAGTGCGAATATATAGAGTTTTCAAAAGTACCTTGTCGTAGTTCCAGGAGAGGTTTTACAGATTTTAGAAGAACAGTAAGTTATAAAGGCTACAGAGGATAAAATAATCAAATCTGCCCCCAAGCTATTCACTGCGGCCAGTAGCGCTTTTAATAAAAAATGTTAAAAGATGCCTCTGTGCATATTTTCATCCTTCTATAGACTTATTAACGATCTGAAGAGGTTATGTTCACTTTTTTCTACTTTATTTTTTTACAGGCGTAATTTTGCAACAAAAAATCTGACGAAATTCGCAGAAATACATTTTTTGGCTGTAAATAACAACGATTTTTTCCAATTTTTCCAACAAAAGTTAGGATCGAAATTCTTGGTCAACTTTCAAATAATGACTTTTTATGTATTTTTATGTTCTTTCGAATGCCGCTCATGAAATAACGATCAAAATTTAAAAAAAAAAACGTATTTTTTTGGCATTTTCATCAGTTATTTGGGACATAACCGCGAATGCAAATAGCTAAATAGATGTCAATACACTTAGTTATACTCTAAAACTCATTTCCAAGGGGAAACAGTGAGAGTGTAGAAATGTTAAATGTTTTCCATAAAAATTAGAATAACTATAATATATAATATAATATAATGAACAAATAAATATTTTTTTAACAAAATAAAAAAGTGATTATGTATTACTGAATATATGTTTTGAAACTATATTAATAAAAGTTCTCAATAATTGTATCATATAAATATTAAAATAAAAGGTTCTATATATTTTTAATCTTCATCACTATCTTTCTCTATTACTGGATCAATACCCGTGGTAGAAAACATATCAGAAAGAATTTTAGCTGGCCTAACAATATTCGATTTATATCTAGTATTACTAAGATAATATATGCCTGCTGCAATGTGGGAACAGGAGCCGACAATCCTTAATCTATTAGCACAGTCGCAGGCATGACGTAAAATACCGCTGTAGCCAATAGAATTAGGTTAGTACTCAATGTAACATTTATAGGTTTTTTTTATGTTTGTGTCTGGATCTTATTAAATCATTAATAATGTTAGGTTTCATTTTAATGTACTCCAAATTGATATTATGAGAATCGTCCATTAACTCAGCCAAATAACATTTGACTTGACATAACTGATAGGTATTGGAAAAATATATCTTAAGGTCTCTTTCAGTCATTTCTGAAAAATCACTGATTTCTTGAGATGCTAATGTGATTGTTTAAATGCTCCGTCTAGACCATCTTGAAGTTTCAGCTCCTTTTACTAAGGTATTTTCATTTAACGTTCTTTCTATCATTACGTTTTGTAATCCATCTGAACGTTTATCGCTATATAAATGCTTGCCGAAGCGATTGTTTAAAAAACATGCAATCCCACAATCTAGACCAGCTTTTGGTAAAAATTTATTTTCTAGCTGTGGATGAAGACGCTTATATTTTTTTCCAACAATTTATTTCGTAACATAACGAGATCGATTAGCTTCAGTCGCACTTAAGTTTGGTCTCTTTCCTTTCAAGGTAGGTATAAGGACCTTAAACCATAGTTCTTTTAAATAAGATACTACATCCTTGAAACATCTATTTACAATACAAACATTACCTGTTCTTATATCATCAGGATCTTCCATCACTTTCTTCATGATACTTGCGTTGCTTTCAGTATCTAAAAATGGTCCAAGGAGATCTACAACAAACCATTTGGGTGAAGGGTTTACATAAAGATTTCTTCCCTTGATCTGAATATGACTTTCTTTGGTACAATTTATTTTTGCATGGAGCACTTATAGACTCTAATCTTTATTAGTTAGGCGAAAACATGTCCTAATTATTTGAGAACTATATTTAAATAGAAAAAAGTATGACCGATTAATATGCAATTAATTACCTAAGATTGCCAGAAAAATGTTAAAATTCTACATTAAATTTCCCTGTACCTGAACTTTTTTAAGACGCGTTGTGATTGTTTTTTGACGTAAATCTCGATTCTCAAAGACTGTTTTCCCTTGGAAATAAGTCCAAGAACATAACTAAGTACATTGACATCCATTTAGTTATTTGCATTTGAGGTTATGTCTCAAATAACTGATAAATATGTCAAAAAAAGATTTTTTGAATTTTTTAATGTGTTCCACCAAAAAAATTGTTATTCCATCGGCAGCTGTCGAAAGAACGAAAAAAAATACACAAAAAATCACTATTTATCTGCATTTAAGGTTATGTCCCGAATAAATGATAAAAATATAAAAAAAAGGTTTTTTGAATTTTTTTAATGTGTTCCACCAAAAAAATCGTTGTTCCATGGGCAGCTTTCGAAAGAACGAATAAAAAAATACACAAAAAATCACTATTTTGCAGTTGATGTTAAAATTCTACATTAATTTTCCCTATACCTGAAATTTTTTAAAACGCGTTGCGATTCTTTGTGGTGTAAATCTCGATATTCAAAGACTGTTTTCCCTTGGAAATAAATCCTAGAACGTAACTAAGTACATTGACATCCATTTAGTTATTTTCATTTGAGGTTATGTCCCAAATAACTGATAAAAATATCAAAAAAAGGTTTTTTGAATTTTTTAGTGTATTCTACCAAAAAAATCGTTATTCCTTGAGCAGCTTTTGAAACAACGAAAAAAAATACATAAAAAATCACTCTTTGAAGTTGGCCAAAAATTTTGAACCTAACCTAAGGAAGGATTCAAAAATTAAAACATATTTCAAACATTTAGCTTTTAGCCAAAATTTTATAGTTTCGAAAATTGACGCTGTAAGATTAGTTTTTTACTTACTTGTTAGTTCCGCTAGTTAAATAAACGATTCAAGATTAATGTTTTTGAATTTTAGCTTTTTTTTTGTTAAACAGAGACCGTTTTAATTCAGCACTCCAGTAATCATAAAAGGCTATAGATACACAAAAACTGTTTTGGTAAATATTTTATTAAAAGGTGTGATGATAACTGAAAATTTGATCGATAATAAACTAAATCAAGGAGTGGCATAAAAACCTAGGTTGACCTCCTGGTGAGAGTTGCAGCCTTTTCATTATTTTAGTGTATAGAGAGAGATTACATGTGGATGTTACCGAAATCGTTCAATCATTTTATAATATACAGAAAGTTCCCCTACCGCGTTTGTCTGTTTGTTTGAGCTAAACTCGAATTAGGAAAGTCGGTTTGATATCTAAAGTAACTGAGTAATGATGAAGTGGGTCAAATTTTGATTATAAAGCTTCCAAAAAAACCAGGTTGTCAGTCAAAATCATATTCTTGCTATAAAATCCATGAAATCTTCGTAAAAATACATAAGGAAACTAATTAAAAATAAATATAATGTAGCCAAATTAATAATCAGTCTCCTTTTTTTTTATCTTATTTGCATTTTCTTTAGACACTATATTTTTTTAGGAAGAAATCTATTTCAGTGAACTGCCTTGTATATATGCTGGCCTGGTTAATGAAGTTATACTGTTGACCTTAAGGTATTTGTTACCTATCGAATGTGATTGGTAGTTTACATGTTCCATTCTGATTTACAAATTCATACAAGTAAAGGCTTTTAGGTAGAAATATTGGAATTTATATTTGGTACTACTATTTGTTACCAGTATAGAGTTTCATGGGTCAGGGTAAAAATAGGCTTAGATTTATTACAAAAATGTCCACTTTTGGAAACAAATACTGTTATTTTGTTCGCAAATGACTAATTTCATATATATATATATATATATATATATATATATATATATATATATATATATATATATATGTAAACCTTATTTCATGCTATTTTCAACCACTGTATTGTAAAAAGTTGGTTTACTACACTGAAGAGATTTCATGTAGTTCTACAAAAAGTGCTCAAAATTGTTACCATTTGTTCGGTTAATGCAAAGTCTTTCTCGACGTATCCATGAGTGATAACACACGTCAAAAATTAAATCCCAGTTTATACGCATAACATCACGAGCAATTTCAATGCGTTGTTATAGTGCTTCCACAGTATTCACTTACCCATCGTGATAAACTCATTGTTTTAATTAGCCTCACCGAAAAAAATAACAGGGATTCAGATCCGGAGAACTTGCAGGCCAAGAAATGGGTCCATTTCGCCCTATCCATCTATTAGTAAACACATTATTTAAATGTTCGCGAAATTCTCGTCTAAAATGTGGTGGAGCTCTATCATGAAAAAGCACATTTAAAGGAACATCTTCTAATGATTGTGGCAGATTGTTTTGAACAAGTCTAAATAATTTTAACCTGTCAGTGGTTTTGGAAAAAAGTAAGGCCTTATAAGCATGACATTTACTATGCCAGCCCAAACATTTATTGAAAATCTGTGTTGAAAATTATTTGTTTTCAATGCATGCGGGTTTTCTACAGATCAAACATGGTTGTTGTGGAAATTATTTTCTCCATTTCTTGTAAACGTGGCTTCATTGTTGGCCAAAATAAATTTAGTAAAATTATCATTTATATTGTACTGATGTAATTCAATTTTGTATTTTGTCAGGTCTGTCGTTCCGTTTCTAAACAATATTTAAAATAAGTTGAAAATGTCAAGAGATGTACAATTAATTATCTGTGCAAATGAAAAAGTGACACGTGACAAAATTCAACTCTTCTAGGATAATATTATGGTTGCAATGCTTGTACCCTTTGATAATGGTACAAATAAAGTTGTTCTTGTCGTAAAGTTTTCCACACTTTATTTTGAGTAACTTCTACATCACCTGCTATGGGTTCTCTTTGTTGGGTCCTTTTCGACAATTTCTAAAATTTCTTCCTCGATCTCCACCATTTCGCGTATTATTATATTACGTCCGCTAGTTGGTTGTTTTCATAAACGTGTGCCATTTTTATTACACAAAATACCCACAAATGAAAACTAACATCACGCATTTATTTAGAATCGGTCAAATCGAAAATCGCACTCAAACAACTGTAACAATTACATACAAAAAATAGGCATACCCAGTGTCAGTAGTAAACAAAGTAATAACAATGCAGTGGTTGAAAATATCATGAAATAAGGTTAAACAATAATACGGTTTTTAAATTTTTTTAAATAATTTTTAATAACTTCTTTATTTGCCAACTTTTATATAAACGATATATTACGAGTTCTACAAGCTGTTAAATAAATGATTCGACCTGTATATATATATATATATATATATATATATATATATATATATATATATATATATATATATATATATGTCTCAATTCAAGCATCCTTAGAAATATTTTTATCACAAATTGGCTTTGCAGTACAGTATTTTGAAGCTCGAAACAGCAAACCTTGAATGCGGTGTCTGCTGTTTTTTCATTTTAAAAAGTAGTAGATACGGTACGATTGCGAGATGATGGATTGTTCCGGATGCAGTGGCTTGATCAGTCCCAGATAGGAACCAAAAAGCGCTGTCGTTATTTTCCGGACCCGGAGTTTCTCCATTGTCTTGTAGGTTTTTTCTTTTTAATACTTTTTAATATGACGGTAATGTTTACTAACAATCAATATCCGCACAGTTGAGAATTTATAGACATATACACACACTATCCCTCATATGTAGAGCTACTTTTTAATAAACAAAATTTATAGATATATGTTCAATATATGCCCAAAGAAAGAAAACCAGATATACAATTGCATTCGTACTTTGTCTATTTTTATTTCTAATCTAATAGAGCAATTAAATTTAATATTTAGTTTATTTTGTCAGGTCTGTCGCTCTATTTCTAAGCAATACTTAAAATGGGTTGAAAATCTAAAGACATGTACAATTAATTATCTGTGGAAATAAAAAAGAAAATTTTGGAAAAATTCAATAGTGGAGAAAAGTATTGGGAAGTTACCAAGGAGTTAAATTTAAATAAATCAATAATGGCAATTTCCAGTTTAAATGGAAATGGCACATTAGAAACTGACCCTTAGAGAGGCAGAAAACGCAAAACTGTTCATGCTGTTGGCAGAAAAAGTAAAATGTTATCCATTAATGATCATTGTGTGAGTAAACAAGGTATAAAATAAAATATAAGTGAAAATTATTTATCTCTGTAAGTATCATAAGAGAAGCTACTTTACATAGCAGGACATCGATCTTTTAATAAAAAAACAAATAGAGGATCTAGTTTCTGTCTCGTAAGAGAACACATGACACAGTTTTATAAAAAGCATATTAAGTTATTTAAATCAGATGAAATTTCTTTGGTGAGGAGGCAAATTAACGAACGTTCGAATCCTAAGTATACCAAACCAACGGTGAAGCAGGTTCGGTATGGGTAGGCTGGTAAAAATAGGAATCTTAATAGATCGTTTCGTTTATTTAAATATTATATTTATACGCAGAAGAATACGTCAATTTGGAATGGAATTTCCAGCTTGATAACGACTCGAAGCACACTTCATAATTAGCTCCTCACAGTATGGATGTTATGGCTTGGCTACCACAAATCCCAGATAACACAATTGAAAACGTTTCTAATGAAATAGAATGAAAATTCCACGTGAAATTTAATTTAACTAACATCTATGAGGAATTTCAGTTGAGATATCTCAGGAATATTTTTAATAAACTAGTGAAATTTAAAAAGAAAAGATGTACTGTTTATCTACAAATTTGGCGATTTCTCGTAAACACTCTCAAACGTCATGGTTTTCCCAAAAAAATTTTAAGTCAACAGTCCCATGTTTGTCACAAAAGAGATCATTGAAGGTGTTTTTTCCTCTCTTTCGGATATTTATTCAAGCGACAATCTGAAGCTTGTTAGCTGGTTTATATGTCAAAGTCATGAACCCACCTTACGCCATTCATTAAAGTGCATTTTTTGAATGTAGGGTTTAAATTTCTTCATTGAAGCATATCTTTGGCAATCTGTTTGTGGGGCTCTTTTAGAAGAAAATTCAACAACATGTCTCATGTCCTGAACATCATCTAAAATGATGCAAACATTTCTGCAAGACGTGTTTCGATACTAAATCCTCTTAAGCCTAAATAAGGATTCTTCATTATTATTTTCTTCATTTTATCGATATTTTCGTCAGTCAAAAACGTTGAAGGGTAATCAGACCGAGGCAAGTCGTCATCCACACTTCGGCCTTCTTTGAATGCTTTGTATCAATGCTTTCAATCAAGTGACTCACGGCTATTTTCAATTTAAATACCCATTTTCAGTTCTTGTAGTAAACACTTTGAAAATTCCTAATATTTTAAATTTAAATGACCACTTATCCTGTATACCAATATAATATATCATACCTACTACCTAATTAAAATATATAATGGGTCTGTCTTTTAATCTTGCTTAAAACTCAGTAAACAGAATCAACATATCGTATAACATAAAAGAAATTATGTGCCCATACTTAAATAAGCAGCGTGTTTAATTTATATATCCTACAACAAACGTGATTAAATTCCTTACACCAGTCGGCCATACATAATTTAAAGTCAACTCTGCAATTTTGTATTTTAAAAGCGTTGAAGCTTGAAGCGACACATTTGGCATAAAAGGACATTTTAATATTTTATAGCATGAATTTATACATTTTGCTCAATCCAGCTTGTGTTTTATTTCTGTATTTGAGCAGATTTTGGTGGATACGTACCGCAACTCGGGATTTCGTTTGCACTTGGCTAGGTAACTTAGCACCAATGCTGTAAAAATATATTTTAAAAACCCTGTACATTGATCTACTTATATTTGTTAATTTTTATTTTTATTAATATTAATTTTTCTACCTAAATTTTGTTTAGAGTTTATCAGATTGTTGTAAAATATTTCGAAAAAGGGAATGTTCTCAGGGTTTTGCATTCTGTAATATTTGTTTGACGGTTGTAGGCAATAATGAAAATTGACTAAAATATGCTTGTCGGACTTGCATTGTCTTTGTTATCAAGTATAAACTTTATACTTGCTAACGATTAGAGATACAACCTAATCGAAATGTCGTAAAAACAAATAAAAATAATGACAATGCAAGTCCGACAAGTATAAAGTTTATTCTTGATAACGATTAGAGATACAACCTAATCGAAACGTAAAAACAAACAAAAATAAAGACAATGCAAGTCCGACAACCACATTTTAGTCATTCCGTAATATGTTGAAGCTTATCAAAAAAATCCAACACGTATTTTTTTACGTCTTGAATTACATTTTTGGGAGGTGATAACCACTCCCAAAGTTCACAGTTTAAAATATATTTTTTTTTATTATAATTTTAAAGATAGACTTTTTCATATAAAATTATGTGTATTCTATTAGGTTTACTAAAAGAGATTAAATACATGAAAATTTCTCTGTAAAAGCTTGCTTTATTTTAATAAGGATGAATTTTACTGTTTTCATTTAATAAATGTGTAAATTTACTTAATTCAGTCAAAAATTCCTTGGTTGTATATGGATTTGAATTTTTACCACAAAATTAATCAGTTAGCTACCCCATTTTTATCTTTTATGACAAATTTGGAGATTATTTACGAACAATAATACAAACCCTTAATAATATTAAGTATGTGGCATGTACTGAAAATCTACTATATCGAAAGGTTAGATTACCTTCGCATAGCTTTATAAAAAAAAGTTCAAAATGTCAATTGGAGATTGACATTGATCTGTGATATATCGCAGTTCACGTTTCATGCTATAATTTATGTCTTTAAAATAAAAGGTGCCCTTCAAGTTAACCTCTGAAAACAGTATTTCTCAATTTCATAACTAATCAATTTTCGACTCAACAAAAAGAATTTATACGTTTTCATCCCTAAAAAGGTGAAGCAAATCCTCATTCAAACTATATCGTGTTCAAAACGCCATTTTAAAGTTTGCAATTATGAGTGAATTTCTAAGAAAAAATTCATCTTTAAAATAAAATTTGGAATTATAATTTTTAGGATTATTATTCGGGAAGATTTTCACCCCATATACATGTAGCTTAGGGTATAATAAACACCTGCCAAGTATATGCTATTTTATAAAATACCTTATATCACAGAATAAGCACTACCAGAAAGACTTTTTATTATTAAATAGTTAGTATAGTAACATAAAATCGAAACAAAAGTTTTCTGCTCAAGATAATGCAACTCAATTTATTTTTTCATTTCTTCATTATATCATACATTGTAAAGGGCAATATATATTTCTTCATCAGCATTTTCTTCAATATCTGCTTCAGAGATGTAGTGATTAGCTGCATTTTTCCAGTAGATTCCTGTGCATTTTTTTTATAGAAAATAGAGCATTTAATGCCTAATTTCCTGCACCCATAGTTTGCTTTAGAACTTTTCAAACGTTTACATGGTATCTGTTTAAGCAAAGACTGTGGTGCAGGTGGCTGGGTTGCGGGAATCCGCATTGAAAAAGTTTTTGTTGATTTATAATCCCATACAATAGCATTCAGTTTGTGCTCTTCCCATTGTTACATTTAGAAATAAGTTTTCACTCCTTGCAATTTTGTAGCATCAGATGTCGGAGGTAATTGTGACAATTTAAATATCGTATTCTTGGACTTGGTCTTAAATGATGCTAAACGACATCTGGTTAAAGATTTCTGATTCGGTTTAGTACCATATAATAAAGCCATGATCGATTCTGCTGCTTTTCTTTTCTTGCAGCAATAATGTTTGTGTCAGGTATATAACATTTATAACATTTATCATGCACTTTACCATTTTCAACACAGCTTAAAAGTATATATTTGCCATAATCTCTTTTGAGACTGTCTGTTATCACACTTTTAATTGCTGTCTCTTTTAGTATCTTAAACGTTTCAATTTGTAATTCTTTAGTACAAAAAAAAGCTCTATTTTAATAATACGCGAAAAATACATAGTATTATACACATATATAAGACTTCCCATTATATTATCTTTTATTACATGAATATATATATATATATATATAATATATATATATATATTTATATATATATATATATATATATATATATATATATATACATATATATATATATATATATATATATATATATATATGTATATATATATATATATATATATATATATATATATATATATATATATATATATATATATATATATATATATAGGTACATATATTCATGTAATAAAAGATAATATAATGGGAAGTCTTATATATGTGTATTATATATATATATATATATATATATATATATATATATATATATATATATACATATATATATATATATATATATACATATATTATACACATATGTGTATAATATATGTATATATATATATATATATATATATATATATATATATATATATATATATATATATATATGTATATATATATATATATATATATATATATATATATATATATATATATATATATATATATATATATGTTTATCGGTGCCTACCGCACCTCGACTTTTTTATACATCTTTAGGTGTGTAGCGAACCAAAAAGCGGCAACGCCGCAAATGTCGCGGTAACCAACGTAAAGAAGTCGCGGTAAGCACTACTGTGCTTACCGAGACTTATATAATAAATAGGTAGCAAATATGGTAATTGCATAGAATTTTAAGTATACATCAAAAAGTAAAATATGCAGCATATGTCATTTTGAAAAATGTACTAGCCGTTTTACTTAAAAATGACTACTATGATGAGAATATCTCGTTTAAAATGAATATAATCCAGATATTTTTTCGTCATTTGTTCAGTCAAATAATTAAGAAAATTAATTTTACAAATAACGTATTCGGGTTTCGTTCCTTATCTCGGTTTATATATATATATATATATATATATATATATATATATATATATATATATATATATATATATATATATATATATATATATATATATATATACATTCAACTGCTGCCCTTAACACGTGTCATTATATTACTAAATTATTATTATATTATTATTTTTATTATAGAATAATTTAGAATATAACCAAAAGCAGTTTTTTTCTATATAAATTTAACATAGTCCTAATTTATGTGAGGTGGGTGTAAATGATGTGAGTGGGATAAAGAAGGCATGCTAATTGCTGCGGTTAGACTGCGAGGGGATTACTAGTGAGAGGAGCCTTGGAGCCCACATGAAAAAGACCGGCGCAAAAAATGTATGGGTAATTCGAACTTCTTCGTCCAAAAAAATGTATGAGTAAGAAGATGGCTTCGGTAAAACAAGTGCAAAAATTGGATATTCCCAAAAAACAAGTTAATTGAATGCCGCAAGTAAAATTGAAGAATTTTATCGAGCGTAATGTCTCGGGGGGTTAAAGTTTTTCTTTCTAATTTTTTGTTTTTTGACGAAAAATAAGAATGTCTTTTATCTTTTGTTTTCCGCGAAAAATGACTTGATTTCTGAAGAGTTATTTGTTTAGCTGAGTATTGAAAAACTCAAGTTATGCTTTAAGGTTTCGCGATCTTTAGTTGCCAGATCCCGTTGTACCGCAACCTCCTTCAGGTGTACGGAGTATACGCGATCTTTGGCCAAACACAAGCGAATCTGGGGTCCCTTTTTATTCCCGGAAACTTACCTAGGAGTTGGTAAGCAGATACTCCTTATGTCCAGACTTTATTTTTAAAAAGGGAAAAACCCAGAGACACTATTTATACCGATCCTAGAATCTTCGAAATTAATCCGCTTTTCGGTTATCGGAGTGCAATGATAGCTTACTCAGAGAACGACGGGCAATTTCAAGAACGGATAGGGGTATTATAGGCGAACTTCCCTGATGCACGCGCCTAACTAGATTATTTTCGTAGGTTTATTGACTCTTCTAGAAGATCTGAAAGGTCTATGCTGCCGTCAGAAAAATCGTCCATGATCTGAAACAGGAGAAAATCTTCTTTCCAGAAATTGGGTTTATTGATGATGAAGACGTGGAAAAATCCTGTTTGAAACTAATCCCTTTCAAAAATGGGAGTTCTGGTCCGTAAAAACGATGGGAATATTGAATTTAGCTGTGAAAACAACCTTTAGAGCAAAAACTCTATTTGCGATTCGAAATGTTGCCAAAATCCAGCGGTCCTTCGAAGTCGGCTCAGGAATTCTTCCTACTGAATCGCTCTTGCTGCAATCTGATCTTCGTGATCTCGATCTACTGCTAAAAATCCTCAAGACCGTGTACTATTCAGGTCAATACGCCCCAAAATCAGGTGATGTTATCAATGATGTGGTATGACTTTTTGATACAAATTTTGAAGTTGAATTATGTGAAAGGATATGAATATTTAGTCTGAATATGCTTTTAGCATATGCAGGCATATTGGAAAAACAATTTTCTATTGTTTCTTCTTGATTTTTCATTGTAGAGAACGTGTATTATCAACAAATCATACCCGAGGTTCACTTGCGTTCGGCCAAAGATCGCGTATACTCCGTATACCTGAAGGAGGTTGCGGTGGGAGGGGATCTGGCAACTAAAGATCGCGATGATTAGACAAGTACCATAACTTTTCAAAAAAAAAAGTCATTTTTTTCGCAAAAAATAAACGACCACAGACATTCTTATTTTTTGTCAAAATAACAAAAATTGGATAGAAAAACTTTAACCCTCCAAAGACATTACGCTAGATAAAATTCTACAATTTTGCTTGTGGTAACCACTTAACTTGTTTTTAGGGAATATCTAATTTTTGTACTTGTTTTACCAAAGTGATCTTTTTACCCATACATTTTTTTGACAAAGTGATTTTATCACATTTGAGTGTCGGAGGAACGTATTCAATCGTCAAAATACTCTTACTAATTTGTTCCTTATAACCTCGTTTTTTTTTTGTTATAATCAATAGTTTCGTCAAATAGCATAGTTTCATTATATTGATGAGTCTTCGAGAAACCTTTCTTGAAGATTTGTTAATGTCTTAAGACATCCCACTGCTTGTATAAAAAAATATAAGTCGTGCTTAACAAGTACTCATAATTCAACAAAATTTGCAACATATATAATAGAATGATAAAAATTAATAAACGTAAGTATAAAATAATGGCTAAAAATAACCAAAAGAATTTTTATTGTTGCATATTTAAATATAGACCTAATTTTAATTTATAACTTTATTTTTTCCGCAACTTATTAGTATTCATGGTTTGATTTCTTGTCTTGGTAAAAATTTTATAAACAAATTAAAATAATCTGTATTAGTAATTTAATTAAGTATATTTTGAAACATTTTCTATTAATTATACTGCTGATATTATTTTTATAGAAATTAATTTTCTGCTATTCTATTCAGAAATATGTGAAATTATGTAACAAATGTTTTTTTCGTGTTTTGTAGTACCGTTTAACCACATTCTAAAAAATAAAAAAAGTTTCCTCTACATTAAAATATGAGAGTAATATGTGGAACCCGAAATAAAATACGGGGTCTAAATTTGGACTCTAACAAAATAAATAGTGGAAAGGTTTATGACAATACGAAAAGTCATGGAATGTTGCGTATTTTCCTCAGAGATAGGAAAAAAAGAATGGATAGGGTAAAGAAGAGGGATCCGGGATAGTAAAAATTTACAATGAAGGTGGTTTAGACCATAGGGAGCTAAATTCATCCCTGATTTAATTTCCAACGGTTTCCACATTAGACAGATAATTTTATGATCCTAGAAAACAGAGAAACGACCCAAAAGTAATAAAAATGGCTGTTAGATGACGGATTTGTTTTTCTTGATGGTAACGGACTTAGGGATTTAATGTAAGATATACATTTTCTCAGTGTTCATTAATTCCTCCGTTTAGTGAAATATACTTTTTGACAAACAATATTTAATAATAATATTCACAAATAATGTTTATTCCAGTATACTGGCTCATATGCATAGATCCAAGACATGTCATATAATGATATTTTATTAGCAGTTCATGCACGGCATTGAGGTTTTTTGACATGAGAATCAATTGTGGATCACCTTTATGCACCTCGTCCGTGAGCAAACGATGGCTACGATTGAGTTCACTACCATATAAAGAATTATGTTCATCAATGCATTCTTAGTAAAATAAACCATGTCAAAAATAAACGCACTAAAATTTTCTAGAGTTAATTCTATTTCTACAACACAAATAGCGTCCGTATGATGTCCGTCCGTAACTGTTCTGAGTACGTATAAAGCCTCAGATGTATATTTTTATAAGTGATATGCTAAACGGCACCTAGCAATGACAGTGTTACCAGTTTCCGAAATATTAACGACTGCTCTCGTAGCAGTTAAATTAATATTCTGAATCAAATAAAATGTGCTACGATACTCTAACGTAATACGTGTTCAACACGCACTAGGCTTTTTTTCTTATAATTGTTAATACAAAAATTCATTTCTATGCTTAGCGAAACTGAAACAGTTAGTACACATTTGGACTGAAACTAATAAATATATATTCCATTTAGAGATAAAAAATTTGATAGCTCCAATTTGTATTTGTCATTCGCTATAAAACAAGGAAATTCTTAACATAAACCTTTTATAACCGACGTGTCTGTTCCCATCCTAAACGTTACCAAATCCCGAATAAAATAAATGGCACCTTCGTACACCGAAATCTTTTCTAAGCACATTCTTTATAAAAAAGGTCACGTCCTAGTAATAAACCAGGCCTCGAGGAAGCTTTGCATTAGGTATTACCGGAGATATTGTCACGTGAAAATGAGTACCTACGTTTCGGTTATAAAATCTGTTAGATTGTGTAAACAAAATTTGATTAAATATAATTTTCTTAAAAATAACACATATGAAAAGTTGGTTTTATTTATTTTTATGCAGGAGTGTTTTGAGGAAAATAAATGTTGACAAGCATATTACTTTGATTTAAGTAAGGCCTTTATGCATATTGTTTCCTCGGATATAACATTCATTAGGGTATTGTTGCTCTGATAACACTGGTCGACATTATTTTTGTTAGATTGACAACTGTAGCTGTTTCTTATGTGATTTGCCATGCTAAAGCTGAGTATAATCACAAAGTTGCCCACCGGATTCAGTTAACTTTTTACAATTTTGCATACAGGGTGAGCCACTTTAATTTATAGATCCAAATACTTATTAAAATACTCCAATTTAAAAAATGGTTTAGATAAAAATTGTCAAGCACAGAGGGGGTCATTTATATGTATTAATAACCTTGAGGTCAAACTTTAAGGTCATTTAAGGGTCAAGCTGAATTTTTTAAATGGAAACATCTATTTTTTTGCAGAAATAAAACGCGGAGAAAATTTCCTATCCAACGGTATGAGTAACATAAGGAATAACATCACATCTAGAGGTCATTTGAAGGTCAAATATCCTCATATCTTGAATGAACCAACTATTCGGAAACTAAGAGTGACGGATAAAACCTTTTTCTACAAAAGTTTCTTGAAATTAAATTATATATGTTAAGGTGACCTTAAAATTGATGTTGACCCTAATCTTGAAAGTCAAATCAAGGTCATGATGACTTTTTAAATGGGGTCCCATACTTTTGACCCTGAAAATGAAGATATGACCTCCAAATAATCTCGAAGGTCATTTTATAGTCAAATATTTAAAAATCTCGAAATGACAGAATATCGAGGGATGTTCAAGGCTTAGGGGAAAATTAAATTATTGGGCGTTTGGATGAAAGTGAAAAATTGTTCATTTGGAAATAATCTTTAGTAACCAGATCATCCATAATGTGAAATTGTTAAAAATTCGCTAAACTAGGACAGCTGGAAGAAATCAAACGATAGGGAAAAATAAATAAGAACGACTTGATTCAATTAAAATTGTTTCTGGGAATAACAGACGTTGAAGGTGCTTTCAGCAGGTGGATAAAATGCAAAGGTGTGAGCGACCTAGACCATTTTTACCTTTGGGTAAATTTTCAATTTCAGCGTGCAGGTCGAGTTTTTTTTTTTAATGGAAACCCCCATTTTTGACATCGCATTCGAAAGGATTAGGAAATTTCACATCAAAAATGGTATTTTAAAATTTGTTGTTCTGTTTTGGAAAGGCTGGACTATTTAAAAATCACCCAGAAGTTTTTTTGACGAAGTGTAGTTGTTTTCTGAGTATATTAAACTTTTAAGGGGCCTTCAACAAGTACTAGACGAAATGAACAAGTTCTGACGATCTTGACAAAACTGACCTTCAAGCCTATTTTCAAAGTCATTGAAGTTGGAGGTCATTTGTTTAAATAAAAAAAGTGCAAAAATTATTTAGTTTCCTTTATCGTTTGCATTCTTCCAGCTGTCCTAGTTTGGAGCAATCTTCGCAGTTTCTCATTGTGGATGTCCAGCAAGGTCCAATTTTTTTGTAAGCCTTAAATAATTTACAATATCCCGCCATTTCGGAATATTTTAATATTTAACTTTGAAATGGCCTTGAACTTGACCTTCGAGGTCATTTCAACTTCATACGACTATAAAACTTTCTGATATCTCCATTTTCGGGGTCAAAAGTATCAGGTCCCATTAAAATAATTATCATAATCTTGATATGATCTTCAAGATCAAGGTCCAGGTCAAATTTAAAGTCATCTTAACATACAGTTTGATTTCCAGAAAGCGTTTAGTGTTGCATACTGTCTTCCGATCAGGCCTTTGCATAAACAGGTGCATGTCGATACCCTGATGAGTCTAGTAGAGATGAAACATACCGTATCACTGTAGTGGGGAGGGTAAGTTTTGACTCTCTTTTCGATATGGTGGTACAGGTAGGCCATCATCTCGATGGTGGTGTAATAGGATAAATTGTGTTCTGTAGCAATTTATAAAAACTGTGCAACCTCCAACACGGAAAGGTTGGTATTTTAATTTTCTACAATTCGTTTCTTTATACCACCGATATTGCTTCATTAATTTTGATTTTAAAAACGAAAAAAACAAAATTTTTTGATTTTAATTGTTTATAACAAGTTAATGTATCATAGTAGGTAGTGGAAAATATAACAAAATATACGGTTTCTTTTTAGTGTAATGGCATAGTGGGTATCTAGTGAGTATTTTTGCCACATAATCACTTATTTTTTCTTTATTGATATTCAAATACGCAACACGTTTTATGGAGCTAATTGTACTATTATAGGCATCCATTAAAAGTCAATAAAACTGTTCATAAGAAAATAAAAAACAATAAATATGCGTCGAAATTTTTATACCGAAATACGCTTTTTAATTTTTAAAAACTCGGCGATAAAAAATCCATTTCAACACCTTTAATTTCTGGCGCGGGTTAATGGCAGAACAAATCAACATTATAGTTTAAGTTCAAGTGCTTCCACTGAATATTGTATTACATTAATTCATGTTTATATATCTTGTTAACATACGTACAATGTTCACGTTTTATAGTATGCGTTTTGTTTTCGTTGAATGGAAATAATTCATGTATACATGAAGTGATACATGTATCATAAATATTATTGCTTTTTTATTTCACTTGCTCTCTGAAATAATGTATTATAAAGCATTATAGGTAGTTAAAAAACAGTGGCAAGAAAAGATACTCGTAAATCTTTATTTAATTCTTTTATGAAAGATTTATATGTGTTTTTGGAAGCAATATTTTATAAATATGACACAAGTTATGTTCTAATACAAATAACAGCATTAGCTTATAAAGTGTGAATAAGATTTTTACTGAAACATCTGGTAGTTACAATTTTGGAAAAATGGATAATTTATTTAATTAATTTTACCTTTTCTTATTTTCCTCATGAGATGTCGATGAGAGAAAGCCTGGAAATTTTTGGTAAATTCTATTTCCTTATTTTTAACATGACACGCTTATGACAGAAGGTCTAGAAATCACCACATTACTCCTTTTTCTTATTTTTATTACACCATGTAAAGGGTGTTTTTTATAGAGGTATAGAACTTTTAAATGGAATAAAACAAAGATGAATTTTTTCAATTGACATGAAATTTACTTTATTCGAAAGATAACCTTCTGGCATTATAATTTAAATATGACTTCTGGCAAATGACCGCCACGGCTGGCTCGGACGTAGTCTAATCTGGAGGTCCAATTTTCGATGACTTTTTCCAACATTTGTGGCCGTATATCGGCAATAACGCGGCGAATGTTGTCCTCCAAGTGATCAATCGTTTCGGGCTTATCGGCGTAGACTAGCGACTTCACATATCCCCACAGAAAATAGTCTAGCGGCATTAAGTCGCACGATCTTGGAGGTCAATTCACGGGTCCGAAACGTGAAACTATGCGGTTACCAAACGTTTCCTTCAATAAATTAATTGTGGCACGAGCTGTGTGACATGTTGCGCCGTCTTGTTGAAACCACAGCTCCTGCACATCATGGTTGTTCAAATGATGAACGAAAAAGTCAGTAATCATGGCTCTATAGCGGTCACCATTGACTGTAACGTTCTGACCAGTACCGTTTTTAAAGAAGTACGGACCAATGATTGCACCAGCCCATAAAGCACACCAAACAGTCGGTTTTTCTGGATGTAACGGTGTCTCAACATTCACTTGAGGATTATCATCACTCCAAATACGGCAGTTTTGTTTATTGGCATATCCATTCAAACAAAAATGAGCTTCATCGCTAAACAAAATTCGCTTATGAAAATCGGGATCAACGGCAATCTTGTTTTGGGCCCATTTACCGAATCTACGCCTTGCTAGGTGATCGTGTGGCTTCAACTCTTGCACGAGTTGGATTTTGTAAGCACGCAAACCAAGATCTTTCCGCAAAATCTTCCATAAAGTGAATGGACACATGTCCAATTCCTGTGCACGATGGCGGATGGACTGATTCGGGTCGTCCTCTACGCTACGCTCTACAGCAGCAATGACTTCTTCTGTACGCACTATACGACGTCTCTGTGGATGCGTATTATCATTTAGAGTAAACGTGGTGCGAAAACGTTCCATAGTTAATCGAATTAATTGCTCTGATGGATGATTATGTTGACCGTAAAATGGACGTAGTGCGCAATACCTATTTCGAACAGAACCATGATTTTCAAAATAAATTTGCACAATTTGGAAGCGTTGTTTAGGCGTCAGTCTATTCATGTTGAAATGCCAAACCAAACACACTTGACAGCTGACAAAATGGCCGCCAGTTAAAAAAGTGTTGCCAACTTAAAGTTCTATACCTCTATAAAAAACACTTTTTAGTATGAAAACCCCTCTAGAAAGATGCGGAATCATCCGGTATCCGGAAAAAGGGTATATGGAGGGTCCACATCGGCTTTCGTGGACAGTTTATTTTGAGAAGTCCTTGATATAAGTTGAATTGTTTGACAAGTGTCAAAATTGTGACAATAAAGATGATTGAAATAAAACAGTGTGTGTTTAAAATACCAGTCGTCCGGAACAAATTGGTGTCAGACAAGGGATCAAATCTAGAAAAGGTTAGTTCAGGTTAGAAAATTAGAAGAACGAGAAGAAGTGAATTGTAGTTGTATGCCAGTGGAAACTAGAACACAGGAAGCAAAAATGGAAGAACAACTTCAAACTAGTTTAAATTATATAGTGATGATGATACAACATATGAAAATAAGCTAAAAAGATACGGAGAAAAGCCGAGAAGAAATGAAACAAGAAATATGAGAAGACATGAAGAAAAATCAAGATGACATGAAACAAGAAATGATGACACTGAAAACATGTTAAGAAGATATGAAGAAATGCCAAGAAGATTTGAAGAAAAGCCGAGAAGATATGAAGGAAAGCCAAGAAGAGATGAAACGAGAATTGAAAGAAGATATGACGAAAAATCAATATGATGTAAAACAAGAATCGATGACACTGAAAACAAGCGAAGATGATATAAAGAAAATCCACTAGAAATCATCATATTATAGTGTTGACCACATACCAAAAGTTATTAAATTCAGTTACCACGTTTTTAAGAAATTAAGGAAAAATCAATATTGTTTGACGTCTTCTACCTCCCAATACGAAGCAGGATCGGATATGACTAAGTTGGATGACATGAAATGTTGTATACGTATTTTCCGGATACGCTGTATCAGATTTTACAAAAAAACATGCACCAACGCTCGTTTGAAGATTCACCATTCCAAAATAACATTAAAAATTTCGATAAACATGGATTAAATATATGGGTACGGGTAATATTGTTGATATGATGGAAGGAAAATGTAATATGCCACTGTTTTTGCATAATTTTTATATATGTGCATTTTAAAAATTGTTTCTTGTGGCTAAACATAATCTTCCTCTTAGCTACATAAAACAAAATACTGTTAAATGTATATTTTGTTTAAAGTTTACCAGAATATTGTGAAATATTACTAAGATTGTCATGAAAATATTTAATTAAAACTAGCCCGAGATCACAAGGATATTTGTTCAATAGTGTAGACATAATTTGAAATCTTTGATGATCAATTTTAATATATAATAATAATAATAATAATAATATCAAAATTTAAAATATCTGCGTAGCATCGATTTGAATAAATAATCATCTTACCGTTTTCAGTAGTTAAGACTGTATGTATTGACATATAAATTTTTGTTTCGAGTAAATTATAGTTTCTTTAATGTTACTGTGAAAAAACACAAGTATTTTAATTCTTTTATGTTGTTATTATCACTTTTTTTTTAAATTTAACTCAAGAAACTGTACACTCGGTAAGTTGCAATTCTTCACTTTTCTTGCTCCGCAAGTACTTCCCCTTTTTTATATGTATTGCTTTTATTTATCATATTTTCATCTTTTTGTTATTGTAGAGCATTAAAAATGCTTCAAATTAAGCGGAACGTGACTGATTCTCTCTGATTAACGATCTAAATATGAAATAATTATTAGCTGAATAGTTATAACTCTGGGTTATAAACTTTTCTCGGGAATAAATTTTATGTGTTCGATTTGTGCCTATCCGCCTCTTTCTTAAGTTCGCTTGCACAGTATCTAAGCCTGTAGATATAAAAATTTCCTTATAATTTTATTATTTGATGAATCATAAAGTACTAATTTTTCTAACTTATTGTAAGAAAAAATAGTAATTGATAATTCAAAACTAAGATCCCCCAAACGTGTAAAATCTGTCATTAGTACCACCACAATGGGTTATTTATAGTCAAAACAGCTTTCTTTAAAATGCATTATTGAAGTTTTAGCTTAAGTATATTTACTTTTCCTACGTCAACTATTATTGGGATAAATTTTAATCTATGAAAAAGCATCACATCGAAAATATTCATATTTCTTCCATGTCAGACTTGGTTAAAGTCTCTTGGGGCTATTTTGAAGATTGCTTTTGTCTCACAAGTTGTAGTAAAATATAAGTATAAAGTGATGGTGTTTACTTTTTTGGTATAAATTTATCTGGAAGATTGTTATTCAAAAAATTTAATTAATTAAAAAAAACTTTTTATTAACAAAATTTACTAGTTTTGGTTATTTTAAAGTACAATTAGTTCCACAAAAATGTGTTGACGAAATATAACTTCAGGAAAAGTTAAAATAAAAAAAATCTTACGTTTTTGGAGATATTATATTTCAGTTTAAGTCGCGATCACCTCAATATAGGGTTTAGTTGTCGCTTCTATTTATAATTACGTCACGTTGTTGACGCTTGTTCCTAACCAACTTCTCATATACAATATTTCCTTTCAAGCTAAAATACCATGTCCTTATTGCAGATTAATAAGTAGATTTTTTGGAATTCTTAACTAATTGCTTTTCCTTGATTTTTTGTAGTTACACGTTTTAAACCACGATCTAGAAATTCATGTATATTTTTTTGTTGATCATAACTTTTCTTAAAATTTTAGCGGACATTATCACTCGAAGATGAAAGAAACCTTACCAAAATATCTTTTAGAACCTTTTCGGAAAATTGAAATAAAAAATTTTATGACACGCTTTAAATTAAACAGACTATTTAATTTTAACGAGTCATTCTTGAGCTAATTTTAATCATAAAAGTTCTTATAAACATATGTCTGATAATGCTTAATTTTTAAGATACAGGGTGTTAAAATTTATTATTGTTTTTAGTTTTTAAATTTATATCATTTGTTTTTAAAGATAATTAAGTTAAATTTGGAACACACAATACTTTTTACAGTTCTCACAAAAAATTTATTATCATGTGAAATATAATATACAGAGTGGTACTTTCTTCCGGGTCTGTCAAATTTTACCCTCTCGAAGTTTTTTTTGAGCACCACTGAATCGATTTGATTACTCAGTTAGCTTTCTCATCTTATTGTGAAACTTTTTTCTCTTTTAAGTTTTCCTCTAAAAGTCAATAGTTTTATCACAAAAAAGAAAATAGATAAGTAAAAAATCATAAAGTATTTGTTTTCGCATCATTAAAGAGCGTATTCGTTGAAATAATGACGAAGTGTACCTCTTCTATGGTCTAAGTAATCCTGGAGTATTTCTTATTCTTTTGCAAGACGCAATAATGCGATTTCTTAAATTTTCAAAATCTTTAACAGGAGATGCATAAATCAAAGATTTAAGGAAACCCTAGATTCAAAAATCCAAAGGATTTAAATCCAGAGATCGGGCAGGCCAATGTTGAGTGTGTCCTCGACCTATCCAACGATTTGGACACACTGTCTCTAAGTGAAGGCGTCCATTGATACTGAAAAGTGCTGGAGCGCCTTCATGCTGAAATTATAAGTCTTGCCTAACTTGGAGAGAAATCTCTTCAAGAAGGACAGGTAACTCTTCCCCGAGAAAGGGACAGTGCTGGTCGCCATTTAATCTTAATGAAAAGAAACAAGGGCCAATTACATAATCGCCTATGACACCAAACCATGATGTTGATGTTGATAATTGACTTCAAGAAATGTATGCGGATTTTCTTCAGTCCAAATATGATTATTGTGAAAATTTCTTATGGATTCCTTTGAAAAGTTTGCCTTGTCAGTAAACAAAATACCAGATAAAATATAATTTTTATAAAAAATTGAGCGACTTCTAAAAGTGTGCTAACAAGTGAAAAATAGCTATAAATTTTTATATGAAATTGAAATTTTTGAAGTCGGCGCCAAGCTAATACCTAACAAAATGGGAATCGCAGAAACTGATTAAAAATACTTTATTTGTTATTGCTATCTTATGATAATTTGTATATATCAGTAGTTATTTATTTCATTTCAAAATAATTTGGCGCCGACTTCAGAAATTTCAATTTCATATAAAGATTTATAGTTTTGTATATTTTGCACTTTTTATCGCATTTTTAGAAGTGTGTTCAATTTTTTTATAAAAATATTATTTTTCAATTTTTAGTTTTGAATTCATTACGCTATCCATAAATTATTTGAACTAAGTGCTAATTGAGATCATCTGGCAATAACGCCAAGGTGACAAAAAAGTACCCATTTTATCTAAAGTCGTAAATCACCCTAAAATGAATCACTAAAAATTCTTTGATTCTTAGAGTTCTCCAAATACCAGTGAAATTGTGTATAACAAATATTTAGTCTTTCGCAGTAAGTCCACTATCGTACATTTCAAATTAATTTTAGATTGGTAATATAGGCTCCAAAACCTTCCAATATCGATATTTAAAGGACTTAAGAAGTAAATTTCTTAGCCTGACATATTTTATACTGTATATTGAGTTTGTATACGCCACAAGAACCCCGCAATATCAATTCTAGGCAAAATCGAGATATATCTTATCAATCTAATAGTTGTAAAAAATTAACTTTATATTTGTAATAAATGATCCCCAAAATCCCGTCTTAATCTAATCTAAATCTAAACCCTTTAGAGCCCTAGTACCAATTTTGGACGAAATCAGGGTATTTAAAATTTTTAGACCGTCATGTTGCATCTGACATATTATATTTTCTTAAAATAATTTTATTCTCGCTGTTTACATCCTCAAAGACGATTTAGTCCGCTATAATGAATGCGCCATATTGAATCCTGAAAAATACTTTTAAATTCATTATTTACACCCTCAAGAGCCCCTTTCGAGAAAACCGAAAAATGTAAAATTTTTAGGATGCCATATGGAATCCGCCAGAGTGAGTTTATCAAGAAATAATTTAAATTCGAAATTAACACTAACAAAAATCCCCCAATGCTGATTTTAGACAAAACCGAGAGATGTAGAATCTTTAATCCGCCATCTTGGATCCGCTATATTTAATTTTTTTAAAAATAATTTCAGATTCGTAATGTGTGACTCCGACAACTCCACCATATTAATTTTGAAAAAAATCGGACAAAATTAATTTTTTATTCGCCATATTGGATTTGCCATATTGAATTTTTTAAAAATAATTTTAGATTCGTCATTTTCGACCCCGAAAACTGTCCCGTATCAATCTTGGAGAAAATAGGACAAAATTGATTTTTTCGTCCACTATATTGAATTTTTTAAAAATATTTTGGATTCGTTATGTGCGACCCCGAAAACCTCCCTATACCAATTTTGAAGAAAATCGGACAAAATTTAATTTTTTTGTCCGCCATATTGGATCCGCCATATTAAATTTTTTAAAAATAATTTCAGATTCGTTGTTTACGACCACGAAAATTCCTTCATACCAAATTTCAAAAAAATCGACCAAAATTAAGTTTTTTGGCCACCATATTGTTACCGCCATCTTGAATTTTACTGCACCAATTTCGTCCAAAAAAATATGAGACCACCGCAGCAACTTTCTGAACGTAATGAAAAAAAATTCTTTTAAATCGGTGCAGCCGTTCCGAAGTAATCGGTGTACATACATAAAAAAAAATACATAGTCGACGAATTGAGAACCTCCTGGTCTTAGAAGTTGGTTAAAAAAAGGAGAGATTGGACGATAATCTGAAGTATATGCACTGACAAAATACTATACGCGGCGAAAAGTTTCGAGTATAAAGCGCCTGCATTCGCTAGATATGGTAGGGATACAATTGGTGTTCTTTTGAAATTCATAATAGGGTAGATTTGCTCATTTTTAATATATCGACTATTTTTCTCGTACTTGTTTTAGAAGATTTTTATTAATAAAAAACAGCTTCTTCTAGTGCTTCGGGTCTTATCTCTCGAGGACGTCCACAATCAGGAGTTCGTTCTAGAAATGTACGCTGATGAAGACGAGAAAATGTGTTATGATAAGGTAACCTACATTGTGAATATAATTCAGCTTAAATCCGTTGAACTTCTAATGCATTTCCGTTAGCAAGACTATAAACTAAATGCATATCTGACATTTAAACATTTGTATACTCTACTTATTTGACAACAATCTACTGTATCTTTTTGTCCCTTAATAAACCATCTCTACAGAACTTCATTGGAGATACATCCAAAAATATTTTATTTTTCGTGGAAAAACTTGAGAGAAAAAAGTTTCACAATAAGGTGGGAAAGCTAACTAAATAATGAAATCGAGTCAGTGGCGCCCAAAAAAAAAGTTTGAGAGGGTAAAACTTTACAGACCCGGAGAAAAGTACCACTCTGTATATTATTTCATATAATAATAATTTTTTATGACAACTGTAAAAAGTATCATGTTTTCCAAATTTGACTTAATTATCTTTAAAAAGAAATGATACAAATTAAAAAAAACTTAAAAAATATTAAAATTTAACTCTCTTAAAAACTATGCATTATCGGACATTGTTTATACGAACTCTTTTGCTTAAAATTAGTCTAAGAATAACTTTCTAAAATTGTTCGCACTTATTTAGAAACACCCTGTATTAAAAAAAAAATTTTAGATTAATAATTGAGTTTAAGTCTAGATTTTTCTCTCACAAAAATTTAAAATAATATTTTATCATAATATAAAACGCCGTTAAGTGCTTTACGATTGCCTCTCAGACTACCGCAAAGTAAGATTTACAACCTTAAGGGAATCCCTACTGGTATTTATGCTTGAGAAAAATATGACAGCCGGGGTAAGACGTTAACTGCTTTAAGGCAATAACTCACACATGTATGTAATATTTCAAATGCAAGAAGTTAAATCTGCCTTTAATTTATAGCCTATATATACTTATAGGCATCTCAATGTTTACTTACTAGGGGAAACAGGGGCAATGTGAGTCGGTGAACGATAGATAATTAAAAACTACAAAAATTATTTAGGGTTTTCGATATATAACAAAATCTTATTGGTGTTGTCAAACACTGGTTAACTATCATTTTCTCCCCCGTTTTGTTTCAAGACGCGTATTAACCAATTTACTATTTTTACCCGACTTCTAGAGAAGCAGGATCTCAATTCCACCGCTATGTATTTTTTTCAAGTATATACATCGATTACTCCGGAATGACGACACCGATATGAAGGAAATTTTTTTACGTTATAATTAGTGAAATAAAATCTAAGATAGCGGACGAAAAAAAAAATTTTTCCGATTTTCTCCAAAATTGGTATAGGAAATTTTCGGGGTCGCACATAACGAATCTGAAATTATTTTGGAAAAACTCAATATGGCGTCCTAAAAAGTGTACAGTGTGGATCATCATGGATGTTTTTATAGGCTATCTGAGAAACTGTAAAAAATCTGATGAAGTAGTCCCGAGTTCTTTTTTTGAGAAAATTATAACGGCGAAAACAAACTACAGCTATCGCGATCTTTTTCGGATTTACAAGAGATTTTCGAAATTTTCCGTTTTCTAAAGTGTCCTATATTTTATTCATCAAAGCAATTACAATAAAACTAAAAAGTCATTCTTGTAAGTACATTTTTCTGTTGAATCCAGTGGCGTAGTCAGATTTTTAAGTTTAATTTTATTTATCGAGATTTAATATCAAGTCTTAACTTTTTAAATCGAACACCCTGAATTTTTTTACATCATTTTTTGCATTTTGCATTTTCTTTAAGAATATATTAATATAAATTGACAACAAATATAATTCGCTTTCTTACTATGTGTTAATAGTTGTTTCATTAGGAAATGATTACTACTTTAATAACAGTGGGGTAACACAAAACCAGTTATTTGCATGCAGGGTCATCGATTGTTTCCACCGCCATGAAATATCCTTGACACTTTTCTGTAAATACGAACCTAAATTGCGGACGGAGCGGAGTCCACCACTAAATCTACAGTATGTTGATATGATGAATTAACAGGTCGTGGCCTTTGATACTTACAATTAGTGAAGGAGTCAGTGTGACTTTTAGGCTGAAAAGATTGGATACTCTTGTATTAAGAGACAATATCTAGTTGAAAGTTTCCAAGAATCGATTTTTGTTTTAGATTTTCTATGTATAATATCTCGCAAGTATGCTGTAAAAATTTTAAGTTGCGTTAAGAAAAATTAAGGAAGTTTTAAACCCTTCTGCGTAAAAATTCGGTTCTGGTAGTTCTTTCTTTTCAAATCTCTTTTTTCATTTGTAACCGACTTCTAAAAGAAGGAGGTTCTCAATTCGTCGAGTATGTATGTTTTTTTCTTATGTATGTACGCCGAAATGGCGTCACCGATTTGAATGACATTCTTTTCGTTATGTTCAGGAAATTGCTGCGGTGGTCCCATGTTTTTTTGGAAGAAATAGGTGCAGTAATATCCTAGATGTCGCTGACAATATGGCGGCCAAAAAAATTAATTTGGTCTGATTTTCTCCAAAATTGGTGTGGAATATTTTTTTGAAATTCAATACAGCGGATGCAGTATGGTTGGTTGAAAGTTTTACCTTATTCGCATTTTTTCAGATTTGCTATTAGAGGGTTTTCGAGGTGGTGTATTACGAATATGAAGTTAATTTTTTACAACTATTAGTTTGGTAAGATACAATATGAGGGAGAGAAAATTTTACATATTCCGATTTTGTCTAAAATTGATATTGTGGGGTTCTTGAGGTGTATACAAACTCAAGAAATTTACATCCCAGGTTACCAATCTAAAATTAATTTGAAATTTAAGATAGTGGATTTATTATAACAGACTAAATATTTGTTTGACACAATTTTACTGGTATTTGGAAAACTTTAAGAACCAAAGAATTTTTACTGGTTCATTTTATGGTGGACCTTGGAGTCATTGCGAGGTACACTAATCTCGATTAGTACTTAGATTAAATAATTTATGTATACCATAATGAATTCTAAAACTAAAAATAGATAAATAAATTTTTTATAAAAAAATTGAACTGACTTCTAAAAGTGGGCTAAAAAGTGAAAAATAACTATGAATTTTTATATGAAATTGAACTTTTTGAAGTGGGCGCCAAATTATTTGTAAATGAAATAAATAACTACCAATATATACAAATTATGGTACGAAAGCAATTTTTTAATAGGTTTATGCAAATTACATTTTCTCAGGTATTATATCTCTCCTTCAGAGATCACTGGGGAATGTGAATGGTTACACTACCTAAGCAAAACGTATTATTAAAATTGTTTTCAATCTCTACATTGTCGCATATTTTTCTCCTCTTTCCCCTAATACTTGAAATGTCACCGAAACGTGTTAAGAAAAGTAATATTTGAAGTATGCAACCGTAATAACCATTAATGAACATTTACAGTCGACTGTAAATAAATAGAGTTTGTTAATATTTTACTGTTATCTCAATAAATGATTACCAATTTTTACCGTTTAAATATATTTTCTGAAATTGTACATATATCTTGGATATTCTACCAGAAGTTATTACGGTAAAGTTTCTGATATCCTCTAAATATATTATCGTTTAAAAAATACGGTTTTTCTTATTGCTGTAAATATGGATTACTGGATATAAAAAAATTGCGAGTTGGTTGCGCCTACTGCGGAAAACAAAAGCTTAATAATTTTCATCGCAATGTGACAGATGGAGATTTAATTAGGTTTGAACAAGCACATTTTTTCTGCTACGAAAGGTTGTATTTTTGTTGTCTTGCGTTTTCTTTTCTTCCAAAAATTCTTGCAACTTTCTTAATAACTTCATGAAAATTTTCTCGTTGGTCTTGCGATAATCTCGGGAAACTTTGACTCTTCTTATGATTCTTTCTTGGTTCTTCGAAGTTTGTTTGGCTATTTAAAATTGCAGGGCATAAGCAAGAGCCTCGAAAATTTTCTTCAGTCTAGCCATTCTTAATATCTGGCTTGTTTCCGGATCGCGTAAAATTTCAATAAAACTATTCATTGCTAACTTTTGCTTTATTTCTTCCGGATATGTTGGGTAGGTCAAATTTATTAGCCTCATTATATCCGCCTCACACTCTTGCAGACTTTGTTGTATTTTTGTCTTCTTCCCTGGAGTTGAGCCTCATAAACTTCTTGGAAGTGGGCTGCCCCATAATACATCTCAAGAAACGTAACAATAAACTCATATTCATTCTGTTTTTCTTCAAAAATGTTACGTAACACCTTCATAGCTTCACTTCGTAGTGCTAGAACAAGAGCACGTGCCTTCTCAGGTGAACTCCAATTATTGCCGGTGGCGGCGACCTCGAATTGACGGACATATGTAAGCCAAGGTACTTTGCCGTCGAAAGTAGATGGCTTCATCACACTTGTTACAGGGACACTATCTATTTTTATTATACCTGTACTGGCCACCTTCTCTATTTGCAAATGTAACCGTTGTACCTGTTTCTGGATTCTCGTCACCTCATGTTGTACTTCGTAGTGTACATCTTCTTTAATTTGCAAATGTAATAATTGCATCTGTTTCTGGATTCCCATCACCTGATGTTGTACTTCGCCATGTACGCCTTCTCTAAGTCTGCTAATCTTCTGTTGCAGATGTTGTTCTAGACGCTTCATATCTTCCTGATTTTTTTTTTTAAGTTCCTGTGTCCAAGCTTGATTTTAGTTCTTGTTTCATATCATCTTGGCTTGTCTTTAATTCTTCTTTCATCTCTTCTTGGCTTGTTGTCAGTACCATTAATTCTTGTTTCGTATCGTCTTGATTTTTTGTCATATCTTGTTTCAATTCTTGTTTCATCTCTTCATGGCTTTTCTTCATTTCTTCTTGATTTTTCGTCATATCTTCTTACAATTCTTGTTTCATCTCTTCTTGGCTTTTCTTAATATCTTCTTCGCTTGTTTTCATGTCTTGTATAATCATCAGTAGCTGATTTAAACTACCTTGTAGTTGTTCTTCCATTTTTCCTTTCTGTTTTCTAGTTTCCACTGGCATACAATTTCAATTTATTTATTTTTCTAATTTTATAACCTGAACTAACTTCGTCTAGATTTGATCTACTTCCGACACCAATTTGTTCCGGATGGCTGATTTTCGAACACACACTGTATTTTCGAACACACTATTATTTCAAAAGATTTTTATTTCAACCTGACTTTTGACACTTGTGTGTAACAAGTCGATCTAGACCCTTTATATAGCCTTTTGGTCGATACCGGAAGATTTCCTAATTCTCTAGAAGGATTTTCATACTACATTAAACATAAAATCCTACAAACTACAAACACAAACTAATACTATGAAATGTACTATGCTATAAAGTCCGTAACATTATATATATATATATATATATATATATATATATATATATATATATATATATATATATATATATATAATTTTATTTCGTAATTTCGTATAAGTTACGATTTCGACGCTCGTGTTTTTCCTGTAAAAAGGTACTGTGCACATTTATTCGGTGCGGCCATCTATTCAACTTTGCATTGCAGCCTCGGTGGGCCGCAAAAACCCTATATCAATTTACATGTAAGCGGTTACAAAAAGGAGATACACAAGACTATAAATTTCGGTAGTTATACGGCCAGAAATTAGATAGGTACCATAATCGTATATAAAAGGGGCACTTAATGCCAAGCAAATTTAATTTTATATTTACATAAATATAAGAGCTTGGTCAGTGACGTTAGTATAAGAAAAAAAGAGAAAAAAAATGTAATAAATAATTATCTTTGGTAATAATGTTAGTCAATTCAAGGTGGTCCAAAATATGATAATACGAGGGTCGTGTTGAAGGTTTTGTATTTTGATATATACTAAGCAAAATTAACTAGGTAGGGATGACTTTGAAAAATCCAATTATCGTCATGGTGGTAATTTTAATTTATACTAAAATATATTATGGGGCTTTTAATAAAGTAATTTACCATACAAGACATGCGACCAGAACCTATGTTACCGGATTAGGGGATTTATTGTCAACTTAGATTAGTTTTAAATTTATAACATGGTACTGAGCAATTGTTATACTGAATTTAAGAAAGAAAGCTCCGTATTGGCAGGAAAGCGAGTTTTAATATTCTCTAAATAACAGTTATCCTAGAAAAAACAGATGTTTTTAGAACGAAGGTACTTGGGGAGAAGCTTGATATCAAAAAGTATTAAAAATATAACGTAGTTTTAAATATGCTAAATGTTTAAACAAAGTTTGATCATGGTATGTTTTAGGATGAGAATATATTGAACAAATAAAATATATCAAATAAGACATTTAGTTCTTCAGTGCCTATCAATTTTCAGAATATCCCTTGTAGCAATAAAAACAACGCCTCACTGGAATTTTTCTTCATTATGTTATAGATTAATTTGTATCTTTATCTTAACAAGTTTTACCTAATTTGGTTGCTACTAGTGAGAAAAATTGGCGGTTTGTTTTATGTAAAGTATGTTGCCTTGTGAGTGGTATAATTTTAGTGAGGCACAACAGGTCTAGCTATAAATTTAAATTAGTCTGAAACACTGTACTTATAAATAGATCTAAGAGTTACAGCAGACATCGACATGTCATTAATTTTAAAAATTTATTCTTGAAAACATTAAAAATCATTTTTAAAACGTACTATATTACTTAAAAGGAACAGTATGATGGTAAGAATATTAAATAATAATTATTATGAAAATTAAGGACATTTAAATAAAAAAATAAATCCAACGCCCGCTTCCTCAGAGTAGTTACACCTAATATTAAAATATTGTATTAAAAATTAAAACACTCTCTCTAGACCTAATGCCGCTGCCTGAAAGGCTTCAGTGCTCACTAGAGGGAGTTATTGCTCCCATTGGGAACCTATGTCTTACAGCCTTCTAGTAAACAATATACAATTTATTGAAAAAGATAGACCAGAAATACTGAACTAGAATTATAACTAAGCATATCTAGATTGCGACAATGATGCATAAACACATATCGACTTAAAAAACCACTATTTACTTAGCCTACATATTATTATTTACACTTCCTATATCGGCTCTTAAAAGGAATTAAGGCTTTAGTTGTATGCCACTTAACTCGAAAGAATTAAAAATATGTTAAGCCAGTGGCATCTGGGAGTAATTTTCTCCGCAATTATAATTACCAAAAAAATATATAACTTTTACTTATTTTTACTTCTACATTTTTTTACTAATTTAGGACGATTTTAGTAATTTAATTGAAAAAAATTAGATTCATAATTTGCAACCGCGATAAAAAATTTCATACCAATTTTGAGGAAATGATTTCGGCGAAAATTCTACTAGACTTCCCGAACATAATGTAAAAAGTAATTATATATATATATATATATATATATATATATATATATGCACTGGTGTTTTTCCGGTTTTTCAATCCGCTCATCAATAGAAAAATCGCTAACACCTCAGCTGGCATTTTCAGTGATGATTCCTCGATGGCTACTAGGCTTGGAATCAGGGTTTCCAGATGATTTTATTTTATTTCCCTAGATTTTTGACAAAAAATTCCTTAAACTTCCCCAGTCAAGTTTAAGTCGCGCTCTATTTTACGATAGAATTCCTATCTATTTTACATTTCTTCTCTCTTCTTTACCCCTACCATATTTCACGTATTCCACGCGGTATTTGAAATTAACGAATTGGCGTCCTACATGTGACATCGCTGCAATTATGGTTGGTCGCTTCTACGCTCGTAAGTGAATTATAGTTTTAATATTTTTTAATTTATTTTTTAAATTAATGTATTTACAAATAATAAATCTAAACTTTAAAAAATTTAAAAGTGTTTAGTTAATATACCCAATCGCAAACCTATTATAAAAAAAAATATATATAGCCCTGTTTTATATGTATGATGGATTTTTGTTCTCTCAATACAAAATTTCTGATTTAAATATCTTAACCATTTCCGGGCTAATACAGAAATTAAAACAATTGCTTGACTTAAACAAACTTTTAATGTGCAAAATGCCACACAATGTGTCCGGCAACGTTGCGTATTTTTTTAACAAAATGGCATAATATATAAAGCGGTCGGGATTTCCCCGGTAGATCACCGACTAAAAGCCATGGAACATGGGAAATCACCGAAATTTCTTAAAACATATACAACTGCATTCAATATTTGTAACCTATTTTGTACGTCAAAGCGTAAAAAGAAACATTATTTATTAGTTTTTATATAATAATTAAAACAGTTGTATCTTTTTCAAAAATTCCGTAAAATAGACATATAATTCCCTTTTTCCCTATATGTCGCAAATTTCCCTAGATCTAAGGAAATTTCCCTAGGTCTGGCAACCCTGATTGGAATGAGTGTACTGGTCGTGTGTCTGTCTTTTTATAGTTTGGCATTTGTGCAGGTTATATCCTGGTTCTGTCTGGTTGGTTTCCTTGCTTCCCTGGGTCTGGGCGTCCTTTCGGGTCGCTGTCCTGTTTCTCTGATGTGTTGTTTTTGGTTGAGTTTTGATTACAGTTTTCTATGTATTTGAGGTGTTTTGTGTCCTTCGCAGTAACCAATCACAGCGCTTGATTTGGGCTCATTTAATCACAATCCCACTATTTAAGAAAATTTTTTGCGGATTACAGCTTTTCTTCTTGATCAATTGTCAAGATTCAGTCTATGTTTGTTTTTAATTACTTTGTAAATATATTATTGTTTTTGTATATTTACAATAGCAGCATGCTTTATACGCGGTCGTAGATCGTACCGGCTTGTAGGCGTTGGTTTGCCCTCTTTTCGAGCGCCCTCTGTGATGTCAGTCTAAAAGTCAGGCACCGTGTCGGTATAATGGTTCCGTCTGAGGAGAATTTTCCAGATAGAAAGATGACTAAATGCATCGTTTCTCTGATTCAGAGTGCCGTTCTTCTCAATTTCGATGGATTTGCGAATCAATCTTACCTTGTAGTATTCTAGATTAGCGATTTGCTGGGAGTTGTCAAAATCAATTTTCTGTCCTGTTTCGCGCTGATGTTGGAAAAGGGTCAATGTCTGTTTGTTTCTAATGCTGACTTTAAGCTCTTCTAGCATTGTCGATATTCTTCTACTGGCCTGGCCTATGTATGTTTTATAGCAGTTGCCACATGCGGTTTTATATACGCCTTGATTTTCTAAATTGATTTTGTCATTTGAGTTTCTTAGAAATGAGTCTATTGGTTTGTGTGGTTTGTGAGCTGTAGATATGTTATTTTTCCTAAGCATCTGTCGATTCTATTTGTTGTGCCTTTTGAGTAAGGAAATATGATGATTTGTACAATTTCGGCTGGTGGTTTTATTCCTTGCATGGATTTTTGTTGCAATTTTGCATTGCTTGATTGATGGTTGGTGTTTTATAGCCATTTTCTTTGAAGGCTCTTTTTATTTTTGATACTTCCTTTTCTTTCCCTTGGTTATCGGCTACACGAAGGGATGGTGATATTAGGGTGTTGGCTATGCCCTATATTCGTTAGAAGTCCATACACTGTTTTGGTCACAAGGACGTCTAAAAACGGAAGCTGATTGTTTTCCTTAAATTCCATAGTGAACTATATCTTTGAGTGTATAGAGTTAAGAAACTCATGGAACTAGTTGAACTGTTGTTTGCCATGGGCCATATTACAAATACATCATCAGCGTAGCGATACCAGAGTATGTATTTGAGGTGAGATTCTTCAAAAGCTTTGGTCTCAAAATAAGTCAAGAATAGATTTGCCATAGCTAGTGATGAGTCTATGATAGCGCAATCTATCTGTCTGTATATCTGGCTATCAAACAAAAAATATGCGTTCTTAAGCCAGTGTCTGGTAAGATCCATAATATGAATGGGAAATCCTATCTTTAGGCGATCTGGTCCAGTGCTTCATCCATCGGTATGCTCGGATACAGGGATTTTACGTCGAAGCTTGCAATGATGTAATTCTTGTCAATTCTTACAAGGTATAGAATAGTTAAGAACTACTCCAAGTTCTTTTACATAAGATGCGTCATTCTCTACACGTGGTTGCATGAGACCAGCAAGGAATTTTTCTAGGTTTTTGAGTGGGAGAGTTGTAAGCGATAACGATGGATCTTGGAGGAACATTTTGCTTATGAATCTTTAGAACTCCATAGAGTTTTGGACACCTCCTGGATTTTTTCCGTGGTATCAGTTTCCATTTGACATCCAGTTTTATGAGTGAGTCCATGATTTTGGCCTTAGTTGTTTTTTCAAGATATGTGGTGGAATCCCTTGATATATGTTTGCAAGAATGGTCTTTCACGTATCTTTCATTTTTGTAGTCTTCGTCATCATGAACACCGACCAGGTTTTGAGTAAATAGCTGTAAATGGCAATATATGATTGAAAAGGACCAAAATGTGACTATATTAATGCTCTTGTTGATTTTTTCTAAATATAATGATTATTTCACAATGAGACACAATTGAATCGATGTGATACTGATTAGTCTCCTTGGTAAATCGAACGATGATATTCTTTCGTTCGATCAACTTACTGATTTGGCATAGGAAAAGTAAAAAATTATTCATTTATTGTCTTATAATGAGATAGAGCACTAAAATATGAATACATTTTTGAAAAGAAGATTTGATACTGCTCCATTAATCACTATTTGGTACCATCGCCAAAAAACGGTGACTAAAAGACGTTACAATGATTTTATTAGATCGACTTTTTCATATCGAGATAACAAAAAGAAAGGTATAGAACTCGGGTGGTATCAGGATAACAGTGTTTTATTGGAGAAAAAGCTAAAATGGGGATTTCCGAAGGTGGTCGTTGTGAGGTATTGAAGTCCCATCGCCCCGTTCCAACTTCTGATGATGTCAATTTAGTAATATTTTCTTTCGGAATAATTCGATAATATCAACATGAGCTTTAATTTAACCCCGCTTTCAGCCACTTAACAATCCTCGCCGGCTATTTACTCGAAACTGGTATTTAATAAGGTTGAATCAATTACAGATTCTTGTTCAGCAAGTCAAAATACATAAGAGGAATATACTCGGGCCCCTATAGGAACATAGGAACCACCATCTGGGTAATTTTATCAAGCACCATTCACAAGCTGATGTCTTTCTGTAAAATACAAGATTTTTTTGAAAATTTTGAGATCAATAAATGAAATAACAAATGGGAAACATATTTCGCATAGAATGCATATTTATTTACTTTTCAAAGTCAAACAGCAAACTAACTAATACAGTTTTTTTTGTATTAATGTGTATCAAAAACTTTAAAGCGTTCAATTTTATACCGATTTAATTACATCTATATAATTTTCAACACGTGGGTCTTCCAAAGAAAGTTTTATAAACAGCAATAAGATATATGAGATAATAATAATAATCTTCCGAGTGACTTTTATTTCCTAGCATACAACAAAAGCCATAAAGTACGCATAGATCGCCCACTCTCTAATCACCTTTGTGTCTTCAAACATTTATTGATATTAAAAAACAATCCACGCCCCTGTTTTGTAAGACATTATTGCAGAAGATAAATTATTATCCAATAGCCTGTCCCTGTACTATGCGTACAATACGTCCCATTCATATTGTAATCTTAAGATTATTGAATGACTTTGCAGAGGTCTTGACTTTTCACTGAATATTTAAACTACAGGGGAATCTAGAAAAATTTTCTATTCAATTATGAAGAAAATATAACAGGGCAGTGTTGAGCATGTTAAATCTTAGTTGATTATTCAGAAAAATGAAAGCCAATGTTATCAGAGAGCCTTTCCTCAAATCTTAATTTTCAGGACTAGCAACTGACAAGAATATATGTATATATATATATATATATATATATATATATATATATATATATATGTTATGTCGGATATTCTCACGGATATGATGTGTAATTGAAGGTTTTCGGACATCCCGTGTATGAGCTGAGTACCTTTCAGGACTATAAGGCAGCTGACGTTTCGGTACCGTGTGCGTGTCGGACGCGTTCGTTTTCCGAATGGTTCCGGCCCATCAGGTTGCGAGACCTGCTGCGCGTCATCGGCCGTGTTGCCAGTGTTTGTGGTTGCGTTGCCGAGTTGTAATCTGTTTCGTTACTAAGTGGTACTGGTCGATGTTTTGTAAGCAGATTTTTCCAAGTATTAGGCACACGTTGGCTATCATCTTTGCTATTTAAGTTGTTGGGCCTCTTTGCAATTTCAATGGCTTCCCTTATAACTCTTGTGGACAGCTTTTCACATCTCGATAGTATTTTTGTTCCCGAGAAATTTATCTTACATCCTGTGTTTAACCAGTGTTGGGTCAGAACAGAAGAAGTTGTTTTTTGCTTGACAGCGTGGAATTTCGTATACCCCTGTTTTTCTAGAGGGATTCTTTCTTTAGGTGTTGGCAAGAGATCTTTTACTTTACGATCTGTGGTGAAAATGGTTTCAATGTTGTGTCTCTTGAGAATTCTTGCGATCTTGTCTGTGGTGCCTCTTACATAAGGAACAAAAGCTTTGGAGCTATTTTCTTGGTTTTCGCGATTTTTTGGGGCCAAGTATTGCAGTATGTTCATCCCTTTGTGATAATTTTCTGGATCTGTAAGGGACTGCGATCGAAACGCAAGTGATTTCACTACTGCAAATAATTGGGCGGGGTGGTGATGTAAATCGTCGTTGAGGTACCTGTTGGTGTGAGTGGGCTTTCTGTAGACAGTGTGCGAAAGCAAGCTATCCTCTTTTCTTTTCAGTAGGATATCCAGAAACGGTAGTTCTCTTTCCTGTTCTGTCTCCATGGTGAATTTCATTTTGGGATGTATACTGTTTGTGTGTTCTAGGAAACTTTTGAGATTTTCTTCCCCATGTTGCCAGATAACGAATGTGTCATCTACGTAACGTAGCCACAGTCTTGGTTTGTGTGAAGAGGTCTCCAAAGCTTTTGATTCAAAGTCTTCCATAAATAAGTTAGCGAGTGCAAGAGATAGCGGCGATCCCATCAGGGCTCCCTCGACTTGTTTATATCGTCGGCCCATAAGTAAAATAGGTGTTATCAAGAGAGTATCTAGCAAATTCGATGATATATTTTGGCAGATTGTATTTGTTTTCTATTACAGAAAGAGCCTCTTTAACTGGTATTTGTGTGAAAAGTGATGTTACGTCAAAACTAACTAGATATTATTTTTCTTGTAAACGTATGTTTTTGATTATTTCGCAAAAACATTGCGAGTTTTTAACGTAGGAGGCCGTTTTTTCGACGAAGGGTTGGAGAATGGTGGCTAGATGTTTTGCTAGGGCCTGAGTTGGAGAGCCCACACAGCTTACAATTAGTCTCAAGGGGGCTCCGGGCTTGTGTATTTTGGGTAAGCCATAAAGTTTAGGACATATGGATGATTTTTCTCTTGGTGTGATCTTCTTCTTTATTTCTTCGGTAAATGGAGATGCCCTGATCAAAGTTTTGGTGGTCTTTTTTAGATAAGTGGTATGGTCTCTGTTTATTGGCTTGTAGACAGGATCGTTTAACAGGGCGATCATCTTTTCATGATAGTCTGTTTTGTTTAGGACCACTGTCGAATTTCTTTTGTCAGCCTTTCGGAAAACAAACGCGTCCGACGCGCACACGGTACCGACAGCACCGGAGTCGCAGGCGTCAGTTCGCTCGTGGACGCCATACAGTGAGCTTTGAAAATGGTGAATGAGATTTCACCGAAAAGTCAACTGCCTTATAGTCCTGAAAGGGACTCAGCACATACACGGGATGCCCGTATATGTGCATATATATATATATATATATATATATATATATATATATATATATATATATATATATATATATATATATATATACATACATATATATACACATAAATACATGGTGTTCGGTAAGTACCTCCTAACTTCTGGGGAGTAGACAGGGGAGGTCAAAATAACCCAATTTGGGCATAGAAAAAAATTCTCAAAGTGTCCCTTAACGAAGATACAGAGCCCTAAAGGGGTACCCAGCGATTTATTTTATCGGCTCTAAGATTTGAACCGACTTGTATAATTTAATGAAAATATTTTATCGAGGCTATAAAGACTCATTAAACCATACTACAGCAAATGTTTTACATCATCAGAGAAGTTAGAAACAGACTTGCAGCCACACTCGTTGGGCCTAATTTCTGACAGGTGTCATTTTACAGAGCCGAAACTGATTTTTAAATATTTTGGTTATTCTCCTTCAGGAAAGGTGTTCTTAATTTATTTCAACAGAACTGGCGGTTTTCGAGATAAATCGGTTTTTATGCGAAAAACTCAAAAGTTATTAATGTTAAACACAAACAGGTAAAAATAAAATACGCAAAGTGTGCCCATGTGCTTTAGTTACTGGCAAAAATGCAAAAATGGTGAAAATATTTACATATTATTTTGAAAAATGTTAAATATGGGCTCCACGTACTTCAATATATTTTCTTATTCTTCAAATATTTTCCTGCTGCACTGCAAATAAGATTCCAGCATTATTACGGACTACGTTAGAATGCTATGCTATTCTCGCTAGTAACATTTCTCTAGTATTTACTGGTGTTGATTAAGCTAGTTCTTTTAGATGTCCCCAGAGGTAAAAGTCTAAAGGATTTATGTTTGGAAATCTTGGTGGCCATAAAACAGGCCCATCTTGACCTATCCATTGAGGACCAAAAACGTTTGTTAAGTATTAATGTCCTATAGGGTTAACATGAGGTGGAGCACCATTATGCATGTACCACATTTGAATTTTTCTATCAAGAAGTACGTCTTCTAAAAAATTAATTAAATTTTGTTGCAAAAATTGTAAATAAATCACACAATTGTGTCTTCCTTCCAAAACAAATATACCTGTAAGGTTATTTCCGATGATGCCCTCCTACATATTTACAATAAATCTTTGTTGGTATTTGTTTTGAATTATCATCCAAAAATGTAAATTGTGAGACTTTATGCCATCTCTTGTAAAACCAGCCTCATCGGTAAACAAAATAAAGTAATAACAATTTAGATTTAGGTTATGTTGCTGTATAAACCAGTTAGAGTATTGAAGTCTTGCGGGATAATCATCCGGAGAAATAGTGTGTTCTTTTTCAATGTGGTATGGGTGAAGTAACTTCTGTTTTAGTTTCATGTACAATCCATTTTGTTACATTGTTTTGCGTCACGAGCTTTCTTATGCTGTTTGAAGGGTTGTCAGCAATATCTTGCAAAATTTGTTCCTCTACGTGAGGGTCTCGTACTCTCCCGGAATGGCCCTCACCACCACGTCGCGGCAGTAACCCTGAATAACTGTTAACTCTAATAATTATTTTCTAATCACCTTTTACCCGTTTCCTGAAGGCTTTCATCAACGCTATGAAAGGTTTTTGGCCTTATAAATTTTCTAACAGGAAATCTTTCAGCATTCTTGCCTTCGAAAAATTTACCAGCGCATGTTAGCATACGCTGTGTAAAAATATTCTTCCATTTTTTAAAATTATTTTCACTTGAAAGTGGTTTTGACAAGTTCTATCAATAGTAATTCATTATGCAGGTGTTAACAATAGCAACCTGATTTTTACCTGTTAGTATAGGGCAACCACCCAATATTTACAAAACCGTTTAAACGATCGATACGGCAAGAAAAACACCAGAGCTCGAACTAAACACCAAAATGAAAAACACATACTTTTAATTTTCAGGACATGAAGATTCTTACAATTGAATCATATTAAAGAAAAAAAAAAAGAGTTTCTGGAAATGATTTTTCTTAAGAACAACCCTAACGCAGTGAATGACAAAACGGACTTAAAAAATCTAAGTAAAATATATTTTAACATTTTAAATTAACGAAATCGTTTTTGCACGCCCACGTAAAATAATAAAAAAACTGTAAAAAATATAAAATGCACACACACTATCACCGTCAAAAATAAATTTATCTATATACTGAGCGCAGTTATTCCTCATCTTAATATAGAAATATATGTTAAATTATTACATTTTTATTGTAAGTAATTCTTAAAAATGTGACGTTCTTATGTGAAAAACTTTTAATATTTATGTTTTTATGTTTGTAAATTATTATTGTTAAAGGTAAGTTTCACAAGATTTTAATTTTTCATGTGAACTAATTGCTAACTATTTCGAAAACTAATTATAGGTGGGACACTGATGAAGGTCAAAACGTTTGTAATAAAAAATAAAACATCTATGAGGAAATAAATTAATTTTTAATCCATATATATATATATATATATATATATATATATATATATATATATATATATATATATATACATATACATATATATATATATATATATATATATATATATATATATATATATATATGTATATATATATATATGCGTTTTTTCGTTCAGTTTCTTGCAAAAATTTGCACACACCATTTATACTTGCTAGTTATAGATCAGCAGTTGACCTACAGACTGAAAGTAAAGAAAAAATAGGCGAACAGAGTCAGGAAAAAGGAAACAAACGATATATGACGGTGGCTATTTACAAATGGGTTTTTATTTCACCGGGAAGAAGTCAGAACCTAAACAGTTTTGTGTAATCTGTAACGAAATCCTGGTTAACAGTAGTTTAAACTCATTTAAAAAACACATTGATCGAGCTCTCAATGCCAAGCAGTAATTTTTTAGTTCCTTTTTTTTTCTGATTACCTTTACCTTCCATCTCTACTTTTATTTCTTTCATTCTTTATTTTACTCTATTTTGTTAGTAAGCATATATATTAAATGATTGTTTATCAGTATATTTAATTTTATTACTTTAGTCAAGGTTAATTACTGTAATCAATATTATGAATACTTATAAATTTATTTTATTATTATTGTATTATTAAATTTATAAGCCAAAGGCTTCGCATTCCCTCCAGGGATTATTGACTCATACCAGGTATATAAAAGTACCAAAAATATGAAGCTCTGTGGGAACCCTTTCCATGTTATCGGGTCTTTGGGGACATAGTCTGATGTATTTCCGACAAACTTTCGGAAGGTCCGCGCCGTTGTAAGGAAAACTGCTTTCTGCAGCAGTTTATACAGATGCTCACTAAGGCCCAGTCCCTCGATGTTCTGCAGGAGATTCTTTGGTATCACTCCAGTTGTTGATAGTATTCTGGGAATCATGTGAACGCTGTTCATTGCGCACTGTTTGCACCTCCAGATCTCTGTATTTGGCGATATTTCCATTGTATTTTGGTCTTAGATTGTTGTTATTAGTTATAGGAATCTGTTAGTATAATGTCTGGCCTATTATGAGCAACTATTTGATCTGTTAGAACCATTCGGTCCCAATATAACTTGAACTCGTTGTTTTCGAGAATAGGCTCCGGATTGTATTTGTAGTAAGGCACTTTTCCTACTTGCAATAGTTTTAACTTATCTGCTAACTCTGGTGAGGTATCTTAGCGGCTAAGTCATGTCTTTCCTTATACTTGGATGCGGCAAACACTTGGCATCCTCCAGTTATGTGTTGGATTGTCTCTGATGTTCGACAGCTATATTTACATTGGTCGTTTTCTATTGAGATATCTCTGATGATGAACTTCCGATAGTTCTTCGTCGAAATAACCGGGTCTTGGATAGCTAACAAGAAGCCTTCAGTTTCCGGAAATATCTGTTCTGAAATCAACCAGTATTTCGATGCCGATTTGTCGATATTGTCCTGGATGACCTCATTTGGATGCCCTCCATGAAATGGTTTCTGTAACCAGACTTGGAACTTCTCTGGGTCTGTTTGGTGGTGAGAAGCAATATTCCGTTCCCTCGCATAATGCTCGATGTAGTGCGAAACAGTCCGCTAACCCGTGGAAATAAGAACGTAAGTTTATTATTTGTTGATCGAGCTGCTTATCAATAACGACCAATATTCTTCCTCCTTGGTGTCTTGGAAGTATTTTACGCTCAATAGCACCCCGAGAGTGGTGCTTGTATGCTTTTGTTAAGAGTGTTTTTATTTTCCTTTGCAGGTTTTCGATGTTCGTCCTGATCCATTTTACAATTCCAAAAGAGTAGCTAAGCCCAGAGCATACCTACCTGCTGAGTGCCTTAAGCAAATTTCTACTATTTAGACTAGTTCGTAACACCCGTCATACCCTCCTAACAAATTCGGTTGTCAATTAGGACTTCATTGTGCGATGATCAATTCGTTTGGTCTGTTTCATACCTAGGTATTTGTATATTTGTTCTGCTTCCATTTCAGCTATAATTTCACCGTTCTGCAACTCAAGTGCTCCCGGTTGTATCTTTCCTTTAACTATGTTCAAAATACGGCACTTGTCAAGTCCAAATTGCATTCCGATATCCCCGGAGAACTCCACAATTTTGAGCATTTGCTTCAGTTGGTTTTTGGTAGCTGCCACCAGTTTAAGGTCAGCCATGTATAGAAGATGATTCAATCTTACTACCTCTTGGTTATTATTTCTTATACTAAAGCCGTATCTGCTGGAGTTCAAACGGCGTGACAAGGCAGAACCGCAGTGGGCTTAGTGAGTTGCCTTGAAATATTTCCCTTCGTATTGGGGTTGTATTAGTTTCGATGGTATCGCTGGATGGCAATTTCAACTGGATCCTAGTTCTCCAGGAAACAAAATGATTATCGACTTTATACATTCTCAATATAATTTTGAGCCATTTATGCGGCAATGAGTCGAAGACCTTTTTATAGTCCACGTAGATAGCAAAGAGGATTTTTCGGTTGGTACAGGCTTGATTACATATGACAGAGTCAACAGTCAATTGTTCCTTGCATCCCATTGCTCTCCTGGTGCATCCTCTTTGTTGAGTTGCGATGATGTTATTTTGTTCACAATGTGCAAAGATGCGTTGGGTCAAGCAGGAGGTGATTACCATACATATTGTGGGAAAGCAAGTGATTGGTCTATATTTAGCTTTTGTCAGAAACAATGGCATTTTTGCTGGGTTTAGAAAAACATCATTAAAAAATCAGCCAGTTGATGGTGTATACACCAGAACTTGATTATTCCTGAGATTTCCTCGGCGGTAAATGGCTTAAATTACATCTGGTTGTAGTCTTGGCAGATTTGGTGTTCTTTATTGATCCAGCCGGCTGCGATATTACAATTGGCATGTGTCGAAAGTTGGTTTCCCCAGAACTCTTCTACCTGCTCTCTGCTGGGATATCTATTATCTACCATATCAGGTGGAGAGTTTATCTTACGGTAGAAAGCCTTTTCTGATCGTTGGAACAGCGCATTGTCTCGTTTTCGGTTATTGCTGGTCTTGTATCTCTTGAGCCGTCCCGCAATAGCAAAGAGCTTTTGTTTCAGTGTGTCGAGATATTGTTGAGCCGTACTACTCGCTGAATCGTGTTGCAAATGGTACCGGGCTAGATTCATTATTTCTTCCACTCATATTTGAAGTTTACTTGTTCTCATGCCCCTAATAATGTATTCCCTCAGCTATCCTTCATCCGTTAGTATTATTATTATTATATAATTATTATATCTTGTCGTTCATTTTTCTTTATTATTTTCGACCCTTCACGGGCGTTTGATACTTTGAATGTACATATTGCGTATTCCGTCCAATCTCTGATGTCTCAGAAACGACAAATATTTTTTCTTTATTTTGCGATAGGCTATTTCATGAGATTTATTCAAATTTGGATCAAAATATCCTACACTTAGTAAAAGCTAGGACTTAACTAATATATTCGCGTTTAATCGATAACTTTCTTTCGAAGAAAGAACCAAATTTAAACACTTTTAGGTCCCCCTCGTAATTATTATTTATTATCTGATTATAGAAAATAAGACGATAAAATCTTACCATCATCAACTATAAATTTCCAAATTACGAAATATTTTAAAAGGCTCTATAATCACCGGTTTAACGTGTTAGATAGGAATATTAAGAAAATAATCCTATTCAATTAAGCCAGTAATTGTTTAGTAAATGAATCCTTTTAGTTCGATCACAGTATTTTTTCCCACATTTTTTTCAGCATTTAATCGTGTCTTTAATACTGCGTTTATAATCCTATTATAGGACAGAAGGAAAAGCTATAGAAAGAATTTTTTAATGTGTTGGTTTATAATAGGCGTTAAACATGTGTTAACGCATCTCGCTGAAAATATTAATTAATTATCTGTTGAACTAACGGATATTAAATTGATTATTTAGATTGAAATATTCGACCTTTATTTCATTCGAATTTAATCATGCTTTCTTTATGACTCCGTTTCTTTGTTATTACAGATTTTTTACAGGATAGGTGGGGTAAAAATAAGGTCATACGATAAAAATTCCAAAATAGGTTGAAATCAAGAATTTTTGGCGCAAATGAAATCTCAAAATTTTACCATGAAATATATTATATTATTACCAACTATGAACGCCTTACCAAATCCTGGCAACATCCTGTAATCACTTACCTAGTGATTGTCCTAATGCTGACTGGAGTCTACCTATACGCTAGCTCATCTCAGGGTAGATTCGTTGTTTTATATTTTTCCACTATTTTTAATATATTGCCTGTGTAAGTTTTATAAATGTCTAAATCGGGAAAAAGGCGCCACCAAATTTTACTTTTAAATTTGCCCTAATGATTATACTACGAGCAATTGTAGTAGAGAAAACTTGGAAAATAGCAAATATTTAATATGTCATATCCGGGTAAGTAAATCGCAGAGTTTAATTACTTAATAGTATTCTAATTTAAGATTATAGGAAATAAAACCAATTAAATAGAGGCCAATACATTTATTCCTCACGGTATACCCCTTCCCAGATAATAAGTACAACCCCTGGAAGAAGTTATCACCAGTGTGAATTATTGCAAGCTCCTCTAATGGGGCTATCTGATAGAATTGCGTTTACAAATGGTAAAGTGGCAATCAATAAAAAAACTCTGTTAACGACTTAGTCGAAAGTTATTGACTTTCTCTGACGTAGAAAAGGTGAAAATTAAATTTAAAAAAAAAACAAGAATAAGTTAATAAATTATTAACAGGTTGTACACCGAAAAAATCAAGAAATGGACAGATTTTGTATTTCAATGTATATTTGAAATTATTACAATCGGACAAGCGCTTTCGGTCTCTCTATCGGACCATCCTCAAGGCTCAGACCTTGTCAAAGTCTGAGCCCTGAGGATGGTCCGATAGAGAGACCCAAAGCGCTTGGCCGATTGTAATAATTTCAAATATACACTGAAATACAAAATCTGTCAATTTCTTAAGAATAAGTTAAACTTGACAGTGTCCTGCACAGTGAACGGCAAACCGATCCAAAAGTAAACAAATCAACTACACTTGGAAGGTTTACGTCGACATAGCCTAGTTATAGAAGAATAGAACACACTCTATTTTAAACTAGGCTATGAAGTTCTATAAGCCCAACAATGCAGGAGACTATCAACTTTGCAGTAATAAAAAAAAATAAGCAATATAAAAAAAAAACTACAAAAATGTCTGCAAAGAGAAATAATTAGAAAATTGATAATGAGAAAGATAATGAGTGTTTAAGTGATAGTTAACAGAAATATAAACAATAGAAAATTACACAAAAAGGTGATAGATAATTACAAAAATTAGATCATAGAAATGAACTTATAACTGTCGCTAAAGTGGTTAAAATCTTAACAAATTACAGTAGAGTATCGCAAAATAAAACATTTAAATTTGAGGTTGTAGCGCAACGGAGTCGACTGCGTTTCACTTTCGCCGCAAATATTATGTAATATGGTAAATTTAGCAAAAGATAAATATCATTAGAAAAATATTAAAGTCCAAATATTTAAAATCTATTAAATAGAAAAAAGTTCAAATTCATGTACAGAAGAATCCCTTACCTGTTAGCCCTCTAGGTAATCGAACAGAAAACTGTGCTTAGATAACTAAGCGATTAAAGACGCAGGTTAATACCCATCAGGCATAACAATCAGATACTTTCGTGTACATGTCTTTGGCTAAAAACAAGGCACTTAGCTGAATCACTTTGAAACATGTGGTTAAACAAGGCCTAATACGTAGACGTCTTCACCAGAAAGGACGTTGAAATGGCTGAATATGGAGATTGTCCCATTCAGAGGCTCATAATCCCAGAAGTGCAGCAGGATCACCCAAACTGCATATTTTTTTCCCAAACGCTGTATATCATAAAATTTCATCCAAGAAAAACAGAACCAATGAAGAAATCCAAAGACATACTGTAGTTAGTCCAAAGACGTATTGTAGATATCCCAAAAAAACGTACTATAGTTTTCTCAAAGACCCTAAAATAAAAAAATAAAAATTCCTACTCAATCAGTCGTACAAAAGGCCTACGCAAGCCTAGCTAAATTTTGCTTAAACACAAAAACTGATTGTTTCAAAAGAAATATGTACATACCTCGAACTCAAGAAAATGGTGGCATCTGATAAAAGTTAAGCCGTTGTTTCTGGGCTGGCTGAAGAAAATAATCGCCAAACTGGCTGTAGGGTGAAACGACCAAATCACCAAAAAATGTTTGCACCCCGACTTGGTTTTGTTACTTTAATCGGCCATTTATGACAAAATCCCTTTACCTGGGAAAGTAGTAAAACTAAAGCACTTCTCGCTCTTGCGTCAGATTGCCAAAAGAGAATGATTTTTCTCAAGTCATTCGCACATTCCTTCCAACGGAAGTTACCAAAAAAACTTAATAAAAAATGTCCATCAAAAATGTATCCAAAAAAAATAAACTTAATCTCGTAGCCATAATCTCGAACCCTTGAAATTTATCATACAATTTGAACTACTTCCGGAAAATATATGCAAAAATTCTTCTATCTCAATTTTAAACTGGCCAGTACTGAAAACTGGTAGGGGGAGTTTTCGGGGTCGCACATGATAAAATTGTTATTAAAAAATTCAATATGGTGGATCCAATATGATGGACGAAAAAATCAATTTTGTTCGATTTTCTCCATAATTGGTATGGGGGAGTTTTCGAGGTCGCACATAACGAATCTGATATTATTAAAAAAAGATAAATATAGGGGATCCGAGATGGCGGATCAAAGATTTTACATCTCTGGATTTTGTCTAAAATCAATATTGGGGAATTTTTGTTAGTGTTAATTACGAATTTAAAATATTTTTTGGAAAACTCAATATGGCGGATTCAATATGGCGTCTTGAAAATTTTATATATTTAGACTTTCTCCAAAACTGATATAGGAGATTCTTGAGTGTGTAAATTATGAATTTAATAGTATTTTTTAAGATTCAATATGGCGCACTAAAAATTTTATATTTTTCGATTTTGTTTGCTTATGGGACTGAATCCTTCTTGAGGATGTAAATGGCGAATATAAAAAGATGCAATATGACGATGACACATTATTTTTATATTAAAATTCATTAAAATGAACACTCTGCACTTTAAAATTTATGACAATTTTTATTAAATTTTATTCATAAAGACTCTAAAACGTTTATTGCTGTTTTAATGTTATTACAATTTTATTAATATATTTGTGCCAATATTTCTTAAATTAAGCTTAAATTTACCTTAACCTGAACTAACCTGAACTAATTAAAACTATTTTAAATTCTATGCTTTTATATAAAGATGATTTAAATTTGTACATAATTTATTCAATAACTCTTAAAACTAAAGCATTTTTCTAATATTTTATACAGTAATGTTTATTTATCACTATTTACGGTAATTTTCTCTGAAGTTTGCACTAAATTTTCTACTTCACGCACTTTTGTGTCTTGCGAGTGATGGTTTTAATGGGACTATCGAAAATATATTTCACTTCACTATTAGCTTTTTTAAAAGCATCCACACTCTTTTTATTCATTCTAACCTGCATATTTCTTTATACTGGATCTTATTCTAACTAATACAATACCTTTTATATAGTTTTTTTTATTAACTTTAGTTTTTATGAGAACAAATATGTAATTTTTTTTTAAATATAACTTAATTCTTTTTCTTATCCACGAATTTTAGATTTTATTGTCTTTTTTAAGACTTTAAATGTTTATTTACTCTAATATTTTTAACAACACATCTTAATGCTACACCTGAACCTAATTTTACCCTATTCTAAACTAAATCTACTGGTATATTAACCATTAAAATGCACCTTTTATACTTTTTGTGTCTAATTTCTTCTCTTTTTGTCTCAACCAAAACTGAGTCTGAACACTATAAAGTAAAACATGTTATCTGTATTCCAACGTCAGAGGTGGAGTCGTCTAACTGTATACTGGAAGTTGTAAGGTAGGCCGGGGATTATGCCAGTTTAATACCTGTTTAACAAATCTATTATTATATCTTTTCCCGCTCCCCTAGATGTTTGTTGTCTGACCTCATTGCCAATCTTTAGGCGTCTTTTTTCAAAAGCCTCCAAATGTAATCGACAAGAGCGTAAACACAAGTTTGTCGATTCGAAAGTGTAATCACGTCTGGCAAAACCAACACTTGGGGCGTTTCGACAATGCTCGTTCTGTGCACGTTTAGATACTAGCCTACTGTGATTGATGAAAGTGCAGCCGGTGTTTTAGTATTCTGGATGTTTTCCTGACTTTTTGTCTGCTGCTATTTACAGCCTTTATGTACGTTGTGCTCTGCATTAAGCAGTCGAGATAAACCCATTAGAGTGTTATTTTTACTTACGTATTATGTTTTACAGATTTTTATTTCGTTAAAGTATAAATGTTTGGAAAAATGAGTTATTCATAGGCTCGTTTATAATGTTTTAGCGGTTGAAACGATGTGTTAAGTTCGAAAATTAAAGTATATATATATATATATATATATATATATATATATATATATATATATATATATATATATATATATATATATATATACAGTGTGACCAGTAAAGTCCTCATCATCATAATGTTTTAGCGGTTGAAACGATGTGTTAAGTTCGAAAATTAAAGTATATATATATATATATATACAGTGTGACCAGTAAAGTCCTCATCATATGGAATTTATTTTATTAATAGTTTATTCGAAATTTGACTTTAGCAAAAATTTCTGATTCGATTGAGATGAAAATAAACCAAAAAAATAGTAGTCACGTGATTAGTATTATCTGTCAATTTTTTTTTTTCCAAAAAAATTCATATGTGGGAGTATATCTTAAAATATCGAAAAAAAATTACTACAACAACTCTTTCTAAACGCAATTTTTAGCCCATATGCAAAATTTCAGCAGTATAAGATAATTTAGATTTTTTGCCCATTTTTTGTAAATTACACCAATGTTGCATAAAACTTCTTAGTTTTGACAATGCTTCGTTCTAGACATATTTTGTTGAAAGTAGCGCAATATTAAATGTGTGTTTTTCTACAAAATCCAAATAGTTCTACTACTAAAATTTGGTGAGATGTAATGCAAAGTTTATTTGTTTTTGACCCTGTATAAGGTAACTTCATAAAATAACTATTTCGGAAAACGTAGTACGTAGAAAAAATTTTAATAGTGAGCTTTGAAAATGGTGAATAAGATTTCACCGAAACATCAGCTGCCTTACAGTCCTGAAAAGGACTCAGCACATACACGGGATACCTGAAAAGCTTCGATTACATAAATACATACATGTATATATATATATATATATATATATATATATATATATATATATATATATATAATCGAACTGGTTAGAGTGACGCCTATAACAACAAAGGGAATTGATTCTATTTTGGGCGACCTGAGCGTGATTGACTGGGACATTTTCTATCGGAATCTCGACTCTGACTGGCTCCCTTGGCATTTGGTTTCCGTTTGTCAGCAGCTGATCTATAAGCACCTTCCTTTAAGAGATGTCTTCACCGGTAGGCCTACTGTTCGGTGATTTAATGAGATATTAAGGAAAATGAGGGATGATCTCTCGGTGGTGAAGCTATTGAACGATGGGAGCACGGAATTCTGGGATTTGTATAAACTTATGAATAAAAAGCAGAAACAAAAGGTTGCTTCTACAAGGAAGGATACATTTGGAAGTTTTCTGGAAAATTTCCAAAACAAAGCAAGGAATGTTATTAACTATAAGAGAAATCCATCCGTATATAATACTTCTAGTTCATTGCTCAGCACTGGGAACTTTGGTGAGCTCTTTAATAAAATAGTATCCGACATTATAGAGGATCTACAGATTGACACAAAAATACAAAATGCTATGGTTTCGTCGATCTTAAATCTAGTGCATTCTTTTAACCTGTTGCTCATTACGGAGTGTGTTGTTTGAAGTGCTAGACATGCTCTCAAAAGGTCGAACTCTTTTGACGTATATCATATGAGTAGCGTTATTCTGAAGAAGATTAATGTCTATTTGGTCACACCTTTAAAGCATTTATTTAATTGTAGTCTGACTCAGGGTAATTTTCCGGTACCTGAACTAACCTGAACTAACGTTGCCTAGTTTATTTATCTTTTACCAACTACTGGAGATTCATAAAAACTGTGAAAAATTCCACCAAAATTCCCACTTTTACTCTTATAGTACTAGATCAGCTAAATTAATTAGGCCTTCGAAGTATAGATTGGAGAGATCTAAGAAAAATACACTGAATGTGTTATTGTACAACACGTTGCCTGAAACATTTAGACCTTATGAGATTTAAAATTAAATTAAAAGGATTTTTATTAGAGCATGCATGCTGTTCGGTGGATGAGAACATGAAGACTTCTTCTAGAGCATATTGTTAGGACTTTTTTAATGTAGTTTACAGATAGTTTTAACCTTATTTTTTTGTTTTGTGACATATTACTTTTGTATTTGTATGTACAAAATCTAATGAAATGTATCTATCTATCTATCCATCTATCTATATATATATATATATATATATATATATATATATATATATATATATATATATATATATATATATATATATATATATCGTGGTGTGGTGTAGCTTTTGATTTACAACCGGTAAGCATAGAAGATGCCAAATGGGACTTTGGCGAAACGTCTGCAAATTTATACAAGAAACCAAACGAACGAGCGGATGTGTATATAATTTAAGACGTTACCATTTCCTTCTTTAGATCATTAAAGGAAAAAGTAGATAGTTTATTTCTAGGTCTAGTCACACGAGCTATAATAAATCAAGAACAAATTTCATAAGAAACGATTGTCTATACGAAATCAGCAGTAAACAAAAAAAGTACAACGGCAATCATGGACATCGTAATATACGACCAAAAAGTCGGAGATGTCCTGAAAAAAGGAAAACAATAGACATCTTGTGAACCAACCAGTTCTACAGAAGCAAAAATCTACCTAACACTATAGAAATACAAAGACTATATACCGACGATCGGCGCTCATATCACACTACAGTGAGCCATTACATCTTTACGGATTACCAAATATTTACAAAACCAACATAACATTGCTGCGGAGAATTTCCAATGAGCATACTAGCAAAATTTTATCTAAACATTATAGAGCAGTTAGGAATTAAGACGACAAATATTTCAAAAATTCCATAATTATGAGCATCGAATCATAAGATAAACAATACAGTAACTTCAGTTGTTATAACTATGTTTGAAATCTCTGTTTAAAATATGGCATAATGAATAAAATACCATATTGTACTATAGTGTGAATATTATACACATTTTATTATTAGCACATCAGCAAGACAGTATTTTTAAGCTGAAATTCAGCGATTAGAACAATTAGGATCGCATTAATGTGTTCGCGAGCCAATAACTAATCAGGTTGCAAATTGTTAATGACGCGACTACTTATGTTTTCGTTCACGCTCACTGTTGAATTTTATATTTGAAATAGACGAATTGTTGAAGGCAAAAATATGAGTAAATCTGAAAAAGGTTACTTTTTTAACAATCATTTGTGCATTATTTAATAGGAAAATAAAAGAGGGATAAATCTAATGGGTACTGATTAAGGTACATGTAGAATACGCGACGCTACAGATTTACATCGGAAGATTGTGTTATGCCACATGGATGTAACAGCCAAAGAAAGTAAAAGTACCTTATAATAAATTTTATGCATATAATTCCAAAGTTCAAATATTTTATTTAGTTTCAAACAACTTTGAATTAACGTAATTTAAATTCAATATAAGATGTGGTTAGTGAATGCGATTGATGTAATTTTTAGATCTGTACAAGTACCACATGATAACTGACTGGTATAAGAAATATACACATAACATTAGATAGTTTAAAAGTTAAAAATAGAAATGTAAAGAGATAAAATAGTGATCTAAGTGAAAGTAATATTGAGGAATGTATAAAAATTAAGCTTAGAGAAGAATCAATATAGTATTAAAATTAAAAAAAAACTGAACAAGCACACCAAAACATGTAAACATCGATTCGAAGATGTTTATGCTACTGTATTGTTTATTTTATGATTAGATACTTATAGTTAATAAATAAATGAATCATATATATATATATATATATATATATATATATATATATATATATATATATATATATATATATATAATATTTTCAAGATGGTGGCATTTCCATTTATATCGCAAGTTGATACCTTCGTGCTTATTTTAAATGAAATATCCTACTTGTTATTTAATTTTTAGATTCTACCCATAATTATGTATGATGTTTTGATATATTTTAAATGTGTATTAAATATAACTATAAATTTCTCCTATATGAAGGCCTTTATTACTTAACTGGGGTTGATGTTTTTCTAGACGGAGACCTTTTTTAATGTAGTGTGTTGATATTTTGATAATAAATAAATACAGGGTGATCGTAAACTAACATTAAATATTAACTTAAAAAAATCATTAAAAGTCACTTTATTTTTATAATGTTCTTTTATTTAGCATTAAAAATAAGGGAGACTTTGACTAAGGTTGTCCATTCGAAAAATCTGTATTTTTTTAAATATTTGCAAGTAACATTTTTTATTGAAAAAGCGATATACGACTTTTAAGTTTTATTATTTAGTTGGCCATGACTGCGACATGCGACGAAAGAAAACAATAGAGCACTACAGAAATGTCACCATTTCTTGCCATTTGACAATTTTGAATAAAAATCATCCTGCTGTTATTAAATTATATGCACGAAAATAATTTAAATTTGTTTTTTAATCTATGGGAATATTGGAAAATTTCAAAAATTTTGCCACCGATAAGGCAAAAATGCATAAAAGGAAACCTATTCTCAATAATGAAAATGTCGAAATTGTAATTCTAAGATATCTTGCGGCATATTCTATGATAGACATAGTAAAGATAAGTGGCTCGACAAACAGGAATCTCAAAGAGCCTAATATATAGAATTCTTTGAAACACAACTTCTATCGTTATTTATTTTTTATCTTTGGTTCAAAACCTAAGATATACTGATTTGCCTCAAAGTGTGCAGGGTTGAAAATATTTATTAACCATGACACAAGGCGATCGTCGATTTTTGGACAACATAATATGGACTGATAAAGCAAAATTTTTGAAAAATGGTGTCTTTAACAGACACAATTCCCATTTTTGGAGTGATTCAAATTCTCATTCACTAAGATTGTACTGTTTTCAAGAAACCTGGTAGCTTACCGCATTTTGTGCTGTAAGAAATGGTGGAATAGTAAAACAACATTTTTATGAGGAGAACTTAAATGGTAATTTATTAATAATACAAGGCAAATTATGTCCCTATTTTAAATTATGAATTAACTTTTGTAGGAGAAAGATATTACCAAATTCTTCCAAGCAATATTTTATGACAAGTGGATTGCCAACAATGGACCTTTTCTATGACCTCTTCGTTCTCCTGATTTGACTGTCTTAGATTATTTTATATGTCTTCCAGTGACAAAGATTTTATGACAAGGGTAAGGGATATTTTATGTCCAAATGCAATTAGAGCGACCACTCATGACGAACTAACTTCGAGATGCGAAATGTGTTTAGAACATCAGAACACTTATGTATTAAAATAAATTGTTTTCATGTGCAGATAAGTTGTTTATAATTTTTACAATACAAAAATGTTCAATTACCAATATTTCAAAAACTACAATTATTAGAATAGACAAGCCTATACAAAGTAACATTAGTTTTAATGCCAGATAAGAAAACATTATAAAAATAGTGTGGTTTATGTTTGAAAAAAAAAAGACTTTTAACGATTTTTCAAGTTAATATTTAATCTTAGTTTTTGATACATTACGGGTGTGATGTGTAATCGAAGGTTTTCGGGCATCCCGTGTATCTGCTGAGTCACTCTCAGAACTGTATTTCACTCACCATTTTCAAAGCTCACTGTACGGCATCTACTAGCGAACTGACGTCCGCAACTTGGGTGTTGTCGATCCCGTGTATACGTTGGGCGCGTTCGTTTTTCGAATGGTTCTGGCCAATCAGGCTGCGAGACCTGCTGCGGGTCATCGACCCTGTTTCCAGTGTTTGGGGTTGCATTGCCAAGTTGTAATCTGTTTTGTTACTGAGTACTACTGGCTGATGTTTGTAAGCAGATTTTCCAAGTATTAGGCACTCGCTGGCTATCATCTCCGCTATTTAAGTTGTTGGGCCTCTTTGCAATTTCGATGGCCGACGTACACACGGGACCGACAGCACCCGAGTCGCATATATATATATATATATATATATATATATATATATATATATATACGGTTTGGTTATTCCTGGTTTCAATTCGCTCGTTCAAAAAATCGTTTTCACGACGTTTCGGCAAACTCTCATTTGGATTTTCAAGTGTGGTTCGTTTCGTTATTCGTTGAGGACTGATGTTGTCTTCTCATGAATGTCGAGTTTTGTTTAGCTGGCTCGCTTTCTGATTGGACGAGCGGCTTCGTAAGCTCCTCCCCTCCGCCCAGAGCGATATATTTGGTTCTTGTATGCCAGTCTCTCGTGTATTGATTGATCTTTGTTGTTTTGTTTCTTGTTTCTTTATTATTGTTTTTCGTGTTGTCGGAATATGTATAGCATCGTCTCATTTATTCAGCTTTCCCGCTTCTCTTATGACGCGTACCTTGTAGTTCTGTACTGGTGCTATTTCTTTTGCCTTTTCAAAGTCGATGGTATATCCGATGGTTTGGTGATATTGAAATAGAGCTGAGGTTGTCTGTTTGTTTTTGAGGCTATTTTGAATTCTTGCTGATATGCGACTGTTTGTTTGTCCTATATATGTTTGCTGACAATCTGCACATGGCATGCTTAAACGCCATGATTTTCAAGGTTGGTCTTATCTTTGGGATTTCTCAGGATATTGGCTATTGTTTTTTGTGATTTAAATATGGACTGTTTGTCGTGTTTTCTTAAGATTCTTCCGATTCTGTCCGTTATTCCTTTTATGTATGGGATTATGGCTTTGTTTCTTGTTTGATCTTGGTTTTTGGTTTTTGTTGTGGTTTTCTCTTGCCTTTTTATAGCTTTCTTTATGTCTGATTGTGAGAAACCATTCCGTTCTAGAGCTGTTGAAATGTGTCTTGTTTTGTGTCGAGTTCTGTTAGTCGGAGAGATCTTGATATTAATGTGTTGACTACTGCCTGGTTTTGAGAGGGATGATGATGTGACTCTGCATTGAGATATCGGTCTGTATGTGTGGGTTTCCGATATACGCCAAAACCTAGGGTGTTGTTGGGTTTTCTAGTTAATAACATGTCCAAAAAAGAAAGTTTCTTTTCTTGCTCGATTTCAAGCGTGAATTGGATTCTAAGGTGGATAGTGTTCAGGTATATGAGGAAATTGTTCAGGTGTTATTTTCCATGTGAACAAGAGGCACTGCAAAAAGCATTCTTAAAACCGAAATTTTGGAAACGCTATGTGGATGATATTTTTATAATATGGCCAGAAAATTTTTTTTAATTACTTACAATTTTTTCCTTTATAACAAATGACCTGACCTTTTTTGGGGAATCCACCCTCGATATTCGTAACTTTAAGGTCAAAATATATAGGTTTATTGATATTTCAATACATTCCTTTGGAGATCTCATAATAAAAGTGGTAAGGAGTAAATTCGACCCTAATATGTATAATACAAAACGCAATAGTTTTTCAGATACATCGATTTTTAATTTTTCTTCAAACAGCCAATTTTTTTTCAAATTTTTCACAGAATCGAAACGCTTTCACAGATTTTTTTTTGTTTCATTTGACAGACCATAGTATTGGTCAAGTATTCCAGCAAAATAGTCACACAAAGTTAAATTACATATTTGAAAAATTTAATTTTTTGAGATTAAAGGCTATTTAAAAAAAACTGATAATCGAAATATATCTCTAAATTTATTGTGTTTTGTTTAATGTATATTAGGGTTACATATATTCTTTAACTCTTGTATTATCAGATCCCTAAAGAAATCTATCGAATTACAAATAACCCTGTACATAACTGGGCTCCTTTGCTAAAATATATTACAAATTAACCGGTCGAAATTTCTAGAAAATGCTGTCCTTTGACATTATCAATTCAAAAATAATAGAAAAACGTCTAATCATAGTTATTTTCGATCAGTTCAATAAGATCAAAAAGCTTATCGATTTGTCCTTGTTTATTATTTCTTTAACTAATCGCAGTAACTCAAATAAATGTTGTTGAAATCAAACACAAAACTTATACCAATTTTACGCTTTAATTACAAGACTTTATTAGCGCTTTTCCGGTTCATATATTTTATGACCCTGTTTAGAATTAGCCGTTTATTTTTAGGGACCTTTTGATAGTTCCATTTCTCTACATATGTGCGTTGTTTGTTTTGTAAATATACACATAATGTTATATAGTAGCAAGAAAGTTATATTGTTGTGTTGTTCTCCAATTTCTACTCATATTTTGTTAGTTATATTTAGTTAGTTCGTTATATGATATTGATGGAAGCTATGAAAAATATTACGATTAAAATTGCTGCGAATACAATTCCCGCATAATAAGTGCGACGAAAAAAATCTTTCGAAACAAAAAGCGGCGAAGAAAATCCCTTCGCTTGTTGTGAAATGGAAAAAATCCTTTCTGGTCAGCTGACGTGGAATTAAATAACTTGCATTCTAATTCTAATTCTGATACTAATATGATGCTAAATGTTAGGATAATTTGTAATCAAGATGTTAATTTTTTTATTATAATTATTTTATTCGTTACAAAATTTCATTTTAACCAAAATAAAATTTCATGAAATTATTTTCAATTGGATTTTTCTTTTACTGAAATATTCTTAATATATTTTTTAAACTACTTCATTTTTCTGTTAATATTGTTTACCCGTTGGTCGAAGATACTAATAAAGGGTGTTTTTTATAGAAGTATAGAACTTTTAAATGGAATAAAACAAAGATGAATTTTTTAAATTGACATGAAATTTACTTTATTCGAAAGATAACCTTCTGGCATTATAATTTAAATATGACTTCTGGCATATGACCACCACGGCTGGCTCGGACGTAGTCTAATCTGGAGGTCCAATTTTCGATGACTTTTTCCAACATTTGTGGCCGTATATCGGCAATAACGCGGCGAATGTTGTCCTCCAAGTGATCAATCGTTTCGGGCTTATTGGCGTAGACTAGCGACTTCAAATATCCCCACAGAAAATAATCTAGCGGCGTTAAGTCGCACGATCTTGGAGGCCAATTCACGGGTCCGAAACGTGAAACTATGCGGTTACCAAACGTTTCCTTCAATAAATCAATTGTGGCACGAGCTGTGTGACATGTTGCGCCGTCTTGTTGAAACCACAGCTCCTGTGCATCAGGGTTGTTCAATTGATGAACGAAAAAGTCAGTAATCATGGCTCTATAGCGGTCACCATTGACTGTAACGTTCTGACTAGCATCGTTTTTAAAGAAGTACGGACCAATGATTCCACCAGCCCATAAAGCACACCAAACAGTCAGTTTTTTTGGATGTAACGGTGTCTCAACATACACTTGAGGATTATCATCACTCCAAATACGGCAGTTTTGTTTATTGACGTATCCATTCAAACAAAAGTGAGCTTCATCGCTAAACAAAATTCGCTTATGAAAATCGGGATCAACGGCAATCTTGTTTTGGACCCATTCATCGAATCTACGCCTTGCTAGGTGATCGTGTGGCTTCAATTCTTGCACGAGTTGGATTTTGTAAGCACGCAAACCAAGATCTTTCCGCAAAATCTTCCATAAAGTGAATGGACACATATCCAATTCCTGTGCACGATGGCGGATAGACTGATTCGGGTCTTCCTCTACGCTACGCTCTACAGCAGCAATCACTTCTTCTGTACGCACTGTACGATGTCTCTGTGGATGCGTATTATCATTTAGAGTAAACGTGGTGCGAAAACGTTCCATAGTTAATCGAATTAATTGCTCTGATGGACGATTATTTTGACCGTAAAATGGACGTAGTGCGCGATACGTATTTCGAACGGAACCATGATTTTCAAAATAAATTTGCACAATTTGGAAGCGTTGTTCAAGCGTCAGTCTATTCACGTTGAAATGCTAAACCAAACTAAACATAAATCACTTGACAGCTGATAAAATGGTCGCCAGTTAAAAAAGTATTGCCAACTTAAAGTTTTATACCTCTATAAAAAACACTCTTTATTTTTAGGATATACTTGAGGGCATCGCGAATTAAAGGTGTCTAAGCTTCATACTATTTTAACAATGTTTTAGTACAAAATTAAATATATTAGTGTTATTAAATTGCATTATAATATTTGAATATTCTATTAAATATGTGCTTCGATACAACAAAGACAAGATGAAAAAGTCTGCAGTCATCTGATGCATAAGTCATCCAACATATACTATTTAAACAATGTTTTAATACAATCTTAAAAATATTGGTGTTATTTTATTTTCAGGAGTCATTAATATTTTCAAAACTGTATAATTGAAAATTGAAAATTGAAAATTCTATAAAATATATGCTTCCGTATAACAATGGACAGGATGAAAAAGTATGAAGCCATCTGATGCAAAAGTCATCCAACATATTCTATTGTCTACACTAATTAAGTTTACGCATTAATAATATCGAGTTTAAAGCCGTTTCAAAGCTTTTTATAGGCATCCCTGCACGAGTGGCGGCTAGTGCATTAAAAAAGTAGGGTACTGTGTGAATTATTTATAAAGAAAATCCGTACGCCGATCTTTGGCATCAGCAACCTTATTAATAACCCGCTGATTGAATTCATGTAAGCTTTCAATAAAATCCCTTTCTTTAGAAAGCATTACCAAAGCAGAAGGTCTTTTAGGGCTCATTGTATTCGGCAAGAACGTTTTTATCCGTTTGAAGGTAGAAAAGCATCATTCTACTTCAGCCGATGCCATCAGAATAGTAATTAAAATTTTTAAAAGTGTTAGAACTTCACTAAATGTCTCACTTAGCTCGATATTTTGCGAAAAATAGTCATAAAGTACAAGACGTCCCGAAATCGATCTAAATTCTTCGGTTTCAGTTCCTTACGGAGTTTTTGTTCGATAAAAAAGAGGTTAATTTTAATCATATCCTTAAGTTTTTGTTCAGGAAAACATGTACAGGGTGAGTCAACGATTGGATGAAGTAAGTTTGTGCCTTTTCGGTGAAATTTACAAACAAACTATATTTATTGTTTGATACAGTTTATTTTTACGCAGATTTTAAAAATATTTAGGACTCTACAGGGTGAGCCAAAAAACTAGGACAGCATAAAGTTGTATTTTTTTAAATAGAACACCCTATATACGAATCGTATTTTCGATTTAGCTTATAATTTTAAATCTTTTTTATTAAGGGTTTACTATAACAAAACTTTATAGTTTCTGAGATAATTAAGTTTAAAAAAAAGTCACATTTTCAAGCATCAATTCAATCCTAAATAACGTTTTCAATTTTGTGACAAATATATTCAAATTTGGAATTTAGCAAGGCCAAGGACAAGTTAACATAATTTTTACCTAATATTTGCAATAAAAGCTACAGGGTGTTGAACACATCGGCTCAAATTTGAACAAGTTTAAATGAATAAATATCTTTTTTTTTAAGTGGTACACCCTGTATATTTTCATGTTATTTAGTAGAGTAATAAAAACCCTAAAAGTTTTGTTCAATATATCCTATACCTATTTATAATAGTTTTTGAGATATTTCAGTTTTTCTTATTTTCCATACTTTTTTACAGAAATAGTCTTCATTATCATAGTAGCCATGTAAAATAATAAAAAGAAACTACAGAAACAAACAGAATGTGGTTAAATAGGATGAAATACATTATTCGTTATATTACAACGGCAACAGTTTAATTAAACATAATGTGAAAAAATTAACACAACAATAACGACAAGGCAAATACATATTTACTTTTATACTAAATTGAAACAAAAAAATTACCTATTAAATACTGAGATTAATTATTTCTTTTTAATAAGAGTTCGAATAAACGACCCTCTTGTGCAATGCACAAATTTAGTCTTTTTTGCAGATTTTCTCGGACCCTGGATAAAATTAGTGGCGTTATTGTTCTACAGGTATCCCTAATCCTATTTCGCATATCTTCCACTGTTGTTGGTGGATTAACATACACCTTATTTTTAATATAACCCCATAGGAAGAAATCTAATGGGGTGATGTCACAAGACCTTGGTGGCCACTCAATGAAACCCCCACGTCCAATCCATTTTTGCGGATATCGTTGGTCCAAAAACGCACGAACTTCACGATGGTAATGCGGAGGCGCACCATCGTGCTGGAACCACATACTGTCGAGCTCATCCCTATCGAGATCTTGAAGAAGTTGGGGTAGTTCTTCTTGTAGAAAGTTGAGGTAACTATGGCCATTTAGTGGTTCATTAAAAAAGTGGGGTCCAATAATTCGATTATGATGAATACCACACTAAACATTTAATGACCAGTGGTTTTGATGTTGCACCTCTCTAATCCAAAATGGGTTTTATGTGGCATAATAATGCATGTTGCGTCTATTTACGGCACCGTTACTTCTAAAAGTAGCTTCATCACTAAACATTTCCTTGTATAATAAATTTGGATTTAATTGAATCTCCGCATTTATTGTACGACAAAAGTTTACACGACTTTCAAAATCCTGTCCATGCAATTCTTGGTGTAATTCCATGTGATATGGATGATACCTATATTTCTTGGTAGTACGATTAGCGGTGGATTGTGATGTTTCACATAATGCTGCTAACTGACGGCTACCAATATAAGGATTTTCCTGAACATTTAACAATACTTGTAGTTCTTTTTCTTCATTAGTTACTGGTTTGTTGACCACTTTACGTTTTGGATATTCAACAGTACCAGAAGAATTAAATCTTTGCATTAAGTTTTGAAAAGTATGGGTATTAGGCTGGCGTCGATCAGGATACTTCATTTTGTAAATTCTTTGAGCAAGAAGGCAATTTTTTTGAGCCTCTCCTATTGTATAAATCATATCTATTAACTCATTCTTTGGAAAATTCATTTTACAATATAAGATGAATGCAAAAAAAAAACAAACTACACTACATAAAAACCAAAAGAAGCGATTGCGGTTATAAATTTGACACACAGAAAAATGTTCTTTTACATTGTTTTTGCCATGGTTACTATGATAATGAAGACTATTTCTGTAAAAAAGTATGGAAAATAAGAAAAACTGAAATATCTCAAAAACTATTATAAATAGGTATAGGATATATTGAACAAAACTTTTCGGGTTTTTATTACTCTATTAAATAACATGAAAATATACAGGGTGTACCACTTAAAAAAAAAAGATATTTATTCATTTAAACTTGTTCAAATTTGAGCCGATGTGCTCAACACCCTGTAGCTTTTATTGCAAATATTAGGTAAAAATTATGTTAACTTGTCCTTGGCCTTTCTAAATTCCAAATTTGAATATATTTGTCACAAAATTGAAAACGTTATTTAGGATTGAATTGATGCTTGAAAATGTGACTTTTTTTCTTTAAACTTAATTATCTCAGAAACTATAAAGTTTTGTTATAGTAGACCCTTAATAAAAAAGATTTAAAATTATAAGCTAAATCGAAAATACGATTCGTATATAGGGTGTTCTATTTAAAAAAATACAACTTTATGCTGTCCTAGTTTTTTGGCTCACCCTGTAGAGTCCTAAATATTTTTAAAATCTGCGTAAAAATAAACTGTATCAAACAATAAATATAGTTTCTTTGTAAATTTCACCGAAAAGGCACAAACTTACTTCATCCAATCGTTGACTCACCCTGTACTACATTCGATATACTGTTAAAGAAAGGGCAGCTATCAACTGATCTGTAAAGATAAATCGTTTTTTGGCTTGACAAATAATTATATTGCAAACTTCTTTTGCTTTCTGAGAAAACTCCGCGGAATCATCGGGCTTATGTCGTTTTGAAGTGGATGGAGATGGCTCAACGTCATTTAAGGTAATATTATTTCTAATTTCTGGGTAATTTTGATTCAAATGATAATATATTTTTATTGACCTTATCAACATCAATTTGTCTTGTTTGAAACGTGAGTTGTTATTTTGTAAAATAAGTTTAACCATGAAAGGAAACTCTTGCTTATGAGAATTTTGACATACCTTTATGATTGGTTCGTGGTACTAACGTCATCTAAGAGTTTTTCCATTGTCTCTAGAATGCTGTCTTTATATTCGAAAACGGTAGAAACAACTTTATTAATTAATTAAAATTGCATCTTGTTGGGGTCCAATGAGGTAAACGTTTGTTAACAGTTTGATCTTGTATTGTGGTTCTTTAAGAACTATTTGAAAAAAAATAACAAATCTTTTGTAAAGTGGAAAAAATATGCGGACATTTTTATTGGCGGATGTAGCGTTTAACATTACCAAATTTAATTGATGTGCATAACAATGCATGTAAGCAGCATGATCATAGGTTTTTTCATAATTGGTTACACCCCATTCGATGAGCCGCTCTTGTTTTCTAGAAAATAAAAAAGGGCTCACTTAGTCTTACTTATACATACAAGAAGATAGAGAGCCGGAACTGCATTATACTTAACTGCTTTTCTAGAATCTCTTACACAAGATTCTTAAAAATATCTAACACATACACGATGGGTTTTATAAATTCCTTCGTAATTTGGAATCCTTTGAATTTGAAAATCGAAATCGGGCACTGTATTTGTGTATAATTTGGGCAGATCACTGAATTTTGGATGGTTTTTTTCTCGAAAAATTTTTTTAGCTTTTTAAAAATGTAACAAAATATCTTAATCAAAGTTAAAACATAGTAACCTTCACAAAAATTAAAATACCGGTACAGTAGACATCACGCATAGAAATACCGGCACAGTAAATACCACGGTTGTATTCTAATTTGAACTAATGGATACTGGCAGTGCCGCGCGCGACCGGAAGCAAAAGTTCAAATAGTCGTCCAGTGGGTTAAATAAGAAAAATTTTTCTAATAGACGAATATTTTGTCGGGCAAACTATACACAGGTTTGCAAATCGACTTGCAACCTACATGAAGCTTATGAGACCAAATTAATATTTACGTCTTAGATAGGCAACTCCATATACGCTTCAATGGATTAGCTTTAATTGCATTAAAATTGCACACCAGTAAAGCGATAACGTTCCCAGGTGTAATACTGTAATACAGATAAATTTTTATTGATATTTAGGTGAAGTAAGCAAAATTATTTCAGTAAGACTGCTATTCGCGTATAATCTCGGTGAAAAATTGAATTAAATCTAATCATTAAATTATTAGTAGAAATTAAAAAAATATTTGTACTTATATTTACAATATGTTTTATTTTAATTTATAATTTTTTTGGGGGCTACGCAAATCTGCAAATCTACGGATAAACTTCCACTGCCGTATTAAAACATCAAAAACATTTTGTAAAATTTGTATGCATTTCTAACAAATGCCTTACAGCAAATACGGGTTGTTCAAAACACTTTTCTATATGCGACTTATAATATTGATAAATAAATAGTAACTTACTTGTCTGTTCGAGTTGAAGTAATAATATATCACCAGCATAAAAATTTAAAAAATAGCATAAACTTGTTTTCAACATACCGCCTAGCTACGGCCCGTTACAAAGAAGCTTTCTTAAATATGAATACAACAACAAAAAATGTAATTTTTTTTTCACGTAAGTTCTTTGCACTTAACTTTATACAAAGCCCGATTAGACTTCTTACCTAATAATATAGTCCAGTTTCAATGTACCATATTATAATCAATGAAGTTGAATAATGTAACTAAAAAAACAGTATTCTTGCACGTACATATATAGATTATAATATAGTTATAGTATATTATTTAATAGAAAAATCGCCACCTGGATTATGATGGGGGAACTCCTTAACCCTACAGGTTTTCGGGGCAATATAAGAGAGTTTCTACGCCGTTCTTGCCAGTGTTACATGCCACTGAGAAGAAGAGCTTTTTTTCTCCGCAATTTAAACGAAGGTACTTTCTTCCACGTATTTACCGTTGAGTGATTTTCTTTCACGTATTTTTCATGAAGAAAATTTTTCCCCGTATGTAATTTTGTTGAGATTTTCGTCATAGCCACCATCGACACTGTTATTTGTCTTTAGTACTAAAAGAAGTCAGCACCTATTTCATATTTTAAAAATTCATTAACTCTAAAGTGATTTTCTAATTTTATTTTCTTTTATTCACTATTTACACACGTTAACCTACATTATCGCTATTTTCCAATCGTGAATTATTTTCTACCTTGTTATCAACTAAGTAACGACTATGCCTTCGGACATTTAATAAAAATTTTAGCACTCCGTTAAAATTACACTCGCAATTTTCACACCGTATAATTTAAATCATTTATAAGAAATCTTCTTTCAAGTTTAATTTTAGTTTTGTTAGCTTTTTAGTGTCACTGAATACTCATAATAAGTATGTTTTATGACTGCCACCGTTAGTAGTATAAGTAAATAGTAAAAGTTCCGTATAGGTTTAACACTTGTTAATTTGCTCTTCCTGTTAGCTTTTTTTTACATTACAATAAAAGTCAATAAAATTTGCATGATACTTGCGATATCACGAAAGTATATTTTTAGTTTAAAATTATTTTTCATGTAAAGGTATTTCTCTCTACGCAGTATCTGTCATCCACAAGTGGATATGTGCCAGCTCCATATTTCTCCATTCTGGCATATCTTAGAGTTTTGCCATCTACGTTATTCTGGCCGTTTTTCTATATGAATGGATGTCCAGACTTTCTTTCCTTGTCCACGGTTTCCACTGCGTAGCTCTCCATGTCCAACGTACTTGTTAAAGCTCATCCTGGCTATCTCCATTTTGCTCCTGTTATTGTTTCTACAATATCTTCCATCTTTGTTTATCTTCGTATGTTTTTATTGGTGTCTTGTCATGTATGGTTTCACCCAATACTGCCATTTCCATATTTCTCTGAGCTACTTGTATTTTATGGCCGCGTTAATGCTCAAGTTACTACATCTCATATTAATATAGGAGTTACATATTGCTTTAGTACTTTAATTTTCATGATAGTGGTTTGTTTCTAAGGATGTAGCTGTATTTTCCGAATGATATCCATACTTGATAGATTCTTCTATGAAGGTCTGTACCAATTAGCAAGCTGTAAGAGTGTATGAGAAAGGTACAGTATTGAAATTTAACTTCTTCCTTTAATATTCTGTGGTAGTTGTTTGTTTACATGCTATTCTACCTTTGATGAAGGCTATAAGGGGATGAATTGTTAAGGATACGGCCTAGAATCATAGAAATATACGATACTGGAATCCTAGAACATGATCACGTTTGTCTGGTACCCAGGAAATGGGGCAGTGCTTGATCTAGCACTCCTATCGTTTTCTTGTTTAGTGTGATGTTGTATTATTAACCTTTTTCCTTTACTCTCTGCATAATTTTTGTTTCGTTATATCTACTGTTAAACCCACATCTTATGATCTTTCTCGTATCTCTTCAAATATCTTCTTCACTTAGGTAGGATTATTTCCAATTATAACTATATTGTCTGCGTATGTGAAGATGCTTTCCATGGCCAGCTTAAGAAAATTGGTATCTCTCTGTTGTATAACCCATGTCCATATTTATTGTTTTTGAGTTGGTGTGTAATTTAATTGTTCTTATTGCCTCTTTATATATGTTATATAAAAGATCTTGAATATCTGGAGTCTATTCCACAATTTTTCAGAGCATTAGTTATTCCAGGATTATTCCATCTTGTCCATGACCCTCGACTTAATCTCGTTTATGTTATCGCTTCTTGATTTTGTTGCTTTCTCTCTAGTATTTTTGTGGACCCTGGATATAGTATTTTATTTCTTCTCAGTGCCGGTGGTCTCTGAGCTGTTAATTGATACAGTTTTTTTTTAGTACAGTCTGTTCAATTATTTCTTTTATTAAATTTCCATTATATTTATTTATATCCAATTGCATGTACTATGCAACTCTCTTCTTAAGTGTTATACATTCTAGAATCCCTCTTTTTTCTTGTTTTGCTAGATTCGACCTTTGTTGGATAAGTTACTTATTCTATCTTTGGATTTTGTGTTGTTATTTTTGTTAATCTTTTTTCTTTTCGATTGTGAAATGGAAATAATTACCTTGTTGTTTATAATTTTTTGTGAATACTACTTTGTTATTTGAATAAATCGTCTTAATTCGCGTTGGTAATTTTCTTCTTATTTTCTGTGTAATTTTTTATCTAGCAAATTCAATTTGGTGCGTTGTTGTCGGGTATTAATCGATAGTTACTTTTAATGATATATAGATCAACAACAAAGTTGACCTGCAACCAGCAAGCACAGAATATGCCAAATCGGATTTGGGTGAAACGTCTGCCAACTTCTACAAGAAATGAAACGAATAAACGGATATATTCTCAGATTAGTACTGAATCACATATGCAGCAAAGCATTTTAGAGAAAAATATTTCAGACAAAAGTTCTAGGTAATCAAACGACGTATCTGATGGTGACCTTGATCTTGATCTTCAAAGTCATTTGAAGGCTAAGTTGAGTTTTCAAATAGAAACTGCAATTTTTTATTGCAGAAATGGGAAGCGGCGAAATTTTTCTATCCAACGATATAAATAAAAACATGAGGGATCTAATGACATCTAGAGGTCATTTCATGGTTCGAAAAACACAACTTAACCTTCAACTGACTTTAAAGGTCAAGGTCAAGATCAAGGTTCCCATAAGATGCGGCCTTTTGATTCCCTACAACTTTCGTTTGAAACATTTCTCTCTAAAATGCTTTGCTTTGCTGAGAAAATATCTTGTTGACCTTGAAATGACCTCTGGATGGCGTTAGATCCCCTATGTTATTTATACCGTTGAATAAGAAATTTTTTCCGTTTTTCATTTCTGCAATTCTTCTATTTGATAAACTCAGCTTAACCTTCAAAATCTCATTTGGCATCTGCTGGGCTTGCTAGTTGTAGAGCAACTTTGTTTTTGATCTATATGTCATCGAAAGTAACCATAGATTAGTTCGAGCTAAAATCGAAATTAATACACAATAACAATGTTCCAAATTGATAAACAGAATAATTAATTTGATAGATAAAAAATTACTCAGACAACAAAAAGGAAATTACCAAGGCCAAGTAAAACGGATTTGATGTTATATTAAAATAACAAATTATGATTCACAAAAAACTTTAAGATAATTATTGGTATTTTACTGTCGGGAAAAAATAACAACACAAAATCCACAAACACAATAAGTAATCAATCCATCAAAGATCGGATGAAGCAAAACCAGGAAAAAAAGGGACACTAGATGTATCACACTTAATTAAACAGTTCCAGAGTACATGCGATTGGATATTAACAAATATAATTAAAATTAAATAAAATAAATAATTGAAGAGAATAAAAGTATGACGTTACTAAAACAAAAAATTAATAATAACAAACAACAATTGAATTAACTAAAGAGAAAAGGTGATATACTAACTTACATTAGAGAAGAAATTATAAACACAATAGAAGAATTTTGTGAAGAACTATATAAATTAACAGCTTAGAGACCACCAGCAGTGAGGAGAAAAAAATACTAAATGCAGGGTCCGCAGAAAAACTAGAGAAAAACCAACCATATCAAGAAAGCGATATCAAGAACGAGATTAAATCGAGAATCCTGGGGAAGGTGAAATAATCCTGGAATAATTAAATGTTTGGAAAATTGTGGAGTAAATTCCAGATATTCCAGATTGTTGGAGAACATATGTATAGAGGCTACAAGTACAGTTAAATTACACACTAACCCAATAACAATAAATAGGGACGTGAGTTATACAACAGGAAGATACCATATCCCCTATTTTTTTCTAGCTGGCCATGAAACTCAACTTTAAAAACTTACATTGGGATGGAAGAGATATAAATACAGAAGGAAACAAACTAACAAATCGTAAATACGCAAATAACATCATTATAACTGGAAATAATCCTACCAATGAATGAAGAAAATATTTGAAGAGTTATGAGAAAGATCGAAAGATGTAGGTTTAACAATAGATATAACAAAACAAAAATTATGCAGAGAGTAAAAGAAAAAAATTAATAATACAATATCGCAATAAACGAAGAAATGATAGACGTGGTAGATCAAGCACTGCACCGTTTTCTCAGTACAAGAGAAACGTGACTATATCTCGGAATACTAAAGGAACAAATATCGCATTGTGGCTTTTTAGAATTTACCAGAGGGCGCAAAAGCAAAAGAATATTTTCTGATAATAGCAAATTTCTGTAACGTAAAAACTTCCTTAATTAACCATTGCAGTCACGCCTTGGTTCGAAATAACTGAATAATTTTCTACAAAGTAAATTTATCATAGCGACGTTTTATACAGCCAAGAGAGTTCCTCTTTACAACGTGTGTAAATTGCAAAACTAATAATTGCACAATTATACATCACAAATCAATTTTACTTGCTTCAGGGTAATAAACACGATTAACCACACTTACGGAGAAGAGAATAATGTAGAGTCGGTAATTCTATAGTGTAACTTATAATTAATTAACGTTCAAGTTAGTCTTTGATGTTTGCTACTATATAGCTGTTGTCATATATATTAAAATGCGTTCTTACGAAATTTTAGTTGAAATAGTGATAAATAATACAGAAAAAAGGTAAAATTTTTAAAACTGAAAAAAAGTCAATATTCTCATGGGTTACAATTATTATACGTATAGACGATACGTAATTTCTAATTAGTTAAAAATATAGCCATAATTGTGTTAAGCAAATACATACTTTATTAAAGACATAACCAGCTTAACTTAGATAATCTAAAAAACTAATGTTATAATAAATGTCTAAACTGATGTCCATCTCTTTCAATGGATAAGCGAAATCTTTTCTAAAATGAATGTTATACTTTAATTAGCATATTTGGAAAAAATCAGATCTTATTAGATCCGGAGACCTTGCTGGCTAGCATTGTTGTACTCCACGCCCTATTCACCTATTGGGATATCAAGTATCTAACTGATTGCTGACGTTAACTTGGAAGTGCATAGGAGCACCGTCTAGTTGCAGCCACATTCTTTCTCAAATATTCAGTCGAACATTCTTCAAAAGTATATGTAAATTGTGTCTAATAAACCTAAGAAACATGGCGCCGTTTTCGCGGTAGTTGAAAATGCATGGACCTTACACACATGTTCCAATTATTTTACCCTACACATGGACAGACCATCTGTGCTGACGATCGACGTTTCTAAATAAATTGGGATTTTCATCACTGCTTTAATGGAAATTATGCCTGTTGACTGATCCGCTAATACGGAAAGTGCATTAATCCGAAAAAATGACAAAATCAAAGAAATGTTTCAGATCTATTATTTCTGGAATCCATAAATAAAATTCGAGCCGTCGGTTGCTATCTATTTGTAGTTGAAGGCGTGTCCGTGAAATTTTTGTTTTTTTTTCATTACTTTATTTTGAGATCATTTTTGTGCTGCATTAAGTAAGTAATGGTTTATCTTAGGTGTATGAAATGTAACAGTAACTTACTCTTATTTGACCTGCACTATCAAAATGTGCAGTAATATACAGGCTATTTTAATTAAATTTTGACAATTTTAGTGTGAAACTTTGTTTTGAGCCACTGTGTATATTTCCAAATTTTGAAGTTTGTTCACGCATAATTTTTGATGGGAGCGAAATACTTTAATGAAACTTTCAAAATATTATAATAGATTCTCGGTGGAAGTTCCATAAAAATATTACCGGTGTAAGTTTATTACGATGGGGTTAAAAACTGAAAAAACTGAAATTTAGCTATTAAAAGCTTTAACAAAAATCATTCGTATCCAGGGTGCCTGTAGATATGTGTACAAATGCTGGAGCAATTTCCAGAGGTAAAAATTTGAGGACTTAGCCCAATTTACCCGTACCTTACCTGAACAAATAATGATAATAATGTAAGAATGCATTGACAAAGTACAATAAGAATATATATATATATATATATATATATATATATATATATATATATATATATATATATATATATATATATAATTAAATGTTCAAAATTACCTCTGTTTTCATGTACATAAAAACTAATTTTACGGTGAAAGTTGAATTGCACCCTTTTCATCATCTCTGCATCTAAGCATTGTTTATTGAATTTTGTATTTGTACCTACAATTTTTATTCGGTATCAGGTTTAGAGTATGACATCTGTTTAAGAATTTCCCATAAAATATAATCCATAGGCATTAAATCTAGTGGGCAATGTGACCAATTTGCTGGTGCGTCATTTCTTCTACCTACTCATCGATTTTGAAAATTCTCATTTAAATGATTTTTAACAATTACTGTGAAATGTGGGGTGCACTGTAAGATATTTTCTTGAAACCCCAGAGTATTTACCTTCCTTTTCGACTTCCTTCTTTTTACGTTCACCACCTTTGTCTCCACTTTGTTTTCTCTCGGTTTGATTCTTCTCATCATACCAATCTCTCTTGTTTTCCTGCTCATCTTCTTCCATGGAAACATCACTTTCTTCTTTAAGCTTTGCTTTTTCGTCCTTTTTGTCAGCTTTATTATCACCTTTCTTATCATTTTTCTTATCTTTTCTACGTCTATTTCCAAATTGTCCCTTATAATAGGGCTTGAGGCGTCTGATCTCATGTTCTCGGTTAATAGGTAAGCGACAATAATCACAACGGTCATTAGAAAAGGTCAGAGTTGTATTCAAAGTAACGATGGTTATTGTGGCTGAAGTAAACTAGTTAAAGCTAGTTACGGATTGGTTGTTAACTGAGAACTTATTCCGCTTTGATTCGTATTGGAGCCCCCTTACCAGGGATTAACACTTTGAAAGGGCTGAGAAAAAGAGCGATTGTTGTCCCTTGGGTCATCATCCATTCTTCCATTCTACATTATAACAACTACTAGTTGAAAGAGTTAGAAGTAAAAAACGAGGTAAATTACCCAAATTATTACCTATAAACTTTAGGTTAGGTGTAAAAAAAACTCCAGCAATCAATACACAAGGGTCGTTTAGCTAACAAAATGAACCACATATTTTGTCTAGTATCCAGGGCAAGATAATTAAAATAAATTTTACTAGGTAATTAAAGCCACTTAAGTGAGGTGATAAGATGACAGGGCCAATAATAAATCTAGCACATGTAAAATATAAAAATAAATTACTGTAATGAATCTTCTAGCTTCGACTAGAAGTCGTCTATATGGATGTATATATATCCCACAAAATCGATGTTTTGACACGACTCCTTAACTATCAAGAAAAATAAGTGTGATTTACTGTTGGAAGAGAATACATGGAGACTATATTATACATACGTATTTAAAAGTAGTAACCCTTAACATTTGTAATGCTTGGTTGTTAAATGGAAGTGCCTTCTATTCATATTTAAAATTTATATATTCTACTTTAAGTCCCATATAGCAAAAGTATATATTTATATGCAAAGCATAATTTTATTTTTTGTACCTAAATCATATTTAGATGTAAATAATTCCGATTTTTTTTTAGACGAGTCTCATATCAAATGTGGATATTTTATATATATTTAAATGAATGGAAATAAAATGACATACTGCGTATATCGTTTTATGAATATTTTATAATTGATGTGGGTTCGATATTGATAAATCTAACCCCAGAGAGAGCCTTTTTTTACTTTTCAATAAATATCTCTGACTCCTAATCTCTAATATATATAAAAGAAGAAGTCCTGACTGGCTGACTGATCGATCAAAGTACAGCCTAAACTGTTAAAGATGTTGACATGAAATTTCGCACACACATTCGCGATATGGTATAGGTTAACAATAAGAAAGTATTTTGCGATATTTTTATTAGAAAAGGTGAAAATGATAAAAAATGTGTAAAATTGCATGATTTTCGGGATGGTATTACGTAGCACTCAACTAATTCAGTCGAATAATTGTTTTTATTATTCTAAACGTAATTTAGTCCTGAATATATGAGCGAAACTTTTTCTGTAATCTTTATTCCATTTATTTATACAACACAACAAATATTTTGCAGGCAAAGCTGCGACGGGTAATTGTTTTTATTATTCTATACATAATTAAGTCTTGAATATTGAGGGAACTTTTCCTACAATCTATAATTCATTTATTTATACGATAAAACAAATATTTTCGACGGGTAATTGTTTTTATTATTCTAAACATAATTAAGTCCTAAATATATGAGCGAAACTTTTTCTACAATCTAAAATCCTTTTATTTATCCGATAAAATAAATATTTTGTGGTCCAATCCGCCACGATTAATTGTTTTTATTATTTGAAACATAATTAAGTCCTGAATACATGAGCGAAACGTTTTCTGTAATCTATATTCTATTTATTTATACAATAAAACAAATATTTTGCAGGCAAAGCTGCGACGGGTAATTGTTTTTATTATTCTAAACATAATTAAGTCCTAAATATATAAGGGAAACTTTTCCTACAATCTATAATTCATTTATTTATACGATAAAACAAATATTTTGCGGGCGCAACCGCGACTGGTAATTGTTTTTATTATTCTAAACATAATTAAGTCCTAAATATATGAGCGGAACTTTTTCTACAATCTAAAGTCCTTTTATTTATACGAAAAAATAAATATTTTGTGGTCCAATCCGCCACGATTAATTGTTTTTATTATTTGAAACATAATTAAGTCCTGAATACAAGAGCGAAACGTTTTCTGTAATCTATAATCCATTTATTTATTCGATAAAATAAATATTTTGTGAGTGAAGCCGCGACGGGTAATTGTTTTTATTATTCTAAACATCATTAAGTCCTGAATATATGAGGGAAACTTTACCTACAATCTATAATTCATTTATTTATACGATAAAACAAATATTTTGCGGGCGAAGCCGCGACTGGTAATTGTTTTTATTATTCTAAACATAATTAAGTCCTAAATATATGAGCGAAACTTTTTCTATAATCTAAAGTCTTTTTATTTATACGATAAAATAAATATTTTGTGGTCCAAGCCGCCACGATTAATTGTTTTTATTATTCGAAACATAATTAAGTCCTGAATACATCTATAATCTATAATTCATTTATTTATACGATAAAAAAATATTTTGCGAGCGAAGCCGCGACGAGAAATTGTTTTTATTATTCTAAACATAATTAAGTCCTGAATATAACAGCGAAACATTTTCTATAATCTATAATCCATTTATTTATACGATAAAACAGATATTTTGCCGGCGAAGCCGCGACGAGAAATTGTTTTTATTATTCTAAACATAATTAAGTCCTGAATATAACAGCGAAGCATTTTCTATAATCTACAATCCATTTATTTATACGATAAACCAGATATTTTGCAGGCAAAGCCGCGACGGGTAATTGTTTTTATTATTCTAAACATAATTAAGTCCTGAATATATGAGCGAAACATTTTCTATAATCTATAATCCATTTATTTATAAGATAAAACATATATTTTGCGGGCGAAGCCGCGACGGCTAATTATTTTTATTAATCCAAACCTAATTAAGTCCTGTATATATGAGTGAAACTTTTTCTATAATATATAATCCATTTATTTATACGATAAAACAAATATTTTGCGACAAAGCCGCGACGGGTAATGGGTTTTATTATTCTAAACATAATTAACTCCTGAATATGTGAGTGAAACTTGTTTTAGAATCTATAATCCATTTATTTATACCACAAAACAAATATTTTGCAAGCGAAGCCGCCACGGATAAAATACTAGTATGAATATATAAACAAAAGAAAAATTACCAAGCACATATTGGACACACATCATGTTAGAGTTTCGTAGCTGTTCTTTTTCCTTTTTTTATTTCTAGGAGTTCCGTAAAAACCCATTTAGTTTCGAGATGTACATCCATTCAATTAAACAAAATATGCAGGACTGGGTTGAATTCAATCAAATGGTTTAAGTCATGAATAAAATTACCATTAAAATTACCTAATTTTTTCAATTAAAATTATGATTTAAAAAATATATTTACTATAATATTTTAAACAACTTGCATAAAAAATTTACAAACGCCTTAATAACTACAATGCATCGTCTAAGAACATAAAAAAAGGTAAACTTTACCTTAAACTAGCTAAATGTCAAAAACAGCAGCTAAAAAATATTAATATAAAAGATAACTTGAAATCATAAATTTACAATTTATCATCATTAGCATTTTCGTTGTAAAATTTAAATAGAAATACTAATGTTCATCCATTTTCAATCCCCAATCAATTTCTTAAATCGGATTGCACAATACTAGATGAACCAAACCCATATTCCACGGAAGCCGAAGAAGCCAATGCACTAGGAACTGCTTTATTTCTGGCAAATATTTTGTAATTTCAGGCTCTTCATTTCGTGAGGTTCATCAGTGAATCCTATTCATGTTTTTTGTTACTTCCTAAAATATTGTTTCTTCAAGGGATTGGCGGGTGTGTTCAATTTTATTGCTAGTGGTAGCAATGTCATATCTTCAAATAATTTACCAATATTTTCTAAGACCAAATTTATTTCTTTTGGAGATAACTTATACTTTTGTTTTTGAGGATCAAACATATAAGCTACAACATTATACGGTATTAATGCTTGGTCAGATCGACAATGAAATGCTAGTTTTTCTTAGAGAAAGGTCTTATATAGCCATATATTCGAAAATATACTCTAAGTGTTTTTATTGCTTTACAGCATCTAAAATAGTTACTTTTTTTTTTGCAAAATATCAACTGCCAGTGCTATAAATTATAAAATATTTAGATATTCTTTTGCTGCTCGTTTAAATCCAATATTGTTTACTTTTTTGTCTATGGCGGAATCAACCTCTTTTTGGTCTTTCGCACAGATTTTTAATATTATGTCCCACTAAACAGTCAGCAACGCGATTCCAACTTTTAGAACAACTAATGCTTTGTCCCCCGCTGAATTTCGTTCGGGCTAAGTGATTGTTACGGAAATATTTGGTTACTTCAACAACCTGTCCTTTAATGTCTTTAATCTTTAGGTCTTTGCGCAGCAAATTCAAAAGATGTGTCGAGGCAATCATAGATTAAAACTTTAGAACTAGTTCTTTCTTCAAAACTTTTTTTTATCACAGCCATGTTTACCTCTTTGTCTGTTACGAAAGATTTTTCATAACATTAATATTTTAGTTCACATGAAGAAATTAGATCACAATAAAGTTCCATTAAATATTCCGAAGTATGAGACTTTCAAGAGGTATGAATGGTTTCACAGAGAAATGATCGTCCAGCTTCCGTTGTTGTAGTTGAACATACTACAGGTTTGTTGTGAACATTTGACCACCCGTCAATTGACATATTTAGGTACTCATTCTCCTAAGAGAGAACAAAAACATTTTCTGACAGTAAGAGCTACTAAAAACAAGTTCTTACAAAGTAAAAAAGGAATATATATGACTTGCTTTTTTATTTGGCGAATGAAAAGTTTAAAATAACAGAAAAGCTACTCAGTTTACAATAGTGATTTATGTTAAATAATAAATAAGTAATAAGTGCTTTAGATTTTTACTTACAAAAATATATAATACTTAGCTATTGGGTATTGGTTATTATTGATAATAATAAATTAAATTTTTCTAAAGGGCATCCATAAAAAATAAATATTTAACTCAAAAGGAATAAAATTATATTCATATTTCTATTTGCGAAATATATGTTTTGGGAATGTAAATAGAAATATATAAATAATAAAAATAATAAGATCCAGTGAATGCTACTGCTCAACAATGCCTCGACATGTTGAAACAGTTATTTCAAGACTGCTAGAGATACAAGACCAGCAATAACCGAGGACGAGACAATGCGTTGTTCCAACGATCAGAAAAGACTTTCTAGCGTAAACTGAACTCTCCATCTTACATGGCAGATAATAAATATCGCAATAGAGAGCAGCTAGAGGAGTTTTGGGGAAGCCAGCTTTTCGCACCCACCAATTGTAACATCCCAGCAAGCTGGATCAATGAAGAACATGAAATCTGCCAAGACTACTGCCAGATGCAGTTAGGACCATTTGCCACCGAGGAAATATCAGGAATAATCAAGGAATCGTATAACTGGAAAGCTCCAGGTTTCGATGGGATCCATAACTACTGACTTAAAAAGCTCTGGTGTACTCACCATCAACTGGCTAATCTTATTAATGAAGTTTTTCTAAGTCCAGGAATAATGCCATTGTTTCTGACAGAAGCTATTACGTATCTCTTACCAAAGGACCGACATAACATACATCATCCAGCTAAGTATAGTCCACTCACCTGCCTTCCTACACTATAAAAGGTAATCACCTCCTGCTTGACCCTGCGCATCTATGCACATTGTGAACAAAATAACATCATCGCAAGTCAACAGAGAGGATGCACCAGGGGAGCAATGGGATGCAAAGAACAATTGATTGTTGACTCTGTCATATGTAACCAATCCTGTACCAACCGAAGAAACCTCTTTGCTGCCCACGATTATAGAAAGGCCTTCCACTTAGTACCACATGTTTCCTTTTTAGAAAGCATTATGCCAATTAGGATCCAATTGTAAGTGTCATCCAGAAATACCATTGAAAATAATACAATCCCAATACGAAGGGGAATATTTCAAGGCGATTCACTAAGCCCATTGTGTTTCTGCATTGCAATGAACCCACTGTTTCAGCGTTTGAACTCCACCAGATACGGCTTTAGTATAAGAAATAACAACGAAGAGGTAGTAAGATTGAATCATCTTCTATTCATGGATGATCTTAAACTGATGACTGCTAATAACAACAACGTAGGACCAAAATGCAATGAGAAGATTGCAAAACACAGAGATCTGGAGGTACAAATCCGTAGAGAGTAGGCAATAAACAGCATCGACACTATTCCTATAATACAATCAACAGCTGGAGTTAGTGAATATCTGTATAAACTGATTCATAAAGCAGTTCTCATTATAACCGCGCGGACCGTTTGAAAGTTTGTCGGAAGTACAGAAGACTGCGCCTCCTAGGATCCAATAACATGGAAAGAGTTCCCATAGAGCATCATACTTTTGGTGTCTTTGTATACCTGGTATGAGTCAATAATCCCTGGAGCCAATGCGAAGAAATTTGGTTTGTAAATCTGATAAAAATAAAAATATTAAAATATAATTCAGAGAATTAACAATAATATATTTTATAAATACGATTAAATTTTCTCGATTTTTTCATTAAGTCGATGATTTTTGATTTTTTAAATCAAAGTTAGTCCAACCTTGAAACGATATAATAATACTTTATATATTTGATTGCATTTTTGAAGCTCAATTCTACGATATTTTCTCGATAAGGTGAAGGAAAGAAAGCCTTCTACCCTCATTTACAATACGATCAGATACCCAATTTTTTCATTTTCACTTCAGATCTATATTTGGTTTAATTAAAAGCACACTTTTGTAAAATTTCATCGAAAAAGAAGGAAAAATAACGACAAAGCAAGACTGTGAACCTACAGTCTAAGAAATGTCTTCATCAATCGATAAATGACAAATTCTCCTTAACTTCCCCGTATAAATTTGTATATTAAATAAACCGAGTTGTCATTAATGTTAATGTCATTTCTACTTCATTATAAATTCTAACAGTAAACGCACATTAGATGGATTTCGCTAAAGACGATTTCGTTCCGCAAACTGTTGACCCAAAGCAGAAACTAAATTAACATAGGTCCCTTATCATATCGCACGGAGTTATTCCAGGATGAAAGTAAATATTTATAAATGGAAATACTACGATAGCGGACCTTTCTTGGCAAACCACTGTGGCTCAAGCACCCGAATTTCTAGATAAAATGTCATTTTTTTTGATGAAGTATTCATGATTTATTGAAATCGAAATAAATTATTCTTTTGAAGAATCTGTACCCCTTTATCCTAAATAAATTACCAAATTTTATTTTTGGAATGATTTTAGCTAAAGAAAGAAAGTCATTCTGGATAAAAAGGAAATGAAAATAAAAATATGAATTTTCTCACTACCTCACATCATCAGTCATTAAAAAGTGCGAAACAGTGTTGGACAAAATTTAATTGTTTTTTCAATTAAAAACTAACAATTATTTAATTGTTAATCACGCCTATCGCAATTACAATTAATCAATTTTAATCATGAGAACTCTTGACTAACAATTAATTAATTGTTAATCACAAGTTTCCACAATTAACAATTAATCAATTGTCAATTTTTTTGATGTATTTGATTAAAAACTAATAATTAAAACCTACTATTATACTAAAAGCGGAGTGGCGCCAAAACAAAGTGTAAAGATGCGTATAAATATGGCGAGTCGAGCTCAAGTCGAGTATGCCTCGAGCTTCCAACGAGACTCTTGAAATTTTGCCGATTTCTATTGTTATCGAGGGCCATCGTCGGCAAATTTGAAAAGAGGTAATAAATGCAGTTGAGTCACAAGAAGTCAATTTTTTTATAGTTCTATTGTTTTCGAGTGGCTCGATTGATACTCGGAGCGATCCATTTTCTGTCGGTTTTTTGGTGCGAACTCAAAGGGTTTTTTTAATCTAGTGAGACGGGTTTATGACACGCTTTTTCGAAAAAAATTACTTTGCAGTGAGACTGAAGACACAAGATTTTCTTATTTTTTGTTAATGAAATGAAATTTATTTATCACTCGGCATTAATTGATTAAAAGTTGTTCATAAGTGAATATGGAGTGATCGGAAGAAAATAGAGGAACCTGAAAATAATTCCAAAATTTGAGTTATGGACAAAAATTTTAGAGAAGAAAAGAAGTAAATGTGTGAAATGAAATTGTGTCAAAAAATTCGCAGAGACCAGCGAGAAGAAAATTTCGAGTGCGTCGGTCATATGGAAATGGGCCGCTGATAATATATTTTTCTTTTGGAAATGACTGGATAACGCAAGGGATAGATTGTATATGTCTGAAGTATGTATTTGAGGAAAGAGTTGTATACTTGAAAGATAATTAGATTTGGGCAATTAACAGTAATGACATGACAAGGATTTGCTATCTTATTATCTTACAACTTTCAGTGCTAGCTATTGAAAATTTCTACTTTTACTCCAAAACTTAGCGAATCTACAACTTATAGGCGAATTAAGGAAAGGAAAAGTGGAACTGTGTGCTAGCCTGAACCGTACCCTAGAAGAAAAAATTATACTAATGCTTCAAAAACATACTAAGAAGACACGTTCACGAATTAGAAAGTTTTTAGTTAGAAAATAAAAAGCAAGTCTCGATAAAGTTTTGCAAGTTATGAAACAAGAGTAGAATGTGAAAAACCAATCCGTAAAAAGTGATAACAAAATCAATTTCTCGTAGGGAAAGTGAAAATAGAGGTGATACAGAGGAAATACTTTTAGAGAAAACGGTACTTGCGGAATATTAGAAAATACCACAGGGAAGGCATCTGTATGTAATTTGTCTCAGTACAGGTCACACAGTACAAGAAATGTATGAAGATAAGAATATAGCAATTTTTCGAGAAGCATTCTTAGAAAGGTTATCGACAGATTTAAAATCGCTCAGGGCCACAAACTCATTACAACTCATATTGGAGGAAATTTATGGAGAAATTTTTATCAAATGATACAATTGATTCAGGAGAGGTCAGTTGTAGATTTAGATAATGCCAGTTATCATTCTAGACTGGTGGAAAAGTTGCCAATAACATAGTTGAAAAAGCGATATTACAAATTGGTTATTAAAAAAAATATTTCCTTTATGAACGGTTTACTAAAGAAGGAACTTGTAATAATTGCAAATTAAAAAGAAAGACAATTTAAGAAACATGTGATAGACGAATGGGCTGAAGAACATGGAAATGTTGTGCTTCGAATACATTAATTAAAATCCATTAAACTTATATGGGTACAACTAATTCGTAACTCGGGATAACCCAAAATGTAAACTATAAGGAATACGTTAATTTCTTACATACATTAAAAAAAAAATTAACAGCGAGGACTGGTGAAACGGCATTAACTATGTTATTAAAGAAAAACTTAATTGAAGTTCGTATCGATGTAGCCACACTCGCCGCGACAATAATCGCCAAACAAACTAGTAAACAAACTGGTTACATTTCGCTTTTTACTTTGAAATATTAAAGATAATGAGAAAATAATACTCCTGAAAAAAGTAGGTTCTTTTTTAGCTACCTGAAACCACCATATTGCACCGTGAACAGATTACTGACGACCTACGTATAAGCTAATTTCGAGATTACTTAAGTAATATTTCGAAAATAGGAAAAACTACCTATTATTTATTTCGGAATATAATGATATAAGGAAAATATGACAAAAAAAAAATTTCAGCCAATTTGACAGCATGAGGTATTGTAATATTGGCCAGTGAACGGGAAAACACAAACTCATGTAAAGGCTGATTTCCAAGATTTATTAATAGATCTTGTAAAAGTACAACAAAAAGGTATATTTTTTATTTATAAATATAGAAGGTAATATGTAAATAAAATCACTTAAAAAAATAGATTTATTTCTAAAGTCCCGGCATCACAGTTATTTTGAACCCTACATAAGCTGATTTCGGGATTCATTATTAAATATTTGGAAAATAAGAAAAAATTAACTACATTTCATTTCGGAATATAAAGAAAATAATCAAAACCTAAATATTTTTTTACCCTTTATTGGTTTACACCGTCCAGACGCCAGAAATCTCTTTTGGCGCCGGGCGTCGAACAAGGTTTCGAACCGACAAAGATCAGTTCGTTTGAAGCTCGTCACGCGCTCGACTCGCCATATTTATACGCACCTTAAAGGTGCGTATAAATATGGCGAGTCGAGCTCGAGTCAAGTATGCCTCGAGCTTCGAACGAGACTCTTTTGAAATTTTGCCGATTTCTATTGTTATCGAGGGCCATCGTCGGCAAATTTGAAATGAGGTAATAAATGCAGTTAGGTCACAAGAAGTTAATTTTTTTATAGTTCTATTGTTTTCGAGTAGCTCGACCGAGACTCGCAGCGATCCATTTTCTGTCGGTTTTTTGGTGCGAACTCAAAGGGTTTTTTTAATCTAGTGAGACGGGTTTATGACACGCTTTTTCGAAAAAATTTACTTTGCAGTGAGACTGAAGACACGAGATTTTCTTATTTTTTTGTTAATGAAATGAAATTTATTTATCACTTGGCATTAATTGATTAAAAGTTGTTCATAAGTGAATATGGAGTGATCGGAAGAAAATAGAGGACCTGAAAATAATTCCAAAATTTGTGAGTTATGGACAAAAATTTTAGAGAAGAAAAGAAGTAAATGTGTGAAATGAAATTGCGTCAGAAAATTCGCAGAGACCAGCGAGAAGAAAATTTCGTGCGTCGGCCATATGGAAATGGGCCGCTGATAATATATTTTTCTTTTGGAAATTACTGGATAACGCAAGGGGTAGATATTGTATGTGTCTGAAGTATGTATTTGAGGGAAGAGTTGTATACTTAAAAGATAATTAGATTTAGAAGTATACATCTCAATTGGGCAATTAACAGTAATGACATTTTTAAGTATACTTCAGCTGTGTATAAATGTAAGGCCTTGCTATGTTATTATCTTACAACTTTCAATGCTAGCTATTGAAAATTTCTACTTTTACTCCAAAACTTAGCGAATTTACAACTTATAGGTGAAGTAAGGAAAGGAAAAATGGAACTGTGTGCTAGCCTGAACCGTACCCTAGAAGAAAAAATTATAAGAATGCTTCAAAAACATACTAAGAAGACACGTTAACGAATTAGAAAGTTTTTAGTTAGAAAATAAAAAGCAAGTCTCGATAAAGTTTTGAAAGTTATGAAACAAGAGTAGAATGTGAAAAACCAATCTGTAAAAAGTGCTAACAAAATGAATTTTTCGTAGGGAAAGTGAAAATAGAGGTGATACAGAGGAAATACTTTTAGAGAAAACGGTATTTGCGGGAAATTAGAAAATACCACAGGGAAGGTATGTGGATGTAATTTGTCTCAGTACAGGACACATAGTACAAGAAATGTATGAAGATAAGAATACAGCAATTTTTCGAGAAGCATTCTTAGAAAGGTTATCGACAGATTTAAAACCGCTCAGGGCCACCAACTTATTATAACTCATATTGGAGGAAATTTATGGGAGTTTTGCAGCAGTTTGAATCGAAATCTACCAAAGATTAACGTGAATAAATGACGCCGGATATCTTTCAAAGATATTTTTATCAAATGATACAATTGATTCAGGAGAGGTCAGTTGTAGATTTAGATAACGCCAGTTATCATTCTAGACTGGTGGAAAAGTTGCCAATAACATAGTTGAAAAAGCGATATTACAAATTGGTTATTAAAAAAATATATTTCCTTTATGAACGGTTTACTAAAGAAGGAACTTGTAAAAATTGCAAATTAGAAAGAAAGACAATTTAAGAAACATGTGATAGACGAATGGGCTGAAGAACTTGGAAATGTTGTGCTTCGAACACATTAATTAAAATCCATTAAACTTATATGGGTACAACTAATTCGTAACTCGGGATAACCCAAAATGTAAACTATAAGGAATACGTTAATTTCTTACATACATTAAAAAAAAAATATCAGCGAGGACTGGTGAAACGGCATTAACTATGTTATTAAAGAAAAACTTAATTGAAGTTCGTATCGATGCAGCCACACTCGCCGCGACAATCATCGCCAAATAAACTAGTAAATAAACTGGTTAAATTTCGTTTTTTACTTTGAAATATTAAAGATAATTAGAAAATAACACTCCTGAAAAAAGTAGGTTCTTTTTTAGCAACCTGAAACGGCCATATTGAACCGTGAACAGATTACTGACGACCTACGTATAAGCTAATTTCGAGATTACTTAAGTAATATTTCGATAATAGGAAAAACTACCTCTTATTTATTTCGGAATATAATGATATAAGGAAAATATGATAATAAAAAAATTTCAGCCAATTTGACAGCATAAGGTATTGTAATATTGGCCAGTGAACGGGAAAACACAAACTCATGTAAAGGCTGATTTCCAAGATTTATTAATATATCTTGTAAAAGTACAACAAAAAGGTATCTTTTTTATTTATAAATATAGGAGATAATATGTAAATAAAATCACTTAAAAAAATAGATTTATTGCTAATGTTCATCACAGTTATTTTGAACCCTACATAAGCTGATTTCGGGATTCATTATTAAATATTTGGAAAATAAGAAAAAATTAACTACATTTCATTTCGGAATATAAAGAAAATAATCAAAACCTAAATATTTTTTTACCCTTTATTGGTTTACACCGTCCAGAAGCCAGAAATCTCTTTTGGCGCCGGGCGTCGAAGAAGGTTTCCAACCGACAAAGATCAGTTCGTTTGAAGCTCGTCACGCGCTCGACTCGCCATATTTATACGCACCATTTATGAATAAATGTACGCAAGATCAAGGTATGTAGGAAATAAAAGCTGCTAATTTTTTAATTAATTTAATTAAACTTGATGGCACATTAGATGATAAGTTTAATTATGACAGTAATTTCTCAATAATATTTAGGTATTGTATTGTGTTAGCCGTTACTTGATGGAAATCCATTATATAATAGTTAAATAATACAAGGAATTATAATTTCCACTATATTACATTAACCATAGCAATTGTTTCTACACACAGTGTCTACCATCAGAAGAAGACGCTGTGTGTCGAAACAATTGTTATAGTTAATGTAATATAGTGGAAATTATAATACGTATTATTTAACAATAATATTTAAGTATATTTTGACGGTCAATTATAATAGTTAAAATTTCATTTCAATACCACCCTCTTCTGTGTGTGTGGCTCTTTGGCAGGTTAGTAGTTATGGTAAAGGAAAAATATCGTTTAACTGCTGATGACGGTAGATTTGTTTTCTATTTAATAAAAACACTTTTTATTTCAGGATATCTATTAAGTAGTTGCAGTTCCTAGGTTTCTTCTGCAAAAAAATGCAGCGTTAACAATTCCGCTTTTGTCAAAGAAGCATCAGAGGAGAATCGATTGGTTTCTGTTATTGACATATCCGAGTCCGAATCAGAATTAAAATTGAAAAAAAAATATTTTCTTCATTGTTTTTTCTTGTTGTAGCTGTTTCGCTTTCATTTTCACTTATTTGTTTTGATATGAACGTTTAAAAACCTTTGTATGATCTATAGATTCTCAATAGGTCAGCCCCTTGTTTTTAAAGCGGGAATATGATATAGCGGCAATAATTACATTTTTCGCTTCTGGAATGTGAAACAATTTCTCAAATCTTTTTTCGTAACTTTGTCTATATCATTTAATTAAATGTTTACAGTAAGAAAAATTGTTCTTTTTCTCGATTTTTGTGTTTTTTTTTTCCTTAACGCCAGAAGGCATGACAGTTCTATCCCGTAATATGTATTGGTTTGACTTTGCATCATATCGATGATTTCTGCCATTTGCGCAACACAAGACAAATGTTCTTGTAAATAATCATATTCGCTCTCCTTGATAGCATTTTTTTTTATTTATTAATTTATGTAAGAGCACGTTTTTGTCTTTGATAAGTGAAATTTGCTTAAGCGCGTCATATAGTTTCATCAGAGCGGCTTAAGGTGTGTTTTAAATACATCTTGAATTATGTCAGCCGATTTTGGCCTCTTTACAACTTTCCATAAAGCATTACAGTTCTTCATCATTCCGGCATGCATTTCTATCGTAAACTACTTTGTTCGCTTAAAATCTTATTCGCATCTATAGTTGCATATAGGATTAATGTGTGAGCAGAGCATCGTAGATGTGCAGACAGCAAATGAATGTCCTCAGCGTTGGCTGTTTCTTCCTTTTCAGCTTCTGATTCAGAAGTGTCTTCAGTCAGATTACTGTAGGTGTCGGATATAATTGCAGAAGAATCATCTTCAAGATCAATATTTTACCAAATACCAAATATTTTAAAAGCTTTTACAAAATTGCTCTCATTGTGTGTTACTGATGCGACTATTTTATTCGCATTGAGGTCAAAATTGGCATTAATTTCTTGAACTATTTCAGATATCTGATCATAGCTGTGAATTCCTGTGAATCTTTGACAAGCAAACGCCACCGATACTTCTCGTAGATTACTTGCAATCCATTGTGCTGTCACGCCAATGAAACTTCTCTTTTTACTTGACCAGATATCTAATGATGTATACACATAGTCAACCTTTCGCTTCAGGTGATTTAGAAAGTTCGATGTACAGTTATTATATCCTTTGACTTTGGTTTTTTTGATTTTTTGGATATATCACACACAAAGCCATAACCTTATTATGTGTAGATTCTTCTGGTAAGTACTTGAAAAAAGTTCCGACTAGTAAATTAAGACGCAATAGCGAGGACGATGAGGAGCATCCGCCTGCAGAGGTTTCGGATGGCACGAAAGATGAGCCGGATTATCCTGGGTCTAACGACTCAACGGTGTCTGAAATATTAGAGTTATGTTCGTGAATATTGTGTACCGTTGCCATTTTCTAATAACAGCACAAACAGAAACAGAGTAACTTTTTTACCGAAGAAGAAAACCCATATTGCGAGCAAATATCTTCATTTCCTTGCTGCTTACAGTACACGACAATAGTCAATAACGTAATGGTAATAAATGTATATCCTATGTATATCCAAGCGGGTTAGTTATTATTGTTTTTTAGAATAATTGAAAAAGTTAATTGTAGAAGCTACAATTAATATACATTAATTAAATTAAATTTATTGCAACGTACAATTATTTTTTGATTGCAATTAATTCCAATTAGATTATATTAATCGTAATTAAATTTTCAATCAAATAATTAATTGATTGAAAATTTAATTGATTAATGCCCAATACTGCTGTGAAGTCAGTTTATAATAAAATCAAGAAAATAAGAGAAGAAACAAGAAATGAAATAAAATAAGTAAAAAAAATAGTTTTATTCTAAAGAAACATAATAATGATTCAGATAATGTACTAACAGCCAAAAAATACTTAGGTAGGTACCAGATACCAGTCATCGCAGCACTCTCCTCATCAATCTAGGGCACTGATCAGACTAAAATTAAATCGTGGGGCGTAGCGTGACCTGAGTAAATAAGTAAATGATTGTTCTGTGATGTCGCATGATGATAGTGACGGATTTACTTTTACACACATTTTGCATAAGTTGTCTATTGAGAAAATGCATATAATGATATGAGTGGTTGACTGTAGATAATAGAAATTCGACGCGCCCCACGATTTTATTTTAGTCTGATTAATGTCCTAGATTGATGAAGAGAGTGTTATGATGACTGGTATCTGGTACCTACCTAATTATTTTTTAGCATTTTGTTCATTACCTATTATGTTTTTTTACAATAAAATCGTTTAGCTTAATATTTTTTTTTTATTTATTTTATTTTCAAGTTTTTAGTTTTTATTTAGCTAATTAATACTTCTCATTATATTTACTTTATTTAGTGCCTCATTATTACAACTTTTTTCCTGCAGTTTGTTGCAATCTAACTCCTCAATATATAATCCTTCCTTTATTCGAATTAGTGCCACGTAAACTTGTCCTTCTTCAAACAATTTCGGGCCTAAATACACAACTGCGTGGTCTACAATGCTTCCTTACATTTTGTGGACAGGGAAGCTCATGACAAAATTAAGGGCAACATCCTTCTTTCAGCCGTCCCATAATAGAACTTTGCTGGAAACTGTATGGTTTTAGGGGAATAAGATGTATGCTGTCTCTTCCAAAGTCGATCCTAACTGACGGTACATCTGTTTCGTACATTTGTGTTCTAGGCCCGCGAAATTAGTATCTTGAAAAAATGTATTGTTAGAAGACTTCTGACTACATAGAAATCCACAGAATTTTATTTTTTTGGGGAAAATTGTTTATTTAACAATTGAGATGTGAAAAAATAGTTTTTTCGAGTTCTAGGAAAAGCTATTATTTTTCAGTAAAAAAGTTTTAAACAAAAGTTATGCGCTTTAAAAATACCTGTAAAATGAGCTCATCTAAATCGGATAATTTATTGGTTGGTTACTGCAAAAAAAAAAACCTGCTAAAATTGCTTTGTTTTGTTTTTTCAATTGTTAATAAACAGTAGAAAAATATATTGCATTAACTTTATACTACTCCGAAAGAAGCCTCTTTTAAGATACAACAAGTGTGTAAGATTTCAATTAAAAATATTCAATAGTCTTTTGCACAGTGAATTTGTTTTTAACATTTTATGTTTTTTGTATTATTTATTTTCAGTGATCTAGAGATCGTATAGTGATCTGCGGGTGCGCAAATGAAAGTTCGAGACTTATATCAACAATAACAAAAAAGAACCAAATTAATTGTTGATTTTAAATTGTTGAAACAGATAAAGAAATTTGTGCTTGGTTTTTTCTTTGTAAGCAAATTGAATAACTCTTCAACAATTGTTGATATCGAAATGCTGGTAAGCGGACGTGATAATTGAGATTTTGGCGCATATTTTGAAAAAAAAAACAAATTCTATACGGCCACTGCAAAAATCGCTGCTGCGTTGTTTATTATTGAGGAATCATTTTAGTAGAAACTCATAGGGAGATGGTTAAACTATTGTATGCAGAAGTTTTCTATTCAATTATTTCAAAATTGTTGGTTTTGGAATAGTTTGTAGTTGCAGCTACACCAAGAGTCAGAAAGTGAGCAGCCTGTGGTGCCCCGTAAAAAAACGTGACTCGGACGCTTCATATTCGTTTCGCCGGAAAAATTTGGATTATCACGGCGAATATTAGTCGTAGAATCTTTATGGATACTTATTTTCGAAACTTTTATCGGTTTCATTATGATCATTACAATTATCATCATCATTATTACTCTCATCATCATCATCGTTATTACTCTCATCATCATTCTAATCATTGACATTAATATCATTATCATTAACATCATCATTATTATAATCACAATTATTTTTTCCCCTATTACTTTCATCGTCTTTGAAATTAATATTACAATAATTCTAGATTGGAAAATCGCTAACAATATAATCGTTAATTGTAGTTTATTATGCATCTCGAAAAATGACAATGCTATCAACAAATGTTTCTATTTGTTTCCTGTTATATCTCGATAAATATTAATAGTCCATTTAAAATCAATCTAATTTGTAATATTCCTAATTAATAGTATAGTGTTGACCATTGTAACAATTTTTCGCAATTTGAAAAGCACGTAAGTACGGTAAAATTATAATTATGCATAAAATGTATAAAAGTGCAACAATTTGTTTATTGCTATATTTAACAATAATTTGATTACAAAAACATATTGTCCATTGTTCGAGTTTGAAGCGTCTGAGTTACATATTTTTCTGCGCGCATCAGGCTGAAAGAACGCCCCCCTCCCCCCACTGCTAAGTTTCTGACTCTCGGGATAGGTGCAACTTTTAACTATCGCTACATCAACAATTGCGAAATAATTGAATTGAAAACTGCTGCATACAATAGTTTAACCATCTTCCTATGAGTTGTTACTTGAATAATCCCTTAATAATAATAAACGACTCCGCAGCGATTTAAAAAAAAAACGAATTTCTATATAAAATGTCATTTTTTGATGAAGTATTCATGATTTATTGAAATCGAAATAAATTATTCTTTTGAGGAATCTGTACCTCTTTATCCAAAATAAATTACGCCTATCCCACTATCGCACATCATCAGCCATTAGAAACTGCGAAAACAGTTTATAATAAAATCAAGAAAATAAGAGAACAAGAAATGAAATAAAATAAGTAAAAAAAAAATTAATTTATAAGTTAAACGGTTTTATTGTAAAGAAACATAATAATGATGCAGATAATGTACTAAAAGCTAAAAAATAATTTGGTAGGTACCAAATACCAGTCAGCACAGTACTCTCCTCATCAATCTAGGGCATTGATTAAACTAAAATAAAATCGTTGATCGTGGCATATCCTGAGTAAATTGTAAATGATCATTTTGTATAAGTTGTCTATTGAGAAGATGCATCCAAGGCATATAATGATATGAGCGGTTGCCTGTAGATAATAGAAATTCGACGCGCCTCATGATTTTATTTTAGTCTGATCAATGCCCTAGATTGATGAGGAGAGTGCTATGATGACTGGTATCTGGTACCAATCTAATGATTTTTTAGCGTTTTGTACATTATCTGCATTATTATTATATTTCTTTGCAATAAAACGGTTTAACTTAAAAAAAATTGTTTTTTACTTATTTTATTTTCAAGTTTTTAGTTTTTTATTTAGCTAATTAATATTTCTCGTTCTATTTAGTTCATTTAGTGCCTCATTATTACAAGGTTTTTTTCCTGTCAGTTTGTTGCAATCTAACTCGATAATACATAATCCTTCCAAAGACTTTATTAGACTCAGTGCCACGTAAACTTGTCCTTTCTCAAACAATTTCGGGCCTAAATACACAACTGCGTGGTCCACAGTACTGCCTTGCATTTTGTGGACAGTTGAAGCCTGTGACAAAATTAAGAGCAACATCCTCCTTTCAGCTGTCCCATAAATGACCTTTGCTGGAAACTGTATGGCTTTAGGGTGAATAACATGTACGCTGTCTCTTCCATAGTGGATCCGAACTGACGGTACATCTGTTTCATACTTTTGGATTCTACGAAACTGAGAGTACCGTTTATCAATCCCTTCGAAACGTCAATATTGGACAGTAACATAACTTTTGCTCCTACAAATATTTCAAGTTCTGTTGGCAAGCCTCCTGTCTTATTTATATCTTCTGGTCCTGTACTGTTATTTTATAGATAAATTCAAAACAGCAGAATTGTGATCTTTTACTTGTTGATTAGTGGGGTATACTTTTAACGCCTTGCCTATTGCAAACTCATTACTTGGGTCTCGAAAAACTCTCTCCATCAAAATACTAAAGTTAGTTCATCGATTCTTACAGCATTTAAAACATCAAGAAGAGGCGTCCAAGTCTAGAGAGGAAAACGCTAACGACATATCATTTTTATCCACCTTAATGCCACACAGTTCTCGGAGTGTTTTAACCTATTCCCTTAACTTGGGTGCTGTACCGCTAACGACGTATCATTTTTAACCACCTTAACGCCACATAGTCCTCGATATGATATAAAATCTTGACTTGGGAGGGGAATTCATGCTTGAATCACGATTCTAAGTTGACAAAGTCCTTTGTGTTTATTAGATACCTAGATACAATGATACTGAATATACATCATTGTATTGTCATCAGAGCCAAAGGTGTGTACCAAATTTCAGATGAATCGGTCAACAGTAAGGGGGTAAAATTTAAATTAATAAATTTGACCCACACCAGACACAAACAAGGCAAGTTAAATAAAACCGTCTAATAAAAAAAATAGTAAGGTACGTATAAATATGGCGAGCCGAGCGCGTTACGTACTCGTGACGAGCTTGCCTCGAACTTACAGCGAACCTTCTTTGATGTTGACCGGTTCAATTGAACCCTTGTGCTCTCGGTGGCTGACTTTTCTTGAGCTAATTTTAACCATAAAAGTCCGTATAAACATATGTTCCATAATGCCTACTTTTTAAGATATAGGGTGTTGAAATTTATTATTACTTTAGGTTTTTAAATTTATATCATTTCTTTTTAAAGATAATTGTGTCAAATTTGGAACGCATAATACTTGTTACAGTTCTCATAAAAAATTATAATTATGTGAAATGATATACAAAGCATTACTTTTTGCTGGGTCTGTAAAATTTTACCCTCTCGAACTTTTCTTTCGGGCGCCACTGACTCGATATGATTACTCAGCTAGCTTTCCTGTCTTATTGTGAAACTTTTTTGTCTCTTAAATTCCTCTAAATATCAATAATTTTTCCACAAAAAAAGAAAATACGTAAGTAAAAAATCATAATGTAATTGTTTTAATTAATTTTTATTAATATTTCTTTTATTAATAATAACAAAATTTGAACAACAGTAACAAAATATTAAGAACAGGAATTTTAACAAATGTATAAAATGACCACCGTCAGCCATAACGCAAGAATCCCATCTTTGTCTCATTGAAGAGCATGTTCGTTGAAATAATCCTGGAGTATTTCTTAACTTTTCGCAAGACGCAATAATGCGATTATTAGTTGCCATTTAATTTCATATATGGAGGAGAGGGGTATCTTGTCATGGATGAGAATGGCACAAAATAGAGACAGAGGGAGATCTATGCTCAGTACAATTTAAAGAGTTTTAAGCAGATTTTCTGGATAAAAATAGAACCCTATTTATATTTTTTTAATTTTCAAAAGTGATGGAAAAAATCCATTTTATGATATTTGAAATTATTAGCAGCATATAAACATTTCTAAAGGCTGCGATGTTTAGAGCGACATCCCAATTTAGTAGGATTTACGTTTTAAATTCGATCTAGTTGTGTCATGACATTTTTTTAATAGATATTGTATATCATGATAAGAAAACTAAATACAAAAAACGGGAGGTAAAGCTTAGGGATTGATCCAAGAAAAAGTTTTTTTAGTCCGGTATTATGTTCTTAGTTGAGTGTGAGAAAGCAGATAAATATGGAATTAGAGTCAAAGGAAGAAATAATAAGGGAAGGAAAAAACAAAGTTACTAAGATGGTTTTTAAAGTTTGGTTTTTTTAAAATTTACTTTTATCGCTCACAACATTATGTTAAAAAAACAAAAACTCCCATATTTCATATTGGTGTATTTTGTTTAGCCAGTAATAACATATAATTATAGTTTGCTGTAAAATCGGGCATTTAATATTCTTGTATGGTATATTTATTACCCCGTGGCGTATTAAATTGATTTGCAATATGTAATTTTATAATCGTTTACGCTAAATTTTATACGATTATCTATAATTTGGTTTAATAAACATTCGTGAGTTTAAACAAGAGGCAAGTTTAGAGAAACCACTCGGTAAATGGTGAAGGTTTAAATAAGCAATTTTCGTTAGATACACAGGGTGATTCTACGAGTCGGGTAAAATATTTTCAAGATGGCGTCACGTCCAGTCATACCGGAAGTAAATGTCAACTTGTTTATTTTAAATGGAATACCTCATATATAATTACATTTTTGATTTCTACGTAAAATTCTAGACATGAATAATGTTCTATACTTAAGTCTGACTGTTTTGGACAAATTTTTCGGTCAAAAATGAGGTTTGCGGACCGAAACTTAACTATAAATTTTTCCTACAAGGAAGTCTTTATTAATTAATTTGGGTTGGTTTTCTTGTAGACGAAGATCGATTTTAGTATTATTTCTATGTTATTTTGAAAATTATTAGTACAGAGTAGTCCAACAAGAAGAATAAAAATTATATTTAAAAAGTCGTAAAAAATCAATTTTTTCAAATAAAAAGCACCTATTTTTATAATTTTATCATATTAATCATTAAAAATAAGGGTAACTTTGTATAAGGTTGTCTATTCTAAAAATTTATAGTTTTTAAATTATTGGCAATTCAACATTTTTCTATTGTAAAAATGCTATACGGCTTTTAAGTTTTGTTATTAGTTGGCTATGACGGCGAAGCGTGGTGAAAATAAAACAATCGAACCCTACAGAATTGTCACTATTTCCTGCCATTTGACATTCATTAAAAATAATCATGTCGGGGCGATTAAATTATGCGCACTAAAATTATTTAAACCTATTTATTATTTATGGAGAATATGCTATAGTTATTTCAAGAACGTGCGATACATTCGCGATCCGATATCCGAAGAAAGAGAAACCAACACTACTAACTGTAGAAAAGATTATAAAAAACTTCAAGAACTTTGGATGTATAAAAGGCAAGAGAAATGGAAATAAACCAGTTTTTAGTAAAATAAGGTTACAGGAATTATTTGAATCAATGTTAAAATTGATGCACTTGAACTTCCAAACATTATTCGCACCTAAGCAGAAACCCTTCATGGGTGGCTCTTCTTATTAACTGAGGATTAAGTTTTTCAAATGCTATTCTGACGCGCTGCTTACAATCTTCCATAGTGTTTAATGCAGTGCTGTATACTTTATTTTTGATTGTCCCCTAACTAAAAAAATTAAATACTGTTAGATTGGGGAAGTGAGGAGGCCCTTTCATGTCTATCCATTGATCATAAAACAAGTTTTGCAGACGATTGTTAACTAAACGACTATTATGTGGAGGCGCCCCATTATGTTGATAAAATAGATTTCTATGATCAGCCAGCATCAAGTTATATAAATAGTTCACTTCCAAATTTCTCAAGATGTCGAAGTAGCACTATAAGTTAAAAAAACCTACTTTGTATCTAAAAGCCTTCAAAAGTGGCTAACTTGCCATTCAGATTATCTGGGTAGAATTCTAGGGCGACCATGCCGTCATTTCACGTTAAACAATACACATTAAACTGCAAAGATTCTTGAAAATTTAATTCGCTAAATGGAGTACGTGTGAGTTGCTCCAATAGTGGAAATTGCATCTAATAAACAATCTATCTTTCGAGAATTTGGCTTCGTCGGAGTAAATAATATTATCCAAAAAATCAGCAATATCCTGTGACCGAAATAAAATAAATTGACAGAACTCTACTCTTCGTGAAAAATCAGTGCCTTTTAAATGTTGTACCATGAAATATACATAGGGATGATAATTGTGTTTCCATAAAATCCTTAAAACTGATGCTTGAGATAATCCCGACTCTAAAGCTACTTGCCTTGTAGATGTGGTCGGATATGCAGCGAAATATCCTAAAATTGTAGCATCAATATTTTCAATGTTAACAACTGGTATATTTCTACCTCTTTCTGATTTTATGGATCTAAAGTTCTTGACGTTTCCTATAATCTTTTTAAGAGTTGGGGTGTTGGTATTCTTGAAATAACTCTATAACATTTTTCATAAATAATAAATAAGTATAAATAATCTTCGTGCGTGTAATTTGATTTCCCCGGCATAATTATTATTAATGAATGCCAAGTAGCAAGAAATAGTGACAATTCTGTAGGGCTCGATTGTTTTATTTTCGCCACCCTCGCTGTCATGCCCAACTAATAACAAAACTTAAAAGCCGTATAGCATTTTTACAATAGAAAAATTGTCAATGTTTTGAAAACTATAAATTTTTGGAATAGACAACCTTACACAAAGTTACCCTTATTTTTAATGCTTTTAATGCTTAATATGATAAAAGTATGAAAATAGCTTCTGTCTATTTGAAAAAATTGACTTTTGACGATTTTTTAAACATAATTTTTATTCTTCTTTTTTGACCACTCTGTAGAAATAATTTCCAAATATCATAAAAAGACTACTAAAGTCGATCTTCGTCTACAAGAAAACTAACCCAAATGAAATAATAAAGACTTTCTTATAAATATAAACCAAATCCAAAAATATGTCCAAAACGGTGAGACTTAAGTATAGAACACTATACATGAAATATGTCTAGAATATTACGTAGAAATTGCCATCTACTTCCGGCATAACTGGAAGTGCCGCCATCTTGAAAATATTTTAGCCGACTGTCCCCCATGCACGTTAGTACACTGTCAAATTTTCAGATTCTTCTTAATTATAGTTTTCTCATGATCGATCGATAAATTTCCCGGAGAATTACCCTGTATATTTTTAATAAACTGGATAAATAGTGAAATGTAATCATATAATATGTTATTTTGTACATAAACACGGAAAATAAAAGGTCTTTTAGATCAAAGGTATTTATCTGCAGCAAGATGAAGAGAATATTCTAAGTTATTATGTATATTTTGATCCCCTCATTTCGAATATCGAGGGTGGATTCCTGGAAAATGGTCAAAAAATTTGTTGTGAACAAAAAGCTGTTAATAATTAAATAAATTGTCTTTTTTGGTAAAATAAAAAATATTTCTCGGTAATTCTAAATAAAAAGTGTTACTCGTGATTTTTTTGTCCGACGCATAGTTTTTAAGTTACAGGTCGTTAAATATTTGAAAAACGTCATTTACAAATTCTGTGCCCAGCAATTGAAGACCACAGGGAAAAAAGACGAAATGTCACAAAATATTAATTACAACAAAAATCAATTTTAAATTTTGGAATTTTTAGGTTTTTTAAAGACTAAATAAATGGAAATGAACCATTCTTCCATGACAAAAAAAGGAATGTCAACAAAAAATAAATTTTCAAGGGAAAAAAGGATTCTCCAATCCTACTTCTTGCGTGTAATTATTTTTTTATTTTAAATTTTTCTTTTCTATCTTTCTTTATGGCACGAGGTATGTTATCATAGTAATTTTTTGCTTCTTTGGAACAAAAGACCTTCAAATTCTGCAGATTTTTAAATTTTTTGGTAGAGATTGGGATTAGATCTAAAATAGTTTGATATTAAGAATAATATCAAATTATCAAAATTAAAAGGCTTACCTTCGCACTTTGGATCAGGATATAAAAATTTATTAGTACACAGTACAGGAAGAATCCTTTTCTCTTGTGGTGGTAGAACTGAACTTTGTACTCACGCCCCATTATAGGAGCATCTACGCGAAACGAGCCGTGGGTGCATAACAGTGATTTGTATTTCCTTCACAGAGCGAATTGCAACTGGGCACTTCTTGCTATAATCTAGCTTGTCAAAAAATATCCCAGTTTCTTCTGATTTCCTGACACTTTTCTTGATCTTCTGTATGAAATGGTGCTGGCTTAACTCTAGTTTTTCTATTTCTTCGGATCACTGATTTTGCAGCTCAGCAGGATATTTTTGATTTAAGTGGGCCATATTTCTGTCACGCTCTAAATAAGAGTGTCCCCTAATTGGAAAAGTGATTTTGAGGGACTTCAATCTCTTTTTGACATGAACAATATAATGCATATATTTGATCATAGTATAATTCTTATTTGGCGCCCAGATGAATCGCAAAATACTTCAAAGTGTTTTATTTGGGGTCAAGATAATTTTCAATAAAGTGATATGACTCCGTTGCTTTTCTTACCAGCCACAGTTTCTGGATTTACGTAGAAGACATTGTATTTTGTTGCTTGGATATATAACCCAAAGGAGGTGAAATTAATTGAAGTTTCTCTATTACAAACTTTATGCATATAAGTGTAGCCTTAAAAGATTTTATTTAGTTTCAAACTGCTTTAAATAAATATTAATTTAATATAAGATGTAATTATTGAATGGGATAGATTTGTTCAAGTACCATATGATTAATGAGTGCTATAAAAAATATACACATGAAAAACTTAGATAGTTTAGAAGTTAAAAATGAAAGTCCAAAATGAGAAGATTGTGATTTAAGTAAAAATAATATTGTGGAATGTAAAAAAAAAATAAGCTTGCCAAGAATCAATAAAATACTAACAAATGTATTATATGCTGGAAAACATCGTACAAAATGAATTCTGGAATGATATCACGGGCACTTGGGGAAAAATTACATACGCCTACCCAATTACACTAGTCAACGAATACAAAAAAAATGCTAGTGATGTTATAATGAGTATCCGTGGGAGTTTAAAGCTTCCTGATTGCGAATCCAACAACGAAAATTTTCCACTACATATAGATTTTGAGTTATAGAATGGATCAGTTATTTTTTTTTAATACAAGCAATTTTATATCATATTTATACATAAGTTCAAAACAATTAAAAAAACAAGGTATTTTCAGGATTTATTTACAAAAATATACATGAAAATACATTTATAGTAAGACTTGTGTATATAACTTTTTTGCAAATGTTGACTTTCATTTACCAACAATAACCCCCATCATTGCTGGATCTCATCTACCTTGGTAGCGTTGCTCCATTATTAACATGTCATGATGGAGCATTTCTCCTTGCTCGTCACTAACCACACCCAAACTTTTTGGGTAAAAATCTAAAGGAATTCCAAGCAGCTTATTTAACATCACTTAATTTTTGATCAAACTGTTAATCCTTTAGTATTTTTCTAATTTGTGGCCTACCAAATATTCCCCTCTTAAGCTTAGCATCACTTAGTTTAGGAAAAGTTTGTTTAAGATATTTAAATGGATCTCCTTCTATTGCTTTAACGAAGTTTTTAATCAATTTCAGTTTATTGTGTAATACTTTTTGGGATCAACAAGAGATAATGGCTCTGTTTTGCTCTACTGTCCCAAAGACAAAGAAAACAGCAATACCTTGTAAATCCACTCTGAAGCCCTAGTAATAGTCCTATAACTTTTAGGTCATTACATATTTGCCAGTTATACGTATCATAGCTTATTGGATTTAGAATCAGTGACATATTTCGTATATTTCCTTCAGGTCAACTACATTTGCAAGAGGATTACAGGGTATTTTGTTGTCATTGTGGGGTCGAACTGCTTTTAAACTTATTTTAGAAGAATCTATCAATAACCGCCATCGTTCGGGTTATATGCAAATTCTAATTTTTCCATAACACTATTTGGATTAATACAAACACACATTTTATCCTGCAGAGTAAAAAACAAGGATAACTCCTGGTTACGGTTCCTAAATATTGTAACTTTGGTTCCAGTGGCTAGTCGATTCCACTGATGTATTCTAGGCTCTAATATTTCAGTATACTCTTTGGACAAGTCGAGGTCCCGAACTTCTTCTTCTTCAAGTGCTTTCTCCATTGCGGAGGTTGGCAATCATAATAGCTATTTTAATTTTTGAGGTAGTTGCTCTAAATGGTTGTTTTGAACTGCATCCAAACCATTTCTTTAGGTTTTTTAGCCATGAAATTCGTCGTCGTTCTACGCCTCTTCTGCCACTTATTTTGCCTTGGATTATGAACCGTAAGATGCTGTACTTTTCTCCTCGCATAATGTGTCCGAAATATTGCAGTTTTCTCTGTTTTACTGTTATCTCGACTTCCTTTTCTTTCCCCATTCTTCTCAACACCTCGGCATTCGTAACTCGATCCACCCACGAAATCCTCTGAATTCTTCTATAGCTCCACATTTCAAAAGAGTTAAGTCTTCTCATGGCCTCTCGATTCAGTGTCCATGCTTCCATTTCATAATAAGGAACACTGTATACGTAACATTTAGTCGGTCGTATTTTCAGGGCTAATGTTAGATCTTTGCTGCAGATAACCTTTTTCATTCTAATAAAGTTGGCACTTGCTTCCTCGATTCTGGTTATTATTTCGACGGTATAGTCATTATTTTCTGTTATTAGGGTTCCCAAGTAAGTGTACTTCTTAACTCTTTCTATGTGCTGGCCTCATACCATTAGGGTTTAATTATTATTGGTGTTGTTCTTACTAATTATCATTTACTTGGTCTTTTTCGTGTTAAGAGGGAGTCCATATTCTCCACTAACTCTTAATACTTTATTCATTACTTTTTCTAGGTCTTTCAAACTATCAGCTATTATTACGGTGTCATCTGCATACCTAATATTGTTGATTAAAACCCCGTTTAATTTTTTCCCTGCTGTTTCAGATTCAAGACTTTCCAATATGACCTCTTCAGAATAAGCGTTAAATAGTAAAGGTGACAATAAACACCCTTGTCTGACTCCCCTTTGTATTTCCACATCTCCGGATATTTCCTGTCCAATTTTTACTGCCGCTCGCTGATTGTAATACAGATTTGATATCAACCTTAAATCTCTTTCATCCAAATTTTTGCTTCTGAGAATCTCTATCAGTTTGTCATGTTTGACCTTATCAAAAGCTTTGTTGTAATCTATGAAGCAGACATAGAGGTCCTGATTGATATCTAAGCATCTTTAAGTAAGCACATTAAAAACAAATAATGCTTCTCATGTACCCACCATGTTCCGGAAGCCAAACTGTGTGTCACTAATATCCAGCTCCAATTTGGAATGTATTCTAGCGTGTACAATTTTTAAAAGGGTTTTCAAAGTATGTGACATGAGACTGATTGTTCGATAGTCACTGCATTCTTTTGAACTTGCTTTCTTTGGTAAACATATGAATGTTGATGTTAACATTTCTCAGGGGATAGTTCCTGTCGTGTAAATTGTATTAAATAATCTCACCAATAATTCAAAATTTTTGTCATTGTTCAGCCTCAACAACTCACCTGACATTTCATCTGAACCAACAGCTTTATTAATTTTTATCGACCTTAATGCATAAATGACCTCTGCTTTAGTAATTTCAGGCCCTATGTCACCGCTCAGACTGTTTATAGTGTCTTTGATCTTCAAATAGTTTTTCTAGGTATTCTTCCCACCTGCATAATTTTTGCTGTGTTTCCGTAATAATGTTTCTCTCTTTGTCTAGCAATAAGTTTGAGGTTTTTCTCTTTTCTATTCCAGCTAGTTCTTTGACTTTTTCATGCAAGTTGAAGTTGTCGTATTTGTTTTGCAACTCCTCTATTTCTTTGTATTTTCCAGAAAGATACTCTTCCTTTGCTGCTCTTATTTTTCTTCTTATTTGAATTTGCAACTGTTAATATCGGGTCTTGTTGGTCTTGTGTTTCCGTCTTTTATCCATCAACTCCAAAATATCATCTGTCATCCAATCTTCTTTCTTGTATCTTGATTTTGTACGTACTTTCTTGCTTGGTTCCATAATTGATGTTTTGAAAAACTGCCACTGTTGTTCAACGTCGTCCTGAACTAAATCATTTAATTCAGGTTATTCGATTATATAAGATGCTTTTCCTTCATTCTCAGGAAATTAAGAATCGACCTTTTCTGATACAGTATCGGGTTCTGCCTTATTATCATACATTTCTAAATCTTCCTCCCATTTTGCCGGGGGTGCTGGAACTGGTAAGCCTTCTCTATGAATATCCGGTTTTATTATTGAGGGAATATCCGGATATTCAATACTATGTTTGCTCTTTCTTGAAAAACCAGACAATTTTGTCACTGCCTTTTACATTACAGTAGCAAATTGGCTGTAAAGTTGTGTTATTTAAAGATCACATTGACAACAAAACTATGTTAATTTTCTCACCAAAAGTTTATTAACTTTGAGAATCAAGTATCATGCTGAATGCTTTACATTGTATGAAAGAAAATTTATGTAGAGGATTAAAATAAAAAAAAAACTGAAGCATCGCACCAACATATGGAAAGGTTGTTATTTTAGTGTATTTTAAAGACAAAAGATGATTACTTAAAATAAAGTAGAAATGTTTTTGATTTAGCAGTAAAGAAATTTCAGTTTTTTTTTAAGACCAAATAAAAACGTAGGATGAGAACAATAAAAGTCAATGTCCTTAAAGTTGTACCCAAAAGTCGATTTTTTCTGATCTCCCCTGTTCATTTTGCAAGTTTATGATAATATTGTACCTAAAGGTCTTTTGTTAAATTAGATGAAAATAAAAAAGTTTTTAAACTTGAAAAAAGCGGCTCTTTTGAATATTTATTCCAAAAATAAGTTTTGAAAAACTTTTAACACCCTGTAAATAACAATAACGCAGATAAAATTTCTTGTTGTTCCATTTCTTAATGAATTTTATAGCTTACATTACACTTAAATTTGTAGTTTGTTGTACAAACACTTATTCATAAATTCGCGCTTTAAAATTATTTTTGGCCGATTAGTCATGCTGCCAGACGTTTATCTAGTCATTAAAAGAAGTATATACGTCCGCTATAAAGCAAAATGGCAATAATAAATATGTATTGAAGCAGAAGCTTTTTAAATAGTTTTTATTTTATATAGCACATTTATTTGGAATTCGGCAGAAAAGGATAACCAGACTATTTATAATTTAATATTTAGATTTATCGACTTACTTGGACGGCTTCCACATTCCCCTTAGGAAAAATTTACACGTCCCATATCTATCCAGATATCAAAAGAATTGAGCTCTAGGTGACTTTATGGGATGCTGTTTCTCCCATAAATTTCCTAACAGTTCGGGTGGTCGCAAACCTATATGATTTCATTTGAGTGTCGTCCACGAAGAAGCTTTGGCAGCTAGGCTTGAAGTTTTTCCTTATGTGTTTATTGATGAGAAGCTAGTTCATGTTTCCTTAATGCTACCGGTATTGAATCATCTATTTCACATGTTATATGCTATAGTACAAAATGTGATTTTTGGTCGCAGCCATCAATTCAAGATCATTGATATATAATAAACAATTAAATTTTATCACTACCTCGTAATAGTTATGAATACGAAAGCCAGATCCAGTAGAGTTCAAAAGGCGTGACAGTGGATTCACCGCAAGGTAAAGCTATAATAGGTTTAAAGACTTGCCTTAAAATAGTCTCCTTTGTATGATGATTGTATCTGCCTCGAGGGTACTTTTAGAAAGTATTTACAATTTTTACTAGTTCCAGAATGGCATCAAATTCTCTAAAAAGAATATAATATGAATATCAATTCTGTACATTCTCAGTATAGCTATTACCATAATAATAGCTCAATTCGCAGAACAATTAGAAACTAATCGGCATTAATCAGATCGTTCAAAATGAGTTTAGTTAAGTCGAAATAATATTTCAAAAAAAAAATTAGTAACGGCATTATAATGACGAAAAAATTTTAAAAATTAAAAAATCAACAACTTTTATATTTACCATTTTTAACATAACCGCAAAATCTTCAGAGAAAAACACGAAAAACCATCATTTTAGTTTTTTATTTTTCTGTTCCACAAAGATGATTCGATTTAGCAAGATGGTATTTTTTGATGTCTCAAATGTGTTGTATTGTTTTTTTTTTGACCAAAATTTTCAATGGACGATTTTTATTGAATTTATGAAAAAAAAAATGAAAATATTTATTTACAATTTGTTTTAGAAATAATTGTTCAAGAGAGTTCGGATTGGGCTAATTTTTTTATCTTTACTTCTACTTTCAATAAATATAAAATTATTTATATTGCATAATGAGAAAAAACCGGAAAAACCGAAAAAGTGACTTTCCTCGTTATACGTTTCTTATTAATTTTATCCTAAATTGAATAATGTTTTTTTTTACACCTTTTATCTATAAATATGTTTTTCTTGATTGTAGTTATGAAATATTATAAGAAAATTGTTTATTTTGCAAATATGATAAATGAAATACATTTATTAATATGTGATATACGAAAGAAAATATTTTTCGTAACTTAAATATAAAATATATAAAAAGTTTTGAAACGTAGTCGTGTATAGATATAGAAATTGTGTTTTGAGAAGTAGCCGAACTTATTAATACTATGGTTGTTGTTAGGTAAGATATTGATCTACTTGTATTGTTACATCAATTAAATGAAAAAAATTTCCAAATATTTTTCCACAAACTAGCCATAGCTAACGTTTCAGATTCATATTGCACTTGAAATAGCTTCAAAAATCAATCAAAATGTAAATATTTAGCATTTCTAAGAAGAAAAAATAAGAGTAATTAAAACAGTCCTAGAAAATAAAGATTGTTAAAGATCATTTTGACCAAAAACATGCCGATAAGTAATTTATAGCTGCTAATGCATTTAAATTAATAGCATAGATGTATAGTAAGAAAAAAATGTAACACTGAATGATTTACTGTTTAAAATATTCCAAATAGCTACTATAAAGTTATCTTTTAACTTTGAAAAATTACCTCCAAGATCATGAGCAGCTAAACAGTCATTGTTTTAGAACATGTCTTGGAAATGAAATAATTACCACCTATTGGGGCTAGAAGAGGTGGGCGAAAGGAATCATAATGCCGAATTTCACTAAAGAAAAACTGATTCCAGATCATCTCCTTAAAACAATATGTTTTTAGTTATACATATCCTTATAACATACTTTTAGTAGTAGTTTTCAGGAATTTCAAGCTTAGATTTTGTTAAAAATCAAGAAATTTTTAATAATGGAGAAAAAATGTAGAACGAAAAAAATCCCCTTTTAAGTTTTTCTAATTGTTAGGCTCTTTTTGCCACTACACTATATATGTATTTTTATATTTATTGAAAGTAGAAGTGAAAATGAAAAAATTATGCCCAACCCTAACCCTCTCAAACAATTATTTTAAAGTCAAATGACAATTAAAAATTTTCATTTTTTTTAATATAAATTCACTAGAAATCAATCGATGAACATTTCTCTAAAAAAAGCAGGTTATCTGAGATATTAAAAAGTATCCTCTCGCTGAATTTCAGTCATAGTTGGAGATTTTTTTATTTTCCATAACTTTTACCTTTACCTTCTTTCGATAGGTAGCATAATTTTGTCAGAAACCGCAAAAAAAAAAGAAATTACCTCAAAATTTCCACCCCATTTCACCCCGATCACTTGCTAATGGTTCGGATTATTTTTTCTTCATTTTTCGTAATATATTTCGGATTTTTGTTTTATCAAAATGCTGTAATGAATTTTTTTTTGGCTTACTTCAGATCTAGGGCGACTGAAGTAGATGGCAAACTCATTGTCTTTGTAAATTATGATTGGCGTTAACAGATTTGTAATTTTTCTACGGACAATTTTTATATTTCATCGAACAAGTTTAATAAAATTGAGGAAGCTTTTACGATCAGATTCATTAGATGGCATTAACAGAAAAATTACTGTCTATATAATCTTATTTGTGTAATTAGAAGATCTTTAATAAAATTATGTATTGAAACGACTTTTTTATAATCCTTATTTTCTAATATTGATTTTTTAGTCTTTAAAAAATAGCAATATACGAAAGTCCGCTAATGGTTTATCAAAAACTTCAATAAATTATAAATTCATACTTATGTGGTAACAATATACATTCCAAAGATTAAAAGATCAGGAACATTTATCGAGAATCTATGTCAAATGACCCTAGGGGTTGTTTTATTTGGTCATGTTTGTTAGGAATTCGGTGACAAGTATTTACTAGGTGTTTAGTTATAATTTGAATCAACTTATAAAGCAACATATTAAGATAGTTTGGTTCCATTTATATTCTACAAAAAATGAAAAGGTCCTCAGTTTGACTGCTTTATTTGATTTTTTTGAACACTGATTATTTGCGGACAGTCCCAGCAATTTGAATGAAATTGCGATCGTTATGTTCAGGAAGTTGCTGCTGTATTCCCATCAAATTTTGGCTGATATCGATTTAGTAAAATCCAAGAAGGTGCTTAAAATATAACAATTAAAATTTATATTTTCCGATTTCCTCCAAAATTGTTGTTGGAGTGTATTTGGATACGCAGATGAATGAAAATTTCACTTTTGGAGTCGCTAATTGCAAATTTCAGATTATTTTCTTAAATTTAAATACGGCCGATCCAATACGGCCAAGTATAAATTTTACATTTTTCTATTTTCTTCAAAAATTGGTATTAAAGTTTTCGGAGGTTTAGGTCATATATATATATATATATATATATATATATATATATATATATATATATATATATATATATATATATATATATATATATATATATGCATATGTCCCGCCGGGAAACAATTAGCTCTATACGTGGAAAACTATATATAAGAAAACTTTGAAAATTTGGCAATATACTAAGGACAATGGGGGCAATCCGGCTAAAATATTTTCAAGATGGCGGCACCTCCGGTTATTCCAGAAGTAGGTATCAACATGCTTATTTTAAAATTTTTGTACTTTTGGATTTTGCTCAAGATTCTAAGTACATTTTATGTATCATGTCCGATCCTTAAGTCTAAGCGTTTTTGACATATTTAAGTTTTTATGTCAAAAATGACGATTGCAGGCCCTAAAATAATTTTTTCTATAAGGAAGCCTTTTTTATTTAATTTAGGTTGGATTCCGTATTGAAAAGAGCCTACTTTATTATATTCCTATATATAGATCGAATATATATATATATATATATATATATATATATATACAGGGTGTCCAAGATAAGGATCCTAACCATGGGGATCTCGGAAACAGTTGGAGATACGAGGTCGGTTAAATTAGAGAAAAGTTGCGCAATTTAGTGCTAAATTAAACGCAATTTAAAAATTTCAAAAATTCAAAATACTTCCGGAGATTTCCGGAAAAAACCGAATTTTGGCAAAATCGTTTTTAATTTTTGTAGGCTTTATTTAAAGAGATATCAAAAAATAAGAGGTAGATTCTTCTTGCCACTTTTTATTTTTTATAATTTGGTCTAAACAAAATTTAAATCCGACGTTTCGTTTCTGAGATACCATCATGAACTTTCATTTTTTATATGGAACAAAAAAAAGTATCCCATGTATTTGATAGCATTTTTTATTACAAATTCAACGGTGTATCACACTTGCATATCAAGTGTGTAGTTCATTGGCTTTTATAAAACTGATATACCTTTCTCTCTCGCTCTCATGGAGCTCTTATGGAAAGTACTTGAACTACGCATTCGATATGCAAGGGTGATACATCGTTGAATTTGTAATAAAAAATGCTATCAAATACATGGGATACTTTTTTTTGTTCCATATAAAAAATGAAAGTTCATGATGGTATCTCAGAAACGAAACGTCGGATTTAAATTCTGTTTAGACCATATTATAAAAAATAAAAAGTGGCAATGAGAATCTACCTTTTATTTTCTGATATCTCTTTAAATAAAGCCTGCAAAAATTAAAAACGATTTTGCCAAATTTCGTTTTTTTCCGGAAATCTCCGGAAGTGTTTGAAATTTTTAAATTTTTTTAACTGCGTTTAATTTAGCACTAAATTGCGCAACTTTTCTCTAATTTAACCGACCTCGTATCTCCAACTGTTTCCGAGATCCCCATGCTTAGGATCCTTATCTTGGACACCCTGTATATATATATATATATATATATATATATATATATATATATATATATATATATATATATATATATATATATAAATATAAATAGGAAGTTCAATTTGCCACTAAAATATACCGTTATACAAAATGTAACATTTCCTATTAATACTGGCAAAGATGAATAATAAAAGTTTAACTTTGTAATTCAAATTTTAAACGAGAATAAATAAATTTTTATGCCGTTTTATTACATTTTAACGATCAATCTTGTACCCAGACGCAAAAGAAAGACTGACTATTTTAAGAATTTTAAATCCTAAATATAGCCTTTGGTTATAAATAGTTATTTCTTTAATTATTTCTTATTAATCTTGAGATTGCTTTTAATGGCTATTCTCCACGTTGTATTTCTATGCAATTTCCTTATAGAAATATCAAGAAATGTTTTTTGGATAATAAAAATAAAATTGTTAATTCCACTATCTTAAAAGAAAGGATATAATTCAGTTGGTCAATCATACTACGTGATTTTTTAATCGAATCAGATAGTACCCATTCAACAAGAGGAAGAAAAGGCCAGTTAAAATTGTTGTTGGCATTTTTCGGTTAGTTTGTCTCAGCTACCTACTGGGATGACTGCCATCGACAAACCTAGATCATTCGATACGTAATTTTATTGACATCCCAATCATAAGAGTAATTGCAAAAAATTTTCCAACCTCTAAATATGAGCTAATTAAATTTAATATATTGTCTCTACCTTCATAGCAATATAATTTAGGCAACAGAAAATCATGAATCATACTATCAAAAAAATGATATTCCCATTCAAGTATTTCACTATTCTATCTTATAAAAATCTCTTTTAAATAGGAGCATCAAATGGGAGAATTCGTTTTAACATTTTGAAAAATAATAGATAGTTCGAATAGTCTCGAGAGTGTCACATAGAGGCGACTCTAATAATAAATTAACACGATTTTAGTTAGTATTAAATTTTAAACAATACGTGTCAAAATTTGATGATATTTCGCCCATTTGTAATGGAGATATTCGAGTGTTAGTGCAGCAATTTCTGATATTTTCAGAACAACAGAAAAAAACGAGTTTTTTACGTTTATAAAATACTGTTATTTGATGGAAAAAAATACCATTAGAACTCAAGAATGGCTTGACAAGTATTATTGGGAATCTGCTCTGTCGAAAGCAACCATTTGTCAGTGGTTTGCTGAACTCAAACTAGGTCGTACACGCACAAATGATGCTAAACGCTCTGGGCGCCCAAATGATGCTGTTATACGGAGAAACATCACCAAAATCCACAAAATCGTTTTGAATAACCGCAAAGTGAAAGTGCTTCAGCTAGCTGATATCATAAAGAATACCCCGAATATCATATTTTGCACGAGTATTTGTCTGTGTAAATGTTCTGTTCGAAGAGCTGCTTACGCAAACTAAATGTGACAATGGATGAAACATGGATCCACCATTATACTTCATAGTCAAATCGACAGTCAGGTAAGGGGATAGACGAGGATGAAAGCCAACCAAAACAGCAGCAACACAACAGCCAGCTGACAAGTTTATGGCGTCCTTATTTTAGGATGCGCATGGTATAATATTCATCAACTTTCTTGGAAAGGGAAAAATCATCAATAGTAAATATTACGAGGCGTTATTGGTGCGTTCTAAGAAAAAAATCGCGAAAAAACAACCCCAAATAAAGAAGAAAAAGTGCTCTACATGAACTGTATTTCGGATTATTGCCTGTGGACATACCTCAAAAAAATGCTCATTAGAAATAAATAAGGCTCCAGTGAAGAGGTGATCGCCGAAACTTGGGCGTATTTTGAAGAGTTGGACAAATGGTTCTATAAGAAAGGCGTAGAAATGTTAAAGTGGCACTGAAATGATTGCATCACTTCAGAGGTAGACTATGTTGATGAACAAAGTCGAATTTTGCCAAAAAATTGTGTTTTGATATGTATCGAGACTTTATAAGCCACCTGTTATTACCCTTTAAACTTTAATAAGTTTTACTGAAATTTGACCTATTCATATACTTTCTAAAAAATAAATTGTTCGAACTAGTTTATTAGGTAAAGTGAAATCTTAAGATCTATTATTTCGTATACTTGTTAAACATTTTTTGTTCTACTCAGCATATTATTTCTACTTTAAGAAGCGGTCACATGGCAAGAATACTAAAAGGTTTATTATTTGGACTGATTTTGAAGTTTGATTATTATGATTTAGTCCTCAATTGAATATTCCAAGATAAGCTTTTTGGAAGAGTCAACATCTTATTGAGATATCTTTATGTTACATTTTTATTGTAGAATTATCTGGTACCAATAAAGCTTATTTATATTGCGTTCAGGAATCTCACTCACACTATCGAAGAAATCATCATTGTCAATTGCCTGGACCACTTCTCTTCTTATGTTTAACTTACTTGACAAATTTTATTTATTATTATTTTAATTCAATGGATTTTTCTTAACTTGTTTAATTTTATTTGGATTTTTTTGCGTAACCACTTGTTTGTATTATTTTCATTTCCTTGACTCTCTATTAGTGCAAATTTCCCACTGATGTTCATGATGCTTTATTATCATTATCTGAGAGCCTCTGGATATAGGCCTCCACTAATTGTCTCTACGTTCTATGTCCTATGCTTCATTTGTCCGGTTTCCTCACATTCTCTCCACGTCATCGCTCTATATTCTTGGCGGTCTATTTCTGTTTCCTTTTTATGTATATATATATATATATATATATATATATATATATATATATATATATATATATATATATATATATATATATATACATATAGTGTTCTCAAAATTGAGTCATTTATTTTAACAACTTCTAAAACTCATAAAGAAAAATTGATTTACTAAAAATCGTTTATATAAAAGTTGGCAAGGAAAAAAATTATTAACAATTATTTAAAAAAATTAATAACTGTAATACAAAATTTGTTTTATGATATTTTCCACCCCTGCCTGTACTGTAAAAACTTTGTTTACTACTGATACTGGTCATGCTTATTTATTGTATCTAATTCTTATACGGTTTTGTCCTAAATAGGTCGTACAGTATGCTGCCTGATATTATTTTTCATTTGTGGGTGTTTTGTGCAAAAAAAAATGGCATACGTTTATGAAAACAATGAACTACTATTAACTTGCGGAATAGCCAACTAACTGCAGCCGCAACATGTTGTTTGTACGCGGAGCAATTTCCTTTACGAAACAATCCATCTAAGAAAATGTTTATAAATTTAGTTATAAGACTTCGCCATACCGAGTATTTAAAGAAATAACGAAGAGGTTACGCTGGAAGACCTCCTCCACGCGAAATGGTGGAAATCAAGGAAGAAATGTTAGAAATTGTCGAAAACTACTCAACAACGAGCACCAGGTCCGTAGCAGGTTAAGTAGAAATTGCTTACAGTAAAGTGTGGAGAACATTATGACAAGAAAAACCTTATACGTCCCATTATCAATGGGTACAAGCGTTGCAACTAGAAGATTATCCTAGAATGATTGAATTTTGTCACTGGCTCTTACATCAATATAACATAAATGACAATTTTACCACATTTATTTTGGCTACTGATGATGCCACGTTTACAAGAAATGGAATAAATAATTTCCAGAACAACCATGTTTGGGCAGTAGAAAATTCACATGCAGTGAAAAAAAGTAACGTTCAGCACAGATTTTCAGTAAATGTTTGGGCTAGCCTAGTCAATGGCATGTTTATAAGGCCTTACTTTTTTCCAAATCGACCGATAGGTGAAAATTATTCAGACTTTCTTCAAAATAATCTGTCACAATTATTAGAAGATGTTCCTTTAAATGTGAGACAGAATATATGGCTTCTTCGTAATGGAGCTCCGCCACATTTCAGATGAGAAGTTCACGAATATTTAAATAATGTGTTTTCTAATAAATCGATAGAGCGAGATGGGCCCATTTCTTGGCCTGCAAGTTCCTCGGATCTAAATCCCTGCGATTTTTTTCTATGAGGCTATTAAAAACAGTTAGTTTGTCACGATGGCGAAGTGAATACTGTGGAAGAAATACAACAGCGCATTGAAAATGCTTATGATGTTATCCGTGGAGACCGGGATATCATTCTTGACGCGTGTAGTCACTCATGGATACGTCAAGCAAGACTTTACGTTAACCGAACAAATGGTGACAATTTTGAGCACTTTTTGTAGAACAAGATGTAATCTGTTCAGTGTAGGAAGCAAAGTTTTTACAAAGCAGTGGTTGAAAATATCATGAAATAAGTTTACAGTTTTTAAGTTTTTTTAAATAATTGTTGATCATTTATTTATTTTCAAACTTTTATATAAACGATTTTTGGTAAATCAATTTCTCTTTACGAGTTCTACATGCTGTTAAAATAAGTTACTTATCTTTGAGAATATCCCGCATATATATATATATATATATATATATATATATATATATATATATATATATATATATATATATATATATCATCAGACCATTTGAAGTTACTTATTTTCTCTATGTCTAGGAATAAATAGAGAACATGGCCGCACCGTATTAGAAATATCTCAGATTAATTCAATCTCACTCCATATATATATATATATATATATATATATATATATATATATATATATATATATATATATATATATATATATATATATTACAGTATACCAGTATAAATGTCGTCTCTCTGTTATGTAAAATATTTGGGAGTTGAGAGTGAGATTGAATTAATCTGAGATATTTCTAATACGGTGCGGTCATGTTCTCTATTTATTCCTAGACATAGAGAAAATAAGTAACTTCAAATGATCTGATGTTACGGGCCCTCTTCCTCAAAACCACTAGTTTAGACCTTTTGGACAAACCTAGCTGAAAATTGTAAATTCCACAAAATATTCTGTATTTTTGGATGGAAGATATTGATCCAAAATAGCATTATTTATCATAAAAACTAAAAATTATCGTAGAAAAAATATGTGTACTTATAAAGTCTACGTTTATTAGAAAAATAAAAAAAAAATGTTTTCTTGCCTTTGCCTGAAGCAGATATTAAATAATCCGCAATCTCTTAGAATATCATGGAAAATTATTCCAGACTAAAAGCAAATATTTATTAATGTTAATATAGGAGTAAGTAGACGAAGGGTCTACAGGCATAGTTACTTTAAATAAACACAATATCTTCATCTAGAAGTAATATTTAATAGAGTCTCTTATGGATTAATTAATTTTGTTTAACATTTAAAATTAATGTTTAAGCTATTAATTTTAATAGAACTTGGTCTACTTTCCTGAAAATACTCCAAAATAAAAAATAAGGTATATTTTTAAAAAATCTCTCCGTCGAAATTGTTTGACATTTGTTTTAAAAAAGTATGTTAAAATGAGATTTCCATTTCAGTTTTGGTAAAATCTCGTTAGGGTTACCAAAAAGCAAACTTCTATCTAAAAACTAAGAAAGTTTCTGAAAAAGAGAGCCACTTTTTCAATAGTAAAGTTCCATTTTTGCATAGTTTAATTTTCTGGTTTACAATTGTTACTAACTAGTTTATATATAATTTACAATTCCTCTTTTTTTACTTTTGACTTATCCAAATCTAGGAACTACACTAGTTTTTCAACGACTCTAGCTTAGTTTTCTACTTAATCTATGAGAGAAATAAATAATTTTATATAATGAGTGAAATAATTTGTCCCACTAAGGTGCAGTACATAATTAAGTCACCTAATCTAAATATCAAACATTAAGGATTCACAATTCCGTATGTTTGTCCAACAAATTACTGTTTTCTAAAGAATGAATAATAAACCAATTTACCAAATCTATAAACTATACTAGTTTTTCAACGACTTTAACTTAATTTTCCACTTAAACTGTGACAGAAATAAAGATTTTTATGTTACAAATAAAATAATTTGAACCATTAATGCTGCAGTACATGATTAAGCCACCTAATCTAAATAACAAACGTAAAACATACTCAGTTCCGTATATTTGTACAACAAATTACTGTTTTCTAAAGAATGAATAATAAACCATTTTTATAACTGGAAAATCTTGAACTGTATTTAGTTACTCGGTCATTTCCAACGAATGTAGAAAATGATATTTAGAGATGATAGGCATGACTTGTATTCCAAGAATCGATTAATGTCTCTTATTTTTACAAATTATTTTTGATTGATTCTAAGGGCAATATTATTAACACAGGCTTACGGCATTTCAGAAAGAGAAACCAAACTATATTTTTCCCAAAGTTTTGCTGCGTGTTCCCACGATATTTTAATATAAAAGTGCTAGAGTAAGTTTAGTTTTTATAGCCAAACTTCATATAGAAGTTGAAAGTAACAATCTAATTGAGATCGTTGGTAATTGTGCACTTTTGATTATACAATTCCACAAGACTACGCTTGATAGTCCCAATGAGTGCGCACACTAAATCACATACATAAATTACACTTCTAAATTTCAATGCCGGTGTGTCTTTATCATGCCACCATTCAGTGCACAAGCTGCACACTGCAATCCAGTCTTCAACAATAGGCTCCTTAAAATTTTCCTCGCTACCAGGGCATCTCCCCATCTTGTTCTTTTTCTTTAATGGTTTGTTTGGTTTTGATGTTGGTTTCTGCAATGTTTTGATTGTTCTTCTTACTAGCTTCTATTTCATTTCTTTCTTTAGTTTTCATTTATAGGGAGAGTCTGTCATTATTTCAGCTCTTTTACTGCGGTTTTATGTTTACATTACATATGTCTATAAATGAGAAAGTTGGTTTATACTTCAATATTTAATCTTTGAGGATTTTCAGATACTTTATTTATTTCCTTTTGACATGGCCTGTTTTGAGATTTCAGAAGTTATCTGATTGCCAGAGTGCAAGTCAGTAGAATTTTAATAGAAGCGTATGTATCTATTTTACCCCCAAAAGTGTGCATGGACACTTGTTCTGTCACTGCAGCATTTTGTGTCTGTTCTTCTGGCAAAGGCACGCTAGTAGGAGTGCCAGGAATCATCGCTTGAATGGTTGTTGCTATATTGTGTCGTCCTACTCAGCAAGTGCATGTTCTTCCAGCCTAAACGTCACTAAATAAGACTCCATCGAGGACTTATTCCTCCAACTTTGAAACCTTCGATTGCATTAGAAATATTTGCAGTCCTCATATACACAGCATTGAACAAAGTGGCTATCTGGTTGATGGGTAATAAGTCTTCCAGGATGATTTATAATTCAATATCTAATGAATTCGCAGCATAATCAATATCATTGGAACCTACTAACAGAAATTAGCTCCCTGTATTCATTCTACCAGACTCAGTAATACGACCTGTAGAATTTGCTGGAGCTTCATTTAACAATTTCGCTTTCATACGTTTATGGGGAAATAAAAAGCGCCTTTTTCTTTTGACGCTATGAACTATTTGGTGCTTTATTCGAAACTATAGAGAGCCAGATTCGTCCATGTTATCTATTTGACAAGGTTCGAGAATGTGTTTCTTCTGTATGTTTTCTAATTGATCGTAGAACTTGTCCACTTGAGGCTTATTAAAGCCCATAGCGCGGGCAGTACTGCTTGAAGTCGGTTGGCGAACTACTATATCTGGGTTTCGGCGCATAAAATCTCTAACCAATGCTTTCCAGCCATCTTGGTTTCTTTGTTAAATTGGTGTACAATATTATTTTTATCGGCATATTCATACACAACAGATCTCAACTTTTTTAGCGTAATGCCATATTATATGATTTACTAGCTCTTTTTCCATATGAAGCGTAAAGGTGGGTCTAAATCTACCTAAGGATGTAGCAACGTCTTCTCTTTTTAATCTTTTACATAAACTGGACTTGGGCATACTCAAGAGTTCAGCGACTTTTCTTTTGCTTTTTCCCTCTTCAACCATCCGTGCAAGATCCAATGTCTCTTTAGAACAATTGATTAGGTTGGTTTTTGTTTGCTTGGAATCTATCTAGAAAACAAGAACATAAAATAAATCAAAATGGTGTATACGCGTACAGGAGCCTCAAGAGTGCTCATGTGCACTCTTGCTATGCGCACTTTTGTGAAAAGCCTTGGTTCCGAAACAAAGGGACACACCAGTGGCATATATTGAAATATGGCTACAAAAACTACACAATTTACAGGTTATCACACGTTTCACACAATTTGTTATCAAAAAACGCGGTCACTGTTTACATAGATATGCTACACTAGATGAAAAATATCATATTGTTTTTACAAAACATCGAAATGTCAAAAATCTTACCTTTTTTCTCTAAAATGAACTATTTTTGTGCGGATTCTTTGCAAAAAGCATTTCTGATCCATGATTGGATATATGCCTCCTCCAATTCTCTCCATCTTTTTAAATCTCTTATCGTTGCCATCTACTTCTTCCCTGCCGCTTTACCTATGTCGTCGTGTCATCTCATTTGGGGACGTCCAGGGTTTTTCTTTTCACCCCATGATTTCCACTCAGTTCTTCCGAATGCCCATGTTGTTCATTCCATCCTTGCCACATACCCTGCCCATCTCCATTTTGCTCTCAATATTTGTGGCATTATATCTTCCATTTTTGTGCGTGTTTTTATCCATCCTATCGATTTCTTGCCTGTTAATCTTATTTTTAATATTATTCTTTTCATATGACTTTGCGTTGTTTGGAATTTGCTCATAGTTTTCTTTGTAATTGCCCAAGACTCTGTATATTAAGACCGGAGTCACACATTGTCGTAGCACTTTTATCTCGTGTTAGATTCTAAACTTTTTGTTCGAGTTTAGTCGGTTATATTTTAATTTTCTGAATGTTGTCCATGTCAGTCTTATTCTTTAATTTAAATCTGCGTTCTGCATTGCTTTATCTACTCTTATAGTTTGCGCTAAGTATATATATATATATATATATATATATATATATATATATATATATATATATATATATATATATATTATATATATATATATATATATATATATATATATATATATATATATATATATATATATATATATATTGCTCAACTTCTTCTATCATTTCTCTGTCATCAAGGGTTAATTGTGATTTTGTGTGTTTCTTTTCATCATTTTTGTTTTAGTCATATTCATTGTCGGTCCAATTTTTTCCGATTCTTCCTTTAATTCTTTTATCATTTGTTCCATTTCCACCGGATCCTCTGTTATTAAAACTACGTCGTCCACGCATCTTAAATTGTTTATTTTTTGATCTTCTATATTGAGTCCGCGATTTTCTGATTTCAATTTTTTAAATACATTCTCCATTGTCAGTGTAAATAGCTGGGGTGAAATATAATCTCCCTGTCTGATGCCTCTTCTTAATTTTATTTTTTCGGCTTGTAAGTGTAGTTTGATTGTCCTAGGATATTTCGTGGGGTATCGGTCCTGGTAGAGGCTTTCGAAAATAAAACACTTTTTTATTTTCCCCGTCAGGGTGCTGATATTCGTTTTTAATTAAATGATAAAAATGGAAAAAATGGAATAAATTTCAGGAAGCAAACTGCTGTTTTTAGATTTTCGAAGCTTTTTCTTTCAATAAATTATATTTTTTTCACCCTGGCGAAGAAAATAAATATCTCAAAAGCTAAAAAAGTATTTTACTTTCGAAAGTCTCTCCCAAGAAATATTCTAGTGTTTGTTGTTTAATTAGTCGATCAAGAAGACCCTTTTCCTTTATATATATATATATATATATATATATATATATATATATATATATATATATATATATATATATATATATATATATATATATATATATATATATATATAATATAATCACGTGCTGGTTGACCTACAAATATTTCAAAAGACCGAAGCGGCATCTATTCATAGTTTCTTGTAGCTTGAAATATAAAATTAAACATTTCATTTGAAAACTCTTAGAAACCATGGGTAAGATTAATAAATAGACACATATCATCACGTTTCTGGACAAATACAATTTTAACATTAGAAATACACAAAATACCTCGGCTATTCTCCAACATCAACAGGAAATGGAACACGATATATAGCTTCAGACGTAGCTAATGTCAACTAAACAAATAAACAAATAATAGGTCAGAAGATAAGTTTTACAAACAATACGTCCTAGATTTATTGTATATGTACGTATGGCTTCTGAAAATGTTTGGAATGGTTTTTGTGTTAGTAAATTTGATTGCTTGAAAGATTGTTTTTAAATTTTATTTAGAGTACAATTTTTTTCGTATGATATCCAAAATCAAGTCACAAATTCTGTATCTCATTCTTAGAAATTGATTTAGCCAATGGGAAAAAGTTTTCGGATTTTCTCAAAAAAAAATTTTTTCTAAAGATCTGTCATTTGTCTCTATTTTGGTATGTAAAATTAGGCAAAAGTAGTGTATTATCTTACTAAAGTTAGATGAATACTATTGAAAAAAAAAGTAGAACAAAAAGAGCTTTCTTTTAACCAGTTAAATATCGATATGTAAATGGATTGTTTTGCATATATCTACCCTCTCGGAATTGTTTGTGAGTTAGCAATAATTACTGGAACTTTAGCCGTAATTTCAAATATAAACTTACAAAAACTGGGCCCGGACTGAGAATAAAAATGAAGAGTTTAAGGAAATAAGTGTCAGTACAAAACTCTAGATGTTCATGTTGATATACATTTTCAATTGCGTGGCGTTTTTAAATCACTTTCAAACTGCAGCTACAAAATGGTGCTTAATTTCAATGAAATACCAGTATTGTCAACCAAATACGGCTGCCAACAAAAATTAATAGCTTTAAATATATACCTCGGGGCTCAAAATGTTCGCAGGTATTCTTTAAAATGACGTTGGTCACCTTGAAATTTTTCAAAATTGCGAGTTTAAAATGTCGTGGTTTCCAACGGATTCGCAGCATATTAAATATAATGGGAAGCTAGTAACAGAAATTAGTGTCTTTAAAATATATATCCTAGGGCGAAAAATGTATTTGTGGAATATCTACATGAAAGCGTGGTTTGGTTCATTCAAATTTATCAAAATTGCATGGTTTTCATCGAATTAATGTCTTCAAAATATATTTACCGAAAATCAAAATGTTCATATGAATACGTACGTTCCAATATTGTTTAGTTCTCTAAATTTCCTCAAAATGTCTTCAATTCTCTGGGCAACATATTCATCAAAAAGGACTTTTGACATATCACGTCACAAATAAATCATACTCATCCCCTTGTAATACAGTGTAATATCTGGAAGACGTCCCACCCATTCCCAATTTTATGTACGTATAAGAAGACACTTTAACTATAAATATACGTGGGAACCGTAACAAATCTTGAACTCTCTTTTTTTTTTGGGGGGGGGGGAGCAGTGGTCGATCAGTAGTCATGAATCTAAGCTCCCTAGCCTACATACCCAGGGAGGGAGTGAATCCCACCTAACCCAAACAGCGAACAAGCGAGCGGGACAAGACATATCTATGACCATCAACCCAAACTCCCAAACCCTCATATCTGGGGAGCAGCGAATTCCACAAAGAATATGTGCGAAAAGCCCCTTTTGGTGAATTTAAAGAATTTTTGAGGTGAAACGATGAGTGTAACAAACATTATTTCAAATACAATAGTTTAAATTTCTTTTCTTTTTCATACAAATAGATGGTCTCACTGATAAAATGGCAAACAGACAAATATTAACTCCCTCCATAATTTACCCTATAATAAAAACATCTTTATATTTGAATGAGACGTTTTGTATCGTTTACAAAGTATCTTGTGCCATCTGTTTGTTAGTTTACATAGGCCAGACGTCCAAAGGCCCCAAAGGCAGGCTCACCCCCCATCAGAGTAATGTCAATAGAGGTTTAACCTCTTGTGCTCTGGCTGAACATGTCTTTGATCTCCACCATTCTATGAACTGCGATGGCACTGAGATTCTTGAAAGAGTTCCTTCATATCATAAAAGGCGCTTCCTCGAACTGGTTCATATTAATTCAGAAGATAACTCTAGGAATAAAAAAAGTGATACTGAGAATCTCAGTGCCATTTACAGCTAAATCTTGAAGTTGGAAAAAGAAAAGTATTTGAGCCTCCTGGATGGTTCATCTCCAGCTAAATAAGCATTTTCCGTTTTTGCCCTTATATGATGGAAAATATTTAACAAGTAATTTTGCAGAACCTCAGACTTGGCTGCGCCACTGTACTGATTTTCACTAATTTTACTACTCTGGTAACATACACCACTGTTTAGTTGCCACTTGACATTCGTCACGACAGAATGTTGAAATAGTCAGATGTGGTGTTTATTGTTTGTGGATTTTTAAGAAATATAATGAAATTTTTCATGTTCAATTTGAACAATCCTATTGTGGTGTGGCTTTAAATATAATTAAAAAGTTTTAATGGAGGGCCCTTTCCCTGTTTTTCATATATTTGCTTGTTTTATATTTAACCCACATTGGTAAGTTCTTAATAATTATAGGTTGGGTTAAATAATAACTTTATAATTAATTTTGTGGAGATGTCCGGAAGAAGAGAAAAATAAATTCTCGACAGAATCAAACTAGGTCCCTTATCAAGGTTGAAAACTTTATTAAGAGACTGCATCCCCAATATGTATATATATATATATATATATATATATATATATATATATATATATATATATATATATATATTTACTTATTTATTTATTTATTTCTTGGCTTAAAACACACGTTGGGCTGTCAAAGGAAGATCATTGGTGCGATACCTGCTTGAATTGAGAAAGCCCACCGTTAGGTTGGTTGCCGATACCGAATGATGCGACCTCTATGCTCTGGGTAGCATGCTTCGCTTATCAAGTTTAGTATATTTCTATTTTTATTTTACCGTACTTGTATTATTTAGTGATCTGTCGAGATATCGGTATCTTTTCCTAACTAACGGTTTGAAAGCAGTAGATAAGGTACGACTACAAATTGATGAATTGTACTGGATGTCATTTTCCGAACCCAGAGCTTCTCCATTGTCTTGTACTATTAAAGTGTGTACAGCACCATTAGGGAACAAAGCTTCCCCGACAACTTACATTATAGGAATTAGAATTGGTTAATTGTACGACACTATCTTTAGGAGCTCGAAATTTACTCCACAAGCACGAGCTAGGATACAAATTATAGGAAGGGTCCAAAAACTCATGTACTGAGACACATATAAAAATAAGGGAACAAATTTAATTGACCCAACTTTATTATCCTATCCCCTCAGTTTAGAATTTTCATTTTTTATTCGGGTGTATTCAAAAAGTCGATTTAGAAGTAATAGAAATGGTTGATTCAAAATTCAGATAACATTATTTTGGGCCTAGTATGCAGTTTTCTCCACGTGCTTCATTCTTAATCTTTCCTTGACAAGCTACAAAGGATGACGTTCTGGACTTGATTAGTTCGGAAAATCATTTATCTGCCTCAAATTTGACTGTGTTGCACGTTTCTTAAGAGAGTATTTGAGATATAGATGTGCGAATTTGAGAAAAAGTTTTTTTCAAATGAAGCCGCGAAGCATTTTAGGCGATAAATGTTTTTAACTAAAATGTGGTTGTCGGACTTGCATTGTCTTTATTTTTATTTATTTTACGACGTTTCGATTAGGTTGTATCTCTAATCGTTATCAAGTATATACTTGAGGATATTTTTCAAGTTCTGTATTACTGTTTTCATTTTGTATCAATTCCATTTTGTAGGTTAAGCTATCACTTTAGATTTAGTTACATTGGTCTATAAATGTTTTACGATGATGTTTTAGTGTTTCATTATAAACTGTTATTCGATATGGAAATTAAATTTTAATAACCCAATTTTACTGTTCCTAATGACTACGTAGGGTGTTCGCCAATTTATTCCGTTTTTAGAAGGGCCTTGCAAAAAGAAAAAGGTTGGGAACCGCTGTTTTAGACTATGGTATTAACTTAAGAAAATTGATAATTTGTTTTTTAATATTTTTTTAAATTTTAATATCATTTTTTATAGATAATTTATTTACTTTTAAATAATGTATCCAGCATTTGTATTCTAATATTACTTCTTGTATTGAGACCAGATATAGGACTTCATAATGGATATTAAGTTTTTTTGACGACAAAATAACGCTCATTTTCGTACGTATATAATTTTAGTGAAACAATCTAACACAACATAAGTAAAATCTATTTGCTTTCGGATTTGTTCTGAACACGTAAAAAATATTTGTACGTAGTACGACTAACGGATGCTGTCTTAAAAAAATAATGTGTGCAATCAAAATATTTATCTATGTCGTTTATCTTTTGAGACAGAAAAAGCCCAATAAAAAGCCAAGTCAATTTAAAAGACAAATTTTATTCGCTTTTGTTCTGTTAGGCCCGTAAATAAAATTTAATGATAAAATACTCGGTATGCCATTCTAAAACGGCCGGTGTCCAAAATAGGGCTTAATCGTTCGAATTCCAGTTGAGAATTTTGTTACGAGTGTAGCGTAATTTGAAGGTAGTTTCTTTAACTATTTAAGTGATTTCTTTAAGTATGATAATTAATTATAATTAGGGAGAATTCTGTAAATCTTCTAGGTGTCGTGTCATGGCATATGGCCTCATTTCTAATTGGTTTTAAACTTAACTAGTTTATTACTTCCAGTATTATTATTACAGCATATTTTCTTTAAATTGCAAACTCTTACAATTGCACTAAAAACTATATTTACCCATATCATATATATATATATATATATATATATATATATATATATATATATATATATATATATATATTCATATATATATATATATATATATATATATATATATATATATATATATTTATATATATATATATATATATATATATATATATATATCTATATATATATATATATATATATATATATATATATATATATAGATATAGATATCGGTATCTTTTCCTAACTAACGGTTTGAAAGCAGTAGATAAGGTACGACTACAAATTGATGAATTGTACTGGATGTCATTTTCCGAACCCAGAGCTTCTCCATTGTCTTGTAGTTTTCCGCATTTTTTAATACTCGAGCAATGTTGGCTAACAATTCATGTCCGCATGATCGATAGTTTTCTATTTTTATTTTAAAATTATACGGACGATCACTTATCTTTATATATATATATATATATATATATATATATATATATATATATATATATATATATAAAATGCTTCGCAGCTTCATTTGAAAAAAACTTTTTCTCAAATTCGCACATCTATATCTCAAATACTCTCTTAAGAAACGTGCAACACAGTCAAATTTGAGGCAGATAAATGATTTTCCGAACTAATCAAGTCCAGAACGTCATCCTTTGTAGCTTGTCAAGGAAAGATTAAGAATGAAGCACGTGGAGAAAACTGCATACTAGGCCCAAAATAATGTTAGCTGAATTTTGAATCAACCATTTCTATTACTTCTAAATCGACTTTTTGAATACACCCGAATAAAAAATGAAAATTCTAAACTGAGGGGATAGGATAATAAAGTTGGGTCAATTAAATTTGTTCCCTTATTTTTATATGTGTCTCAGTACATGAGTTTTTGGACCCTTCCTATAATTTGTATCCTAGCTCGTGCTTGTGGAGTAAATTTCGAGCTCCTAAAGATAGTGTCGTACAATTAACCAATTCTAATTCCTATAATGTAAGTTGTCGGGGAAGCTTTGTTCCCTAATGGTGCTGTACACACTTTAATAGGAAAAAACGACCAGGATTAATCCCGACCATTCACAAGAAGTGCTCTATAAGTTTTAATAAGGAAGTGCGTGTCCTTATGAGGCTTATATATCTTACACCATATAAGGCGGAAGCCTGAAATCTTTATAAAGCCCAGCTTTAATAATATGTTCATATATATAAAAACTAAAATTATAAAAGTGGTAATATTTCTTGATACATTATATATATATATATAATATATATATATATATATATATATATATATATATATATATATATATATATACAGGGTGTCCGGAGAATACGTGTACAACGTTTGAAGGCAAACTGTTGACATCAAAATAAGTCGATTTGAACTAACTTAGTTATATCCTACACTGCTTCGTTTAGGCCGTGGGAGACGTTAAGCTTTTTAGAAAATATTGGTTTTTCCTAAATTTCTTTTGGTAACAGCATTTGATGATTTTTGGTATATGGTCTAACACTATAAACATGACGTTTTCTGTGTATAGCGACCTGCTATCAAGTAGTGTAAGTATTATAAACATCGTTTGCGATTGTTTATGTCATTAACGTTATGACAACTTAAATGTATCTTTATAAAAATATTTTCAGCACCAATTAATTGTAATAATAAAGAATACCCGTTACAACTATTTTTTGAGTGACTTTGTTGTTATGGCATTTAATTTGACTATTGATAAATTGCCATCACTGTCTAAGAAGTCGACTAGGGTAAGATCAACATTCTAAAGTAAGCCCATTTTACTATTTAACGTGGATACTACACGCACTTCGAGAAGGTTGACATGCTCCTGGTATATGGGGGTTTCTTGAAGGAAATGGGCTTCGAGGTGTTATGGTTTACATAGCGAGATTTCCTAACTGCTGAATACCAAACCACCAAATATCCGCCAATACTGAATGTAGGGGTCGTATTTGAAGAATTTGAACAGTCAAAAGAAAAGGGGTATTTTGAAAAGAGTTGAAGAAGAACCAAGTATTAGTACCCGATGCTTATAACGTGAGGTGGATATGTATAAAACTATTGTAAATGATATTTTAAAAGAACAGTTGTTACATCCATATCACGTTCGAAAGGTTCAAGAATGTTTAATGATTGATCCCTCCATGTGCCTTGCATTTTGTGAATTTATTCGAAAAAAAATTCGTGATCTAAATGTTGTTAGCAAAACATTGTTTACAGACGAGGTGTGCTTTATAAGATCTAGAGTCACCAACGTGCACAACGAATATATTTATGCTGATGAAAATACATATGGCATTAAAGTTGCACACCATCAGCATAACTTTAAAATAAATGTTTGGGCAGGTATTATTGATAGCTACTTTATTGGTCCTGTTGTGATTCTAGACAGGATAACTGAAAAAATATTTAACTAAACTTTTTGCAAAACACGTTTTCAGTTCTTCTGGGAAAAACGCCTATTTTAATTCGACGAGAACTATGGTATATGCATACTTGTGACCCACCCCAATTTTTTGTTGCCTTTCGGCAATATTTACTGGACCAATAGATTGGAAGAGGCAATGAAGCACCAGTAAAATGCAAATTTTTTGCTGTTAAAACAGAAGTATACAATACTCCATTGAACATCCGCCAAAAATTACTGATGCGCATTTTAAACGCTGGCAACCTTTTTTCTAATTCTGAGACATTAGAGTCCATATACATTTTTAAAAGTGATAATAAGTATATTCAGAATGATGGCGGCAATTTTGTACATTTGCTTAACTAATGTTTTCTTTTTAGTTAGTATTTTCAATCTTTTTAAAATAGCTACATATACTTCCAACATTTATTTTAAAAATTATTTTATTATTACATTAGATTGACGAATGCTTGAAATTGAAGTTTTTTTTCCTGGCAAAATCGCTTATTCAATAAAAATTTTTCAAGATGTAAGAAAACTTCCAAAAACTTCCTTCGACAGAACTATCTAGGCTGTCATAATGTTGCTGACATTAAAAATCAAAAGCGATGTTTACAAGTAGTCTCACTTCTATAACACCATTGACGAATTATACTAAGACGGCTCATTCTTATGAGAGGATTGGAAGCGCTAAGTATTAAAACTCGGTCATTGATAAATCCGAAAATTTAAATCTTTTATACTTGTTTCTAACAAAAGTATGTATAACACATTAAAATACTGATATAGATATCAGTTATTGACAATATTGTAAATTACCTTGTATGAATGAGACGGCGTACCAGTTTGGCGTACCATTTAGGAGCGTCAAAATTATAGCAGAGGATAGGAATTCTTGGTATATTTCTTCTATGATAACACTTACCCAACTTTAGTGCCGGTCGCTATACCACTTGAAAACGTCATATTATAGTATGAGATCGTACATCAAAAATCGTTAAATTCATTTACTACGTTTTCAGAAAATTTGGTTCCTATGTTCCTAGAACTTTGACGTCTTGTGCCGCCTAAACGAAACAATATCATTGATTGATCGTGATTATATTAGTTGAAGGTTCATTAGGGATATTTGTATATAGAGATATGACATCCAGAGAAATAAGCTTAAAGTTATTAGGTATTTTTATTATCTTAATAAATTCTCCAAAACTAAAGAAATATTTTATATAGTAGTTATTTTTACAATGTAATTTTAGACCGACAATTACTTAGATATTTTGATAATTTGTAAAACGCTGATGCAATGCTTCTTAAAGGAGTGTTGGGTTTATGTAATTTGGGAAGCCCATATATTTTGGGTGATACAGAATTGTGAATACTTAGTTTCTTGGCTTCTTGCTCTGTTATAAGAGTTTTTAGAAATAATTATTTTTATTAAGACATAATTTTTAGTTTGATATATCTTGGTTGGATCACAGCGTAATTGTTTGTAGGTTTGATTATCTGACAGAAGATTGTTCATTTTGTCATTATAATCATTAGTGTTCACACCAACTGTTTTAATTCTTTTATCTGGCTTAAGGATTATGGCGTCTGCTATATATTCGGTTGTAGGTAAGTTATTTTCACTAGTGAGAGGTAGAGAGAATTTATCACCAAATGATATTACTTTTGCAATATCATTGGGGATTTTTTATTGGAAATATTATCTAGCCTACAATTATCAAACAAAAAGTAAAAATTTAATAAAAACAATTATTTTTAAAAATCTTATAACGGAGCTAGAAGCAAAATAAAATAATTCTGTAGCACCCAAAATATATGGACTTCCCAAATTACATAAACCCAACACTCCTCTCAAACCTATTGTATCCTACATTCAATCACCTTTTTATAAACTATCAAAATATCCCAGTAATTGACTTTCTAAAATTACATGTAAAAATAACTATTATATAAAATATTTCTTTAGTTTTGGAGAATTTATTAAGACAATAAAAATACCTAGTAACTTTAAACTTATTTCTCTGGATGTCGTGTCTCTTTATACAGATATCCCTTATGAACTTTTAAATAATATAATCAAAAAAAAATGGAACCTATTAAAAGATCATACTACCTTGAGTGAGGATATGTTTATAGAATGCATCAATTTATGTTTAACTAACAGCAATTTTCAATTCAAAGATACTTTTTATCAACAATTAGACAATGGGTTTCTATATATCTTCAACTGTTGCACTATTAGTCATGGAGTACTTGGAAGAGGAAATCTTAAATACTTACATACCGGCTATTTTTTTCCCAAGGATACGTCGATGATTGTCTTGCAGCTGTACCTGAGGATCAGATAGATAATATTCAAAAAGCATTTAATAACTTTAACCACAAATTGCAATTTACACGGGAAGTTGAATATAATAACGAAATTAATTTCCTCGATTTGACATTAATCAGAAATATAAATAGCGAGAAACCTACAACTAAATGATATACAAAAAACACCTGGCCAGGTCGTTATTTTAATAATTATTCACATTATCCTACATCTCAAAAAAAAAACAGAGTAATAATAGGATTAACAGAGCAATATGTTTGACCTCACCAAAACATTGGTCAGAAACATTGAAAAAAGTGAGGAAAATACTCAGATAAAATCATTTTTTAGACGAACATATAAATAAAATAATTAAACAACGTACTTATAGATTTGACAATAAAAAATCATCCTCCACAGCTTTCCCGACAAGTAATAACTTTATAAAAATAAATCGCAATGCCTTACGTTTATCTATTATTTGAAAAAATCAAATATATTTTGGAGAAATATGATATTGCTGTATGTCGCAAAGCCCAAAACTGTCTCTCCTCACTCCTTATATCTTTAAAAAGTAAATCTCCTTCTAAAAAAAGATCAATTGTAATTTACTCCATACCATGTATGAATTGCCTAAAAAATACATAGAAATGACGACTCAATACTTACATACAAGACCAAATGGAGGCAAATATACAAAAAATGCATCTATAGCTCTGCACAAACATGAAACAAGTCTTAAGTATGAGTTTGATTGTGTACATACTAAAATTTTAACGCAAGATAAAAACTATCAGAAACTTCTAGTAAAGGAATGATTCATATAACAAACAAGACATAAGCAATTTAAGCCAAATTTACCACAATTTAATCCGCTAAAAATATTTTTATACAATTATCAAAACTTATAACTTATCCCTATGTAACCACCTAGAATTAACCCACATCCGTTACATATTATTACAGACTTCTCAGATATTAAAAAAAATTCCAGGCAATAGCAGTAAGTGATCGGACATGAAGTCTCAAGATACGTATATTTAAATTTATAAAGATGTTAAATTGTGATTTTAATTATTTAGACAAAGTGTATTTTATCGAAAGTGATGTAATTTTAATATTTTAAAATGATGTTCAACTGAAGTTTGTTTCTTGTTGTAGATTTGTAAACAATACTTAATTTAAAATTAAATAAAAAAAAGTTTAAGCCCACTGTTAGCAGAGATTTTTATGGACAATATAGAAAAAATAATATTTAATAACCATGGATGACATATTAGTGTGTTTCACAGGCACAGATCGACAACTTAATAAATCTTTAGTTTTTATTAACTCAATCCACAAAAATATTCAATTTACTATGGAAAAAGAAGAAAACAACTCAATAAATTTTCTTGATCTAGTCATTACTAAAGTTTTAAATAAACACTCTTTTTGAATTTTTCACAAACCCACACATACGGATACAACCATACATAGAACTTCATCTCACTCAGAATAACATAAATTAGCGGCTTACCATAGTTTTATTCATCGTTTTATTAGCATTCCCTTATCTGAAGAGAATTTTAGTAAAGAATTAAATTGGGTTAAACAAGTTGCAGTTAACAATGGTTACTTACCATCAATGGTCAACTTAATTTTAATAAAAAAATTAAAAAAGTCAGCCAGACAAGAAGTTTATCCTATAGCACAAGAAAACAGAAAACGCAACTTTACCGCTTTAACATATTTTGGTAAATCATAAATTAAAATTAAAAAGTGTTTAAATAAAAAAGATATCGGGATAGCCTTCAAAACAAATAATTCAATAGGAAAACGCTTAAAAAATTATAAAACAAAAACAAATAAAAATAACAAGTCTATAAACTTAAATGCGGAAGTTGCCCAAAAGTATATAAAGGCCAAACAGGCAGATCGTTTAAAAAAAAGATTCAGGAACACAAAAATATTTTTTTACACAATAAAAACAGTTCTTCATACGCCAATCATTTAATAGAACAAAATCATCAATTAGAGGATAATTTTGAAATTCTCCATGTAGAAAGGAAAGGTTATAAACTTAATTTCTTAGAAGCCATAGAAATAAATCGATTAAAGAACACAGGTAATCTATTAAATGACCAAACAGATATCAACACCTCACCCCTGCTAAATATCTTTTAACAAAAACCAGTGTGGATTTCCCAATAATTTTAATAATAGGTAATAAAATGTAAATTAAGGTATTGCACTTATTTATTATTGTAAATCTAGGTATCAGTTTTTCAAGTAACCAAATATTTTGTCATTTAAAATAGAAATTCTGATGAAGCTACAGTGTTAGCGAAACGCGTCAAGTTGTTTAATTAAATATAGTGGAAATTTGACAAATATTCTTCTTTTATTCATCGTTGAAAAAAAAGTTTGTTTCTTAAAAAAAGGAAATAAAAACCTATACCCAAGAAATTAGAGAATTAATATATATATATATATATATATATATATATATATATATATATATATATATATATATATATATATAATAAAATACAATGTGACTTGGTAGTGCGAAAACTGTCTTAACTTTTAATAAAGCTCTCATCGTCTTCTTCTGTTTTTACTTTTTACCTTAAACTAAAATTATATGTCTCCTTTATAGTCTCAGTGATAAAGAAAGAAATCTGTCCAATTAAGAAAACGTTTTCGCTTGAGTAAAGCACAGACATTTTGCCGACGGACGACTTTTTAAGCTCTTTTAAATCTCATCTTCAAGTGGGCGTTCTCATATCGAATTATACGGTTTTGCTCTGTAATACCTCGCAGTATGAAACATGTTAAGTACTTTGTTTAAGTGAAACCTATTCTAAGTGAGAAAAATATTATAGCGGTGTTATTTTTGTTTTAAAAAACTATAACCGCCAAACTTTTTACTTTACATCTTTTTTCACTTAATTTCTAGTTTCTTGGAGAAATAATAAATATCATAATCGATGTCAAGATTAAGATTTGTTATTCTAAGCAAAAATTGTCAATTGCGATTTTTCCGTCTGACTCATTGTTTTTTAGTTAAAAATAAATAAATATTTTAAAAATTGTATTTTCCCTACTATTTAACATGAATAACTTCTGATTACAATAAATATTTTAAATTTTGCGCCCAGCAATTGATAGGTCGTCAAGATTCAACCTGGGATTAATCGTGATGCAAAAGTGTATTGTTTTTATTGCTTTTTAATGCCACAACAACTAGCGTTTCATTACTCATTACGTACGCTACACTGTATATGAAGGAAAGTGGAAGTCTACGTAGGCGCTCACCTAGTGTATATATTCCATTAAAGCTTTTGCTGATCGTTGCATTAATAATTTAAACACATTTTAACATATATATATATATATATATATATATATATATATATATATATATATATATATATATATATATATATATATATATATATTATTTATTTTTATTTTTATCCCATATTGTATTGGATGCAATTGGTGCAATAAAATCCAAGATGACGCTGACAATATGGCGGTCAAAAAATTAATTTTTTCCGATTTTCTCCAAAATTTGAATGAGGAAATTTTAGGGATCGCACATAATGAATCTGAAATTATTTTTAAAAAATTTAATATGACGGATTCAATATGGCGGACAAAATATAAATTTTGTCCGATTTTCTCCAAAATTGGTAAAGGCGAGTTTTCGGGGTCGCACATAACGATCTGAAATTATTTTTAAAAAGTTCAATATAGAGGACCCAATATGGTGGACAAAAAAAATTATTTTGTTCGATTTTTTCTAAAATTGACACGGGAGAATTTTAGGAACGCAAATTACGAAAGTGAAATGATTTTAAAAAAAATAAATATAGGGGATCCAAGATTGCGGATTAAAGATTTTACATCTCTCGATTTTATCTAAAATCAGTATTGGTGATTTTCGTTAATATTAATTACGAATTTAAAAAATTTTTTGAAAAACTCAATCTGGCGGATCCTAAAAATTTTACATATTTCGATTTTCTTCAAAACTGATATAGGGGGTTCTTAAGGATGTAAATTATGAATCTAAAATTATTTTTTCAGGATTCAACTAAAAGTTTTACATTTTTCGGGGACTGTATCGTTTTTGAAGAATATAAAATTATTTTAAGAAAATTTAATATATCAAATCCAGTATGACGGTGTAGAAGTTTTAAATTTCCGAATTTTATCCAAAATTGCTACTAAGGTGCTTTAAATGGTAGATTTAGATTAGATTAAAACGTTATTTTTTTTTAATTCAGTATGACAGATCTAATATAGTGGGTTAAAAATTTTACCTTATTCGCATTTTTTCTGATTTGGTATTAAGAGGTTTTCTGGGTCGTATATTTCGAATATGAAGTTAATTTTTCTCAACTATTAGATTGATAAGATACATTATGAGGGACTGAAAATTTTACACTTTTCGATTTTGTCTAAAATTAATATTGTGAAGCGTATACAAACTCAATATGCATTATAAAATGAACCGAGTTAAGAAATTTACGTCTCAAGTTCTTTAAAAATCGATATTGAAAGGGCCTACGAGTATATTATGAATCCAAAATTAATTTGAAATTTAAGATAGTGGATTTACTATGACAGGCTCAATATTTGTTTGACACAATTTCACTGGTATTTGGAGAGCTCTAAGAATCAAAGAATTTCTAGAGGTTCATGTTAGGGTGATTTACAACTTTGGATAAAATGGGTACTTTTTGCCACCTTGGAGTTATTGCGAGGTACACTAATCTCGATTAGTACTTAGTTCAAATAATTCATGGATGTCATAATGAATTCAAAACTAAAAATCGGGAAAAAAAATTTTTATAAAAAAATTGAACCGACTTCTAAAAGTGTGCTAAAAAGTGAAAAATAACTATAAATTTTTTTATGAAATTGACGTTTTTAAAGACGGCGCCAAATTATTTCTAAATGAAATAATAACTATTAATATATATAAATTATGGTAAGAAAGCAATTACAAACACAGTTTTTTTAATCTGTTTATGCGAATCAAATTTTGTCAGGTTTTAGTTTGACATCAAAAATTTCAATTTCATATAAAAATTTATAGTCGTTTTTCACTTTTTAACGCACTTTTAGAAGTCAGTTTAAATTTTTTTATAAAAATTTTATTTGCTGTGTGAAGATGTGATTTGTAAAGAATAAAAATACTACCAAAATAAGTTCTGGATTGACTTGACTAATGAGTCACTAGTAATAAAGAAAAACAGGAAAAAATTCGGAAAATTCAACGTTTTTTTTATTTCTATCTGTCATTTTTCAGGTTATAACGCTAGTCCTTTGCGAAATATTTGTAATATATATGTACTGTTGGTCCATTAGTTTTTACACAATTGCCATTTGAAATTTTTTGTGTACTATTTTTCAACGCTTCTAGATACGCCTTAAATGACCCGATTTTAATTTTGCAAATAGATTTTGAAAGTAGAAGTGTCATTCTACAAATCTAGATTCTTATTTAGCTAGCACACATAACCGAAAACGGCCAAGCTCGTAAAAGGACCAATACGCCAATCCATTAAAAAATGCTTCATCGGTCGCGCTGCTCCCATTACTCGACATTTCTCACATATTTTTGATACTTCTATTTTTATAAACTTTTTACAAAATTAAGATTGGAAGATATCTAGGCTTACTGAAAGATCTGACGGTAATATGAATTTTTGAAGAAACGCTGAATTTTCCGGCATTTTCTGCCTTTCTCCGTTTCTAATGATCCGATTGAGTCGATATAGATCTCATTTTCTTATTATTTTTATTATCTACAATTCGGGATTGCTTCGTTAGTTTTGATTCTAAAAGAAAAAAACGTAATTTTTTGGTTTTAGTTGTTTATAACAAATTAATAGATGATAGAAAAGAGTGGATTGTTTTTAGTGTGATGGCAATATTGGGATTCTAATAGTACCTTAGTTACAGAATCATTTATTTATTTCTCTATTGATTGGCTTTTACTTGAATTAACTGTAGTTGACAAAATATTTAATGAGTGCAATGGGAAAACTTTAATTCCAACTACCGTATGCTGATATCTTAATTGCTCGGCTAAAATCGTTAATTTTATATGATTTTTGATAATGTTTTAAATTTAAATTCCAATTTATTTATTTTTCTTCTTCATTAGCAGGTATGTATGTGATTAAAAGAAGCTTATTTTCACCATTAGGCGCTTAAAAAGATACATTATAAAGTAGGTAAATTAATATGGTATTTAAATCCATGCTTATTTGAATTTAATGTTGAGCGATATCAGCTTTGCGTTCAGAGTTAATTTTAATATATATATATATATATATATATATATATATATATATATATATATATACATATATATATATATATATATATATATATATATATATATATATATATATATATATATATATATATGAAATAAAATGCGAAACAGTGAATGCAAACTTCGCTCCATTATATCCTTTCTGTGTTAGAGGTTGCACAGTTAGAATAAATTGTAATAAAACACAATTCATCCTATTCCACCACCATCGAGATGGTGGCCCACCTGTACCACCACACCGAGAAGAAAGTCAAAGCTTACCCTCCCCGCCACAGTGATACGGCAGAGATACATGTTTCGTCTCTCACTAGACTCATCAGGGTACCGACATGCACCTGGCTGTGCAAAGGACAGATCGAAAGGAAGCATGCAACACTGAACGCGGCTTCGCCGACCTCTCGTCGGATGGCTTATATATTTTTTTGTACGGCTTTTACGGATTCCTCCGTATGAGATGCATCAGCAGTGGTTATATCCACATGATGAGTCTAGTGAGAGACGAAACATGTATCTCTGCCGTATCACTGTGGCGGGGAGGGTAAGCTTTGACTTTCTTCTCGGTGTGCTGGTACAGGTGGGCCACCATCTCGAGGTGGTGGAATAGGATGAATTGTGTTTTATTACAACTGTGCAACCTCTAACACAGAAAGGATATAATGGAGCGAAGTTTGCATTCACTGTTTCGCATTTTATTTCACTTACATACGGAGTTGCATATAGTTGTACGTTTGCCGAATGTGATTTCAGTACTACAACAGCATAATGTGGATATAACCACTGCTAATGCTTCTCATACGGAGAAATCCGTAAAAGCCGTATAAACATATATATATATATATATATATATATATATATATATATATATATATATATATATATATATATATATATATATATAAATCATTCGTATCAGTTGTGAAATTCATGGTATTGGATTATATGGATCATTTCTTTTGTGGACTTTTCTTTTAATTACTTTCTTTGTCTATTATTTCGACATTATTAATATCAGGGTTATGTAGATTTTCAATTACGTGTTTTGCTAGTGCTGTTATTGCTTGTGTTATGCCGTTGAATATTATGTTTATTATCTATTGTTAGATAGTTTTTCGGTAATCAGAGTATCATATGATTTAAAAAAATTTTTTGACTAGATATATAATTTCACATAATATTTTGACTGTCGAAATTCCATTGAACAATGCAAAAGGCATTTAGACTAAATTAAAACCAGACATTTCCGAGGAGAGTAAATAATCGTAATTTATGTAGTTAATTGCCTAGATTGTCATTGAATATATTGGTCAAACAAAACAATATTTAAAAAATCATAAATAAAGAATCTAACGGCGTAACACAAAAAAAAAATACAGCACCGCATAGCATGCAACTGAAAATCCACATAAATCCAGTTGTAGCAATGTTGAAATAATAAGCAAAAAAAGTAATTACAAGAAAAGATTTATAAAAGAAAGGATCCATATAAAAAAAACACCCAATATCATGAATTTCAAAACTGACACGAATAATTTCGGAAAAATTTATGACCATCTTATTAAAGCACAAAAGTACCTATGTTTACAAACACTTCTTTGAGAAAAAACTCTGGTTAGGCTTTAATTTTAGTTCGCTTAGAGCAATAAAACAGGCAGGAGCTTATATAAATTCTACACCGAAGAAAATTGTAAGAAATATTACTTTAAATAGATAGATTTAGTTAAATAAATGATTCACAGTAAACATTCCTTTTGGTAACAAAATTATAATTTAACTTATAAAATTTTTTATAAAAAGTACCATATTTTTGTTTTTTTCTGTGTTAAAAAAAGATTTTTGAAAATGGTTTAAATACAATAAATCGAAAAATTATTGAAAAGATAAAAATATTTTAAAATCACTTAAATTCCATTAAAAGAAATATTAATTTTTTAACTTTAATAGAATAATATAACTTTTATTTTTTATGGATAATACTGATAAAGATACTCGTTTTTTTTTCAGTAATTTTACAGTTAGTTCAAAAAAGCTAAAGTGGGAGTTTGTAACACATTAGGTATAAAAAGAAGGGAAAGTAAAAAGTCTGACGAAGCTACATTGTTTTATGAAACGTATCACAATTATGACGTTTAAATTACATTACTGTAGAAACTTCGACAAATAATGTAATTTTGTTTATCACTACTAGTTAAATAATAATATATTGGATTTTTATAACGAATTCTCTTTCATATTCTTTTATTTCGAACATGCTTGTATTTTTACGCAAGTGAGAAATATTTCATACTTCATTTTAAATTTTTCTTGTTGTTAGAATTAAAACTAAACCTTCTAGGTACATAGTTTCTTTGTCGGTACGACCTGTTTAAATCATTGGTATACCAAATTACAAAGATATTTTCACCTGCAGACCTCCGACACAGAGTCTTTCTTAAACTGTTAAGAAACACGTCGTAAACCCAATTTTTGCCTTGTTATAAATTTCAAAATAACAAAAATTGTTTTCTTGGAGCAAATATAAAATAATTTTGCTAAAAACATGACAAAATGTGACCTTTTAATGATTTGATTACATTGCAAGTGCATCGCAAATCTACCCTCGATTGTAGCAAATTTTTCAAAAATTTTATTTTACAGGTCACTGAGTAGGGCAACTTACGACTGTTGTCGCCAAAATTGAAACCCCATTTTTATTATCTATTGGTTTTCTAATTCATAATATGCTACGCGAGAAAGAACGAGAGAATTAATAATTAAATATTAAAATATAGTAAATATTGATTCAATACGGTTTTTTTTTGTGTTGATCGCTCCTTCTTTTAGGGCAGTGCCCTGGCCAGCATGCCGGAGATTAGGGAGGGTTATATTCAAAGCACCACCTGTTTTTTGTCCCGTCGGTAAGAAGAAGCGATGATGTTAGCGGAAACAGGAGACATCCAAATTCAAAAATAAAACACCGATTCCAAAAACAATTAAAATCTATATTTAAACAATAAGTAAAAAAAATGATCCTGGTTTACAAACTATGTGTATTTTAACTTAATCTAAAAGAAATATGTGACTATTGGCTACATGGACTACAAAAAAATCAAGAAATAATGAAGAATAACACTATTGTAAGTATGACGTCACCCGCGCCAAACACAAATTCAGTTAGCTCTAGATCCAGCTTTACTCTAGACTGTCAGCGGATCTTGAATATCAGGGGCGTTTAATAGCCTTACTTTTTTTAAGTTCAAATGTTTAAATTTATTTAGAAAAAATAAGCTACCTAGTGGGCCGTTTAAAACTAAAACTATGTTTATTTAAACCTAATAAAAAGTGTTGGATTATTAATATGTGAAACGATGTTTTAAATTACCTTGTGTATACGTATACCTTTGGTTTACAAGATATTTTAAATGAATTTAAGTATAAAGTGTCCTGTAATTGCTCACAGAAAGTCTTATTAGTTCCCAATCATAGCAGAATAATGGAAGTACACTTTAAAATCGGTAATATCACTGTTTACTATTGTGGTCTAATACCTGAAAGGCACTTTTGTCACTGAGTCCAAACACTTTCAGCAAGCTGATAAGTCGATGGCCTCTATGGGAGCAATGGTGTGTTATATGCCGGCTCTGGCATGCAAATTCAATCTCAGACATGAAGGCAAAGTCCAGATATAATAAAAACTGTTTGTGGCATGTACCTGTTTGTCTTTAACGGTGCACCAAGTATTAAAAGTCACAAAGATGGTGTGTTGACTTCGTAGGTGTAATCACTTTCACTACGGTGTACTGCATAAAAAAGAAACGAATATAATAATAACTTTATTTATCCTCGATATCTGTCAAATGATACCTTAACATATAAAACTATGCTTTTAGCTGCAAATAGGAATAAAAGTAGTATTGTACTCTTAGGAAATCAGCAAAAAATCTGCTTTCTGGGTTTTTGCTGGTTTTCACAACCAAAGCTTGGTCCAAACTCTCTCTACTAACACTTCTATAAATCTTCAAAGGGCCAAAAACAAAAGAAAAAAAAAAGATTAACTATACCCTTGATCAAAATAATAAAAGTGTTTAATACAATTCTAGACACATTTGAATTTTTTACAGTACCGGTTTTTTATGTTTTTCTCGCCAAAAATAGCTACGATTTTCGGTTTTTTGAGTTTATCTCGAAAAGTAAAAGTTGTATCGAAAAATGTTTCAAACAAAAGTTGTAGAGAATTAAAAACCTATCGATTCATATAATATAAGTTATAGGTGGCGCCACCATTATCAAGATATATTTCTTTTTCGACAAAATTTATGGTTTTGTTTTTTTTTTTAAAAAAAAGACATTTATTAACAAACTACCGATTTAAAATTTAACATAAATATAGATATTATTATTCTAACAAAGTATATCAAACCCGGAGTCTGTGAGTTTTTTTATTTTCCGAGAAATTCGATGTCAAAGCTGAAAATTCAACCTCAATTTTCAGCTTTCCCAATTAGGATACTATGCTCAATTTTAATGGAAATTGTTTATATTGTTCTATATTTTGAAGATCTATTAATTTTTTTTTTCATTCGTTGGCCGAGAAATTTTGCAAAAACTAATTTTTGCACCAAAAAAACTGCGATAACTTTTCACCGGATGGAGATAAAATTTTTTTAATGTATACATTGGATTTAGATGTATTATTTACGATCTCAGAAAATTTTTTTAATTTCGGATGAAAAAAACTTTTTTTTTTCAAAAATTCATAATGGCGTGGCAAATGAATATTAAGGGCTCAAATTTGCAGAAGATGCTTTCTATTGCTTGTGCTTTATTTGTGAATTTTTTGTATCCAGGAAATACAATTCCAAACGATCTGTGAACCTTCGAAAATTGGGCCGAATCTAATCGAAAATAGCTGCTGCAGGCCACTGTGGGCGGGTTGCCATAGTTCAGGCGCATTATTCATTGGCGTTTTAAGGAAACTAATGCATCACAAGTAATATTTATAATATTGATGTTGTTTTATTAATTTATATGGTAGTAACAATTTGTTTAGTCATATTAATTATTAATTTGTTTATTTACAAAAAAAAATTATAGATAAAATCATACAAATATTCAATTATATATTACATATTCTACTGTTTTTTCCTTTATATTATAATTATCCAACAGTTTATTAACAAAATTTTTACAAAAAATTATAGAAAAAGTCATACAAATATTCAATTATATATTATTAACAAAATTTTTACGAAAATTTCTATCAGCAAATCATATAAAAATATAATAATAATATATAATACGTCATATAAACATTTAATAATACATTAAAATTACGTGCGAAAATCATACAAGTATAATATATCAATTATACATTCATCTGTTTTTTTTCTATTACTTCTATGCAATCCAGCGTCCATTTCATCATCGCAATTATTACTCTCACTTACATCGCACATACTATTTTCATCATTATTCTCAGTTTCATTGTACATACCATTCTCATCATTATTAACATTTTCATAGACAAAATCATTCTCACCCATTTTATTAATTTCCTCATCGTTTTTTAAATCGCAGGAAATAAAATTTTCAAAGCAATTTCCATCAAAGTGCTCACACAAATCTGTACATTTCAGAAATTTCTGAAATTTTCGTAAAAATTTTGTTAATACACTATTAGGTAATAATAATATAAAGGGAAAAAACAGTATAATATGTAATATTTAATTGGATATTTGTATGATTTTTTCTTATGATTTTTTGTAAAAATCATAAGAAAAAATCATACAAATATCCAATTAAATATTACATATTATACTGTTTTTTCCCTTTATATTATTATTACCTAATAGTGTATTAACAAAATTTTTACGAAAATTTCAGAAATTTCTGAAATGTACAGATTTGTGTGAGCACTTTGATGGAAATTGCTTTGAAAATTTTATTTCCTGCGATTTAAAAAACGATGAGGAAATTAATAATATGGGTGAGAATGATTTTGTCTATGAAAATGTTAATAATGATGAGAATGGTATGTACAATGAAACTGAGAATAATGATGAAAATAGTATGTGCGATGTAAGTGAGAGTAATAATTGCGATGATGAAATGGACGCTGGATTGCATAGAAGTAATAGAAAAAAAACAGATGAATGTATAATTGATATATTATACTTGTATGATTTTCGCACGTAATTTTAATGTATTATTAAATGTTTATATGACGTATTATATATTATTATTATATTTTTATATGATTTGCTGATAGAAATTTTCGTAAAAATTTTATTAATAATATATAATTGAATATTTGTATGACTTTTTCTATAATTTTTTGTAAAAATTTTGTTAATAAACTGTTGGATAATTATAATATAAAGGAAAAAACAGTAGAATATGTAATATATAATTGAATATTTGTATGATTTTATCTATAATTTTTTTTTGTAAATAAACAAATTAATAATTAATATGACTAAACAAATTGTTACTACCATATAAATTAATAAAACAACATCAATATTATAAATATTACTTGTGATGCATTAGTTTCCTTAAAACGCCAATGAATAATGCGCCTGAACTATGGCAACCCGCCCACAGTGGCCTGCAGCAGCTATTTTCGATTAGATTCGGCCCAATTTTCGAAGGTTCACAGATCGTTTGGAATTGTATTTCCTGGATACAAAAAATTCACAAATAAAGCACAAGCAATAGAAAGCATCTTCTGCAAATTTGAGCCCTTAATATTCATTTGCCACGCCATTATGAATTTTTGAAAAAAAAAAAGTTTTTTTCATCCGAAATTAAAAAAATTTTCTGAGATCGTAAATAATACATCTAAATCCAATGTATACATTAAAAAATTTTATCTCCATCCGGTGAAAAGTTATCGCAGTTTTTTTGGTGCAAAAATTAGTTTTTGCAAAATTTCTCGGCCAACGAATGAAAAAAAAAAATTAATAGATCTTCAAAATATAGAACAATACAAACAATTTCCATTAAAATTGAGCATAGTATCCTAATTGGGAAAGCGGAAAATTGAGGTTGAATTTTCAGCTTTGACATCGAATTTCTCGGAAAATAAAATAACTCACATACTCCGGGTTTGATATACTTTTTTAGAATAATAATATCTATATTTATGTTAAATTTTAAATCGGTAGTTTGTTAATAAATGTCTTTTTTTAAAAAATATACCTCGATAACTAGTGGCGCCACCTATAACTTATATATTATATATATTATATGAATCGATAGATTTTTTAATTCTCTACAACTTTCGTTGGAAACATTTTTCGATACAACTTTTACTTTTCGAGATAAACTGAAAAAACCGAAAATCGTGGCCATTTTTGGTCCGCCATTTTTTTTGCTCAGGTCTTTCAGAGTTACCATCGAGATATGTTTTATAGGATGCCGAAATGAACACATTCCAGCATAAAAACCAATGTTACATTTTTGTTAACAAAACAGCTGTTTTTTGATCTATTTTCCATGGAATAAATTGAGAGTAGAGAATTTAAATTGATAAAGGTAACAATAAGTCAAGTAGGTTTTGAACATTTAAAATACAATTAAAATCATATCATAAGAAAAACAAAACTGGCCATCTAGAAAATCTAATTTCCAAGGCAACTAGATCGGGTCTAAGTCTTAAACTTTCTTAGTGAATCTGGCTATTAGCTTTTAATTTAATATTTATTCAAAAGATGATTTGATAAAAATAACGGATTAATTTATGATGAGTAATAGCTTTATTGTAGGTATTATTGGTATAAATATTTATAGTTTTTATTATAAAATACATACCTGTAACAAATAATCAATTTTCTAATACATTTGAAGGTGTTTGTTTTTTTCATACAATATTTTAATATTAGATGCAACTTCTGTAACGTGATTGAAACAAAATAATTTCCCATTGGTCTCCTAAAATGAATAAAAAAAATCGAAATTTGTAAGAGTAACCTGCAATTTTTAAAGCAATATAATTCGAAATATTCCCCCGTAAAAGGAAAAGGATTTTTGGTTGGATATTTTGCTTACAAATTGTTTTATTATACACTTGTATGCTAATAGTCTCATCTTTTAAGTCAGTTAAATGAGCAGATTTCCGAGTGGCTTAATTAGAAGCCGCTTTGAAAATGTTCTTTTTAAAGCGGTGTTCTGTACTGAAAATTAAACCCAAACGTGCTATTTTCATTAAGCACAAATGGATTTTGTTAATAGGTTGTCTGTATTTAGCAAAAAGTTTTATGGATTAATTGCCTTTTCATGCTTCAATTTCTTATCGTTGTGAAATTGGCCTGCCCAAAATATTTGGTTTCCATCATCGGAAAGTAAACTAGAAATAAGTGTAAAATTCACAGAGCTCTATTTTCAGATTTGTGTGATAAATCCAAAATCTCGTGTGTGTATTGGATGGACTGGATTCACCCAGATAATTTTGAGTGAAATACTCATTCTCTAGAAAATTTATTACATTATTTTACGTATTAATTGAGTTCGGTAAAAAATGAAAGTAAACCAGCCTCGTCTTCAGTCCTCAAGTATTAACCGTCTATGTCAACATACAGGGTGTCCAAAAAATATACATACAACGTGTAACAACAAACTTTTGATGTCAGTATAGGTCTATTTAAGCCAACCCAGTTATATCCGATACTGGTCCGTTTAGGTGGTGGAGGACGTCAGAGTTTTAAGAAAATATCAATTTTTACCAATTTCTCAAATTCAACTCACGTTCTAAGCGGCAGGTACTGACACTTGGTTCTTCCTCAACTCTCTCCAAAATGTCCTTTCCTTTTTCGACTCTTCGAGTTGTTCGAATACGACTTCTACCTTCAAAGCTGCCCGTTTCTCGGAGATGACGCTCAATATTGGCAAATGTTGAATAGTTTGGTATTCGTTGGTTAGGAAATCTCTCCATGTAAACCTAAAATTTCGATGCTCATTTTCTTCACAAAACCTATACACCATGTAAACCTTCTCGGAGTGCGTGTAATTGTCCATGTTTAATAGTAAAATGGGCTCAGAAGAATGTTGATCTTACTTTAGTTGACTTATTAGACAGTGATGGCAATTTGTCAATAGTCAAATTATTAAATGTTATAGCAAGAAAGTCACTCGAAAAATTGTTCTTACAGGTATTTTTTAACCGACTTCTAAAAGAAGGAGGTTCTCAATTCGTCGACTATGTATGATTTTTTTTTATGTATGTACACCGATTACTCCGAAACGGCAGCACCGATTTGAATGAAATTTTTTAGGTTAAGTTCAGGAAGTTGCTGCGGTAGTCCCACATTTTTTTGGACGAAATTGGTGCAGTAATATCCGAGATGGCGCTGACAATATAGCGGCCAATAAAATTAATTTTGTTTGATTTTTTCCAAAATTAGTATGGGGGAATTTTTGGAGTCGTACACAACGAATCGGAAATTATTTTTAAAAGATTCAATATGGCGGATCCAAAATCTGGCGGACAAAAAAATCAATTTTGTCCGATTTTCTCCAAAATTGGTACGAGAGAGTTTTTAGGGTCGTACATAACTAATCTAAAATTATTTTAAAAAAATTCAATATGGCGAATCCAAGACGGCGGATTAAAGATTCTTAATATCTCGATTTTTGTCTAAAATCAGTATTGGGGTACTTTTGTTAGTGTTAATTATGAATCTAAAATATTTTCTGAAAAACTCAATTTGGTAGATTCAATATGGTGTCCTAAAACTTTTACATTTTTCGATTTTCTCCCAAACTGATACAGGGGGTTCCTGAGGGTGTAAATTATGAATCTAAAAGTATTTTTTAGGATTAAATATAGTAAATCCAAGATATCGGACTAAAAATTTTACATTTTTGATTTTGTTCAAAGATGGGACTGAATCGTTTTTTAGGATGTTTAATTTCCGGATTTTATCCAAAATTGGTACTAAGGGGCTTTGAAGGGTTTAGATTTAGATTAAATTAAGACTTATAATTTTTTTGAAATTCAATATAGCGGATGGTGGGTTGAAAATTTTACCTTGTTCGCATTTTTTCTCATTTGGTATTAGAGGGTTTTTCGGGGTTGTGTATTACGAATATGAAGTTAATTTTTTACAACTATTAGGTTGGTAACATACAATATGAGGGACAGAAAATTTTTACATATTCCGATTTTGTCTAAAATTGATATTGTGGGGTTCTTGAGGCGTATACATACTCAATATGCAGTATAAAATATATCGAGGTAAGAAATTTACATCTCAGCTTCTTTAAATATTGAAAATTGATATTGTGGGTTTTTGAGGCGTATACAAACTCAATATGCAATATAAAATATATCGAACTAAGAAATTTACGTCTCAGATTCTTTAAACATCGATATTGGAAGGTTTTGGGGCCTATATTACCAATCTAAAATTAATTTGAAATTTAAGATAGTGGATTTACTATGACAGACTAAATATTTATTTGACACAATTTTACTAGTATTTGGAAAACTCTAGGAACCGAAGAACTGTTGGTGGTTCATTTTAGGGTGATTTACAACTTTGGATAAAATGCGTACATTTTTGCCACCTTGGAGTCATTTCCAGGCACATTAATTTCGATTAGTACTTAGTTCAAATAATTTATGAATATCATAATGAATTCTAAGACTAAAAATAGAAAAATAAAATTTTTATAAAAAAATTGAACCGACTTCTAAAAGTGCGCCAAAAAGTGAAAAATAACTATACATTTTTGAAGTCGGTGCCAAATGATTTGTAAATGAAATAAATACCTACTAATATATACAAATTATGGTAAGAAAGCAATTACAGATAAAGTATTTTTAATCTGTTTATGCAAATCACATTTTGTCAGGTATTCGTTTGGCGTCGACTTAAAAAAGTTCAATTTCATATAAAAATTTATAGTTATTTTTCACTTTTTGCCTCACTTTTTATAAAAATTTTATTATTATTACAGTTAACTGGTACATAAAAAATATTTTTTTTCAGCCAACGAAAATTTTTCAAGAGGTAAAAAAGGTTCCAAGTAGATGCGATTATCCGATTATTATAGAAGTATCTGTTGTCATAGTGTTGATGACATAAAAAATCAGAAGCCATGTTTACAAGCGACTCACTTTTATAACACTTTAACTACTTTATAGCCGGCCGTTGAACCACTAGAAAACATCATATTATAGTGTTAGATCACACACCAAAAATCACTAAATTTAGTTTCCACGTTTTGAAGAAATTTGAGTCTTCTACCGTCTAAATGAAGCACTATCGGATATAACTAAGTTGGCTTAACTTGACCTATTTTGATATTAACAGTCTGTCATCAAACGTTCTACACGTATTTTCTGGACATCCTGTATATTAGGGTCAGCATTGAATGATATGCTTTTAAAAGGATATTACTTAAGAATGTATCAACATGAACATGTACTGAACAGAACAGTACTTGAAATTTTAGGTGAATATTATACGAGAAGCAAGAGTCAAGAGCCGCCGGGGCTTACAAATGAAGTAAGAAAGTTCATCGAACGTTGAAGTGAATGCAAAGAAATTAATCGACATGTAGGATAATTAATTAAAAAAGAAAAAATGAAAATTTGCGAAAGGTTAAAAAGGAGTGGAAAGGGTGCTAGATGGAGCGTGAAACCCATAAATAACAAGGCAATTGAAAAAGACGATAAAAAAAATTTAGACGCAAAAAAAAATACTACAAAAAGTTATTATGGTTATCTTAGAAAACAACCAGATTAATTTATTCACCACTACATGGACAAAAATGAACACGGGAAAAACCGTGTGACAATTTTCAAAAAAGACCTTAATCATAACATTGACGAAATGAAAAACAGGAGAGTACAAGATTCTTGAAATATGCCTCAGTAGAAATTCATATAATACCTGTCATTATATGAAAATAGTACTCATATATGATATTTTAAACTTGAGAAAATATTTAGCCTTATACATCCCACGAAAGAGTAAGATATAGCGATCTAGTAACATTTTTTTCAACAATATATATATATATATATATATATATATATATATATATATATATATATATATATACTTGAAGAACAAATGCCAAGGTATGGATTTGTCTATCAATAATGACTACTTATTGACACTGCATTTTGCGGATGATTTGGTAGTTAAAGCTCAATAAGGTTTTGATTTGAAATTTATTATTATATGAATATTTTACGAGATAGGTATTCCAAATTAGTTAAAAAAAAATAAAATATATAGTGGTAAATACTAAAGCAGATTTTGATGTTCTTATAAATAACGATGATAGCATAAGTTAGGTAGACCCTTTCAGATAGTTAGTGGCTACTATCATAGAGGAAATAAAGAACAAGATTAGAATATAAAGTGCTAACTAAACTTTTATCATGAGAACAGAGAGGACAGCTCTCTTTCGAAGAAGGTGGAAGAAAGAGAGGAAAATAAAGAGATCGTGAAAAAACGAAGAGAGATACTTTGGCAATCTATAATATCCAGGAAGATAAGGTGTTTAATATATACTTGTAGAGAATTGTCAAAGGAAGACACTTGATGACCATTTAAATTTTTTATTTTCTGATTAAATCAGCTTTAAAGTTATATCACACAAGTTTCTGTTTCTTCTGTTGTTTAAAAAACTAAACAAGAGCTAAAATTTGCTTTGGAGTCAGATAACTTTATCTTGGATTTGTTACTAAATATTTGTCACAATTTTCAAATAAATTTTAAAGTTGAAAAATCATTTATGTGTGAAATTTTTAATCTCCTCTTGATATTCTTTTTGGGTTTTTTGTGTCTACTGCTAAATTCAAATATGAGTTTGGTTTTTACCTATCGCCCATAAGTTTCGAGAGAGAGAGAGAGAGAGAGAATTTTGTTTTAGGCGCGTCGGTATCTATGGGCATTTGGCGCATAGGTTTTTAGAGAAGGAAAAATGAATATAAAATATGAAAAGTCCAAACCATAAGCAATCTGGTGAATTTTCAGAAATTTAGTAAAAAAATAAAATTACTTTTTTTACAAAACATACTTAATTTTATATTGAGAAAAGTATAATACAATAAAATAAATTATTTTGTTTTCTTTTTTCGCTTGTATTCGTCGCGATGAGTATCACATTTAAAGGTCCAACAGTAGTTCGCTAACATGTTTGGTGTCTATTTTCCACTATACCACTTCTCCATTTCAACAATTTCTGGTGAAATATTTCGCAGACATCCCCCATGCAGTGCACAATTTACCGAAACTGAGAGAAAACCTAGATTTGGTAAGGTTGCACCCACTATGCTATAACAACTTACATATCGCGTAGGCACATTCTTATACCTGCTTTGCAATCAATCAAAATATTTTGTTGATATTCTCTAGATTTTGTACGTGATGCGACAATTTACAGGTTAACGTAAGGGTTACATAGGTAGAAATTATCGAAATAACGCATTAAATTGGCGGAGAGGATTTTCATGCAGAACACTGTTATTATACTTCTACACTTGCTAAAAATATAAACTTTGATCTTAAAAAAATGTATAAACTAAAACAATTATATCACTTTATGAAAATTGCAAAAATTTCAAAATAGTTGATTCCCTCTGAATTTGGCAAATTATTGCAAAATTAAATTGCTTATAATAAAATATACATTTAAATACAATTTAGTATAAATTTGAACGACAGTTTCATTGGAATAGTATCAGTAATATTGTTTTAGAATAATATTTGTGTATCTTTTGTTTAAAAGAGCAAAATACATATACTGTTACAGATATGTTTGTTTTTAGAATTACAATTTACATTTATTTCAATATTAAGCCGTTAATAAATATACAGGATGTAAATTCATTTCGGTGAGGCAATTCTTGCTTAATTATCGTAGATAAGAGACAGCCACAAACCTCAAAATATTTTCCTAAATCGAGATTAATTATATTCAGGAAATATTCATATATAACAGTAGCGGGGAGTACTGTTTGAAAATTTATTTGGTTTTTCTTCTATAAATGTTGCGATTCTTGGAAAAAAATTGGTATTTCATTTTAAGGAAACATAAAACCACGTAGCAGTAAAAAATGTACGAATAGTTATATGTATTAGGTATATTTAGTATATAAATGAAAAATGTTTTTAATTCGATTGATAATTTAAATCAAAAATGACAAGCTGGAATTATGTAAATTGTTTTTCATTTCTTTACAACGCTGTAAATAAATGGCGTTTCATCTGTTATAAGGTAGGGTCCGCTGTGTATGAAGCGAGGTAGAAGTCTACTTACAGCCGCTAACCTAGTACACGCAATCCATTATAGCTTTCTCTCAAGGCTGCTTTAATACTTTAAACATATTTTAACATATTTATATTTATATTTTTTAAGGAATTTCGATTATTAGAACTAAAAAGAGTAAAATGGAGAGACTTTCCACAATTATATTGTTAGGAAGAACTCTTCAATACAAGGGTACAGTTATATATCTGGAAGTAATTCTGAATTCACGACTGAGCTGGAATAATTATATTGAGGCTCAAACCAAGAAAGCCATATTTGCTTTCTTAGCTTGTAAACAAGCTTTTGGGTGAACATGGGGGCTGATACCTAAAGTGCTATTTTGGATATACATTATGGTAATCCGCCCCATGATAGTACAACAAAGCGCAAACACTGTCTTCAACTTGACAGTGAGTTCAAAGAATGACTTTTGTGGGAATATTGAGTACGATGAGGACTGCTCCCACTAGGGCTCTTGAAGTTCTGGTGAATCTGCCTCCTCTTCACTTATACTTAGAGAACGAGACCCTGAAGACTGTTTAGGGTCTCACTTGCCTAGGGCATTTTGGAATTGGAACGCGCGGCTCCTCAGGTGTCTAGAAAAAGCGGTGGTGAGGTGTCTGTCACTCCCTATACAGACAGATTACATGATGCCGCTTTTAAAACCCAACCTCTCTTTGGCTATATTTCTGCTCAGTAGAGAGGATTGGGAGGGAGACCAAAATCTTCCGAGAAATAGATCCTGGTGGTATACTGATGGATCTCGACAAGATGAAAGAGTTGGACCCGGAGTGTTCGGCAACAGCACAGGAGTCCGAGAGTAGTATCTTCTCGGACAACGTGCGACAATCCTGACAGCGAAAATTTATGCTATTCTGCAGTGTGCCCATCTGTGTGAGAGGGATATAGACAGGAATAGGGTAATAAATATAGACTCAGACAGTAAGGCTGCAATATTGGCACTGAAGGCCAGTGTCGTAACTTCGCGACTGATGTCTGAGTGCAAGAATTTACTAAACGCTATACAGAGGAATGAGAAAGCAGACTGTCTGGCAAAGTTGGGTTCCGCAACTGAACCATATGGACCCCAAGCAATTCTGCCTGTCCTAATTACCATTGGCAAAAGGGAATTAAAATCATTGTTGGAAAGCAAATTTATTGAATCGTGTTGGAAAGCTCCTGGAATGAGATGTGCTATATAACTGGACCTAGCGCACGGCGTACTAAAGAGTTTCCCTCCTTGGGAAGGAAAGAGCTGCGAATTGTGGTGGGATTATTGACAGGACATTGTCACCTGTGGGGCCATCTTTATAAAATCGGTGTCGAAGACGATCCGACGTGCAGATGATAGTTGGAGGAGGACGAAACTGTTGACCATGTCCTCAGAGAGTGCCCAGCACTTAACGGACTGAGACAGAGATATTTCGGAGATACAGTTTTGTTTGAGAGAGGGCGAGTTGATGTCTGTTTTACAATTACAATCTTTTTAAAATGCGACATAATGAATAAAACACAATATCGTACTGTAATAAGTATATTGTAAACATTTAATTAATAGCACATCAGCACATTAAGCAGTATTTCCAAGCAGATAGAATAATTATGGTCGTATAAGTGTCTTCATGAGCTAATAACTAATTAGGTTGCAACTTGGTGCTGACGCTATTGCACGTACTTTCGTTTACGCACACTGTTGAGTGCTGTATTCGAAATAGACAAGTTGTTGAGTAAATCTGACACAAGGAGGCCACTTCAGCTCTATTCGTTTAGAAAATGAAAGTACCCTTTTATTTAAAGCAACAAACAAAGGGGTAAATATTATTTTTTTAGTGAAATCACCTACAATATTAAAATAAAGTCTTAAATAAGAAAATAAGCAGTTAAATGAGCTGTAGTAATTATAAATAATTATGTGATGTCATTTAGCATTAAGCGCCTCCGGAGTAAACAAATTAACATATCTCAACAACTAATGAACCTATCAACTTTTACACAAGCTCATTCGATTTAGAATTAAGAAGGCTTTAGTTTAAAGCAATATTAATAATAAAAAATTTTTTTGCAGTAATTGTTAACATTACAATAACTAATTAACCAAATGACACCGGCGATAGCTTAAATTAAAGGTATTGTTAATACCTTCAAAAAAGTATGAGGAACTTATGCTCTAAAAACAATATTCTAGCTTTCAGAAACGAAAAACATGTTTTTGCTAACTTTGGACCTTCGCCATTTGTTAATGCAGATTATTTCAGCGTTCAAAATTATATAGGCGTTCTTGTATTGACCCTGCCTACAGCTTAAAATATTTCCCATTCTGTGGCCAATTAACATCATAAAAGGGCCTCTTTCTTGTCCACAGACTGGATTTTAAATGAAGCTTAATTCCTAAATATATTTAAATGAACATAACCTCTAAATTTCGTTTTTTTTCCTACCTTTTTCAGATAAATAAATTGATTACATGTAAACTTTCCAAGGAAAATTAGGCACATGATTAGAGATTGCAGGCATCTGTAGTTCGAACCCCACGTTAAACTACTGCAGCTGTAGGTTTATTTTTCAGGTATAAAGGGCAATGTCCCTGTTAATAGACTTGTCGTTAATGTTTTAACGATAAAGAATATTATAAATTTTAACCTTTAAAGTAAATGTAAAATAAAATAGACACCAGTTGCAATATAAAAAATGATAAGGTAATGAAAAGGCACGATATTTTACTCTTATCTTGGCGTTTTGAATCTCGGTCACTAATTGTATTCATTAATCAATTCTCAGCGGTGCACTTAGCGTGATGTCCAAAGTAAATGTCACATGGGGTTATGTGGGCCATGGGGCTGCTATTCCTGAATATGGAAATGTACATAATATTATTAAATGTTATAGGCTATATTATGATATGGCGTTAACGCTTGGTTATATCGACGATGAAATGCTTGATTTTTGCAGAGAAAGCTCTGGCTCTTCTTCGAAGATATACTGCAAGTGTTTCCGTTGCTCTGCAGCATATAAAACAGTTGCATCTTTTCTATACAAAATATCAAAGGCTACTGTTGTAGGTTTCAAAATCTTTAGATATGCTTCTGCTGCGCATTTAAGTCCAATATGAGATACTTTTTCGTATATGACAAAATCAATCTCTTTTTTGTTTTCCTTATAGATTTTTAATATTATTTCCCGCTGAGAAACATACATTTCTAAACAGTCAGCAACGTTAGTCCAACATACATCGCTTGTAACAAATAATGTTTTGCCCCCTGCTTGACAGAATTTTGCTCGGGCTAGATGATTGTTACAGAGATATTCAGTTATTTGAACAATATGTTTTTTATTGTCTTTTATTTCTAAGTTCTTGTACAGATAATTCAAAAAATGTGCCGAGTAACTTTAGAACTGGTTCTGTTTTCAATATTTTTTTGCATGCTAGCCATGTCTATCGCTTTGTCTGTCATAGAAGATTTTACGTAACATTGATATTTTAGTTCACATGAAGAAACTAGATCACAACAAAGTTCCATGAAATATCCAGAGTATGAGATTTTCCAGTCTCATAGAGAAATGTTGGCACATTTTCTGTTATTATAGTTGAACATAATACCGGTTCGTTGCGGATTTTGACCTCCCATCAAATGATATATTTACACATTCTCCTGAAAGAGAAGAAAACATTTTTTTTCTTCTTCATAAATTTCATTCAAAACAGTTGTTGCTACAGATCTCTTGGACGGAGTGTATAACCATAACCGCCTTTCATACTTGCCAGTGTTCAATATGCCTAAAGCTCGAGTGCGTATCAAAAATTGTTTTTGCTATTTCCTTGTCAATATTATGTTTTTCAGTTGTTGTTATACGAGTTCCAAAACTGCTAATAGAGGAAGAAGTTTTGATTTTTTCTTTTTTAGGTCCACTCAGAAATGTTTATACTATGTCAAACCATTTGTATCGGATAGTAGATTTTGAAAATAATTTTAAGAATAAATAATACCTTGAAAATAACGGGACAATTTTAAAGTCATGTGTTAATTTCCTACAAAACTTTGTTTCTTAACTAAGTACTTACGTTACTTACCTGAATAAATAGTACCATATTGCTCAGAATATAATTGATCCTTGAATTTCCTTTTTCCAGCTTTTACAAATTGCTTTACGATCAAATTTATTGAGATATATTTTCTTAATATAAATTTCCCATATTGTATTTTTCTTTTCCGCTAGTCATTTCAACGAAAATAATTATTTGAATAAATACTACACTACTCCGTTGAACCAGAACCCAATCAGTTATAAAACTAACACGAATTATTACCCCTTAACAATTTATATACAGTCAAGTAAGCGAGTCCTGACAAAAATTTCTGGCAAAAAGAGCCGCAAAACCTTTAAAGACGAATTCTGATAAAGCAAAAAAAAAACCTTTTTATTTAGCGAATAAAAAATAGAAAAGTAAGTAGTAGTAAAATGTAAGTTTAGTAAGAAATAATATCAATACAACTTTTTTTGGAGATTGTTTTTTTGGTATTTTAAATACATAATCTCCAGAATTAATAAATCTATTTTAATGAGCAAAAACGCATTGCATTTTTATACTTTATAACGTTTACAGTAATCATAAAAATCTATTTATTAGGAAGGTGGTTCAATAAGTAAGGTAAAAAAGAAATAAAAACTGCGTAATTGTTTACTTTTTTTTTTACTTTTCAACATAGTCTCCTTGGAGATCTGCACACTTGGTCCAGAGGTATTCGAACTACTTTATGCCTTCTCTAAAGTAGGAAGTATCCAAATCCTCAAAATAGTCTTCGACAGCCCTAATTACCGCTTCACCTCATGAAAATTTCTGTTCCCCGAGCCACTTTTTTAGGTTAGGAAAGAGGAAAAAGTCACTAGGTGTCAAATCTTCGAGTAACGTGAATTGGGTTCTAATTTAATCTATAATTCATTTAATTTTGGCATTGTATCTGCTCAAGTGTGAACTCGAGCACTGTCTTGATGAAAAATAACTTTTTGCGTTGTAGTCTTGGACGTTTTTTCAATCTCTCATCCAAGTGGCTTAGAAGTGTTGTATAGTAATTCCAGATGATTTTTTGACCTTTTTAAAAAATTCAATAAATGCTTGGCCTTAAAAATCCGAAAAAGAGTGGCCATAACCTTTCGGGCCGACAAAACAACTTAGGACGCCCTCCACTGTTTTGACAGCTCATTCGACTTAGGCGTATACTGATGTATCCAGGTCCGTTCACAGTCACGTATTTACTCCAAAAATTTCTTTTGATTAAGTTTGTTTTCAATTATCAAAAATCGCAGCACCAATCTAGCACACATTTTGTTTAAACACAAATATTTTCTACAGTAACAATTGATATGCTTACAGATTCAGGTATATGACAAACACTTATTCGTTGATTGTTATCAACAGTACGATATATTTTTTATTTCTTTATTTTCATTTCTGGTGCAGTGTTCTCAACTGGCGTGTTTCATCTTTAGTTGTTAGTTCGTTTTTCAGAAATGAATAGTTTTTAAAATCGGTGCAGAACTTCTGTGAACAACATCCAACTCAGTTTTAATCTAAGCAGCTGTCCACTATTTCATACTGAAATGTTTAATCACTGCTCGAAAGTCGTATTTTTTCATGATTTATACCAAGGGTGTGATGACCCGCTTCAAATGACTGCCACATCTAAATCAAGGATTTGATCTTACTCAAACTGTATAGAGATTCCTCCGAAGAGGGCAGCTACGTAATCGTATGCATTGAAAAATGATAATGGCGCCATTTATGACTAATTTACCTTTCTTATTGAACCATCCACGTACCACTAGCTGATATAAAGTTTCAAATTTTAAATAGGACACCCCACATTTATTGTATTGGATTTTGTGGAAGATCTTGATCATATTTTCTATGGCATATCGTATACCTATCTCCTGTAGTTTTTTCTGAGTGCGGCTTGTTCTGCAAGCTGTTGTTCGTCCAACTTGTTAATAAGTCTCTTCAATAATAAATTTGAAAATTGTAGTAAAGGACTGTAATTTTCTATTTTTTTTTTATATCTGAGAATTATAATTGTATTCCTTTTATTCAAACATTCATTAAAAAGTTTGCTCAGTATTTATTATACGGTAAATAGATTCTTAAATAGAAATTAAGATATAAGTAGCACGTAAACTCATAATATATTCAGCAGCCAATTAATATTCTATATAAATCCGGGAAAACTAAAGTTTTATCGGATATTCCCGTTAAAAATTTAAAATTTATTCGTAGAAACCTGTTCTTCGTGGCAGTAGAACTATCCAGAAGCGAGGGCCAATTGCATACAAAACAAGTGTGTTGGAATTTAAACTCTAATAGAGTTAATTCCGTTCTGTTGGTTTTTTATTGTAATTTAATTTCGTTTTAATAATGTTCCACTGCATATACTAAGCTTATTAGCGCAACAGATAGAATTGAAAAAGTTTGTTGGAAAAGCTGTTTTATTGTTTATTTTGTATAATAAGTTTGTTTTGTATGCGGATATAGTAGCGACTGGTGACTAGAAAACATGTAGGTTCTACATTATTGATATGCTGCAGTAAATACTCGTTAAATTTTTGAAATTAAGACGTTTCGCCTACGATTGCACGAGGCGTCTTCAGTGATCTTTGCTCCACGAGATTAGAACACTGAATGACTATCGAGGAGCAACAGTCCGGTATTTATATCCAACTGGTACTCAATGAACCGTGATTCAGCGTTACAATCGATTTCTACGTATGATGTAGACTGCAACCCGCATTTCTATTAATATTATTTGGATATTTACAAATTTTCATTGATTCTCTAATTTTACGTTTAACGAAACCCGGCACTGATGCTAACACTTTACTTTCTTTTACATTGAAAGTGTGACCTGAGCAATGCTGGTGTTCAGCTACTGCAGATTGTACAATTTGTTTCTTTCTTATTTATCTTTCATGTTCCTTGAGCCTAGTGGATATAGACTGTTCTGTTTAACATACATACACTTTACCACAAGACCAAGGTATCTTGTAAACTCCTTCTGTTTGAAATAGAATTGCGTCCTTTGAAGACTTTAAACATTGTCCAATTTTCTTACATGTGTTGAAAATTGTCCATATGTTTGATTTTCGCAGCAATCTGGCAATCTTGTCGGTGGTTTTCGTGTATGTAAGGTAAGGCAACACTGTGCATAGGAGATTCATTTATAACATTTTGTTGAGGAGTTGGGTTTTTATATTTATTATATCTGACATATTACGAAATAATAACATGGACGTCACTCTACTAAAATTAATCAAAGCATATCTGATTTCCACTTATTTTACTTTTCAAGGAACTTTGTACGAGCAGACTTGGGAGCGGCATTGGGATCTCCGCTATCACCCGTGATAGCTAACGTCTTCATAGAAGCTTTCGAAGAAAACGCTTTGACTTCTGCTCCCCTAAAACCTAAATTTAGATGCAGATATGTAGATGATACGTTCGTAGTTTGGCCGCATGGCGCAAATAAACTCCATAATTTCCTGGATCATCTAAATCAACAAACACCCTATCATAAGATTCACTATAGAAACTGAATCAAATGGTGCCCTACCCTTTCTTGATGTACTAGTACAAAGGAAAGAGAATGACAAATTAGGACATTCTGTTTACAGAAAACCAACACATACAAATCGATATCTCAATGCAACATCACACCATCTTCTTTCTCAAAAACAATCCATCATAAACTCTTTGGTACATAGAGCACGTTCAATATATGATGAACAATCACTGAAATCAGAAACAGAAAAACTGACTAATGCTCTGAGAGGCAACGGATAATGCGATGAAGATATAAGACGTTCTATTAATAAATATAAAAATCCAACTCCACAACGAAATGTCATAAATGAACCTCCTATCGACAGTGTTGTATTATCTTACATACACGGAACCACCGACAAGATTTCCAGATTGCTCCGAAAATTAAACATACGGACAATTTTCAACAGAAAAGAGAAAATTGGACAATGTTTGAAGTCTCCAAAGGACGCAATTCAATTTCAAATAGAAGACGTCTACAAGATACCTTGCTCTTGTGGTAAAGTGTATGTAGGTGAAACAGGACGGTCTATATCCACTAGGCTTAGGGAACATGAAAGATGTGTAAAAAAGAAACAAATTGTACAATCTGCAGTTGCTGAACACCAGCATTGTTCAAGTGACACTGTCAATATCAAAGAAACTAAGGTGCTAGTATCAGTGCCTAGTTTCTTTAAACGTAAAATTAGAGAATGTAATCGAAATTTGTAAATATCCAAATAATATTAATAGAGATGCAGCTTACAGTCTACATCACACGTGGAAATCGATTCTAACGCTGGATCATGGTTCGCTGAGCACCAGTCGGATATAGATACCGGACTGTTGCTCTTCTATAGTCATTCAGTGTTTTAATCTCGTGGAGTAAATATCCCTGAAGATGTCCCGTGCAATTGTAGGCGAAACTTCGGATAATAATTCCAACTTGACACGGTCTAAACTTAAGAACCATGATTTTTACTGTGGCTTTGTTTATAACAATTAAGAAACCATTCTGGCGGCTTCGAGTAGTTAAGAGACTATAGTTTTCAGTACCGTTGATGATATTGTAAAATAATTATTTATACATATTAAAAATAATTTTCAAAGTAGTAACTGCATGTTAGTTGCCCGAGAACGCAGAATTATAGTTCTTCTAGTATTGTATAGCTTCCTCTTCTGGAGTTATTAAGTTATATATTAGAGTAATAATTATATCATGAGAGCTTTGAGTTTTACCAGGTAAATTTCGTGTTGTTAAGATCTTTTTAATAATTCGACGATTCGCGATTCCTTAAGTTCAATTATTTGATTAAATGCAAAATTTATTAAAAAAGATCAATATAAAATTTATCCGGCAAAGCTTGGAACTGGAGTGGTATACGGGGTGTCAACGAATCTATTAGACAAGTCATAATTTCTACAGTATTATGTGTATCAAAATGAGAATTGGTACAGGTAAATGGTATGTGAAGGGGAGAGTTTTCGCATATTTTCCACTTTCCGGCCACTTCTGGTTTCACCGGAAATGGCCCCAGTTTTGAATTTTTAAATGGAATACCCTGTATATTTTAACATTTTTGGATTTATGAGACAATTCTAGATCAGAATGTGACATTTTAAAAACTTTTTACGTCTACTTCATTTTTTTAGAGCCACTTTTAAAATTGCATCTAGGTGGCCATGATCGGACGCAAACTAATCTAAGGGCCTTAGGTGATGTCAAAAAAATACAATCGCAAAGTTTTAGTTACTAGTATGAAAGACAGGAATAAGACAAGTTGACAAAATTACATTTTCATTTCTAACTATTAATTTTCAAATGGCGACCCCTTTTTGACAACTACTTTTCGAAAAAAGCATTCTTTGACGAATCTAACGGTACTAATTTATTTGCGATTGGATTAGACATAAGAACAGAAATTAAATATTATTAAGCAAAATACTGGATAATTTATTTACTTATGACAAGTGCGCCATGGACAGCCATGATGCATAATAATTTGCAACTGTTTTTATCAAGTCTTCTTAGGAAAACAAAGCACTCACTTAAGTAGATAATGACAGTGACATACGCTCTAAGAACAGACGTAAAAGTTTCTTAATTTTCGTTAAATTTAGTTTAAATTTTCGTTAAAATAATGTATACTCAAAGTGAAAAAGTGGATATGTTATTAATATTTGGAGAGTGTCATAGAAATTCAAGGAATTCATCCGAGTTGTATGCTCATAGATATCCAAATCGGCAGCATCCAGCCCATCAGTATTTTCCGTATGTCGAGACTCGTTTTAGGCAAATAGGAAATCAAGAGGTGGAACAGAGGTTTATCATAAATGAAGAGACTGAGATTAACGGACTTGCTATGGTTGAGGTTGATAAAACAGTTTCGTTAAGAAAAATTAGTCAAGAACGGCAGATAAGTTATGAATCAGCAAGAAAAATACTGAAAAAGTATGGATATCGAGCATTTAAATATCAGTTACATCAACATTTGTATACTGAGGATGGCGATAGACGGGTAGTGTTTTGTGATTGGCTGCTTCAAAAATCATAGAGTTAACCCAAATTTTATCGATTTTGTTCTATTTTCCGACGAATCCCGATTTACAAATAATGGTATGTTCAATATGCAAAATACTCGGTACTGGGCCCAACAAAATCAACATGAAATGAGAGAGGGCAATTTTCAAGAAAGATTTGACGTCAACGTCTGGGCTGGTATCGTTGGAAACAGAATAATTGGGCCAATATTGTTTCAAGGTCAGTTAACAGGGGTTAGATTCTTAGGTTTTCTTCAAAATGAAATCGAAAATCATCTCAACGATATACCTTTAGCAGTTTTACAGCAAATTTACTTTCAACAAGATGGAGCACCGCCTCACAATACTAGAGAAGTTCTTAATTATTTAATAGAGCATTTTAATAATCGAATTATTGCAACCAATGGTCCGGTACGGTGGCCAATCCGCTCACCGGATCTTACTGTGCTCGATTTCTTTGTCTGGGGATATGTTAAAGAAAGGGTTTACTATGAAGCAGCTCCAGCTATTCTTGAAATATTAGAAGAAAGAATTTTACGGGCATTTAGAAGTATAACGCCCCAAATGCTACAAAACGTGTTGAGAGAAACAATTGAACGAACTGAAATGTGTCGTGAAAAAGAAGGAATGCACTTTGAACATTTACTACACTAAACTTTTTAACAAATTCAGCTACTGTCTTTCAAATATTTGCGTCGTCTAAGTTATTAGTTTATTTTGTTAGTTTTTTGTTAATTTTGTTAAATTTTTAATCCAATTCCTGTCTTTCATACTAGTCACTAAAACTTTGCGATTGTATTTTTTTGACATCACCTAAGGCCGTTAGATTAGTGTGTGTCCGATCATGGCCACCTAGATGCAATTTTAAAAGTGGCTCTAAAAAAATGAAGTAGACGTAAAAAGTTTTTAAAATGTCACATTCTGATCTAGAATTGTCTCAGAAATCCAAAGATGTTAAAATGTACAGGGTTTTCTATTTACGAATTCAAAACCGGGGCCATTTCCGGTGAAACCGGAAGTGACCGGAAAGTGGAAAATATGCAAAAACTCTCCTCTTCACATAACATTTACCTGTACCAATTCTCATTTTGATACACATAATACTCTAGAAATTATGACTTGTCTAATAGATTCGTTGACACTCGGTATGTTACGATTTGTATTTACCTCCTTTACAAGCTTCAATAATTGGTTACTTCTCACCCTGAAATGTCTGGCTGGTGTAAAAAATGTGTAATAAGATAGGGAATCCAGTCTGAGAGCCCAATGGGATTTTGTAGCCGATGAAGAAACATGACTCGACAAAATTTTTTTATATGTATTTGATTCCCTGATTACGAGTATGGAGGACGAATTACCAAAAAATGTTATTTCCGCAAAATAAAATATTTTCGTGATCCTCGGTCTATTCTAAGCAGAAAGTGTCTTTTGTGTTGTCCAACTCCTAGTTTTTCAGTTAAAACCCATTAAACAAAAATGGCATTTCTGATGCTTTTCAACATGAATAACATTTGATTAAATAAGAATTTTCAAATTATGTGCCCAGCAGTTGGTAGTACAAGTCAAAAACTATAGGCTGGGATTAATCGTAATGCAAAAATGTAATGTTTTTATTGCTATTTAATGTTATAAACAAATAGCTTTTCATCAATTATAACGTACGCACCACCGTGTTTGAAGGGAAGTAAAAGTCTACTTATAAGCGCTCACCTAGTACATACAATCCATTATAGCTTACACTACTTTAAACACATTTTAATATGTATTTATTCTTATCTATTAATTATAAGCATCTAATCATTAAAAAAAACAATATGTTAGCATAAAGAACTTTAATTATAACTATGAAGGGGCACAAGTTGATGTCTGTTCGGCATAATAACTATAAAAACATTTTAAAATGTGGCACAATGAATAAAATACAACACTGTACTCTAGTAAGTATATTGTACTTATTTTATTAATAGCACATCAGTTAGACAATATTTTTAAGCCGAGATTCAACGATTACAACAATTATGATCGCGTCAATGTCTTCGCGAGCTCATAATGAATCAGATTGCAACTTACTGATGACGCTTTTGCCTATGCTTTCGTTCACGTGCACTGATGAGATTATTATTCGAAATAGAGCATCATTTGTCAAGAAAATAAAAAGAATCATAAATTTACAAACCAAGGTAGGTGTCGAATACGTAATGCTGGTAATTTGCATTGGGATATTGCGTTTTCTTCCTTGAATGTAAGAGCGAAAATAGATAAAATTACTTTATAACACAATTTATTAATATAATTCTAGACACTAATAACATTAAATCAATGTAAGATGTGAGCAATGAATGCGATTGATTTAATGTTTAGATTTGTTCAAGTATTACATGACTAATGAATATCAAACAAAAATACACAAAAATAAAAGTTAGGCTTACAATTGGTCAAGAATCATTAACAACCCAATTACCAACGGGGCGCTCTAATAGTTATGTGATACATAGCAACAAATGTGTTGTTTGCGAGAAAATATCGTACACAGAAAATTATCAAATACATCAGATAGAATTATAGGCATCTCCTGAAAAATTATAAGCAGCTTTCCGATTATTAAAAGATCACTATTACAATGAAACTGTGTTAATTTTTTCATCAAAGAGTTTTTAACTTTGAAAATTAAGTATCACGTTCAGTGTTTTGTATCATATGATAGAAAATATACGGAAAATATTAAAATTAAAAAAAAAAACTGAAGCAGCCCACCAACACATGCAAAAATAGTTGTGATGTTATAAAAACTGAAGTTTTTTGTGCTATTTTATTGTGTATTTTATGGCTAAATGCTTATAATTAATAAATAAAAATAGATATGTATTAAAATGGGTTTAAAGTATTAGTGCAAAAATCAACGAGAGCTATAATGGATTATGTGCACTAGGTGAGCGCCCGTAAGTAGAAGCAATAAAAACATTACATTTTCGCATTGCGTTTAATCCCAGCTTGTAATTTTGACTGAATTACAAATTACTAGGCGCGGAATTTAAAAATAATTTTTATTTAATCAAATATTATTTATGTTAAAAAGTGGCAAAAAATGCCATTATTCAAACGTTCAAAAATTTTTAACTTAAAAAATATACGTCGAACCGCCTAGGAATATGAAAATATTTGACCAAAAAAAAAAACGATTTTTTCAATTATTAATTTTTTTTTTGGTCGATAACAAATTACCTGTCCATTTTTCCGGAATCCCCTCAGTATACTTAATCAGGGGGTCACAATACAAATAAAAGGTTTGGTGGGGCCATGTCTCTTCATCGGCTACGAAAACCTACTGAGCTTCCCTACCATATGTTCTTTTATCTTTACATCAAAATGCAATGCTTTTTTTTTATCTAGCTATACAGAGTTTTCGCGAAAATGTGAGAAATCTCCCGGATATAAAAAAAAACACGTGAAAGGAATATTACAAGTCCATATAAACTTTTTCCGTATAGGCCTCCATTTCGGAAATATGGGCTCCCAAAGAGCTGCAATGGAATCAAGTTTTTACACATAATTGTTGAACCACCAGGTATATTTCAATTTTTTTCTAATGTGATGAATATCAGGTAAGACCCTTCAATTTATTATCCAAGAAAGTGTTGTGGATTACTCACAGCTGCAAGGACGAACTAGCTCTGATACTCATGACCCCATTTTTTTACGCTCTCTATGGTTTTTAGATAACATTTTTTACATACCTTAAACTACTGACTAAAATTAAGTGCTTCATTCATGTCACTAATCCTAACAGTTTTTGAAAAAAAAAATTATTTACACTGTTAGTTCCCTAACTTCTGTCGGGTTGAATATGAAAAAGAGGAATTTTCCTCAATCACCATAGTTTCAATAAAAAGTCAAACTAACTGGTTAGTTAGAAACTTCGTATGAGAGTTCAACATTCACTCTAATACACTCGCAAGCACGATGAATTAAGGACTGCTGTATCCGCCACATTAACTCGGCATTGTTACTCTTTTGATCACAATGAAACGTGATTCTCCGTAGAAGGTCCTCCTTACTATCAACCGGAGTGGAACATACCAAGGTTTTGAGATGTCGCCATAGATAAAAATTTGACGGCGTTGGGTCGGGAGATCGAGACAATAGGTCCTCCTTGACCTATCCAACGATTTGGATAGACGTCATTCAGGTGCTCCCGCATATCAATGCTGAAATGAGATGGTGCTCCACCTTACATGTAGAACATGTTTCGGCGGGTTTCAAGTGGTAGATGCTTTATTAAATCGTGAAAAGCGTTCTGGAAGAACTCCAAATAAAGTTCTCCATTCGGTCCATTAATTGATTGGAACTGATTTTGATGATGTAAAACAATACTTGAATGAGGATTTTCATCAGTCCATACGTGTGAATTGTGTAAATTTATGATACCATTTTTGTGAAACCCTAAACCGTGAAGAGAATCGTGCTAATGAATGAAGTTCATATTATTTCATTGCTAATCCAATAGCCAGTCTGCAAACAGCATCCTACGAGGAAAATCTTCAGGAATCAGTTCATTCACTTTTTTTAAATGTTATGGATATAACAGCTGTTCTTGAAGAACTTCAAGTACTATTGTTTTCGACGTACTAAACTGCTCTGAAGTAGTGTCATCTACAGCATTTAAAATATTTTCCTCTAATTGCGGCGTACGTACTGTTCTTCCCCTATCAGCATCAGTACTTCTTTTCTCAAAATTTTCTAAAATTATGAAGAAATTTAATAATATATCATATTAAATGGATTCGTCTACCATTCTACCTTAAACGTTGGTCAACTCGTTGAAACGTTTTCTGATCTGAAACAGTACGATTAGGATATCTGTCGTGATATAACCTCCTGGCTTCCAAAGCATTGCAAGATGCAAGACCATACATCAGATGCATGTCTGCATACTTAATAAACTTGTATTCCATATTTCGAGTTATTTCATAATTAATTTCACCACAAAATCCAAGAATCAGTAAATTAATATCCAAGTAAAGGAATCAATGTGTCAGCGATGTAAAAGTTGACAAGTTTTAAAATTCTGGATTTTTATTTCTTTGGTACCTAACAACGTTTCCAACAACAATATTTTGTTTTTGGTGCTGATAAAATAAAACGCACATTTTGCGTGAATCTAGGTCCGACTGCAATTCACAGAATTAGACGTTTTTACCCAAAGAGGTGAAATTTTGGATCGAATTTTTTTATCATAAGGTTGAAGGTTGAATGTTTGATAGGAACAAAGATCTATATTTTATCGAAATACGCCAAATATATTATGTAAATAAAATGACGTTCTCGAAAACGGTTAGGATTAACGACATGAATAAAGAATGCTTAATTTTTAGTCAACAGTGGTCCAAAGTTCTTATTATATAGGGCGTAAAAAAATGGTGACATGACGGTCAAAGCTAGTCCGTTCGTGCAGCTGTGTGGAAGCAACTTGATTCCATTGCAGTTCTTTGGAAGCCCATATCTCCGAAGGGGAGGCTTATACGAAAAAAGTTTGTAGGAACTTGTAGTTTTCCTGTAAAGTGTTTTTTTTTCATGCCCGGGGGATTTTCTACATTTTCCCGGATACCCTGTCAACTTTTCCGAATAAATTTTTGAAAAAGTCTGAAACATATTAAATAAAATTATTAAAGTTCTTAAATTTTACATTTTATAGATTTTCAGTTCTAGTAAGTTTCAAATGACACGTAAACAAGAATAGATCATAGAGAAATAAAAATATTTTATAAATATTTATTTCTGCATGTTGCAAAAATAAGTTTTTAATTAAATTTTATTATGATTTTGTGTCAATATTTCCCGGAAAATCTTTCGGACGCAGTGTACCAAAAGTCATACAATTGCATAGAGCCGTCAATATGAAATTACTTTTGCTTGATCCAGACAGTAATATCTTGTTATGTATGCAGATCTCATTTGCAGATATATTTTATCCGCACATGTTATCTGAATACGGAATATTTGTTATACAACGAATTGGAAAACTGTTAAGTCGGAAAAAGTTACGGTAGTTCGTATATTTTAAAATTTAAAGTTGTATGAAATTTCGACTTCGGAATATAGGTTACAGTTCTTGACTGATTAAAGTACTTCTATGTTTTCGGTTACAATGCATTAATTATTTTTGATTACATTATTTATCACCTCTGCATTGTTCCTCCTGGTCAGAGATTCTATAACAAAATTAAGGAAAAAAGATCAATTTTGTTCCTAATAACTTTTAACTTTCCTATTCTGTAAGCAATATCGGCTGTTATCAGTGTAATGGAATAATCCTCGAACCTAAAAGCGATAGGGAAAGAAATTTGCATATCTTTTTGGCATTTATCCTTGTTTTTGATCCTGTGCAAACTTTTTTCTTTTCTAGCAACGTTGTGTTAATATTTTCCAAATATCACCTTAATATTGCGCCTTTCTTGTTTATTATTTTTATTTAAAATTTTTCGTTATATTTAGAAAAATGAATTACTATATGGGGAAGAAATATAAAATTTATCATCAAACAAAAATTGAAGACCAGGCACATTTCTATTTAGTCACTATACTGACAGCTATAGCAAGTATATTAAATTTATATTAAATTTTTAAATTAACTTAAACTAAATTAACACTAATAGCATCATTTTAAAAATCTCGCTTCTGGAGAATTGACTTTGGGGTATGGGGTACGAAGCCAAATCTGAAGGGGGTGGCTTGAATTACCCAAACGCCATACTTTTCTTCGACCTGCAATAACTTTTTTAATTCGTTGTAACGTAGGTTTTCACGGATGATGGAATGTGAACTGATGTATTTCCAATTTTCAATCCGTTCGTCAGTAGAAAAATCGTCACGACGAAGGAACACCGATAAGGCCCATAGTTCAATAGATTCATCTTCTCGACAGCTGGATAAATACCTAGCACAAAATATGCAACTGGCGACTGAAATTGCAGAGTTATACCTGAGAATTTGGCTCACCTGGTCAGTATACTTTAAGGGCTAAAACTTTAAAAAGATGACATTTTTGCTAGCCTTGACATCAAATCCCTGTGTCCAAGCATACCAATTGACGAAGGTTTAGACCAGATTGCTATGAACGATGAGTTCTCACATCAGTTCATCGACTTTTCCGAACACTGTCTGAAAAACACATATTTTTTATATAAAAATAACTTCTACCGATAGACAGACGGTGCTTCTATGCAATTTTCACTATAACCAGTCCTCACACACCTTTTTATGAAATATTTCGAAACAGAAGCCCTAAGAAAATCAAAATAAAACCATCCCCCTGGAGACGTTATATAGATGACATCTTCATCATATAGCCACACGGAATATCCTATCTAGACATATTTTTAGTAGAATTAAATAGCATTTATTTCCTCATACACTTTACATTGGAGGTCGAAGTCAATAAGCAGGTACCTTTCCTTGACCTTCTTATCACCAGAAAAGATGACCTTAGCATCGATTATACGGTCAACGGAAAACCCACCCACACAAACATACCTAAATTCTGAATCTCACCATCACAGTTACAACCAGTCGCCAACACATTAATCTCTCGATCCTTCCGACTAACCAAACCCACGAACTGCCAAGAAGAATTTAGCAACATCACAACAGCTCTAAAACAAAACAATTACAAAGAATACAATATCAAAAAGGCCATAAAAAGGAACACAAAATGTAAAAGTGAAAAAAGAAGTAGATGACAAATCCAAAACAAGAACCACATTGCCATACATAAAGGGTGTAACAGACGTAATTGGATAAATTCTGAGGAAGAATGACACATGCACGATTTACAAGCTACAAACAACAATACGCAAATTATTGGGCAATCCCAAAGACAGAATACCATTGCAAAATCAGAGCAAAGTACAGCATTCCATGTAGAGATTGTGAAAAAGAATACATCGGCCAAACAAACAGAAGAATCTTTTTCAGAGTCCAAAAATATAAAAATAGCATAAAGAATAAGCAATCTATATCAGCTTTATTTCAACACCATCAGGAGACAGAATATTATCAGAGAAGTTCTCGAAATAGAAAAAACTGAAAACCTTAACAAGAGAGATGATGCACAAATCATCTCAGATGCATGGAAAACTGTAATTAAAACTCAACCAAAAACAACATACCAGAGAAACAGGACAGCAAGATGACGAAGAGGACCAGAACCAGGGAAGCAAGGAAACCAACCAGGCATACCATGCGCAAGTGCCATATTATAGAAAGGCAAACAGAGGATCAGCACGCTCATTGCAATCCGAGCAGTCTTCGAGGTAGCATCACTTGAAAATGACAGCTAAGATGTTATTGAAACGCCGTGGCGATTTTTCCATTGACGGGCGGATTAATCACGGAAAAATAGCAGTGCACACACATTCCACCATCCGTGAACAGCATAGGACCATGTATATTAGATGACCACCCTGTATATTACTATATATATATATATATATATATATATATATATATATATATATATATATATATATATATATATATATATATATATATATATATTAGTCTTTACCTCAGAAACATGTCAATGATATTGGGACAGTAATATACGTAATAATTAATATTATGTACCTTAATTACACTAAATGCTATAGTTATCTTAATATCCCTCAGAAATGTAATCGTAGAATAAGTAAAATGTACAACTCTAAAGGAATGTTCATTTACAATTGTATTTGTGTGAAATGCCGCTTTATTCAGTGTTGCTGTTTTCCATACCCACATAAAGTGCTTCTTATACAATACCCCCTTTCCAAACAGAAAAATTTATTACAGTAATTTTTAAAATCTTTCACTGCTTCATTACTTAGACATTGATTGGTGGCAACAATTATTGCTGTTTACAAAAGGTCTACCATTTTAAATCACGTCTAGTGTTTCCAAACCCTACGATTTAATCTTTTCTAATCCCTTTGAAATCTATGTTTAAGTGTTCTCAGATGTTTGTTTTAAATTACTGCACAGTCTGCTGGTTTCGTTTTATATTCTTATCTGTCTATGTGACTTATGTTTTAGAACAGTGATCCCCAACCTTTATGTATTTGCGACCTTTTTTCGATTTTCTAAATTCTTATTTTAGTTTTTGTCAAGGCCAGTATCTTGCCATTTTAAACATTCAGCTTATTCCTGGCTTAGGTCTTGATCTCCAGAAGAATTGAAGATGCACTTTTGCAGAAGTAAGTAGAAGAAAATGACATTAATATTCGGAAATGAAGCATGAAGATTTTACAATACGAATGACACATAATACATCAAAATTGAAGTAACGATTTTTCGTAAAATATAGCACGCATTGAGCAGTCCTTTTGCAGATCCAAAAATTTAATCTACACTTCATGGAAAATTTCGGCAATATCTAAAATTATATGAAATGTGTGTGTACCCTACAAATACAGCTTCTTTTTTAGTGAACTTAGAAAAAAAACTGTGGATTTCATTAATAAAACATTCATTTATTGAGTTCGATTTTAAAATCTTCTAGAAGAAGCACAATATCCAGAAGAAATTTTGGACATTCAATCTCTAGAAACAGCAGTGAAAGACATAATCTTTAATACAAACGAAGCCCTCGCCAAAGCCTCTTTCACAAAAGCGTTCAAATTTTCAAAATACGGAGAACTCTCATGGGATTTAGAAGACATTATGGACGTAAAAATTCGTTTCAAGAGCAGGCCCTAGAGAACTGGTGATCCTTGCATTAAAAGGCTGAACAATTGGTTAGCTGAAAATACCAAGAATGAGCTGCTCCTGTTGTACAATCCCAGCTGGAAATGTCGAGTCCTTGCTAATCTAATACAGAAGTCTGTATGAAATGACGAAATGTCTAAAAAATGGTTCCAAACAACATCTTCCCTTCCTTAAAGACAGTATTTAATGAACTTTAGTACCGCCTCAAGACAAAGTTGATGGATTTGCAAGGAAATTCTTCGATCAATTTGATCTCAGTTCCAGCGCGGCTCGCACAAAGAAAAGTAACGTCGATGAAACCATGTAAATATACCAAACCATGCCAAAATTTAATAATGAAATCTCTGTCCTTGGACTTTCAGAGATTGAAGGTCAAAGTGTGTAACTTTTGGACCCAACAACAAGAGAGTAATTATTACACAAACAATACATCAAGAAAGAATGTCGAACTAATACTATACAATAGAAAAATATAAATCAATTTAGATATAAATACAAATAATATAATAATATCAATTCTAAAATCGAATGTATGATATACTATTAGGTTGTCTACATTTATATACAAAAGTAAACTTGTAAGCTTAATTTAGGAAGAGAAAAAAAATTCCACCGACCTTAGCGTGCCAAAATTCAAAATTTGGCAAACTGTTGCCAGATATGAGCAAAGTTGCAGTCCTGTTGTAAGTGTCGCACAGAGGCGAACATCTTAATATATCAGACATTGTAATTTCGGCAATTGTAATGAGGAATAATAAATAAGTTTGTAAAATTATTAAGAAAGAACTTTATAAAGAAGTGTTAATATCAAAAATTTCCACAATTATTTTAAAGACGAAAAGTTGTTCAGGATAAACTCCAAAACTTTTACGACCTTCTTTGAACCTTTTCTAAACTACTAATGTGGGTGTTACTGCCTGGTGATCACACCACTGATGCGAATTCTAATTTAGAACGGATGTATAGTACTTTGATGGCATCAAGATTTTAAAATTTCAAATACAATGAAAGGCAAATCCAAAGACCTTTGAAGCATCAGAAAAAATATTATTCATATGAAAAGGGAAAGAAAGCTTTGGATCGGAAGGAATACGAGATCTTTAAAAACAACGATATTTGACGCATATTTGTACTCACACTGAGATAATTTCGAGGTGAAAGACATAACAACACATAGTTTTTGGAATATATTCGCTAATCTCTCTTAGGTTCGATTAAAGCTTTATACAGTCTTGTAAACAACTTTTTCTCTTGTACACCTTAACATCATTGGCATATGGTAAAATATATGTGTTAATCACAGAAGCAAGGTTGATAATAAAAATATTAAAAATAAATGTCCTACTACTGACCATGTTGGTACATCAGAAGTTGAAACTGAGCAAAAATGGAGAGGTTCAAATGATCAAATCTTTTGTGAAATCTAAGTAAATCACATTCATTTGACAATCATCAATAACTTGTGCTATATCCTAAATTATAATCATCAGATTAGTTACCATCGACCTATCTTTAAAAAAGCCATGTTGAAATGGTGTAATTAAATATTTAGTTAATGAAAAAAGAATCGGGTCTATAATCACTGCCTTCCGATCTCTCTCCCTTTTTAAATATAGGAAAAACTTTGAAAGATTTCCATGGAGAAGTAAACCTGCTTGGTTTTAAACATATATTATACGTGGATGGTTTGATAAGTTCTCGGCCTGAAACAGTGAGGGCACTAGTAGGATCAAATAAATATGATATTTTGTAAGCATTAACCTTGAGATGACGCCCTGCGAAGTTTCAGATGTTTGCGTTCAGTTGCTTGTTTGTGGTGATCGAGTGAACACATAAGGTTCGATATTTTGTGAAAGATGGATAAAATTGAAGTTCGAGCGGTTATAAAGTACTTTGTTTTAAAAGGCTTAACTCCTACGGATATTAAAAATGAGTTTGATTCTACATTAAAGGATTCTTCTCCTTCGTTTTCGACAGTGAAAAAATGGGCTGCTGAATTTAATCATGGTCGTACATCAATTCAAGAGAACGCTCGGGACGCCAAAAACCGCTACAACTGACGAAATTGTCACAAAAATTCACAATGTCATGACCGCCGACTGAAAGTACGAGAGCTTGCTGGTTTAGTAAACATCTCGATAGATCGTGTCCACTATATTTAACATGATGTTCTTGGCATGAATAAGCTTTCTGCGCGCCGCGTTTGTAACAGTCGACTAAAAACACCTTCGAATGCAGGAAGTCATGGCAACAGTTTTTTGGGATTCACATGGCGTGGTACTTATAAACTATTTAGAACAAGGCAAGGTCATCACCGGGGAGTATTACGCTTCACTACTGGACCATTTGCAGCATGTGATTAAGGCTAAACATCCACATCTTGTCAAAAAAAGTGATCTTTCATCAGGATACCGCGCCTGCACACAAATCTATGGTTATTGCTGCAAAACTCCCTTATCTACGTTTCGAAGTGCTTCCACATGCGCCATTTTCACCGGATCTGGCTCTTAACGATTACTTTCTCTTCCCAAACTGGAAAAAATGGCTCACTGGATGAAAATTCCCTTCAAATAACGAGGTCAAAATAGGGACAACCACTTACTTTACAGAGTTGGACAAATCGCATTATACTACTGGTATTAAAATGTTACAACATCGTTGGTTTAAATGTATTGAAATACAAGGGGACTATTTTGAAAAATAAATAAAAACATTTTCAAAAATTTTTGTTTCCTTTATCAGGCCGAGAACTTATCGAACCATCCTCGTACAACATTTTAAGTTTTTTAGTTAGGACGAATCTGCAGTTTCATATAAGACTGGCTGAGATTAAGTGCGGACCAGTAGTGTATTTAAATTTCAGCCTGTTTATAGCACTAATTAGGTCTGCATCGGGTGGGAACAATTGGAAAGATATATTTTACAAAATTAGAATCATCTTTGGATGCAGAATTGATAGAAGCAAAGATGTTTAAAACAATTTGCAAAATAATTTAAAATATATAAAGTATTAATTTCTTTGTTTTTAAAAGACATACTAACTGTAATATTCTTAAGTTCTTTTTTCTTATTTATATACAAGCGACAAAAAGGGCACAATAACGACTTGACACTAGATAACAAGTTTACCGAGCTCGACAATTTATTTGTACATTTATATTTAAATTCGAAAGCGTTCCTCGTTGCTTTTATCAGGAGAACTTTCCTAGTTATTCTCAGCTCGGTAGAACGTTAGGCTATCCATTTGAAATTTCTCTTTCTTACACGTTTCCTCAAGAGGTAACGGAATGTCGCGATCGCTGCAAACTATCTTGCTAGCTTGTATGTACGTCAAGCTGTCCACTGATTACGTCACAGCTCACTGGCTGGCCATCACCGTTCCACCCTATACAAAAATGGTATGAAAATATCCCAAATTAGTTCAATAATCAACAATTTTTTTAATAGTTGTTAAATCCTTTACTTTGAAAATATTTTTACGGAACTCCATGGGAGAGTACAATTTTCAACACGCTGAAAATTTAATCACTCTTACAAAAAGTGCGCGTCGGCAGCAAATGCATTACGACTTCAAGTAAGAATTATCAGTCAGCAACAAACTACTCGTCGAAAAATAATAAGAAAAAAATTACTAAATATCATATTTTAGTTCAAGTTTATGTACCAATTTCCTATCGCTCCAAGGCAACACAACATTATCTTTCACAAATCAATTAAAAATAATTACTCCAACTACAAATTGTTTTACGATCGCACATCCTGTACTCCTTATTTACCTTTAGGTTTTGTTCTTAATTGCATAATAGTTCTAACCTTTCATCGCCTTTCACTAAACATACCATTTTAATGAGTTTATTTCCAAATTACTTCCTTATGCCCTGTACATACCTAACTCTAATTACGAAGTCGATTGAAGATGCAAGTCAAAAATCCTAAACATACTACTTCCCCACACCTCGAAGATTGCATGCAGCTTGAACTTTAAACTCACTATGACTATTACGATAAATAGACATGCATAATGGGGAGTTATTGCATCATTCGCATTCCTGAGTATCTTTGGAAAATGTAAAGGTATTCGAGCTATACTGTATTTGATGGAAGCAAATTTTTAGCTCTGTATATTTATAAAATATGTAGATTGTGAACTTTCGTAGGTGCTTTACTATGTGATAATTATTCTTTTAAATCAAGATTATTTCTGACAATATTATGAACTCTTATATAAAAGAAAATTTCCTTAGAGGTTATATCTAGTTGTAATTTTCACAAATGCGGATATCTTTCAAACTTAACAACGAATTTCTTATTTATAAACGACAAAAAGAACATAGTAACGCGTACCACTGGGTAACAAGTTTACTGAAAATTTATCCTTCCGACTTTGGAAAGCTTAGGTCATTATAAAAAGTTGATGCTGGTAGCCGTTACTATGTGGTGGTTAATCATCTTCGGGAAATGTTTAAAAAGGAACTACTATGTTTTATACTACTAAATTTATTAAGAAAACAGTGACTGCAGTTTCAACTCACAGTCATTTTCAAACTGAATTACAAAGGTAGACTAAGTATTCAATACAGAAACATGAGAAAATTTAACAATAAATAAAAACTACCTGAGAAATTACATTATTACAAAGGGGAGGTATTAAATTTTGGGAACTAATTATTATTTGGCGACAACAAATAATGGGGAAAACCCAAGTTCTGTCTGGGCATTAAGCAAATTTACATTTTCATTTTTACTATGTTTTTATATTTCTAAAGATTCAAGAATATTTAACTTTTGGCCCTTTGTTGAATAATGTAATATGTCAGTGTTGCTTAAATCAGGAAAACTGTGGCTATGTTCTAAGCAATGGTTGGCAAAGCTCGAGTCTGTTTTTTGTAGTCTATATGATCGGTGGTGTTCTGAAAAGCGAGTTTTAAAGGTTCTACCACTTTGTTCAATATACAAGCTATCACATTCTGAACATTTTAACTTATAAACTCCTGATTTATCAAATTTATTAATTTTATCTTTAGCATTGTAAAGGAGAGTGGACAGATTGTGTTGGGATTTAAAGGCTACTTTTCTGTTATGTTTGGAAAGAGTATTAGCTATGTTTTCTGTACCATAGTATGACAGAGATATATACCATAGTATGACAAAGATATATAAGATGAACTATCTTTTTCATTTTTTATTTTGGGATATATTGAATTAAAAGCTAAAAAAAAAAACAACTAGCTCCGATTTTCCCAAAAATTGATACGGGGGAGTTTTCGAGGTCGCACATAACGAATCTAAAATTATTTTAAAAAAATTCAATATGGCGGACCCAATATGACTGACGAAAAAATCAATTTTGTCCGATTTTCTTCAAATTTGGTGTGGAGGAGTTTTCGGGATCGCACATAACGAATCTGAAATTATTTTTAAAAAATTTAATATGACGGATCCAATATGGTGAACGAAAAAATCAATCTTGTCCTATTTTTTCCAAAATTGGTATGGGACAGTTTTCGGGGTCGCAAATAACGAATCTTAAGTTATTTAAAAAAAAAATTAACATGGCGTATTCAATATAGCGGATAAAAAATTAATATTGTCCGATTTTTTCAAAATTGATATAAGGGAGTTTTTGGGATTGCAAATTACGAATCGGAAACTATTTAATAAAAAATAAATATGGCGGATTAAGATGGCTGATTAAAAATTCTACATCTCTCGATTTTGTCTAAAATCAGAGGATTCTCGAAAGTGTAGATTATGAATTTAAAAATATTTTTTCAGGATTCAATATGGCGGACTAATAATTTTACATTCTTCGATTTTGTTCAAAGGTGGGTGTGAATCGTTTTTGAGGATGTAAATAGAGAAAATAAAATTATTTTAAGAAAATCTAATATATCAAATGCAATATGACGGTCTAGAAATTTTAAGTGTCCAGATTTTATCCATAATTTTTTTTTTTAATTCAATAGGGTGGATCCAATATGGTGGGTTGAAAATTTTACCTTATTCGCATTTTTTCAAATTTGGTATTATGGGGGTTTTCGGAGTCATCTAATACAAATATGAAGTTAATTTTTTACAACTATTAGGTTGATAAAATACAATATGAGGGACTGAAAATTCTATATTTTCCGACCTTGTTTAAAATTGATATTGCGGGATTTCTAAGGCGTATACAAATTCAATATGCAGTATAAAATATATCGGGTTAAGAAATTTACCTCTCAAGTATTTCATATATCGATATTGGAAGATTTTGGGGTCTATATTACTAATTTAAAATTAATTTGAAATTTAAGATAGTGAATTTATTATGACAGGCTAAATATTTATTTGATATAATTACACTGGTGTTTGGAGAACTATAAGAACCAAAGAATTTTTACTGGTTCATTTTAGGGTGATTTAAAATTTTGGATAAAAAGGGTGCTTTTTTGCCACCTTGGAGTCATTGCGAGGTACACTAATCTCGATTAGAACTTGGTTCAAATAATATTTGGATATCATAATAAATTCAAAACTAAAAATCTAAAAATAAAATTTTTATAAAAAGAATTGGACCGACTTCTAAAAGCGCGCTAAAAAGTGAAAAATAACTATAAATTTTTACGTGAAAGTCGACGCCAAATTATTTCTAAATGAAATAAATAACTACTAACAAATTATGATAAGAAAGCAAATACAAATAAAGTATTTGTTTTTGCAAATCACATTTTATCAGGTATTAGTTTGGCGCCGACTTCAAAAATTTCAATTTCATAAAAAAATTAATAGTTATTTTTCACTTTTTAGCGCACTTTTAGAAGTTGGTTCAATTTTTTTGTATAAAAATTTTATTATCTAATTGAAAGAAGCGATCTATTACTGATGGCAATCTACCAAAGTTACTAAATATCTAAATAGGTATCTCCTAGAATAACATTTTGGGACCTTTGCTTTACAATATCTTCACTGCTAATTTTTTGGAATTATTACAATATTGTAGGTAGTTTCTGTACGCAACTAAATAAAAATTTTCAAGCAATACATGATGCTTCAAAATAACATTTACTAAGAATCAGTCTAATCAAGACAGTTGCTTTATTATTCTGTAACCAGAACCCAAAAAGATCTACATTTAATTAGGTTAAATTAAAATTAGATAATAATGATATTATGTTTCGAAATCCTGCCAAAAATTTAGGTCTTCTCTTAGATACTAAAGTTAAATTTACAAAATATGTTACAAATTGTTCACGGAAGGGATACAATACTTAAGGAACTGAATCCTTACTGCTGTTATTTATGAAAAGCAATTACGGAAAATTATGTGATTTTTTGCCGGCATTGTTCAAGGTCCATTTTTGGATTCATATAATAAAAAAATTCAAAAATTACAAATATCATATATAAGGTTTGTTTGCGGAATTAGACGCAGACATTGAGTTATGCATAAATTTCAAAATCTAGATTGGGTAAATATGTATAATCGTACCGATATTTACAGTTTATATATTCGTAGATGTTCTAAAAAATAAAAAAAATATATTTTCCTGTAATATATTATCAGGAATTAATAAATATATAACTAAAAACTTCAGAACATCCCTTCAATCCTTTGAATACAAAATAAACCGCATGCTGTTTCCTTAGCAATAATTGTTGTATGATGGTCAGCTGTATCTACCACGACGTGATCTGTGAGAGCTCTGTTATTTTATCCTTTTCTTACTCTGTACTCTTGTCTCTTTTCCTTTCCTCTTCTTAGGTATTTCTTTTTCTATCACTTGTTTAATTCAATATTAATCATTTTTATTAAAAATTATTCATATTTGTACCTTTAACCTTACTGTCCTATAAGATTTATGTGTTATTTTTAAGAACTAATGATTACATTGTATCTTAGTTTTTTTTTGGTCTCAGCAGCACCGACAATTTCGATGGTAGTTGAAAAAATGGTCTTTATTTCTTGCAATATATATTTTTGTATTTTCCTCTTGGACCTAAATATATTTTATCAATGAAAATAAAACCTGTTTATTATTATCTGTATGTACATCTATATTGGAAAGTTTAAATATCTAAAGATTAGCCACTACGGTTTATATACATTAGTTAGGAATACTTTCCCAATTATTTTCAGCTCGGAGGAGGGTTAAATTGTCCGTCACAAAGCTTTCTTCGCTTAGACGTTCCTTCGAAGTACAACAGAATGTCATGGTCTCTGTGAATTACCTGGCTAGCTTGTCCAAGGCATAAAAAGAAGAAACGCTGGCTATTCAATGGCATGACAATGCGCATACTCCACGTATTGCTAAGCATAAATAAATAATTTTCATTTTATTACCTACCTTTAAATTATAAATTAAATTTTGATTTTAAACTGATCTTCTAGAATGTCAAGACGACTTCTTTATGAGTCACGACTAACCAGTTGAGAACCACTGGTCTAGACGTCCAATCTATATGATAAATATATCGGATTTTAAAACTTGCAAAAATTTAGATAACTTCAGATGAATAGTTACTTCTTTGAACATTTCCATTTATAACGTTTCATTACGAAAACTTCCCCTCAATCGTTCTTTCCGCAACGAAATAGAATTACCTTAAAGATTATAATATCACAACAGTCTAATATATGTTAAAATAGACTTGTACAATAATGTGAAAACTTTAGTTAGAATTTACATGCATGTAACCAATGTTAAGAGACTATCAGTAGCGTCTCGTGAGTAAAAGGAAACACCAAAAAGTGATATTTATTTTTTAAGTAAAACGGGAATAAAACTAATTGAAACTCTGTTCACATTGCTGTAATCAAATCAGCTGATTTTGTCTTTAAAAAATAATTAGTTATTTTTTCCAAATATAACTATATTTTTATTAAAACGTAATAAACAACTTTTCTAAATGCGGCTTCGGTAGTTTAATGGTCAACTAATTGGCTTTGCGCTACTGATGTATCAAGTTTAATTCCCGGTCTGTAACCGGTGTATGTATGTCCTCTTACGAAAATTTACTATTTCTTTACAGACTCGGGCTAGAACGCATATGTCCGAAGACCTAAGGAAGAAAGAATAACTTTTTTATATCCACATGATGATCAAACAAACCTGTCTCTTTGCAATTTTTGTTACAGAATTTTTGCGTAAGATGGTGTTCCTGTAAATTGCTATTGTGACAATAATCTGAAATACAACGAAATAAAGCAATGAGGGTTTGATTTGAAGTATTTTATTGAACAGTCCATTAGCACTATGATGAAGGCCCCTTTCCATAAAAAGATACGATATATGATATGTTCGAGTCTTGTGGGATTTTGCTTCTTAAGCAAAAATGTGCAGGATCTGTTTTCATTTTTTTTTCTTAAGTTGTCTCTAAAGTGTAAATTACATTTAAATTATTAATTTAAATATTTTTTGGAAATAAGTGTCTTATTCGCTTTCCTGGATGAGCAGCCTCTGTTAATTCAAGTTTTAATTTTATTAGGTATGCTTTGCTTATTTCAAACAAACATGTAAGTATATAAGTTGTTTGCATAATCGTTGAAATTTTACCACTAGAAAACTAACATTTTGATAGTAAGTTAGACTATTTAAGACGAGTATACTTGCATACGTTATCTTATTTACATGATGCAAGATTTAATTTTAAATTGAATAAGAAGAATGTATTGAATTATTTGCTACATATTTAAAAAATAACAATATCTTTTTGTTTTTATCCTTGGTTAAATAGAATTACCTTGTGGTGGCATACTGTTGGTTTAAATAAAGCAAACGCGAGTCACTATCACGCACTTATTTCATCACAAATAGCATAAATGAGCAAGAAACTATATCATTTAAAAATCATCGTGTTAAATACAAGTAGATATATCCGCGTACTGGATGAGTAATATCAACACATATAAAGGGTGTTTTTTATAGAGGTATAGAACTTTTAAATGGAATAAAACAAAGATGAATTTTTTAAATTGACATGAAATTTACTTTATTCGAAAGATAACCTTCTGGCATTATAAATTAAATATTACTTCTGGCATATGACCGCCACGGCTGGCTCGGACGTAGTCTAATCTGGAGGTCCAATTTTCGATGACTTTTTCCAACATTTGTGGCCATATATCGGCAATAACGCGGCAAATGTTGTCCTCCAAGTGTTCAATCGTTTCGGGCTTATCGGCGAAGACTAGCGACTTCACATATCCCCACAGAAAATAGTCTAGCGGCGTTAAGTCGCACGATCTTGGAGGCCAATTCACGGGTCCGAAACGTGAAACTATGCGATTACTAAACGTTTCCTTCAATAAATCAATTGTGGCACGAGCTGTGTGACATGTTGCGCCGTCTTGTTGAAACCACAGCTCCTGCACATCATGATTGTTCAATTTATGAACGAAAAAGTCAGTAATCATGGCTCTATAGCTGTCACCATTGACTGTAACGTTCTGACCAGCATCGTTTTTAATGAAGTACGGACCAATGATTCCACCAGCCCATAAAGCACACGAAACAGTCAGTTTTTCTGGATGTAACGGTGTCTCAACATACACTTGAGGATTATCATCACTCCAAATACGCCAATTTTGTTTATTGACGTATACATTCCAAACAAAAGTGAGCTTCATCGCTAAACAAAATTCGCTTATGAAAATCGGGATCAACGGCAATCTTGTTTTGGGCCCATTCACCGAATCTACGCCTTACTAGGTGATCGTGTGGCTTCAATTCTTGCACGAGTTGGATTTTGTAAGCACGCAAACCGAGATCTTTCCGCAAAATCTTCCATAAAGTGAATGGACTCATATCCAATTCCTGTGCACGATGGCGGATAGACTGATACGGGTCTTCCTCTACGCTACGCTCTACAGCAGCAATGACTTCTTCTGTACGCACTGTACGACGTCTCTGTGGATACATATTATCATTTAGAGTAAACGTGGTGCGAAAACGTTCCATAGTTAATCGAATTAATTGCTCTGATGGACGATTATGTTGACCGTAAAATGGACGTAGTGCGCGATACGTATTTCGAACAGAACCATGATTTTCAAAATAAATTTGCACAATTTGGAAGCGTTGTTCAGGCGTCAGTCTATTCATGTTAAAATGCCAAACCAAACTAAACATAAATCACTTGACAACTAACAAAATGGCCGCCAGTTAAAAAAAGTGTTGCCACCTTAAAGTTCTATACCTCTATAAAAAAACACCCTTTATAAGGACAAATAATATTCGATAATTTTGTCCAGAAGCATATTTTTGATAAAAAAAATTAATAATTAGACAAAGATATTTGATAATAAAGAACTTAAGTTTCCACGGCTTTGGTCAAGTTGAAAATCATGGTTCTTGGGTTTGAACCGTGCCAAAATGCAATTATTTTCCCACATTTCGCCTGCGATTGCACGAGGTATTTTCAGAGATCTTTACTCCACGAGATTAGTACACGGAATGCCCATCGAGGAACACAGCCTGGTATTTACACCAGACTGTTGCTTTGCGAACTGTGATAGAGCGTTACATTCGATTTCCCTATATAATGTAGACTGTAACATGTATCTCTATTAATGTTATTTCTATACTTACAAATTTCGATCGATTCTGTAATTTTACGTTTAAAGAAACCAGATACTGACGCGAGCACCTTGGTTTCTTTTACATTAAAAATGTGACCTGAACAATACCGTTGTTCAGCTACTACATATTGTACAATTTGTTTATTTTTTATACATCTTTATGTTCCTTAAGCCTAATGGATATAGACCGTCCTGTTTCACCCAAATACACTTTATTACAAGAGCAAGGTATCTTATAAACGCTTTTTATTTGTAATAGTAAAGCGTCCTTTGATGACTTCAAACAGTCTCCAACTTTCTTAATTGGGTTGAAAATTATTCGAATATTTGATTTTCGGAGCAATCTAGCCATCTTGTCTGTGATTCCGTGTATGTAAAGCAAGACAACACTGCTCATAGGTGGTACATTTATGACACTTTGTTGAGGAGTTGGGTTTTTATGTTAATAATAGAACATCTAATATCTTCAGCGTAATATTCATTGCCTCTCAGAGTATTAGCCAGTTTTTCTGTTTCTGATTTCAGTGATTGTTCATCGCATATTGAAAGAGCTCTATATTGGACATACTACGAAATGACAACATGGACTCCACCCTACTAGAATTAATTAAAGCATGTCTATTTCCACTTATTTTACTTTTCAAGGAACTTTCTATAAGTAGGCTTCTGGAGCGGTCATGGGATGAATCTGCAAGCAGGGTTGGTTCCCTTCTACTCAGATACCGCTTTTCAGTTTCTGATATTTCTTGGCGAAAACGTTCACCATGTTTGTCACCAACAGAACCCATATTTTCCGGAGAAAAAAAACCTAAGTAGAAGTGTAAAAACTAGATTTTCAATGACACATTGACTCCTGATTTATGAGAGGTTTATAGTATGGAAATCTAGTGACTTGTGGTTGCCTAGGAATTTTTTTGTGTCATCAACAAAATGTAGTTATATCTTTTTTTCTGTGAAACAGGGGCTGGATAAAAAAGAGGAATCATCAATTAATTTCCTCATATCCAGTCCTATAAAATTCCTTCTTTAATTTTGGCATTGAATTTTTTTTAAGAAACTGAAATCCAGGCCCATATTTACGTAGTGCTTTTGCAAAATCCTTAAGTAAATCGAATTTGATATGCTATGATGATCAAATTATTTATTATTAACGTTTTTCTGACCAAAAATGTATCCACTTCTTAAAAGTCAGCTTTTTTACATAGTGTTCTGAATGCGCCTTGCTATATCATTCACAAAGAAAACAACAATATTTCCTAAAGACGACTTCCGATATTAAAATTAAGCCACTACTTTTAAATGGACACTTATTGGCCATTTGTATACTGTATGTTTGATCTTTTCCATAATTAGTTTTAAAATATCATACGTTTTTTTTTTAACTGACGCTTTCGGTATGTTGTAGTTTTAACGTCAGTATATAGAAAATTCCACTGTTACTTCAAATTTTGGTCAAATCTAAAATTATGACAAGGTCGTTTAGTTCTTATTGTTGAAACACCTCTCCCCTAGAAAAGCCTGGTTCGGCGCTTTTTTCCAAAAAACTTGTTAAACTTGCTGAACTTGAAGATCGTTTTGCTACGAGAATATAGATACATAGGTATATTTCACTAAACTTTTAAATTTTCCAGAAATACACTTCATATTTGTTAAATAGAAATAACAGTCGTATATGTGGTTATTCGGCTTACGCCACTGCACTGGTTCAACAAAAGGCATTTCTTTTATAGTACCGTTGTATTAACCCATCAAATATTTATAACATTTTGTACAACACACTTGAAGCACCTACGTTTTATTTTGATTTTCAATTTCAGTGTTAAAATAAGCTTGATAATATTTTTCAAGCAGTGAGAAAACCGGCTTTTTTCACTTTTAGGATTGAATTGACAACAAATATAATAAAATAAATCAGATCCACGACATGTGGATTTATGAGTAAACTAAAGGCCTTTTCTCACTTATGGGGGTCCACCCGCGGTTTTTCACAGACGACAGAAAACCGAGACTTCTCACTCACACTTGTGCGTCATGACTGTGGGTGAAAAAGTCGGGGTGCCGAGCCTTGAGTGACGCGTTTTTAGAAAAATCCCTAAAACATAAGCTAGTCAGCCTGATTCATAGACATAATATAATGATACCAGGCCGCAGATCCAGTAGAAGAAATATAAAGCGACAGAGTACGACTAGTAGTACCTCTGTTTCTAATGGCCGAGCTAAGAACATTATTTCAAGCGTCATTGGATACCCCCGTTATCTGACCGGAATTAAAAAGAGAGGTGCTACTCATCGAAAATTCTTTATCTCTTTCTAAGCGTGAGCCATCTTTCTTCTATAGGATCCGTGGTATATATTAAGTACTATTAATAATCTTATATCTATGGCCTGATCGCTCCATTGACCTCCCTTTTTTATTATCGTTTCGTGAATTTTTTCTATTGTAAAAGTTTTGTTTTAAAAAGATGTGCAATGACAGCAAAAAAAAGCGATTCATTTGGAGCAAGATGACTCTTATAGGGTTGTGTGATAATCATCCGATCCCATTGAAGTTGCAAGATATTCATTACCAAATGAAATGCTATAAAAACTGAATTATGAAATCTGCCTATATGCTATAAGCAATCTCTGAATATAGGTGTGAGAAGCAAAGTTGAGATTCCAGTTTAATGGATAAAAATAAAGCGGCTTCTTTAAAAACAAGTACGGGCACAGCAAAAGTAAACAAACGCGCACTGTGGTGTTTTGAAAACGGGATGTTTTTAAACGATGATGAATGTATACGTTTATATAATTTGGTAAGTTATTAATTAAATAATTTCTGAGTACTAATACTGCCGAAATAATTTGATATATTATTATTAAATTAAGGGACTTAGAAAATATTTCAATTACATACTGTTTTAATTATAATGATATTTAATTTTCTAGGAAGGTATTGATATAACCGAATCAATTAAAAAGTCAGGCGAAAATTCTGACTCAGGAATACTTTTTGATGTCTCAATGGAATATGGATACAACTAGTCTGACATGTTCCATTGCCTCTATTATAAAAGGGGGAAAAGGTTTAAATACAAAAGGTGTTTTATTTCTTCGGTATTATCTTTTAGATTTATTTGAAAAAGCTGACACATCGCAAAGTTGAAACGCAATTTAAATTCTTTAAATGGGACATCTTGTATATTATTTGCTAGAATGAAAGCCTTTTTTCACCAAATAAAAAGGGGGTTTGCAAAACACGCGCAGTCCATACTGAAAAGTTACACGACACAAATCTCGATGGTCATTTCAGGTATTATCTGATAAAATTAAGCGACCAGCTGAAAATGAATATTGCAGCCCTTGCAAGATACCCAAGGCCTCTCTCAAGCTGAAATTGCTTGTCTAAAAATTGTATTATTGAATACCTTAGTTTTTTTAAATTACTTTTTATGTGGCAATTCAGCCAGAATGTTTAGAGTTTAATTCACCTACCAAAATCTTCAGATTTATTATAGACAAATTTCCTGAGTTCTACAGTAGCAAAAAGCGGATCTACCACAAATGTCGCTTAGGTAGAAGAAGAACTGTTAGTTCACAAATTAATAATTCTTTTACGACCATTTATCTTTTAAAGTAACATTAAATATTACTTAGTGGTTTATTAAAACAAATCAAAGGTAAAGACAGAAAACAAATGTTACCCATTACGGCATTTTCATATTGTCAAAAATATGAAAAGTACAAAACAAAAAATTACTAGAAATTCAAAACCCTAGTGAAAAACCCCTGAAATCAACTGATAGGTCACAGCACATTCGACGTATACTCCTTCTTCTATAGTCACAGGTAAAACCCGAGGTGTGCACCCATAAATTAGAAAAGGCCTTAACTTTTCTGATGACTTTTGTACACAAAAAAAGAGACATTTTTGTCAGTACCCTTAAAAAAGTGATGCTGTGAGTAAACACAACAAAACACCACTTATCTATATTTTGAGACGTGATATTGTAATAAAACTTTTCTCTTTTATTAGTTAAATATACCCAGCACAAAGCACTATTAGAAATATTGATGAATTTTTTAGTGTTAGTGTCATTTGTTCATAAAATCATACACCCATGCACCAATAAAATAACATAGTTTTAATCTGGAAAGCCTCGTTAAACAAATACAAAATAATTACTTATTTAACTTGCTATTTAAACTCGTCTTTCAATAACCCATGTGTTAGGTGGGCTCATAAATATTTAATGAGTTCTTGTATTTTTTGTTAAGCTAATTTTACTTAAGTGTGTACCATATTTTAACGTAAAAAATGGTATACAATGTCAACTTTAAAATAAATAAATGAAAATTAGAATTTTAGTGTATAATACACAAAAAAGTGCTATCTTATTCTCAAATAAAGTATTTAAAGAAATTAATTCCTATACCAAAAATTTCATTTAATAATAAAGAACAAATTACCAATTTGTTTAGATTCACCTCTTTATTTAGTACTTTTTTGAAGTCGGTGCCGTAATAACTACGGTGTTATTTTTAACATAATTTTCTTTACATTTTAAATTTGGTGCAATTTAAAAAAAGTGCGTAAGTAAGTTAATCCATAATTACTAAATTAATTATACCAGTGTCAAGTGAGAAAAGAAAAATCAATAAAACACGATGAAAAAATTTACTAGATTTAAAAAAAAATCACCACATTTTTAATATTCGTTATAAATTCGAAATGAGCTCAAAAGATTAATGACTCTGATTTGAGCGATGGCTTAGTTATGTTCATTATAAGGGCATTGGCCGATTGCGGCTAATTGACATAGATTTCAGGAAGCCTTACAAGAACAGTCCAATGGGGTCAAATCGTACGATCTTGGTGGCCAATTCACTTCACCTCTGCAAGAGATAACCATGCCCTCAAATCGTTCATGCAGAATATTCACCATGACCTACGCTGTGTTGCATGTAGCGCCGTCCTGCTAGAACTACATGTCGCCTACCTCCATATCGTTCAATTTGGACTGAAAGAAATCAGTTCTGCAGTGCCTGCTGTTGACGATGATGACTTCACCAACGTCGTTTTCAAAAAAGTACGGAGTAATAACTCCGCCGCCCAAAATCCGCACCAAACAGTAAACTTTTTGATCGATGCATTACCACCTGGTGAACCTAGTGTGGGTTGACGTCGTCCCATATATGGTAATTGTGTTTGTTAATATAGCCATTCACCCATAAATGCGTTTCATCGCTAAAGATAATTTTTTCGGACAAAATTGGGGTCCTCGTCCAAATGCTCCGAAGCTCAGTCAGCGGACAAATGGCATTGTCTATGGTCATTAACTTTGAGCTTCAGGGTCAGTTGGATCTTGTACGGGTGTAGGCCCAAATCCTGATGCAAAATTTGCCACGTTGTAGTCTGGAAAAAGCGGAGTTCTTGCGCATGGCGAGGAATTGACTGTCTCTGATTCTCATGCACATTTTTATGAACCGTGGCAATGTTCTCGGCTGATCTTTTGACATACAGGAGTTAACTGAATTTGGCCACCAAACGTCGGAGAGTCCACTTTGAAGGGTCACTGGATCTACCGTAAAATGGGCACAACGAGCGAAACGTTTACACTAACGAATATTCATTTTGATAATGAAGTTTTATCATTTAGACGTGCTGCTCAATCGTGTAACTTATCATGGTAATTTGGCATCTGTAACAGAATAACAAACAATAGATTAGATGGACGCCACCGAAATAACATAGCCGCCACAGGCTTCCAACATCGACTTGCCCTTATTGAAAAACCCTGTTTAAGGTCAGGGGTGCTCTGTTCTAACAAAGTTGAGACAAATCACCCTCAGATTGCAACAAACTCCCAGGAAAGCATAGAAAATTCTATTGGATTCACTGTAGATATACTTATTTTATTCCGTTTAGAGTCATTTAACGAACATGGAAACAAAGAGAGGTAACTCCCTGCAAATCCTATGCCTTTAGTTTCCAGCGGGCCATGAATATAATGGTGGCGCTGATAGCCAACAAAAAAGCAAAGGATATAAGACTTGCGAGGAATACATATTTTTCTCTTTCTATCTTCGCTGCGATTTAAAACTTATCTTTGGAAATGTAAATAAAGTGTCATCATTCCTTTTCACTCACTTGACGATGCAGCATACAATACCCATCTTTTAATTATTTTTCACTTCTACTTACTGTAATTTTTCTTTACTCAAACTCGAGGCTATGTGAGCGTCACGTGTTCCACAAGTCGGAAGGAATGCGTAGATGCCTACTTTGACGCAGAACGCATGTCCTATCTAGGGAAGCTCACGCTTCTTCACCCCACGCGCAGTGTCCTCTCCTTGTTCCACTCTCTTTAGTGTCAATTAATCCTCAAAATGGGTAATTCTACTAATAATATTACATGAATGTAACAAAGACGTTTAAAAGAGGGGAAAAATAAATAAAAATTTCGTTGGGATAGGATGAAAAAGGGGATGGATCAAAAAAATTAACAGTTTTTCCTTTTTTACCCTAAAAATTTTTGACCTTCTTGTGAATACTCCCTATAACATATTGTAGACTACATCAAAATATCATAGTTTGAAAGCTTCTTTCATAAACCACTCCGAATGTCGATTTATTTTTCGAATCATCGCTATTTCATATTTGTTCCACCGTATAAAGCTGCATAGGAAATAATGCATTTAATATTGTCAGATATACCGTAAACAGTTATTTAAACTTATTGAGTTTCAGCTGTTTGCCCGCAAGCAAAAACAAATATTGCATTTTGGTTAACCAGCGGACCAAAGTGGATTTGGTCTTGTCTATTGAACTGTTAGTTATTTTGGGGTTTTAGGTAGATCAATTTTATTTTTAAGTTGAATTCGAAAATTGTTCATATCGTACAAGTTTCATTACTAAGGAAAAACTATGATTTTAAAAAATAAGCCAAATTAACAAGAAATTTCTATGAAGAGAAAAAAAATTGCGAAGTTTGATGGAAAATTATTGTATTAAAAACGATAAAAATAATAATATATATATTTTTTCAGATTTTGGATTTAAATAATACTATGAAATACTAAAAAATTCACATCTCGAATAGTGATCTGTATTAGAGATACCTGGTACGTTAAAGAACAAAAAAATATTTCAATATCACGTCTTAAAACATCGGCAACGAATATAGATTCCTTCTAGAAGTGCCGTTCTTCGGTAGAAAGTTCTGGTGCCCACAAAGCAGATGGCTCCCTTTCCCAGATAATCTAATGTGAGAAATGAACCATATGTATTAAATTTCCTTGTGGCGGAGATGTTAGCCAAGTAGGAAAATTATATTTTGCGTCTTATGTAGATGTAGGTTCGAGTCTCGATGCATACAGAACTTTTTCCTATAAAAATATTATATATAAAATTAATATAAACTGTAGATATTTTATCATTACAATAATTTTAAATTATATTCGCAGAATTTTTTTTATTTCTTGACTGAAAGGGTTCAATTAAAAATAATAATTCTATTGTTCTGTAGAAATATTTGTTGTACATATGCAACAAATATTTTTTCTATATAAAAAAATGCATGAGGCGGGGTTCGAACCTATGCCATATATAACGTCAAAATGTTTGCCATAGCGGCTGATCACTCAGCTACAAATACACTGAAATTAGGCAGTAAGATTTCTTTCACTTGATTATGTAGAAGGAGAATTTGTGGTGGGCAGAAACTGTGGAAGAATGATTCTTGTGATGGGGGCAGCGTGCGAGAGAGATAGCATCGAAACAGTGAGCGCCGTTCAGGACCCAAACAATTCATTAAAGACGGTGCTTTTATAAGGATTTGTTTTCATTGCCAGAGGAAAGTGACGTTTTGTTTACTCATCTCAACAGGGCTAATCACAAAAACCTTTTTTTATATATACGTCATTTAAAACATTTAAATTACTTATAAATCTAAAACATGCTGCGCCTTTGTGCTAACTCACTTGTTAAATTTATGGTGAATTCATTCTTAAAAGTGGGAATCATAAACAATTTTCCTGTTGCTTAAGAAATGTTATCAAGCATGTTTTTAGGAATTCAAAATCAAAATGAATAGTGGGTATAAAATGTTATAAATATTTGACAGGAATGGTATTATAAAAGAAATGCCGTTCAGTTCAGTAAAATATGCCTCTATATCATCAGTTTCAATGCCGCTACTCCTTTCCCCAGACCATTACCAAAATGATCTTCATTCATAACAGAACAACATTTGATTATTCAATCACAGTTAAATGACCTTCCTAGCTATTTAGATTTATCTAAAGAAAAATTTGAATTTTAGAATTGAGATTAAAATAACCGAATCTCTTACATCCTGACACAAAATTAAGTCTAAGAGTAGTATCTTCATATTTGCCTGTAGTTACGATAGGTTAATATGGGCTGATTTAAAGGTCGTGGCTTTAATTTTAGGAATGCAAATATAAGTTTATATCCATGAGAATCGGACAGCAAAGCGCATTCAGAATAGTACGTTAAAAAAACTGGCCTCTAATGTATATTCGTGATTAGAAAAATGTTAAAAATAGACCATTGGTGCCGCCTGAGAAAACTATTTTACGCCATTGAACTTCAAACTCAGAAGGTTATTTAAAAATTATGCAAAAGAACTATGTAAAGACGGGCTTGGATTTGAGTTTTTCAAAAATAAATCCACAATTAAAAAAATAATTTTTGGAGGCCTGATATAAGAAAATTAATCGATCATCCCACTTTTTTGTATGACGTCAGTTTCGCATAAAAAATACATTGTTAGCTCTTATCGACGTCGAAAAAAATTACCTGCGCAACGACAAATCACCAGAGTTCCATGAAAATATAAAAATAATGCTAAGTACCTTTCATAAATTAGGGTGTGATATGTCATTGAAAATCCATTTTCTACACTCAACGCAACAAATGTTTTTCACTATATAACTTGCCGTGATGCGTTGATTTATTCAGTTTTATTTTAGTGAGTTATTATTACAAATTATTAACAGCCCGTAGAAATGAGGCTTTTGTCGCAAATAAAATGTAACCTGCAATTTTATTATTGGGAAATGTATATTTCAGCATCCTAAAAAAAACATATCCCGATGTTAACATTGACTATCCTATGTTAACAAAATGACGGACCAAAAATGATAATTTTGTCGGTTTTTCTAGTTTATCTAAAAAACTAATCATTATCATCATCATCAACAACAAACTTTCAAAGTCCACTGCTGAACATAAGCCTCCTTTGATTGCTTTTACAACCTCCTATCTTTCACTGCCAGTATCCAGTTGGTCTGGATTCTTTTTTAAATCGTCGTGCCATCCTGTCGTGGTCTCCATTCAATTATTTTTCTAGTCCATCCGTCGTCTGTAGCTCTCGCAATGTAATCAGCCCAATTCCATTTTAGGATAGCTATTCTTTTCACAGCATCCGAAAAACTTTATTCTTAGCCATATTTCTGTGTCTGTCAGGAATAGTCTACGTATTACCATTTCCATTATCCTGCTAAGGACCTTTTCGTTAAAGTTAGAGTTTCTAAACTATAAGTTAGAACGGGCAATGTACTCTGGTCAAAGACTTTCCTTTTTTGACGTATTGATAGATCTGCCCTAAAGATGTAGTTTAGCTTATCAAAGGTTGTTTACGTTAAATCTATTCTTCTGGTGAGTTCCCAGGTCCGGTGGTCTCTACCAATGCGGATTTCATGCCCAAATATTTGTGGGACGTGCCTTCCGTCAAGATAGATGCCTCCACCAATTATTAAATTTGTCATCACTTGGGTTTTTGATATATTTATTTTTGGACTCATTTGTTATCAGGCAGTTTTTAGTCTATCTAGCATTGTCATGGCCTTTTTTATACAGTCAGATATTAGAACTATATCATCGGCGAATCATAGGTGGCATAGGTTTTCACCATTTATGTTTAGACCGAGGTTGTCGAAGTCTACTTGTTTGCACATGTACTGTAGTAGAGTATTAAATAATTTAGGGGAGATATTGTCACCCTGACAGATACCCCGCTCTATTCTGAAGTTATTTGTTGTCTCGCGAAGTTATATGCTGTTGCTTTATTATATGTTTGGATTAGTACAGAGAATCTATTCAGTAGTCAGCTAAGGCTTCCATCATTTTTTGTTGGTCTATGTAGTCGAAAGTTTTTCGTAATCTACAAATATTAGAATTAGCTGACTTTTCGATGAGACATTCTGGTGTTTGTAGATGATCTTTGGTGCTATCCCCCGATCGGAATCCAGCTTCATCTCTTGTTTGGTACATATCTAACTTCGAGCCTAATCTGTTATTTATGATTTTCGCAAATTATTTGTACATAGGGGACAGCAGGTTAATGGGTCTGTAGTTTGCAAGATTTGTAATATCTTCCTATAATAATCGCGTTGTTCCATTGCTATGGTGCTGTACCTCTGAGAAGACATTAAAGAGAATCTTAAGAGAGTTCAGAAGTTTTTTCCCACCTATTTTGATAGCATCGATGAGTATCCCGTCTTCTTCAGGTGACTTGAACTTGGAATTGTTTTTCATTTTTTTGATTGCCTTACTAATTTCACCTGTTGTGATCCCCGGGATGTCTTCTGAGCCCTGATCTAAGATCTTAGAAAAAAAAACTAAAGGTTGTATGAAAAAAGTTTTAAACAAAAGTTGTAGATAATATATCAAGTTTTAGGTGGCGTCACTAGTTATCGAGATATAATTCCTTTTCGCAAAAAAATGCATTTTTTTTGTTCAAAATAAAGCCCGATTTATTTACAAATTATTTTCTCGAAATTCACTGTATATATAGATATTATCTATGTAAAAAAGTGTCCCAAATCCAGAATTTCTGTGACTATTATTTTCTGACAAAATTGACTTCAAAATTGAAAGTTTGACCTTAGGTGTCCGCTTTTCTAATTAAGATGCAGCAACCATTCTTAGAGCAAATTGTTGAAAATGAATTATGTTTTTGCCTTCCTTTCCCGACATATTGGTAGATCTGCCCTAAAGATGTAGGTTAGCTTACCAAAGGCTACCCACGTTGAACCTATTCTTCTGGTAAGTTCCCAGATCTGGTTATCTAAGATCTGTAGACCACCAAAGGGCGCTCAAAATCTATCCGGCTATGACATTTGAGATCACGGGTACAAGTAGTTGGCGTGTTACCACTCTATAGGCGTAGGGGCTACATACACTTATCTCTTTACTCTGCATCATTTCGGAGCAAATATGGTTTTCATAATATTGAAATTAATAATAATAACTCATTTATTATTGTATTAATCATTAATTATTTTATTAAAATCAACGTTTTTACAAAAAGTTACATGTATAAAAAAATATTATAGACATACATTAATCATTATTTAATCTTCTCTTTTTCACAACAATTTTGTCATTATCATCTTTCTTTTTAGCATCGCTTTGATCATTAACATCACTCTTATCATGAATGTCTACTCCACTGTCATTATCAATGTCTACTCCCGTGATATGAAAATCATCGGAGAAATTTTAGACGCTTTTCGGTAGTTCACAGGTCTTAGAGGGATGTCTCTGTTGTAAGAAAAAATCTCAGATGAAGTACGAGTATTCAGCAATATTTTCCCTAAGTTCAATTCCTTAATATTCGTTAATCGCAACGTTTCGAATTTAAAAAAAATGTTTGTATCTTACGATAATTTTTTTCCGGAGATTGGAAATGATCCTTCTATACTAATGAGAACATTAAAATGATTTTAAGTTCACTAGGAAAAAAGTTAATAAAGTTTTTGTGGTCCAAAATTTGTTTTTTCTGAAATTTTTCGGCTCAAAATTAAAAATATGAAAAAATAGATCTTAAAAATATAAATTATTTTTAATAATTTGCTGTAAGAATGGTCAAAAATCAAGGTCGATCTTTCATTTTTGAAGTTGATTTTCTCCGAAAATAATAATCACATAGAGTCCGGGTTTAGCGTACGCAAAATTTTTTTTTTTTTTAGTTTAAAATAAAATCATATTTATTTACTAACTATAGTCTCAAAATTCACTATATATATATATATATATATATATATATATATATATATATATATATATATATATATATATAGTGAATTTTGGGACTATTGTTTCTAAATAAATATGGTTTTATTTTAAACTAAAAAAAAATTATTTCTTGCGAAAAGCACTTATACCTCGATAATTAGTGGCGCTATCTATAACTTAATTCACATAAGACGATAGGTAATTTAATTATCTACCACTTTTGTTAAAAACTTTTTTTCATATAACCTTTTAGTTTTCGAGATAAACTGAAAAAACTGAAAATGGTGACCATTTTTGATCCGGCATTTAGTTAGCACAGAGTTGCCAATGGTAAACATCAGGATATTTTTTTAGAATGCCAAAATAGACACTTTCCATTAATAAAATCTCAGGTTAGATTTTTTTCCAAAAAAAGGTCTTTTTTTGTTTAATTTCTAAGGAAAAGTGTTTAATTTGTTGCATAGTGAAATATTTTTTTATAGAAACTTAAATTTTGTTTTAATGATTAACCACTTAAAAACATTGGTTAGCATTATGATGATAAAAACTTTGACTTATTATATTAAAAGCAGCGTTATTAGTGTCAGGGTTTGAACTTTATGTGATAGACATTATTAAAGAAATATCTATTGTCTAAGTTAAATAAATAAGCGAAGCTATGGCATAATTTATATTCAACTTGTATCAATATTTTCTTAAGAATTTTAATAAGGCATCTGGCAGGACTTGAGTAATATATTCACCATTATTATAAAATTAATTCAGACATGTATTTCCATTTTTGGTTGAATACCGCACCTGCAGATAAGAAGCATATAATGACGCGATGCTTTATGGGAAATGAATTATGGATATTATCAGGCCATATTTTTCATTAATTCTATCCCTTTTAAGGAGCTAATATCTTATATCTTTCAAAATTTAATAGGAGAATAATAAAATAGTCACGAACGCTTGTAGTTAATTCATTTGCTTTTAATCATTTTAATCTATAGTAATATAATAAACGGGTAAAATTCGTTTGTTTGATCGAGGCAATCTCTGAAACTACAGAAATGATTTTTTAAATTTCCACATTCTCCATATGAACGTAGGCTACATTTTACTTGAATTTGTAAGGGCTGTAAATGGAGAAAAACAAATGAATGTGAGCAGTAAGGTGATATTCGGCATAGTTGAAATTTGACATATTTAAGGCGGTAAAGTACGAAATTTTTAACTCAGAATTTTGGCGTTTGAATGAATATTTTTTTTCTGTTCGTGACAGATAAATACTTTTTTACAAATCAAGATTTATGCCTAAAACCCATCAAGATATTATATGTAGCAGTATTGATCTTGATTACAAGTCTACATTGTTTGGACCAGGCTCGCATCCAAGAGAGGGCGGCGATTGTCCCCCCTCCCCCGAGAGCTTTGAATTTAGAAAAATATACCCGACTCTGCCCCCTACACAAGGAATGTGAATGCCGCTGGCATCTCCCCCACCGTCGACAACTCGCTTTCGCTTGCAATCCCCCCCCTCCAAGAGCTTCTGATTTCGAAAAATAAACCCGACCCTGCCTCTTACACTAAGAATGTGAATGGTGCTGACATCTCCGCCCTGTCGACAACTCGCACTCGCTTATGATCGCCTCCTCCCCAAGAGCTTCGAATTCAGAAAAATAGACTTCTCCAGTCTGTTGCACTATGAACGTGAATACTGCTAGTGTCTCCCTCCAGTCGACAACTTGTTTTCGCTTGCCATACTGTACTTTTGCGATATTACTGCTCCCCTCCACCCAAAGGGAGAGATTGATTCTGCCCCTTTCTTGGACTAACAATATTACTTCAATGTATTTGATGTAAAATTACACAACCGCTGCAAAAGACAACTTTTAAGAATTTTAATATTTCAATATATTTCATACATAGTTTTATACATGAATAAGTTGCACGTTGCAATCGGCGTCTATTTGGTCTCATGTGGAAACTTGCAGACGTTTTGCCAAAATCTCATTAGGCACCTTGTGTGCTTGCTAGTTGTAAATTGACCCCAGCAAGCATAGAATATCTCAGATGAGAATTTGGCAAAACATTTACAAGTTTTACAAGAAATCAAACGAATGAACGGATGTACTCTCAGATCAATACTGAATCACCCATCAACATCCGTGAAACACTACTTTACGACATATCGATATTTTACTACACTGTGCTTAATTGTTTTATCGATGCTGAATTTATTGTTACCTTTTTTTTCAGGTAGATCTTGGTTTTCCTACTACCATTTGAGGAAATGTTTTGGGGTTGCTTAATTATAATTCTTTAATTTAAAAATAACTATTGGAATACTTATTTAATTTTTGAGCTAACACTAATGAGTTGGCTTATTAACAAATATATTTCAGCTCACTTTTGTTTCTCAGGGTCATTTTTCAATTGGAATTTCTTTCTAACGCGTCAGTTGAGCACCTAAGAGAAGTGGTGTTGTGCACTAGCGAGGATCTTTTTTTTTGCCTTGACTCTCATTTTTTCCTATTCGATACGGCTGAAGAAGCTGAAGACCCCCATCTTCATTTATTTGAACCGTCTTCAGGATTTTGAGCTGGAAAGTCATTTAAATTATCCCGGTAATTTTGTGGAGTTATTGAGTTAGAGTATCTTTTGCTTGTTTAGCATTTTTCGGTTATCTTTAACAAGATAAATTTTTAAACTGGGATTTTAGCAGTTTGGCACTAGCCGACCAAGGAATTTTGTTAAACGCCACAACCATCAGGGTACTACTTACAGATTATCCTCTTTACTGGTTATTTTACTATTGGTTTCCTCTCTACTAGTTATTCTACGAACGCTATTCTTCCTATTAGATACCTCATTACTGATTGTTTTGGTTTATATTCTGCGTGTACTTGTTGATGTTACGCCATTAAGCAGAGAGACAATTCTATCGGCAGTCACACCATTTGAGAGGCAAACTTTATCTATATTCTTTAAGTTCGAATAACTACCTATTAATTGGTAATAAGTTTAATCTATTATTTATTATGATAAGGCGTTGCGCAATACTATCCTATGATCATAGAATAAACGGATTTGTTTAATGTGTTTTTGTTTTAACGCCAGTAGGTTATAGTGTGCATTGGTTAAATTTTAATCGACTTTATTTTCGTTTTGTAGAATTTATTGGATTTTGATGTTGTATAATAACAGCGGGTGTCCCAAAAGTACCAGAACAGCAGAATATTTTCTCACCAAACCATTTTAGAGAAAAATGTTTCAGACGAAAATTGTAGGAAATCAAACGGCTCATCTGCAATAAAAATGGGGGTTTCTATTTGAAAAACTCAACTTAACCTTCAAATGACTTTGAAGATCAAGGTGAGGGTCACCATCAGATGAGCCGTTTGATTTTCTACAACTTTCGTTTGAAACATTTTTTCTTTAAAATGCTTTGCTGGGAAAATATTCTGCTGTTCCTTAACCTTGAAATGTCCTCTAGATGTCATTAGATCCCTATGTTATCTATACCGTTAGATAAAACATTTTCTCCGCTATCCTATTCTGCAATAAAAAATTGGGGTTTCTTTTAGGAAAACTCAATTTAACCTTCAAATTACTATGAACGTCAAGGTCAAGGTCACCATCGTATCGTATGGGCCGTTTCATTCCTACAACTTTCGTCTGAAACATTTTTCTTTAAATTGCTCTACTGAGAAAATATTCTGTTGTTGCGGCACTTTTGGGCACCCCGCCTATCGAGCTTAGACTACAGCCACACCTTTATCTTATAATTAAAGATCTTTATTATTACTATTTATATTTGGGTTTTATTGGTTCCACAGGATCACTTGCATTTGTATTTTTTTATGTACTTTTTCATCTTACATATAGGAATAAAGTAGAAAGCTAGCTTTTTACGACATCGAGGAAGGTTTCTGCATTCAACGTAGCTACAGACGCAGCGGCGCCCTGAAGAACCCACCCCTACTCTTCGGCATAGGGATTAGCTCCGCAATTTTGCTCACTGGTACTGCTACTAGACTTCAACTATACTCTAGTGATCTAGCAGTTTTATTTAGTTTATTTTATTGAATCTCTTTTCACTTAACTGAGGCTTTGCCTTTAAATACCAATGTAGCAGTATTTAAAAATCAATTCAAAATACGTGTAAATTATGTGTTAAAACATAAATTCCTCAATTTGTTAAATTTCGATCAGTTCCGTTTTCTTTAACAAATAGATAACATACAATTATTAAATATTAGTTTTGCAATTTTATGTTGAGCAATTTTTTTTGCTCTTCTCATTCAAAATTCACTATGGTCAATTTACTTTAAAATATTACAGTGTAATTCAATATCTAAAAATAAATATATTTATTGTAGACTGTCCTGGTAAAGAGCATAATAAATATTTAAAATATTCGAATCTTGACTTTCATATGGGATTATGTACAAATACAATATATATATATATATATATATATATATATATATATATATATATATATATATATATATATATATATATAGTCATGGACAAAAGTATGGAAAGATTTCTTTTCTGCTTATATCCTTAATATTTGTTTATTAATAATTAATTATTAATAAAAAAATAAACATTTCACACAGTTCAATATTTTGTTGAAAATCCCTTTGCCTTAATGACTTTTCTATATCTTCTTGAGATTGAATCAACAAGATTTTGACATACATCAACTAGAATCGTTCTCCATTCATCTTGTAAAACTTTCCATAGATGATTTTCATTATGAATTACTCTTTCCCTAATTTTTTGCTCCAAATCTTAACAAAGATGCTCAATAGGATTTAGGTCCTGCGATTGAGAAGGCCACTCCAGTAAATCAACACTTTTCTCTAAAAACCAAAATTTTTTACTGAACGGGGTGAGTATTTGGGGTCATTATCTTCGGTTTATCTCCATAAAAGCGACATTTCTTTTCCAGCATAGGGCAACGTTGTATTCTGTAATATGTCGCGGTACATAAATCAATCCAATTTTCCTAGTTATTCTCACTATCGGGCCCGTACCAGATTTGGAAAAGCATCCCCAGATCATAATACTGCCACCCTCATGCTTTACATTAGGTTTTTGATACTTAATATCAAATTTTTTCCTACAGATTTTGGAACAAATTGCCTTCCATTTGAACCAAAAACTTTAAATTTACTTTCGTCACTCCAAAGCACGTTACTCCAGTTTGTTAGTGCTTCTGAGCAAACTGATGTCTGATCTTTCGATTTTTTTTTTGAAGAGTAAAGGTTTTTTGACAGCAACTCTTCTAAACAATCCAACTTCACAAAGACGTCTTCTCACAGTTTGAGCCGTTATGTCTGTGTTGAAATATTTACGAATTTCTACACTAATTTGGATGGATGATTTATGCGGATCTGTAATCGAAATTTTTTTAATGCACTTTTCAACATAGGGGGTAGTTTTTCTAGGACGACCTGACTTTGACAGATTATTAACATTCCCCAGTAACCGAAACTTTTTTAGAATTTTCGAGACAACACCCTCACTTAAACCTAAATTTTTGCTATAGTGCATTGCTTTACACTTCATCTTTTTAACTCGACAAAATGGCAACTATTTTGACAAATACATTTTTTTGCTCATTCTTAATACGGTGTTGGTGACATCAGTGGCACAATACTAATCCAATGATTTTAAATTTTAAAAAGGCACAGAAGAAATAATGTCTTCATACATATGTCCTAGATATAAACAAAAAAGGCAGATAGGAGAGAAATGTGTATAGCTCAAAATATTAATAAATATAGAAAATAAGCGGCACAAATTTTTGTTGAATATGATGACATGTGCAAAATAAAAATATTTACATACTTTTCTCCATATATATATATATATATATATATATATATATATATATATATATATATACTTCTTATGTTAGGCATTCTCAATTTTGTGCTATTTTCTGACATGTGCAAAATAAAAATATTTACATACTTTTCTCCATATATACCATATATATATATATATATATATATATATATATATATATATATATATATATATATATATATATATATATATATATATATATATATATCTTATGTTAGGCATTCTCAATTTTGTGCTATTTTCTGACATTCTTTCGGACCAATTATTAACACATATGGGCTTATTCGGAGCACCATATGAGACAATTTCTATTTATACAATACTTGCTTAACAAACGACTTTTTTCTTCTTGGTGAAATAAGTGAGGTCAAAAAGCTATTGATATAAATTTTATCGTCGCTGTTTTTATTTAGTCTGCTTCTAAATGTACTGCCGTTTAAATATATCCAGCCGCTAAATTACCTCAAGAAGTATAAATGGAACAAAACAATTTTATAAATAAATGGCGTTTAAAGTGCACTTGTGTATTTCTGCACCTTGTGAAATGATGCTAATTGTTTATAATGAAGAAAGTTACACAACATATTCATGACATGATTGAAATTTACACATACGTACAGGGTGATGAAAACATTGCATTTGGTTTAGAAAATATTTCCATTTTATTTAAGCTAATCAAACAAGTGGTGCCTGCTCTCCGCTCCTAAAAATCAACCCCCTTGGACCAGCAGACAGAACAGTATTTTTTATATGTACAGATACAACCAGTAAGCACAGCAGATACCAAATGAGATTTTTGGCAAAACCTCTGCAAATGTATATATATATATATATATATATATATATATATATATATATATATATATATATATATATATATGCCACAAAATCAAATAAATGAAATTCTCCAAGAATTTAACAGTTTCAACGAAAAATTACAATTCACGTCCGAAACAGAAAATAATAATAAAATATATTCTAGACATGACACTTATACGCAGAAAAAACAAAATTTTAACCGAACGGTACAACTTGGTCAGGTAGATATCTAAACTATTTCACTAATCATTCAAAAACTCAAAAAACTAGTTTTATAATCGGTCTGTCTGATCATGCTAATCTACTTAACGTAAGTATATATATATATATATATATATATATATATATATATATATATATATATGTATATTTTAAATAATTCAAAAATCTACCGGATGCAGTCGGTTTCATATACCAATCAAGAATTATCCTGCTCGACGTTCGAATTACTTTTATGTCTAAAAATGGTACACTGTTTATTTTTTCCAATTCTACGGTAAATTGGAATCTGTCATGGAATGAGTTATACAGTTCTGGATGTTTTTTTTTTAAAAAACATCTCTGTTTTCTTAAAAAGCCTACAAGATTCATATTCTTTTGGATGCATTTAACTAATTCTATGACAGACTCCAATTTACCATAGAATTGGAAAAAGAAAACAATATCCTATTTTTAGACACAAAAGTAATTCGAACGTCGGGCAATAGGATAATTCTTGATTGGTATATGAAACCGACTACAAATCATCCAAAAAATTAACACCGTTATCGCCATGAAAAACAGGATTGTTCATATTAGCTATGAAATTTTTATATAGGATAATTTGAGGAAGCTTTTTAACGTCTTAAATAATGGTTATCCCAGACACATCATCAACAAACTGATATACAACTCCAACATATACCAGAGCCCAATTGAAGATTTACCAATACAATATAAATATAAAAAGTTACCAAAGTTAGGCAAACTCACACAACCCATTACGTCACTGTTTAAAAGTTTTCCTGAGATAAAAATAGCTACTTACAACATAATAAAAACTGGCAACTTATTCTCTAAAGTTAAAGACAGAACACCGCTGTTAATGAACAATAATTTAATTTATAAGATGTCTTGTTTGGGTTTCCAGGGTTGTTACATGGATCAAACTAGACAGTGGCTCAGACAGCGGGTTACCCAACACAAAAGCGATTGCCGATTGGGAAAAAACCCATGTGCTGTGGTTGAACACTATTTAAATACAGGTCATCACTTTAACTGTAACAACATAAAAATTTTAGAACATCAAAACAATTATAAAAGTCGTCTATTCCTAGAAATGTATCATATTAAAATAACAAAAAACACCATAAACTACAAATCTGATACTAAGCAACATAAAATAAAGCTCACCGAGCTTTAAAAATGATGAATAAGAATTCACCTAATCGTTAGCTGTCTTACAGTCCTGAGAGGGACTCAGCACATATACGGTATATATATATATATATATATATATATATATATATATATATATATATATATATATATATATATAAATTTTATTGGCATTTAGTTAATAATGAATGCAAAAATAGCCTCTTGTTTCTCTGCGATATTTTACAATCCAAACGTTTTGAATTTTATCTTTTTCTTTTGTTAAACATGTGAAACCTTACTAAACTTCTGACATAATTTAATGATATTTGTTTGTTTACTCTTATTAAGCTCTGCAAACTGCATTTTCATTATGCATATGATTCTAGTTTAAATTAGCATTTATTATGTCTATGAGCAATACGTTACATTGACACGCCCTAGTGATTCAATTTAATTCTATTTTTAAAGTAAATTGTTCATAAATAATGCAAATGTTAAAAAACAAACGAAAACATAAAAAGTTGATGATAAAATATGTCATAATTAAGCATTTGGAGCCAGATAACTACGGGTGGTATTTTTTACTGCATTTAATTCACAAAAGAAAACATTTTTAATGGCCCTTAACAAGGAAGTAGTAAATAACGGTGAAAATGTAATTCTTCATGTATGTGGAAACTTAAATATGAAGCTTTTACTACGTTGAATAAAAATATTTAATAGGATCCGGTTTTTATGAATGTATGATTTACAATTAGGAAGTTATTGGGACAACATAAAAAAACCTAATCACTATACAACGGTGACCTTATCAACTTTCTTTATTTACTTAAAGTCACTGCATGATAATTTTATAACTATAGGAGGTTGGTCTAACAATATGAAACAAGAAATCATAAAAAGTAGAAGAAAAAGATTAAGCCTCCTTTATGAAAAGTGTTAAAAAATTAAAAATTATTTTAATAATTGTGTTTTCTCTGTAAGACCATTAAAAAAGGGGAAGGCAATTGTCGGAGAGCTTAGTATAGTTTCGTAGCTGATGAAGATATATGGCTCCACGAAAGTTTCTTATATGTATTTTGACTCTATGATGAAAAGTTGTATTTTTTTGAATAAAATAACAAATATTTTCGTGTTCCTTGGCCGATCTAAGCAAAAAGTGTACCTTGTGATTTTTCCGTCCGACGCATAGTCGGAAAGTGAGGAAAGCATAGGGCTCTCCCTGTGTGACTTCAGTCGTGTCTTTTCTGTCAAATAGAAGGCAGGTCATCACATACGGTGGTCAGCTTTATGGGCCTAGGACGTATAGTGTCGAATGCCGTAGGGCTCGGAATTAGGACCTCTTCTTATATATATATATATATATATATATATATATATATATATATATATATAGGAAAATTTTAAGTCTTGAGATAGCGGTCCTAATATTTGTCACAATCTATACATTTTAAACGGTATACTACCCCTGATTTATTGGGGTTGTCATCCTACTCTCATTCATAAAAATATAAACAGATTATATAAAATACTAAAAGAAAATAGCTATCCTCGGTGGTTCTTAAATAAGTTTTTACATAGCACACCCATCAACAGGAACACAGCTCTCCACACCCCACACAACGCAGATCCATTCCACTAAATTTCAATGTCTCACCAGAGATATCTGCCTTCATAACACCAATACACATAGAGAGTAATAACAGTCAAAACACCACTGACTTTTTCCCTGAAATTTCAGCTTTCTTAGAAGAAAACCAACCCACATATTATTTCTCATTACCTTACATCAACCAAGCCACACAAAAATTGAATAAAATTCTTTCTATGCATAATAATATAAAAATATGTGGGAAACACATATTAACATTCGGCCAAACCTTCTCCAGACTCAAAGACACGGATAGCAACCCCAACAAATCAGGAGTAGTATACCGTTTAAAATGTATAGACTGTGACAAACATTACATAGGTCAAATATCAACTGTTTTGAAAGATAGAATTACCAGACACAGGAGTGATTGTAGATTGCAAAAGAGGACATGCACCTTATCGGAACATGTAATCGATGAGGATCACAAGTTTGATTTTGTCAGTGTTGAAGTGATCAACAAAGAACAAAGTAACAATAAAAGGCATTTTCTTTTCTGGTAGAAATTTATTTAGATGATAACGGTATCAACAAAAGAAAAGATATTGAAAATCTCAGTGTAATCTACTCTTATCTCTTGTCCACCTTAAATAATAAAAATACAAGACAGCAGGTTTCCCAGCCTCTTGACTTCACAGTTTCTCCATAGTTTTCTACAAATTGCGTAAGTGCATTTTTGTCACTTCCCTATAACAACCACATTGCTAGTAGATATTTTTGCAATTTTCAATATTGAGAAGGCGAGAGGTTGGATGACTGTTTTCTAACCTTCTTTGTTCTATATAAATAATTTTCATTAATCATTTCCTTATTACCTTCTTACAATTATTACAATTTTTAAACGCAACAAAACTCATAAGAACTTAATTACTCATTAAAAAACATAAATCTTATCAATACAAATACAAAGAAAAATTAATATTATTTCATACCTAACATATAAATTAAAATTAAAATTAACATTTGTTGTAAAACCTAATAATTCCACATTCAAAATTACCGCTAAAATAAAATTAGACATTTCTGACATATCCCATCTACCAAAAAAAGAGTGTTTCAAGGATTTTTTTATCAAATAAACCTACATTCAATACAATTAAAATGACCCACAAGATAAAATTATACATTAATGTTTTTAAAAACTATTATAATAATAAAATGTAATAAATAATTATGCAAAAATCAACAGTGCCTGCATGAATTGTCCGTTTTATTTTCTAAAAGCCATTAATGGACTCATTTTGCACATAAGTCTCTGAATTTAGAGTCTTTTTTTTTTATTAAACATCATACATTGTAAAATTTAAAATAATAATTAACAGAACTGTTTTATATTGTAGCCCTGAAGAAGGAAATAATAAACTTCCGAAAGCTTAGCGTTTGTAAAAAACAGAGTTTCACTTGGCCCTAGGACCGCTATCCCAAGACTTAGAATTTTCCTTTCTAACTAGTCGGTCAAGAACTACTCTTCCCCTTATTATACCGGGTGTCAACGAATCTATTAGACAAATCATAATTTCTAGAGTATTATGTGTATCAAAATGAGAATTGGTACAGGTAAATGGTATCTGAAGAGGAGAGTTTTCGTATATTTTCTACTTTCCGGGCACTTCCGGTTTGACCGGAAATGGGCCCGGTTTTTAATGTTTAAATGGAACACCCTGTATATTTTAACATTCTTGGATTTCTGAGACAATTCTAGATCAGAACGTGACATTTTAAAAACTTTTTACGTCTACTTCATTTTTTTAGAGCCACTTTTAAAATTGCATCTAGGTGGCCATGATCGGACACAAACTAATCTAAGGGCCTTAGGTGATGTCAAAAAAATACAATCGCAAAGTTTTAGTTACTAGTATGAGACAGGAATAAGACAAGTTGACAAAATTACGTTTTCATTTCTAACTATTAATTTTCAAATGGCGACCCCTTTTTGATAACTACTTTTCGAAAAAAGCATTCTTTGACGAATCTAACGGTACTAATTTATTTGCGATTGGATTAGACATAAGAACAGAAATTAAATATTATTAAGCAAAATACTGGATAATTTATTTACTTATGACAAGTGCGCCATGGACAGCCATGATGCATAATAATTTGCAACTGTTTTTACCAAGTCTTCTTTGGAAAACAAAGCACTCACTTAAGTAGATAATGACAGTGACATACGCTCTAAGAACAGACGTAAAAGTTTCTTAATTTTCGTTAAGTTTTGTTTAAATTTTCGTTAAAATAATGTATACTCAAAGTGAAAAAGTGGATATGTTATTAATATTTGGAGAGTGTCATAGAAATTCAAGGAATGATGCCGAGTTGTATGCTCATAGATATCCGAATCGGCAACATTCAGCCCATCAATATTTTCCGTATGTCGAGACTCGTTTTAGGCAAATAGGAAATCAAGAGGCGGAACAGAGGTTTATCATAAATGAAGAGACTGAGATTAACGTACTTGCTATGGTTGAGGTTGATAAAACAGTTTCGTTAAGAAAAATTAGTCAAGAACTGCAGATTAGTTATGATTTAGCAAGAAAAATACTGAAAGGCATGGATATCGAGCCTTTAAATATCAGTTACATCAACATTTGTATACTGAGGATGGTGATAGACGGGTAGTGTTTTGTGATTGGCTGCTTCAAAATCATAGAGTTAACCCAAATTTTATCGATTTTATTCTATTTTCCGACGAATCCCGATTTACAAATAATGGTATGTTCAATAAGCAAAATACTCGGTACTAGGCCCAACAAAATCAACATGAAATGAGAGAGGGCAATTTTCAAGAAAGATTTGGTGTCAATGTCTGGGCTGGTATCGTTGGAAACAGAATAATTGGGCCAATATTGTTTCAAGGTCAGTTAACAGGGGTTAGATTCTTAGGTTTTCTTCTAAATGAAATCGAAAATCATCTCAATGATATACCTTTAGCAGTTTTACGGCGAATTTACTTTCAACAAGATGGAGCACCGCCTCACAATATTAGAGAAGTTCTTAATTATTGCGAATTATTGCAACCAATGGTCCGGTACGGTGGCCAGCCCGCTCACCGGATCTTACTGTACTCGATTTCTTTGTCTGGGGATATGTTAAAGAAAGGGTTTACTATGGAGCAGCCCCAGCTACTCTTGAAATATTAGAAGAAAGAATTTTACGGGCATTTAGAAGTATAACGCCCCAAATGCTACAAAACGTGTTGAGAGAAACAATTGAACGAGCTGAAATGTGTCGTGAAAAAGAAGGAATGCACTTTGACCATTTACTACACTAAACTTTTTAACAAATTCAGCTACTGTACTTTCAAATATTTTAAGTGCGTCATCTAAGTTATTAGTTTATTTTGTTAGTTTTTTGTTAATTTTGTTAAATTTTTAATCCAATTTCTGTCTTTCATACTAGTCACTAAAACTTTGCGATTGTATTTTTTTGACATCACCTAAGGCCGTTAGATTAGTTTGCGTCCGATCATGGCCACCTAGATGCAATTTTAAAAGTGGCTCTAAAAAAATGAAGTAGACGTAAAAAGTTTTTAAAATGTCACATTCTGATCTAGAATTGTCTCAGAAATCCAAAGATGTTAAAATATACAGGGTGTTCTATTTAAGAATTCAAAACCGGGGCCATTTTCGGTGAAACCGGAAGTGACCGGAAAGTGGAAAATATGCGAAAACTCTCTACGTCTACGAGCGAACTGACGCCATACAGTGAGCTTTGAAAATGGTGAATGAGATTTCACCGAAACGTCAGCTGCCTTACAGTCCTGAGAGGGACTCAGTTCAAACGAAACTATTAAAAGTTCAGTTTACAGAAAGCCAATACATACTGGACAATATCTTAATCATAGTTCTAATCATTCTGTTGTAACAAAATGAGGAAATATACGCAACCTCTATAATCGCGCTATATCTATATGCAATAATGCCGATTCATTAGAAAAGAGGTATCAAATGTTAAATCCGATTTACGACAGAATGCTTATCCTTTCAAACTAATTGACGATGTTATAAATAATTTTAGAACAACGAACACTGGACAGCAAGAAACACATTCCTTCTTCACAATTCCGTACATTAAGGGAACGTCGGTGAAAATAAGACGAATTGCCAGTAGCTATAATATAAAAACAGCCTTTAAATCAGGAAATACCCTTAGAGCTCATTTAACAAAAACAAAACCTAAAACTACCGATAAGAAAGAATGTCTTTACAAAGATCCATGTGAGTGTGGTGAAATATATATTAGAGAAACAAAACGACCGCTAAAAGTTAGAATTAAGGAACATAAAACTCATACGCAAAAAGGGGAAACGTTGAGATCAGGTATTGCAGAACACTCCTGGGATAAACAACACTATATAAAATAGTCTGAGGTTGCAGCAATATATATGGAACCCAATATGAAAAAAAGAAAATTTATAGAAGCAGCATGTATTAAAAACAATAATGGAATCTTCAGTAAACCGAGTGTTGAGATACCTAATCTTCGGCAGCCACTACTTTGTAACATCAAATCATTGAGGTGTGTACAGTGAAGCGAAACGTTGCTCTTCAATGGACACAGTCCCTATATAAGCTCGTAGTCTTAAGACAAAACATTCAGTTTCTACTTGATAACGATTAGAGATACAACCTAATCGAAACCTCGTAAAAGTAAAAATAAAAACAATGCAAGTCCGACCACATTTTAGTCATGAATATTTTTGATGAAGCATGTGTATTCTCTCGCTGGACTAATTGTACGTATGTATAAAAAAACGAAAAAATCGCGTTCTTTTGAGCTCCGTCGCTATCGAGTAAAAAACAGGTATTACTACAAAATACTAATAAATAAAAAGGATTAAATCTACATTTAATATCAAATCTCCTTGTTAGGTGGTAGATTCTCTAAAAAAATCTCGTTTTTCTCGCTACTGTAATCCGTTCAGATTGAATGGTGCTCATTTAGGGATTAACGTCAGACGATAATTTAAGTTAACAACCAACAAACACAATTTAGTTGTTCGGTACGTCCAGACAGTAGTCTAAATACAACCTGTCGGCCTTTATTTACATCAGTGGATAATTTAGATTAAGATGATTTATAACATTCCAGTTTATGGTGGTACCGGCGTGTGTCTGAAGCAAACATGCTATATTTTTATGCAGATATTGATGTCGAAGTTCCGCTGGTAATTAGCGAAAATCAGCCAAGTGTGTGTTGGACATGCATTATGCTAGAATTCCGTGGTAGTCATTTTTTGTTTCCTTTTATATTATCTTACTATTTTATACAAAATATTAATTTATTCAATTTCTTTTTTATTGAAAAGCATATTCAAATACCTATCTTAAAAACTAGATATCATTTTTTTTTGGAATATATTCAAAGTTCCATTATGTCCTTTTTCTTTTGGATTTTAGATTATACTGCAAAATTTCATCGCTAATGGAAAAAAAAATGACTTGTTCACAAAGGTGGGTTTTTAGACGATACCAAATAGGTATGCTCAGTGGTGTATTATCATGCGTATAAAAATGTTAAATTAAAAATTGTTAATTGCAATGTAGTAAACAAATATATATATATATATATATATATATATATATATATATATATATATATATATATATATATATATATATATATATATATATGTTATGTCAGATATTCTTTATATAAGAGGAACCACAGACAAGATCGCAAGAATTCTCAGGAGACACAACATTGAAACCATTTTCAGCACAGATCGCAAAGTAAAAAATCTCTTGCCAACACCTAAAGAAAGAATCCCTCTAGAAAACCAGGGAGCGTACGAAATTCCATGCGGAGAATGCAGCTCATCTTACGTAGGCCAAACCAATCGTAAAATAAACGCCAGAAGAGACGAACATAAGAACGCTGTCAAGCAAAAAACAACTTCTTCTGCTCTGATCCAACACTGGTTAAACACAGGACATAAGATAAATTTCTCGGGAACAAAAATGCTATCGAGATGTGAAAACTTGTCCACAAGAGTGATTAGGGAAGCCATTGAAATTGCTAAGAGGCCCAACAAATTAAATAGTAGAGATGATAGCCAACGTGTGTCTAATACTTGGAAAAATCTGCTTACAAAACATCAACCAATACCACTTAGTAACGAAACAGATTTCAACTCAGCAACGCAACCCCAAACACTGGCAACAGGGCCGATTACGTGCAGCAGGTTTCGAAACCATTCGGAAAACGAACGCGTCCGACGCGCACACGGGACCGACAGTACCGGAGTCGCAGGCGTCAGTTCGCTCGTAGATGCCATACAGTGAGCTTTGAAAATGGTGAATGAGATTTCACCCAAACGTCAGCTGCCTTACAGTCCTAAGAGAGACTCAGCACATACACGGGATGCCCGAAAACCTTCGATTACATATATATATATATATATATATATATATATATATATATATATATATATATATATATATATATATATATATATATGAAGTAAAATGCAAACTTCGTTCCATCATATCCCTTCCGTGTTAGAGGTTGCACAGTTTGAATAGATTGCTACAGAACACAATCCATCCAATTCCACCACCATCGAGATGATGGTCTACCTGTACCACCATATCGAGAAGAAAGTCAAAACTTACTCTCCCCGCTACAGTGATACAGCAGAGGCACATGTTTCGTCTCTACTAGACTCATCAGGGTACCGACATGCACCTGGCTGTGCAAAGGACATATCGGAAGGAAGCATGCAAATACTGAACGCGGCTTCGCCGACCTCCCGTCGGATGGCGTATATATGTCATCTCGATGGTGGTGGAATTGGATGGATTGTGTTCTGTAGCAATCTATTCAAACTGTGCAACCTCTAACACGGAAGGGATATGATGGAACGAAGTTTGCATTTACTGTTGGCATTTTACTTCACTTATACACGGAGTTGCATCTAGTTGTATGTTTGCTGAATGTGATTTCAGCACTACAACGGCATAATGTGGATGTATCCACTGCTATTGCAACTTACACGGAGGAATCCGTGAAAGCCGCATAAACATATATATATATATATATATATATATATATATATATATATATATATATATATATATATATATATACATATATATGTCAATTTACATCCCCCTTCTACTTAGGTCCACGAGGGCTTAAATAGCAACTTTTGATCTCTACTTTCGTAAACGGTCTGGCCATTCGGATAATTCAAAATGGTGGACTTAGTATCACAACTAAAAATCCTAGTGTGTCGAAAAACAATTCTTTTTTAATTTTTTGACGTTTTTCACGTGAATTATCTTTTGTCACTTATATTAAAAGTGCGGAAAATTCATGTTCTGATACCGTTAAATGCAAGGATTAAAATAAAATTTGAAGGTCAAAAGTATTTTTCAGGATTTTTGGACTAGAATTTCATCAGGGTAACTGAATATTGGGAAAGTAATCTCGATCAATGTTGTGAATAGTCAAAACGACTCTCTGATGACTTCCGACTTGACTTTGGGCCATTTTTGAAGGTCATTTAAAGGTTAGGTTGTATTTTTATATGATTAATGCCAATTTCAACGCAAGATTCTATGAACCACTCTATTTTGCAGTGCATACAGCTCCTCCAGGTACATGAATACTTTTTTTTGTGCTTGACGCAGATCTGACGACCTGAAAATCTTAATAGTAACGCTTATAGATTAGATAAATTTTTGCAGTAGTACTGTGAAATAGTTTTGGCTTTTTAATGACGGAATGTATTATAGTACAATTTTCATAATTTTTTGACATATCTGAGACGTCATTCTATTACTACCATTAAATTTGAGCTATATCCATTTATGTTAGCACTTTTTGAGTTGTAATACACGATATATAAGTAATATTATCGTTTTATAGGTTTTTGGGTTCGCTGATTACAAATTTGGGATCTGATTTAGGAATTGGGCCCCTGTTTAGAAGAATGATCCCGTAATAAGGGCCAGTTTTTTAATACATACAAAAATTAGTGAATATCTGGCCAGGAGGGTTTTCGGGGTGGCGGATTACGAATCTGTGGTTAGAATTAAAAGATTACCGACATCAGGCCAAACATTTTGTTTTCGATATTCCCGAAACTCGGTGGAAATATATACACTCCATAGTTATTTGAAGTTTTAGAATATCGAAAAATTTTTTTTTTGTAGCCATATTTGATGAACTATTTCGAGTTCTCAAAATAGGTTTCCAGATTCGTGATCAGCTACTCCGAAAAATCCCGGGGCAATGGTTTCACCATTCTCCGAGTATATTAAAAAATTGACCCTAATTAGGGAGCCCATTTTCCAAATAAGGGCCGAATTCCTAAAGCTGGCCCCAAATTCGTGATCAGAGACCTCTGAAACCCCTGAGGCCATGTTATCACCATTTTTCGAGTATATTGATAAATTGGTCTTAATTAGGGAGTCCATTTCCAAATAGGGGCTCAATTTCTAAATCTTACTCCATATTCGCAATCAGCGACCCCTAAAATTTACACAACGATATATCATTTGCTCATATTTTTTGTTTTATGTAATATTAAAGTTTTCAGTATTGCCAATTCAAAATTTGGTAAAAAAAATATTTCTAATCTCGTCACTCTTACCAACAGGCGGCCGCGTTCATAATTGGAAAAACGACATACAAAAATAGAACCGAACCTTTATATGACCTTGAAGAATGACTTAAGGTCAAGTCAAAAGTCATGAATGGCAGCCATTCGTAATCTTCATATCAATCATAGTGATTATTTTCGTTATATTCAGCCACCCTGATGCAATTCTAGTCTAAAAATTCTCAAAAATACTTTTGACCTTCAAATGATGTTATTTTAACCATTGCATTATACGATATCTGAAAGTAAATTTTCGTTCTCTTCATAATAGTCAAAAAAGATAATGATTTACATGTGAAAGACGATAATAGATTTGAAAAAACTTTTTTTTATGCACTAGGATATTCAGTCGCCATATTGAGTCCTCCATTTTAAATCACCCAACCAAAATCGCCAGACGGCTTTCAAAAGTAGAGACCAAAAGCCGTCCTGGGCCTAATTTGCATTAAAACTGTTATGGACAGAGCGGGGTGTCGGGTTGACAGAAGACGCCCCATATATATATATATATATATATATATATATATATATATATATATATATATATATATATATATATTTATCCTGGAGAAATTCGGACAAAATCAGTTTTTTGTCCGCCATATTATAAGCGCCAAATTGGATATTAGTGAAACAGTTTCTGCTAAAATGATGTTTAACTACCTCAGCAATTTTCTAAACATAATGAAAAAATTTTGATTCACATCGGGGCCGCCGTTCTGGGATAATCGACGTACATACAAGAAAAAAACGACGATCGAATTTAAAACCTCCTTCTTTAAGAAGTCAGTGAAAAAGTTTGCAAATTCTTTCCAATAAAAATGGTACTACCTTATGCCGACTTTTAAAAAATATTTAGGACGTCAAAGATACCTGTGTTTTCTTGAGAAAATTCGTCATAAAATAATGAATGATTCTGTATAGACATCAACAACTATATATTGCGTTAATGGCAAAATATATGGCAACCTAAACATATATAAAATAGAGGATGGAAAATAATATCCTGGACGATGACACAAAATATGCCATTTGTCACAAAATCCATGGTTTCTTTTTCAAAAATGATATTCCAACATTAAGAAAAATTAAAATAGAAATGAATAATGACATATATTTTCCTAAAACATCATTAAGAGTTCTAAAACGAATTTTAAAAGAATTAAATTTTAGATATATTAAATGGAATCAAGCTCATTAGTTGAGAAGAATGAAATTGTTTTATGGCTGGCTATATTTAAAACAAATACGGGAGTTTCGGGATAAAGAGAAAAAATTGTATTACAAAGACCAAATATATATATATATTTATATATATATATATATATATATATATATATATATATATATATATATATATATATATGTATATATATGTACATATATATATATATATATATATATATATATATATATATATATGTAAATATATATATATATATATATATATATATATATATATATATATATATATATATATATATATATACAATAATTTTTAAATTAAATAAAAAATTTCGAGTCTGTGGACACTGATTGTCAGTAAGCATTGCTCTTGAATTAAAAAGTGCCATTCTATATAGGTGCAATTCACCATAACACTCTATCGACATCACTGCGCCATCACGACGGATCACTGACTAACACGTCAATGCGCCTGGTAAGCACTCTCTCTTTCTTCATCTAATGGTATAATATTCAAATCGTTGACTGCAGAATCCTGAAAAAGTACTTTATAAAATCAATAATTATTTTCTTTTAAGATATCTTATTTCTTAATTGTTGAACACACTCTATATATTGTAATGTTAAAAAGAAAAAAACAACCATATACAATAGACTTATAATGACCGTATTCTTTAAAAATTTTTTGACACCCACAGATTAAATCTCAGATTAAATGGCCTCAAATCATTGTGTTTAGAATCCAAAGCGCAGAGGTTGGTCTCTGATAATTATGCGAGATTTGTCACGGCTTGTTACAAAGAGGAAACAAGACACTTGTCAAAAGATACTGAAGACGGTCTGGTTTCTATTCTGTAGTTTCATTAAAAAATCAGTCCTGCAAGGCGGTATGTAAAGAGAAGACTCTCTTTTTTATGGTTTTTAACCGGCTTCAAAGGAGGAGTTTATCTAGATGACCTACGTTTCCGTCTTCTTAAGTAATGAAAATAATTCTTTTTTGTCGAAAATCTACGAAAATATTTTTTGAAAAAAGAGTAAATAATAGTACTAGATATTTGTAATGAGTTTTAATTTTTGTGTTAATTTTTTTGCGTTTGTGTATTATTAAGTAAAGTACTTATGCCTAAATTCCATAATTTCTGTCAGTGACTCATTTAATACCGGTCACCAAAGCGATGAAGCGGCGGAATAAATATCTCATGACACTATAAATGATTTAAAACTGAGCCACTCTAATAACATGGCAGGGACTAAAAACTTAAAACGCATTGTTGTCATATCAGCTAATCGCATTTAAAATGGCACGGTGATGGCGATCAACAGGTACTTGGTTTTTATCGGGCAGATAACGGATGTGGCAACACCATTACACGGAATTTTCATCTTGAATAGACTAAAAAACCAGTGTCTTGACTAGGTTTTCGCAAGAATAAGAGAAAAAGACCCTTGCAGGAAGACAACCAGTAGGGGTTTAGGAAATGCAGAAGCACTCAGGACCTCATATTTAATCGCAAAGAATCAAAATAGTGAGCAAATATATATTTATTGTTAAAATTTTATCCACGCAAAAATATAATTTTTATGTGATAAAAATATTTTGCAAACAAAAAGTAAGTAGAAAATCATGGTTCTTGGGTTTAAACCGTGTTAAATTGGAATTGTTATCCGACGTTTCGCCTACGATTGCACGAGACATTTTTAACACTGAATGTGTTCTAATCTCGTAGAGTAAAGAGTCTTGAAGATGGTTCGCGCAATCGTAGGCGAAACATCGGATAACAATTCCAATTTGACACGGTCTAAACCCAAGAACCATGATTTTTCAACTTGACTAATGCCGTGAAAGCTTCCGTTTTTTAGAAAGTAGATAATGCACTTTTTAACAATTATGTGAAGGCAAGTATTTTGTTATTGACAAAAATAAACAAAAAAAATTAAAAGTACATCATTTAGTTGAGAAACATACATATAAATATATGCATAGTACAACCAATTAAATATTTTCTGACCTAACCCTTCTCAATAAAATGCATTTATTCAAAATTAACTTGACACCCGTTTATACAACTGAATCAGAACGTTATAAATGACCCTGTAATTAGCATTTAAATTATTCACGCCGTCTTTCTTAATAGTTATCATTACCCGAAATCACTGTTTGGGTTCGGATGATTCAGTAAATGGCTCTCGCTCGTCTGAGACGGGAGGCATGCAGGAAAAACGAGCTCCAAATAAATGAGCTGACAATGTGTTTGTGTAATACAAAAGATAACAATGGAAGTTTAATTTTTGTGGGTAATTTTCACGCAACAGCGTTATTTTCTAATTAAAATAGATACATTTTAAGAATATTTAACAATTTAAAGATATTTCTAGCTCCAGTGGATTTCAAATGCCGATATATTAACACTTCTCTTTATTGATTGATTAATTTATTTAATGAAATAGTGGGCCAGGATTCAGAAGCTCTTATGTTGCCCATCAATAGCAGTCTTAGTAATGCCAAATACTGGTTCTGATTCAATAAATGCAGTGACAGGTCTTTGTCTTGCAATTTCGCCTCCTTTTTCATTGTCTAAGTGTCTTAGTATCCACGTAAGAATAATATTGTTGTGTTTTGCCAGAGCGATAAAGTTTATGAAGATAATCACAGACCTGTTTTGATGTTACTTGATAACATGCGGGAGCTTTCAGCGCTGCCTGACTATCAGAAAAAATGAAGGTGCACCTGACCCTGTCACCTCTCATCAGATTTTCTCGAAGATAGGTATCAATAGCATGTATTTCGGTCTGGATATCGTTATGTGCTGCCCCGGTGTGTCACTAAAGTTGATTTGGGGTGTGGCTCCGTGTATTCCGGTTCCTCTACTAAGATCAGTTTTGGACTAATCTGCACAGGGTCCCTGATTTTCGATGCTTTTACAGGTTACCTACGTTATGCTACTTTTTAAAGAAACACCCAATGCCAATAACAGAATTTTATTTAGTTGCAGCCTATATACCTCTACATTCGCTTCTGCTTGGATTATGCCGAAAAAGTTGATATCTATTCTTATGTAATTAGAAGCCCAAAATCCAAATCTTAGGTCCGATAACCTCTATCGCGTCAGGTTCAAGATAATTTCAAGGTCAAACGGAATAACATTCTCCAAATAAGTCTGAAAAGTAGATATGTACGTTTTTGAGGTCGCCGAATCCAAATTCGGGTTTGTTTAAAAATCCAAGTTCAACCAGAGGTCATTTCAAGGTCAAATTGAGAAAAATCGATTAAATAGGTCTGTAAAAGAAGATATATAGATTTTTGAGGGTGCTGGATTCATGATCTGTTTGACACCTCAAGGTTAACCAGAGGATATTTCAATATCATTTCAAGGTCAAATTGAAAAAATCCACTAAATAAATCTATAAAAAACAAGCACACATGCGCAGCTAAATCGACATCCGTTACAAGCGGATCGAGTTTTCAAGGCGAAATCCAAGCTTCTAAAACCACATACCCCTCGTGCAACTAGATCGATATCCTGTACATAACATCTAGGAAAACGAAGCGAGTTTTTATAAGTGTATAACACAAACCCCAAACTCTCACACATGCTGTGTCTGGGATATATGCTTTTCGGAAGCTTGGGTTATGAGAGTTTATGTTTTGGCCTATTTATAAAAACTTGGTCGTGTCACCTGTCTGTTGTATAGTGGCAATCAATCTAGCTGTACGGAGAGATTGTGGTTTGGGCAGCTTGAGTTTCGCTTTAAAAACTCGATGCGCTCCCCTGTCTGCTGTGTAATGGATATCGATCTAGCTGTGCGTGGGTTATGTGAGTTTGAGTTTGAACTTGGGTTTTGGATTGCTATTTCATAATAACAAACTCCGTGTGCAACAGACGTCAATCTAGGTGTGCATAGGGTACGAGGTTTTAGGAGCTTGAATTTCGGCTCATAAACTTGATCCGCTTGCCTGTCTGCTATGTAACATACTGATCTAGCTGCGCGTAGATTCTCTTCTTTTACAGATTAATTTAGAGGATTTTTTCTATTTGACCCTGAAATGGCTTAGCAATGACCTCTGGTTAACCTTGAGATATTAAATAAACCAAGAATTAAAATTCTGTGCCCTCAAAAGTCTACCTGTCGTCTTTTACAAATCTATTTAGTAGATTTTTCTCAATTTGACCTTGAAATGGCTCTAGAATGGCCTCTAGTTGAACTTGAGGGATTAGGCAAACCACGATTTCGGATTCAGCGACCTCGAAATGGCACGTGTCTACTTCCTCAGATTTATTTAGTGAATTATACTCCATTTAACCTTGAAATGACCTTGAACCTAATATGATAGAGGTTATCGGACCTCAGATTTGGATTCAAGGTGTCTAATTACATAAGAATCAAGTGATCTGATCAAATAGGCATCCACTTTTTTTTGTAAACTTGTGTTATTATATCACAGGGGGAAGGGGAGATTTAGTAGAGTTTCTATTACCGTAAACTAAAAAATATACTCATAATTAAACATGTTTCTTGTTAAGCATTCGTCTATGTGTATGAAACGGCTTTCATTTAACTCAGAGGCAAATGAATAACGCCAAGAGCTTCTCGGTTTTTTATATGAATGTTTTTTTTTTGGAATTTATTTACCTTATCTGCGCTTGAAAAAAACTTACAGTCACAACAATTCCACCTCTGCCACTATTTAAATTCAAATTAAGCCTGGTGTTGCTCACAAAAGAACGTGCTCAGGGGTCCGCCTCCGATTTCTCTCATTGTGTAATGTGTTGGACTATACTAAAAAATATCCAATACATACTACGACATGGATGAATCAGTTTTCTTAAAATCCACGAAAAATTGAGCCTTTTAAATTATAATTGAAAAAAAAAAAATATAAAAAAAATTGAACCAACTTTTAAAAGTCAAAAATAACTAAATTTTTATATGACATTGAAATTTTTGAAGTCGGCGCCAAACTAATACCTGACAAAATGTGATTCGCATAAACAGATTAAAAATACTTTTTTTGTAATTGCTTTCTTATCATAATTCAAATATATTATTAGTTATTTATTTCATTTGGAAATAATTTGGCGCCGACTTCAAATGTTTCAATGTCATATAAAAATTTATAGTTATTTTTCACTTTTCAGTGCACTTTTAGACGTCGGTTCAATTTTTCTTATAAAAATTTTATTTTCCGATTTTTAGTTTTGAATTCCTTATAATCTCCATAAATTATTTAAACTAAGTACTAATTGAGATTAGTGTACCTCGCAATAACTCCAAGGTGGCAAAAAGTACCCATTTTATCCAAACTTGTATATCACCCTAAAATGAACTACTAAAAATTCTTTGATTCTTTACGTTCTCTAAATAAAAATGAAATTGTGTCAAACAAATATTTAGTCTGTCATAGTAAATCCGCTATCTCAAAATTCAAATTAACTTGAAATTGGTAATAAAAGCCCCAAAACCTTCGATATCTAAAGAACTTGAGACGTAAGTTTCTTAGCCCGATATATTTTATACTGCATATGAAGTTTTTATACGCCCCAGGAACCTTGCAATATCAATTTTAGGGAAAATCGGAAAATGTAAAATTTTCAGTCCCTCATATTGTATCTGATCAATGTAATAGTTGTAAAAAATTAACTTAGTATTCGCAATACAGGACCCCGAAAACCCCCTAATACCAAATCTGAAAAAATGCGAATAAGATAAAATTTTCAACCCACCATATTGGATCCACCATATTGAAATTCAAACAAATAATTTGAACGTTTTAATCTAATCTAAATATAAACCCTTCAAAGCCCCCTAGTACCAATTTTTGATAAAATCCCGAAATTTAAAATTTCTAAACCGTCATATTGCATCTGACATATTAGATATTGGAGTCGCTATATTGAATCCTGGAAAAATACTTTTAAATTCATAATTTACACGCTCAAGAACCCCTTATATCGGATTTGGAGAAAACCGAAAATATAAAATTATTAGGACCCCATATTGACTCCGCCAGATTGAGGTTTTCAAAAAATATTTTAAATTCGTAATTAACACTAACAAAAATCCCCCAATGCTGATTTTAGACAAAATCGAGATATGTAGAATTTTGAATCTGCCATCTTGGGTCCACCATATTTATTTATTTTTAAATAACTTCAGATTGGTAATTTGAGGTCCCAAAAGTAGCCATATTGAATTTTTGAAAAAAAATTCAGAAGCGTTATGTGCGACTCCGAAAACTACCACATACCAATTTTGGAGAAAATCGGATAAAATTGATTTTTTTATCGGCCATATTGGATCCGCCATATTAAATTTCTTAAAAATAATTTCAGTTTCGTTGTGTACGACCCCGAAAACTCGCCCATACCAATTTTGAAGAAAATTGGAGAAAACTAATTTTTTTGGCCGCCATATTGTCAGCGCCATCTTGAATTTCACTGCATCAATTTCGTCCAAAAAAATATAGAACCACTGCAGCAACTTCTTGAACATAACGTAAAAACTTTCATTCCAATCGGTGCCGCCGTTCCGGAGTAATAAGAAACTCCTTGTTTTAGATTACGGTTAATAAAAACATGTCTGGCGATGAATTTCAGGGATACTGATCACCCCTAAAAATACAATTCAGAACGTAAAAAAGTAGGTGTAGGATGTTTGTACAGCATGAGATAAATCGGAGAACGTTCCATTGTTAGCCATAAAATAAAGCTTTATAAAAAAAAGGGGTCTTTAATGTTATTCATTTACACTCTCTAAAAAGACAATGATATATTTGTTCGATTTAAATCTATTTGTGGTAATTACCCTCATTAAGAGGGAGTTTTAAATTCATTAAACGACTAATTCAGATTGTTAGGTTAATAGAATTGTGTCAATGCGCTCGCAAGATGACGGCGTTAGACTGTGAAAATGAGGAGCTTCATTGGTGTTTTTTTTTTATTTTTAGAATTGACGAGCTATTATTAGTAAAGTGATTTCTTAGGTTAAGTGACTTTAATTATGTATAAGCACGGTCGGGTCTTATTTGGTGACGCGAGACGTAAATCAAAAATTATAGAACAGAGTAATTAAAACAGCGAATAGGCCAGATGATCGTTATTTGATTTTAAAATAGAGTAACACAATATAAAGTTTATTTTTAGGACAGGAAAAATTTGATTGCTTTTTGCTTTGTATAATATGAATGTGAAACTTTCTTTGGTAGTTTCACACTGTTTTGATAAATTTTTCCATATTCTATGTATTTCTCATCTTAATTCATTTAGAGCGTATACAGGTTGTCCAGCAAGTACCTCCTAATTTCTATTGAGCTTACAGAAGAGGTCAAAATAACTCTACATTGTCATAGAAAAAACATTGTTAAAGTGCCCTTTAACGGAGATACAGAGCCCTAAAGAGGTACCCAGCGATTTATCTTATCAGCTCTAAGTTTTGAACCGACTTGTATAATTTAATGAACTTTTAATATTTTATAGAGGCTATAAAGGCTCATTAAACCATACTAGAGTAGATGTTTTAGATCATCAGAGAAGTCAGGAACAGACACAGCCACACTCGTTGGGCATAATTTTTAACAGGTGTCATTTGACACCCGAAAACTGATTTTTTAAATACTTTGGTCATTCCTCTTCAAAAAAGGTACTTAATTTATTTCGATAAAACTGACGGTTTACGAGACAAATCGGTTTTTAAGCGAAAAACTCATAAATTACTAATGGTAAGCACAAACAGTAAAAAATAAAATACGCAGTGTGTGCTGATATGCTTTAAATTACGGGGAAGCGCTGTCTCACTCTTCGAGGGCAAGAATATGTTATGCTGAAAGAGTTTCAACTCAGATATTGTCCAGAAATCTTTCAAAAGGTTGATCGGGGCTCAATTAATTAACATTGTTATTAAAATACAAAGATAGTGAAAACGTTTAAATATTATTTTGACAAGTGTTCAATATGGACTCCAAGTACTTCAATATATTTTCTTATTCTTCGAATGTTTTCCCTCTGCACAGCAAATAATATTCCGGCATTATTACTGACTTCGCTAGAATACTTGTGCCATTCTCGCTAGTAGTTCTTCTCTAGTATATACTGGTGCTGAATAAATTAGTTCTTTTAGATGTCCCTAGAAGTAAAAGTTCAAGGGATTTAGGTCTGGAGACCTTGGTGGTCATAAAACAGACCCATTTTGATCTATCCATCAAGGGCAAATAACATTCGTAAAGTGTTGACGTTTAAATGAGGTGGAGCACCATCCTACCTGTACCACATTTGCATTCTTCTATCAAGAGGTATGTCTTCCAATAAATTATTTAAATTTTGCGTTTTTTCATTCAAAACAAATGGACCTATAAGATTATTTCCGTGGATGCCAGCCCACACATTTATAATAAAACTTTGTTGGTGTTTGTTTTGAATTATATCGTGCAAGTTTCCAGCAGCTCAAAAATGTAAATTGTGTGAGTTTATTATGCCATCTCTTGTAAAACCGGCCTCATCGATAAATAAAATAAGGTTAGAAAAATTTAGATTTAGGTTATGTTGCTGTATAAACCAGTGAGGGTATTGAAGTCTTGCGGAATAATCATCCCGAAATACAGCGTGTAATTTTTTAACGTGATATGGGTGAAATGACTGTTCTCTTAGAGTTTTATGTACAATCGATTTTGTAACATTGTTTTGTGTACGAGCTTTCTTATGCTGTTTAAAGGGTTGTCAGCAATAACTTGCAAAATTTGTTCCTCTACGTGAGGGTCCCGTGCTCTCCTGAGAGGGCCCTCACGCCACATCGCGGCAAAATAAGACCCTGAATAAAACATGTAAAAAATTAATTTGTTAACTCTACAAATTATTTTCTAATCATATTTTACCTATTTTCTTTAGGTTTCGATCAACCCCTTCATAGGTTTTTTAAACTTGGCCATGTTCGAGCTGGAAATCTCTCAGCATAACATCTTCTTGCATTCGAGGAATTTGACAGCAATTCACCATAAATTAAATGCATATCACGCACACTCTGCATAAAAATATTCTTCTCTTTTTTAAAATTAGTTATACTTGAAGGCTTTGACAAGTTCCGTCAATAGTAATTCATTATGTAGGTATTATCAATAACAACCTGATTTTTACCTATTTGTGTTGAGCGTTCGTAACTTGTGAGTATTTCGCATAAAAACCGATTTATCTCGAAAACCGCCAGTTTTGTCGAAATAAACTAAGAATACCTTTTTGAAGAGAAATAACCAAAGTATTTAAAAAATCGGTTTTCAGGTTTGTAAAATGACACCTGTCAAAAATTAGGCCCAACGAGTGTGGCTGCACGTCCCTTTTTGACTTCTCTGATGATCTAAAACATCTAGTGTAATATGGTTTAATGAGCCTTATGGCCTGTATAAAATATTAAAATTTGATTAAATTATACAACTGCGTTCAAAAGCTAGATCCGATAAGGCAAATCGGTGGGTACTCCTTTAAGGCTCTGTAACTTTGTTAAAGGGTATTTTAGGAATTTTTGTCTATGACAAGGTAGGGTTATTTTGACCTCCCCTGTATGTTCCTGAGAAATTAGGGGGAACTTGCAGGACACCTTGTATTTAATAAATTAATATTAATTCAGAGTATGCTTCGCAAGATAAGTATCAAATTATAATTTTTCTTGATCATACCATTTTACTCTTTTCTATACGAAAGATATAACTACATAAAAAACTGTTTCGAATATTTGATGATTATATCTCATAAACTTCACAAATAACAAGCAACTACGAATGTATATCGCGGAGTAATTTGGACCCTTGAATGTTGAACATACCAAGTAAACAATCCCAAACAAGTAAGGCATTCAAATACGCAACAATACATTTTTATAGAACTAATTGCATAATTTTCCCTTTTCTTGATGTAGGTTAAAATATAGATTATTTTTATTTCACAAGTTACCTAATAGGAAAATAAATACTCTTTAAAAAAATGTAAACATAATAAGCATATCAGATTATTTAAATTTTTTTCCCAGATGTAATTATGCAGATAATAAATGAACCCAAGACCAGCAAGCAAAATATTATTACTTAATTACAAGTTGTTTGTCGTAATAACAGACTTACCTGACTGTGTAGCTGATAAAATATATTAATTTTGGATGTTTTATTAGTTAATTATTATAACGAGATCGAATCTACATAATATAAGTATTAACTTGCTACTTTGTTGAACGCATAGTATTTTATTAGGCACATTTTATGGTTGTTTTGATTGAATCAGTATCATTATATAATTAATCCAGCAATTACGTGTGATAAATTTTGTTTGCTTTACTCAAAATGTATTTATAACAAAGAAAGCTCAGTAATTTCTATATTACCAATGACAGCTCATTTATCTTATGTTTGAGTTGGACCACTGCAACTGCTGATGCACTTTCCAACCTTATGACCGAAAGTACACAACTGTAAGAGACAATCATGGGAAATTTTATAACTATTCACATTAGTAGATACGGTGCAGTTTTGATTGAACCTTCTTTGTACTTCGTGATTGTTATTATGCCGACTTCAAATGAGAAAAGTATTTGTGTTTTGAAGAAGATTAATCTTACACAAAAGTTGAAAATACTAAAAAGGCCTATCGGGAGGATTATAGGCCGCGTCCACGAGTCAATAATATAAAATGAAGACTCACCTAATGATGGATACCTCGCTACACTCTTCCTCTCTTTGAACGTAGAGGGTACAAGATTATATTTAAAGTTAATGAATATCATAAATTTCACGAACAGAGCTAACTGAAACTGATCATGTAGAAACAGCAGTTCAGTTAGTGAGCAAATTTACGACAGCTCAGTGAGAGGAAGTCAAGTAAATTTAGGGCCTCAGCAGCTCCATATCAGTTGACCTAAAAATTGTCATTGATATTCGGTATTTTCTCCACAGTATCCACTTAGCCAATAATTAAGTTAACGATTCAAATTTTACAAAATATGGATGTACATACTAACACCTATTAAGTTTAGTTTCGGTAGACTCTAACATAAAACAAGAGTATTCGTAATTAGCGTTACCTCAGTATAAGATTGGAGTCCATTTTAAAGATAGCTACAGAAAATTTTAGCCTACTTAGGTAAAATTTTATACTGAGCAAGCTAACTTATTCAAGGTCTTTGAAGCTCTGCACTTTATAGCAAGATATTACACCTACGTGTCATAAGAAAAATAATAATCAAAACAGAACTGATTACCATATAACAAAATTGGCAAAAACTAAGTTTCATGTAAGCAAATCGTGATCACGCTTTGTTGCACTTCTATCCTATTTAAAATTAAGGCTCAGTTAACTTAAACGTAAAAATATATTAAATTATTAATCGCAAATCATACATTTCGAACAAAAAACCATTAACAATTAATAAAAATTCATAGATAATAAATTTTTATTTAATTAATAGCCATTGATAAAGGGACTGGTAAACCAAATAGCTAACAAAAGTCTCTTTGGAGAAGTTAGTTAATAACTAATGACGAATAGCTGGAAAATGTCTCAATAAAGGCTTGTCTGATACCTCGATGTAATTTTGATCTACAGTAGCAGGACTTCGGTGAATCATAAGGGACTCAAATCACCACCCGAGTAATCAGAGATGGGGTTCCTTGATGTAGGAGATCAAAACGTAAACTTATGATAAAATAATTTAAAAAAAGTGGATCCAGAAAGTAACTTCCAGTAAGGTTAGAAAACAAGACGAGATAGGGGAAGAAAGGACTCTTAAGATTCACAAGTTCTTTGGAAAACTTAAGAGTTCTGGTCAAAAAAGAGTCTCTATAGAGTTTTGAGGACCCTTATTTCATAATATATTTCTCAACAAATCCTGTGAAATAAATCCTTCAGGGAAGAAGTGGTTACCTAACAGTCTTCAACAATAATCACAGCAAAGACAAAAGTAAGGTAAAAAACAAAAGAAACCAAAGTGAGTAACTTTTAAAAACGTAACTGACCGAAAACCACTTAAATGGATTCAAATGTGTCGGACATAAGTTGCTTGTCACTTTACGGCTTCGTTAAGACCAAATGGGTTGAGAAAAATGATGTTTCCTCTCAAAGAGCAAGTAAAAAAAACAGTGATCATCTGTTTAATAAAACACGGTTGAAGAGAAATGGGATCAATACTAAATACTACCATTAGTCGACAGATGGCACTGGAAACACTATCAACTCAAAGCAAACAATCACAGCTGATTCAAAGGTAAACATGATTATATTATATGATATAAATGAAGACCCAGGGAAGTAAATAAAAAAAAAATAATGAAAATTTCAATACCAAACAAGATTTAGCAATAAAGAACGCAACTTCAATCACCTTGGTTGTAACATTCGGAATTGTAATTCCAAAAGATAATAATAAGCATATTCAAATCAACATTTCTAGTTTATAGCAAAATAGGAGATGAATAATTGTTAACTACGGAATTATTCTAGTAAAAATATGTTTACTAGGTAGGGTGAAAGGTAATTAAACTCAACAGAATCAGGCAAGCGAACAGGAAGGCCCAAAATTCTAATAAAGTTTCTCGTTATGTTGAAATGTGCCAATTCTGCAGGAAAGAAATGAATTATGTGAAATGAATATCAAAATAATCACTGTTTTTGATAATTCTAGAGAGATTTTCCTTCTTAAAAGAATCATAAGTTCCACCTAATAAATAAAGCTTAGTTCTAAAAAATTAAACCTTGATAACTTAGATAGATAACAATTAATCAAGTAATTACGGGACTATTCTAGTAAAAATATGTCTATTAGTTAGGCTGAAAGGTAGTTAAAATCAGGCAAACGAACATGAAGACCCCAAAATTCTAATCAGATTGCTCGTTATACTAAAAATGTGCCAATTCTACAGGAAATAAATGAATCATGTGAAATGAATATCGAAACAATCAATGTCTTTGGTAATGAAAAAATAATAGAAACCGTTAGAGTTTCATTCTTTAAAAAAAACCGTAAGTTTTACCTAATAAATAAAGCTAAATTGTAACAAATTACACCTTAACAACCTAGATAGGTAACAAATAATTTAATAATACTTGAAGTTGAAAATTTTTTTATTTTTTTTTACTTTACGATCATGCTTGATCGAAGAATTGATGTGCCGCAACTTTCTGCAAGAAGCTGGCTGACGCACTATTATATTTCTAGAATTCTAAAAGAATACTTTTATTTAAAGACGCGGTCCTATCCCCAAAGTTATCTAAGTTGGTGTTTCCCTGATGGTGGAAATAATAGTTACTAATAAAACCTCAAGCGTGGAATGAAACTACAAGAATCTGACAAATCTGTCATTACTGTGAAAACATGTGAACCTTTTATATCAAAGATATGGTTATTTCACTATCACGAAAATTGAAATATTGACGACTTGCTGTTAAAAGAGGGAATTTTCGGAGCTTTCTGCTTCTTGCTTTATGAAAATCAACTGATATTAAAATAAACTGTTCGTCAGTAAATTCTGGTGCATTTTCAAAATCTAGCTAGGCCACTAAAACAGTATTTTCCACTACAAGTGATACTGAAAACTTGTAGGTTCAAGATCTCTTCCAGTTTGAATAAACGCTTGCTGATTTTTCTGTGGTGGAATTTGAGGAATTTTGATATGTTTTTAAGAGAGAAGAATATAGTTCCATGTGAATGCTGTTGCGTTCCTTCGTAAACACGATTTTTCCAACAAGTTTTTTCAAAGATAAAGTAAACAAATAGGCTAAATGCTGCATCTCATTTATATATCCAATTGTCAACTATTAAGCCAGTCATAAAAATAATTTTTAAGAAAACGGAAAACAGAAAAAAAATTGGCTCTCTGTCTACGGAACAATAAAGTCGGGGAATCAGTGCTGCAGATGAAAATTATTTTTAGTGATAACTTTGCAAACAAGGATTTAATCTCATCTAACCCGAAATAATCATTTTATCTACCATATTTAATTTTAGCTCCTGAACAATCTTATTGTACGCCCCATCCAACATTAATATTTTTTTTTTCTTTTCAAATTAAAACTCTCAAACAAAAAGGATATAAAACCTTTTAAAGTAGTTTCTGCTTTCTTCTAATTACCTGTTGAAATGAGCCCTCTTTAAACATCGATAAGGCATCGGATAACGCAACAAAAGAACAGTACACTTACTGCATTCTCATCTGCATTAAAACAGAAACTTATCTTGATTTTTCCCTCTTGTTTTTTGTTCTTTTAATTTGGATTGTCTTATTACTTTTCAGTTTTAATTTGAGAGCAGACGGTAATCAAAAGAGCTCATGGGTGGCGCAATTTATTTTACAGATTATCTTTACTTTTCCTTAATTTATCTTTAAGCTTTTTAATGGTTACATGATGTGAATTACAGACATTTAAATATTGCATCTTAATGAAATAATTTTCTTATAGATGTCTAATTGGTAAATCCTATGTTTTCGTTATAGACGTTTGTTTTTTTTTCTGAATCTTCTTCAGTGCTTGACAGTCAAAATCCAAAAGTCATTTTTACAATTAGTAATTAAAATATAACATTATCACGAACGGTGGCCGCAGTCATTAGAGTTTTAAAAGTATTTTTTTAATATTATTTGTATAAAAATAAAGACAATCCTATACTTTATAGAAACACTGTAACCAAACATTTATTTCTGATAAACTTACGGCCACAGCTAGTTAAAACTGCATATTTAGTGTTGGAGTTTAACTTTAGGAATGATCAAAAATTAAGAAAAACCTTTGTATGTTATAATTTTATTATTTCGGTATTTTCTCTATTTTATATTCATCTAGTTTATGCTAATATAAATAGTGGTCATATTTCAAAATTTTTCAAAAAGGAATATATTCATGATACGAAAAGATACTGTTGTAAACGAGACCGCACCCGTGTCGAAGCCATCGGTTCGTCACAATCTAATTTTGGACCCTAAAAGAGCTGTTTCGTCCTAGCTACCGACGGTGGATTCATCAGTGGGTCCGTCGGAGCTTTCCCCAGACACCTTTGGTACACTTTCTATATCTACATACTCATATTTAAACCTTTCTGCGTCGGAACCTATAAACAAGATTCTGAGTGTGCCACCATCTGCGACATTACCCCGCCAAGGCAAATACTTTATATGCAGACGAGATCGTTAGATCCCGTATGTATAGAAAGTGTTTCCTGATAAAACTGCAGATGCGGGCGCTTTTAGGGTCTTTTACAGGTCCATTGCTATAAACCAGCAATTCCGGCAACCCTTGCTGCCTTAGGTCCTGCCACGGTCGCCATGTTCTTGACGAGACCGCACCCGTGTCGAAGCGATCGGTTCGTCACAATCAAATTTTAGACCCTAAAAGAGGTATTTCGTCCTAGCTACCGACGGTGGACTCATCAGTGGGTCCGTCGGAGCTTTCCCCAGACACCTTTGGTACACTTTCTACATCTGCATACTCATATTTAAATCTTTCTGCGTCGGAACCTATAAACAAGATTCTGAGTGTGCCGCCATCTGCGACAATACTCTACTTCTTTAAACAATTTTGTTATGCCTTTCTGGAATTTGATTAATAATATTGAAATATGAAAAGCTTAGAATGTTTTGTCTCTTCTGGTGTTCCTAGTATCGATTCTACAATTTGAATAATTTAATTTCATAGTCTATTAGATAGACTTCTTTGTTATGAGGCTACCTAAAACCCCTTTAAGTTGAAGCTGTGTTCATGTTCACTTCAATGTCCAACTAATGTATGATTTACAAAGTTTCTTTTAACACTTTTCGATATTTAGCTATTTGTAAATACTGGCCTTGTTGGCTCATATAATACTTCTAATAGCACTACTTTACAGCCAATTTTGGACTGTAATATAAAAGGCATTCTTTGGTTAATTTTTGGCCTCTAATCTAAAAATGATGAGAAAAAATTCGTAACACGTAAGATTTTTGAGTTATGATTTTTTCAGCAAAAATGAATAAGTATTTTAATCACACTATTTTAAAAAGAAATATATAATATATCCGAGCACGACGTTGCCAAATTTATGTTTTCGAGTATAAAAATGTCTTAAAGTACAGAACGGTGTATTAACCCTGCCAATAGTATTTGCTGCAAATGTGGTCAGTTTAATCCTAAATCGCAGAAAAGGACAATTAACAAAATGAAAGTAGCATGACAAAAGTGTTTGGTTTTTCAGGAAAGAGTAAACATAATAGTGAATATCCGGATATTCCATCAGCAAAAAAACTGGCCCTTCATGGAGAAGTTTACCAGTTCCAGCACGCCCGGTTAAATGGGAGGAAGACTTAGAAATGTGTGATGGTAAGGCAGAATCCGATAATGTATTAGACAATGACGATTGTTATTTTCCCGAAAGTGTATGCTGATGTATTAGGGTCTAGTTTACAACAATGTAATTTACTAGCCACTGGAACCAAAGCTACAATATTTAGGAACCGTAACCAAGAGTATCCTCGTTTTTTACTCTGTAAGTTAAAATGTGTGTTTGTGTTAATCCAAATAGTGATATGGAAAAATTAGGATTTGCATATAACCCAGACGAATGGCCTTTATTTATAGATTCTTCTAAAATAAGTGTAAAAGCAGCTCTGCTCCATAATGACAACAAAAAACCCTCTATCCTCTTGCACATGCCGTTGACATGAAAGAAACAGGAAAATATGTCACTTAAACTAAATGCAATAAGCTATGATACATATAGGTGGCAAATATGTGGTGACCTATAAGTCATAGGACTATTACTAGGGCTTCTGGGTGGATTTACGAAGATTTTTTTTGTTTTCTCTGTCGTTGAGACAGTAGAATAACACAGAGCAATTACCAAGTAAAAGAATGGTTTGCGGGAGATCACTATATCCCAAGTCAAACTAACGTAAATAATGTATCCCTTGTTGATCTCAAATAAGTATTGTTACTTCCATTACACAGTGAACTGGGATTGATCAAAAATTTCGTGATACCATTAGATAAAGAAGGAGATGCGTTTAAATACTTTAAACAACTTTTTCCTAAACTAGGTGATGCTAAGCTTAAGGAAGAAATATTTGTTGGATCACAAATTATAAAAATACTAAAGGATCAACAGTTTTATCAAAAATTTAAGTTATGTTGAATTACCGGCAAGGAGTTCTTTTAACACAAATGTTTCGGAGTTTTTAGAAAACAAAAAATTAGAAAACTTCAAAAAACTTGTAGAACTACCTGAAAGCTACTGTAAAATGGGCTGTCGCATGTCTCTTAATATATATTCTTGCACTCCCATTTAAATTTTTTCCAAGAAAATTTGGGTGCGATTAGTGACGAGCAAGGAGACAGATTCCACCAAGACCTATTAACAATGGAGCAACGCTACCAAAGCCGATGGAATCCAGCAATAATTGGGGATTATTGTTGGTCTCTTATGAGGGAAAGTGATCAGGAATATAAACGAAAGTTAACATTTGCAAAAAAGTTATACACAAAAGCCTTACTATAAATGTATTTCCACGTGTACTTTTGTAAATAAATTCTGTTATTCTTAAAATATCTTGTTTTGAACGTATGTATAAATATTATAAAAAAATGTTTGTATTAAATAAAAATAACTGATACATTCTATAACTCAATATCTATACGTAGTGGAAAATTTTCGTTGTTGAATTCGGAATCAGGATACTTTAAACTCCCACGGATAACCATTATAACATCAGTAGCAATTTTTTTTGTATTTCTTGACTAGTGGAGTTGTTACAAGAAATTGTAAACAACTGCATGGTCGAATTAAAACTTTTTTGTTAGTAAAATATGTTTTTTCTATAGTAGTTTCTATACCAGGAGCTGCTTACAGTTTCGGAAGTAAAAATACTGCTAGTTTATCACAAAATTCATCAAAATAAGATTTCTTATCTTATTACATGTGAGGTAGTGATCTGGACTAAAAAAAACAGCTTAACCAACAAAGACTAGTATATGCTTGGATGGCTGAAGCAATGAAAAACGCGCTAAACTACCTCTAGGAAATCAATTCCAAACTTCACACTTCTACATATATGAGTGAAAAATATGGTAAAGAACACAATATACAGGGTGTCCCACGATGCCCGTCTATTAGAATATCGCGGGAAGTAATGCAAATTTGTGTAATGGAGTTTTCAATGACGCTCTCTTCAGATGAAGTAACAGCGATCTGGTGCGACTTTCGGTTATACCGGAAGTTCACCAAATCTTACTTATTTTAAATCGATCATCCTGTATGTTACATTTTTTTGTACTTTTTTCTTTATTTTCGCTAACTTTTACTTACATTTTTGTACTCCACTCTAGCCGTTTTTAAGGAAAAAATATTTTTTTCAAATGTATAAAAATATATTGAAAAATTTTTAAATAAAAGCTTTCGGAAATAAGGAAAAGAATACAAAAAAATGTAACATACAGAATGATCCAAATAACTCAAAAACGTCAAACAGACAAAGGATAAAACAAGCAATTAATTGAACATAGTTATCAGAATTATACAGCCAAAAATCGCAAAGGATGGAAAATATAAATTAAGATGTAAAATTACAGTTTCTGTCGTCGTTTCAAGCGGGAAAAAGTACAAGTCAACGCGAAACGGCTTCCGTTTTATATACAAGATCCATACTTGCGCACCACTCTTCTTCTTTCAAAGGTCAAAAAGAAATTTTAAGCTCAAAAATAACCGAGAGTAACAACAGCCAGCTGAAATATTTTTTTTATTTATTGTGCTTTATTGAGAACACATTACAATAGATATGCCCTCAATGGGCCATCGACCGAAGTTCTTCAGCTTAGCTGAAATAAATTTGTTAAATAAATTAATTCATTGATCATTACATTTTCGGCTCAAAATTAAATAAGTAGCACACCAACTATGTTTTTTTTAAAGAAACAAATATATCCGGTGCCAGCCATTAGCGACTCAGAATAAATTACGCGTCCAAATTTTCTTCAAAAAATTACAAAAGAGAAATTTAAGCTACCCAATCACATTAAAATGCTAAAAGAATATTCGGTATAACCTAAGAATAATATAAAGAAGATCTACAGAATTATTTGAAAATAATTTCAAGAAAACTGCCGTAAGAAAAAGTAAAAAGAAAAATTCACTCGAATAGTAGTAACCAGGAAAACCGAGATCTATCTGAAAAAAGGTAACAGTAGATTCAGCATCAATAAAAACAACCATGCACAGTGTAGTAAGACATTAATTATAATGGTCAATCTGATAATCAGATATAACCCAAAATGGTACTTTGGAGTGTAGAAATGTAGGTAAAATTCGGGGAGATTAAAATAACAGAGTTGGGAAAAAAAATTAGTAAGAAATAGAACTACACGGGGTTCGTAATATACCCAAACCAAAGAATGCTGCTTAACTGACAACTGTTATGCTTTTATTCAAGGAATTTATGAGAGATCCTTGAAAAAAGGATATTTTGTTTGCCCATAACGTGATTATTTAAAACAAAAAGGTAAAATTAATCGAATTAGACATAGTAAACCTACCTTGAAATTTGAACCGTGACAACTTTAAGAATAGTGTATGATAAATAATACAATTTATTTCATTTCGTATAAAAGATTTTTTTTTGTATTCTCAAAGATTGAGCTTTTAGACTTTTTTTAGGGTCTTTTTTATTTCTGTTCAAATATTTGTGGATTTCATTTAAAAACAAACGTATTTTATATCAATTAATTATTTTGGACACTGGTTCTTTTATCGCACGTATCTCAAAAGAAATCAATTCCTTTAACAAAATTTAAATTGGCTACGGCTATGTAAAATGTCCTTTATTCTTGAACGTATTACGAAAGATTAAAGTAATAATTTTTAATTGCTTCACTTTGATGAATCTTCTATCTATAATAAAGAGAGTATAATTAGGATTTCTTCAGATAGTAACACTTATTATTAGTTTTATATTAAAATCGACAGCTGTATAAAACTAAAAAGCTATTTTAATTTAACTTTGATCTATTCAAAGGCCATGTAATGTGTGTGCTTAACTTAATAAAAATTTAATTAATTTTGATAATAGGATCCTGAAATTATTTTTACCTCACTACATCGGTAGCTGAGGCAATGTGTTTAAGTTGAATATATATTTGTATATTTTACGATAACCGCGAAATTTTTTACGTGTTAAAAAATTATATTGTTTCACGGTGGTTGCGAAATTATAAGAAAGCAAAGTAACTACAAATTTGCATATTTTTCAGATTCGACTCTAATAATGGGTAAAAAAAATAAGTTATTTTATCGACGGTTATGCGGAATGAATGGAAATAAAATTGACTCATTATTAAACATAATCCCGTATCCTATTAACAAATCAATCAACTTGTCCACATTTGTATTACATTTTGGTTTTAAGTTTATCGCCGGCTTCCTTCGTTTGAATAGCGATATCCCTGGACGTTTTAATTACCTATTGATCCTCATGAATGCGTAATTGGTCCTTTGTCTTTATTATTTCAAAATGAATAAAATATGATCAATCAAAAATCTCTCTGCTGTTTTTTACGCGTTAATTTTTGTAAAAAGTTAATATGTCCGAGATTTTGTAACAAAAATAAAGAAAAGGAAAATCGAAACGATACTTTTGTCGTTAAATGTTCGTATCCTAATACAAATTCCTTTTTTACATCGTTCTGATGTTTTCGTATCTTTATACTTAAGTAATATTTTATAATATCCATTCTAAAAACGTGCATCTTTCGTTTTATTTTCCCCAAAAATGTTCAAACTTTAACTGTTGTATAAGTAATAGGCTTCTTAGTCTCTCTGAAGGGTTCTACAAGAACGAAACACTGAATACTGTCCTGATTAACACTAAAACGTATTGAGTGCGAACACCCGTGGCCTTCGGTCAATATGCAGGACTAAGTGATGACGACGCGGTTGCGTCGTACACGACCTGGAACACTTCTGGGCTTAAACCTGCTTATTCGTGCAACTTGTTAGTGTAACCTAAAAGTGTTAAGGTATGGGTTTATCCGTGGCACACCGTCATCTTATGGCACGGCTGCTGCCTTACGCCTGGCACCGGTTGGTGTGGACCCACAAGCTTGCTTTCCCTTGCGGTGGTTTCGTCCTCAATTGGACTGATCAGATGTGGAGCTTACCACATGGTCATCAGTAATTTTGAATATCATAAATGATTTTTGAGTCTTCAGTCTGGCTAACTACAAGTCTAGCTTTCAGCAGCTCCACACAATGCTTGCTTGCTGATAACTCGACTCTACAAATGACTCATGGACATGTGGTAATCTTCACATCTAATGAGTCCAATTGAGGACGAAACCAGCCCAGGGGAAGGTGAGCTCCGCTCAATCTTTGCTTGTCCACACCAACCGGTGCCAGGTCTATGGCAGCAGCCGTGCCATACTGCGACCAGCATGTTAGTATACCGCAGAAGGGATGAACCCAAACCCTAACATTTTTAGGTTACACTAACAACTTGCACGCTCAGCCAGTTTGGGTTCAAACGTGTTCCAGGCCGTGCGCGATACCACCGTGTCGTCAGCACATAATCCAGCGTATTGGCTGGAGGCCACGGGTGTTCACACCCAAACCCATTTTAGTGTTAACTAGGGCAGTATTCAGTGTTCAGTTCTTGTAGAATTCTTCAGATAGGCTAAGAAGTGTATTATACTCGCATTACATAAAGGAAATGTCAAGTAGATTCGAGTAAACAGCAAGTAAGCACTGTGGACAGCTGCTGAAAGCTAGACATGTAGTCAGCCAAACTCAAGATTCAAAAATCGTTTACGAATTTCAACTGTTATTTTTATTTCTAAATATAATTGCTTCGTACTTTTGTAGTTTACAAATTGAATATAATTCAATAAAATACAAAAACAATGTTTCCAATGCAGAGATTGTGATTTTTTTCTACCTAATGATCGGTGTGAGCGATCTTTTTCCTTATGTTTGTTACAGAATCTCGGCCAAATATCTTTAAAACTTCAAGGACCAAAAATGCTAAATTTGTCATTTAAGTTCAAGATCAATTGTTTTTGAGTATATCTCTTAAATAAACATGTGAAAGTCTGCCAATGAACTTCTTGAATGATGACTGAATAAGATTACGTCTCTTTGTGCCTCTTACATCTCACTGTTACTGCAAGTTACTCAAGATAGATCACCTTTGCGAACCCAAACTGTCTTGTTACTTGGAATCAGTCTGACTCCTTTATTTGTGATTCCTTCCCTTTCAATATGTAGGGCTTCCTGATACAGCGGGAATCAGCTTCAATTTTATGTTTATCAGCATGCCTCATATCCTCTTGTATTCAATAAAATTATAATTGGTTGAGGTCCTTTTGGTTCGCTCGTTGGCCCCATTTCTGCTAAATGAACTTCTGCTTTTCGTGTTTATTGAGTGACTCGGAATCTACATAAGACTGATTGTCCAGCCGTTGTTTGTCAAACTGTTAAGAACATCCTTGGGATACGAAACTGAACCTCATTGTCCACATTTGGTTCTTCAAAGATAGTCGTATGTTGTCATGATGAAGTCAACACAATTTAATCGTGTGACACAGAAAAATAATCTATATATATATATATATATATATATATATATATATATATATATATATATATATATATATATATGTATATATATAAATACCAAACAAATACAAACTGACTAGCTGACTGATTAACGCACAGCATGAAATTTTGCTCAAGGTTTCATAAATGACGTAAGTGAGCACCAAGAAAGACTTTTTGGAAATCCGTCCCCTAAGGAGGTAAACTGGGGTATTAAAGTTTATATGAAAGTTTTTTATTTTGGTAGTTATAAATGTAAAATTTGGTATATAGGCTTATAGTTAGAAAAAAAAATGTTTACTATATTATTTTTTATAAATTTATCTGTTAAGGTGGTAAAATAGGGGATGGAACTTTATATGAAAGTTCTTCATTTTGGTAGTTAGAAATGTAAAAATTACTATATAGCCTTATGGTCTGAAAAGAATGTTTACTATATCATTCTTTTGAAAAATTCACCTTTTAAGGGCGTAAAATAGGGGATTAAAGTTTGTATGAAAATTCGTCGTTTTGGTAGTTAGAAATGTAAAAAGTAGTATACAAGCTTAGGGTTAGAAAAGAACGTTTACTTTTTCATTCTTTTTTATAAATTCATCTTTTAAGGGGGTAAAATAGGGGATGAAAGTTTGTATAAAAATTCTTCGTTTTGGTAGTTAGAAATATAAAAAGTAGTATAGAGGCTTATGGTTAAAAGGAAACGTTCACTATATCATAGTTTTTTATAAATTTATCTTTTGAGGGGGTAAAATAGGGTATAAAAATTCTTCATTTTTAAAGTTAGAAATCTAAATATTATGGCTTATGGTTAGACAGAAAAGTTTATTGTGCCACCTTTTTTTGGAAATTCATCCCTTAGCGAGGTAAAATAGGGGACGAAAGTTTGCACTAAATTACTATTTTGCGGTTAGAATTATGGTTGATTGGTTGTACCCACTACGATGTCTGACGTCGCCCACCACGCGTACGAAGTCGCGGGCAAAAGCTAATTCTATATAAAAAATTTAGTCTTTCTACATGTTACTTGTTATGTTGTTTACTGCTTACTTGTTCTAGTTGCAGCTGTAAATTTTCCATCTTAATTGGCTAACAAAGCGTGTTCTAAAAATCCCAAAGGTTCACGTAGTTCTTATTATCGTCATTACTGAATAAAATAAGTAATATAAAATAAAGAACTGCTGGCCTTAGGGGACATCAACTTAGAATCGCTTTAATGAACGAATGAAAGTAACGATGTAAACTCCAAGCAAAAAAAAAGGAAATAAAGGATTTGTATGGGTTATTCTCTAAAAGTGGATACTTAACACATGAGTTGTGAACACAATTTGATACTTTATTTAGTTTTGGCTCATTTTTCCTTAGTTATAAAAATAAAAATACAATTATTCTGCAAAAAATATCCTAAAAATAATTTTATTTGTATACAGGGAATCTAACTGTATAGCCCTGAGGATGATCTTATAGAAATCGAAGTGTCGACCAATATAATAAAACTGGATCTTTAGGTGAGGCATATTTAGCTAATCCAACCAAACTCCAGCTTTGTAACCAAGTGAGGTCACTAGTATTCGAAATTGAACATGTAAACATAGTTGATAAAGAGAAAAAAATCAAAAAGGAACGCCACTGGCCTCAGTATGCCAAAATTTTGCAGACTGCTGTCTGAGAGGAACTAAATATATCAAAGTTTGTACTCCTTCTATAAGTGTCACACATGGAATATAGAGGCGAAATTGTTAATACATTAGTTTTGGGAGTTCTTAGATCAAAAATATAAATATTTTGGCAGTTTATATGAGGAATGCATAATAGTATTCTAGCCGTAATTTTAAAGATGAAAGTGTAAATTTCTAAAACAATAATTCACATGAAAAACCTTATTCAGGATAAACTTCAAAACTCTGTATTTTAAAAGACATCTTTGGACCTTTTCCAAACTATAAACAAGAGTACTGTAGCCTGGAGACGACATTATTGATGCGCATTCTTGTTTAGACCCTACACATGATAAGTACTTTGATAACGTCAGTATTACTAAAATTTCGAGTACGAAGCCAAATAAATTCAAAATCCCTGGAAGCGTCAGAAACGATATTATTTTTATGAAAAGAAAAGGAAAGTTTTGAATCGTTTATGGCTCCAAGATCATTGAAAAGTTCCGTCCACGATAGTTCAGTGATATTTAATGCCATATTCGTACCCAAGCGGAGATAATTCTGAGGTGAAATACGTAACTTTACATTTCCCTGCGTTAAGTTGCAAATAATTTGTCCATCACCATCCGCTAGTCTGTTCCAGATTCTAATGAAGCTCGACACAACCCTGTAAGCAACTTGTTCTCTTTTACAGCCCAACATCATCGGCATATAATAAAATATTTCTGTGGCACACCAGAAGTTAAAATATATATTTCATTGAGCGAGAATTGCTAATTTCAACATACTGAATGCGACTATGGAGATATGGTTTCAGTAACATTATTAGTAAATCTGAAAATCCGAATGATGACGGTTTTTAATATAAAATAGAGTGGTCCAAACGATTAAAAGCTTTTGTGAAATCTACATAAGTCATATCCATTTGACAACCATCGTCAATAGCCGCTGCTATATCCCGAGTTATAATCATTGGACTAGTTGCTGTCGACCTACCTTGAAAAAACCATGTTATGCTGGTGTAGTTGAATTTTTAGTTAATGAAAAATAGAATCATGAAGCCAAAATTCAAATAGTTTAGAAAAATTGCATATAATAGACACCGGTCTGTAGTAACAAACTTCTTATCTATCCCCTCTTTAAATACAGGACAAATTCTCGAAGATTTCCTTGAAGAAGGAAAATCGTTTGTTTTTAAACATTTGCAATATCGTTTAGCTATGACGAATCCGCAGTCTCGTATGTAGTGTATTTAGCGTTAATAATAACACTGGTCTGCATCAAAATTTCCTTTTGCATAAAAATCCACTGTAACTATAGCATTTTATTCGCCGAATTTAGTTATAGATCTGAAAATTGATAGTTAAATCCTACTATTCATTTATTCAATTTTTAAGATAATAGCGAGTACCTTGATAGAATTATCATCTTTATTATAAGAATTCAGAATATTTTGTTATTTACCCTGGTAAATTTTTTCATTACTTTTTTGTTGGTTGTGCATAATGCACTGTGTGTTTTTTTGCCAGTTAGAACATGAAGTTTTATACGTTTTTTTTTATCATTTTCGAAATATTGTTGGTTTAAAATCTATTATTTTCGTTATGTCACGTAATTGTGTAAATGGTGCAGACAATTTTTGCTACATATATGGTAACTTAAATTTAAGAAGTCAAAGATGCTCCATAACCCATCGTTTAGAAACTGCCTACTTTCATTATTTTGGAAAAAAATAAAAACCGAGACAAATCTTGGATACCACATCTTAAATGTAGTACTTGCTTTAATTTGCTCAAGTGGCTTAACAAAGAGAAACGTTCACTGCCTCTTAGTATTCCAATGATATAGAGGGAACCTACCAATAATGTAAATGAGTTACTTTTGCTTCACATCTCTCATCCAGCATTTTATATCGAGAAAAAAGAAGCGAAGCCTGGTATACCCTGACGTAGTATCGATAACACGACCAGTACCACACAGAACCGATTTTCCTGCTCCTCAACCTCCTGAAGACTGCCAGCAGGATACTGATGAAGAAATTAATTTAATGAAAGTACAATGAGTCTACAACCTCGCAAAATTCTGAGTTCTCAGGTACAAATATTGTTTATAATGAACCTCATAGGCTTATAAAGACTCAAATTTGCTAAAAGATAAAGCCAAAATACTGTGATTAAACAATGGAGTTAGCTACAATTGGATGTTAAAATTAGTTAAAACAGAAATATTCAGTCTTAATGCCCTATTTTAAATATGTTACTTGTAACTTATAGCATAAATGGCCTAATAAAAGCTTTGAAGAATTAATACAATTCATAGGAATGTAGGCTTTTTATAGACTCCTCAAAACTGAGTTTAAAAGCTGTTCTTCTCGACAACGGTAACATACAACATTCGAATCAGTCACATCACGCAGTACATGCTAAACGAAACATATGAAAATATGAAATTACTTTTAGACCCTACATCATCCTCAGAGCACCAATGGCAGATTTATGATGACCGGAAAGCCATAGCTATGTTGTTGGGTCTGCAAATGGGCTATGCCAAGTACTGTTGTTTTTTTTTTGTTAGTGAAAAAGTCGCGCCAGATCTTTATATTAGATAAAAAGATTGACTTTCAAGACCAATTCTGTGTCCCAGAGAAAAGAACATCAAACATCTTCCTCCAGTAAAATCACAACAAATTCTTCTCCCGCGTTTACCTATTCAATTGGGATTAATAAAGAACTTTGTCAAGGCTGTCAACAAAAACAGACCAGCTTTCAAATACCTTTGAAGTAAATTTCCGCATCTAAGAGACACCAAAATAAAAGAAGGAATCTTTGACGTTCCGCAAATAAGAGAGATTCTGAAAAACCAAAACTTTGATTCAGTTTTAATGGCTTTGAAAAAGAGACATGTCCCTAAAAATTCATTTGCTTCACTCTTATCTTGATTTTTTTTTCTGCTAACTGCGGTGCCAAACAGGATGAACGATTCCACTAAAACATATCAACAATGGAAAAGAGTTTTTTCCAAGAGAAAGTTTATGTTCTTTGACATTTTACTTATAATCATAGTCTTTCATACTAGCGATATTTTTGAAACCAAAGCTAATTTAAAATTTTATTCATATTTTCGTATTAAGTAACCCTAAATTAATATAAAAATATTACATTTATTTAAGAGGCACCCAAAAGTTACTTTTTGTAGATCAGTGTAATATTAATAATAATAGGTAAATTAATTGGGATATAAAATACACACTGATTTATTTTTTAGTGCGACATTGTTCAAACTAATTTATAATTTATAGCTTTAATAAAAATTTCAAACCAAATCTCCCAATTTATATTTGATTTCGCTGCTTGTGTGCACATATTTTCCATGTTCAAATTATGTTAATATGTTAGATGATAGCTCTTTAGCTATCAAATTTTATTATCATGTACACGCCGTGTTGTAAATCAACATTCCCTATTAATTACGCAAATTTAAATTATTAAAATTTTGCCAATTATGCATATTTGTAATTATTTGTTATTTTAACCTTTTAATTGGTAACATTAAAAATATAAATTAAATTTAATTATATTTACATACTTCTAGCATGTTCAATATAATTGTTTGCATTAATTGCTGATATTATTTAAATAATTTATTATTGTGATTTAAACTTTATAAAGTGCAAGAAATTTTACGTTTCCTTTTTATAATCTACGTTTCAAAATCATTATCTTTAAGTTATATTCTGGACAAATATGCATATGGCTTGTTGAAGAGTACAATAAATGGAAGTGGAAGTAAATCTAAAAACATAGTACATGTGTGTAGGGGAAATAGAGCTAAATCTCCTCCTAGAGGACGGACAGGCTACCAATCCCTATCGAACTTATTAATACCTCGAAATGAACATATTCAGAGTGGAATGTTAGACTGCGTTATTATAGATAGGAACACCCAAAGCACAAAAGTGATCGGTTTATTGAACAGCATCTTATAAGATCAAATAATAATAAGAAGAAACAAACATCTAATATATAATACGACCATAAAAATTATACCCACATACAGTTGCGAAATTTGGTAACTGAAGCACAAGGCCATAAGAATGCCGAAGGCAACGGAGATGGACTTCTGAATAAGAGCCGCAGGGAAATCCAGAATGAAAAAAAGAAAGTGGGCCACATAATAACGGAAGAAATAAGGTGGTATGAACATGTCCAAAGAATGGTGGAACACTGAATTCCTAAACAAATACTTACCTGGACACCAAAGGGAATAAGAAAAAGAGCAAGGAGATCAGACAGAGGGACTGGGAGAGGACCTCTGAAGTAACAGGGATCAATCGCCATTGATCGAAATATACATGGTGTCCGAAAAAATGTGAGAAATCTCCCGGATATGAAAAAAAAAACGTGAAAGAAGTTCTACAATTTCATATAAACTTTTTTCGTATAGGCCTCCTCTTCGGAGATGTGTCCTCCCAAAGAGCTGCAATGGAATCAAGTTTTTTGCAAACAATTATTGAACCACTGGTAAGGGATTTTACTTTGCATGGTTTTGAACCTTTTATTAAAAGATTTGGAATTTATTGCTCTAATATGATAGTTATTTTTTTGCAAAATTAATCAAACAATTTAACAGAAGTAGATCTTTGCGATGAATCAATAACTTGTAATGTGAAACGGAGTCAACTGCGCAGCTCTACAACCTTAAATATTAAATGTTGTTTTATTTTGCCGTACCTTTTTATAATCGAGGTTTATTATGGTTCATTTCAGAGTCCAAGAGTGGGCCAGTTTTCAGCTTTATAATTATTTCCTTTAATTTACTGAATTTTACATTAATAAGTTAGTTGAAATTTCAGTTATTTAACAAATTCATTTTTTGGTAACTAGATTTTTACTTAGTCAATATGGCATATTACTTTAACTATCGCCCTAGACTCTAATTAACCATCGCCCTAAAGTCTCATTATCTATTGTTTTATCAATTTTCTAATTCTTCATTTTTGTAGACATTTTTGCAGTTTCTTTTATTATTTATAGTCTGATTTAATATAGAGAGTGTTTTTATCTTTTATGACTAAACTATATTGACGTAGGCTTCTTCATCTAAAGTAGTTGTTTTGGGTAATTTTTGGATCGGTATGTCAGCCACCGTGCAGGACACTCTCGAATTCACTGTCATGGAAAATCAATAACTTTCGAGTAAGTTGTTAACAACCTGTTGCAATTTTTCAAGCATTGTCGCATTTCTCAGATAGCCCAATAGAGGAGTTTGCAATAATTCATGCCGATGATAGTTTTTCCAGGGTTGTAACTTCTTTTCTGGAAAGGGGTATATCGTAAGGAATAAATGCGTTTACTTAGTTTCATTTCCTATTATTTTAATTTAGAATACTACTAAGTAATTAAACTCAGCGATTGATTTACCCCAATATGACTTATTAAGTATTAGTTTTTTGAATATATAACTATCCGAGACGTCGTAATATTCTATTGATAAACTATTCACAAAAATATCGTTGTCCATAACCTTCCAGCGAACAATGGGTATCAGTATAATAAATATATTTTATAATTTTTCGTTAAACTCATTTTATTGCACATTGACTGTAAATTTGTTATTTATTGCTCTTTTCACGGAGATACTCCCTTTTATTTCCTTCCAACTTAAATATGTCCTACAATAGTCCTGTTAAAATATCCTTGCTACCGTGCCGTAGGGTCTTAATCCTGATTTCACTCCATTCTCTTTAAAGTTTTATTTTCAGAAGGATATATTTCTCCTAGAAAATAATTCGCTCTAATAATAACCCTTGAACCAATCTCCAAATGAATGTATATGTTGGGAAAAAAATGAATATTTTCTAATATTTCAACCCAAGCGCTGCAGTAATGTTTGCTTTTTATGTAGGTATAATTTATGGATTAAATGGCATATGGGCAGCAGGAACGCAAACTATATACATATATCATGCATTGATATTTACAGCCAGTAACATCTATAAATTCAAAAAAGCGTTTATTGCTTCTTTTGACTTTTGATATCGAGGTTTAATTACAAAAGAGGATAAAAAATATTTTTGTGAATTAATTAATTAAAAAATTTTTTTTTTGCAATTTAACATTGTTATTAGTTACTTAGAGTTGCTGGTATTATATAACCTTAAATAAATATATATGTTTCTAGATATGGCGTGATCAACCGAGAAAATTTTTTTATCATTTTTGGGATTTCCATACCAAAATTTATAAAAATTATTACTTAAACTTTCGTATAATTAAAAATATTGCTTATCCCCATCTAATCCAAGAGTCATGGTGTGGTGGCACTTTGTAATTTGTTTGTCATTGAACATAATAGGTAATAAAATTTTTGAGAATTCTCGTCGAAATCAAGCCCCAAAATGTTTTCTTATTTCTCCAGAAAACACGAAAAAAATCTTTACATTATAGTCATTCTTATTTCTTGAAACCAGATCGAATTTTCGTAATACTGATAGTACTATTTACAATATATGTAATATATTTCAACAATTTTTGTTCAAATTTTAGCAAAAAAATTAAGGAAAACTAGTATTTTCCACGAAAAAGCAAAGCCAAGTTTGGCGAACTTCGTTGATATTTCTACTACTTCAAAGGCTAAGCATCTGTTGCGACGTTGCCAGATGTAAAATATTTTCCTGTAATAAATTATTTTTTCAAATGTATAAAATTTAACGATCTCAGTCACAACATATTTTAATTTTCTAACATAAAACAAATGTAAAATTTTTAGTTAATTGTAGTACGTTGCAAATTTATGATAGTTTATGTATATATCAGAAAAAATAAATTGTGATAAATTAAACCAAATTTACTACAATTTAATCTGTTAAAATATTTTGAAACAATTGTTCAAAACTTATAGCTTACCTCTATATAACCATCAAGAATTATTCCACACCCGCTACAAATTATTACAAACTTCCTAGATTATGTTTTATACACAGAAAAATTCATGCAATGGCAGTAAGTGAAGTGAACATGAAGTCCAAGGTGCGTACATTTAAGTTTTGTAAAGATGTTGTTTTGTAATTTTAATTATTTAGAGAAATGTATCTATCGTTAGTGATGTTAATTAATTTTAATATTTTAAAATAATTGTCAATTGAAGTCTGTCTCTTCTTGTAGGTTGTAAATAATACTTAATCTAAAAGCAAATAATAAAAAAAAGTTTTTGAAAAAGCCCGCCACGACAGGCGAAACGTTAAACAGCCGTTGATGTTTCAATAGAAGTAAAAACCTATACCCGAGAAATTAAAATATAGTTTATATATATATATATATATATATATATATATATATATATATATATATATATATATATATGTTTATGCGGCTTTCATGGATTCCTCCGTGCGAGATGCAATAGCAGTGGAAATATCCACATTATGCCGTTGTAGTGCTGAAATCACATTCAGCATCCGTACAACTATATGCAACTCCGTGAATAGATAAAGTAAAATACGAACAGTAATTGCAAACTTCGTTCCATCATATCCTTTCCATGTTAGAGGTTGCACAGTTGAAATGATTTGCTACAGAACACAATTCATCCTATTATACCACCATCGAGATGATGGCCCACCGGATGGCGTATATACGCCGGGCGGTCGAGATGTCGGCGAAGCCGCGTTCAGTATTTGCATGCCTCCTTCCGATCTGTCCTTTGCACAGCCAGGTGCATGTCGGTACCCTGATGAATCTCTACCGAATCACTGTGTCGGGGAGGGTAAGTTTTGACTTTCTTCTCGATATGGTGGTACAGGTGAGCCATTATCTCGATGGTGGTATAATAGGATGAATTGTGTTCTGTAGCAATTCATTCAAACTGTGCAACCTCTAACACGGAAAGGATATGATGGAACGAAGTTTGCAATTACTGTTCGCATTTTACTTTATATATATATATATATATATATATATATATATATATATATATATATATATATATATATATATATATATATATATATATCTTGTACATAATTCAGGGAGGTTACCATCTTTCAGTCAGGGTTCAAATTCTAACTTCCTTCCACTTTTTTGTCTAGTCAGCTTTTGTAGACAAATAATATGGCGAACTCAATATGGCGCCCAAAAATATGGGGTTCCGAAAAACAACTTAATTTTTTAGTTTTCTAGATAAAAATATATCCCGCAAAAATTCCTTTCTGGTTTAAATTGTATTGAGGCATTCGAACTTGCTCTTATTGTATATAGAATCCTTTTTAAAATTAAAGATAGCCCATTTAATATGACGGCTATAACGTTAGAATCCTTTCAAAATAAAATTATGGTACACCCAAACTGTGCTCTTTTTATCTAGGCTTAGACCTATACTACACTAAAACATCAACAGCTGACATTTTTCTCCGAATAGCTTGAATATTTTTTCGATTTATAATTCTGGTACATCCAGATTGTGTTCTCATTCATATATGCTTGTGAGTTATATAGTGCGTAGCAGTATATAGGTAGTGGATTCTCGTGCAATATGACTTACCCATCTCCACTTCAGCCTGGCTACTCGTTCAATGATTTACATTGTTCCTGTTTTGCGCCTGATTTATTCGTTTCTTATATTATCTCATAAGCAAATCACCAGCATTCGTTGCTCTCTGTGGTACCGCCATTGTTTCCAGTCCATATAATGCAACGATACAAGGGTTGAATGCTTTTAATGATGGGATTTACTCATTCTGCATTATGTAGTTTAGTGTGCCAAACGAAACCCATGATTGACCAGTTGTGTGAGATATCTCCAGTGCTTAGTTTTCCTTGCCAATAGTAATGTTATGTCTAGATATAAAAAATTTTCAACATTTTCACATCAGAGAAGGTTTCTGAAAATTCAGTTTGTTTAAATTAACTAATCGCAAGCTCAGAATTTCTTTGAAAAATTCACCATCAGAACCGAAGCTCTGGTTCCAACTAGAAAGTTTTTTTCGTGTATTTTTTTAATTTTTAAATCAGACAGCTAGAAATTTAATGAAGCATTTTTAATAAGTAAAATTTGTTATAGCATATAAATATCCATAGAATGCAGATTTGCTCATGTTTATTGTTAAATTTTGCATTCCGCTAATTAATTTGACAATGGTAATTGTAAACGGCATGTCTGGAAGCTTATTTTGAGAAAACATGACGTAATCCATTTTAAAGCAAATCACATCATGGACAATGCCGAGACGTGATTATATTTTTTTATTGTCCTTTTGTTAAAGAAATAATTTGGGCTTGTCAACCTTAAATTAAATAAAACAACGACCAATTAAGTGTGGGACATCATTATATTTGTACTCCAACTATCTGCCTTTATCTTTAGGTGTTTTGCTGGGATATTTGAAAAATTTCATCGTTGAAGATAAAAGAAAATGAGATGAAATTACACTGCTGTAATCTACAAATGGAAGGACGGACATACCGACAGACATAATGATATTATCAAAATTCTTAATAGCTACATGATCTCAAAAAAACTTAAAAGTAGCAAAAAAGTGCCCATGAAATAAATAACGAAATTTTTGCCACATCCCATATTGAATCGAAATTCTGGAACCAACTAAAACTACATTATACCTTATTTTTTGGAAATTCATAAACACATATCTGATGTGTCCAAAAATTATTACGATAGTTCATTTTTACGTCATTGGAGGTAAATTCTCATGTTAAAAAGGAGTAAAGAGTTTCTAAACATCAATCTATTTTTTAACATTAGGAGGGTGAGCTAATTTTGTATCATGGTCGTGAGAAAATGCTTCAGTCTTACCGTAAGGGTTTCTTTTGCACCTGTTTGGTATGGAACTCCAAAAATTATGAAAAATTTATATTTATAGATCATGCTATGAGTATATACATATATACCGGGTGTCAACGAATCTATTAGACAAGTCATAATTTCTAGAGTATTATGTGTATCAAAATGAGAATTGGTACAGGTAAATGGTATATGAAGGGGAGAGTTTTCGCATATTTTCCACTTTCCGGTCACTTCCGGTTTCACCGGAAAAGGCCCCGGTTTTGAATTCTTGAATTGAACACCCTATATATTTTAACATTTTTGGATTTCTGAGACAATTCTAGATCAGAATGTGACATTTATAAACTTTTTACGTCTACTTCATTTTTTTAGAGCCACTTTTAAAATTGCATCTAGGTGGCCATGATCGCACGCAAACTAATCTAAGGGCCTTAGGTGATGTCAAAGAAATACAATCGCAAAGTTTTAGTTACTAGTATGAAAGACCGGAATAAGACAAGTTGACAAAATTACGTTTTCATTTCTAACTATTAATTTTCAAATGGCGACCCCTTTTTGACAACTACTTTTCGAAAAAAGCATTCTTTGACGAATCTAACGGTACTAATTTATTTGCGATTGGATTAGACATAAGAACAGAAATTAAATATTATTAAGCAAAATACTGGATTTATTTACTTATGACAAGTGCGCCATGGACAGCCATGATGCATAATAATTTGCAACTGTTTTTATCAAGTCTTCTTTGGAAAACAAAGCACTCATTTAAGTAGATAATGACAGTGACATACGCTCTAAGAACAGACGTAAAAGTTTCTTAATTTTCGTTAAGTTTAGTTTAAATTTTCGTTAAAATAATGTATACTCAAAGTGAAAAAGTGGATATGTTATTAATATTTGGAGAGTGTCATAGGAATTCAAGGAATGCTGCCGAGTTGTATGCTCATAGATATCCGAATCGGCAACATCCAGCCCATCAGTATTTTCCGTATGTCGTTTTAGGCAAATAGGAAATCAAGAGGCGGAACAGAGGTTTATTATAAATGAAGAGACTGAGATTAACGTACTTGCTATGGTTGAGGTTGATAAAACAGTTTCGTTAAGAAAAATTAGTCAAGAACTGCAAATAAGTTATGAATCAGCAAGAAAAATACTGAAAAAGCATGGATATCGAGCATTTAAATATCAGTTACATCAACATTTGTATACTGAGGATGGTGATAGACGGGTAGTGTTTTGTGATTGGCTGCTTCAAAATCATAGAGTTAACCCAAATTTTATCGATTTTATTCTGTTTTCCGACGAATCCCGATTTACAAATAATGGTATGTTCAATAAGCAAAATACTCGGTACTGGGCCCAACAAAATCAACATGAAATGAGAGAGGGCAATTTCAAGAAAGATTTGGCGTCAATGTCTGGGCTGGTATCGTTGGAAACAGAATAATTGGGCCAATATTGTTTCAAGGTCAGTTAACAGGGGTTAGATACTTAGGTTTTCTTCAAAATGAAATCGAAAATCATCTCAATGATATACCTTTAGCAGTTTTACGGCGAATTTACTTTCAATAAGATGGAGCACCACCTTACAATACTAGAGAAGTTCTTAATTATTTAATAGAGCATTTTAATAATCGAATTATTGCAACCAATGGTCCGGTACGGTGGCCAGCTCGCTCACCGGATCTTACTGTGCTCGATTTCTTTGTCTGGGGATATGTAAAAGAAAGGGTTTACTATGAAGCTGCCCCAGCTACTCTTGAAATATTAGAAGAAAGAATTTTACGGGCATTTAGAAGTATAACGCCCCAAATGCTACAAAACGTGTTGAGAGAAACAGTTGAACGAGCTGAAATGTGTCGTGAAAAATAAGGAATGCACTTTGAACATTTACTACACTAAACTTTTTAACAAATTCAGCTACTGTACTTTCAAATATTTTAAGTGCGTCGTCTAAGTTATTAGTTTGTTTTGTTAATTTTGTTAAATTTTTAATCCAATTCCTGTCTTTCATACTAGTCACTAAAACTTTTGTTTTTTTTTGACATCACCTAAGGCCGTTAGATTAGTTTGCGTCCGATCATGGCCACCTAGATGCAATTTTAAAAGTTGCTCTAGAAAAATGAAGTAGGCGTAAAAAGTTTTTAAAATGTCACATTCTGATCTAGAATTGTCTCAGAAATCCAAAGATGTTAAGATATACAGGGTGTTCTATTTAAGAATTCAAAACCGAGGCCATTTCCGGTGAAACCGGAAGTGACCGGAAAGTGGAAAATATGCGAAAACTCTCCTCTTCACATAACATTTACCTGTACCAATTCTCATTTTGATACACATAATACTCTAGAAATTATGACTTGTTTAATAGATTCGTTGACACCCGGTATATACATACATATATATATATATATATATATATATATATATATATATATATATATATATATATATATATATATATATATATATATATATATATATATAAATGGAAAAGAATAAATTTTAAATTTAGAAAAGTCATTGAGATCAAGGTCACAAGAATGAGAACTTTTGCTTTAATTTGCACTTATTTTACAAGTTCATTCTCGATCTTCGCAAAGCAATTTGACGTTAAATAATGAAGACTTAAATGGATAAGAAAACGCCACTCGAACAAAATTTACGCACAATTACACCTTTTTATTACAAATGCTTCCTAACTTTATTGCCTTTAATTTTCTTGAAGTTACGACCTAAGTATAAAACGATGTTTTACTATCTTGTTAATGGGAATACCTTGGAAAATTAACATTAGCTCAGGTTTCGTAACTTTAAATAATCCGTCTGAAATTGTACATACATTTTGTCTTTTAAATATATAAATAAACAGAGATGTATAAAATAATATATGTTAAAAGTTAACAGACACACTGCTTGTATTACAAAACCTACATTTCACTTAAAATTCTGGCTTCACTATAGTTCAGATTACCCCAGCTACATGTCAGATAAAAAATTTGTAAGCCATGTTGTAATGAAGCATGTATTAAGAATACGAAACGGTAGCAAAAAGACAAATGCAACGTTGAAAACATTAGGCTAGTGACTTCAGACTAAAGGCGATAATAACACTGAAACAAATCAGAAATTGTATAAAAAAATATAGTTTTGTTCCTAAAAATAACTTCAAATAATTAATGAAACAGAGTTTATTTTGGTAAACTTATCACTTTTATTAATAAATTGGCTTAATCGCGGTTTCGTAACACTGTTACACTTTCAAACGTAATGCCTTAAAAAATTTGTTATCTGTAAAAAGAAGAGTGGAGATATGATGGTGCAGAAATTTATTCGCCACTAATTTTTTTTGTAACTAAACGCATTAGGAAACAATGATACCTCCATCTGAGCCACGCCTGCACATTAACTCTTCCAAAATAAGTCCCGGACGACCGATCTTTCAACACACACTGTATTACTGAACACACACTATTATTTCAATATCTCTTTATTGTCATAACTTTGACAACTTGTCAAAATAATTCAAGTTCCGTCGACGAGCTCTCAAACTATACTGTCCTCGAAAGCCGATCTGGACCCTTTATATACCTTTTAGGTCAATACCGGAAGATTCCCTAATTTTCTAGAAGGATTTCCATACTACATGGCAGACCTTCTATCATAGGCGTTCCATGTTAAAAATAAGGCAATAGAATTCTCTAAAAAGTTCCAGACCTTCTTTCATAAACGTCTCCTAAGGAAATTAACAAAGGAAAAGTTAACTAAATACATTATGATCTCGTAGAAAATAAACCTAAAACCCTATGAAATGTAAAACGCTATATATATATATATATATATATATATATATATATATATATATATATATATATATATATATATATATATTGCTTTTGTAGATTTCCAGAAGACATTCGACTCCGTGGAAATATGGGCAGTATTGCAATCCTTAGAAAACGCAAGAATCGATTCAAGATACATAAACATCATAAAGAACATATACAAAAACGCAACCATTCAAATAAAAATACACTCGACTGTCAAGTCAAGGCAGTTTTAGGGTTAAAAATGTAGTGTCCATTCTTCTAACTGGACTGTTAAAAATACTGTTGAAAAGTGAATACACAAAAGAGTGAGTGATTATAATTGGTTTATGATGTAATTAATTTTTGTCTAAAACAAAAATCTCTGTTCTTAATGCATTCGCCGAAACCGTCAGTTGAAAAAAATTCGAAAGAATCGAAACGTCCTGAAAAATAAAAATATATATATACAATAAGTATGACTACTTTATATATGTAGTTTCAATATAAAATGAACCATATTCCCAAGAAAATAACCAACTAAAAATATATTTAATGGTTCAAGAAAAATTAATTCCTATACTATATATATATATATATATATATATATATATATATATATATATATATATATATATATATATATATATATATATATATATATATATTTATTTTCTTGATTCTTGAACCATAGATTGTATCATTTTTCTTAATTTTGTATTTTCTTGGGTTTAGGTTCTTTAATTAATAAAACACAAAACAATTTGACGTTTCGCCCTTTATTTAAGGCATTTTCAAAAATTTTTTCCTTGACATTTTGTTACATTACATACAGAAACAGAACAACAAAATGTCAAGGAAAAAATTTTTGAAAATGCCTTAAATAAAGGGCGAAACGTCAAATTGCTTTGTGTTTTATTAATTAAAGAACCTAAACCCAAGAAAATACAAAATTAAGAAAAATGATATATATATATATATATATATATATATATATATATATATATATATATATATATAGGGTTATTCACCCGAAAAGTCACGGAATATTATGGCCAAAATATGTGACATTCAAAAAGTTTTACTTTTGGGATATATGGGGGGTCTAACATTGTTACTTCTTAAAATTATTTTCATATTATACAGGATATCCCAAAAGCTCTAAAAGTATGAAAGATTTGTTTTTTTTTTAAATGGAACCCTCTATATATTATTGCATTTTTGGACTCTCCGATCAAAATAAGTGCCTATTTTAATAAGGTTTATAGTACCTAAACCTCAACAGCCATATTCACTAAGAAGATTTAAGATTTAAACCCGATCTAGTTGCCATTGAATTTAAATCTTATAGTGGACCAGTTTTGTTTTGCTTATGATATTGTCATAATTCATATGATATATATCAACAAATAAACGCTTATATAGGGATATAAAAGGTAAGAATTTTGCGATAAAGCCTTGAAATATGTATAAGGAATAGTTATATTTCGATTTCGATAAAGTTCTTCATTTTTGTCGGTTCAATAATAAAACAAAATGATTTCTTTATGCTTGTATTTTTAAGGTTTAAGACTTGCTTGACTTATTGTTGCTGTTGTCGGTTTAAGCCATCTGCTTTTAATTTAGGATGGTTTTAAATTTAAATCATGTTAGCCAATCCGGCTGTAAGGATTTTTAAATAATTTGAATTTTGACAAAAATTAACCTAATTTTCATGTTTCAATTACCTAAGAAATATTTCAGTCATGTACTTAAAATTTATAGTGAATGGTACTATAAATCGTATTTTATATTCCAATTATAATAAACTTGCTATATTATACAGAGTGGCCAAAAATTGAAACTAGTCAAATAAGGACTTTCAGTGGCTATAACTTGATTAATTTAAATAGAACGCTATACTTTTTACCTTACCAGAAAATGTACCTTTAAATATCTATCGAATGGTATAGGGGTGTTATATAGCTACGTCTTTGCGTTTTAACATAATACCCCAAATAATCGTTTTCTGAACCATTTTGTGTATTTTGAATAGATGTTCTAATGTATCTAGTTGCTTATAGCATTTAGAAACATCAGATAATTCATTTAATCTGTCAGTTTAGTCTGCAAAGCCTGTTGCTATAATAGCTGTATTATTTTTTGCAACTGTAAAACTCCATTTATTGAATTGAATTATTTGAATATTGTTGTGTTATTGCGTTGTCAAAATGAAGATTTATTCAAAGTATTGATATTATTTTTATCCTTGGAAAATGTCATCAAAATTGTTTGTTGGCTTCTCGAGTCTATGCTCAAAGGTTTCCTGAAAAAAAAAAAGAATTAGTTTCGGGAAAGTGTCAGTTATAAAAAACCTGTTATAAAAGAACCTGTCACTGAGGATGACGAAAATGTTTTTACTGTACTTGGCTCAATGATCGAAAATTCCTGTGTTAGTAAAAATCATATATTCGAAAATACTAACATTAGCGAAGCAAGTGGTTCAAGGGTTCTTAACAAATAAAGATTTCATCCTTATAAAATCCAGCTCTGTCAAGACCTTCACGGAAATGATTTTGACAACCGAACTGAATCCTGCTTGTGGGTGTTAGATAAAGTGGCAGAAAATGCACACTTTTTTGAAAATGTGTGGTTTAGTGATGAATGTACTTTTCATAACAATAGTTTCATAAATAGACACAACTTCCATTACTATTCTGATTCAAATCCGCAATAATCTTAAACTTTTTATGGCGGATAAAATAGGTACACAAATGATATTTATTTTTAAAATTTTTTTATGACCATCACTTGAATTTAAAAAAATAGTTTTAGGAAGAGGTATATGATTTGGAAGATGGCTAAACTGTAAATATATCACAAAATTTCAGTTAGAATAACTTTTTTTGATTCCTCAAAAATTAAAATACGGTGTTCAACAAAAATATCTAATATTTTTAGGTCAATATTTTCATACACCATAATATTTCGGAAAATGACTAATCTGACATAATATTTACGATTTTCTAGTCTACAGAAAATAGGATTTGAGTTCTATATGGCTGTGATCTACATTTTTATACAGGATAATCCAGAAAAACGATTAAATCGTATTTTTTGTCCCAAGTGAACAAAATTTTATAATTTGGTATAACTTTCATATTGAAACACATTTTTTTATAAAAATATTTTCAAAAATTAAAAATGGGGGTACTTTACGCAGTTTAAAATTTTTGCTTGTATTTTCTTGAACCGCTATTTAGATATATTCTTTTTTCTTGGGTTTTCGATTCGGTCAGTGGAATAAAAATTAATTTATTTCCTCATAGATGCTTTATTTTTTATTACAAACATTTTGACCTTATTATTCGTCTTCATCAGTGTCCCATCTACAAATAGCTTTCGCAGTTAGCAATTAGTTCACATGAAAATGTTTTGTAGATGGGACACTGATGAAAACCAGTAATAAGGTCGAAACGTTTGTAATAAAAAATAAAACATCTATGAGGAAATAAATTAATTTTTATTCCACTGACCGAACCGAGAACCCAAGAAAAAATAAAAAAGTGTATATATGTATATATACATATATATATATATATATATATATATATATATATATATACATACATATATATATATATATATATATATATATATATATATATATATATATATATATATATATATATCTATATGCTTCAGTCTCATGACTTAGCATTATCAGTTCTCTTACGGCATCGAGATTTTCTAAAACGATTTTAGGCGACTTTCACGCGAGTCGTCCATGACCGAACAACGGCCATAATAGGCCAGGAAACGAAGCGATTTTTGGGAGGTAAAAATGACTCAAATACTACCTGCGATCTGATTGCAGAAATAGATAGGGGAAGGTAGTAGAAATGACGTCTCATCTCGTGTCTCAACAAATTTTGGTTGGAATATTGTATTTTTTTAACAAATGGGTCAAAAAATGATTTTTCCCCGGTTTTTTGGATTTTACGGAAAATCTAAGGGATTTAGAGAAAAATGTGCACAGACATTGTACGTCTGAAAATATCTTCAAATTAGTTTCTGTTTGTCCAAATTGATCGGTAAACAAAAAAGTTATTGCAAATTAAACATTAAAAATAGCTTATTTTTCAAATGTTAATAACTTTCTTAAAATTTATTGAATTATTTTTAACTTTTACCAGAATATGAGTTTTAAAGTGCTTAAAAAGTGTGCGGAAGTTGGGCGCTGTCGGTCCAATAGTTTTTGTAAAATTGCAATTGTTTATTAGAAAAACGAAAAAAGTGACTATTTCTGATTGGCTGTACCGTCGTCTAGGAAACTGCAACAGAGTTCTTCGTAAAGACTTAAGTTATCATGTAGTAAAAAAAAGTAGATAATTATGATTTAATGGATTATTGTATAACTTTTAATACAACCTTATTTTATAACAATAATATTATTCAAGAAATGTCATTTCAATACAATAATAAGAAAATTAAAATTTTAGCATGATATTATTATTTCTAGTTCATACATATGTAATAAAAGCAAAAAATGAGAAATCTTGAAATATATCATTTTTAGGGGAGTAAGAGGTGGCCAAATATAATTGTTCATAAAAGTAAATATATATATATATATATATATATATATATATATATATATATATATATATATATATATATATATATATATATATATATATTATATATATATATATATATATATATATATATATATAATAAGGTATGTAATCGTGTTCAATGAAAAAAACATGTAAATCGAGCAAAAAAAAATTAAATGTAAAAAATGCAATTTTTTTTTTGGGGGGGGGGGTGGTCCGAGAAGGTTGAATATGTGCCCAATATTATTTTTTCAATGAGCTACCCTAAAAAAATCAAAAAATGAAAGCTGTACGTTCTTTAGAAGCGGAGATATTGCTAATTTTTCAAGCGCGCGCCGGTTTAAAGACTCGCTCTCACTTTGTACACGGTAAGATTCGGTTACCCCCTCCAACTTACCTTGTCTGGCGTCCAGCACGTACCCTCAGTTTAGCGATCTCCTGATGGGTTGATTGTGTATACAATAACCTCAATTGAAAGATTTCATATACTTTAGGCTCTTATTAATGTACTGTAAAAATTTCAGCTCTTAATATAAATAAACAATCACTGTGTGATTTTTTGAAAAAAAATTGCTAACTCGGCTTTTATTAGTCGTAGAGACTTTTTTCCAAAATTCTTGTTTTTTTACCAGCTTTCCAATGATATGTTTCATTAACAAATCGGACAAAAAATGCGGTTGCTAATTAATTTATTTATAAGCGAAAAACTATCCAAATCTTCATGATAATTTTGTATAAACAAAATATAAAAAAATACCACTTCTTTTTTTACTAAATGATAGCTTAAGTCTTTACGCAAAGAATGAGCACTGACAGAACTCTATAGCAGTTTCCTAGACGAGGGTACAGCCAATCAAAAATAGTAACTTTTTTCGTTTTTCTAATAAACAATTGCTATTTTACAAAAACTATTGGACCAACAGCGCTCAACTTTCAAACACTTTTTAAGCACTTTAAACTTACATTCTGGTAAAAGTTGAAAATAATTCAATAAATATTAAGAAAGTTATTAACAATTTGAAAAATAAGCCATTTTTAATGTTTAATTTGCAATAACTTTTTTGTTTACAGACCGATTTGGACAAACAAAAACTCACTTTGAAGATATTTTCAAGACGTACAATGTCTGTGCACATTTTTCTCTAAATCACTTAGATTTTCCGTAAAATCCAAAAAACCGGGGAAAAAGCATTTTTCGACCTATTTGTTAAAAAAAAACAATGTTACAACCAAAATTTGTTGAGACCCTACCCATTTCTGCACTCAGATCGCAGGCAATATTTCAGTTTTTTTTAACACTCCGTTTCCTGGAGTATAAAAAGAATTAGGTTCAAAGATCTATTCTTATTGAGATAAACTACGTGAAAAAAATGGAGCACAAAAATGTTTTAGGCCATGACCAAATTTTGAAGTTACCGTTAACACCAGAATAATGTCCGTATGTCAAAATGTTTTGAATACGTATACCGTCTGAAATATCAAACCTTACAATGAATATGACAGATGCCATCTAGCAAAGCCAGTGTTGCCAGTTACCAAAATATAAGAACCTACCTTCGTATATGTAGATATTTCTTCTCGCTATAAGTTTGAATTATTAGAGAAGAAGAATCCTAGCTGTAGTAATTAATAGAAATAAATTATCTTCACCAATAGATACCTGATTTATATTCTGTGTTCGATAGTTTATTTCCATTCATTACAAAAATAACGTTTTACAAATAAATGTTATATCAAGCTGTTTCGCTGGCATTAAAATATTATTCTAATGTCCGGATATTACATTTTCAATTAAGCTATTTGTTGTTATATTGTAATTCATTTATTTATAAAATATAAATTAATTCTACTTAAAATTTTATCGTTTCGTTTTGCCTTTATTGGCAGAATTAATTTATACAATTAAATTAATTTATTGTTTCATTTTGATTTAATTTATATTTATTCAAATTTAAATTAAAAGTAAATCGCATATTTACATTTTTGTGTACGTAAATTATAAACAGAATCCTTAACTTTGGGAACAATCTGTAAACGAGAGGCATTCTGATAAAGTGAGATTAAAGACGAGGCATAACATATTTCTTATTTTTATATTATTTCAGAAAATTGAATTTACATGAGGATATAGGTATACTTAAACAATTTTATTTTCATAAATTTTTAATAAACGTAAAAATAATCGTAAAACTTTTATGTTACACATATAATTTCAAGCGTTTACATATAACTATGCTGTGTTCTCTTGGGTGGTCCTTAATGTTAGTTTCCCGTGATGGCGAACACATGCCTTATACTCTTAAAACTTACTCTACAATTTTGAATAATTTATAAATAATATGTTAGTACTTGAAGGTATTAAATTTACCATGCAAGCCGTTTTATTTTAACACTAATTTCGTTGTTACCATACTTTCATTAATTATTTCTTGATAAAAAATTATTGTTAAAGCGTTTTTTTGTAAGTACGTTGTTTATTCTTATATTCTTTATTGACCTTTTCCCCAACATCATTGGTTTTGTAGGTATTAATATCTAAAAAAATTAAATGTACTATAAATAATGCTTGTTTTAAATTTAACTTCAAGAAATATGAAATGAATTAACAACAATTTGTTTCTATGGGAATAATAATAGTACATTTATTATTCACTAGTGGTGGCTTCACTCGCTCATTCAATGGGGTTATAATTGTGACACAATATTATTAAAACAATTTTTAAATAAAAAACAACATTTTTTATCTAAAACATTTTTTCGTATCATCAGCATATTTTGAGAAATACGCATCTTTATCTAGAACTATGAATACAGTAACTCATTGCATTTAAAAAATAATAAATAATGAAATTTCGTGTGAGTATGAAAATACTTTTTTTAGTTGAATTTATTTTCTTATATTTTTACCTACCTTTACCTTTTCCTGGAGGGAACATCTTGCATAGGCACCTTGACAAAGTGTGAAAAGTAGTGTCGGATTCTTATTGATTGAAACCCCCCCGGACTCAAGTTACTACTGATTTTCCTTGGTCTCCCATTAGCCGTGGCTGCTGGTAGTCCAAGACTATTCAGTGAAGTCTCCGGTTTCCAGATAATTAGGGTTTAACAAATCTTTGGTCTTCACTTAGTGTAGCTACTTAAGGTACAGGTTGCACCCGTTACTTTGCACTCTTCCTATATTTTGCTTACAATGTATAGTTGTCATTTTAAGAAATTTTGTATGTACTTTAGGTGCCCTTAAGATATTTTATGCATATTAATCGTTTTTGCTTTTTGTTGCTTCCTTGCTGCTCTCAATGGCATCCAGTGCATTTCCCTTCTGAGTTTTTCATTTCGGACTAACCAATGTGGGTCTAGGGTCATCCTCAGGAGTGTGATATGAGTAATAAGATCACTTAGCTCACATTGGTTCATCGGCAGAATTGCTGTCAAAAGACATGTCTAAATCCGAGGAAATATTAGCGTCAGCACTGTTATATTTTTTCCCGAGTCGTTTCATCAATAGAATATGTGATATATTTTTGTTTATTTACCCTCGCTAAATCTAGCAACTGCACTTTATGCATTGTTTCGTCAAATTCAATGTTTTTTGAGAGAAACCATCGGCATATCTCCGCCTTTTTAGACGCAGAAGTTGGAATTTTTTCTTGGTGTCGAGTATGATACGAAGCATTATCTATTATAATTTCTAAATCGGATTCCACAAAATTTAAAGTTGAAGAAAACCATCGTTCAAAAACATCAGCATTTATGACTGCATGGTAGTTCCCTTGTTTTCAAGATTTGGAAACCTTAACGCTGCCATCTAAGAAACTAGACACACTTTCGGTATGAGTTATTATAAGATGATGACCTTTTCCTCTAGGACTGCGTAGTCCTTGTAAAAATCCTTCCATAAATGTCTGCTTCGAACTTTTAATGTTCAGGTGTTGCCATACCTTCCCTACTGTGTGCCCTTCATTGAGCCATGTTTAGTTAGTGTAACACAATTTTTTCTCTCTTTCCCGAAACTCCCGTATTTTTTCAAATATTTTCACCGCCATAAGACAATTTCATGCTTCTCAGTTAGTAAACTTTGTCCATTCCGTTTAAGATACCTAAAATTCATTCCTTTTAAAGTTCCTTTCAAAACTCTTAATGATATTTTAAGTAAAGATGTGTTGTTAATAATTTCTATCTTAATTTTTTAAATGTTGATACATAATTTTTGAAAAAGAAGCCAGGGACTTTGCGACAAATGACATATTTTGTGTCATTGTCAAGTGGTTACTTAAGGATTTCGTTTCTGAATACCATGGTGAACATTTTTAATCATTATTCGTTCTTTCAACGTCAAGTATCTTTTTTTTTGTCGGCGCACTACTAGTTGAATGTTCGTTAATATCCATAGTTTACCACAAATATATATACACTATAATTCACTATAATAAACTTTTTTTGCACAACACAATATCTAGATACAACGAAAGTATAGTAATTAAAATGTGAACTCAAAGAATCTATCCATAAATCGATAACATAAAATATGCAAACAATGCAGAAACCAAGTTAGGACACTTATTTCCAAGGCTACTCAAGATGGACATTCCATGTATGTGTGTTGCTACACCCATTATCTTTACGATAAGAAACCAGATACATTTTACTCGACATCACCGTGCTATTTTGAAATGAGATCAGTTGATTGCTATTTAAGGCTCGCAAAATATGACATCAATGCGGTTTAAACTCTGACTTGTTAACAGAGCGACAAAGTTTTAAATCGTTTAAAGTTGCTTGAGAAGTTTTTTCCGCTGTTTCGTCGCTTTGGCGAACGGTATTATATGAGTCCCTGACAGAAATTATGAACTTTAGGTATAAATAATTTTTTTTTCACTTCTTTATAAAAAAAATAAGCAATAGGTACAATGAAAAGAATAGAGAAAACCACTTTATATTTATAAATTAATGAACTAAATTTACATAATACACTCTACTGCATTGTCATGCGCAAAAAATTCGTTGAGAGCCAAAAACTTTATTAAGTGTAAATCAGGCTTTAACAACTTGCCATGGAATTCTTTAACCGACAATGTCATCAGTCAAAGTCAAATTAAATGTTCACATGTCTGGGTTGAGTTTATTTGAAAAAAGGAAAATTGTTGCGTATTTGAAGACACGACCACAAAAAATACAATTTAGAAAATGAAACTTCAGTCAGAGGAGATGTGTGGAAGTTTAAATAAAATCAATATTTTTTTTTTAAGAAAAACTCAACGATATAAAATATCTTTCTAACTATTTCATTCTGTATTATCATATTATAAGCTGTAAAAGCCAAAGTTATAGTATATTATGTCAACCATGAAAATTTCGTAAAAAAATATAATAGATTTATATTTTATATATGAGATTTCCTTTGATGAACATATCGGATTAGGTCCATAGACATTTATTGAATGTCTGCCGTATACAGACTAAAAAGGGTGGGGTACAAAGTTGAGTCTTGAGGCACCTTAGCTCTTATTGGCTTGACATTTGATGTAGCGTTATCTGACGACACTACGAATGTTCTGCCCTCAAGAAAACTTGACATCAGTTTTGTTAGGTAAATTGGAATTCACAGCAGCTCTATGGATCCATTGTCTCAAACCTTATCAAAGGCCTTGCTAATACCAAAAAAAATTGTATCGTGTGGAATCTCCGGTTCAAACTCTGTCTAATAAACGAGGCTAGTCTGGTAGTCTACTGAACGCTACTGTAACTGCTTTTGAAGCCGAACCCTTCTGGAGGCAGGATATTCCTCTCAGTTATGAAATCGTTAAGGTGATTCAGTATTAATGTTCTATTGTTCCCCCAAAATGGAAAGTACATTAACAGGTCTATAGCTATAACCATTCTTGATCCTTTCGCCTTTCTTCCGATATAGAATTATCTAAGCCGCCTTCCAATCTGAAGAAAAATATCCTGATTGCAAAACTGCATTGGCTATGTTGTTAATAGCCGGAAATGTCCTGTCCGGCGCTCTCTTTAAAACTGCGTTCGGCAGACCATCCAGACACGGCAGGATATTCCTTTCAGTTATGAAATCAGTAAGGCGATTTAGTATTATACATTCTATTATTTTCCCCGAGTTGGAAAGTAGACTAACAAGCCTGTAGCTATAACTACTAATGATCCTTTCGCCTTACTTCCGAATTAGAGTTATATTAGCCACTTTCCAATCTGAGGGAAAATTTCCTAATTGCAAAACTGCATTAGCTATGTTGCTAACAGCCGAAAATGCCCTCTCCGGCGCTCTCTTCAGAATTTCGTTCTGCCGATCATCCAGACAGCACTTTCTTGAATATTCACCCCGACGCAATCCTTTTAACTTCATCAATACCGATGACAGGTATACTTAAATCAATTAATTGAATGGACTTGTAGATTTACACCGTACAATTAATTCTTTGTTCCTTATTTCGATCGGCGCAGGGGTTAAGCTCAAACTATTTATAAAATTTTTCTGCAAATACATCAGCCGTGTTTTGAGAACTAGTCAACAATGTGCAGTAAAGGTGTTTTCGCACGTTTCGTTAAACTTCATGCTTTCTTGTACATATTGCCATCATGAATTCGCAGAATCTCTAATTTAGACTCTCAGCACCGATTGTACAAGTCGCGAAGCTTCCTCCATATCTCCTCTGTGGTCTATTAGCTGATCTCTTGATGTCAAGATCACCAGTTCTATACACCCTATTTTTAAGGCGATTGTTCTCTCTGATTCGCTGCTTTAAATCTGCCAAAATATCACTAAAACACCTTTGTAACAGAAGATTTGACGAGCGCGTCATGGATTTGATAGATCAGGTGTCTGGCAGAGTCCTCCAAGGGCCCAAAACCTAGAGCTATTCGTGAATAATCGGCCTTTTCGAGGAGTTCTTTGTATCTGGACCAATTGACAAATGTCTTTAAACTAGGACCGTCCCGTTGGTCTCTAGGATCGCCATAATCAATGAATACTGGCAAGTAATCCGAGATCAACTCATGAAGAATCGATGCCCTGGACAGTCCGCCAATATTTCTTGTTATAAAGATATCTAAAACATCAAGTAGTCCAACATAACCTAGATGAGTTTAAGTGTGGATCTACTTCACTTGTTACAATTATTCCACCCTATACTATCGACGATGCTAAAAGAATTAGAATTTTCGTCACTGTAATAATGAAGTTATGTCTATTGACTAAAATGTCTTTTGAAAAGTGGATCTATCTGAACAAAGGACAAAATCAAAGAAACGTTTATCATTTCTTAACATCTCTAGAATCCAAAAACGAAATTCGAGTCGTCAGTCGCAATTTACCAACCAAAAATTTCTGATGTGGTTAAATGTGAAACGGGTGAAATTTGTGTTTTTTATTATCCTTTCTACGGCTACTAATTCTTGTAGTTTCATAAATTTTTCAGTGACTTCTATGCTGATTTTCTAGAAGTGATTCCATAACCAATAGATCCATTTTCTTCATTTCCCGTAACTGATTTCTAACGGACTGTTTTTTATAAGCCACACTTCTAGTTCTTCGAAAAACATGCAACAAATTTTGTAACGCTTATCGGGATGACGTCTATTAGGACATTTTTGAGCCTTCCCAATTACTACAACCTTATCATATTTCCTTCTTGGAAGTAAGTTGTCATTGACATATTTACGGTTTTCAAAAAACTTGAACAACGATAATGTTTTAACTAACAAAAATTATTACTGATGAAATTACAAACAATTTATGTCTAAAATTGAAAATGCTAAACTAGGAAAAAATGTGAAAAGTAAAATATCTTAATGCAATTTTAAAGACCGTTAAAATTACAATATAACTTCTACATTAAATATGAAGTGTTCGATTAAAAATAAAATAGTTATTTTCCTTTAATGGTAATAGAAATTAAATGTAAGTTTTTATCAACCCTGTATCATTCTTTAAAATCATTTTCATTTTAAAATAAATTTTAATGATTGTATTAAAAAAAATAGTAGAATTTAAAATATGTAGCTTAAATAGGCAAGGCAAGCATGCCTCTTAATTTTTGGTCTACAATCTCAAGAATATTTAAATATCTCAAAAACGGCTTATCTTAGGTATATGAAACATAACAATAACTTATCCTTATTTGACCCGTGCTATCAAAGTATGTAATAATAAGAAGGGCATTCCATTTAAATTTTGACAACTTTTGTGTGACACTTTTTTTTGAATCACTATGTATACTTTACAATAATTTTAAAATGTTGTCGTACATATATATATATATATATATATATATATATATATATATATATATATATATATATATATATATATATAAAATAGAATAAAATATTGGCGAAGCGGACGTGAAAATTTGTCAATCTACATGATTCTCGTATTAAAAAGTACGGAGCACTCCAAAATATGGAAAAATTCCGGGTCCGACAGATGGTGACAGCGCTGTTTCGTCCTAATATGGGACTCGTCAGGCCACCGCAGTCGGTACAAACCATCATCTCGCCTGTGCATCTTATAAAGCTGAATTTATAATCAAAACACAGCAAATAAGACGACAAAGGCGACATCTCGATGGTCCACTTGATAATACAAGAACCACACAGACTAACAAAGTTTGTAAAAGAACCGTCATATGGTGGCGCGACGGTGAATTAAAACAGAAATATGCAAAATCGAGTACACGAAACGCGCTGCCCAACGGATAGGGGTCGCATTTTTCGGTACTGGCAAGCAAGCCTACCGCTATTTAAGCAGCCAAAGCCACGTGCCGCACCAAACGATCCCACCATGAGAGCATCGTTTAGCGTGTTTAAAAGCCAAACAAGTAAATAAATATGTAGATAAGTTTTTTGTCCGTGTAATTTAAAATAAAATAGAATAAAATATTGGCGAAGCGGACGTGAAAATTTGTCAATCTACATGATTCTCGTATTAAAAAGTGCTTGCCAGTACCGAAAAATGCGACCCCTATCCGTTGGGCAGCGCGTTTCGTGTACTCGATTTTGCATATTTCTGTCACCGTCGCGCCACCATATGACGGTTCTTTTACAAACTTTGTTAGTCTGTGTGGTTCTTGTATTATCAAGTGGACCATCGAGATGTCGCCTTTGTCGTCTGATTTGCTGTGTTTTGATTATAAATTAAGCTTTATACGATACAAAGGCGAGACGATGGTTTGTACCGACTGCGGTGGCCTGACCAGTCCCATATTAGGACGAAACAGCGCTGTCGCCATCTGTCGGACCCGGAGTTTTTCCATATTTTGGAGTGCTCCGTAGGTACTTTTTAATACGAGAATCATGTAGATTGACAAATTTTCACGTCCGCTTCGCCAATATTTTATTCTATTTTATTTTAAATTACACGGACAAAAAACTTATCTACATATATATATATATATATATATATATATATATATATATATATATATATATATATATATATATATATACTTAGCCTACATTCTCGTAGACGGCTACTGTCAAAATTTCAGCCGAATCGAACCCCCAGTTTTTTTTTAACGCGTGTGGAAGCGGGCGTGTCCGCTGATTTCAGAAAAATGGAAAAAGAGCAATATCAGTCGGTGATTCGATTCTTGTTTTTGGAAGGGAAATCGCGCAGCGAAATCAAAGAGCGCTTGGATGCGGTGTACGGTGACTCTTCTCCTCCGATGGCGACCGTCAAAAAATGGTTTAACGAGTTTCAACGTGGTCGCACGTCGGTTTTTGATGAGCTACGCCCAGGTGCCCCGAAAACGGCTACCACGGAGGATAACGTGACAAAAATCCATGATCTCGTATTGGCAGACCGCCGATTGAAGGTGCGTGAGATAGCTGAGATAGTAGGCATCTCAAAAGACCACGTGGGTCATATATTGCATGAAATTTTGGGCATGAGAAAGCTGTCGGCGCGATGGGTACCGCGTTTGCTCACTCCGGATAACAAGCGTAACCGTGAGACCACTTCAGAGCAGTATTTGACGCTGTTCAAGCGCAATCCGAAGGAGTTTCTGCATCGTTTCGTGACCGTCGACGAAACATGGATCCACTGGTACACACGAAAAACCAAGGAACAGTCGAAACAGTGGACTTCACCCGGCGAACGTGGTCCGAAGAAGGCGAAGACTGTCCTATCGGCCGGAAAGGTGATGGCCACCGTTTTCTGGGATTCACACGGTGTGGTCTACATCGACTATCTGGAGAAGAGCTAAACAATTACAGGGCTCTATGACGCCGAATTATTGGGCCGATTCGATGCCGAATTACAGAAAAAACGGCCCCATTTGGCGAAGAAAAAGGTGCTCTTCCACCATGACAACGCACCGGCTCACACCTCAGCCGTCGCCACGACCAAATTGGTCGAAATGGGCTACGAACTGCTGCCCTATCGACCATATTTTCCAGATTTGGCCCCGTGCGACTTCTTTTTGTTTCCAAACTTGAAAAAGTCACCCGCCGGGCAGAAATTTGAGTCGAATGAGGAGGTTATCGCCGCCGTCAGAAAATGTATTTTTCAGACGGGTTAAAGAAGTTGGAGCATCGCTAGGTCAAGTGTATCGAACTAACAGGAGACTATGTTAAGATATAAATCGCCACTATTCCAAAATTTTCGTTTTTCTTAAGTAGGCTAATTACTTATCGGACCGCCCTCGTATATACATATATATATATATATATATATATATATATATATATATATATATATATATATATATATATATATATATATATATATATATGAAGTAAAATACGAACAGTAAATGCAAACTTCTCTCCATCATATCCATTCTGTGTTAGAGGTTGCACAGTTAGAATAAATTGTTATTAAACGCAATTCATCCTATTTCACCACCATCGAGATGATGGCCTACCTGTACCACCATACCGAGAAGAAAGTCAAAACTTACCCTCCCCGCCACAGTGATACGGCAGAGGTACATGTTTCGTCTCTATTAGCGTTTAATAACAATTTATTCTAACTGTGCAACCTCTAACACAGAAGGGATATGATGAAGAGAAGTTTGCATTTACTGTTGGTATTTTACTTCATTCATACGCGGAGCTGCATATAGTTGTACGTTTGCTGAATGTGATTTCAGCACTACAACGGCATAATGTGGATATATCCACTGCTATTGCATCTCCCACGGAGGGATCCGTGAAATCCGCATAAACATATATATATATATATATATATATATATATATATATATATATATATATATATATATATATATATATACATATGTATGTATATTTATATAAATATAATGAACTTTCTTGACATGACACTACATCATAATAGAAAAAAAATAGACACTGAGTGGTATAAAAAAAAAACCTGGTCTAGCAGATACCTAAATTATTTTTCACAGCATCCCATGCCCCAAAAAAATCTTTTGTGGTTGGTTTGGCAGATCATGCTATTGGACTCATATGTGAACGCAGCAATGAAAAAAGCAAGACAAATACTTTTAAAAAATAATCTTGCATCAAAATTTATTAACACATTATTTAATTCAAGAAAGCAACATAAATAATAAACCGAAAAACACACAAGTTTACCATATATACAGGGGTTATCTGAAAATTTACAAAGTTATTTAAAAAAATCCCAGTTGCCCATAAAGGTGAGAATTTGTTGTGACAATTTTTTAGTTATATGAATAGCAGATGACCAAAAAATCGACAGACACACTTAATATATGAAATACACTAGAACGAGTGTCACGGAGTTTCATAGGGTAAACCACCCAGTATTTACAAAACCGTTAAAACCGACACCGATACGACAAGAAGAACACCACAGCACTAACTAAACACTAAAATGAAAAAACATACCTCCAATTTTCAGGACACGAAGATTTTTAAATCAGATCAACACAAAAGAAAGTTTCTGGAAACGATTTTTATTAAGAACAGTCGTAACGCCGCGAATGATAAAACTGGCATATACAAACCTCAGCAAAATAAATTTTAACATTTTAAATTAAAAAAGTCGTTTTTACATGTCCCCCGTAAGATACTAAAAAACTGTAAAATATTAAATACACACACACAAAAGTAATTTAAGTATATATATATATATATATATATATATATATATATATATATATATATATATATATATATATATATATTTGTGATCAATTTATTACAATCAATAAACCCTATCACGTAGCCTCTGTTATTATACATATTCACAGGCGCAAAACAAGCGCTGAAAGAAGCAGCCATGTAAATAAAGTACAAGCGTTAAAAAGTTCAATAATAAATCCATCATGTCAAAATGATTGACGTAAATTAACCTCTTGAAAGGCGTTGCTGTCTCAAAAGCATTTCTGCTGTGTAATGTACAGCTCCGAAGATTCGCAGGAAGTTTACATAGCTCGAAATCGGAAGCTCTTTGTTAAAGTTTCTCTTATAAATAACATCGAAAGGGTTTAGGAAAATACCTGCGGGCTTTTGAAAACCTTTAAAATGTATAGATACAACAACATTTAAGATGGTTGCCTTGAGAGGGATTATTGAGAGTTCGATGTTTGCGAGGAAAATTTTAACTTGATGAGGTTTTGTTTACAGTTTCCGTGAAAGACGTTTGACAATTATATTTTCCTTCATTGTTTACCTATAAGGTAAAGTGGGACAAGTGCAGTCCTAATATTAGTTTTAGAAGTTGCGGCATTAGTGTGGGAAATTATTATCTTAAAGTCAGACAGCTTTTAAGTTTTGATATCGAAATATTGTCGCGAAAATTAAAACTTTTTTTTGTTTGTCGTCAAAATAAGTCGATTGAAGCCAACTTAGTTATGTCCGATACTGCTTCGTTTAGGCAGTAGAATATGTTAAAGTTTTAAGAAAATATTGATTTTTCTCAAATTTCTTGAAAACATGGTAACTATATATATATATATATATATATATATATATATATATATATATATATATATATATATATATATATATATTCATTTTTGGCATATGGTCTAACATTATAATATGACGTTTTCTGGTGGTACAGTGACCGGCTATAAAGTAGTGTGGGTATTATATAAGTGACGTCTGATTTTTTTTGTCGTCAGCGTTATAACAACCTGGATGTTTGTATCGGATAAACGCATGTATTCGGAACCCCTTTTACTTCTTGAAAAATTCACAAAGAAACAAATATTTTTAATTACATGCATATACCAATTAACGATAATAATAAAATACACCTGTAATAATAAGTTTTCCAGTGACTTTTTTCCTATGACATTTAATAATTTGACTATTGACAAATAGCCATCATCGTCTAAGGAGTCGACTAAAATAAGATCAACATTTTAAATTTGTAATTCTTTATTAATTTACTATTAAACATGAAAAACTACACGAACTCCGAGAAAGTAGGCATGGTCCTGGTGTGTGGGTTTTGTGAAGAAAATAGGCGTCGAAGTATTAAGGTGTATGGAAAGAATTTCTAGCCTCCGAATACCAAACTATTAAGCATTTGCAAATATTGAGCGTCATCTTCAAGAAACGGGCAGCTTTGAGAAAAAATTTGAAGGTCTTGGTCGTATTTGAACAATTCGAACAGTCGAAAAAGTAGAGGAAATTCTGAAAAGAATTGAATAAGAACCAAGTGTTAATACCCGCATCTTAGAACGTGAGTTGGATATCCCTAAAACTGTTATAAATGATATATTAAAAGAACAGTTGTTTCGTTCATGTCACGTCCAAAAGATTCAGGAACTTTTACCGATTGATCCTTTCATGCTACTTACTTTTTGCGTTTATTCTAAACAAAAGACTTCGTGATCCAAATTTTGGTGGAAAAATTTTGTTTCTTGACGAGACGCGCTTTACAAAATCTGCACCACGAACATGTTTATGCCGATAGAAATCCATATGTCATTAAAGTTGCACACTATCAGCATAGCTTTAAAATAAAGATGTAATTGATCGTTTTCTTATGGCGGAAAAGCATCACAATTCCGATCCACACAAAAGGATCAAAAAAACAACCCGAAAACTACAGGGGAATCAGCCTACTGAACAGTTCAGCCAAATTGTTAACCAAAATACTGTCACAACGGATCGTAGACAAGTTAGGGGCGTGCGAAGAATAGCACGGTTTCGGAATAACCGCTCTACTATCGACGGTATATTTATTATCAAACAGCTGGTTGAAAAACCTATCGAATACGATAAACCGCTGCTCATTTTTTTTGTGGACTTTACACAAGCGTTCGACCAAGTCAAACTGGAACACATAACAGAACTACTGCGAAGAAACAAGTACACGAAACAATCAAACGCACAATATACGAACTCAATTCCAAAAATACCATGGTAATTAAAACAAATAACACTCTAACAGAGGAAATCCCACTATCCATAGGAATAAGACAGGGTGATAGCCTAAGTCTAACACTTTTCAATGTAATCATGGACGAAATCACTGATGAGGTAAAAAGCACAAATATTGAGTACCCAATGGGATACAACACCGTTCAGATTATATGCTTTGCAGACGATGTTGCCTTGACAGCAAATAGCGAGGACAACTTACAAAGAATGCTTTTCCATCTCAATCGAACAGCCAGACAGTATAATGTGAAGATATCTGTGGAGAAAACCAAAGCAATGGTAATAGAAAAAGAAGCGGTAAGATGCAAGCTAATGGTTGATGACAAACATATCGAACAGGTTTGGGAAGTTTAAATACCTGGGAGCACATATAACAAGTAACAGGCCAGTAACGGAAGAAGTACGCATACAAGCCAACAAAGCGACCATGATATCAGGCCAACTAAGAGACATAATCTGGAACAATAAACATATGACGGTTGAGAGCAAAGCAAGAATTTACAAGGTCTGTGTAAGACCGATACTGACTTATGGCGCAGAAACAAGTAATGAAACAACAAAGACAAAATAAATTATGAGAACCATAGAAATGAACACGCTGAGAATAATCATGGGAACAAGTTTAAGAGATAAGAGATAAGCGCAGAAATACGCGGGGACAGCGGAGTGGGGGATGTTGTGAAGTGGGTTCCAAACCGTCGTAGGTAGTGCAGAGATCACGTGGAACGAAGGGACGATGATAGCCTAGCAAAAACTGTGATGAAAGAGAAACCAAACACCAAACGACCGCCTGGACGGCCCCCCAAAAGATGGATGGATGGATTTCGACCTCAAACGATGATCGATGAGGCATTGTGTAGATAACAGAACTTGGTTTTCCCTAGAAGAAGAAGTTTTCTTATCGGTCCTGTTGATTCCAGACAGGATAGATTGAAATATTTATCTAAATTTTTTGCAAAGCACATTAGCATTTCTGAAAAATTTTGCCCATTTTATTTCGGCGAGAACTATGGTATATACATGATGCCTGACACCACTTTTCCATTGCTGTTCGGTAATATTTACCCTGCCAATATCCTAATCCATGGATTAGAGGAAGCAATGAGACACCAGTAAGATGGTGACTACATTCTATTGGGTTATATATGTGTTACTTCTTTTTATGTGACGCTCTTAAAACAGAAGTATACAAGACCTAATGAACATCCTGAGATGTTAGATAGAGTCCAAAGTCATTTTTCAAAAAATGTTAATATTTAGCAAATTGGCGAATATTTTGCACATCTGCTTAATTAAAGGTTTTTTTTTCAGTTTGTGTTTTCAATATTTTTATTATTTATTTTAAAAATTGTTTTATTATTTATTACAGTAATTGTTGTATGTAAATAATTGACAATATTTTTTTCCTGGCAAAACCGCTTTGCCAATGAAAATTTTGAAAGAAATAAAAAGCTTCCAAATACTTACTTTTATCTCATAAAAATATCTAGATTCTCATAACTCTTATAATGAATCAAAAATGATGTATACAAATGACATCACTTTTATAACACTTACATTACTTTATAGCCAGTCACTATACTACCAGAAAACGTCATATTATAGTATTATACCGCCAAATATCATTAATTTCAGGTACCAAGTTTTCAAGAAATTTGGGAAAAATCAATATTTGTTGACTTAAATCGACATATTTTAACGTTTAGGATCTGTCATCAAACGTTTTACATATATTTTTGAGACACCATGTATAAGGAGTGTAATAAATTTGGTATATTCTAGTCATCTATTTTTAAAAAAATAGTGTTCATACAGCTTTTAGGGTCACTTTTTGTTCCGCATATTGCTGCCAGATGATGCTACTTGCTCTGAACAATTGTGTAGTGAGGTATACTTTGGAGTCTTATTAACTTTATCAACATTCATCAAATCAATTTGACATTCTAACAAATTATTTTTAAGATGTTGCACTTTACGAAAATCGAACAAAATAACTAGTATTGATCCCATAATGACTTATTTTATATCATAACAATATTTTTTTAGATTTACAAACCCGAGAACCGTTTTATAATGCGTATTTTAAACGCTAAAAACCTTTTTAATAATCTTGAGATATTAGGTAGTGTCCAAATTCATTTTTTAAAAAGTGCTATTAAGTGTATTCAGCAAATTGGCTACCCTTTTGCACATTTACTTAATTAAAGTATTCTTTTCAGTTTGTTTTTTCAATCTTTTTGAAATATATACAATTACTTCCCACATCTATTTTAAAAATTGTTTTAATATTATAGCAATTGGCATTAATTGAAAATATTTTTTCCCTAGCAAAACCGCTTATCCACTGAAAATTTTTCAAGAAATAAAAAACTTCCGAATACATATCTGATAAAAATATCTAGGTTATCATAACTATAATGATAAATTAGAAGCGATGTATACAAATGACGTCACTTTTATAACACAGTACTTTGTAGCCAGTCACCATACCACTAAAAAACGTCATATTATACTGTTATACCACACACCAAAATTCATTAAATTCAGTTACCACGTTTTCAGGAAATTTAGAAAAAATCTTTATTTCCTTAAAACTGCTACCGCCTAAACCATGCAGCGTTGGATATAACTAACTTGACTTAAATCAATCTATTTTGACATTTAGAATCTGTCATCAAACGTTTTACACGTATTTTTGGGACACTCTGTATACAGAGTGCAATTATTTGTTCAGTACATTAAGGATATTCTAGTCATTTATTTTTTTAAAATAGTGTTCACACAGCTTTAATGGTCATTTTTTGTTCTGCATCTAGGTGCCAGATGATCCTAGTTGCTCTGAACATTTGCTTGGTAAAGTATAATTTGGAGGCTTGTTAATTGTATCAATATTCATCATTTCAATTTACAATTCTAACAATTTATTTTTAAGATATTATATTTCAAGAAAATCTAACAAAATAATCTCTTTGTGGAAGGTTATAATAGTCATGACCTTATAATGACTTATTTTATCTTATAACAATTTTTTTTAGATTTATAAACCTGATACCCATATTATAATTTTGAATATTTGAAATTTTTTAAAGCGGATAAACCTACTTAAAAAATTTATAACATAATAAAATGTAAGAGGCTAATAATTCTATGTATTAATTTTATGTACTTATGAATATACCACTTTATGGTAGTAGGGACACTTTACGATGTGACGTATACTTAAAATGAACATAAAGTATATGGTTTACAAGCTTTATAACCTCTACTACCCAAATCTACTAAAATAATTAATTTTTATTAAGAGCCCTGTTTAATATTTAAGTATACTTGGAAATAACTAAACAAAATGAAGTATTTTCCTATTTCGATTTGTTTTAAAAATTAAACAAAAATATTTTGTGATGCAATTAATTTAGGTTTTTTGGTATTTTAGAAATTATTTAGTGAACAAAGCAGGGTTTATTTTTAAATTATATCTAGATGAGTGGGTATTTTTTGTATGTTACATTAAACTGAGAATATCCTTCTTTCTTAATATAAAAAATAAATTAGTTGACTTAATTCATAATATGTTGGTTTATCGTGAACTCTCTGTCTATTCAGTACTTTAAAAAAAGGAGCGCATGACAGTTTGGCTAACGAGCTGCGCAAAGTTATTAGATGGATTCCTCCTAAGGGCTGCAGTTACCACAGATACATCAAAGCCGTAATAGCAACTGCCAAAAACATTCTCCAAGAAAATGTCGACTCTGAAATAGCGGATGAACTTCTTAGTGACCTAGACATAGGGCGTAGCAGAAAAGGGAAAGAAACTACGAGCAATGTAGATTTTAAAAAGATCAAGTTTTAAGGCATAAAGTTTTTTGTAGAAACTTGGCAATTCAAATACCCTAGCTCGAGAACCACCAGGCGTAACAGCCAACCAGATATCATTCAGTGTTTTAAAGCTTTTCAAAGTCCCATAAGACAAAAACATCGCAATCAAAAAGAGCTTAAGTATCTCCATCAAATAATCAACCAACTGGTTAGTTTAAACCTTCAGAGATAAATAAAGCATGGGGTGACTCCAAATCTGGTAAAGCACCTGAGTTCGACGACATACACTCCAAGTTTCTAAAAAACCCGCGGTATATATACGAAAATGTTGCTGGGTAAATTTTGTTTATTTTATTCTTATATTAGCTACAGGTCGTCATCTATCAGAACTCAAGAAAGTCAAAATAATTGTAGTAATAAAACACCGAAAACACAAGAATATGCTAGGGAGTTGAGTCCAATTACACTAATAAGTTCGTATTATAAACTTTTTGAGAGAATACTGATGAACAGACTGGGGCCAAAAAACGCAGAGCACATACCAATAAAACAAGCTAGTTTTATACTCAACCGAAGCTATGCAGATCAAGTGCTGGGTTTGATAACACACATCGAAGCTGATTGTCAACGATGTCTTAAAACCACGGTAGTTTTTGTTGAGGTCTTTGCCGCCTACAACACAGTATGGATAAGAAGGGCTACTATTCAAGCTACTTAACAGATAACACCATGTAGTTGAATCGCTTTATAATGAACAGTTGAGAGTAAGAGCAGGACACGTAGATTAAATAACTGCCTTCCGCAGGGATCAGTACTAGCACCAATCTTCTTCAACATCTATATCTTTGACATGTCTAAAACAGCTGTGAAAAAATTTGGCTATGCTAATGACGTACTGGTAGCTGCACGCTATAAAAACACAGAATGTGCCAACATTTGAAGCTTGAAACATATTAAATTAAGAAACTATCGCATCACAATCCATGTTTATAATACCTGGATATCACAGTGGATAAAAAATTGGAGCAACCTCAAAATCCTCCATTCTTAGAACTTTAGCTCTTAGCCAAGTATACTCTATTGATGTGTACTGTTCCCTAGTATGATTGAACAGCTACCACGAGAAAAGTTCACATAAAACCCAAAGCAACCATGGGGATAATCAACGGATGCGTTGAGTATTCCTACCTCTTGGCTTCTAGTCCTTATCCACATCGATCCTACCTACATCCGTAGGCAGGAAGGACTTCTAAGAATATACAAAAAAATAGCTGCCAATCCAGAGCCACTATGAGGATGTACAAGACGCCACACCGCAAAAGGGCTAAATCTAAATCTCCCTTAACCCTATCAACCATTATGGATTAGTTCATTTTGTCCAGAAAATGAATGGATTCCTGGATAACCGAAATGCCACCACACACTGGAACCATGTGCGTACCTGTCATGGATTAGAACTTCCATTTGCATCTGTCAGGATTCACTCTTAAAGTGGAGATTGGCCAGCTTCCATTTTACGAATACGGAAAACCTCACCAAACCATCGATCATGCCCTCTAACGGCGTATCCAAGGAATTCATGGGCTTTTTTCACCAAAGACTTGCAGTATAGCGCATACTGGATTAATAGCCTTAATGTAAAATTATAATAATTGTAATTATATTTTTGATTTGTTTTGTATAAATTTATATACTAAGTGTCTAATTAGTGTTCAATTGAGATATGTGACTTGTATTGGTAGTTTGTTTTCCATCCATGAAAGCCATATTCTAAATAACATAAATTTAAATAATTAATTTCAACTTCAAAGGCCAGTAAAAATCTACCTATTTTAGTATTTTATTTTACGTTGTAGCCTGAATTTTTAACACCTAGTCATATCTTTAGAAACTGAATTTAATCATCCTAATACCTGAATTAAGTCTACCATATCTTTTTATGTCTAAAGTAAATATCTAGCGTTAATGCACTTACTGCCGCCGAAACTATATAGCCAGATTAAGAAGTACCCTGAATGGAATATATGATACAGTTTTAATAAAATACGGACCTATATTGAATTAAAAGTGGAATTTTGGTATAAGATATAAGTTTATTTGATATTCGTGTAATTTTAGCGATATATCTTTAAAATTCTTTACTAGAAATTGCTATAATATATTAACAATTATCACCTAACCTTGGTTAAAATGTATCTTTGATAATACCTATTCATATGGTGAAAAGTATATTTAAAAGAGTGAAAAAGAGAAAAAGCATAGAATATTTAATTTGACATACCGAAGACTCTCAAATTTGCCGAATGATGTATTATGTATGCTTCTACTTCAAAAAAAAAAAGATTACTTTCTTAGTATTCTAGTATTTTACCCTTTATTATGTCAAACTAATATTTTTTTTTGTTTCAGAATAAGACTGTTATTTTTTATTATACTATGGACTTGCTTAACTTCGTCCCTAGAAGAAGACGATTCCTTTGTTTTACCTCCATCCTTTACACAAGGTGAAAGTCCAGATGGTAAGTTCTAAACATTTTATAAACTCTGAGCTCTATTATAATCCAGTAAAAATAGACACTTAACTGAAAATAGGTATAAGTTTTAAATACACTATTACTAATAAAATATCAAAAGTCTCCACCTATCCTACTTCTGCTAAAAATTTTCATGGAGGTTAAAAGTCAGAAATATCAGTTTTTCGCATTTTTCTCGTAAACGGTAAGTGTTACCGCAAAAATAGGTCAAATAAAAGTTGTAGATCATGTAATTCTCTACAAATTATCCTTACACTTTTTTTCTGCAAATAACCATTCCTAAGATACCACGACTTTAAACATCGAAAATACCAATATGCACTCTCAGACGGCCTGTATAGGTCAACGGGCGTTCAATAAAAGTAAAAATATAGATATACTGGTTTGTGTTATTTACATACTAAAATACGTACAAATGATGTGATTCTGAATAAATATAGATTCAGACCCTAATTCCGTTCGCCGGTATAACCTTGAACAACACCTGTTCAAGTGATGACTATCACACACCTGTCCTTTTTTTGAAGGACGTGAATGAAATAATAACTTTTGGTATTGATGGTTGTTGGTGAGGATGTTGATTTGCTTCTACTACTGATTGCACGAAATCCAATTGATAAGATTATTTACTTTTTAGAAGCTGGCAATACTCAGGCACAAACAAAAGTATATTTGCTGGAAAGTTTATCTACATCTCCGAAAGGTCAAGCTCTTATTTTATTTTTACATACAATAACTGGTTGCGAAACTACATCAGCAACAAACAACAGTATTTAAATTGTTAGAACAAATAATGATTTAGTTAATTGCGCAGATATATTTAAAAAGATTAACTTTTCCCCACAAGTCATCATCAGACATAGGATTCGCTTTTTTCTTGCTATATATGAAGCTCCAATAAACATTATTGTGCAGACAAATTTAAAGAATTAAGTTTTGAAAAAAATACATAGAATAATAAAAGAGTAGAACTATCTTCCTCTTTTACTGCTTTATTTTTAGAAATCCCGAAGCTCGTCAACTTAAGTTACTTATGGTATTCGTGAAAAAAAGATTTTCAAACAATTCCGTTAAATTTCGTAATTTTTAGAATTAAATTACTTGCGTATATATATGGTTTATCCTAATAAAAAATAAAGGATGCTATCCTTGGGGGTGAAAATACCATAATTGAATATCATTTGGATTAACAAGTCACTTTCATTTTGTTTCGTAAAAATATATCACTTAGAACCTGAGGTATTTTAAAAATACTGTTTTTAGTGATGAATTTTAGGGGCAGTTTTCACCCCGTTATAATGAATTTCCGCGGAAAAAAATACGTGCCTCTTATTTTTTTACCTTCTACAATATATTGAAGTTTCTCTAAAATCGGAGTCGGACACAACAGGTACCTTCCTTATAAGACCAAAGGTTTGTTAAGGCTTAATTGCCTGGAAGCCGGAAACCTCATTGAATAATTTTGAACTGCCAGCAACCACCATTAAGAGTAGACCTGAAGCACTCTATATCCAAGTGATAAGTTACTGACAGAAATTATGGACTTTAAGAATATATTTATACAGGGAAATATTAGTCCTAAAACTCGCATAACCTTCCTCTATTATGTTGTGTAAAATTAATATAATCAAATGCAATTTCATCAAATCTTAACACTATGAAACACAATAAGCTGATCTAAGATTTCAGGTAATTATATCTACACGGAATCATCTACTTAAGGTGTTTACAGCGTCATATCTTCCTGTTATCTAATGCTGTACTAAAACGTTTTATTCCTCCAAATATACTAGTTTAATGCTAGTTTTAGTTTAAGTGACAATGTGTTATTTTGATAGCAGAAGAGGTGGAGTTTATCACACCTAAGCTAAACTACTCATAATCTGACGAAAATTGAATTATCATATTAATTTTGAAGAATATAAAGTGAGTATCATTCTATAAATAGACAAAAAATTTCGAAAAATATTATTCATTTAATAAAAAAATGAAACAAATCCCCTCAAAATCTGGCATATTTTCTGTTATTCTGAAACTCTCATCAGAATAATATTAAACACAACAATACCCTGCTACATTGCCATTGTAAATGTTATATGCATGTAAGAACAACTTATTATGTTGTCTCCAACTACATATTTTCCTGTTATATATGTGTATGTACTATAATAGGTAAATTCCTGCAAATCCACCGGCTTAACGGTAGACGGGTTTAAATTACATAATTTTGGTTGTAAAATGAACGATTTTGTGGAAAATCAACATTTTGGACAGGAAATTCGTATTTTCGCTCATTATTTTCGAAATATCTTTTTTTTTTTAGTAAGATCTGTTAAATTCAAATTTATTATGATTATAATTACTTTTATATAGCGACTGATTAAACTATTTTTCCGCAACCGTGGTGTTATGTACAGCCTGTGCCACAAGGAAATGCCGCATCGATTTTTTGGAAAATAATTTTTGGAAAATTTTTAAAATTTTTCAGTTTATTAAAGTCGATGAGGTCAATTCGGCTAAAATATTTTCAAGATGCACTTCCGGTGATAACGAATGTTGATGCCTTCTTGCTTATTTTAAATGAAACAATATACATGCAAGTTCATTTTTAGATACTACGCAAAATTATAGACCTATTTCATAATCCTGTAGCTTAGTTTAACTGTTTTTGACATATTTTAAATTTTATGTCAAAAATGACATTGTCAGGCCTAAATGTAACTATTAATTTCTCCTATATTAAAGCTTTAGTTATTTTTATGTACTGTGTTGATATTTTAATAATAAATAAATACAGGGTAATCAAAAACTAATATTAAATTGAAGAAATAGTTAACAGTCAATTTTTTTTATTGTAAATGGCCTATTTTTATATTGTTATCTTATTTAGCATTAAAAATTAGGGTGACTTTGATTGAAAATGTCTATTCGAAGAATGTGTTGTTTTTGAAATTTAACTTTTTTTATTATAAAAACGCTTTAGGGCTTTTAAATTTCGGTATTAGTTGGCCAGGACGGCGAAATGCGACGAAAGAAAACAATAGAGAACCACAGAAATGTCACTATTTCTTGTTATTTGACAATTATTAATAAAAATCATGCCGGGGCGATTAAATTATATGCATGAAGATAATTAAAATTTGGGGAATGCAACGAAGCTTTATCAAGAACATACCAGATATTTGCTGATAGATATCCAGATAAACAGAAACCGTTACAGAACTGTGTTAAACGAGATATGAAAAATTTCAAAAAATTTGGCACCATTAAAGTAAAAATGCATACAAGAGAAGCCCATTCTTAAAGATGAAAATATCGAAATTACAATTCTGGGATATTTTGCGACATATCTTATAAGATCGTTAAGACAAGTGGTTCTACAAACAGGAATCCCGAAGAGCTCAGTGTATAGAATTCTGTTGAAGCACAACTTCTATGTTAATTTAATATCTTTGGTTCAACATCTAAAGCTGCGTCCACAGTAGTAAAAAAAGAAGTTGTATGTTGAATGTAGGATTTGCCACAAATATTTGCGACGAAAATTTTGCATCTTGCTAACATAAATATTTATGTTGTGCGCCGTGTGTCTGTGATCAATCCTGTGTGAACTTAGGCGTTATTTGATTTGGTTTATTATTTTTGTTTATTTTGATTTCAGGTTGGATTTAGTCAGTAAGAAATTAATTTAAAAGGACAAAGGATTTTATGGGACCGAAGTAATAAATGGCATTTTAATAAAAACAAAGAGCTAGATGCAGTTTAACACCATTAAATTATTTTTTACGTTGGTATATCATCCAATATCGCCTGTTTTTTCTTGCCCTCTTTCTTGATAAAATTGGGCATAACAATAAAACCAGCACATTTTCTTTTCATTATTACTAACATATCAGACGTGGTCGCAGAGTAGTTCATTTAAAATCAGGTGGAAAGAGTAATGAATTTAAACTAACCTCAATTTGTAAAATCCACACTAAAACGATGTTGCGACGCAAATCCCTTTGATGCTTGAAAAAAAAAACGAAAAGCCACACATCAGGTACATTGAACGCGGTGAAAATTTTTGCGTGTGTATAGATGCAGCGAACAGGCCCACACTCACATAAATTGTATATGAACGCACAAATTTTTGCCGCATGCCACAAACAACATAAATTTTTACTAATGTAAACGCAGCTTTAGAGATACTGATTTACCGAAAATAGTGCAATGTGTACTGATGAAACGAAATTGACGAAAATGGCCTCTTTATTAGACACAATTCCCATTTTTGGAGTGATTCAAATTCTCATTCCGTAAGATTGTGGAATTTTCAAGAAACCTGTCAATTTAACGTATTTTGTACTGTAAGAAATGATGGAATAATAAAACTACTTTTCTGTGAAGAAAACTTAAATGGTAATATGCCAAAAATACAAAGCAAATTATGCCCCCATTTTAAATTATGGATTAACTTTTGTAGAAATATTCTAGAATAGTTAGACAATCAATGTTTAAGCAATATACCTATAGCGGAACATAGATAAATTTTTTACCAACACGATAGTGTCCCACTATACAGAACCGTTCCAGTTACCAAGTTTTTATAAGCCACAATTTATGACAAATGGATTACCAACAATTGACCTTTTTTGTGGTCTCCTCGTTCTCCTGGTTTGACTGTCTTGAATTATTTTATATGGGGAACGATAAAAAGCATTGTTTATTTAAATCCAGTAACAACGATGGAGGACTGTCTAATAAGGGTAGGAGAAGCTTCTGAAGGTTTATCTCCAGATTCAATTAGTGCGATGACCCATGAAGAACTAATTCGGAGATGCGAAAAATGTTTGGAAATTCACCGTAAATATTTTAAACATTAGTTAAAATAAGTTATTCTCCTGTGTAGGTAAGCTGTTTAGCATTTTTGTTTAAAAAATATAAAATTTTACATTGCCAATATTTCAAAAACTGCAAATTTTTGAATAGGCAATCTTGAACAAAGTCACCCTTATTTTTATTACTAAATAAGATAACATTATAAAAATAGGGGGTTTACGTTTAAAATATTGACTTTTAACAATTTTTTCAAGTTAATATTTAATGTTGGTTTTTGATCATCCTGTATTTAGTTATTATTAAAATATCGACACAGTACACTAAAGTAGATCCCCTTCTAGAAGGAAACCAACTACAATTATATAATAAAGGCATATAGGAGAAATTGATAGTTATATTTAGGCCAGCAAACGCCATTTTTGACATAAAATTTAAAATATATCAAAAACAGTTAGATTTAGGTATAGGACATCATTATACATAAAATATGTATATAATTTTAAGTAGAATTAAAAAATGAAGTAACATATAGAGTATTCCGTTTAAAAAAGGCCAGAAGACATCAATTTCCTGTTTACCTGGAAGTGCCACCATCTTGAAAATATTTTAGCCGAATTCCCTCTACCAACTCTAGTAAACTGCCAAATTTTAAAAATTTTCCAAAGTCTATTTTTCGAGAAATCAATCACGGCATTTTATTGTGGGTCACACGCCTCTCTTCCCAAAAAAATAGAATACAAAAGAAAAATATTTCGCAGTACTATACTCAAGAAATTATAGACTCTAATTTCAAAATCCAAAAATAACAGCCAGGCCACTGTTTCCAATACACTGAATATTCATAACTGCAAGCTTTTAAATCCACATACCCGTATAGAACGGGATAAAGGGTTTATATATCACCTCTTTTTAATGAACCCCATCAGCTTTGAAAAAACACTGGCTCAGATTAAATAGGTCAGGAGGCAGGACTGAATGGATTAGTCCTGATCATAGACGTAAGAGAAAATAATATTACTTAATATAGATAGCGGGTTCTATAGAAGAAAGCTGGCTCACGCTTAGAAGGTGACAGAAAGTTTTCGATAAGTAGTACCTCTGTTTCAAATGGCGAAGCTTAGCATGATATTCCAAACGTCATTGGATATCCTTGGCACCTGATCAAAATTAGGAAGAGAAATACTACCCCACAGAAACGCTCTGTCCTTTTTTAAGCCTGAGCCAACTTTTTTCCATTGGATCCGTAGTCTATATTAAGTAATATTAATTTATCTTTTGTCTGTGGTCCTGAGGAACATACACAGGGACATACCAACAAATACCGACAAAGTAGTAAATCGAGATGGCATAGTAAACGCCGTAGAGTTGACTTCCTTTTATAGTGCAATTTGAAATAATAATATTTTTTTGGATAATCTATAGGATTTTTCAATAAAGGCGGGTCGATGTTGAAATGGGATAAAACAAGCTGTATGTGAAGTATTAACGAAATTCTCTTTTTATTAGAAGAGCTTATATATGTTATTATATATGAAATATAACATCGTTCTAATGTCTGCCGTGACTTCTCACGAGTGGTTCAATTTTCAATGACTCTGCCGCATAGATTCGGCTGAATTTGAGCGATGGCATCAGATACGATGACTTTAAGAGCATCGGTTGACTGCGGCTTATTGACATAGATCTGTGACTTCAGGAAACCCCACTAGAAAAAGTCTGGCGGAGTTAAATCGAACAATTTTGATGGCGAATTCACGTCCTCTCTGCGAAAAGTAACCATACCCTTAAATCGTTCATGCAGAATATTCATCGTGGCGTCAGCTGTGTGGCACGTAGAGCCATCCTACTAGAACCACTTGTCGTCTACCTCTATATCGTTCAATTTGGGCCAAAATATCAGTTAGCATAGTTTTGTAGCGCTTTCCGTTGACCGTGATGGCCTTACCAACAACGTTTTCAAAAAAGTACAGAACCAATGATGCTGCCGACCTAAAATACGCACCAAACAGTAACTTTCTGTCGATGCATTTCCACTTTGTAAACCTCATGTGCATTAACGTCGTCCCATATACGGCAATTGTGTTTGTTAATATAACCATTCATCCAAAAATGGGCCTTTTTAGGACCTTATATCAATGGGGCTTGAGAGGCTATTTATCAATCTTCATACAAAATTTATATATATATAAGCCACAATTTATGACAAATGGATTACCAACAATTGACCTTTTTTGTGGTCTCCTCGTTCTCCTGGTTTGACTGTCTTGAATTATTTTATATGGGGAACGATAAAAAGCATTGTTTATTTAAATCCAGTAACAACGATGGAGGACTGTCTAATAAGGGTAGGAGAAGCTTCTGAAGGTTTATCTCCAGATTCAATTAGTGCGATGACCCATGAAGAACTAATTCGGAGATGCGAAAAATGTTTGGAAATTCACCGTAAATATTTTAAACATTAGTTAAAATAAGTTATTCTCCTGTGTAGGTAAGCTGTATAGCATTTTTGTTTAAAAAATATAAAATTTTACATTGCCAATATTTCAAAAACTGCAAATTTTTTGAATAGGCAATCTTGAACAAAGTCACCCTTATTTTTATTACTAAATAAGATAACATTATAAAAATAGGGGGTTTACGTTTAAAATATTGACTTTTAACAATTTTTTCAAGTTAATATTTAATGTTGGTTTTTGATCATCCTGTATTTAGTTATTATTAAAATATCGACACAGTACACTAAAGTAGATCCCCTTCTAGAAGGAAACCAACTACAATTATATAATAAAGGCATATAGGAGAAATTGATAGTTATATTTAGGCCAGCAAACGCCATTTTTGACATAAAATTTAAAATATATCAAAAACAGTTAGATTTAGGTATAGGACATCATTATACATAAAATATGTATATAATTTTAAGTAGAATTAAAAAATGAAGTAACATATAGAGTATTCCGTTTAAAAAAGGCCAGAAGACATCAATTTCCTGTTTACCTGGAAGTGCCACCATCTTGAAAATATTTTAGCCGAATTCCCTCTACCAACTCTAGTAAACTGCCAAATTTTAAAAATTTTCCAAAGTCTATTTTTCGAGAAATCAATCACGGCATTTTATTGTGGGTCACACGCCTCTCTTCCCAAAAAAAATAGAATACAAAAGAAAAATATTTCGCAGTACTATACTCAAGAAATTATAGACTCTAATTTCAAAATCCAAAAATAACAGCCAGGCCACTGTTTCCAATACACTGAATATTCATAACTGCAAGCTTTTAAATCCACATACCCGTATAGAACGGGATAAAGGGTTTATATATCACCTCTTTTTAATGAACCCCATCAGCTTTGAAAAAACACTGGCTCAGATTAAATAGGTCAGGAGGCAGGACTGAATGGATTAGTCCTGATCATAGACGTAAGAGAAAATAATATTACTTAATATAGATAGCGGGTTCTATAGAAGAAAGCTGGCTCACGCTTAGAAGGTGACAGAAAGTTTTCGATAAGTAGTACCTCTGTTTCAAATGGCGAAGCTTAGCATGATATTCCAAACGTCATTGGATATCCTTGGCACCTGATCAAAATTAGGAAGAGAAATACTACCCCACAGAAACGCTCTGTCCTTTTTTAAGCCTGAGCCAACTTTTTTCCATTGGATCCGTAGTCTATATTAAGTAATATTAATTTATCTTTTGTCTGTGGTCCTGAGGAACATACACAGGGACATACCAACAAATACCGACAAAGTAGTAAATCGAGATGGCATAGTAAACGCCGTAGAGTTGACTTCCTTTTATAGTGCAATTTGAAATAATAATATTTTTTTGGATAATCTATAGGATTTTTCAATAAAGGCGGGTCGATGTTGAAATGGGATAAAACAAGCTGTATGTGAAGTATTAACGAAATTCTCTTTTTATTAGAAGAGCTTATATATGTTATTATATATGAAATATAACATCGTTCTAATGTCTGCCGTGACTTCTCACGAGTGGTTCAATTTTCAATGACTCTGCCGCATAGATTCGGCTGAATTTGAGCGATGGCATCAGATACGATGACTTTAAGAGCATCGGTTGACTGCGGCTTATTGACATAGATCTGTGACTTCAGGAAACCCCACTAGAAAAAGTCTGGCGGAGTTAAATCGAACAATTTTGATGGCGAATTCACGTCCTCTCTGCGAAAAGTAACCATACCCTTAAATCGTTCATGCAGAATATTCATCGTGGCGTCAGCTGTGTGGCACGTAGAGCCATCCTACTAGAACCACTTGTCGTCTACCTCTATATCGTTCAATTTGGGCCAAAATATCAGTTAGCATAGTTTTGTAGCGCTTTCCGTTGACCGTGATGGCCTTACCAACAACGTTTTCAAAAAAGTACAGAACCAATGATGCTGCCGACCTAAAATACGCACCAAACAGTAACTTTCTGTCGATGCATTTCCACTTTGTAAACCTCATGTGCATTAACGTCGTCCCATATACGGCAATTGTGTTTGTTAATATAACCATTCATCCAAAAATGGGCCTTTTTAGGACCTTATATCAATGGGGCTTGAGAGGCTATTTATCAATCTTCATACAAAATTTATTATCAAATCGTACATTCCAGGTTAGAATTGGTAACACTCTATCATACATCAAGATTCTGGAGAATGTAGTCCCTCAAGAATCTGTCCTTACTTTGTTTATTATCGCTCTGGATAGCATAAGACGGTATATCATCCCACAGATTCAGTATCGTCTCTATGCGGATGACGTAGTCATATACTATCAATCCATCATCCCTAGATTAGGAGAAAGAAGGCTGCAAATATGTCGAAATTTCCTAACGACCTGGACTAGGGAATTTGGCTTCATCATCTCCTTCAATAAGTCATCTATTGAACATTTGTGTCGTAGTAGAAATTGTCCCAGGATTAGCACTCTAGACATAACAAATACTTTCATTCCTACTCATTCTAGTCATAAATTCCTAGGAATGATATCCGACAAGAAGCTTAATTGGAAAGAGCACATAGTCTCGATCAAATCGAAATTAAAAGCAAAATAGACTATGGTTTCTTTTTATATGGTTCTTCCCGTAAATCTTACATAATAACTTTGGTTACAATACAAAACTCTAGACTACGTATGGCCATTTTGTCTTTTCGCACCAGTCCCATCTCAAGTATTCAGTTCCACATCGAATCATTGCAACATAGAAGACTATATCTACCATTAAAATACTCTTTAAATCTCTGGTCCAAACCCCATCTCTTGCGTGATAAATCCTTCAATCCAAATTTCCCTCCTAATCAATACACAAACCGTAATCACACCATCCCTCCAAATTTAACCTTTATTCTCTTCTTAGGGGAACATAATTTCACCTTTCCATCCATAAAACAGCCTCATTTATATCCTTTTTCACCCTGGAGCAGTTGGAAATCAACTTTTACATGACCAAATACAAAAAGAAAGACACATATCTCAAAATTCTTCAAAACCACTTCAAGAATATAACAAACTCTATTTTTCACAGTTATAAATAATCAACATAGAAGACTACATCTACTATTAAAATACTCTTTAAATCTCTGGTCCAAAACCCATCTTCTCTTGCATGATAAATCCTTCAACCCAAAATTCCCTCCTAATCAATACACAAACCATAATCACACCATCCCTCCAAATATAACCATTATTCTCTTCTTAGGGGAACATAATTTCACCTTCCCATCCATAAAACAGCCTCATTTTTACCCTTTGCCACCCTGAAGCAGTTAGAAATCAACTTCGACATGACCAAATACAAAAAGAAAGACACGCATCCCAAAATCCTTCAAAACCACTTCAAGAATATAACAATTTCTGTTTTTCACAGTCATAAAATAATCTATACAGACGGATCAAAAACTAAACAGGACACCGGATCAACATTCCATTGCTCAGACTTCAGTAATTCCTACAAACTAAATCCACTCAATAGCATTCTGGGCGCTGAGCTCTACTTCATTAAAGTTGCCATTGAAATAATTTTTGACTTACCTCCCAACAAATGGTTGATCGCATCAGACCTTATGAGCTCACTTACCTACCTGGCTATATTTTAATCTCACCATCCAACTGTAGCAGATATATACAACCTCGTTATTCGTTGTAAAATCAAGAACATACATGTATCATTTATTTGGATACCAAGACATGTTGTAATATAAGGAAATGAACGTGCTGATCTCCTAACTCAATCGTCTATACAAAATCACAATGATTCAAACTGTATTCTATATCATAAACGTCTAGTTCCCCTAATAAACATAACGATGCATTATCTCTCTCAAATAGACTGGGACATGCTGGAAGGAAATAATAAGCTTCAGAGTCTTCTTCCAAATTGCCCAATGCATCTATGTTTCCAAATTTATCACGTAAAGAGCAAGTAATAGCCTGTCGTCTCATGATAGAACATACAAAATTGACATACTTATACTTATTATTTATTAAAAAACGAAAAGCATCCTATATGTCCAAAATGTAACGACTTTCTCACTGTAACGCATACCCTGATGCAATGCAGAGAACTTTCTGCCATCCCATTTAAATATAACATCAACTTGGAACGTTTAGATAGTTCACTTTTCCTGAATCCGACAAATCTTAATAAACTAACAGCATTCCTTAAAGAGATAAATCTATACAAGGACATATAAATATCCAATAACAAAGTAACACAATTACACATGTTATCTACATACACAAAAATAAATAGTTTCGTTAACATAAAGAGAAATAGTTGGTAAAATACATTGAAGGCTCCAAATGGTCATAGATACCGACGCGCCTGAAACAAAATTCTCTCTCTTTCTCTCTTTCTCTCTCTCCATATATGGCAATTGTGTTTGTTATCATAGCCATTCATCCAGAAATACACCTCGTCGCTAAAGATAATTTTTCAGCCAAAACTGGGGTCTTCTTCCAAACGCTTCGAAGCCCAGTTAACAAACAAACGGTGTTATCTATGGTCATTAACTTTGAGCTCTTGGGTCAGTTGGATCTTGTACGAGTGTCAGTTCAAGTTCCGACGCAAAATTGGCCAAGTTGTAGTCTGCGAAAGGCAGAGTCCTTATACACTGCGAAGAATTGACTGCCCGTGTTTTTCTGCACACTTTCACGAATCGCAGCAATGTTTTGGGCTGATCTGGCGTTTCTCTGACGTACGGATGTTTGCTAAATCTTTACCGAAGCGGTCTTCTCGAACTTGGCCACCAAACGATTCGAGTTTGAAGGGCTACCGCGTCTGTCGTAAAATCGGCGCAATGCGCGCAACATTTGCACCGAACACTCATTTTGATAATAAAGTTATATCATTCGGACGTGCTGCTTAAGCGTGTCACTTATGGTAATTTGGCATCTGTAACAGAATAATAAACAACAGATTAGACAAACGCCACCGAAACAACAATATCGACCCGCCCATTATTGAAAAACCCTTCATTTTTTGTATATGTTAAGACCCAATAAATTGATATTATAAATATATTTTTACAACTTAGTTTATTAACAAATTTCTTATGTAACTTGCTGACTGCCAGTTACCTGGTTAGGTGACCTGTCTGCTGCATTTGGGACGTGGATCCCGTTGAACCCCGGTTATGTGAATTTGGTAGTTTGGGCTTATGGCACATTCAATTAATTCTGACAACTCTTTCTCGCTTGTCATACTGTCTTGCATACGAGTGAGGTGGAGGTAATTTTGATCTGTTCTTAGCTTTTGTGATATCGCTACCCCCCCCCCCCCCCCCACACACACACACACATACACGTCCAAAAAAAAAGAATTGCTAGAGTTTATGTTTATATTTGACACTTTATTATTGTAAATTATTTTTAATGACCTATTAACATAAGAAAATAACTAAAAGTTGTTCAGTAATGAATTGGGATCATAAAAAATGTATCGAAATGATTAATTTCAAACAACGATAAATTTTAGCATATTTGGCATTAATTTGCAAACATTTATTCAGTGAAGATACAATGTACACACACGAGAAGAAACATTCGAGAACAATTACAGATGTTTGCTCTCCTTTACTCTAAATACTTGTTAGGTGGATTTCCGCCTTTAGGAGTGAAAATTTCGAAAAAAAGAACAGATTTAATTCAAATCTCTAGGCTTCTTCGTCTCATGAAACAATAATTGCTTTTTATCCACCGCCTAGATATTATTTTAAAGCAATACAGGAAATCCTTGAGATAAGAATAAAATGCAATTTTGGCCGAACTCCAAAGGTGTAAATAGTAAGAGGTTTACTAACAGCGACACTAGACAATATTAAGTCCGCGAATATAGTTACTAGTGTGGTACATTTGCCAAAATATAAATGGATTTTAGATGTTCATTACACCTGAGATTATAGTTTATATTATTATTTTATGGCATTAGTGAAATTGCTTCATTTGTGGCTATTTATTTTAAAGGAATTCCGCTTAAAGCGAGCTTAGTAATAACGAAATGGAAGAAATTGAAAAAATAATCCAGGTAGTTTTAAAAATGTTTTTTTAACTTTGCTTACTCCATGAAACAATAGCCATATAAATTCGAGAGAAATCCTTTTGTTCCCTAATATAGATATTTATTATTTTCTAAAATAAGCGGATAGGCAGAGAAATGCGCTAATAACTCACTATCATATGTACTAGTAGCCAAAACTGATTTAAGTTGAGTTGAGTGAAGTAGTATATAAGCTAATTACAGATTTTGTAAGTTATTTACTTTCAGTCAATAGCTCGTGAAATGCTTCAGAGGGTTGTGTCATGAAGCCTCGTGAACGTCAGCTGCGCTATCGTGGGCCGGTTGAATAGCGGCGACGTCCCACTCAAGTAGAAAAAAAATTAATTTTAATCATTTTTCCCCGATTGAAAATTTGTCAAATGATAGTTGACAATACTTTGAAGAAAAAAAAAGTCAGGTGGATGTAAGACGGTGGATTGATTATACGTCAGCTGATCACACGAACATGAAAAAAAAATATGTTCAGTGATTTTCTCTCAGTTAAAAATTTTGTGAGATGATGTGTATGTATGTATGTGTCTAGAGTTGGGGGTCCGTACACTGCGACCTGGTCCTCCAGTCTTATTTTCCTCAGGAATCTCAGGATATTAGACGGCTCCAAGATGAGTAGCTCCCCTTTTTCGATTTAGTGTGCTCCCAAGAATCGCATCCTAGAGTTTTCTAGAGCGCTGCATTCTGCAATGATATGAATGGAGGTTTTGTCCTCTCCACAGAATCTGTACTCCTTTCTTTCCGCCAGTCCGAGTTTCTTGAGGTGTCCCTTCAGGTGGAAATGCTCCGTCAGAACTCCTGTCAGAACTCTGAGTTGGTTTTTACTGCAGCTTATGCATTTTTTTAATCTCTTCTGGTGGTAGTTGTCCAGAAGTATCTTAGCTTGTCTTAATCCTTGTAACACCGTCCAATAATTGGATCTCTTGTTTTCTTCTTCTATATTTAGTTTTTCCAGCATTACGCTGCTACTGATTCCATAGAAAGGTTCTAGTCCCAGAAATGATATCTCAGCCCTTTCTTCATTTCATTTCCCACTATCCCGGTATGTCCCGATATCCACATAAGGGTGACTTAATTATGCTTACTCAAATCGTTCAGTTCCTCTAGGCATTCCCAGATCATTTTGGAACTGATAACTTAAGAGCTCAGCGCACTGATGGCCGCTTGACATGATGCATGATGACAATCTCTTGGCCGTTATAATTGATCTCCTGTTTAAATTGAATACACATTATAATGTCATGTATTTCAGCCTGGAAAATGCTTGGTGGCCTACCCAAGCTTTCGTAGTGTCTGGCGCCGCGTCCATACACTCCTACTCCAGTTCCCTCCGTTATTTTGGAGCCATCTGGATGAGAGATTGGGCCTTCATTTTCTATAAATCGTCTTTTTCGCCATGTTCTCTCTAGGAATATATGTAGGGGTGTGAGGTATGGGATTACTTTCAGGGCGGTCGTTGGGCAGGTTGTCATTGCCCCGGTTATACATGCACAGGCCAGTCTTTGAACTTTCGAGAGGTTAGCTCTCGTGTTAGCCAGACTGGTTCTTTTGCTCCAGATCACTGCCTCATATGTGATGATTGGCCTCGCTATTGCAGTGCAGGATTTTTGAGTTTGTACCCCATCTTTTTCCCGCAAAATGTCTGCAAAACATCAAGGCTTTTGTAACATTGTTAATTACTTCTTTTTCACGCTTTTTCCAGAGGAGTTGGTTATTCAGGATCAGTCTTAGATATTTAACCTCTGGCTTAATAAAATTCTCATCGATTTGGTGGTCTTTAGATTGAGGTTTCTTCTCCTTGTGTGGTGGTTTTGGTGGGATTGATGTTTAGTCCCATCATCTGGCACCATTCTCTAATGTATTCAAGCCCTCTTTGAACTATGTCATAGAGGGTATTCTCGACTTTGCCTCTTGCGATCACGACCACGTCATCGGCATAGCCATGACAAGCTATGCCGAGGTCAGTCAAATCACAAAGGAGTTTATCTACAATTAAGCTCAACATAAGTGGAGCCCCCCGAGGGCATTCCCTGATGGTACAGAGGGTGACAGTGTCCTGTCCTATCTCTGTCTATGCTATTTTAGTAGAGAGAAGTCGTGTTATCCATTTAAATGTCGTTCCGTCCACTCCCCTGTCGTCGTATGCTCTTTTAACTACCTCATGTGGAGTGTTGTCAAAAGCCCCTTCTATTTACAAGGAAGGCACATATTACAGTTTCCTTTCTGTTCAGTGCTTCTTGAATCTAATTTGTTAATTATATCAATGCAGTTTCCGTAGACCTACCCTCTTGATACGCATGTTGAGGATTGTGATATGATAGCTTACATGCTACTTGGAATAAATAAAAAGGTCAGCTAGCTGTATCGGGGTGGAAAGATTGTCAGCTGATGCAGTGAGCATCGATCGCCTATTTAAATACACCAGCTGATGGGTTTTGCCTCTTCATACTGCCAGCAGACTTTTATTATTACTTAGAGTACTACGGCAATACCTGACAAATTTTCAATCGGGAGGAAATAACGTATCTGAAGTTATTCGACATCACGCTCCTCACACGCACAGAAACAAATAATGTAATTGTTATATTTCAGTCAAATCAAAATTCTCAATAAATTTTAATATTTAAATATGCGCCCTTTGGCAATAAATTAATTACGTCAAAATTCATAAATATAAAAATTAACAAATAAATGACGATATATAGTGATAAAGAATTCAATTAATTCATCATTTAATAAAACTGAAATGTATAAAAAATAGTATTCCAAAATGTCAATAAATTTCGTTTTCTAATTTAATCAGTTTCATTTTCGCTATCCGAACGAGAATATATATTAAGGGTATACTACGTGGCCGAATGTAGGACGCCCAAAATGAAACAATAAAATACTGAGTATATTAGAGTGTATTACAGGGATGCCTGGAAATCGACATGTTGTACAGTGAATATAATATTTGAATATTTACAAGCGAGCATTCCGCTGACTGGCGGCCTGTTATTTTCCAAGCATCCAGCTGAAATTTTGGTACTAGCCCTCATGGATTCCCCATTTTTCCATAGTCAAAGGCAAACTTCCAAGCATCCGTAAACAACGGATATATATATATATATATATATATATATATATATATATATATATATATATATATATATATATATATATATATATATTTCCTCCATATTTCTGAAGCATTCGGGGTGTTATGTTATCTAAGTCCATAATTATCTAATATTGTGATGTCAAATATATTTGTGTTAGAGCATCATTTGTTTGAGGACTATACTGGAACTTTTCGTAATATTTTATCATTAATATTATATTGGCATTACTCATTTTGGATCGAGGGGTCTCTGATCAATATTATTATTATGATTGTTAAACTAAAAACTCATAATTTGCTGGAGTAATAAATGAATTGAATGCACACAACTTCGATGATGATGATTCCTGTTGCAGACGCAGAAAATAAGATGGCAGTTTTCCAAGGAATCATTTTTAATATCAAGGTTAGAAATCAATGACGTTTAAAACTGTGAATTAAAATTCAACCTGTATAAAGTAAAATCTGTCAAAATTCTCGGATATCGAATACTACCTATTATTTAGATATTAGCAGGCACAACACAGCTCATCATAATTAAATATAGATAAGGAATCTTCGGTGGCCGCATCTAATAACATCTATTTACCCAAGTCATTATGTTCATTAAAGGTACAAAATCGCTCATAATAAATGTGTCAACTGCTTCCTGAGACTTGTTAGCAGGAGTGGCATAATATTATCGACGGCCAAGTCGTTCGAGCATTAAGCATTTCAAGATTCATTAATCTTTTGATGCAGCCAATTATGTTAATAAACGCGCGTCAAAAGAAATTATTTTAAATTATTTAATTAATTATTTTTAGATTTAATTAACTTAGTGATGAAAAAATTAAAATAAATTTTAAAGGGTAATTTTTCCTTGGGAGACCAAGTTTTGCAGGTAACCTACCACAAATTATGGGCTTAAAATTATGAAAATTTTCTTTTTATTTTAAAAATATAAGAATATTTATGATATTTTAATTGGAGAATCATGGCAGCCATTTGAAATTTGTAAAAAAAATCCCCAATCTTGCCATCTTCCAACTCACAGTTTGATATACACTATGAAATATATATATATATATATATATATATATATATATATATATATATATATATATATATATATATATATATATATATATATATATATATATATTAATTGGTTATATTCTTGGGCATGTGATTCATTTTGATAATTAAACTACATGTATAAATTAGTTGTAATTTGTTTGAAGGTTGTAGAAAATGTTGAAGATTGACTAAAATGTGGTTGTCGGACTTGCATTGTCTTTATTTTTATTTATTTTTCCAACGTTTCGATTAGGATGTGTCTTTAATCGTCATCAAGTATAAACTGAATGTTTTGGCTTAAGACTACGAGCTTCTATAGGCACTGTGTCCATTGAAGCACATGGTTTCGCTTCATTGTACACACCTCAATGATTTGATGTTACAAAGTAGTGATTGCCAAGGATTAGGAATCTCAACACTCGGTTTACTGAAGTTTCCATTATTATTTTTACTATAAGCTGCTTCTATAAATATTCTTTTTTTCATGTTGAGTTCCATATATACTGCTGCAGCCTCAGACCATTTTCGGTTTCGGTTGTGTTTTTGTTAAATGAGCTCTAAGTGTATTTCCTGATTCCTGTAAATACTGGCAATTCATCTTATTTTCTCCAAAATTCCCTTAATCTACGGAACTGTGAAAAAGGAATGTGTTTCTTGTTGTCCAGTGTTTGTTGTTATAAAGTTATGTATAACATCGTCAATTAGTTTTAAAGGATAACCATTCTGTTGTAAATCGGATTTAATATTTGCTCTCTCCTTTTCCAATGAATCGACATTATTGCATATAGATATATCGAGGTTACGTCTAATTCTCCGCGTTGTTACAATAGAATGATTAGAACTATGATTAAGATATTGTCCAGTATGTATTGGCTTTTTGTATACTGAAGTTTTAATAGTTTGGTTCAAACGATTTACCATGACATCTAGGAAAGACAACTGATCATTTACCTCTTTTTCCATGATAAACTTAATTGTAGATCGAATGGATTTAGATGTTTCAAGAAGCCATCAAGTTCTTGATCATTGCCCTTCCATACGATGAAGGTATCATCAACATATCTCAACCAGACTTTCGGTTTTACTGTTCCCTTTCTATGGCATGAGTTTCAAACCATTCCATATATATATTGGCGATGACTGGAGAGAGTGAAGAACCCGTCGGAAGCCCGTCGTCCTGAGCGTAGAACTTGTCCTTTACTTTCAGTAAGCACTACGCAGGCAACACTCCAAAAGGTCCATCACCTCGTCCAGTGGTAACGTAGTTCGATATGACAAAGTAGCATCATTTGAAGGTCTAGTTTTGATTATGTCTAGTGATTTCCCTAATGGTACATTAGTATACAGACTTTCCACATCAAAGTTAAAACCTAGTGTTGAGATACCTAATTTTTAGCAACCACTACTTTGTAACATCAAATCATTGAGGTGTGTACAGTGAAGCGAAACTTTGCTCTTCAATGGTCACAGTCCATATATAAGCTCGTAATTTTAAGACAAAACATTTAGTTTATACGTGGTAACGATTAGAGATACAACCTAATCGAAACGTCGTAAAAATAAATAAAAATTCAGACAATGCAAATCCGACAATCACATTTTAGTTAGTTGTAATAATTGTGTATATTATATTAATACTGAATCGATTCTTTCGAATCTATTTCAACTGTTTGCATCTAGGCCTCGTTAAGAATATGGATTTTGTTTTTATGTACAGATTAAGTACAACATATTATTAGGAAATGCACTCCATTGTATTTATCTATTAAATTATGAAATTATTTTTAAGAGTGAACATGACATTTTAACTGTATAATTGCAATTACTCGACTTCGGGCCACAGTCTAATTGTTTTTGGCATATTTTAAATTTTAAGCCAAAAATCGATCTTGCACGCCTAAATATAACTATTAATTTCTCCTATATGAAAGCATTTATTATTTAATTGGGGTTGTTTTCCTTCTAGAAGGAGATCTACTTTAGTGTACTATGTTATTTTGATAATAAATTAATACAAGGTGATCAAGAAATAACATAAAATGTGAATTTGAAAAAATCGTTAAAAGTAATTTTTTTTTTTAATGTAAACCAGCTATTTTTATTATGATATCTTAGTTGGCACTAAAAATAAGAGTGACTTTAAATAAGGTTGTCTATTCGAAAAATTTGTAATTTTTGAAATATTGCCATTTTAACATTTTTGTATCAATATAGGGCTTTTAAGTTTTGTTATTAATTGGCCAGGATGGCGAAACGCGAAGAAAGAAAACAATAGATCACGACAGAAATGTCACTATTTCTTTCCATTTGACAATTATTAATAAAAATCATACTATAGCGACTAAATTATACGTACGAAGAATATTTAAATTTGGGTATTATCTACGGATAATGTATCAATGTATTAACTAGTACATGTTAGACACTTGCTGATAGATATTCAGATAAACAAAATCCGTAATGGAGCAGTGTTAAACAAATATTAGGAAATTCCAAAATTTTTGGCACTATTAAGGCAAAAATGCATAAAGGAAAATCTATTCTCAATGACGAAAATGTCCAAATAGCAATTCTCGTATATTTTGCGGCATATCTTATAACATCCTTAATATAAGTGGCTCTAAAGGCAAGAATCTCGAAGAGCTCAATACACAGTTTTCTTGAAACACAACTTCCACCCTTATTTAATATCTTTGGTTCAACGATTTTTGGACAACATAATTTTGACTAATAAAGCAAAATTTATGAAAGTTTGGCTTTTTTCTGATGCAGTAAGATTGCGGAATTTTGAAAAAACCTGAATTTGAGGTATTTTGTGCTGTAAGAAATGATGAAATAGTAAAACTACATTTTTATGAAGAAAACCTATATAATAATTTACTAACAACACGAAGCAAATTATGTCTCTGTTTTATATTAGGAATTAACTTTGTAGAAGAAAGATATTTAAATATTCTAGAAGAGTTAGACAATCAGTATTTAAGCAATTTACCTCTCGGAACACGAACAGTTAGCACGAACAAGCGATGCAATACCAAACCATGGTTCACAGAAGAGGTGAAAATACTAGCAAAGGAAAAACGACAAGCATTTACAAAATACCGACAATACAAAACAACAAACTATTTCGAAGAGTAAAAAACGGTGAGAAACAGAATCAACAGTCAAATAGCTCAACTAAAGAAAGAATACTGGGAAAAGTATTCATAAGACATGGAACACGACCTATATGGAGGACAAAAGAAAATATGGAACATGCTGAGGAACAGAAAAAAAACAATCAATGAATACGTTCAACTAAGTCCAATCGACAGCCAACAATGGGTCAGCCATTTTAAGGACTTACTCCAGGCACCAGCTACAGAAAACAACGTAGACGAAAACCAACAAGAAATCACAGAACTAACAGATGTTAACATCAGTGAAGCAGAGATGCACCTGACAATTAAGAAATTAAAAAACAGAAAATCACCTGGTACCGATCAAATTACGAATGAGATGCTAAAGTACGGAGGCCCCAGCCTTGTCACAGAGCTCACTGTTCTATATCAAAAAATACTCCGCACAACGTCAGTACCCAACGAATGGCGGAAAAGCATCACAATTCTGATCCACAAAAGAGGATCAAAGAAACAACCCGAAAACTACAGGGGAATCAGCCTACTGAATAGTTTAGCCAGATTGTTAACCAAAATAATGTCACAACGGATCGTAGACAAGTTAGGGGCGTGCGAAGAACAGCTGGGCTTCCGAAATAACCGCTCTACTATCGATGGTATATTTATTATCAAACCGCTGTTCATTTGTTTTGTGGACTTTACACAAGCGTTCGACCGAGTCAAACTGGAACACATAACAGAATTATTGCGAAGAAAGCAAGTAGACGATGCAATCATACGCACAATATACGAACTGAATTCCAAAAACACCATGGTAATTAAAACAAATAACACTCTAACAGAGGAAATCCCTCTATCCATAGGAATAAGACAGGGTGATAGCCTAAGTCCAACACTTTTCAATGTAATCATGGACAAAATCATTGATGAGGTAAAAAGCACAAATATTGGGTACCCAATAGGACACAACACTGTTCAGATTATATGCTTTGCAGACGATGTTGCCTTGACAGCAGATAGCGAGGACAACCTTCAAAGAATGCTTTTCCATCTCAATCGAACAGCCAAACAGTATAATATGAAGATATCTGTGGAGAAAACCAAAGCAATGGTAATAGCAAAAGAACCGGTAAGATGCAAACTAATGGTTGATGACAAACATATCGAACAGGTTGGGAAGTTTAAAGACCTAGGAGTACATATAACAAGTAACAGGGCAGTAACAGAAGAAGTACGCACACAGGCCAACAAAGCGGCCATGATATCAGGCCAACTAAGAGACTTAATCTGGAACAATAAACATATGACGGTTGAGAGCAAAGCAAGAATTTACAAGGTCTGTATAAGGCCGATACTGACCTACGGCGCAGAAATAAGAAATGAAACAACAAAGACAAAACAAATTATGAGAACCACAGAAATGAAAACGCTGAGAATGATCACGGGAACAAGTTTAAGAGATAGAATAAGAAACGCAAAAATACGCGAGAACAGCGGGGTGGGGGATGTTGTGAAGTGGGTTCGAAACCGTCGTAAGCAGTGGAGAGATCACGTGGAACGAATGGACGATGACAGACTAGCAAAAACCGTGATGAGAGAGAAACCAAACACCAAACGGCCGCCTGGTCGGCCCCCCAAAAGATGGAGAGACAGCTGGATTTCGACCTCAAACGAGGATGGATGAGGTATTGACAGAACTTGGTTCTACCTAGAAGAAGAAGAAGAAGAAGAAGAAGAAGAAGAAGAAGAAGAAGAAGACCTCTGGTGTAATGCAGCCACATTTTTTACCAACACGATGGTTATGTTTAGGCCTACAAATGCCATTTTTGGCATAAAATTTAAAAATATCAAACACAGTTAGACTTAGGTATAAAACATTATACATGAAATATATGTATAATTTTGCATAGATTTTAAAAATAAGATAATATATAGGGTGTTCTATTTAAAATTATTAAAAAGTAATCAATTTCCGGTATAAAATTTTAGCTGAATTCTCAACATCAATTTTAGTAAACTAGGACTATTTTTCGAGGAATCGGTCACGGCAGCTCATCGTGGACCACTCTGTATGATTGTGAAATTATAAATTTGCTTTTGAATGTAATTATAATTTTTTGTTGTAACTGCGAAACTAATTGTCGGAACTTCAAAAATTAAGATAAATAGATAATTAAATTACCTTTCAAACGAAGTATAACGTGACCCCACTCTATTATTTCCCCAGAGGACTAATTGAGCGATTCCATGATTAAATCAGTCCTTGATTCTATTCGACGAATTATACAAGATAAAGTATACGTGCTTTACCTTATTTTCTATTGCCCGTTTTCAGAAATTTAAAATTTCAACCATGCTTTCCCATCCTTCTTCCCTATTTCGTATTCATCGCTCAATCTTTTAATTCGGTTAAAGTTAGAAAATACTCGGATTCCTCGAATAAACAACCGCCCCAATATAGACTCGTAATACATTAACATGAAGGGATGTTTGCGGGGACCCCATATTTTAATGTCACCGAAATAAGTCTTGCACGTCGCGACTAGAGCCGAAATAAGTTGAAGTAGTATATATGGTTTCTGAGGTTTGTTTTGTTTGTAGGATACGAATGGAAAAGAGCATTTGAAAAATTAATATTTATTATCTAGAGAAACAGTAGTATCCTAGCAAGATCGAACAGGTGCTCCCGTGCAGTTTTACTAGAATCAACTTATAGAAATGTGCGGTTTGTTGATTTATGACAAACTGTCTGTTCTTTGTGTATACAGACCATGGCGGGTGATGTCGAATTGTTCTCTGATGTTTTCTCTAAGGTCATAGAGTTACTGTTGAGATATTCACAGTCTGCAATTATCTCTGGTAATTTAAATGTAGACTATTCTAAGTCACAAGAAATCGAGATCTAACAGGAGTTGGAACTACTTCACGATCGGTCTGCACAACATAGTATGGACTGTAATTTAATACAAACATTGATATTAGTAGAAAAAAAAGTTAAATTTAATACATTTTAATATTAGAAGTATAAACAAAAACTTTAATCAACTTATGATTTTTATTCAGGCCTATAAACTGTTTTTCTGTGATATTATTGTATTGAGCGAAACGTGGAAGATTGAAGATAATTTGTATGACATTGATGTTTTTCGTATGTTTTACAGTCGGGGTGATGTTAACGAAAACGATTGTGTTGTAATTTTTATAAGGAATAACCTTGATGTTATTAGTATTGAAAATAAAAAGTTTGTTAAATCTGGAGTAACTTTTACTAAAATTACTCTTATAGTAAATTATATAAAGTATGGAATTACATGTATTTATAGGTCACCTTCAACGAGTCTTCCATGTTTTAGTGAGGATTTGGAAAAATATCTGTTTGAAATTCTTGAATATCATGTAGAATTAATTTTGGGAGATATAAATATTAACATAGAATTAGCTTACCTACTTTTATTGTCCCATGGTTTTAAGTCTGTTATAAATGGCCCGACACGTGTAACATCGACAAGTGCTTTTTGCGTTGATCATATATTTGTTTAGAAAACGTTAGTATGCTCTTTACTTAAATATTCTACCTTCATTCTGGAGTCTGATCTCAGAGATTATTATCCGGTTATGATAAGTTTTTATACCAATGAAATAAATGAATTAAAAGTTTTAACAGGGCTTGTTACAAAGACTGTTACAATAATCAATTATGAAAGAGCTAATGATTTACTGGCTGAGCAGGATTGGACTATTGTGACTGCTAGTATTGACATAGAAATTGTGACTTAAAACTTGACTAAAATAATATCTTGTATTATAACGGAATCCGTAGATAGGAGGATTGTTAGGTATAAGGAAGCTAAATGCAAATATGATTACTATAGACCAAAAAATAGTAAATAGTCAACATGACGTCAAAATAATGTTTGAGATTGTTAATGATGAAGGCTCAAATCATAATAATAAAAAAGCAAGGAAAAGCTGTAAATTGAAGATACTAATAGAAAATTTTCAGACGTGAAATAAATGGCAACTTTTTGCAACATTTTTTTTGTGAATGTGGGAGTTAATAGGTTAAATAATCCTGACAAAAAAATTCAGATATGACGTGCCTCTATTTCCTCTACGTCCCTGAAGCCTGTCAATGAAATCGAAATAATAAAACAAATACACTCTTTAAAGAATAATTGCGCTCCCGGTGTTGATGGAATAAATTCTTAGTTCGATAAACAATTCCACCTCGTCTTGCTGAAACCCTTGACTTATCGAATAAATTTAATTTTTAGATCGGGTAAAGTACTCAGCCATTTCAAACTGACACTTGTTACACCAATACATAAAGCAGGCGACCAAGCGACTATTAGCAATTATCGTCCAACTAGTGTAATAAATAATTTTGCGAAGATATTTGAGAAATGTTTAAAAGATAGATTGGTAAATTTTTTGGAAATTAATAACATCCTCTCTAAAAATCAATTTGGATTTACCAGTGGATTGAGTACATCAGAGGCGATTTATGAATTTACTAAATCAGTAACCATGAATCTTGATAATGATAAAAAATGTCTTGCCGTCTTTCTGGATCTTGCCAGAGCGTTTGCCACTGCATCCCATGACTCACTTTTAGAGGTTTTAAACGTATATGGAGTTAGGGATTATGTGTTGTCTTTGAGAGTTACTTAAGAAATTGAAAACAAATTTTAAAAATTGATAATATCTATAGTGACCCTTTAGACATCAGAATCGTAATTCCTCAAGGGATAGAATTGGGACCGATTTTGTTATATAGCGATGACCATCAGGAAGTTTCTAACCACTTCGCTGAATATTTCAGCTCTGTTATCAAATTGAAATTGTTTGAGGCTTATGGTCGAAACATGTCCTTACCAGAAACAACTATAAAATCAATTCCTCAGATAATAGTAGTCTTTGCGGTGGTTCAAGAAACGATAATATTGACTATTAATTCGTTGAAGAACAAACGCTCTTCAGGTTCCGATAATATAAGTCCTCAAATTTTAAAATTAATTTCAGAATCGGTCGCACTTCCCTTGACATATTTAATAAACAGATCACTTTCCGAGGGCATTTTTCGTCAAACACTAAGGCAGGAGCCAGTTACGCTAATATATAAAAAAGATGATCCTCACAACCTGACCAATTACACGCAAATATCTATGCTGAATGCATTTTTTAGAGTATTTGAAAAAATAATATACGAAAACTTGGCAATTTTTTTTTGCCAGAATTCAATTATTATCCTTGCCAACATGGTTTCAGACAGAACAAATCCATCGAAACTGCATGCTGCAATATACTTAATTTTGTATATACCGACCTCGATACCAAAAAAGTAAATCAGATCACGGAAAAGTCGCCTCGGGTTTGACGCAGGGGTCAATTTTGAAGCCTCTTTTGTTTATGGTTTCTGTTAACGACCTACCTAGATTCATCAGTAGGGGAAAGTTGGTTATGTTTGCTGATGATACCACGATAGCTGTATTTACGGATGCCCCGGTAGAACTGTAGCGTGCAGTTGAAGGGGTGTATATGGACTTAGAAATTTGGTGTCAGCGTAATCAGTTAATAATGAATCCGACAAAGACTGTATATATAAACTTCAATATTAAAAAACCATTGCTTGTAGAGGATAAAGTAATATATAATATTAAAACCTCAACTTATGCTAAGGCTTGAAAAATCGCTGCATTTCTTTTCTCATATTGAACATGTTTGTAAAAAGTTAAATACTGCCTTTTCTGCCATTTTGCAGATGAAATCATCTCTAAACCAAGCTGGACTGCTGACTGTGTATTATTCTCCGGCATACAGTCATCTATCAAACAATGTTATATCTTGGGGAAGAGGGTGTAAGGTGAATAGAGTGTTTCTGGCTCAGAAGAAAATATGGAGGTTGATATTCGGTCTTAAACCGATGGATTCGTGTGGACCCATTTTTAAAGAAAACAGCATTTTGACTTTTTATTCTATTTATAATCTAAAATGTGTTTTATGTGTTAAACAAAATTATTCCGAGTTTAAAACTCTTGGCCAGGGTCACAGATATGATATGCGAAATAGTGACATTCTTAGTAAACCTAAACATAGAACGGCATTCTTTAAGAGATCCTCAATTTATAGCTTCATTGTTCTGTTTAACAAATTGCCTGCAAAGTTGAAAAACATATCAAGCAGTAGTAAATTGAAAACAGAAATAAAGAAATTTCTTGTTCGGGGATCATTTTATCCTTTTAACGAATACTTAAGTCTGTAGGGAATACTGACTCTTTGGCTGTGTATCAAGTGATTAGATTATATATATCTTGTTGCGTCCTTCGCTTACCAGTACGACGGATTATACTCTTATCTTTCTCTTTTTTTTTTCTTTCCTGTGAGGTGCTTTAGGATTCTGATATGTGGTTTTTAATATTAAATTATTACACTAAGTTTATTTTACATATTATAACAAGTATCTTATGATTCCAACTAATATAACTGTTTTTATTTTTGCTAGCCTTAAGGTATGTTATTTATATATTTTTTATTCAATTGTATTGACGAAACCAATGATAAAGTATCAATCTTATGGCCAATAAATTAGTTCATTTTATCTTATTTCATATCGTACATTGGATAAGATTTTACCAGAAACATGCTAAAAATTAACATGACAAGGAAGATAGGAGAGCATGGGAGAATGGGATTCTACTAAGGAAAATTGTTAATAAAAGTCACGTTTATTTCAATTATTATAATGTTTAATTAGAAACATGAACCTTCTTTATTTGAGTACCACAAAATCACAGTTTGCATCAACTATAGTTGTACATTTCGATAAAATAAAAAAAGACCTTCCAAAGAAAATCATTCACTATTATTACCCCATGAGGCCCATTTAACGCTCATATGGGAAATGGCAACTATAATTTTTAATCCTCCTCAAATATGAAGCTTAACATAATCAAATCATGTAAATCTTAGTTCTTAACATAGAGAACTATTTGTAACATAAATAAAGATATAAAATTATTAATCAAAAAAATATCAAATTGTTAGAAAACACACAAATAAACATTTTAAAGATTCAAACAAAAATCATAAATATCAGAAGCTGGATTATAACTGCCAGAACATTCTTTATGCAACCAATTTCCGCAACGATACCACATCTCTCCACCTTTACCCATGTCTTAACAATTTATACATAGAATATTCTGACTGATCATTGCAAAATTAAATTTTCATTTAATTCTTCAGTGGACGATTCTTTATCATCACTTTTGAATACATTTTTTATTGCTCTTTTAACTCTTCGCTTTTTGGTTGTGGTCTGTCTTCGTTTAACACCTTTATCTTCGGTACATTTTCCTTCGGCGCATTTTTTTTTACTACATTTTTCTTTATTTTTCTGAATCACTTTTGTTTCATACCCTTTTTCAATATGTTTCTTTTTTCTTTCTTTGAATATTGCTTTAATTGGTATGCTTGTTAAGATTTCAGAATGGTGTTTGTTTTTCAAACCTTATTTTTTTTAGAGATCTGGGATTGTGGCATTGGGCATATAACGTACACAATAGTAGTAAAGTCAGAAACTGTTTGATCATTATCGATATAGGTTTCACATTGTTGGTTATCATTTGATGTGGATGGTGTTGAGGTAGGTCCAATATTAGCTGGTTGCTGAATGACACGCAAATTTGGTGTTGTATATTATGGAGATGAAATCAGGATAGACCTGACAGTAGCGGACTGCTGAATGACTTGTTTCTGTGGTGTTTCGTATGAAATGGATGGAATCGTGTTTGGGCTTACAATACCTTGCTCTTGAGTGACTGGTTGAATTTGTATGTCACTTAAAATCAATGGATTTGTCGCAGGGTTGATATTATCCGGTTGCTCAATAGCTGGCTTCCGTGGTGTATCATTGTAATAGGGTTGACGCTAGCTGACTGCCGAATGACAGGCTGCTGTTCCATACCCACAGAACTAGCCTCTTCATCAGTAGCAATGAAATCATCATCACAAAAAACTTCAGGGTTCTTAAGAAATATCCCCGATGTTTTAAAACCTAAAACTTCTTTTTCTAAATACAATACTCTCGCATTATTTTTTCTTTATTTTGCCAATTTTGAAATAATGGATATTTATGAATTATATTAAATTGTTTTCATTTATGAAAAATGTTTGTCACAAAAATCATTACTGCCTTATACCCAAAAACAATTCTTGTTCATCTTTTTTATTAATTAATATAACAATTGAAATAGTACATTTGTTTATTAGACAAATTAAATTTTGGGTAATAAAGGCCGTTATGTAATAAAATTTCTATTCAGCGACCGTTAGTATCATATTTAATATATTTTTCCAAAAACTACAAACAACTGTCATTATTAAAATGATTGTTAAAATTAGATTATTACAATAAAATCTTAAAACTTTTGAGAAAGGTATGTCATTAAAATGACTAAACAATTTAAAATATACTTTAAAAAAATACATTTTGTCAGCGATGTTAAAAGAAAAAAGCTTTACAATACATTACAATAAGCGAAATAATTGACATCCCAAGAATTTGCTAATTAACTAAGACCAGACCTAGTAGTGACGACTTTTCTGTTTTTCTTTAAATAAAGATTATATCGATAATCTCTTTACATTTTGCAACTTTTTCTTTAGTGGTCTTTTTCTAGATATCAGTACTGCTGCAATTAATTATAAATTTTGTTTCATTTTAATTTTAAGATAAAAGTTAGGTTAAGATAAAAAAACACACACACCTCACGACTATGGAACAATATGACTCGTGTGGAACTATTCATTTCGAAGTTAAAAAGACGTAATATAATTACTTAGATTTTTTTTTGTAGTCTGGACTCACCCTAAGAGAAACGCTTGATAAACTTCTTAGAAATCGCTAGCAACTGCGTTTATGCTCAGCGCAACCGACTTCATTATAAATTGTGCGTTTAAAACGAAAGTAAATTAATTTTGACTGAATACGAGACAAAATTAACCGCACAGATGCATACAGTGCTGTAAATAGAAACGAGGAAGTCTAAAAACATGAAAACTATATTATTGAGTTATAATAACCCAGATGTTAATTTGAGGAATTTCTGTATATTTTCCAACTAATAAAAGACAATTTAGTATTTGACTAACTTTAGTGTGGTCGTGTCAATGAGTTCAAATAAATGACATTTTTTTCCTAAATTTATTAACCTGTTGATATACAAATTATTCTTAAGAAAGTATTTAATCAGCGGTCCCAGTGGGTTTCCGTAACCGATGAAGAGACATGGCTTCACCAAAGTTTTTCGTATGTATTTTGATCCCCTGATTACGAATATCGAGGGTGGTGGATTCCCGAAAAATGTTAATAATGAAAAAAACTTTTTTTTTTTAAATAAAAGATATTCTCGTATTTCTTTGCCGATTTTTGGCAAAAAGTGTATCTTTTTTTCCGCCCGATACAAAATTTTTCAGTTAAAAATCGTTAAATATTTTAAACAATGGTATTTTTGTCACTTTTCAACATGAATAACTTTCGATTAAATAAATATATTCAAATTCTGCACCCGCAAATTAATAGTTTAATTCAGGAACTACAAGCTAGAATTAATCGCAATGAGAAAATGTAATATTTTTATCGCCTTTTAACGCTATAGAGAAGTAGCTTTTCATCAGTTATAACGTATAAGCTGCAGTGTATGAAGGGAAGTGGAAATGTACTTACAGGCGCTCACCCAGTGCTCATAATCCAGCATTTATACTTTAAACACATTTTAATACCTATCTATTTTTATTTATTAAATATAAACGTATAGAGGAAAGTGGAGTAAAATAGGAAGGCTAAGAAATATAAGAAATAAAAAAAAATTTAAGAATATGACTCAACTTTATTAGCCCTCGTTTAGTTTACTTATTTAGTCACATATTTGGTGAACGATATCACAGTTCTCATTATAGTAAGTAACAAAAAATAGTCAATTTTCAAAACTTAACTTTTTACGATTTTGCCCCATGCTTGGTACAAAACCGGGTATATTCGCATCTTATACCCGACTTTGCCCCTTAACAATGGAAGCATTGGAATCCCTCAAGTTCTCCTGGTTCCCAACCAGTACAGCTTTCATGAGCCCATTTGTTACACTGCTGACATTTCACCCAGTCATCAGTTATTCGCGTATTTCTATATATTTTATTACAGTAAATACATAAATGCACTTTTGCCTCGACGAGCACTTAAAGTCGTTTTTCTTGCAATATGAGGTTTGGGTAAAATATCAGCCGGAGAGAAATCTAAAGACGATGATGCCGATTGCCCTAAAGTGCTTGGTTGTGAGTTTATTGGTGATGCTGCTATAGTATAAGCACAAAATTATCCTTTTCAACGGTTGCGCTAATAACAATGTTTTCATCCTGAGCTCTAACTGTAGTTTGTAGTAGAATTCGTTGTGGGCTCAGTAGCTATGATGTCAGTATCCGCCGTAGTAGCAGACACAAAATCATGATCAGGGAATTCAGTGGATAAATTCCTGTTTTTGGAAAACTACTCATAACCTTCTGCAGAGTTGCTGCTTTAAGGCACGCAATCCCAAAAAGCTTTCCAAGTTGAAACTGGGTAATAATACGACCTGGACTATTACGGTACCATGTCATTACTTCTTGGCTGTAATAGGTGCTTAATGGACCCATGATCATCAAGGGGTTGTAACCAATGCCTACAGTGAGGCGGAAAGCTGACTATGATGTCTCTGTTCTCTGTATCTCTATCAAGCGAAGATTTTTAGTGTACGTTGCGTCTTCATCTAGCAAAAGTAGTACAAACTTATTCTTAGTAGGTTTAACGTTTGCGATGAAGTGATTTAGGCAGTGAACAAATATATCGTTTTTTATCCATCCACTAGGATGACATATCGCGATAATTTCAGGAGCTGCATCATCTAAAACTTCGGCCTTCATGCGGACTCTTTAGAAAATTAAGAGTGGCGGAACATAATCACCTGCAGCTGATACACCCAAAACATCGATAGTCAATTGGTCCCTTTCAGCAGAAGAAATAAGACCTATTTGTTTCTTATCTTTTAAAGAAAGAACTTTAGATTTCTTTTTGGGGACAGTCGTAATACCGGTTTCATCGACATTAAATATCTTGGTTGGCTGAAATTTGTATTTGTCTAATAATTCAACCTATAGAAAAAAATTTTTAAAACATTTACTCTATTGAATTCCATTACACGTGCAACAGAGGTAGGTTCTGGAAGACTTATTGATGATTCCTGATGGCGACATAAAGCTAATCCATTCCAGCTAATTTGGTGTTTTTGTTAAATTGTGATCGATACCATTGTTTTTCGCCATTTGAAAAGCAAGATCTCGAAAATCTCTATATCTTAATACGAATAATTGAGCTTCAACATATTTTATATGCTGACACATTAAAATTTCTTTGGTGTAAACACTGTTTTAAATCGATCTAAGCCTTTTCTTGAAGCATCTTCGATATTTTTATGTTTTATAACTTCTTATCTCTACCTTCCAGGGTCGATTTTGGGACCGTATCCACTGTCCTGTATTATTCCTAAAATCGCATTTTTCATAGATTCCTCGCTCCATGTTTGCCGATTTGTTAATCTTATATAGTTTCTTGGCATTTTATGTTGAACTGTAACAAATAATAATACAAAATATAATTTAAAACCAAGAAAGGATATGATTTGATAAATTGTACAAAACCGGGAACCACCCGGCATTACCCCTTACGGTTCTACCCCAAACACACCTATGAGAAGAAAGGAAAAGAGATAACCTAAAAACACGATGCAAAAAAAAAAGATTTTAACCGGTGTTAATTTAACCTGAATACATAGTTAATTTTTGGTAAAAAACAAATTCTACTTACCTTGACTTACGAAACTAGGGTACATTCATGAAATCCGCCGCATATTAGACCAAACTTCCATAAAAACTTTTTTCTCATTTATTTTCTACAAGCACGCACAGTTTCCATTCAACTTTTGTTGACAAAACTAATCAAGATGGCTGACTACAGTAGACGAAGCGCGAGGAAGCAATAATGCCATGGCCCAATTTTACTCCCATACCCGGTTTTGGACTAATCATAAAATAAACAAATCATTAGGATAAGGAACTTCAATTATTATAACTATATTTTAGAGCGGGCGGGTTGATGTCTGTTCTGCATAATAATTACAATCCAAAACGTAGCATACTCAATAGCATACAATTTTGTACTGTAGTAATATTTTATTAAAAGTACATTAGTTAGACAGTATTTTTTAGTTAAAATTCAGCAATTAGAATAATTTTGATCTCATTAATGTCTTCACGAACTAATAACTAATTCTTGTGTCTTTATTTTTTTTGTTGAATATCATGGCGTTTCTGCTAGTAGTTGTCTCTATCCGTTTTTAAGTGAAACTAAATAAATTCCTAATATTTACTATTTATACTAAAAGTACATGCAGTGAAATTTAACTGAAATGGGTGGAGTAATGCATGCTGCGCCAAAGTCCCATTTATACTGCATTTAGTTTTAATTTACAATTATTAAGAAGTGGTTTCCACACTTTTCTTATATCTAAAGATGGTTTACTAAAGCAACTCGGGTTCTGATGTATAACCGCGGCTTCTTTGAATTTCCGTTTTTCCAGTGTTGTTCTTGGTGTAGAATTTTAGGTTGAGATCATTTTTTGTGGTGTCCATGAGTCCAGGCATGATTAGCAGCATCAGATTTTTCTGTTTCTCCTCGAGATGTGTATTTTTGGTGTTCTTTGATTCGTATCTCGAGGAGTCTCTTTTTTTCGCCAACGTAGGAGTTCTGGATCTGATACACACAATTCTTCATGACTCTTTGAGTTGTTGGTTTGACCTTAGTGAGACGACTTATTCGAATTAAAAACAACGTTAATTTTATATCGTTTTCTGATTCTAACTTTTTCCGATATGCCTCTAACATTGGGATGTTCAATACTGGTTTTCGTTGTTCGTTTATTGTCGATACACTTTGTTCTATGTTGTTCTAGAATTTTATCCGCCAGATATACTGGATATTCATTGATCGTCAAGTCATTATTAATGTGATCTATCTCTTTCATCAAGGTCTCGTTGGAGTTGCAGAGAGTTAAGGCTATATCTACGAAATTTCTTATAATTCCTTGTTTGGTATTGCTGGAATGATTGGGTGAATAGTTTAGGTATAGTCCTGTGTGTGTGGCTTTTCTGTAAACTAAGGTTCGAATTTGTCTGCCATTTCTTCCAACCGAAACATCTCAAAGAGGTAATTTATTTTGTACTTCTCTCTCCATAATAAGCTTAATTGTTGGGCTGATATTATAGAGATGAGAAAACAAGTTTTGAAGTTATTCGTAGTTTCCATTTCAGATAATAAAGGTATCGTCTACGTATTTAAGCGGTAACTTTGGTTTCTTAATTGCAGATTCAATTGCAAAAGTCTCGAACCATTCCATTAAACTATCGGTAGCCCATCATCTTGAATGTAAAATTTTCCCTTTTCCTTAAAATAAGAATTAGTCAAACAAGTTTCCAACGAGTTCATGACAGCGTGCGGTGGTCAAAATGTTCCTTTTGCTAAGGTCTGGTCTTCTTCAAATCTCTTTCTTATGACTCCTTAGCTGGAACGTTGGTATATTGCCCTTCCACGTTAAAGCTAATAAAACGGTCTTCCGGTTGTATTTCTATTTCACGTATAATTTCTATGAAATGTTGCGAGATCTTGATCCAGGACGATGTATTTCCGTGTAATGGTCTTAGGATTGGAAGAAGGAACTTGGTAAGCTCAGAACTCGAAGAGATCTGGAAAATCGTGATAGGTTATAGAAACATGTCTTGTTTGTGTATCTTCGGGAGTCCATAAAGATGTAGAATTTTGCTGTGGTACGGTGTCAACTTAGTCCGGGTCCTCTCAGAAATATACCGTTCATGTTTCTTAAGAAAGCGTCTCTTATTTTCCACCTGAACTCACCTAAAAGAATCTTCGATGTTGGCTGAATCCGCAGCGCTAATTATATCGAGAATGGGAACCTCTTTTAGACCAACCGTGAAGTTCAAACCTTTGGCAAGTAGTGAGTTTTCCATTGAGGTTAATTCTTTGGCAGATTTATTAACTATTGTCCTCTGGCTGAGATGACGGTTGTCGTTCTTGTCTGGTTTGGTATATAAGAAGTTTTTTTTGTGTAATCCTTCTTGTTTTGTTCTCATTTTGTCACAAGTAGCGTCAATTTTCCTTAGTATGACGGCGTTGTTCTAATGGATGTTCAACAAAAAAATAAAGTCAATGGAAGTCCAACAGATATCTGCTGCTTCGCAGAAAACAACGTTGTCTAGGACCTTCAAGCAATCTCATTTGGCATCTTCTGTGCTTTTAGATGCTAAAGAAGCACAATATGTAGGATACTTTATACGTGGTCGTTGATTGCATCGGTCGATTGGCGTTGGCTCCGTCTCATTTTCGAGGGCCGTTGGTGGTGTCAGTCCAGGCTCTGGCGCCGTGCCGATACAATGGTCCCGCTTGACGAGAGTTGTTCAGGTGGATGAAAGATTCAGTGTATCTTCTCTCTTATCGAGAATGCTGTTCTTTTTAATTTTGATTGATTTTTGAATCAATCTTATCTTTTAGTATTCTATGTTAACGATTTGGCAGTTGTCAAAATCAATTTTGTATCCTGTTTCATGCTGATGTTGGAAAAGGGCCGATGATGTATGTTTGTTTCTTATGCTGAGTTTATGTTTTTCTAGCCTTGCCGATATTCTTCTGTTGTTCTGGTCTATGTATGTTTTACTGTAGGTGCCACATGCATGCATCTTGTATACGCCTTGATTTTCTAGATTGATTTTGTCCTTTGGTTTTCTTAGAGATGAGGCTACTGGTTTGTGTGATTTGTAGCTTGTAGATGTGATATATTTCCGGAACAATCTACCGATTCTACCTGTTGTGCCTTTTATATAAGAAAGTATGATTTGTCTATTTTCGGCAGGTAGTTCTATATCTTGCATATGTTTTAGTTGCAATTTTATTGCCTTATCTATGTGCGATACTTCATTTCTTTCCCTTGATTATCGATTAGACGAAGGGATCTTGATATTAGGGTGTTGGCTACACCCTGTATTTGTGAGGGGATGATGGTGAGAAGCAGCATTGAGATATCTGACCGTGTCGGTTAGTCTTCGATATACTGTATGTCGCAGGTATCCATCCATTGCCTTGGTCACAAAGACGCCCAGAAGAGGAATTTGATTGATTTCCTCAAGTTGCAGACTGAACTCTACCTTCGGGTAGATGGAACTAAGAAACTCATGGAAGTCGTTGAGCTGCTGTTTGCCATGAGCCCATCTCACAAATATATTATTCACATACTAGAGTTTGGATTTGAGTTGAGCTTTTTCGACAGCTTTGACTTCGAAATAAGTAGTGTATTGATTTGCCACAGCTAGAGATTGTGATGAACCCATGGCAGCCCCATTTATTTATCCATATATCTGGCCATCAGTCAAGAAAAATGCGTTCTTAAGGCAATGTCTGGTAACATATATAATATGATTTGGGAAATCTTTTCTTTGGACAATCTGGTCCAGTGCTTCATCTATCGATATGCTCGGACAGGGAATTTACATCAAATCTTGAAATGTTGTCATCTTTGTCATTTCTTACGTGTGTGTAGAATTATCAAGAACTGCTCCGCTCTAGGCAAAGTAGTTTGAGTATGTCATTTTAAGATATTTTCCCGCTTAATAATAACAAAGTACTTTAAAAGAATATAAATAAGTCTATTTTACGACTATATGAAAGTAAAAGCAATTGTGTGAATTGTTGATTGAATTTTGAATAAATATAATGTATTTTTTTAAACGTGTCCGAAATTATTTTTACCGAGAATCAAATTTGCATTTTAAACGTTGATTTGTTGGTTGTTGTCATCAATTTATTCAAATTTGCCCTTCATTATTCTGTCATCAAATAACAATGACAAATAATGTTGTTTTTAACCTATAAATAAAAATTGCATAAAGTTATTTACAGGAGATCGATTAGGTTTTACTGCTTTATTTAATAGAAAAAATTTTTATTATTATTTCAGTTTACAATTAGAGGGAGTGGCTTTATTTACAATTAGATCATTTCTAAATAATTCATTCTCTTTAATTATTGTTTATAAAGTGTAATGTCAGACTAGAAGTAGAATACTTTAAGTGAAATATAACATAACAAATTTACATTTAAATTGAATTTTAAAAATAGAAACTTAGTAACTCACCTTGTTAGAAACTAGGTGACTTTGTGTATGTGGAATTGAGGATCGTTACACTGCGACCTAATAGGTCTATTGTGTTCCCTTAATGCTGCCAGTACTTTACCGACAAGAATGGTTCTTCCAGTTCTATTTCTTTTAAAAACGTTAGAATACTGGACGGCTTTAATATGGGTAATTCTCCTTCTTTAATTTGGTGTGCTCCCAAGAACGGCAATTTATGGTTTTCTAAAGTGATGTTCTCTGGAGAGATGTGAATAGAGGTTTCGTTTTTTTCCTCGCATAATCTGGACTCTTCTCTTCTGCCAATTTGAGTTAATTGAAATGTCCCTTCAGGTGGCAATGCCCCGTCAGGATTCCGGTCTGAATTCAAAGTTGTTTGCTTATGCTTATGCATTCCTCGAATCTCCCCTGGTCGTAGTTCCCAAGAAATATTTTCGCTTGTTTCATTCCTTGCAGATTAGTCTGCTGCTTTGTTTTTGGTTAGTTCTTCTAGCATTACATTGCTACTAATTTCACAGAAAGATTCGGACCCCAGAAATGGAGTCTCACCACTTTTTCTCTCTAGCTTGCCTACTATTTTATTCCCCTTTACTTCGGTGTGCACCGGTACCCACAGGACGGTGGCCTTATTATTCTTACGTAATTCGTATAGTTCTTCTAGGTATTCTTAGACCAGCGCAATGATGGCTGCTTGATTATTCAACATGATAATCATCTCCTATCTGCGGGAGTTTTTCTTTTCACTGAATTAAATGCATTTCCTGATGGCGTCTATTTCCGCCTGAAAGATACTTTTGCGTCGCATTTTGTTATTGTAAAAAACGACGGAAAAATTAGTACAACGAATTTGCATCCAGTTTTGCTTTAATCTTGGAAAAACTTGCTCGGAAACAATTAATATGATGAATAATGCATTTAGAGAAACAAAGCGACAGTCTTCATAGTGGAAGCATTCTGAATCGCCAAGACCAAAAAAAGCACGTCAAAGTCGTAGCAAAGTGAAAAAAATGTTGACTGTTTTCTTTGATTATGAAGGTGTTGTGCACCACGAATATGCTCCGAGAGATCACACGATCACTAAAGAATACTATGTTGAAGTATTGAAAAGATTGCGTGACGCAGTCAGAAGAAAACGGTCACAGCTTTGGACAAACGGGGATTGGCTGCTTCACCACGACAATGCGCCAGCGCATTCATCGAACCTTATGCAGCAATATTCAACAATGCATTAAGTTATATAGCTTCTCCAGCCCCTGTACAGTCTCGACGTAGCTCCCAGCGACTTTTGACTCTTTTCCAGAGTAAAAATGCCACTCAAAGGACACCGTTCGATGACAAAGATACGGTTGAATCTAATGCGATGATTGCCCTGAAGGCAATTCCGAAAACTGACTTCTAGAACTGCTTTAGGAAGTAGAAACACCGCTGGGAACGTGTTATTCAATTAAATGGGGACTACTTTGAAGGATGCCACTCACCGGATGATAAAGAATATGCGGAGATATGAAGGTAGGTTCGATACTTTTGGGACAAACCTCGTATATGACTGCGGCAGACGTCATTTTAGTTCTTTCGCGCGCATTTGGAAAAAGTCTTGGTTCGCCGAAGTAGAAGTTGCCGGCTCGTTCGAGAATGTATTCGAATCGCCAGCGGCGCAGCGACTCGTCGCGTTACAGATTGTTGCCTGTTGGGATGTTTAACTTAAAAGTTCGTCATTACAATAAGTTTCCGCGAACTCCCTTTATAAAGCCCGTGAACCCTTGGGGATTCCCGAACCACCGCTGGTAAAACGCTGTTCCAAAATAACGTAAAGCTTTATCAATTTGATAATCTCTCCATTAAACCAAACAAAATATTTTATATTTACCTTCAGGTTATTTTCTTAACACAGGTCTATTTGTACAGAATTCATTGTTTCAATTCAATACGATCAACCAAATCATTTACAGGTTTTGGATTTAGGCTAGTAGAAATAATAAATTTTAGGTTAATTTTTTATTAATCACTTAAATAGTATTTAAGCTGGATATTGTGGAATCACAATATTTAAGTTACTGGTACTTGATTACAAATCTATACAAGAATTTTTTTTGTGAAAAATCCCTCAATCCTATTCAATTTACAAATTAAATAAATATACAATTAAAAATTGTGATTTTAGTGTTCATCCAAAGGACTTTCCGACTAAGTAAATATCTCACAAATTATATTTTCACAAGAAAGATAGTTTTCCTGAAAAATATTTTTACTACGCAAAAAAAAAACAGAAATAAAAAGACTCCCTTTTGTTAAATGATCATTTGATGTAACTCGTACAATTTGTCTTAATACTTTTCTCACGATCCAACAATAACTCTTTATGAAGTGCGTTTAAGTTTTATATTTCTTACTTTTTAAGGCACCGTCGGTCGATGAGAAAATTAGAAAAGGGAGAAATGCAATAAATCACAACAGAGTTTTATCTGTGCAAAAAAAGTGAAAATGTTCGAAAGTTTGCCGAAATGGCGGCTTATAGTAAATTATATACAATACTTTTCCCAGTTTTTCGTATATAACTTGGTTATTACATTTTTTGTAGGGCTAAAAAATATTAAAGTAGTAAATCTTGTATAAAACGTTGTCTTGTAAGGGCGTCTTGGATCAAATTTTGTTCTAAAATGCACGACAAGTAGATACAAATTTACTGATAAAACTAGTCAACCAATACAAAAAAATGCTACTGATGTTATAATGGCTGTCGGTGGGAGTTTAAAGCATCTTGATTGTGAATTCAACAACGAAAAATTTTTACCACTTACAGATTTTGAGTTATAGAATGTATCAGTTATTTTTATTTAATACAAACATTTTTGTATAATATTTATACATAAGTTCAAAACAATACAAAAAAAGATATTTTAAGGACAACAGGATTTATTTACAAAAATACATGGGAAAATATATTTATAGTAAGTCTTGTGTACATAACTTTTTTGCAAATGTTGACTTTCGTTTATATTCCTGATCGCTTTCTTTCATTAGAAGCCAATAATAATCCGCCATCATTGCTGGATTCCGTCTACCTTGATAGCGTTGCTCTATTGTTAATATGTCTTGGTAGAATCTTTCTCCTTGCTCATTACTAACCGCACCCAAATTTTCTTGGAGAAAATTGAAATAGGAGGGCAAGAAGTGTATTCTAAGAGACATGAGACAACCCATTTTGCAGTAGCTTTCAACTAGTTCTTCGACAAGTTTTTCGAGGTTTTCTACATTTTTGTTTCCTGAAAACGACGAAACAATTCTTTTAAAAGAACTCCACACAGCTAATTCAACATAACTTAATTTATTACCAAAGTGTTGATACCTTAGTGTTTTTCTAATTTGTGATCCAAAAAATATTCCTTCCTTAAGCTTGGTTTCACTTAGTTTAGGAAAAGTTTGTTTAAGGTATTTAAACACATCTTCTTCTTTATCTTTTTCTTTTTCTTCCACTTTTATTTAAGACGACGTCTTGTTTTTCTGCTATATTAAGCCTCCTGTGATGTTGATGTCCAACATTCGTGCTCGTTTTGGAGGTCGACCAGTGGGTCTTCTAGTGTTTGGTATTTCGTTCTTAGCCCATTCTGCCCCATTCTGTCCACATGGTCCCTCCAATATCTGCGCCTTGACCTTATGAACCGTACCACATCAGGCATCTTGAGCTCTTCCCTTATTTCGGAACTTCTTATTTGATCTCTTAGGGTTACTCCTTTGATTGCTCTTAACGTTTTCATTTCAGCCGTTCGTACCATACTTTTTGTTTTAGATGTTTCGGCTCGAGTTTGCGATGCATAAGTTAGTACTGGTCTTATCGCAGTTCTGTAGATGCGTACTGTGCTCTCTGTGGACATATACTTATTTTTCCAGATTATGTCCCTCAGGCATCCTGCCATCCTTGAGGCCTTGTTAGCCTGTGCTCTGACTTCCTGGTATAGATTTTTATTGCTTGATACATCAACTCCCAAGTATTTGCGAGACATGCTTTGTCTGATAGGATGGTTCTTCACCACCAATTTGCATCTGACAGGATCTTTTGAAATTACCATCGTTTCGGTCTTTTCTGTAGATATTTATTTCCATATTTAAATTTTTTGATGTGGTCTGGAATCGGTATAGTAGTCGTTGCAGATCGTCTTCATTTTCTACTAACAGTAAGGCGTCGTCGGCAAAACATGAGATTTTTAAAGATTTTCGTCCCATTTTGTATCCTCCATTGACTTCTTTTACATTTTGTATTATCTTGTCCATAATTAAATTAAAGAGAAATGGACTCATACTGTCGCCTTGTTGTATTCCCGTCATCATAGGTATTTCCTCTGTTACTCCTTGTTGTGTCTTTATGCGTGTCTCATTGTTTTTATTTAGCTCTTCAATTACCGTAATATAGTTGTGGTTAACGCCATTTTCCTGAAGTATTTGCAAGACGTCTTTAAGTCGAACTCTATCAAACGCTTTTTTAAGAGGTTTATTGTATTCTATCGACTTTTCAATAGTCTGTCGGATAATGAAAATCGCATCAACTGTCGATATGTTCTGTCTAAACCCGTGTTGTTCTTCACTTATTGCAATTTTACTCGTTAGTTTTGAAGTCATGATTTTTGTTAATAATTTGCTTGTACTGTTCAGTAGTGTTTTTGTTCTATAATTGTTGGGGTCATTCTTATTTCCCTTTTTGAAGATGGTATAGTCAGGCTGTTCCTGCACTGTTCTGGAATACTGCAGGTTGATAGAATTTTGTCGAATAGTATTGTTAGTGCTTTTTCTAGTTCAAGGCCCCCATATTTAAGCATTTCATTGGAAATATCATCGGAGCAACTGAGGATTTTGAGGCTAGCCTCCATGTATGTTTGCTCTCTACTTTTTTATGTAAGACAAAATGGTCATATTCGGGAAAAATTATTAAAATATCACTCCTATGAAAACCCGTAATAAAAATGGGAAAGCAGCAATTTTCGCGAGATTATGTAAATTAGAAAAGTTCAAGGTATATTGGTCTTAAATCATGCATAACACATTCACAAATATTTCAATGAAAGTAACAATTTTAATATTTTTAAGCAGAAAATTAAACTAGTTTTAGCCAAGAAATGCCCTTACAATATAAACGATTTTTTAGTTTAGATTTGGAACTGTTAATTTAGTGTTGTTTTATTTGTTCCTTATATTGTGTTTTGACTTTTATAAAATATGATGCCAAGATATTTTATGTGACGAGCTTAAAATATTGCACAATGTTTTATACAATATCTGTATATATCAAAAAGCAATAAATAAAATAAATATAAAATTCAACATAAATAATAATCCAAATTTTCATTCAAAAACTGAAAAATTTTCTTCGAGTGTGTGGTTTTGTTTAAGTAAAAAAAATATTCTAAAAAATGTAATTTATATTCCCCTGCAGTAAAATTTTCAACCATTGTTTTATCTGTAGTAGGCTTCTTTCTGCATACGCCTTAAGGCATCTATAAGAAATTATTATGTATATGTAAATAGTAAGCAGTAAATCCTATAATTAACTATGCAAATTTCGTTTAAACAAAAAGGGTGGCCTGTAAAATCTTGTTGTAACTAGAAACTTTAATATTAAAACGCTTAAACAGGGGCGGCCTGAATAATGAAGACAGTCCGAGTAATTATAAGCTAACATGTTAACTGATCTACTCAAACAAAGAATCGATTTATCAATCTCTGTAAAATTACTAACCATTGGATAAATAAAAATATCACGTTTGTGAAGAAAATCTTTGGAGGAGAGTTAGATATTAAAACTTTTAGACCTAGATAGTGGTGGGTGATCATGGAGGGGTTGAACCTTATTTATCATATCGAAAAGAAAGTCTAATAAAATGTTAAACACAGCTCGGAAAGTTAAATATTCAAATTTCCGTAAGATATATAGAAATTTTTATGGCCGTAAAATTATTTTAATAAATTACCATTTTCTCTTTCAATCCGTTAAAGGAAAGGAATAGACAGATAATGTTTCCCGCAAACTCAAATTTGGTTTTGTCTCTATATGCGCTTCGATCACCTAATGGTTTCATCAGTGGAGCCGTAACGAACCAAGAGCAAAATTTACAGAAAACACTTGCATGACATGACAAATACATAAAAGTTTGTCTACTAAATCGAATATATATATATATATATATATATATATATATATATATATATATATATATATATATATATATATATATATATATATATATTAACATTAACTGATTTTATCCAAGCAGTTAATCTCACGTTGAACAATAATTATTTCCAGGATGAAAATACATTTTATCAATAACTGGGCCGTTGTGCAATGGGCTCCCCTATTTCTTCTGCAGTAGCACAATTAATTATCGAATATTTGGAAGAAAACCAAATAAATAAACTTAATTTTAATATAACATTCAGATTTGTTGATGACTGCTTGACAGCCGTACCAAAGGATAAGATTAATGCCATTTTGGCTGCCTTGAACTGTTTCCATGCAAAATTACAGTTTACAGCCGAAATTGAAACAAATAATCTAGTAAATTTCCTAGATTTAATTCAAATCAGAGAGAGACAGAGTCACAAAATCTAAACTAAATTGTACCCTAAAAAAACCTGGCTGGTCATTACCTGAACTACGATCCAAATCACCCAAAAAATCAAAGGAACAGTGTAATAATAGGTCTAACTGATCGAGCTATTGCCCTAACTTCCTCAAAATACCGTCATAAAACCATAAAAATGGTACAAACAACTCTTATATACAATCACTTTAAAAAAAATAATATCTGAAATAATAAAACAAAGAACATATTTGTTCTATAACAAAACAAAAAATAAAAACCAAGAAGAAGATAAGAAGTACATTAGTATACCTTATACAAGTGGTCTTTCAGAGTAAACATATTTTGTCAAAATGTAATATAACTGTTTGTCATAAAGCACAAAATTTGCTAAAAAGTAGAGTACCCAAAAAAAACATTATTTATTCAATACCATGTTTAAACTATCCTAAAACTTGTATTGGAATGACAACGCAGTACTTAGACAATGGATTGAACGGTTATAAATACACAAAGAACGCTTCAACTGCATTACACAAGCACGAAATCCAAACAAAACATGCATTCGATTTTAACAATACCAAAATATCGACTTCAGATTCAAATTATCATAAATTAACTATAAAGAAATGAACCGACCAATTCCAAGGTAGGCTATTTAAAAAATTTTTTTTTGCTTTTTAAAAATGTGATTTTAATAAAATTATGAAAAAATTTTAATCGTTCTAACTTATTTAGGTGTCTCTTTAAATGTTTTTGTTCTTAACATATGTAATGTAAATTTTCTGATTTAGAAAAAAACTTGAAAAACACGATATGCGAAACGTCGTAATAAAATATAAAACAAGAATGAAGAATGAACTTTTGGGATTTATTATCAACCTATTATCCAAGAAAATGTCCAAATAAAATAAAAAATATACCAAGGTTGGAGAAAAATCTAAATAAATAATATATATATATATATATATATATATATATATATATATATATATAAATGTATGGCAACTTCTTTGGACTAGGTTTCAGATTAATACTACTATTCTGTTCTAGACATTTCGCCCAACGTAGTGGGCTTTTTCAAAAGTATAATCTAAAATAAAAGCAAAATAGAACTACCATAATCACACACGCACACTTACATGACTTAAATTAACACTTAAACGATACAATATTAATTAAAAATATTGATCTATAAAATAATTTAAAAAGAAAAAATAAAAATTATTCCCAGGAATACATTTATATAGAAGCCAGAATTCACCATTCCTGCTACAGTGATCATCAGGAGTACTTATTCCGTCTCTAACTGGACTCACCAGGGTAACAACATGCACCTATTTATTGTAAATACAAATAGGAACGAAGTATATAACATTGGCCGCAACTTCGTCGATGCAGCGAGGAGGGTGAAGTCTGGCTCTCTTTTCGATATGGCGGAACAGAAAGCCATCATCTTGATTATAGTGGAATCGAATAAATTGTGTTTTGTCGTAATTTATTTTAACTTTGTAATCGCTAACACAAAAGAGATATGATGGAACGAAGTTTACACTTACTATTCATATTTCACTTCATTTACGTACGGAATTTGAAAATAGTTGTACGTTTGCTGGATGCGATTTTAGAGCTACAACAGCATAAAGTGCATCTCACACGGATATATATATATATATATATATATATATATATATATATATATATATATATATATATATATATATATATATATATATATATATATATATATGTTTATGCGGCTCTCACGGATTCCTCCGTGCGACATGCAATCGCAGTGGTTATATCCACATTATGCAGTTGTATACTGAAATCACATTCAGCAAACGTACAACTATATGCAACTCCATGTTTAAATGAAATTAGGGGTGAACAGTAAATGCAAACTTCGCTCCATCATGTCCTTTCCGGGTTAGAGTTTGCACAGTTTGAATAATTTTCTAAAAAAGCACAATTTATCGTATTTCACCACCATCGAGACGATGGCCTACCTGTACCAACATATCGAGAAGAAAGTCAAAACTTAACCTCTCCACCACCGTCACACGGTAGAGGTCCATGTTTTGCCTCTTACTAGACTCATCGGGGTACCGACATGCATCTGTTTGTGCAAAGGACAAATTGGAAGGAAGCATGCCGGCGGGAGGTCGTGTTGCATGCTTCCTTCCGATATGTGCTTTGTACAAACAGGTGCATATATATATATATATATATATATATATATATATATATATATATATATATATACATATATATATATATATATATATATATATATATATATATATATATTTAGCTCTGTAACATATATATATATATATATATATATATATATATATATATACAGGGGCGGATCCAGCCTCTCTCTTTGGGAGGGGCGGTGACATCACAAAAGTACATTATGGCAAGCGAAAGCAAGTTGTCGGGGGGGGGGGGGACACCGGAGACATTCCTATTTCTAGTGTAAATGGCAGGGTCGTGCCTATTTTTCTGAATTTGAGGCTCTTGGAGAAGAGGTGATGCCAGCAACATACACACTCCAAGTATAAGAGGCAGAATCGCGTCTATTTTCCTGAACTCAAAGCTATTGGGGGGCGACTATCGCAAGAAAAACAAGTTGTCAACGGGGAAGGAGTGTCAGCAGCATACACATTCCTAATATAAAAGGCAGAGTCGGTTCTATTTTCCTAAACTCAGAGCTCTTGGGAGGGGGGGGGGGGCGATCGCAAGCATACACATTCCTATACTCTATTCAAGAACTAGAGAGAGTAATAAACCTGTTACCGAAATCCCCAACGTACTTGCTCCAGTACCGCAGGTAACGGAGGACTGCCGTAAATCTAATTATATTTAAATATTATAAGCTTTTATAAATTTACTGCAATAATAAAATTTCTGATAGTTCATTTTTATTTCTGTCAGTGAGAAAAGTACACCTTACAGTGTGTGCTTAGTGATTTATCTTGTTTGTGCTTGTTTTTATATATTATTTGAGATTAGTAAGATACCGAAAAAATATGGTCTCCACTTCTATATTTATTCCAAAATCGTTAAACCAAGGCATTTTTCCTCAATGAAAAACTTATTACGATGAATGCTTATGATGCCCTAAGATATCAATATCTAGATAATAATGTTAAAAGCTCTGTTGAGATGTGTTCCAACATGACAGGAAAATCTTCTATGAACCGAATATTGAAGGAAAAAAAACGACTGGAATGTTTCATACTCCCCCATTCGATCACAGGCAGATGAAAAACCTCGTTGTAAGAAGACATGAAAACTGCAATAAAAGTAATTGTACATACATTTTATTATGAGAAGCAGATCCCAACCGTCAACAAAATTCTTATTAAAGTCAATGAGGATCGGGATTTACCTGAAATTAAAAGAACTGAGCTCTAGAAATTGCTCAGAAAACTTAATTTTTGATGGAAAAAACCAGATAGGAAATCTGTTCTTATAGATCGTTCGGAAACTGTCAGTTGAAGAAGGAAATATCTCTCTCAAGTAAAAGGCAGAGTTGCTAGAAATAATACAATGTACAAAATTAGTAATTTAACTGAACTTTTGAAAGATTTTTTTGAACAAAGTTACTGCGGAAAATTGGGAAAAATCCATATAATAAAAGAATAAAACAAAATGTGGAAACTCAATTAATTGAGCCACGATAGCTTCACTGAATTTGATTATGAATTAGATACGTAATGTTTACCAATGTAAACACAATTTGTTTTTGTTGTATTTAATTGTTTAATGTTGTTTATATATTTTTTATTTTTTTTTTTATATATTTTTATTTTAGTGTGTCCCATTCTTTAATTTTATATATGTTTAATTCCAATTAGCCGTAATTTCTTTATTATTTTATTATTATATTTGTGTCTTTTTCTTAAGCGTGTAGAATTAACACATTTATTTTATTTTTTTGAGCCAGATATTTCAGATAATAAAGGAAATTAAATTAAGATGCCAGTGCAATAGAAATAAAAATAAGTAGATCTAATTTTAACTGTAACATATAAAAATTAATTACATTTGAAACCCTTTTTAGTGTTTAATTTAAGAAATAAATAAACTGAAACGTCAAATTTCCGAAGAATGTTTATAATTAATAATAAAATGACCGATAGCCCCCAAAAAAAAATTTAATATTATATGGACGAATTTATTTTTTTATATATGTCTAACTTCTTTTCTTTTTGACAATGAGTATTTTGTAAGTATTTAAATTGTAACTCCGAATTTTTTGAAAGAATAAGGTTACGTTTTAGTTTGAATGTGCCTAAAACGGTTTTTATGCCAAAATTAAAAATAATAAAAATACAGTTGTGATTTGTGTTAAATATGTCAAAATTATCTGTATTTTGTACTGTATGTGAATTATTTAAAAATTATAAGAAATAAAATAATAACATAAAAACTTTTTTTTTTTAATTTATTACCGAAATAATATTCTATGCCATAAATACTTAGTGATAAAATAAACCTCTTTCCGACGCCTTTGACAAGGATTAAAATCCTTTTTAACACTTCCAAATGTCTATTGTTATCCAAGCCAAATCCATTATTATAGACCGGTATTTTTGATTATAAAATTTCTAACCCATTCCTAGGGAAAATATATATATCTAACAGATTTTGCCAGACACCGAACTAAAGAACACAGGTAGTTTGCAAAGGAAAAAGGGTAAAAAATGATTTATTACTGTCTCTAGTCCTTGCATTAACTATAGTATAAGAAGTAAAATCGGGTATATTTTCCTGAACTCAAAGCTCTTGGGGGGGGGGGATCGCCCCCACCGCCCCCCCCCTTGGATCCGCGCCTGTATATATATATATATATATATATATATATATATATATATATATATATATAAGAAAATATAAGGAAGCATTCGGTCGACGCCTCATCCGCCCCTGAACTCAGACAAACTAAGGAATCGGGCCCTCTATCTGACCAAGTTATGCAAATCGCATCGCTAATAGCCAAAAGGCGTATGTAAATTTCCTCCAAAACAAAATAACAACTTAAGATTAACTTAAAAATTCTCGCATGTACTCCAAATATCAAGAAAAGACATAAAAAAGTTGAAGTTTCCCTTTAAGGAGTACTGTTTCGTATAAACCTGCCAAGTTGACGCCAAACTTTCTAATCTTAAAGCAAACTTGGAGAGAGAATGAATTTCCCTCAGGTAATGTTAAAAATTCTTTGTTTGTAACACGGCAAGGATGAAAATATGTAACTTCTTTTTAATAAATTGATAAATTTTTAGACTGTGTGTGCTTTTCTTTATTCAGTATGCCATTAGTTGAGTTGTTTTACATCTTTATTTTAAAATATGGTAGTAAAAGTAATAAGTCCTATTTTGATAAAAAAAATCTTGTTTATTATATCAGAAAAACAAGACATACTAAAGAAAAATCAAAGTTGTTTCTGGGCTCACCTCAAAAAAATATGCGGAAAAAATCTTCAACCTCGAGAAGCTTGTAATCTAAATTTCACAGAACTGTATAATTCTTTAGAGTCATACTTTGTAGAAACCGAAATATGGCATAAACTATCTATAAAAATAATTTATTTCATGGTGACACTATCTTTTTTATAAGCTAATAACAAAATTTCAAAGTACCTTCACCATATTGTCCAGAAAAGACAGCTGCTGGATGCCGATGTAGATGATGGAGCCCCTGATATGTTAAAATTGCCGATCTGAAAATGATAAAGAGACAACATTTTTGGTTATGTTGTTAATTTGTGAATAAAATAATTAGCTTAGTTTAGTAAAGGATACATCACCACTTCCCAAAATCAACTATTTCCATTTTAAATTGTGTTAGGAGCGTTAGGAATGGGTCTGTATATTTTATATGTCATACTTGTTGGCAATATACGAGGGGCATTAGAAAAGAATTCCTTCTAATAATGAAATATTAATTTTATTTTTCAATATAATTCAGTGGTAGCTCGTGGAATAGCACTAATTTTTTCTCGAAGTAGTTTTTTTAATATTTTTACGATGTTTGGCAGTAGAGCAACAGCCTAATATGCGCCGTTTTGCTATAATCGGCACAGAGGAAAGACGAAGATCTAACGGAGCTCATTTGTGAGCTAAGAAGATATGCAGCTATGTTAAAAGATAAATGAAATTTTTGCTACGGTATTAAGTAAATCGAATAAAGAATACATTTGGTACCGGATAACTTCAGTTTTTTATTACGGCGTTTATGATTGTTTTATTTGTACTAGGCGGTTCTTCTAAAAATGATTCTATATTAAAATTTAGTAATTTATTGTATATTCGCTGAGGTATTTACATAATATTTATCTTTCTACGTGAGTATATGCTATGTTTTGTTAATAAAATACGTTTTATTTATGACCGCCATATTGGATTTTCTACTTATTGATCACTGTGTGACACACTAATGCAAAAATACAACGTTATAATCTAAAAAAAATTAAAATCTCAGTTATGATGAAAATTTAAATATAGGGTGTTTGGTAAGTACCTTCTAATTTTTCGGGAGCATACAAGGGAGGTCAAAATAACCCTACTGTGACATAGAAAAAAATTCCTATAGTGCCCCTTAATGGAGATACAGAGCCTTAAAGGGGTACCCAACGATTTACCTTGTCGACTCTAAGTTTTGAACCGAATTGTATAATTTATTGAAATTCTAATATTTTATAGAGGCCATAAAGATTCATTAAACCATACTACAGTAGATGTTTTAGATCATCAGAGAGGTCAGGAATGGACTTGCAGCTACACTCGATGGGCTTAATTTTTCATAGCTGAAAACTTATTTTTTAAAACTTTGGTCATTCCTCTTCAAGAAATTAGGTTTTTATTGTTAATACCCATGTAATGAATTACTATTGATGGAACTTGTCAAAACGGCTTTCAAGTAAAAATAATTTTAAAAATGGAAGAATATTCTTACGCAGAGTATGCTGATATGCATTTAATTTATAGTGAAGCGCTGTCAAATTCTTCGAAGGCAAGAAGATTTTATGCTGAAATATTTTCATCTTGAACATTGTCAAGTCGAAAAACATTTCAAAGGGTTGACCGTAGCCTAAGGGAAACAGATAAAAGATGATTAAAGTTAACGAAAACATTTTTTACATGTTTTATTCAGGGTCATTTTTGTCGCGGCATGGCGGTGAGAGCTCTCCCAGGAGAGCATGAGACCTGCACGTAGAGTAACAAATTTTACAAGATATTGCCTACAAGCCTTCAAACAGCATAAAAAAGCTCACGACACACAAAAATGTTACAAAGTGGATTGTACATGAAACTCTAACAGAACAGTTACAGGTTGAGAAAGTACACGCTATGTCTCTAGATGATTATCCCGCAAGACTTCAAAACTGCAAATGGTTTATACAGTAACATAAACTAAATCTAAATTTTTCTAATCTTGTTTTGTTTACTGATAAGGCCAGTTTTATAAGAGATGGCATAATAAACTCACACAATTGACATTTTTAGGCTGTTGGAAATCCGCAAGCTAAAGTTCAAAACAAACACCAACAAAGGTTTATTGTAAAAGTGTGGGCTGGCATCATTGGAAATAACCTTATAGATCTATTTTCTTTTTTTTTTGGAACGAAGACTCAGTGGTGAGATTTATTTACAATTTCTGTAGCAAAATTTAAATAATTTATTGTAAGACGTACCTTTTGGTAGAAGAATGCAAATATGGCACATGCATGATGGTGTTCCACCTCATTTACGAACGTCGACACTTAAAAAACGTTTTTGGCCCTCGATGAATAGATCGAGGTGGGCCTGTTTTATGGCCACCAAGGTCTTCAGATCTAAATCCCTCATTCTTTTACTTCTAGAGACATCTAAAATAACTTGTTTATTCAACCAATAAATACTAGAGAAGAACCAATAGCGAGAATAGCAAAGCATTTTAACGAAGTCCGTAATAATGCCGGAATATTATTTGCAGCGCAGCGGGAATAAGAAAATGTATTGAATTACGTAAAGTATATATAGGACATTTTCCAAAATAAAATTTAAACGTTTTTACTGTTTGTGCGTTTTAATAACATTAATTGAGCCTCGAATAACTCATTTAAAGTTTTTTGAACTTGACAATGTCTGAGTTGGAAATATTTCAGTATAACATCTTCTTACCTTCGAAGAATTAGACAACGGTTTAACGTATTAAAAAATCTATTTTCAGCTCTGTAAAATGACACCTGCCAAAAATTAGGTTCAGCAAGTGTGGCTGCAAGTCTGTTCCTGACTTTTGTGATGATCTAAAACATCTACTGTACTATAGTTTAATGAATCTTCATGACCACTATAAAATATCAAAATTTCATTAAATTATACAACTCGGTTCAGAACTTAGAGCCGATAAGGTAAATCACTGGGTACCCTTTTAGGGCTCTGCTTCTATGAAAAAGTAGGATTATTTTGACATCCTCTGTATGCTCCCCAGAAATTAGGAGGTACTTACCGGACACCCTGTATAAAAATAACATTAAAAACAAATAAAATTTTGTCATAAAATAGTCGAAACACTTTAGAATAAAATTACTTAACAGTCACAAAAGGAAAACAAAAAATTTACGTTTTACTTTTGGGTTGGTATATGAGACATTTGATTTTAAATTTTGATTTATGAAACAAGCATTTTTATTTCATAGGAAAAGTGTTAATTTAGGTGAAATTCTTAGTGGTAGTTGATAATAATTAGAGCAAATACATTTACGTTAAATCTGTTTTAGAATTTTTTTTCCGGTGACATGAGAGTGTTCAATGCTAGACAGTGCGAATTATCTCTCTCTCTCTCTCTCTCTCTCTCTCTCTCTCTCTCTCTCTCTCTCATACATAAGTACAAAAAAACTTAAATATGTCAAAAATGCTTAGACTAAGGTATGGGACATGATACACAGAATACAGAATGTGCCTCAAAACTTGCGCAGAATCAAAAATGCAATAATATATTGGGTTGACATTTTCTTCCGGTATAACCAGAAGTGCCACCACCTTGGAAATCTTGTAGCCTTGTTGCTCTCATTGATACTAGTATTCTGTCAAATTTCCAAAATTTTCCTTTTTATACTTTTCCATATATAGATCGAATTGTTTTCCGTGGGATACGAATATATGTATATATATATATATATATATATATATATATATAACTTATTCTTAACTTTGTGTGTAAAGAAAAATTGTTTTAGCACAGCTTTGTTTTTTGCTTATATATATATATATATATATATATATATATATATATATATATATATATATATATATATATAAGCAAAAAACAAAGCTGTGCTAAAACAATTTTTCTTTACACACAAAGTTAAGAATAAGTTCATAAAATAAACAATGTATGTATGTGGGTAGACTTGGGAGTCTGTACACTGCGACCTAGTAGATCTATTGTGCCCCCCTACTGCTGTCCAGTCATTGAACTTACCATATCGGCTAGAGCAAGTCCTCTATTTCTATTTCTCTAAGGAATTTCAGGATGTTGGATGGCTTCAAAGTGGGTAGCTTCGATTTAGTGTGCTCTCAAGAACCACATCGTGGGGTTTTCTACAGTCCTGCACTCTGCAAGGATATGAATAGAGGTTTCGTCCTCCTCCTTACAGGATTTGCACACTTGTCTTTCTACCAGTCCGAGTTTCTTGAGTTGTCCCTTCATGTGGCTATGCCCCGTCGGGACCACTGTCAAAACTCTGAGTAGGTTTCTACTCAAGCTTATGCATTCTTTAAATCTCTTCTGGTCGTAGTTTCCCAGAAGTATCTTAGCTTGTCTTAATCCTTACAGATCCGTCCAATCATTTGACTTCGTGCTTTCTTCTTCTATCATTAGTTCCTTCAGCATTACGCTGCCACTGATTACATAGAAAGGCTCTGGCCCCAGAAACGGTATCTCAGCCCCTTTCCTCGCTAGTCTGTCTACTATTTTGTTCCCCTCTATGCCGGTATGTCCCGATACCCACATGAGGGTAACTTTATTACTCTTACGCAAATCATTACGTTAAGTTCCTCTAGGCATTCCCAGACTATTTTGGAACTGAGAGCTCAGCGCACTGATGGCTGCTCGTCTACCCGTCATGATGATAATTTCTTGGCCGTGATAGTTTTTCTCCTTGTTAAATTCAATACACATTCTAATGTATTTCTGCCTGGAAAATGCTTGATGGCTTACCCAAGCTTTCGTATTGTCTGGTGCCGGGTCTATACACTCCTATTCTAGTTCCTTTCGTTGTTTTGGAGCCATCTGTGTATCATATAGTGGATTTCTTGCTAAGTTTTTCAATGGTGTTTCTGTCCCATTCGCTCTTGCGACTCAACTTTGCACTGAAGGTTTTTACAAAGTTAAATTTCTTTTTCATTTCAGCTTGAGGCATGTCCTAGATTTCTTGATTTCTAGATAAGAGATTGGGCCTTTGTTTTATGACCTCTCATCATCCTATAAATCTTTCTCTTCACCTTGTTCTCTAGAAATATGTGTAGAGCTGTGAGGTTTAGGATTACTTCCATGGCATTGGCCAGGTTGTCATTGCCCTGGTTATACATGCACAGGTCAGTCTGAACTTTCGAGAGATTAACTTTCGCATTAGCCAGACTCGCTCTTTTGCTCCAGATCACTGCCCCATATGTGATGGTGGGTCTCACTATTGCAGTGTACATCCACTGCAGTATTTTTGGGTTTGTACCCCATCTTTTTCGCGCAAAATTTCTACAGATTATCAATACTTTTGTAGCATTGTTGATTACTTTTTTTCATGCTTATTCCAGAGGAGTTTGTTATCTAGGATCAGTCCCAGATATTTAAGCTCAGACTTCCCCTCAATTACATTCCCATCCATTTTAATGGTCTTCAGATTGAGATTTCTTTTCCTTGCGATGGCTACTAGGATGGTTTTGATGGGTTTGATGTTTAGTCATATCGTCTGGCACCATTCTCTAATGTATTCAAGCTCTCTTTGAATTACGTCACGGTGGGTATTCTCGAAGTTGCCTTTTGCGATCACGACAACGTCATCGGCATAGCCTTGACAATATATGCCGGGTCAGTCAGATCACAGATGAGTTGGTTTACAATTAAGCTCCACATAACTGGAGAGGCTACTCCCCCCTGAGGGTATCCTTTGTACAGAGGGCGATAATGTCCTGTCCTATCCCTGTCTCCGCTATTCTAGTGGAGAGAAGTCGTGCTATCCATTTGAATGTCGTTCCGTCCACTCTCAAGCCCCATATCACAGTTTGATTCCTGTTCAGTGCTTCTTGAATCTCATCTGTTAATTGTATCAGTGCGGTTTGCCTAGACCTACCCGCTTAATACGCATGTTGATGAGGATGCAGTGGCGTCTGTTCAAGAATTTCTATTCTGATATAATTATCTACTACTTTCTCCATCGTTTTTAAAATTAACGATCTGAGACTGATGGGTCGCAGGGATTTAGGGTATGTAATGTCCATTTTCCCCGCTTTTGGAATGAAAGTGATTCTGGCTTTTCTCTATATTTCTAGTATATAGACCAATTTGAGGCTGCTTTGACTGATGCGTGCTATGTGTGGTAATATCTCTTCCTACCCTCATTGGAGCAGGGCCGGGATTATTCCATCAACTCCTGAGGTTTAAAATGGTTGAAAAGTGTTCATTGCAAATTTAAACGACAGCTACTCCATATGTGTCTGGCCATTGCTGTAGCTTCTTTGGTGGGCCTTTCGCGATATTCCACCACAACATTCGCGTTACTAGGTTTGCTCCCCGGAAAGTGAGTGTTGAGTAAGAGTAATGCTCTTTCCTCCTCGCTCTTCGTAAAGCTACCATCTGGCTTCCTGAGTGCCATTGCTGTGTCGGGCCGACCCTTCGCCTTGACTTTGTGAAGTCTAGCTGCGACAGGTGTGGTTTGAACGTTTTCATAGAATTTCTTAAAGCTGTTTCTTTTAGCTTTCCTAATTTCCTTGTTGTAGGTCGTAAGTTTCTCGGTGTAGCTCTGCCAGAGTCCTTCGTCATCCTTAGCCCTATTAAAAAGTCTGCGCGTTTCGAATCTTAGCTCTGATAGATGGTCATTCCACCAAGGTGCATCCCTACAGCTTTTACTTATTTATAAGGGGCAACTCGATTCATAAGCTCCAAGTATTGCTTAATTTATTTCTTTCAGGTCACTTTCCAGCTCCCGATCGTGCTTAGCGGGTCCTCTGGTCTGAACGCGTGTTAAGTTTTTTTTTTCAAATTGGTGCTGTATTTTTTCCTGTTTTCCTGAGGACTGGCTCAGGAGAATCAGTTTCTAAACTGAATGAGATTATTCTATGACCAGAACGAGAAGGTTCATTCAATACCCTCCAGTTTCCTACTAAGTTTGTTAGGCCTGGTGTGCTTAGTGTAATGTCTAGCACTTCTTTCCTTACCCTTGTTACAAATGTAAGGGTATTTCCTATATTGTTTATGGTAAGATTACATTAAAAGATGTATTCTTAAAGTTTCTCACCTCTTTAATTGGTGTCCTTGCTGCCCCAGTTTGTGTTGTGATCACTGGCATTACATCTAATAATAGTGGTGGTTTCTTTTCCTGGCAGTACTCTACCAGTCTTTGCACTTCTAGTGGTGGTATAGGCCCAACTAGTAGCATGAGGTTATGATGATTTCTAGCTGCTTTTTCTTCAGTTCGAGGTATGCTCCAATAGGAACGAGATCTCTCGTTAAGAATTCTGAAAGACAAAAATAATTTATTTTCCTTATCATGATACATGTTCTGGGTGTCATCACCCACATGATATATTACTTTAGCATCCTTGCAGTGTAATCCTTTTACTTGATTTCTATTGACCCAGGGTTCCTGAATCAGCGCAATCCTCATCCAGTTTTTAGTGAACGTCCTAACGATTACAGCTGAGATGCCCTTAGCATGGTGAACATTCACTTGAGCGATGTTGAAACCTGCCATTTCCTATTATTCGGAGAGAGTGTTGTCCGCTCCTTTGAGGGTAATGTTCATTCCTATGAGGGTGATGTCCCCCTTGTCATCTTCTCCTTCGGTTTCCTCGACCTCCGTTGTCGTTTCGACAGATGATGGTGCTCCGAGATGGAGGTCGGAGATGTGGCGACTTCCCACGCTTGCCACATCGTGGTCTTTAGAAGTTTTAAGAGTCACTTCCCTCGTTTGCGCTCTTAGTTTTTTTCTCATTTTATTTTAAATTTTGATGCTTTTGCCTTTTTTACGATATTTTCCTGTATCGATACCATTTCTTATAATACGGATCGATAACAAATATTGATACTTTTATTAAATATATCGCACATCCTCAGCATGCAGGTATGTAATCGATATTCATTGGGGTATTGAGTGGATATACAAAAAGAATAATATTTTTTTTTAATGTTTTATAAAAAATTTTCGTAAATGATGAACATCGGAACGTTACCTATATAAGAATTTTTTCTTATAGGCAAACTGGTCTGTCAACTCTTATATGTTTAATTTTTCTTAAGTGCTAAAAGCATAAAAGCTTTTATCGGCATTAAATAACAAATTGTTTTATTTATTTTCGTGTCGTACATAACAAACTATTTAAGTGCTCTGCAACGTTTTTTTTATTATTGTAAGTTTCTACTGAATAGATAAACATTAAATGGATTGCATAGAAGTATTACTTTTTATTTTGCCTATTAGCCTTAAGTACCTTAATGGATTCGCTACAAATACAAAATGACAAAAAATGAAACATATTCGCGTATTAAAGGCTTTATGGACAAAAGTATCTATTTATCATAAATGCGGAGGTAACTTTGACACGTAATAATCGATTACTTAAAGTTGCCTTAATTCAAGCAGTTTTAAGAAAAAGTTAAGAAAATACACTTAAAAACGACTTCAATATCTCAAGTCAAATTTTAAATTAAATGAGATTAACTTTACTTAAGCTACTTCAAAATGAGATGTAAATGGTATAAGCTCTATGTAATCCTTTCATAAGGACGCTTGATTTTCTTCTGAAGATTTTACCAATACAGGGTGATGATTGCATTGCAATCTTGAAAACTCTAAAAGATATAAAGGCGGTCTAAAGAGAAAAGTTTTTGGCGATATTTTTTAACTTGGTAAACATTTTTGTACTGCCCTTCTCATGCAGAATACGTTTGTTAAGTCACATTTTAGTTACAAAGATTCAGTTTTCTGGAATCATCAACATTTTTTTTCCTTTTGACCGCAATATTGGATTTTGAACTCATCGAAAAGTACTTAATTATTTCTATAGCACTAAGTTAACTATTAATGCAAAAATATGTATTCTTAGGTGGTCTAAATAAACCTTAATCAATGGTTATAGCTAAAAATATTTAAAAACACTTTAAAAAAAAAATTAAATATTTGACAACACCGAAATTTTAAATAATTGTTTTACTTAAGAATAAATTAGAATTAATAACAACATCTCTTCATACGAATATGTTCCTTATTTTAAAAATGTTATTTAATAATTATAAATTACCTAGTCATACTAAAGTTCAAAATATCCACCATTTTTTTCAAAATGCTATTAACATTTCTTGGAAATTGGTCTGGTTACATGGTAAATAGTAGTTCGATTGATATTGTCAAGAATATTGCGAGTTCTCTGTTCACGAATTTCCCTGCTTTCAGGGCCTGTATCTTCTAAATCGTGATGTGAATGGCGATGTAAACTTTCACTTCATACTTTGACAGTAATTATATATATATATATATATATATATATATATATATATATATATATATATATATATATATATATATATACAGTGTGACCAGTAAAGTCCGCATCCTATGGGATTTTTTTATTAATAGCTTTATTTGAAATTTGAATTTGACATCAACTTCTGCTGCGATCGAGATGAAAATTAACTAAAAAAATAGTAGTCACGTAATTGGCATTATTATAAAAAAAAGTGGGGTTATATCTCAAAATATCGAAAAAGTTTTTCTAAATGCAATTTTTAGCCCATAAGCAAAATTTCGGCTGTATAAGATAATTTCGATTTTTTGTCCATTTTTTGTAAATTGCTCCACTGATGCAAAATAAGTTATTTTATGACGTTACCTTATACATGGTCATCACACCTTATATCAACCAAATCACACAAAAATTAAATAAAATCCTTTCTAAGCATAATAATATAAAAATATGTGGTAAACATATATTAACAGTTGGCCAAACCTTTTCCAGACTGAAGGACACGGATAGCAACCCTGACAAATCAGGGGTGGTATACCGTTTAAAATGTATAGATTGTAACAAACATTACATAGGTCAAACATCAACTATTTTAAAAGATAGAATCACCAGACACAGGAGTGATTGTAGATTGCAAAAGAGCACATGCACCTTATCGGAACATGTAATCGATGAGGATCACAGGTTTGATTTTGTCAGTGTTGAGGTGATCAACAAAGAAAAAAGTAATAACAAAAGGCATTTTCTTGAAATGGTAGAAATTTATTTGGATGATAACTGCATCAATAAAAGAAAAGATATTGAAAATCTCAGTGTAATCTACTCTCATCTCTTGTCCACCTTAAATAATAGTAATACTAGACAACGAGCCTCCCAGCCTCTTGACTTCACAGTTTCTCCATAATCTTCCGCAAATTACGTAAGTGCATATTTGTCACTATCCTATAACAACTATATTGCCAATAGATATTTTACAATTTTGAATGTTTAGAAGGCGAAAGGTTGGGAGACGGTTTTCTAACCTTCTTTGTTCTACATAATAATGTTCATTAATCATTTCTTAATACTTTCCTACAATTATATCAATTTTTAAATGTAACAATACTTTATAAAAAATAATCACAATTACTCATTAATAATCATAGATCTCATCAATAGTATATATATAAAATAATAATTTTATTAAATACACAACTTGAAAATTAAAATCAAAATAACAGTTCCTGTAAAAATCAGATTAACTTACTCTCAGTAAAACTATGTAACAGTAAAATGTGATAATTATGCAAAAATCAACGGTTTCTACATGAATTTTCCGTTTCATTTTCCAAAAGCCATAAATGGACTCAATTTGCACGTCTTTGAATTTACAATCATTTTCTTTTTATTATTAAATATCATAAATTGTAAAATTTAAAATTATGATCAACAGAACTGTTCTATATTGTAGACCTAAAGAAGGAAATAATATACTTCCGAAAGCTTGGCGTTTATAAAAAACAGAGTTTCATTCAGCCCTAGGACCGCTATCCCAAGAATTTGAGTTTTCCTATATATATATATATATATATATATATATATATATATATATAGATATATATATATATATATATATATATATATATATATATATATATACAGGGGCGGATCCAGCATCACTCTTTGGGGGGGGGGGCGGTGATATCACAAAATTACGCGACAGCAAGTTGCCGGCGGGGGGGGGGGGGGGAGAGACACCAGCAACATTCCCATTTCTAGTGTAAAAGGCAGAGTCGAGTTATTTTTTTTTAATTTTAAGCTCTTGGAGAGGGGGGGGGGCGATCACATGAAAAACAAGTTGCCGACAGGGGGAGAAGATGCGAGCAGCATACCATTCCTAGTATAAGAGGCAGAATCGGGTATATTTTCCTGAATTCAAAGCTCTTGGGGGGGGGGCTATCGAAAGAAAACCAAGTTGTCAACGGGAGTGCCAGCAGCATACACATTCCCAATATAAAATGCCGAATCGGTTCTATTTTCCGGAACTCAAAGCTCTTGGGAAGGGGAGGGGCGATCGCAAGCATACACATTCCTATACCCTATTCAAGCACTAGAGAGAGTAATAAAACTGTTACCGAAACCTCCAACGTACCTGCTCCAGTGCCGCAGGTAACTGAGGATTGCCGAAATCTAATTATATTTAATTATATTTAAATATTATAAGCTTTTATAAATTTACTGCAATAATAAAATTTCTGATAAATCAATCTAATTTCTGTCAATGAGCAAAGTACACCTCACAGTGTATCCTCAGTGATTTATATTGTTTGTGCTTGTTTTCATATATTATAGATTAGTGAGATACCCAAAAGATATGGCTTCCACACCTATATTTATTCCAACGAAAAACTTATTACGATGAATGTTTATGCTGCCATAAAATATCAATATCTAGATAATAATGTTAAAAGCTCTGTTGAGATGTGTTCCAACATGACAGGAGTTGGAAAATCTACTATGTCCGGAAGGAGAAAATAACAACTGGAATTGTTAGTACTCCCAAGCTACATTCGACCACAGGCAGACGAAAAACCTCGTTGGAAGAAGAGATGTAAACTGCAATAAAAAGAGTTGTTCAAACATGTTCGTCGACAAAATTCTAACTAAAATCCATGAGGATCGGAATTTACCTGATATTAAAAGAACTGAGCTTTGGAAATTGCTCAGAGAACTTAATTTTTGCTGGGAAAAAACAGATAGAAAATCTGTTTTTGTAGATCGTCCGGAAAATGTCCGTTGAAGAAAGAAATATCTCTCTCAAATAAAAGGTCGAGTTGCTAGAAACAACACAACTTAAAAAATTAGTAATTTGACTGAACTTTGAAAGATTTTTTTGAATAAAGTTACTGCAGAAAATTGGGAAAAATCCATATAATAAAAGAATAAAAGAAAATGTGGAAACTCGATCTCATTATTTGTGAGATAGAGGAACCAATTATAATTAATATGAGCGAAGATAGTTTCACCGAGTTTGATTATGAATTAGATACGTATTGTTTAACAGCCTAAACACACTTTATTATTTAAATTTTCTGTAACACATAAAAATTAATTACATTTGAAACCATTTTTAGTGTTTAATTTTAATTCTGCAGATGGTTTAAGAAGTAAATAATCTGAAACGTCAAATATCCTAAAAATGTTTTTAATTAATAATAAAATGACCGACAGCCCCAAGAAAAAATTTAATATTATATGGACAAATTTATTTTTTTATATATGTTTAACTTCTTGTATTTTTGACAATGGGTATTTTGTAAGTATTTAAATTATAACTTTGAATTTTTCGAGTGAAAAACACTCTGAATGTGCCCAAAACGATTTCTACGCCAAAATTAAAAATAATAAAAATACAGTTGTGATTTGTGTTATATATGTCAAAACTATCTATATTTTCTAATGTATGTGAATTATTAAAAAATCATAAGAAATAAAATATTATTATAAAAACTTTTTATTTTTAGTTTATTACCGAAATAATATTCTATGCCAACCCCTTTCCGACGCGTATGACAAGGATTAAAATCCTTTTTAACACTTCACTCATCCAAATGTCTATTGTTATCCAACCCAAATAGTCTACTATTATAGACCGGTATTTTTGATTATAAAATTTCTAAACCGATTCCTATAAAAAATATATGTGTCTATCAAATTTTGCCAGTCATCGGACTAAAGAACACAGGTAGTTAGCGAAGAAAAAAATGGTTAAAAAATGATTTATTACTCTCTCTAGTTCTTGCATAAACTATAGTATAAGAGGCAAAATCGGGTCTATTTTCCTGAACTCAAAGCTCTTGGGGGGGGGGGGGCGATCGCCCCCCACCGCCCGCCCCCCTTGGATCCGCGTCTGTATATATATATATATATATATATATATATATATATATATATATATATATATATATGAAGTAAAATGCGAAGAGTAAATGCAAACTTCTCTCCATCATATCCTTTCTGTGTTAGAGGTTGCACAATTAGAATAAATTGTTATGGAACGCAATTTATCCTATTCCACCACCATCGAGATGATGGCCTACCTGTTCCACCATACCTAGAAGAAAGTCAAAACCACAGTGATACGGCAGAGGTACATGTTTCGTCTCTACCAGACTCATCAGGGTACCGACATACACCTGGCTGTGCAAGGGACAGATCGGAAGGAAGCATGCAAATACTGAACGCGGCTTCGCCGACCTCCCGCCGGATGGCGTATATATGTTTATGCGGCTTTCACGGAATCCTCCGTGTGAGATGCAATAGCAGTGGATATATCCACATAATGCCGTTGTAGTTTTACTTCATTCATATACGGAATTGCATATAGCTGTACGCTTGCTGAATGTGATTTTCATATATATATATATATATATATATATATATATATATATATATATATATATATATATATATTATGTCCCAAAACGAAATGGCGCGACCGATTTCTCGGAAACAGATTTTGTAAAATTTTAAAAATTTGGCCGTTTACTAAAGTCGATAGGAGCAATTCAGCTAAAATATTTTCAAGATTGTACCACCTCCGAATATATCGAAAAATAATGTCTTTTTTTATACCTGCAGGTATAACTATCTATTTCTCCTATATGAAAGCATTTAGTATTTAATTGGGGTTGATTTTCTTCTAGAAGGATATACACTTGAGTGTACTGTGTTTATATTTTTATTTTAAATAAATACGATTTAAAAACTTTCAAACTCACCTCTATATTTAATGCCAAATAAGATAACAATATAAAAATACGGGAGTTTACACATAAAAAAATGATTTCAAACGATTTTTTCAAATTTAAAAAGTTTTGATCACCTGTATAAAAAAATCTCGATTATGACTTGATATAGGAAACAAAAGTATTTAAGGTAACTCACCTCATTTTATTATTATTTTTTTATTTTAAAACACGTTAACTTTATTATGGTTATATTTATGTTATTTATAAAAAATATTTTCAAACAATTCCGTTTAGTTTGCTGATAATTTTTAAAATTGAAATACGTGAATGAAGTGCAGGTTTACTCTAAAAAAAATAAAGAATGATTTGTTTGGAGATAAAACCACCATAATTTTACTTTGTTTCAAATAAGAAGTAATTTTCATTGTGTTTTGTAAATGTATTTTATTTAGAACTTGAGATACTTCCAAAAAACTGTTTTTGGGGGTAAACTTTAGGTGCGGTTTTCACCCTCTTCAAATGAATTTCCACCGATAAAAAAATATGTGTCTCTTATCTTCATGTCCTGTATAACATATGGTTTCATCAGAATTGAAGCTGGACACTTCGGGTATTGTCCTTGTTAGTGAAGGAGTCAACGTGGCGCTTGGGCTAAAACTTTTGGATACTCCTCTTGTAGAAGAACGTCTCTTGAATGAATATTTTACAATAAAAACTTTTAGTACATAATTTCGAACTATAAAATCAAAAACATATTTCCAGAACAATGCAGTATTTAAAACAAAAATAAATCCCATAAATTTCCATTTTTTAACATATTACTAGACATGACCCAGTAATGTGTTTTTCCTATCTACAAAAATTAACAACAGCATTTGTTTCCTGTCTGAATTTTCAAAAATAAAAGATTATAAAAGCATTAAAACTGAAAGTATGATTAGTTATTACCGTCAAGGTAAACAAACAAATTTAGTTATCTGGCAGTGACGATGTGTTTGCAATTTATCTTTTTAACCTAATATACAGTCTGGCCAGTTATTATTATAAGGTAAAATGATTATAATTTATCAGGCACTATTTGAAGATCTGAAGTAATTTACGTCGCTACTGCGAATTATTTAAAAATGTATGTTTTAACATCTGGGTCATTCTTAAGTTAAACAACTATTCCGTATAGGCCAGTCGAATATATTTTTCTTAAAAATTTAGTGTTTCTAGATATGAGCGGACCGGAGGATTTTCGGAACGGTGGTGGTAATTCATGGTTTCTTAAGCATCAATTTTTTTTTTTTGGCATAACTTTTTATTAAACAATTAATGTATAAAAAACAGTTTTATTTGAGTTGTAAAAAAAGCAATTACTTTGTAGGAAGAAAGTTCTAAACAAAAGTTGTGTGCCTTAGAAATACTGTAATGGAACAAGTATTAGTTGTTTTATACTGATCAACGTGTAGTATACTCTGCAAAAAAAATGAGCAATTAAATAATTTTGTGGATAGATTTTATCCGTGGAAACGAGATAGTATATATATATATATATATATATATATATATATATATATATATATATATAAAGTTTAAAGGAAAAATTAATCAATTATCGTACTTAAGCCTAATCTTAACTTTATTACTTTAAAGTCATTTAAATGTTTTCAAAAGAATATAAAAACTCAGACAATTTATGACGACATAAACTAGAAAGATCTTACCCTCTTTTAATATTTTTAAATAAATCTGTTGAAGAAATCTTCCCTGATTATTTAATTAAAACCGAAGAGATAAGTGCGGAGGGAGGTCAACATGAGGTCTATGCAAATACCGTTAAAATGTATTAAGACATTGAACGATTTTCCATTATTAAGAAACAAACGAATAATCAAATAAACTCACTATAATTTAATATATTGTTTGATAAAATATAAAAAGAATTCATACAATGACTGTTTTTCTATTCACAAGAAAGAAGGAGTTAAGTATCTAAGAGAGTGAATAGATTTTTTCACAGTCATTAAAATCATCATTCTTTTGGTTATAAGAAGACGTAGATTAATGTGATTAATTGCTTTTATATAAAAAATAAGATTAGGATGGTCAGAGACCAATTCAGGAATTAAGTATCCAGTATAAAATAGCCAACACCCTCTGGGATAAACTACTCGAACTTCCGGGAATAAAATTCACCCCTGCAGGGTGTACGACTGAGCGAATCCGCGGAGTACCGAGAGAATGTAAGGTTGGCCTTTTAAGAAATAATAAATTTCAGTTACGAAATGGGATTCGTAAAGGCGGTGGGTACGACATTCGGAACAGGTCTTAGAAAATTACGAGTCGTGTATATTCGGCGGTAACGAAGATTTTGTTTTGTTTTCCCCCTATTTCTGGGGAAGCAAAGGACTATCCTGTTTTATTTCTCTTGGTTAAAGGCCGACTTTAGTATCAGTTGTTTAAACAATTTAAATTGTTAAATTTCGTGTTTTTATCCTCTTCTGTCGGTTTATAATTTTGAAAGCTTTATCTTCTAAATTGGGTTTGTTACATTTTTCTCTAATAACACTGGACAACAGACAAAATGTATATGAAATAAAATCTTCTTAATCTTACCATTTTCGGTGTGCTAAAACTGCAACTAAACTTATCTTCTTAATATATTAACATTGTAACCGCAAGAATGCACGTGGTATTTTTGTATTGTTATAACAGTAGAGTGGTGCGACGTTGTCAAATTTACGCTTTCTCAAGTTAAGGTAATTTTGCATAAGTGGGCAACACTACATATATGGATTCCCAACCTCCCCCCCCCCCAGGGCTTAAAATAAGAGAGATAGCATGTAAATCGGCTTTATACAGAACAGCCCCTTTATACAAACAAATGACAAACTCCACTCTTGCGAATATTATGGAATTGAATAGAAAGTTCTAGAATATTCTCTAAAAATATAGAAGCCGTATTTGGGTATATAAACAGCTACAAAGTGGAAGGGTCAGTCAGTCGAAGTTAGTGAGTCGAATCAAATAGTTGAAATAGTGAGATGTCTCGAAAGTGTGTAAACAATCCGAATCACTTCTGTTATGTTTGTGGAGAGGTAGCTTTTGCGTATCAGAAGCGCTCTGTTAACCCATTCATAGAAAAGACATATCAGCTTTACTTTGGTTGCAATATTGGGATCAAGACAAACAGTGAAGGTCACATATCTGCTGTAATGCATGCGTTTCAAGTCTGAGAAACTGGTTAAATAGTAAAAAACGATCTATGCGGTTTACTATCTCAATGATTTGGAGAGAGCGTTCAAATCATGTTGATTGCTATTTATGCATCATACCTCGTGTTGCACAAGGTACAGGTATATCCAAGAAGAAAAAGTCGGTTATCAACTATGTAAATATACCATCTGCCATGAGACCTGTTCCTTATATGCGAACTTACTATTTCAAAACCCTCAGAAACATTCACTTATAAATCAGATAGTAACGATACAACGATTTCTCAAGAAGAAAGTATTACATTAACATTAGGAGCTCCTGATGTCACACCCAGCACGTTATACCGCGAACCACACAAAATAACCCAAACAGAAATAAACGATCTTGTGAGAACTTCCAAAAAGTAGAGCAGAGTTACTAGGTTCAAGATGGCAGCAATGGAACTTACTAGAAGATGATGTTTTAGTATATGTTTTTCGTAAACGCAATAAAGGACTAGCACCATTTTTTAACATAGAAAAGAACTTGGTTTTCTGAAATAACATTAGCGATTTATTAGCGGCTTTAAATATAAACTACAAGCCAGAGGAATGAAGATTGTTTATAGACAGTTCAACATTGAGTTTAAAAGCAGTACTATTGCATATGGGAAATATTTTACGGTCTATTCCTGTTAGAAATGCAGTTCACATGAAAGACTCATACGGCAATATGCAGTACCTATTGACAAATATAAAATACTATGAGCACCAATGGTAAATCTGTGGCGGTTTAAAGGTGATTGCACTTTAACTTGGGTTTCAACTAGGCTACACCAAGTTTTACCGTTTTTTATGTGAATGGAACAGACGGGCAAAGACACTTCATTACAAGAGAAAAGACTGGTCCGTTCGACAATTATTAGAGCCAGGTGAAAAGAACATACAACATATGCCATTGGTACACCCCAAACAGTTTTTGTTACCACCACTGTATATCAAATTGGGCCTAATGATAAGCTTTGCTAAGACTGAATACAGATGTGCCAGCTTTCCAGTACCTGGGTCAGAAATTCTTAAGCTGAAACTGAAGTAAAAATTAACGAAAGTATTTTTGTTGGGCCACATATTCGAAATATTCTGAAAGACAAATATTTTGACAGAATTCTATCAGATATTGAAAAAAATGTTTAGAATGACTTTTGCCTCGTGGTCACTAATTTCTTCGGAAATAAAAAATCTGACAATTACGTTACTCTTGTTGATAATAAGTTGTTATCGTATCAAAAAAGGGTTGCAATATGTCTCTAAAGATCCATTTCCTACATTTACATCTGGACTTTTTCCTGACAACTGCGGACCTGTAAATGATGAGCACGGCGAAAGCTTCCATCAAAATATATCAACAATGGAGAAAAAGTACCAGGGAAAGTGGAATACTTCCATGCATGCCGACTACTATTGGACTTTTGTTAGAGATGTTCCAGAAACAATTCACAAAGGAAAAGCAAAAAGACAGGATATTTAATGTCTCTACAAGTGTGAAAGTATGTATTTTTATTATTCTGTAAAAAATAAAATAAAAACAACTTGTTCTTGAAACTTGCAACTAAGTTTTTAATGTTATTGTCATTTTTATGCCCAGCGCCCCAAAATTAGCAAAAAATTGCACTTTTTATAAAAGATACCACAAATATACTAAAATTTTTTGCGTAGTGTAATAGAACGGCCAACAGGAGCAATTAGTGTAGGATTCTGAAATTGTTAAACGTTACTAATTTTAAGTTTCTCATTGTATATGATTTTGTTTTCTGTTTGTTCTTGTTAATAGATTTAAGTGTTTTGAGAAACTTGTTTTGTTAATTTACTAACCTTTACGCGAATAAATTCGCGGCTCACCGTTGTGAGGTCTCCAAATCAAGACACGTCACTCTGCTAGTTAAACAGTAGCTTTTTCTGAGTTCTGAACTTATGAACGATGGTTCTAGTAAACCTTAAATAACTTGTAGTAGTTTAGCAGTAAAACTGCTAGAGAGAAGGGGAATGACCAAACTCCCAAAATTGCCTTTACACTGTGATTTTTATTTATAGGTTTTTGGAGTAGGTGTTCATATTGGACAGCATTATGATTGTAGACGGAACGGCCGACGCTACCCAAAATATTTCGTTTACAGCAGTCTATGATCAAATGCTGTCACAATACCTACAAAATAAAAAGATAACATCAGTATTAACTCACTTGTTTATTAGTTATTGCAAAAAAATATGCTAAAATAGCTGTTTCTTCAATTGTTAATAAACAATACAAAAACATATGGCATATACTTCATAATGCAGCAAAAGAAGCCTCTTGTTGTATAAAATAAGCTTGCAAAATTTCAACTAAAAATATTAAAATAGTTTTTGCACAGTAAATTTGAATTTAACATTTGAGGTTGTGTTTGGTTATTTATTCTCAACGATCGGGAGGTCCTACGGCGATCTGCGGGTGCGCCAATAACTTTCAAAGCTTATACTGTTAATATCGAAAAAGAACAAAAGTATTGATTTTAAATTGCTGTAACAGATTAACAGAGTTAGCGTTCATTTTTTCATTATAAACAAATAGAATACTAATTTGACATATACTGAAGTTGTTCAAAAAATTAGCTTTAAAGAAATTGCTTTGAATAGAAAAATTATATTGTTTTACAGTAACACTTATTTTCTTTTTTTTTAATATTCTAAAATTAACTTGTCACCTAAAACAATGAAGAGACATTTATTGTTTTAGATATACTGTAGAACAGGCGCGGATCCAAGGGGGGGCGATCGCCCCCCCCCCCCCCCAAGAGCTTGGAGTTCAGGAAAATAGACCCGGTTTTGCCTCTTATACTATAGTTTATTCAAGAACTAGAGAGAGTAATAAATCATTTTTTACCTTTTTTTTCTTCGCAAACTACCTGTGTTCTTTATTCCGATGTCTTTGGCAAAATCTGTTAGATACATATATTTTTCATAGGAATTGGTTAGAAATTTTATAATCAAAAATACCGGTCTATAATAATGGACTATTTGGATTGGATAACACTAAATATTTGGTTTGTGTGAAGTGTTAAAAATGATTTTAATCCTTGTCATAGGCGTCGGAAGGAGGTTTATTTTATCACTAAGTATTTATGGCATAGAATATTATTTCGGTAATAAACTTAAAAAAAAAAGTTTTTATAATATTATTTTATTTTTTATGATTTTTAAATAATTCACATAGATTAGAAAATATAGATAATTTTGACATATTTAACACAAATTACTACAGTATTTTTATTATTTTTAATTTTGGCATAGAAACCGTTTCAAGCACATAAACGTAGCCTTTTTCTCTCAAAAAAATTCTAAGTTATAATTAAATACTTACAAAATACCCATTATCAAAAATGCAAGAAGTTAAACACATAAAAAAATCAATTCGTCCATATAATATTAAAATTTTGTTGAAGCTATCGGTCATTTTATTATTAATTAAAAATATTTTTAGGATATTTGACGTTTCAGTTTATTTATTTCTTAAACCATCTGCAGAATTAAAATTGAATGCTAAAAAGGGATTCAAATGTAATTAATTTTTATATGTTACAGAAAATTTAAATAATAAATTGTGTTTACGTTGGTAAACATTACGTATTTAATTTGTAATCAAAATCAGTGAAGCTATCTTCGCTCAAATTAAATATAATTGGTTCCTCTATCTCACCGATCATGAGATCGAGTTTCCCCATTTTCTTTTATTCTTTTATTATCTGGATTTTTCCCAATTTTCTGCACTAACTTTATTCAAAAAAAAATAAGTTCAGTTAAATTACTAATTTTGTAAGTTGTGTTATTTCTAGAAACTCTACCTTGTACTTGAGAGAGATTTTCCTTCTCCAACGGACATTTTCCGCACGATCTATAAGAACGGATTTCCAATCTGGTTTTTCCCAGCAAAAATCAAGTTCTCTGAGCAATTTCTAGAGTTCTTTTAATTTCAGGTAAATCCCGATCTTCATTGATTTTAGTTAGAATTTTGTCAACGGTTGGGATTTGCTTCTCATAATAAAATATATGTCGAACTCCTTTTAGTACAGTTTGTGTGATCGAATGTAGCTTGGGAGTACTAACAATTCCAGTCGTTTTTTTCTTCTTCAGTATTCGGTACATAGTAGATTTTCCAACTCCTGTCATGTTGGAATACTTCTCAATAGAACTTTTAACATTATTATCGAGATATTGTTATCTTAAGGCATCATCAACATTCATCGTAATAAGGTTTTCCTTGAAGAAAAAATGCCCTGGTTTAACGATTTTGGAATAAATATAGATGTGGAAGCCATATCTTTTGGGTATCTCACTAATCTCAAATAATATATAAAAACAAGTACAAACAAGATAAATCACTAAGGATGCACTGTAAAGTGTACTTTGCTCACTGACAGAAATTAAATTGAACTATCAGAAATTTTATTGCTGCAGTAAATTTATAAAAGCTTATAATATTTAAATATAATTAAATATAATTAGATTTACGGCAGTCCTCAGTTACTTGCGCACTGGAGCAGGTACGTTGAAGGTTTCGGTAACAGTTTTCTTACTCTCTCTAGTTCTTGAATAGAGTATAGGAATATGTATGCTTGCGATCGCCCCTCCCCTTCCCAAGAGCTTTGAGTTCAGAAAAATAGAACCGATTCTGCATTTTATATTAGGAATATGTATGCTGCTGATACTCCCCCCGTCCCCCGTTGACCACCTTGTTTTTCTAGCAATAGCCCCCCCACCAAGTGCTTTGAATTCAGGAAAATAGACCCGATTCTGCCTCTTATACTAGGAATGTGTATGCTGCTCGCATCCTCCCCCGGTCGGCAACTTGTTTTTTCTTGTGATCGCCCCCCCCCTCCACTCTTCAAAAGCTTGAAATTCAGAAAAATAGACCCGACCCATCGTGTCTTTTATATTAGAAATGGGAATGTTGCTGGTGTCCCCCCCCCCCGTCGACAACCGGCTTTCGCACTTTTATGATATCACCGCCCCCCCCCCCCCCCCAAGAGAGAGGCTGGATTCGCCCCTGCTGTAGAAAGAGATAGTTATTGTCTAAACCTATTATTTAGAATAATAGATTTGACAGTTCTATACGAACCATTCACTCCAATAAAAGAAACTAGCAGGAAATTCGATGCTGCCATGAAAATATTAGCAAGTAATGGCGACCAGAAAGGGGTCGTCAAAAATTACTTACAGAGAGAATTTAATTTTATACGTCAAGTTCGTGTTATTAAGAAAACTTGGTAAACCTCCAAAGTTTTTCTATTCTAACACTTTTTTTTCACAAGGATGTTTTTTACGGGAGTCGGGTATTTTAAAAGCAATGCGAATATGCACGGCAACTAGGCATTTCCCTTCAATAAAACATGTCGACAAGTTGCGTGCATCGACATCATACCTACAAAATGCATAATACTCAAACATGTTCAACATAATAGTGTGGTTTTAATGCACTAATTCGGATGTCCGTCCACGAAGCATTCGGAAAATAATTAATATGTCTCATATTAATTCCATGGAGACAACAGTGCTGCCCGAAATATGTATATTGAAAATTTTCGGCTATATTGCAGAGTTAATGTAAAGTTTTTCGCTATTTATGTGTTAAATGAAACAATGAAATTAGTCAACAATTACAAAAAAAAATTGCGACTTTAATAAAGAAAATGTTCCACCACTTAGAGATTTTGAGTTATAGAATGTATCAGTTATTTTTATTTAATACATACATTTTTATATAATATTTGTACATAAGGTCAAAACAATAAAAAAACAAGATATTTTAAGGATAACAGGAGTTATTTGCAAAAATACACCTGGAACCTTTCTCCTTGCTCGTCACTAACCGCACCCAAATGTTCTGGGAAAAAATTTAAATGAGTGTAAAAGAAGTGTATTTTAGGAGATTTGTGACAGTCCATTTTGCAGTGGCTTTTAAATAGTTCTTCTATAAGCTTTTCGTAGTTTTCTACTCTTTTGTTTCCTAAAAACTCCGAAATGACTGAACTCCACGCAGCTAATTCAATATCACTTAATTTTTGATCAGTTTATCCCTAAGTATTTTTCTAATTTGTGGTCCAACAAATATTCTTTCATTAATCTTAACATCACTTAGTTTAGGAAAAATTTGTTTAAGCTATTTAAACGCACCTCCTTCTTCATTTAATGCTTTAATGAAACTTTTAATCAATCCCAATTAAATGTGTAATGGAGGTAACAGTACTTTTTTGGGAACAACAAGAGGTATATTCTTTGTTAGCTTAACCTGGAATATATTGATCTTTCGAAAACCATTCTTTTACTTAGTAATGACTCTGAGTTGCTCTACTGTCCCAAAGACAAAGGAAATAGCAAAAGTTCGTAAATCCACCCTGAAGCCCAAGTAATAAGTCTCTGACTTTTGTGTCACCATTTGTTTGCCATACTTTCGTATATTTCCTTCATGTCAACTGCATGTGCAAGAGGAATAGAGGATCTTGTGTAGCCATTATGAAGCAGAACTGCTTTTAAACTTATTTTTGAAGAAAATATAAATAAGCACCATTCGTCCGGATTATGTGCAAATCCTAATTACTCCATAACACTATTTGGATTAAGACAAACACACATTTCATCCCGCAGAGTAAAAATGAAGATAGTTCCTGGTTACGGTTCCTAAATATTATTAAATCGGGTACTTTTCCTTCACTTTTGGGAAAATAAGAATCGTCTTTTTCTGATACATTATCGGGTTCTCCCGTATCATCATGTATTTCTAAATGTTCCTCCCAATCGCCGGGGCTCGTGAACTGGTAAACCTTCTCTATGAAGAACCGATTTTATTGCTGAGGGAGTATCCGGATATTCGATATTATGTTTGCTCTTTCTTGAAAAATCAGACACTTTTGTCATGTAAATGTAACAGTCATTAAAGTGATTTTTTGGTTCCCGCTAAATAATTGCAACTTCAAAAGATATAGAAGAGCGTTTTCGGTTTAACCAGTTACTTAGATTTGCTGCACAGGTTAGGCAACATATGTGAGGAGTCCCGTCCCGATTGTGATCGCCAACAAGGCATCTAAAATACTTAAGATAAGCTGCTTTGGTCATTCTGCTAATTGTCCTTTACTGCGATTTAGGGGTAAACTGATCATATATGTAGCAAAAACGATCCGCAGTGTTAACACAGCCACGTTTCTGTACTTTAGACATTTTTGTACTATTGCATACGTCGGTTCAGAGATGTGATACTACGTTTACAGGTGACAGCTAACTTTATTCAACACAAAGATAACGCTAATATAAGGCTCTTACTACTGGCTTTCTAGCGCTCTTTGCTTTTTCATCTAACACTGACCACTACTCGTGCTGAACCAATATTGATGATACGACTGCCGGTCAAATGCTTTTGTTGCCGTTCTGTACTTCTGGTATTTTTTAGAAACGTCGAGAATGGGAAGTTCGAAAACCGATGAAGTACTTCTCGTATACCGGGGCCATCTATAAGTAGATTGGGCTACGGGCAGAAAGAAATTTAGAATTATATAGGTTTAAATGGGTACTTCCATTATTTTAAGCTCTAGGGGGTTGACTCTTCATCCCTAGACACCTCCACGTAGTGTTGCCAGATTGTACACATTTCCCCTAACTGATGGAAAACGTAAATTTGGCAACGTCGCGCTCAGATATATTACAAATTACTTTTTAAAATGATGTGATTGAAATACTCTTTTATTTTTGCTGAAAAAATCATAACTCAAAAATGTTACATGTTAAGAAGTTTTCACCATCATTTTCGCATTTAGAGGCCAAAAATTAATCTAAGACCGCCTTTTACATTGCAGTCGCAAAATGGCTGTAAAGTAGTGTTATTTATGAAATTCTTTATCTGAAATGACGGTAGCTTTTTATATATCGGAAATAACAATATATTTAGCTTTGATAATGGATTTACTATTTTTCAAAATGTTCTTCACGTTGATCACTACTTGTAATAAAGAACGGAAGCTTTCACGAGTTTGGTCGAGTTGAAAATCATGGTTTTAGAGTTTAGACCGTGTCGAAACGGACTTATTATCCAACGTTTTGCCTACGCCATCTTCAGGGATCTTTACTCCATGGGATTAGAAAACTGAATGACTATCGAGGAGCAACAATCCGGTATTTATACCCGACTGGTGCTCAGCGAACCATGATCTAGCGTTACCATCGGTTTCCAGGTGTGATGGAGACTGCAACCCGCATCTCTATTAATATTATTTGGATATTTACAAATTGCAATTGATTTTACTTTTAAAGAAACCAGGAACTGATGCTAGCACCTTAGTCTCTTTTACATTGAAAGTGCGACCTCAACAATGCTGGTGTTCAGCTATTGCAGATTGTACAATCTGTTTCTTTTTATACATCTTTCATGTTCCTTAAGTCTAGTGGATATAGACCGTCCTGCTTCACCTACATACACTTTACCACAAGTGCATGGTATCTTGTAAACACCTTCTGTTTCAAATGGAATTGCGTCCTTTGGAGACTTCAAACATCGTCCAGTTTTCTTACATGTGGTGAAAATTGTCCGTATGTTTGATTTTCGAGGCAATCTGGCAACCTTGTCGCTGGTTCCGTGTATGTAAGGTAAAACAACGCTGTCCATAGGAGGTTCATTTATGACATTTTGTTGAGGAGTTGGGTTTTTATATTTATTAATAGAACATCCTATATCTTCAGCGCAATATCCGTTACCTCTCAGAGCATTAGTTAGTTTTTCTGTTTCTGATTTCAGTGACTATTCATCACATATTGAAAGTGCTCTATGTATCAAAGAGTTTATGACAGATTGTTTTTGGGAACGATGGTAGTGTGATGTTGCATTGAGATATCGATTTGTATGTGTTGGTTTTCTGTAAACAGAATGTCCTAATTTGCCATTCTCTTTCATTTGTACTAGTACATCAAGAAAGAGAAGGGCACCATTTGATTCAGTTTCCATAGTGAATTTTATGCTAGGGTTTTATTGATTTAGATGATCCAGGAAATTATGGGGTTTATCTGTGTCATGCGGCCAATTTACGAACGTGTCAGCCACAAATTTGCACCAAAATTTAGGTTTTAAAGGAGCAGAAGACAAGGTATTTTCTTCGAAAGCTTTCATGAAGATGTTAGCTACCACAGGTGATTGCGGAGATCTCATGGCCGCTCCCGAAGTCAGCTCGTAGAAAGTTCCTTAAAAAGTAAAATAAGTGGAAATCAGACATGCTTTAATTAACTCTAGTAGGGTGGAGTCCATATTATTGTTTCGTAATATGTCAGATATTAGGGAGAATGAATCATCTATAGGAATATTTATGTACAGGGATTCTACATCAGAACTGACCAATATATCTCCGGGCTCTAATTGGATGGTTTTTAATCTTTGGACAAAATGTACAGAGTTTTTAGCAAAGAATTCGGTTTTTCCTGTAAAGGGATGTAAAAGTTTGGCCAGATATTTACTTATTTTGTAGGTTGGTGAGTCTATTACGCTGACGAATGGACGTAGAGGTACATTTTCTTTATGTATTTTAGGCATTTCGTAGAGCCATCTTGGAGCTGCTTGGTTTAACGGCTTTCTTTTATTCTAGAATGAGGCTGGAAACATTAATTAGAGATCTAATCTAGATTATCTAAAGGATGGAACTTCGCCATCGCTCCAAGGCGGATACCAGTGGAAGCAATAATTTTTAGTGTCGAAGCTTCTATTAGAAAATTATTTCCGCACCATGCAGACACGATTCGATGCGAAACAGTGAAGATCATAAAACACTCACAGCCGCTTAAATCAAATATCACATCAGCGGAAAGGAAGGCTATTAAAAAACTGAATGAGAATAACACCATCTTAGTTCTCCCAGCTGACAAAGGAAATGCAACTGTTGTTACCGATAAGGACAAATATTCTGAAAAAATTAACCTGCTCTTGGACGACAATACTTACAAAGTCATTCAGACGGATCCAACAAATAAAATCGAAAGGAATCTCACATCTCTAATTAATGCTTCCAGCTTCACTTCAGAAGAAAAGAAAGCCGTTAAACCAAGCAGCTCCAAGATTCCACGCCTCTACTGACTGCCTAAAATACATAAAGAAAATGTACCTCTATGTCCAATCGTCAGCGGAATAGACTCACCAGCCTACAAAATAGGTAAATATCTGGCCAAACTTTTACATCTCTTTACAGGAAAAACCGAATCCTTTGTTAAAAACTCTGGACACTTTGTCCAAAGATTAAAAAACATCCAATTAGAGCCCGGAGATATATTGGTCAGTTTTGATGTAGAATTCCTTTACACAAATGTTCCTGTAGATGATTCAGTTGCCATAATATCTGACATATTACAAAACAACAACATGGACTCAACTCCACTAGAGTTAATTAAAGCATGTCTGATTTCCACCTATTTTACTTTTCAAGGAACTTTCTACGCGCAGACTTCGGGAGCGGCCATGGGATCTAAGCTTCCACCTGTGGCTGGAAGCTTTCGAAGAAAACGCCTTGTCTTCTGCTCCTCTAAAACCTAAATTTTGGTGTAAATTTGTAGCTGACACGTTCGTAGATTGGCCGCATGACACAGATAAACCCCATAATTTCCTGGATCATCTAAATCAATAAAACCCTAGCATAAAATTCACTATGGAAACTGAATCAAATGGTGCCCTTCTCTTTCTTGATGTACTAGTACAAAGGAAAGAGAATGGCAAATTAGGACATTCTGTGTACAGAAAACCAACACATACAAATCGATATCTCAATGCAACATCACACCACCAACGTTCCCAAAAACAATCTGTCATAAACTCTTTGATACATAGAGCACTTTCAATATGTGACGAATAGTCACTGAAATCAGAAACAGAAAAACTAACTAATGTTCTGAGAGGTAACGGATATTGCGCTGAAGATATAGGATGTTCTATTAATAAATATAAAAACCCAACTCCTCAACAAAATGTCATAAATGAACCTCCTATGGACAGCGTTGTTTTACCTTACGTACACGGAACCACCGACAAGATTGCCAGATTGCTTCGAAATCAAACATAGGGACAATTTTCAACACATGTAAAAAAACTGGATAATGTTTGAAGTTTCCAAAGGATGCAATTCCATTTCAAACAGAAGGCGTTTACAAGATACCGTGCTCTTGTGGTAAAGTGTATGTAGGTGAAACAGGACGGTCTATATCCACTAGACTTAAGAAACATGAAAGATGTATAAAAAAGAAACAAATTGTACAGTCTGCAGTAGCTGAACAGCAGCATTGCTCAGGTCACACTTTTAATGTAAAAGAAACTAAGGTGCTAGCTAGCATCAGTACCTGGTTTCTTTAAACGTAAAATTAGAGAGAGAATCAATCGAAATTTTTAAATATCCAAATAATATTAATAGAGATGCCGGTTACAGTCTACATTACACGTGGAAATCGATTGTAACGCTGGATTATGGTTCGCTGAGCATCAGTCGAGTATAAATACTGGGCTGTTGCTCCTCGATAGTCATTTAATGTTCTAATCTCGTGGAGTAAAGATCCCTGATGATGCCTCGTGCAATCGTAGGCAAAATGTCGGATAACAATTCCAATTTGACACGGTCTATACCCAAGAACCATAATTTTCAACTTGATCACTACTTGTGTTTGAACCAACCCAAAATACTCGGAGAGCCCAGTCGATCTTCGTAGCCGATGAAGAGATATGACTCCACCGATTATATTTATCTTGATCTCCTGATTACGAATATTGAGGGTGGATTTCCGAAAAATGGTCATTTAATTTGTTATTTAAAGAAAATTGTTAATAATGTTTTTTTTTGTAAAACAAAAAATGTTTCCATATTGCCCCTCCAGTTCTAAGAAAAGTGTCTCTTGTGATTTTTTCATCTGAGCTATAATTTTTGAGTTAAACATTTGAAAAGCGACATTTTCAACATGATTAACATTTGATTAAATAAATATGTTCAATTTCTAAATCCGGCAATTAATAGTTCAAGTCAAAAACTACAAACTGAACATTGCGATTAGCAATACGACAGTAATATTTTTATTGCTTATCATGCTATAAACAAATAGCATGCATTTTATCAATGATAACCTACGCGCTGCGGTGTATGAAGGGAAATGGAAGTCTACTTACAGGCTCTCACCTAGTGCACATAATCTATTATAGCTTTCGTTGATCGTTGCATTAATACTTTAAACATATTTTAATATATATCGTACTAAAGAGCAAAGAATCGATCATATGGTTTAAATCTACAGGTCCTTTCAGTTTATTGATTTACGTATAGCGGTCACCGACATTGATGAGGTCAAGGGGATTGCTACGGGGCCAATTATTAAAAAAGCGCTGGGGCTGGATAAGCCAGACAAAACACTAATATAGCAAATGCAGTTCTAAAATCAGATCATTTTTCCTCAGACTGGAAGATAATTTTTATCAGGAAAAAGGCGAAAGGGCAAATAACATTATTGATTAACTGATTTCATAACTGAGAGGAATATCTTACCTCCTGAGTTGTTTGGCTTCAGAAACAGTCATAGTAGCGTTCAGTTGGCTTCAATGATAACAATAGGAAATTCCATTCTGGTGCATTATTTTCATCAGTAAGGCTTTTGACAAGATTTGGTACAAGGGACTTGTAGTAAAGCTAATAGGACTAGGAATTCCAAGTTACCTAGTAAGACTAGTCTCAAGTTTTCTTGAAGATAGATCTTTCGTGATGTCATTGGACGATGCTACATCAATTATCAACCCTATAAGAGCAAGAGTGCCACAAGACTCAGCTCTGTCCCCCACTCTTTTCAATCTTTATACAGTTAATATATCTCATGATAATATCAAACTCTATTTATTCGTTTATGACATTGCGATTGTAACATCTTCGGGTTCGTTTGAAGCTCATAGACAACGATATTTTTTCCAAATAGTAGATATCTGCTGGACTTCTATTGTCTTTATTTTTTGTTGAATATCATGACGTTTCGGCTAGTAGTTATCTTTAGCCAATTGAAACTTGAAAATGGCTAGAGATAACTACTAGCCGAAACGTCGTGATATTCAACAAAAAATAAAGACAATGGAAGTCCAACAGATATCTACTATTTCGCATATTCGGGTTCATTTCACCTCATAATTGAGAGAAATATAGACAAATTAGAAAACTGGTTTACGGAATGGAAAATCAAATGGAATCCAGACTGAGCTCAAGCCATTGTGTTCACTAAATCTAGATTTTCGATTGCAGAAAATCGGCTTTCCATTTCTGACACTAGCATTCCTTGGAGGGACAATGCAAAATCACGAACATGTAAATAATTTTTGACCCCCCCCCCCCGCCCTTATTGGTCTCCATTACGTGCAATGATTGGTATGGCAACATTGAATTCTCTTTCGTGTATGAATATTAATTCTATAATTTCAACTAATAGCTTTAGACAATAACTATCAATTTCTACAGTATATCTCAAACAATACACTCTTTTTTGTTTAGCTAACAGGTTAATTAAAAATATTTTTTTAAAAAAAGCAAGAAAATAAGTGTTGAGTATATTCAATAAAAAAGATCGGGATAATTAAGTGTTTCTGTAAAACAATATTTAGCTTGAATTTCTCAGTTTTCAGTTTTCTCAAAATTATAATTCTTCTATTCAAAACAATTCCTTTAAAGCTATTTTTTTAAACTCCTTTAGAAGAGCGTAAATATGTTGCAATTTTATTATTTTTGGACAGCAAGCATGGAATGTCAGTTCTTACAAATAAATAAGAATGTTTTTTCTATGACTATGATAGTTTATATATCTTATTTTTTACAATTAAACTGTCATTTAGCAAAACAGCCAAAATGTGAAATATGCACAAAAAACGAATCGAGACTAATTATATTTTTTAATATCTGTTTTGTAATTGATTGTGGAAATCAGTGGGTATTTTTGTAAATAACATTATTATAATCCACATCTCTCTTTGGACGTAAAGAGTGTAAGAAGTTAATAAAAAAAAAGTATTAAGGCACTTATTTTTAAAAATATATAAATGTATATTGTTTAATATAACATCTCGAAAGGTCTATATAATCTATCGCGCAGTAATGGAGTTTCATTATTTAAAAATGGCTTCAATTAGGTTTTTGACAAAATTATTTTCTACTCGATACTTTTAGGGAACTGATATGTTAAGTATTTATATAGAGTTAACAACATTCATAATAATGTTGATATTCCCTTCATAATAACGGAGCTTTAATTTAAAGCAAGTAAAATAAGATTAGGTACTAAATCATTTTTATAAAAAAAAATTCAACTCCAAAGTGGATAAAGAAAATGTTAAAGCAGTCTATATTTAATAGCTAATCTATCTAATCAAAATAATATTTATTAAGACACACAAATATAAAAAAAGATAGTAAATATAAGAGTGAGATTCTAACATTAATATAATCATTTTAATCTAAAAATATACATAAAGATTTACTAACAACTTTTTGTTTTTACAGTAGTTCAAACTTTCCATTTATTTAACTGTTTGAGGATCTGGAATTAACCTTTTCTAGAATTGAATTTTTGAAATGACAATCAATCTCACTACTTTGACAAGAGATTTTCAAGACACAGATTTCCTTACTATTTGAGCTCATTTCAAGAATTTTTGTTTTATTTTCTTAAAATAATAAGTAATTAAATATAAATTTATTTTAAATCAATAACATATTCAAACAAAAGGTTACTATTTTATTTTCAGCCAAAACAAGTCCATAAAAGTAAAATTAATGTAATTTCCAGATATGCTTAATATTATTGAAAAGTTTCATATTATATGCAGTCATTTATTTCTATTTTAATATGGCATATTGGTTTATAAATGTATAATGATTTTAAATTATAATAACCTACCAGTTGCGGTGTTCAGCTTTATGTCAATCGAACATTAACTTCATGGTAAAACGATATTATTGTTGGTTAATGCACATCTAATTCAGGATTTTTTGTAGAGTCATGTATGTTATTAAGTCCAAGTTTAGCTACTTCAAGATGTTTACATCAAACAGTGCTTCGTAGCTTTTGTCAGGCAGTTTATTTGTAAGAACCACACCATAAACTTTTAGCTCATCTTCTTGTATAAAACTATTTCCAGAAAAATGCTCTGAATAGACTTAATCTTCTGGTATATAAAAGAATTCTGATCATGACCAGTTTGCTTCAGCCATTGAATTTGAATTTTTATTTTTTTAGAAAACTAAAATATTGATAATATTTAAAAATTATCATACATTATATCCATACGATTTAACCTGTTCCCCTTAGATTCACAATTTGATTCTAAGGTAAAATTTTAAATAATTGTTACTAAATGCTTTAAATCTTACCAATGATAATGAAATAAATTACAATTTACCAGATGAGGTATTTACACGTCCTACGATGAACAATCGCATTTTCGAAAAATATAAAAAAAAACTTAAAATGCACGTTCCGGTTTGAAATTCTCACTGAAACGTTACATAGAATGTTATAGAATGCATAAAACAAGCCCTAACAGTAAACAAAATCTTAAAAATAAAGTGACAATTTAAAAACTTTTTACAAGATCAGATTTAGTCCAATAGAGATCTTTCAGAACAAGGTTGTCCGTATGATCTCTGGAGCCCCATACTATGTTAGGAACACTATTATCCCCACAGACCTCAGATGCGACACTTTTAGCACTTTCATTAAAAATTCCATTACAAAATACCTCTAAATCTAAAAATTTGTCTAACCTTATTTTTTTTACCGATGAAGTCGGTTTTACAAGAGATGACATAATAAACTCACACAATTTACATTTTTGGGCTGATGAAAACCCGCACGCTATAATTCAAAACAAACACCAACAAAGGTGTATTGTAAATATGTGGGCTGGCATCATCGGAAATAACCTTATTTGTTTTGAAGGGAAGACTCAGTGGTGAAATTTATTTACAATTTTTGCAGCAAAATTTTAATAATTTGTTGAAAGACGTACCTCTTCATGGAAGAATGCAAATATGGTACATGCATGATGATACTCCACCTCATTTTAACCGTATACTACGTCAATACTTAACTAACATTTGGATAGGTTGGGTGGATCTCCAGATCTAAATCCTTTAGACTTTTACTTCTAAGGACATCTAAAACAACTAGTTTATTCAACACCAGTAAATACTAGAGAAGAACCACCAGCGAGAATAGCACAGCATTTTAACGAAGTCCGTAATTATGCCGGAATATTATTTGCAGTGCAGAGGCAAATATTCGAAGAATAAGAAAATCTATTGAAATATGTGGAACTCATATTGAACATTTGCCAAAATAACATTTAAAAGTTTTTGCCTTCCATTAACATTGTAAATTAAATGAGCCCCGATCAACCCACTGAAAGATTTCTGGAATGACAATGTCTGAACTGGAAATCTTTCAGCATAATACCTTCTTGTCTTCGAAGAGTGGGACAGCATTTCCTCATAAATTAAAACACATTAGCACACCCTGCGTATTTACTTTTTACCTGTTTATGTTTATCATTAGTAATTTTTGAGTTTTTCGCATAAAAACCGATTTATCTCAAATATCTTTTTTGAAGAGGAATCACCAAAGAATTTAAAAAATCAGTTTTTACCTAAACCTCTCTCTCTCTTTCTTTCTCTCTCTCTCTCTCTCTCTCTCTCTCTCTCTCTCTCTCTCTCTCTCTCTCTCTATACATATATATATATATATATATATATATATATATATATATATATATATATATATATATATATATATATGTTTATGCGGCTTTCACGGATTCACCCGTGTGAGATGCAATAGCAGTGGATATATCCACATTATGCCGTTGTAGTGCTGAAATCACATTCAGCAAACGTACAACTATATGCAGCTCCGTGTATAGAATGAAGTAAAATACGAAAAGTAAATGCAAACTTCTCCCCATCCTTTCCTTTCTGTGTAATTGGTATAAAACGCAAATTCATCCTATTCCACCACCATCGAGATGATGGCCTACCTGTACCACCATACCGAGAAGAAAGTCAAAATTTACCCTCCCCGCCACAGTGATACGGCAGAGATACATGTTTCGTCTCTACTAGACTCATCAGGGTACCGACATGCACCTGGCTGTGCAAAGGACAGATCGGAAGGAAGCATGCAAGTACTGAACGCGGCTTCGTCGACCTCCCGCCGGATGGCGTATATATGTTTATGCGGCTTTCACGGATTCACCCGTGTGAGATGCAATAGCAGTGGATATATCCACATTATGCCGCTGTAGTGCTGAAATCACATTCAGCAAACGTACAACTATATGCAGCTCCGTGTATAGAATGAAGTAAAATACGAAAAGTAAATGCAAACTTCTCCCCATCCTATCCTTTCTGTGTTAGAGGTTGCACAGTTAGAATAAACTGATATAAAACGCAAATTCATCCTATTCCACCACCATCGAGATGATGGTCTACCTGTACCACCATACCGAGAAGAAAGTCATATATATCCACTGCTATTGCATCTCACACGGGTGAATCCGTAAAAGCCGCATAAACATATATACGCCATCCGGCGGGAGGTCGGCGAAGCAGTGTTCAGTACTTGCATGCTTCCTTCCGATCTGTCCTTTGCACAGCCAGGTGCATGTCGGTACCCTGATGAGTCTAGTAGAGACGAAACATGTATCTCTACCGTATCACTGTGGCGGGGAGGGTAAGTTTTGATTTTCTTCTCGGTATGGTGGTACAGGTAGGCCATCATCTCGATGATGGTGGAATAGGATGAATTTGCGTTTTATACCAATTTATTCTAACTGTGCAACCTCTAACACAGAAAGGATAGGATGGGGAGAAGTTTGCATTTACTTTTTCGTATTTTACTTCAATATATATATATATATATATATATATATATATATATATATATATATATATATACATATACCAAGACGGCCCACTAGAAGATCCAGCTTTCATAGCAACTAAATCCGATTTTTTTAAATGAATTTGCTTTTAAGTATTTAAAATGTGACCTTAAATATTTTCTTTTCCATGCTATATTAAGTTTTGAATGTGAATCACTTCAATGTAGATAATCTGATGCAGGAACAAAAACGGCATTTGCATTGTGCCCTTTTGCCGCTTTATTTTACAAGATACTTCAAATTAATAGTCGTCATTGACCTTAATTGCTTGAAGAAAGGTTTTATGGCGCCTAAAATAAATTATCTTATGGGGGTTTATCAATTCTTATTACTTCGGAGTAATGACTCCATAAGCTTTAACATTTATCACCGCCAAATAAAAATTTTATCGCTCAGTAAATGTTGAGGGAACGAGAAAGTGTTAAATAATAATGAATTTTACTGTTGTAGTAACTTTAGTATGGTTTATTACAAACAGTTTAGTTTTATTTACTAAAAAATTAGAATGTGAAGGCACAGTGAAAAAAAAAGTAATTTGATTCATTTAAATTAATACATTTTTTAAAGTAGATACTTCTAGTTTACAGTTACATTTGTTGATGTTTTAAATTTAAATTTTTCTGTATTTTTTTTCTCAAAAATCTTTTAAAACATTTAACAATAAAAAAATTAAACTTTTGAAGGTTTCAGCTAGAGGTAAATATTTAAATTAAGAAAAAAAGAGAATACTGGACTTGCTATTTCACCAATTCTCGATGTTTGTGATTGGATGATAAGTGGTTTTTTAATGTTTTTATAGTTAATAAGTGTCGGCGATCATTAAAAAAAAAGTAAATATTATCATGGTGCTTTGCTCAGCATTTAGTTACAAATGTTGCATCGAAAAAAGAAAAGCTCAGAATTATAGTCCAATCCAAATAGATATTTAACATCGCAAAAACTTGCGGGGAGCTGAAGAATGGTATAGGTTATAATGAAATTGCTAAAGATTTTATTTAAGGTCAAAGATCAAAAATATCAGGTTTTCACATTTTTATCGCAAATGGTAAATGCTATCGTAAAAATAGTTCAAACAAAAATTTTAGATCATGTCGATGGTGACTACGAAAAACATAAACGATTATAGTTGTGGCAAATACAATTCCCTCAAAATAAGTGCGACGAAAAAAATCTTTCGAAAGAGAAAGCGGCAAAGAAAATCACATTTTCAAGTGAATTTTTCTTTTACTGAAATATTTTTATCATATTTTTCAAACTACCTAATTTTCCTGTTACTATTGTTTACCTGTTGATTGAAGATACTAATAAATTTAGTATCAACTTGATTGAGATGACTCAGAGGCCTTCGTACAAGATTCATATTATCTTAAAAATCTTTTAATACTATGTTAAAAATCTTTTAATACGATCTTAAAATTATTGGTGTTATTGTATTTACAGAAGTCACTAATATTTTTAAAATAATGTATTATAATATTTAAAGCTTTATTAAATATCTGCTTCGATACGACAATGGACCAAATGAAAAAATCTGCAGCTAACTGATATAAAAGTCATCCAACATATACTATTTTCTATGCTAATTAAGTTAGCGTATTAATAAAAGGAACGTCGAGTTTGAAGGCGTTTCAAAACTTTTTATCGGCATACCGACACATTAAACTAAAGCTTCAAAAATATTTTGCAAAATTTGTATACCTTTCTAACAAATACTTTTTACAGCAATTCTAATTACAATTCGGGATGTTCAAAACAGTTTCATATACGCAACTATAATATTGAAAAATAAATAGTAAGTGACCTCTCAGTTTGTGTTGAAGTTATAACACAGCACCAGCTTAAAAATTTTAATAATAGCATAAACTTGTTTTCAATATACCGCCTAGCTACGGCCCGTTACAACTGAGCTTCCTTAAATAAGAATACAACGACAAAAATGTAATTTTTTTCCAAGGAAATTATTTACATTTAACTTGGTACAAAGCACGATTAGACTTCTTAACCAGTATATAGTACAGTTATAATATCCAAATGCTTAAAATTGTAGAGGAGTTCTCCGGGGATATCGTAATGCAATTCGGACTTGATAAGTGCCGTATTTTGAACATGATTAAAGGGAAGATACGACCAGGAACATTTGAAATGCGGAACGGCGAAACCATAGCTGCAATGGAAGCACAACAAACATACAAATACTTAAGTATTAAACTGGCTAAAAGAATTGACCATTACATTATGAAAGCCCAATTGACAACCGAATTTGTCAGGAGGGTAAGGCGGGTATTACGAACTAATTTAAATAGTAGAAATTTGTTTAAGGTGCTCAACACGTACGTTTGCTCTGCACTTCGCTACTCTTTTGGAATTGTAAAAGGAAACAGGACGGTCATACAAAACCTGCAATAAAAAAAATAAGAACACTCCAAACAAAAACATCATCCTCGGAGTGCTATTGAACGTACAATGCTTCCAAGACAACAAGGAGGAAGAGGATTGGTGGATATTTGTAAGCAGCTCGACCAACAAATAATAAACTAACGTTCATATATTTACAGGTTAGCGGACTCTTCCAAGCTACATCGAGCAATATGCGAGGCAGACGATTCAACACTGCTACAGCTACGGAAACAGAATATTTCCTCTCACCATCAAACAGAACAATCGAAGTTACAAACCTGGTTACAGAAACCACTCATGGACGGCATCCATATGAGGTCAATCAGGACAATTTCGATAACTCAGAGTCGAACTACTGGTCGATTTCAGGACAGATGTTCTCGGAAACGGAGAGTTTCTTTTTAGCTGTCCAAGACCAGGTTATTCCGCTGAAGAATTATCGGAAGTTCATCATCAGTCATCTTTCAATAGAAAATGGTCACTGTAGATACGGCTGTCCAACATTAGAGACAATCCAGCACATAACTGGAGGATGCCAAGCGTTTGCTGCAACCGAGTATAAGGAAAGACAGGGCTCAGCTGCTAAGATACTACACCAAGAGTTAGCAGATAAATTAAACCTATTGCAGGTAGGAAAAGTGTCTTATTACAAATACAATACGAAGCCTATTCTTGAGAACAACCAGTTCAAGTTATATTGGAACCAAACGGTTCTGACGGATCAGGCAGTTGCTCATTATAGATCAGACATTATACTAACAGATAAAATTTCTAGGCGAACTACACTAATCGATATTGCTATATCTAGCAATAACAAACTAAGCCAAAATGCAACGAGAAGATTGCCATAATTTTATCAACAACTGGAGTAATACCAAAGAACCTTCTGTAGAGTCTCGAGGGACTGGACCTTAGTGAGCATCTATATAGGCCGATTCAGAAAGCAGTTCTCCTTGCAAACAAGTGAACCGTCCAAAAGTTTGTGGAAAATACGGTAGAGCACGTCACCTATAACCCGATAACATGGAAAGGGTCCCCACAGAGCTTCATATATTTGGCATCTTTGTATACCTGGTATGAGTCAATATTTCCTGGAGAGAGTGCGAAGTCGTTTGGCATGAAATCCAAGCATAGTGTACTATAGCATATCAAATAACATTGAATAGTGTAACCAAAAAAAAAACAGTATTTTTGCGCATAAATATGTAGGTTATAATTTGTAGATTATATTTTATTATACAATGGAAAAATCCTCATCTGGATTATGGTGGAGAACTCTGTAAGTTTATAGATTTTTGGGGCAATATAGTTTGAACTCAATAAATAATGATTTTCCAAATCAAACAAAAGTCTTAAATATTTAATTTTGCGAAATTAATTTTTGTTGGAAATATTGTATCTTTTGTCTTGTGAGATACACCACTGGATTTTTAGGATATGTGGCAAGTGTTAACAACGACCTGCATAGTACAGCATCCTCTTTCTTTACAAATCAAAGTGCCTATCCTTTAAATAAATACCTTCATAAATTCAATATATTATTTTTATCTGTATAATTCATATCATAGTTTCTATTACATATTTGGGTCAAAACGTGTTCGTAGCATTACGACAATTTTCAAACTCTGCGGGGCGCTTAGCAGTGTAACTGACTTTGTTATCTCATATACGCCTTGGCAATCCGAGTACACAATAGCTGGAAAAACACCCCAAGAGCTTAGTCGCGATATCTTGCTGAGAAGCTTTCAGTATTATTGTTTAAAATAATATACAAACTTCTGACTGGTTTAAATTGTAGATACCTGTAGTTGTATTCGCGAAAGAAAGGTCTAAAAAGTCTAGTTGAATAAACTTTATCGTATAAAGTATAACCAATAAAATGCACTGAAAAAAGTCTTCTGGTCCTAAATATAGAGAAAAAAAATATTATCCGGTAATATAAGAATTCTTAAATAACGCGTTACACAGTATTGGGAGTTTTCTTGTGTGAGCTCCGTCATGATGCGTGATGCTTTTCCTTTCAGAGGTTCATCTGACTGAAGTCTTTCTTTTAATGGGACCTTGATATTGGGAAAAAGATAAAACTTACATGGGCAAGCTCAGGCGCATAAGCTAGATAGCTAACACTGGGACGTTGTACTTGGCTAGAAACGTCTTGACAGTCAATATAGAATGAGCCGGCATGGAAAAGCCATGATTTGTTTTTCCAGAAGTCGGGTCGTTTTTTGTTTATACTTTCATGGAGTTGAATAAGAAACCCAAAGTAGTAATGTTGATTAATTGTGTGCCCTTCAGGAACCCAGTGCAGGTACATAATTGTGAAGATACACAAATGCATGAATATCGAAAAAACTATCAACATCGCTTTGAGTCTTCTCGGCTATGTTGGAAATGCTTAATCCACTCAATAACCCGAACATTTAATAAATATGCATTACTATATACTGCTCTTAATAAAAGATTAGTTTCAGTAACGGTTTTTTTTTAAATTTTATGTGAAATTTCATAAAAATTCTTGGCTCTATTATTACATTATCAGATTTACAAGCCAAAGGGCTTCGCACTTCCTCCAGGGATTATTGACTCATACCAGGTATACAAAGACTCTAAAAGTGTGAAGCTCTATGGGGATCCTTTCTGTATTTTCGGGTCCTAGATGGCGTGGTCTTTTGTACTTGCAACCGCGAGAAGTGCTTTCTGAATGGTTTATACCGATGCTCACTAAGGCCCTGTCCCTTGATTTTCTGCAGGAGATCCTTTGGTATCAGTCCAGTTGTTGACAGAATTACGGGAATTGTATGGACGCTGTTCATTGTCCACTGTCTGCGGATATGCACCTCCAGATCTCTGTACTTGGCGATCTTCTCATTGTATTTTATCTGTTAGTATAATTTGTTGCCTATTATGAGCAACTGTTTGATCTGTTAGAACCATTCGGTCCCAATATAATTTGAACTTCTTGTTTTCAAGAATAGGCTCCGGATTGTATTTGTAGTAAGGCACTTTTCCTACCTGCAATAGTTTTTACTTATATCCTAAACCTTGGTGGCATATCTTAGCGACTCTCATTTCTTATACTCGGTTGCGGCAAACGCTTGGCATCCTCCAGTTATGTGCTGGATTGTCTCTGATGTTCGACATCCATATCTACATTGGTCATTTTTTATTGAGAGATGTCAGATGATGAACTTCCGATAGTTCTTCATAGGAATAATCTGATCTTGGATAGCTAAAAAGCAGTCTTCAGTTTCTGGAAACATCTGTTCTGAAATCAACTAGTAGTTCGAGTTGTCGACATTGTCCTTAATGACCTCATTTAGATGAAGTGGTTTCTGTGGCCAGGCTTGTAACTTCTCTTGGTCTGTTCGGTAGTGAGAAGCAATATCCCATTCTCTCAGCTGTAGCGGCATTGAATCGTCTGCCTCGTATATCGCTCGATGCAGTGTGGAAGAGTCCGTTAAGTTTATTATTTGTTGATCAAGGTGCTTACCAATATCTACCAATCCTCTTCCTCCTTGGTGTCTTGGAAGCATTGTAGGTTCAATAGCACTCCAAGGGTGTGTTTATGTGCTTTTGTTAAGAGTGTTCTTATTTTCCTTTGGAGATTTTCGATGTCCATCCTGCTCCATTTTACAATTCTAAAAGAGTAGCTAAGCGCAGACCATGCGTACGTGTTCAGCGTCTTAAGCAAATTTCTACTATTTAGATTAGTTCGTAACACCCGTCTTACCCTCCTAACAGATTCGGTTGTCAATTCGGTCTTCATATTGCGATGGTCAATTCATTTAGCCTGTTTCATACCTAGGTATTTGAATGTTTGTTCTGCTTCCATTTCAGCTATAGTTTCATCGTTCTGCATCTCAAATGCTTCCGATTGTATCTTTCCTTTAACAATGTTCAAAATACTGTACTTGTCAAGTCCAAACTGCACTTCAATACCTCTAAGAACTCCTTCACAATATTGAGCATTTGCTCCAGCTGGTTTTTGGTAGCAGCCATCAGTTTAAGATCATCCATGTACATAAGATTATTCAGTCTTACCACCTCTTGGTTGTTATTTCTAATACCGAAGTAGTATCTGGTGGAATTCAGGAGTTATTACATTTATTATCATCATGTTTTCGGCAGAACAAAAACAGCTCCTATACAATCGAAAGCCAGTGTCAGAATGATTTGTCTTCAGACACGGGATGCGCTGCATTCCAAAGAGAATATCTCACAGCTTCCGGCCGTTCGCCTTTGGCTCATGCGTACTTCTACTATAGAAGCATCAGTCTCATCATTTTATAGCAACACCTCGTACAAAAACTGTTTTTTTTTTTTGTTGGAATAATTGTAATGACAGCTATTTATTTTAAATTTGGTTTCAATAGTATTTTGAAAGCTAGTGTAAGTATTTTCAGCTCTAGTACTCATTTGAATCTTGTAATTTTAGCATTTAGACTGAGCCGGCTAGTCATTTTATATCATCCTTCCGTCTGGTTTGAGGTCAGCCGTGGCTTCTTTTATATGATTATAGTTGTGTAATTGTAGTTATTCTGCCGTTGTTCCATCTTCCTTGGTAGCTTGTTTTTTTTTTGATATTTCTTTTATTTTTACTATTATCTTTTTCGTTTTTCCTTTTTTTTAGCCCTTATTTTTTACTGTATTTTTTGATCGTTTTTCCTTGAGGTGAATCTAATTTTATTTCATAAAAATATCGATAAAATTCTTCTATTGCTCTTTGTAATTATCTTTAGTTTATGTTACATCTATATTTTTTGGTTTTCCTCATATAATAATGTCTACCATAAGCTAACTTAATTTTTGTTATTTTTCATGATTATCTTTTTCTAAAGTTTCTCCAGTTCATTTGTTTCCACAATTTCTTAAATTTTTTCAAATTCTCTATTATTGGTTTATTTTTTTTATTAATATTTTTATTCTGTTTTTAGTTCTTGTCCCTTTTGACAGTTTTTTTGAGGTTTCGAATTAGATCGGTCGTCCCTTTGGTCAGATTTGTTGTTTTAATATTACTGCTTATTGTGGTAAGTCTAATGTGTTGAATTATTTGCTTGTTTAGCGTGTCTAGAGTTGGGATTATCTCGAAGATGACATAGTGTTTCTGGTTTGGTAAAAAATTAAACGATTTTTTTTTTGATTTGGGTGATTTATTATTGTAAATAATAACTTAAATTCTTAGTGGTTAAATTGCCAGTTTTAAATTTATGCTCCGTTGGTAACTTAGGGGTTTAGTTATTAGGTTCTTCAAAACAAACAGTAAACTCATAGTTTAGCTAAAAAGGCGTAAATTACTGGCAATGCTATGGTGGATGAATCTTTAGAATTTTTATAACGGAATCATGTTGACAGATCGTTTGCCAATTTCAGAGTAGAACAAGTTGGAGAAATTAAAAAGTAGAAATTATATTAAATATAAACACAGGCTTCAATAAGTATACAAACTTTCAATTGAACCAAACTTCGACCAATGGATTAAAAATCAGTTACAAAAGTTTTGACTTAAAGCATGCTCCAAACAAAGATCCCGAGTTAAACAAAATCATGTAAAAGTCAACTCGTAAATAAAAGCTGACGACCGCTTAAATGTCGAAAAACCAACTTTCATAAATAAAAGCAGAACTAGAACTACAATAAAATATGTTTTTATGTATTAAAGTTTTCCTATTAAAACTTCGGAGTTGTGTAAGGAGAAATGCCTAGCGAAGCAGTGTTCTGCGTAATAAAATTAAATACTTTTATTAAATGTATTTTCCTCAAGATGAAATTTAGTTGCAGACGGACAAATAACTTTCTTTTTGGTTGTAAAAGACAAGACGAGTTCTTAAAATAAAATATATAAAATTTTCGTATTTCTAATAGTTTTCCTATATAAATATTGTTCTTTGTGATATGCAAAAATTTAAAAAATTTGACAGTTTATTAAAATCGGTGAGGGCAATTCGGATAAAATATTTTAAAGATGGTGGCACTTCCTATTATGCAGGAAGTTGATGCCTTCTTGGTTAATTTAAATGTAACATCCTATATGTTATTTCATTTTTAGATTCTATGCAAAATTACAGACACATTTCATGTAAAATGTCAAGTCCCTAATTTTCTTTTTGAAATATTTTAAATTTTATGTCAAAAATGGTGTTTGCAGACTTAAACATAACTATCAATTTCTCCTACACGAAAGCCTTTATTATCCAATTGGGGTTGATTTTCTTCTCGAAGGGAATCTACTTTAGTGGTCTTTGTTGATATTCTGATAATAAATAAATACAGGGTTATCAAAAATTAACATTAAATGTTAACTTGAAGTACTCGTTAAAAATTTTTTTAAATGTAAAACTTCTATTTTTATAATGTTACCTGCTTAGCATTAAAAATAAGGGTGACTTTGTATTACGAAAATTTGCAAGTTTTTGAAATATTTGCAATTTGATATTTTTTATTGTAAAAATGCCAAACGGCCTACCTACACGGGAAAACAAGTTACTTTAATAAATATTCAAAATTTCCACCCTACACTTCTAAACATTTTTCGCATCTTCGAGTCAGTTCGTCATAATGAATGAATAAATGAATCTGGAGATTAAAAAACACAATATTTTTCTTTATTTTTATTTAATAATAGAAATGTAATAAAATCTCCTTCAAGTCACGTGACAACGAACACCAATCAAAGTGAATGATGTCAATCCATACTGACGTCATCGCTAGCACTCCGTCCTGATACGGTTATTCTTTTGAGCCATTATTACTTTCAGTTCTATCACTTGAAGTAATCATGATCACTTCGACCTAATGACAAATAAATGCATATTCAAAAGAAAATGAAGTTATCAGTTTCACTTTGATCACTTGATAATTACTCTAAAGAATACAACCAACGTCATCGCTGTCACGAACTTGACATATTTTTTTTGGTTTTATATCATATTCGTGATCGCTGTCAAGGTCTTCGTTGCCTATTTTATAGTTATTTCAATGTAATTTCTTCGAAAGTTTGTTGACTACTCCCTTTAAAAATGATTCTATGATAGAAAGTGGATTTATTAAGGCAAATAGTTCGAATTTGCAGAGAATTGATTGTTTTCTGGTGGCCAATTTCTTCGCAACAAACAGTAACTTTTGATCTGCTGAATTTAGAAATGTGAAGACTTCCATGTAAGTAATTTACCAAGGATTGTTATTTTCACAACCAATAATGAATACATAATAGTAATCATAGGTATTTATAAGCTCAAAACTAAAATAAAACGAGTAGTACCGGGCTAGCTGAAGCCACATTATTTTACGAACGTGAACGTGAACAAATAATTTTTAGGTGTGTTAATTGTAGTACTTGTACACTAAGACACCGCACAACACTTAAAATAACTTAGAAGTCATTTTATCACAAAGTATCAGCGTTTGGAAGGAAATTTGAAACCGAATTTAAAATTTCTGATTTTTAAATTACCAGTGATATTTAAAAAATAATTTTAAATATTTTCGGCTACACTAGATACTTATGCATGATTTTAAATAATTTTCCAAAAATAGTAAACATCCCAACTGTGTTAAAATTTTTCGTAAATTTTTCTTCCTCAGTTCAAATTATGTTAATCCAAAATCGAGGGTTGTCTGTATCATCGTTAATAAATTTAAATTCGCCAAATTGCACTCATTTCGGCAAATCAGTATCTTTTAAGTGTTGAACTAAAGATAATAAAAAAGGTGGAAGTTGTGTTTCAATACAATGCTATCTATTGAGCTCTTAGAGATTCTTCTTTGTAGAACCACGGAAAGTCGTAGATGGACGTGGACGAGTCTGGACCACCGAACAAAGAATGAAATAGATTATATTAATACCAACAAAAAAATATATTGTATCCGTTGTAACAGCCTTAAACAATTTCGACCTGGGTAGTGATCATAGACTCGTTCGAGCAAAAATAAATATCAACATTAAAAAGAAAGGAAAAACTTGTTAAATCCCAACGTTTTCCGACATCAGAGGAAATAAAAAAAAATAAAGACATATATCAAGAGTATATCAAGAAAAAATTTACACCTCTGGATAAACTTAATAAATTGACAATAAACGAACTGGAAAATAAAATCCAAAAATATCCACACTCCAGTAAAGAAAATCTGCACTGTTAGAAGACAAATAAACAGTAAATTATCACAACAGACCAGAGACCTAATAAATACACGAAGATACACGAGAAAAGACACAGCAGACTACATATAACAAACAAACAAATCAGAAAAAATATTAGATACGATATCAGGACACATAACATGGAAAGAATTAAAACGATCATAGAAAACAACAAACAAAATGAATTTAAAATTCATAAACTCAATTGTTAAATGGAATATAAACCAACTTAAAGATAAAGAAGGAGAAACCAAAAATAGACGAAACGAAGTGGCTGACATCTTAGAAGAGTTCTATTTAAATTTGTATACTTCAGTTAATCCAAAACTAGACATCAAGCTCCCCAATATTACAAATGTTGGTTCAGAAGAAATATCTGACATCACAATCGAAGAGTTGAAATATGCTTTATCACAAATAAAATCTGATCGTGCCCAGGTGAAGATAGTATACCTAAAGAAGTATTGGAGCTTGGAAGGTCTGCAATGCTACATTCAATGAGTATTCTTTTGAACAAATGTCTTCAAAACGGCAAAATCCCTGATAACTGGCAGCACGCCCGAGTCATTCTCCTATATAAAAAAAAACGACAAATTAGACATCGAAAATTATCGGCCCATAAGGCTCCTGCCATATCTATACAAGTTGCTTACAAAGATTATAACTAATAGACTAACTAACAAATTTGACTCCTACTAATCTCCAGAACAAGCTGGGTTTCGAAAGCGCTTTAGTACGACGGAACAGATACACAAATTACTAATCGAAAAGTGCACAGAATGTAATATTCAAATCCAACTAGCATTTGTTGATTATAGCAAGGCTTTTGACTCTGTCGAGCTATGGGTCATATTTCAAGCAGATACACAAATCTGAAACATATTTACAATAAGGCTACGCTACAAGTAAAGATAACAGAGTGTTACAGTTTTGTTATTTTATGAACAAAACTATAAATAGTTTTACCAAAATACCAACAATCAAGCTAATACTCACCATAAATTAATCCCTTATTTCCATCAAGTAGTCTCTTTAACAAATACATATAAAATAAAAGCTAAACATTTTTGTCACTGTCACATCAAAAACTGGTTTTGTAAAAAAAAATCAAGTGTGTATATGGTATTTCATTTTTAGATTCTATGCAAAATTATAGACACATTTAATGTAGAATGTCAAAACCCTAATCCTGTTTTTGAAATATTTTAAATTTTATGTCAAAAATGGTGTTTGCAGGCTTAAACATAACTATCAATTTATCCTACACGAAAGCCTTTATTATCCAATTGGGGTTGATTTTCTTCCAGAAGGGAATTTACTTTAGTGGTCTGTGTTGATATTTTGATAATAAATAAATACAGGGTGATTAAAAATTAACAATAAATATTAACTTGAAGTACTCGTTAAAAATTTTTTTAAATGTAAAACTTCTATTTTTATAATGTTACCTGCTTAGCATTAAAAATAAGGGTGACTTTGTATTACGAAAATTTGCAAGTTTTTGAAATATTTGCAATTTGATATTTTTTATTGTAAAAATGCCAAACGGCCTACCTACACGGGAAAACAAGTTACTTTAATAAATATTCAAAATTTCCACCCTACACTTCTAAACATTTTTCGCATCTTCGAGTCAGTTCGTCATAATGAATGAATAAATGAATCTGGAGATTAAAAAACACAATATTTTTCTTTATTTTTATTTAATAATAGAAATGTAATAAAATCTCCTTCAAGTCACGTGACAACGAACACCAATCAAAGTGAATGATGTCAATCCATACTGACGTCATCGCTAGCACTCCGTCCTGATACGGTTATTCTTTTGAGCCATTATTACTTTCAGTTCTATCACTTGAAGTAATCATGATCACTTCGACCTAATGACAAATAAATGCATATTCAAAAGAAAATGAAGTTATCAGTTTCACTTTGATCACTTGATAATTACTCTAAAGAATACAACCAACGTCATCGCTGTCACGAACTTGACATATTTTTTTTGGTTTTATATCATATTCGTGATCGCTGTCAAGGTCTTCGTTGCCTATTTTATAGTTATTTCAATGTAATTTCTTCGAAAGTTTGTTGACTACTCCCTTTAAAAATGATTCTATGATAGAAAGTGGATTTATTAAGGCAAATAGTTCGAATTTGCAGAGAATTGATTGTTTTCTGGTGGCCAATTTCTTCGCAACAAACAGTAACTTTTGATCTGCTGAATTTAGAAATGTGAAGACTTCCATGTAAGTAATTTACCAAGGATTGTTATTTTCACAACCAATAATGAATACATAATAGTAATCATAGGTATTTATAAGCTCAAAACTAAAATAAAACGAGTAGTACCGGGCTAGCTGAAGCCACATTATTTTACGAACGTGGAACGTGAACAAATAATTTTTAGGTGTGTTAATTGTAGTACTTGTACACTAAGACACCGCACAACACTTAAAATAACTTAGAAGTCATTTTATCACAAAGTATCAGCGTTTGGAAGGAAATTTGAAACCGAATTTAAAATTTCTGATTTTTAAATTACCAGTGATATTTAAAAAATAATTTTAAATATTTTCGGCTACACTAGATACTTATGCATGATTTTAAATAATTTTCCAAAAATAGTAAACATCCCAACTGTGTTAAAATTTTTCGTAAATTTTTCTTCCTCAGTTCAAATTATGTTAATCCAAAATCGAGGGTTGTCTGTATCATCGTTAATAAATTTAAATTCGCCAAATTGCACTCATTTCGGCAAATCAGTATCTTTTAAGTGTTGAACTAAAGATAATAAAAAAGGTGGAAGTTGTGTTTCAATACAATGCTATCTATTGAGCTCTTAGAGATTCTTCTTTGTAGAACCACGGAAAGTCGTAGATGGACGTGGACGAGTCTGGACCACCGAACAAAGAATGAAATAGATTATATTAATACCAACAAAAAAATATATTGTATCCGTTGTAACAGCCTTAAACAATTTCGACCTGGGTAGTGATCATAGACTCGTTCGAGCAAAAATAAATATCAACATTAAAAAGAAAGGAAAAACTTGTTAAATCCCAACGTTTTCCGACATCAGAGGAAATAAAAAAAAATAAAGACATATATCAAGAGTATATCAAGAAAAAATTTACACCTCTGGATAAACTTAATAAATTGACAATAAACGAACTGGAAAATAAAATCCAAAAATATCCACACTCCAGTAAAGAAAATCTGCACTGTTAGAAGACAAATAAACAGTAAATTATCACAACAGACCAGAGACCTAATAAATACACGAAGATACACGAGAAAAGACACAGCAGACTACATATAACAAACAAACAAATCAGAAAAAATATTAGATACGATATCAGGACACATAACATGGAAAGAATTAAAACGATCATAGAAAACAACAAACAAAATGAATTTAAAATTCATAAACTCAATTGTTAAATGGAATATAAACCAACTTAAAGATAAAGAAGGAGAAACCAAAAATAGACGAAACGAAGTGGCTGACATCTTAGAAGAGTTCTATTTAAATTTGTATACTTCAGTTAATCCAAAACTAGACATCAAGCTCCCCAATATTACAAATGTTGGTTCAGAAGAAATATCTGACATCACAATCGAAGAGTTGAAATATGCTTTATCACAAATAAAATCTGATCGTGCCCAGGTGAAGATAGTATACCTAAAGAAGTATTGGAGCTTGGAGGGTCTGCAATGCTACATTCAATGAGTATTCTTTTGAACAAATGTCTTCAAAACGGCAAAATCCCTGATAACTGGCAGCACGCCCGAGTCATTCTCCTATATAAAAAAAAACGACAAATTAGACATCGAAAATTATCGGCCCATAAGGCTCCTGCCATATCTATACAAGTTGCTTACAAAGATTATAACTAATAGACTAACTAACAAATTTGACTCCTACTAATCTCCAGAACAAGCTGGGTTTCGAAAGCGCTTTAGTACGACGGAACAGATACACAAATTACTAATCGAAAAGTGCACAGAATGTAATATTCAAATCCAACTAGCATTTGTTGATTATAGCAAGGCTTTTGACTCTGTCGAGCTATGGGTCATATTTCAAGCAGATACACAAATCTGAAACATATTTACAATAAGGCTACGCTACAAGTAAAGATAACAGAGTGTTACAGTTTTGTTATTTTATGAACAAAACTATAAATAGTTTTACCAAAATACCAACAATCAAGCTAATACTCACCATAAATTAATCCCTTATTTCCATCAAGTAGTCTCTTTAACAAATACATATAAAATAAAAGCTAAACATTTTTGTCACTGTCACATCAAAAACTGGTTTTGTAAAAAAAAATCAAGTGTGTATATGGTATTTCATTTTTAGATTCTATGCAAAATTATAGACACATTTAATGTAGAATGTCAAAACCCTAATCCTGTTTTTGAAATATTTTAAATTTTATGTCAAAAATGGTGTTTGCAGGCTTAAACATAACTATCAATTTATCCTACACGAAAGCCTTTATTATCCAATTGGGGTTGATTTTCTTCCAGAAGGGAATTTACTTTAGTGGTCTGTGTTGATATTTTGATAATAAATAAATACAGGGTGATTAAAAATTAACAATAAATATTAACTTGAAGTACTCGTTAAAAATTTTTTTAAATGTAAAACTTCTATTTTTATAATGTTACCTGCTTAGCATTAAAAATAAGGGTGACTTTGTATTACGAAAATTTGCAAGTTTTTGAAATATTTGCAATTTGATATTTTTTATTGTAAAAATGCCAAACGGCCTACCTACACGGGAAAACAAGTTACTTTAATAAATATTCAAAATTTCCACCCTACACTTCTAAACATTTTTCGCATCTTCGAGTCAGTTCGTCATAATGAATGAATAAATGAATCTGGAGATTAAAAAACACAATATTTTTCTTTATTTTTATTTAATAATAGAAATGTAATAAAATCTCCTTCAAGTCACGTGACAACGAACACCAATCAAAGTGAATGATGTCAATCCATACTGACGTCATCGCTAGCACTCCGTCCTGATACGGTTATTCTTTTGAGCCATTATTACTTTCAGTTCTATCACTTGAAGTAATCATGATCACTTCGACCTAATGACAAATAAATGCATATTCAAAAGAAAATGAAGTTATCAGTTTCACTTTGATCACTTGATAATTACTCTAAAGAATACAACCAACGTCATCGCTGTCACGAACTTGACATATTTTTTTTGGTTTTATATCATATTCGTGATCGCTGTCAAGGTCTTCGTTGCCTATTTTATAGTTATTTCAATGTAATTTCTTCGAAAGTTTGTTGACTACTCCCTTTAAAAATGATTCTATGATAGAAAGTGGATTTATTAAGGCAAATAGTTCGAATTTGCAGAGAATTGATTGTTTTCTGGTGGCCAATTTCTTCGCAACAAACAGTAACTTTTGATCTGCTGAATTTAGAAATGTGAAGACTTCCATGTAAGTAATTTACCAAGGATTGTTATTTTCACAACCAATAATGAATACATAATAGTAATCATAGGTATTTATAAGCTCAAAACTAAAATAAAACGAGTAGTACCGGGCTAGCTGAAGCCACATTATTTTACGAACGTGGAACGTGAACAAATAATTTTTAGGTGTGTTAATTGTAGTACTTGTACACTAAGACACCGCACAACACTTAAAATAACTTAGAAGTCATTTTATCACAAAGTATCAGCGTTTGGAAGGAAATTTGAAACCGAATTTAAAATTTCTGATTTTTAAATTACCAGTGATATTTAAAAAATAATTTTAAATATTTTCGGCTACACTAGATACTTATGCATGATTTTAAATAATTTTCCAAAAATAGTAAACATCCCAACTGTGTTAAAATTTTTCGTAAATTTTTCTTCCTCAGTTCAAATTATGTTAATCCAAAATCGAGGGTTGTCTGTATCATCGTTAATAAATTTAAATTCGCCAAATTGCACTCATTTCGGCAAATCAGTATCTTTTAAGTGTTGAACTAAAGATAATAAAAAAGGTGGAAGTTGTGTTTCAATACAATGCTATCTATTGAGCTCTTAGAGATTCTTCTTTGTAGAACCACGGAAAGTCGTAGATGGACGTGGACGAGTCTGGACCACCGAACAAAGAATGAAATAGATTATATTAATACCAACAAAAAAATATATTGTATCCGTTGTAACAGCCTTAAACAATTTCGACCTGGGTAGTGATCATAGACTCGTTCGAGCAAAAATAAATATCAACATTAAAAAGAAAGGAAAAACTTGTTAAATCCCAACGTTTTCCGACATCAGAGGAAATAAAAAAAAATAAAGACATATATCAAGAGTATATCAAGAAAAAATTTACACCTCTGGATAAACTTAATAAATTGACAATAAACGAACTGGAAAATAAAATCCAAAAATATCCACACTCCAGTAAAGAAAATCTGCACTGTTAGAAGACAAATAAACAGTAAATTATCACAACAGACCAGAGACCTAATAAATACACGAAGATACACGAGAAAAGACACAGCAGACTACATATAACAAACAAACAAATCAGAAAAAATATTAGATACGATATCAGGACACATAACATGGAAAGAATTAAAACGATCATAGAAAACAACAAACAAAATGAATTTAAAATTCATAAACTCAATTGTTAAATGGAATATAAACCAACTTAAAGATAAAGAAGGAGAAACCAAAAATAGACGAAACGAAGTGGCTGACATCTTAGAAGAGTTCTATTTAAATTTGTATACTTCAGTTAATCCAAAACTAGACATCAAGCTCCCCAATATTACAAATGTTGGTTCAGAAGAAATATCTGACATCACAATCGAAGAGTTGAAATATGCTTTATCACAAATAAAATCTGATCGTGCCCAGGTGAAGATAGTATACCTAAAGAAGTATTGGAGCTTGGAGGGTCTGCAATGCTACATTCAATGAGTATTCTTTTGAACAAATGTCTTCAAAACGGCAAAATCCCTGATAACTGGCAGCACGCCCGAGTCATTCTCCTATATAAAAAAAAACGACAAATTAGACATCGAAAATTATCGGCCCATAAGGCTCCTGCCATATCTATACAAGTTGCTTACAAAGATTATAACTAATAGACTAACTAACAAATTTGACTCCTACTAATCTCCAGAACAAGCTGGGTTTCGAAAGCGCTTTAGTACGACGGAACAGATACACAAATTACTAATCGAAAAGTGCACAGAATGTAATATTCAAATCCAACTAGCATTTGTTGATTATAGCAAGGCTTTTGACTCTGTCGAGCTATGGGTCATATTTCAAGCAGATACACAAATCTGAAACATATTTACAATAAGGCTACGCTACAAGTAAAGATAACAGAGTGTTACAGTTTTGTTATTTTATGAACAAAACTATAAATAGTTTTACCAAAATACCAACAATCAAGCTAATACTCACCATAAATTAATCCCTTATTTCCATCAAGTAGTCTCTTTAACAAATACATATAAAATAAAAGCTAAACATTTTTGTCACTGTCACATCAAAAACTGGTTTTGTAAAAAAAAATCAAGTGTGTATATGGTATTTCATTTTTAGATTCTATGCAAAATTATAGACACATTTAATGTAGAATGTCAAAACCCTAATCCTGTTTTTGAAATATTTTAAATTTTATGTCAAAAATGGTGTTTGCAGGCTTAAACATAACTATCAATTTATCCTACACGAAAGCCTTTATTATCCAATTGGGGTTGATTTTCTTCCAGAAGGGAATTTACTTTAGTGGTCTGTGTTGATATTTTGATAATAAATAAATACAGGGTGATTAAAAATTAACAATAAATATTAACTTGAAGTACTCGTTAAAAATTTTTTTAAATGTAAAACTTCTATTTTTATAATGTTACCTGCTTAGCATTAAAAATAAGGGTGACTTTGTATTACGAAAATTTGCAAGTTTTTGAAATATTTGCAATTTGATATTTTTTATTGTAAAAATGCCAAACGGCCTACCTACACGGGAAAACAAGTTACTTTAATAAATATTCAAAATTTCCACCCTACACTTCTAAACATTTTTCGCATCTTCGAGTCAGTTCGTCATAATGAATGAATAAATGAATCTGGAGATTAAAAAACACAATATTTTTCTTTATTTTTATTTAATAATAGAAATGTAATAAAATCTCCTTCAAGTCACGTGACAACGAACACCAATCAAAGTGAATGATGTCAATCCATACTGACGTCATCGCTAGCACTCCGTCCTGATACGGTTATTCTTTTGAGCCATTATTACTTTCAGTTCTATCACTTGAAGTAATCATGATCACTTCGACCTAATGACAAATAAATGCATATTCAAAAGAAAATGAAGTTATCAGTTTCACTTTGATCACTTGATAATTACTCTAAAGAATACAACCAACGTCATCGCTGTCACGAACTTGACATATTTTTTTTGGTTTTATATCATATTCGTGATCGCTGTCAAGGTCTTCGTTGCCTATTTTATAGTTATTTCAATGTAATTTCTTCGAAAGTTTGTTGACTACTCCCTTTAAAAATGATTCTATGATAGAAAGTGGATTTATTAAGGCAAATAGTTCGAATTTGCAGAGAATTGATTGTTTTCTGGTGGCCAATTTCTTCGCAACAAACAGTAACTTTTGATCTGCTGAATTTAGAAATGTGAAGACTTCCATGTAAGTAATTTACCAAGGATTGTTATTTTCACAACCAATAATGAATACATAATAGTAATCATAGGTATTTATAAGCTCAAAACTAAAATAAAACGAGTAGTACCGGGCTAGCTGAAGCCACATTATTTTACGAACGTGGAACGTGAACAAATAATTTTTAGGTGTGTTAATTGTAGTACTTGTACACTAAGACACCGCACAACACTTAAAATAACTTAGAAGTCATTTTATCACAAAGTATCAGCGTTTGGAAGGAAATTTGAAACCGAATTTAAAATTTCTGATTTTTAAATTACCAGTGATATTTAAAAAATAATTTTAAATATTTTCGGCTACACTAGATACTTATGCATGATTTTAAATAATTTTCCAAAAATAGTAAACATCCCAACTGTGTTAAAATTTTTCGTAAATTTTTCTTCCTCAGTTCAAATTATGTTAATCCAAAATCGAGGGTTGTCTGTATCATCGTTAATAAATTTAAATTCGCCAAATTGCACTCATTTCGGCAAATCAGTATCTTTTAAGTGTTGAACTAAAGATAATAAAAAAGGTGGAAGTTGTGTTTCAATACAATGCTATCTATTGAGCTCTTAGAGATTCTTCTTTGTAGAACCACGGAAAGTCGTAGATGGACGTGGACGAGTCTGGACCACCGAACAAAGAATGAAATAGATTATATTAATACCAACAAAAAAATATATTGTATCCGTTGTAACAGCCTTAAACAATTTCGACCTGGGTAGTGATCATAGACTCGTTCGAGCAAAAATAAATATCAACATTAAAAAGAAAGGAAAAACTTGTTAAATCCCAACGTTTTCCGACATCAGAGGAAATAAAAAAAAATAAAGACATATATCAAGAGTATATCAAGAAAAAATTTACACCTCTGGATAAACTTAATAAATTGACAATAAACGAACTGGAAAATAAAATCCAAAAATATCCACACTCCAGTAAAGAAAATCTGCACTGTTAGAAGACAAATAAACAGTAAATTATCACAACAGACCAGAGACCTAATAAATACACGAAGATACACGAGAAAAGACACAGCAGACTACATATAACAAACAAACAAATCAGAAAAAATATTAGATACGATATCAGGACACATAACATGGAAAGAATTAAAACGATCATAGAAAACAACAAACAAAATGAATTTAAAATTCATAAACTCAATTGTTAAATGGAATATAAACCAACTTAAAGATAAAGAAGGAGAAACCAAAAATAGACGAAACGAAGTGGCTGACATCTTAGAAGAGTTCTATTTAAATTTGTATACTTCAGTTAATCCAAAACTAGACATCAAGCTCCCCAATATTACAAATGTTGGTTCAGAGGAAATATCTGACATCACAATCGAAGAGTTGAAATATGCTTTATCACAAATAAAATCTGATCGTGCCCAGGTGAAGATAGTATACCTAAAGAAGTATTGGAGCTTGGAGGGTCTGCAATGCTACATTCAATGAGTATTCTTTTGAACAAATGTCTTCAAAACGGCAAAATCCCTGATAACTGGCAGCACGCCCGAGTCATTCTCCTATATAAAAAAAAACGACAAATTAGACATCGAAAATTATCGGCCCATAAGGCTCCTGCCATATCTATACAAGTTGCTTACAAAGATTATAACTAATAGACTAACTAACAAATTTGACTCCTACTAATCTCCAGAACAAGCTGGGTTTCGAAAGCGCTTTAGTACGACGGAACAGATACACAAATTACTAATCGAAAAGTGCACAGAATGTAATATTCAAATCCAACTAGCATTTGTTGATTATAGCAAGGCTTTTGACTCTGTCGAGCTATGGGTCATATTTCAAGCAGATACACAAATCTGAAACATATTTACAATAAGGCTACGCTACAAGTAAAGATAACAGAGTGTTACAGTTTTGTTATTTTATGAACAAAACTATAAATAGTTTTACCAAAATACCAACAATCAAGCTAATACTCACCATAAATTAATCCCTTATTTCCATCAAGTAGTCTCTTTAACAAATACATATAAAATAAAAGCTAAACATTTTTGTCACTGTCACATCAAAAACTGGTTTTGTAAAAAAAAATCAAGTGTGTATATGGTATTTCATTTTTAGATTCTATGCAAAATTATAGACACATTTAATGTAGAATGTCAAAACCCTAATCCTGTTTTTGAAATATTTTAAATTTTATGTCAAAAATGGTGTTTGCAGGCTTAAACATAACTATCAATTTATCCTACACGAAAGCCTTTATTATCCAATTGGGGTTGATTTTCTTCCAGAAGGGAATTTACTTTAGTGGTCTGTGTTGATATTTTGATAATAAATAAATACAGGGTGATTAAAAATTAACAATAAATATTAACTTGAAGTACTCGTTAAAATTTTTTTTAAATGTAAAACCTCTATTTTTATAATGTTACCTGCTTAGCATTAGAAATAAAGTTGACTTTGTATTACGAAAATTTGCAGTTTTGAAATATTGGCAATTTAATATTTTTGTATTGTAAAAATGCCAAACGACCTACCTACACGGGAAAACAAGTTATTTTAATAAATATTCAAAATTTCCTCCCTGCACTTCTAAACATTTTTCGCATCTTAGAGTCAGTTCAGTTCGTCATAATGAATGAATAAATGAATCTGGAGATTAAAAAAACACAATATTTTTCTTTATTTTTAAGGAAATTTATTTTTATTTAATAATAGAAATTTAATTAAATCTCCTTCAAGTCACGTGACAACGAACACCAATCAAAGTGAATGATGTCAATCCATACTGACGTCATCGCTGGCACTCCGTCCTGATACGGTTATTCTTTTGAGCCATTATTTCTTTCAGTCACTTGAAGTAATCATGATCACTTCGATCTAATGATAAATAAATGCATATTCAAAAGAACATGAAGTTATCACTTGATAATTACTCTAAAGAATACAGCCAACGTCATCGCTGTCACGAACTTGACATATAATTTTTTTGGTTTTATGTCACATTCGTGATCACTGTCAAAGGCTTCGTCGCCTATTTTATAGTTATTTCAATGTAATATCTTCGAAAGTTTGTTGCCTACTCCCTTTAAAAATGATTCTAAGAAGTTTTTCCATGATGGAAAGTGGATTTATTATGGCAAATAGTTCGAAATTTGTAGATAATTGATTGTTTTCTGGTGGCCAATTTCTTCGTAACAATCAGTAACTTTTGATCTGCTGAATTTAGAAATATGAAGACTTCCATGTAAGTAATTTACCAAGGATTGTTATTTTCACAACCAATAATGAATACATAATAATAATCATAGGTATTTATAATCTCAAAACTAAAATAAATCGAGTAGTGCCGGGCTAGCTGAAGCCACATTTTCCTATTATTTTACGAACGTGGAACGTGAATAAATAACTTCTTAGGTGTTTTAATTGTAGTACTTGTACACTGAGATACCACACCACACTTAAAATAACTTAGAACTCATCATTTATCACAAATTATCAGCGTTTTGGAAGGAAATTTGAAGAAACGCAATTTAAAATTTCTGATTTTTAAATTACTAGTGGTATTAAGGTACTTATGCATGATTTTAAATAATTTTCCAAAAATAGTAAACATCCCAATTGTGTTAAAATTTTTCGTAAATTTTGCTTCCTCAGTCCAAATTATGTTAATCAAAAATCGAGGGTTGTCTGTATTATCGTTAATAAATTTAAATTCGCCAAATTGCACTCATTTCGGCAAATCAGTATCTTTTAAGTGTTGAATTAAAGATAATAAAAAGGGTGGAAGTTGTGTTTCAACACAATGCTATCTATTGAGCTCTTAAAGATTCTTCTTTGTAGAACCACGGATAGTCGTAGTTGGACGTGGAGGAGTCTGGACCACCGAACAAAAATTGAAATAGATTATATTATTACCAACAAAAAATATATTGCGTCTGTTGTAACAGCCTTAAACAATTTCGACCTGGGTAGTGATCATAGACTCGTTCGAGCAAAAATAAATATCAACATTAAAAAAAAAAGAACAAACTTATTAGATCCCAACGTTTTTGGACATCAGAAGAAATAAAAAAAATAAAGACACATATCAAGAGTATATCAAGAAAAAATTTACACCATTGGATAAACTTAATACATTGACAATAAACGAACTGGAAAATAAAATCCAAAAAATATCCAATCCACTAAAGAAAATCTGCACTGTTAGAAGACAAACAAACAGTAAATTATCACAGCAGACCAGAGACCTAATAAATACACGAAGATACACGAAAAAAGACACAGCAGGCTACATAAAACAAATCAGAAAAAATATTAGATACGATATCAGGAAACATCTCATGGAAGGAATTAAAACGATCATAGAGAACAACAAATAATGAATTTAAAATTCATAAACTCAATTGGTAAATGGAATATAAACCAACTTAAAGATAAAGAAGGAGAAACCAAAAATAGACGAGACGAAGTGGCTGACATTTTAGAAGAGTTCTATTTAAATTTGTATACTTCAGTTAATCCAAAACTAGACATCAAGCTCTCCAATATTACAAATGTTGGTTCAGAAGAAATATCTGACATCACAATCGAAGAGTTGAAATATGCTTTATCACAAATAAAATCTGATCATGCCCAGGTGAAGATAGTATACCTAAAGAAGTATTGGAGCTTGGAGGGTCTGCAATGCTACATTCAATGAGTATTCTTTTGAACAAATGTCTTCAAAACGGCAAAATCCCTGATAACTGGCAGCACGCCCGAGTCATTCTCCTATATAAAAAAAAACGACAAATTAGACATCGAAAATTATCGGCCCATAAGGCTCCTGCCATATCTATACAAGTTGCTTACAAAGATTATAACTAATAGACTAACTAACAAATTTGACTCCTACTAATCTCCAGAACAAGCTGGGTTTCGAAAGCGCTTTAGTACGACGGAACAGATACACAAATTACTAATCGAAAAGTGCACAGAATGTAATATTCAAATCCAACTAGCATTTGTTGATTATAGCAAGGCTTTTGACTCTGTCGAGCTATGGGTCATATTTCAAGCAGATACACAAATCTGAAACATATTTACAATAAGGCTACGCTACAAGTAAAGATAACAGAGTGTTACAGTTTTGTTATTTTATGAACAAAACTATAAATAGTTTTACCAAAATACCAACAATCAAGCTAATACTCACCATAAATTAATCCCTTATTTCCATCAAGTAGTCTCTTTAACAAATACATATAAAATAAAAGCTAAACGTTTTTGTCACATCAAAAACCGGTTTTGTAAAAAAAAAATCAGGTGTGCCTAAAAATGTATCAAACACTCCACTTTTGCCACTTTCATCAAGGGTGTAGTTAGTTAATCTTTTGTTTTTTTGGCGTACTTGAAAGATTATCCTCAACAGATCAGAAAGGGTGACAAGATTGCTACCTGTCAACCTGTTGACGTGATAGTTACCGGTGTCCCGTTATAACCTGAAAAATTACCTGCTAGTCTACCTAAGGTACTTCAAAACCTAGTTAATATGTCGACACCTTTACTGAATCAAGTGCAGGTGGCTAGACTGGAAGATCTTTTAAGAAGAAATCAGGATGTTTTCTTTTTATCGGATAGCGACTTGGGAAGGACCAATATAGTTGAGCATCGAATAAATACTGGTGAAGCATCTCCAATTAAACAAGGTCCAAGGAGAATACCGTTATCAAAACGTGACGAGGTGGACAAGATGCTTAAAGACATGCAGAATCAAGGCAATATAGAACATTCCCAAAGTCTCTGGACATCCCCAGTTGTACTAGTTAAGAAGAAAGATGGCTCCACTAGATTCTGTGTTGACTTCAGACGGCTTAATGATGTCGCAAAGAAAAACAGTTTTCCTTTACCTCGTATTGATGATACGCTAGACACATTAACTGGGTCAAAATGGTTTTCCACTTTGGAGTTAAAAAGTGGCTATTGGCTAGTACAGCTTCATCCAGAGGATAAAGAAAAGTCCGCATTTTCTACTGGAATGGGGCTATGGCAATTTAATGTTATGCCGTTTGGTTTATGCAATGCCCCAGCCACTTTTGAACGTTTAATGGAACAAATCTTACATGGACTAACCTGGAAAACATGCCTAGTCTACCTAGATGACATCATTATTCTGGGAAAAACCTTTGACGATCATTTAAAAAATGTCAAAGAAGTATTCAAAAAAACTGAGAAGTGCACAATTAAAGCTCAATCCGAAGAAATGTCAATTTTTCCAGAAAGAAGTGAAATACCTGGGACATATAATCACAGAAGCAGGTGTACGAACCGATCCAGAAAAGACAGAAGCCATTCAAAGTTGGCCAATACCGAAAAATAAGCATGAATTAAGAAGTTTTCTAGGTCTTTGTACTTACTATAGAAGATTCATAAAAGGATTCGCCGATATTGCAAAACATTTACATCGACTGACTGAAATTAGCAACAAGTATGAATGGTCCGCAGACTGCGAAGCCGCTTTTAATGAACTAAAGAAGGCACTTTGTAATCCTCCAATACTGTCATATCCTGAGCCCGATCAGATGTTTGTTGTGGACACTGACGCTAGTAACTCCTCTATAGGTGGAATTTTGTCCCAGATACAAAATGGCCAAGAAAAAGTGATTGCTTATTTTAGCAAGGTACTCTGCAAAGCTGAGCGAAATTAATGTGTGACAAGAAAAGAACTACTCGCCATTATAAAGTCAGTGGAACACATTCGCAAATATCTATATGGCCAAAAATTTCTTCTGCGAACAGAACATGCATCATTAAAGTGGCTTTTACAATTTAAAAATCCCGAAGGTCAAATAGCACGATGGTTACAACGCTTGCAAGAGTACGATTTTAAAATTGAACATAGAAAAGCTTGAATCAGAAAAATGCAAACGCTTTGTCAAGGAGACCATGTTCAGAAGAATGCAAGCACTGTAACAGGCACGAAGAGCGAGAAAATCCTGACGATTTCTATTGCCGAAAGACACGACTACAACGCTCTTTGGATTGGGATCAAAAAATCATTTCCAAAGAACAACAAGAAGATCCAGATCTTAACCTTATCATTAAATTAAAGAATAATAATTCACATTTACCCACTTTTCAAGAAATCTCGTCAAAATCTGAAAAAGTGAAAGGTTACTGGGCCTTATGGGATTCCTTGACTATGCACAATGCTCTTTTAAATAGAGTTTTGGAGAGCTCTGATGGTAAAGACTACAAATACCAGATTGTTTTACCCACCAGAAGGATTCCAGAAGTACTGCAAGCTTTACATAATGGTGTAGGTGGCGGACGTTTAGGGGTTATGAAAACTCTTGAAAAAGTTCGAGAGAGGTTCTATTGGCTGGGGAGCCGCGCTGATGTAAAAGATTGGTGCAAAACCTGTAGCGACTGTGCTGCCAGTAAAGGACCGAGGACCCGTAGCCATGGTAAAATGAAGCAGTACAATGTAGGAGTACTTTTTGAAAGAATTTGCTATAGACATAGCAGGACCATTCCCTATTAGTAAATCCGGGAATCGCTATATTTTGGTAGCTATGGATTACTTCAGTAAATGGCCAAAAGTCTATGCCATACCAAATCAAGAAGCCACTACCGTTGCCGAAATATTGTTTGAAGAGTGGATTTGTAGATATGGGGTGCCAGGAGAAATACATTCTGATCAAGGCAGAAACTTTGAATCCGAAGTTTTTACGAACCTTTGCTTCTGAAAATCCATAAAACTAGAACAACACCCTTACATCCACAGTCAGATGGAATGGTTGAGAGATTTAATAGAACGCTGGAGAATTACATCAGAATACAAGTAAGTGAACAACAAAATGACTGGGATAAATGCGTTCAGCCATTTTTACTAGCCTATCGTTCAGCCATTCACGAAACCACTGGAAAAACACCTGCTAGCGTAATTTTTGGAAAAGAATTACGTCTTCTAGTCGATTTGCTTACTGGACGTCCACCTGATTGTGAAGCAACTTGGGAAGACTACACCAACCAACTCAGTAAGCAGCTTTAAGTGTTACACGAAGAAGTCCGCCAAAAGTTACAAATAGAAAGCGATAGAATGAAGACCCGCTATGACCTCAAGGCCAATACTGGTGGATTCATGGTTGATGAAAGAGTTTGGTTGTAAAATCCGAAAAAAACCAAAGGGCGTTCACCAAAACTTCAAAAGTCATGGGAAGGTCCGTACAACGTAGTGACTCGACTAAACGATCTGGTGTACCGCATTCAGAAAAGCCCTCATGCGAAGATGAAAGTCGTGCATCTGGATAGATTGGCCCATTATCGAGATCAAGATGGTTGATCGGGACGATCAAGGCTTGAAAGGGGGGCAATGTTACGAACTTTGTAGCATTTTATATTCCATAGTATTAGTTTGTGTTTGTAGTTCGTAGAGTTTTAGATATATTTTCTATGAGTTCATAATGTATTTAAGTAATTTTATTTCCTCAGGAGACAACTATGAAAGAAGGTCTGGAATTCGATTTACTTATTTTTAACATGGAACGCCTTTGATGGAAGGTCTAGAAATCGCCGGATTATTCCTTTTTCTTATTTTGATTAAACCATGTAGTATGGAAATCCTTCTAGAGAATTAGGGAATCTTCCGGTATCAACCAAAAGGGTATATAAAGGGTCCAGATCGACTTTCTTGGTCCGTATATTTCGAGAGTTTGTCGACGCAAGTTGAATTAGTTTGACAAGTGTCAAAAGAAAGGTTGACAATAAAAAGTTATTAAAATTATACAGTGTGTGTAGTTTGTTTGAAGACCGGCTGTCCGAAACAATATGTATATATATATATATATATATATATATATATATATATATATATATATATATATATATATAAATCCATTCATGTGGTTTTTTATACTAGTTTTGACCTCCTAATTGTCCCGCCATTGAAGGTGTAACGGACCAAGAGCGAGATTCACAGAAAGTAACTATTTATTTAAAGTTCCAATTCGGTAGCGTGTCGGCGCGATATTATCTGCATGCAAACCATCACTTCAGTTACTTTAAAGAACAGATTTTTTTTGCTTAAAACATCTTAAGTAAAAATTTCGCACCCTTCAACTTGGAACGAAAATAATTTCGACAGGGGAGCACTTAACTTTCCGATAGTCCTACTTGGCATTTAAAGTACACGCGACAATTTTGAAGTTAATCTTAACTTATCCTTTTGTTAAGCGGAAAATTAACATACGCCTTCTAGCTTTTAGCAATAAAATTTGCATAACTGCATCAGATAGCAGAGGATTTCTTTAGTACATCTGTCCGTTTTGAAATAAAAGTTAGCCGGCACAACAATCTTTTTTGTTAAGTTAGATCTTTGCATAATTTTACCATTAAATTGTGTTGAAAATTTTCATTAACATACTTGAGTGGAATTAATTATAACGAAAACTGAAGGCTATAATTACTTTTTTATTCTCTTTTATTGAAATATAGGCCTTAGTTTTAGAGGGTACCACATGCTGTAATATATATATATATATATATATATATATATATATATATATATATATATATATATATATATATATATATATGAAGTAAAATGCGAACAGGAGGAATCCGTGAAATCCGCATTAACATATATATATATATATATATATATATATATATATATATATATATATATATATATATATACAGGTGTGGAAAGTCGAGAACAGAACCTCTTAAAAAAAGGGAATGTAACAAAAAGCAACAGACAACCCGTTTAGCCATGTTGCAGAAGTGAAATAAAGCATACTATATCGTAGCTTGCTTCCTGGTTTCCAGCAAAAATGGTGTCGGGCAAGGACTTTTCGCTGGTTTCGGGTCGTCAAAACACAGTGGGTCAAAAGCACGGATTTGATATTAAAAATAAAAATCGGATCCACCAATAGCAGACTGAAACTTTAAAATCATGAAAATAAATTCGAAAAATGTCTAATGTGGTTCAACGCTTTAAAAATAAAATAAAAAGAATAATTGTATTTCCATGAATAAAATAGTGCGCTTAACTTCAAGGTACATTTTAAATATAATACTATAATAATAAATACATGGATATCGATAATCGTTAAAAAGGCGAAAGTACTTTTTCCTCTATGATTAAGATTTCTTAATAAATACCAATGCAAATAATTTGTAAGTAATATAATATTTATTGATTTACATAAATGAATAAATAATACGACTGTAATAAAAATAATAAAAATAACTTTTTAATCACTGCCTTCTTTGTTAACAGCTCTTTTCTCATTCTCCAATACGTATGAATTGTTATCTGAATCCTTACTATGTCGAAAACAGTGTAAGGATCCATCGACGCCAAAGTTTTGGAACACATCTTCCATATTTTTTCTCGAGAAGATTTTCGGGTAAAGTCTAGACGATTTTTGTGCATGTTTCGATAGTTTACCTATAGGTAATATTGCAAATGCTATAATGTTTGGTCAATGAAGTAAGTCATTTGTGAATTCTTTTTGGAATGTTGTACCAAGAATATCCTTTGAAGAATAATCTTGCTGTTTCAAGTTTGTATTCCCAAAACTTGTCTATTGCAGTTTAATGTTCGCTTCCAATAGTTTGCAAAATGATGGGAAACCGGAAGATCAGTTTTCGCTTTACTCTTGTTATAATGACTGTTGCTTGAAATACTCTGTATTTACTGGGACACAGTATCAACATTGTTGAACTGAGATGTTATTTGGCAGAGGTAACAACGTTGGACCGATTTCGATGTTTATACGGCTTTCACGGATTCCTCCATGTGAGATGCATCAGCAGTGGTTATATCCACATTATGCTGTTGTGCATTCACTGTTTCGCATTCACTGTTTCGCATATTATTTCATATATATATATATATATATATATATATATATATATATATATATATATATATATATATATATATATATATATATATATATATATATGTATATATATATATATATATATATATATATAAAGCCAACTAAACCGAAAGATTTAAGACACTTTTTTGTGCTGCATGGTTGGCCAGAGAAGAAAACCCTTTTTTTTAGTCTAGCTTTCGAAACATTTTATTTTCTTCTACAGGACTTCCACAAAAGAGAAAATGTCCTTCCTTAAATCTATTTATCGTAAAATAAAAATAAATAAAAGCCCACTAAAACAAGTGTATAAAAAGCCAGCTTTTGTTCAACAAAAAGCCCGTTGTAATAGGTAAAGATGTATACATTGCTTAAATGCTGGAATCCACTCCAGGGGCATAGGTAACGGTCGCAACAAAAATTATGTTATTGTACCGAGTGTAGTTGAAAGATACAAATTACGAATTAAGATTGTCATAACTGCTGGAGTGTAATGTAATTGAGCAATCAAAAAAGGCACACTCCGCACCCGATTGTACAAATGTAAAAATAACTGTAAAAACAGTGACTAAACGGTATCTAACTGAAAAGATTGAACTGTGAGGGACCGACTCTCTAGTTGTAGCAAGTAATTGTATATTATACTGAGGTTTTCCATATCCCCTCTTTTGTTCATAGAAAGTGGCTTATTGTTTATGTGGACCATTTCCAGAAAAACTCTTTTGTGAAAGTTGTCTTCTTTTGCTAAAATTTTCGGTTTCTCAAAGTTTTTCATATGACTCTTATTTAACACATGCTCACCAAGAGCACAGGAAGGCATTCTTCTGTTACAATCGCCCTTATGGGAACTAATTCTACCTGAAAGGTTTCTGGAGGTTTGACCTATGTACATTTGGTCACAATTAAGACATGGAATCTTACAGACAATGTTCCTATTTTCCTTCAATGAAACCGTTGGTTTACTTTTCGAGTAAAGTAGTGAGATTATTTTAATATGTTTAGTAGCAATTTTAATAGAAATTCAATTTTGGAAAACTTGTTTGAGTCTAGAAGTAAAATTTTCAATAAATTGCTCTCTGTTATATCATATTGTGTGTTATATAAGAGTTTATTAATAATTAAAATTTGTTTTTTTTGGTATTAAAGTTGTATAATTTATCGATTCCGCGCCATAATTAGAATTTAGTTATTCTCATTTTACAATTCACAATTGGTACCCTTGCACTTGATCCTGAATGCGCGCAGCTGTGAACAGAGGGAGCATGAGACCGTGAACGAGTGAATGTGTGAAAGAAGCGGTGCCTTAAATAGTATCATTTTTGTGTGTATCTTGTGGCCTCAATGGCTTAAAACCATTTGTTAGGTATACTATTGTGAACTCGAACCATTGAGGAATATACTGGAATGCCGGCCCGCAGAAGCTAAATCAGATGAGCCGTGGGTAAGTGCATTATTTGTTAACATTGTGAATAACTGTCGATTTTCATGTAATAAGATTCCTTATTCATCTACAATATAAGGTGGTCCTTTACAGTTATCAAAATACCAACCAGTGGATATGAGTTTTGCAAAAAAATTCTTCTCGGCCATTGCAAGCCGCCGTTCCTGAAATCAGGATAAGTGAGTTTAATTCCTCTCATTTTCATTCCCAATATCAGGTTAGTTATTATTTTTGATGGGAAATAAGATTGGAAATTTATAAATTTATTTGAACCAATGAGTTCTTCTACCACCTGTGTTTTTAAAGATTGATTTCTGTGGTACCAACATTTCCAGGAATGGAATGCTGTGTGATGAATCTTCATTTTCGATTGTGAATTGGAGATGAAAGTTATACATCTCTAGAATTTCATCTATTTTCTGTGCTGTAAGGACAAGAAGGAGATTATCAACGTAACTCTTTACAAAAGGGATATGGACAAAAAGGTCTTGGGTGCAATCTTGAATAAGATCATCTAAAACATAATTAATCAGTATTAGTGATAGTTCACTTCCCATAGGGGTTCTAAGGATCTGCTTGTAATAATAACACAGTAGTTAGAACGAACGATAAAAGTGAGGACCCTTTCGAAAAAAAATATACTGTACAATAATTGAATATATCATTCGAATGGCCTTTAAAGCTTGTAAGGACCAATTCAAGCTGTAAATTATTGACAAGAGAGACAATATCAAAACTTACAATGACATAGGTGTCAGGGAATTGACGATTATTAATAAATTCACTGAAAGAAAAAGAATCCTTGACATAATAATTATTATCTGTATTATAAGACAAAATTAATAAGTTGGTAATGTAACTGGCTAAGGGACCATTAGGGCAATTCAATGAAGACACGATAGGCCTCATTGACAAGACAGACTTATGAATTTTAGGTAAAGAGTAAAACATTGGTGCAATGAAATTATATTTATACACTTTTTAATCTTCAACTATTTTATTAGCTTTATTTTGTAATGTGGTTGTCAAATTACAGTTTATTTTTTTATAGTATTTGCTATCATTAAGCAAGATTTGTGAATTATTCATATTGTCACGCCCAGTTTTGAGGTGTGACTAGGGACGTAGCATTTGGGAATTTGGTCTTCAGAGATTACACTCTAAATAAACTCTTTGCTTCGGATTATATATATATAAAAAAATAGTTTAAATAAAAATAAGCGACAATAACATTTTGGACTGTACATCGTTATGACTAAATTTTCAACTTACATCAAGATTATCTTCATCTTGGCACTCTAGACGGGGTTTGTCACTAGAGTTTTACTATTTGTCGACCTGCTCTGGACTGGGACACGCTTGGGATTTTCGCTTCACTAATCTTCTGGGCAATTAACTAACTCACAATAGACTGGCTGCTCTGCATCGGATCAACTGACCCTTAAACTGATTTTACCGATTCAATACGATTCAGCCGATTGAACCCTATCCCAAGCATATCCGTCCTTTTTATCCTGTTTTGTTTTTTCATCAAGTCAACGAATCGCCTTCTTACAACCTCGGTTCATCATGACCCGGAAAGCAACCTTCCTGACAGTATTAATTGGAGACTTAGGCATTGCTTGCATTTCTATTTGCTTGTGTAGCAATAAGTTCACCGTGCATGAGTAATAATATTAGTAACATAATTTGATACAAGAGATTATCAATATACATATAAGAATTGTAGAAAATAGGTCTTTGTGGCATCGCTCAGGATATAAACACAAAAAAAATATTCTTGTATACTTTTGCAGTTCAAAAGATGTATATATCAAACAAATCTTATATTTTATTAGTTTACATTTAGGCTTAAAGTTTTAAAATCGAAGAAGTTTCCTTTTTTAACCTAGTTATTCCCAGTATCATTGTTTAAATGTTTTTCATATTCTTTATATATTTAAAATTTTAATTTGTTTTATAAAATTTTTAGAAAATTTAAATATTTTAACTGGAATAAGTAGGATAAAAGTAGCTAAATTTAAAGTATATATGAATGAACAGCCCAAGATGTTATAGCTAAAATAATAATAATAGTAATGAAGAGCATATTTTAGAAATCCGTAATCTCATTTTGACCAGATCCTTACTTTTTTCTTTTTTAATTAAACAGATAAACGGTATATAAAAATTGAATAAATTGGTAATAAATCATAGAAAATACGACACTAGCAATATTTTTAAACACGGCGCCTCCACCACATTGTCTTAGTGTGTCGAGTTTTAGGAAATACTATTATAATTGGCTATAAATTACAGAAAAGCTTGTCTACAGCCGCATTGTCAAGGTAGAGTTAAAAAAATGTTTATTCAAAATAAGTTATAAAATATTGACTAACTCTCCTGAGCTGTACATTATTAAAATTAATTTTTTTACTTACCTTAAGATTATCTTTATCTTGGCACTCTTGACGAGAGTTGTCACGAGAGTTTTACTATTTGTCGACATGCTCTCGATTGGGCCATGCTTGGGATTTTCGCCTCACTAATCTTCTGGGCAATTAACGGACTCACAATAGACTGGCTGCTCTGCATCGGATCAACTGACCCTTAAACTGAGTGCACCGATTCAACACGATTCAGCCGATTGAACCGATTGAACCCTATCCCAAGCATGTCCGTCCTTTTTATCCTGTTTTGTTTTTTTCATCAAGTCAACGAATCGCCTTCTTACAACCTCGGTTCATCATGACCCGGAAAGCGACCTTGCTGACTTGGTGAATTTGCACGATCGACTACCAGTAAATAAACATAACGTTTCATAATTAAAAGATTATAAAATTGTAAAGGGTAACGCGATTGTTTATGTTTAAATATAAAATGAAAGATTAGTAAAATTGGAAAATGCCAACTTATGAAATATTATGTTTTTATGTTTTTCCCTCTGTGACATATCCCCCGAACTTAGAGAGCTGGACACCAGCGATGAATAGAGAAAAAGTAAAAATTCTACTTTTTTCTTACTTCCTGACTCATTGTTTACTAAACTAGGAAATAACGAACTTAATTATACAACAAAAGTCTTTTAAAAGTTTTTTAAATCTTCTCACCACTACACTAAATCACTTTTTAAGAGTCTGTCTGAAGGATGTTGTCGTGTCGCCTTGTCCGGTGGGTCGAAGGAGTGGATACCATTTACATTGATGTTGTATTACTTCTTAGTCCTACCGTTGGTCGGAACCCTCTGACGTCACACATCATTTGTCCAGCTGAGGTCGGCATCGCATCGAAAAAATAGTAGTAGAAGACACTGTAGCTGTAAGAGATTCACGGATGTGTAGGCATAGATGAAGTCGCAGCGGGATCTGCCAACTGCTCTGGTATAGAGCTGCGTGCGTCATTACAACTCGTGAACCATTTATTGGACTCGACATGCCTTCAGTTTGCTTGATACGTACAGGCAGTGGCTATACTAAATCACAATTATTAATACATTTTTCTAATAGAAACATTTTTAACTGTTTACAAGGTATTTTTATGATATGAATGGTTGCAATAAAAATGAATGATAATTTTAGCATTGTTTTCAGGTCAAAAGGCAAAGGACTTTAAATGTCGAGATGCTTTAAATTTATTTTAATTGTTATATTCCCTATGTTGGGCAGCTAAGGTGAAACGTCACTAAGTAGAAATCTAGTTTATAGAGGAAAAAATATTATTTTCTAACTTTCAACAATTTTGTCACATGATAAATTTACAATACATTAGTGGTTCTAAGGGAACTTTTTTGATTTTTTTACATGCATTATTTTTTTATACCAGTTTAAAGTTATATATTATCTGCATAGGATTTTGAGATGCACTTGAAAAACCATCTATCGGTTGTATGCCCCTATCTCCTACCTACGCCATAAAAAAAATGTATCATTTTTAGATACATATTATATGGCAATTTATTTAGTTACCTAATTTATTATTACATATATTTACGTATTATTAACGCATTCAATATTTACTATACAACAAATATTTTGTATGCATTTATATATGCATTTACATATAGGTACCTTATTTTGATACTCTCCTAGGACTCTAGAGTTTATGTAATTTACAATGATATTTATCCTAGAATTTCTCTTAAAGTGTATTTAGAAGTTTTGGCTTAAATAACAAAGCAAAAATACATTCTAACACATTACTAATTTTTGTAAAACAACTTGGGCATACTAACTGTCTTAATTATAAAAAGGAGATAGTGATAGATGATTCTTACATCAAGTATCTCTAGTGTAACTTTATTTTGCACAATTTTATGTTAAATTTTTCGTTAACACTCGGACATTTTAATGTATTTTTTTATATTTAGTTGTTGTGACTAATACGTTGATTACGTTTAAATTCGAAACAATAACATACCATATGTATAGTACAGGGATGCCTGAAAAAAAGAAGAAAAAATCTGTTACGGGAAGGTCAAAATACTTTAAAAATTCTGTGATAGGAATGGCTATTTCCTGTCAGAGTTTTCTTGTTTCTTCCGCTAGTCCTAAAATCCGGGATTTGTTACCCTTGTGTAAATTAATGGACTGATTACGTTGTGTGTGACTTCCAGACTGCCTTGGCTTTGACTTCTATGCTATGTAGATTGAATTATGAAATGCTTAATTTTGCACGTAATAAAATTGCAAATAGAGGAAATCTATATAAAAAAAAGAAGGAAAAAGATTATTAACTTTAGTTTCAATATATAAATATTCTAAAATTTTATACCGTGATTGTTTATGCAGTCTTCCTGCTTATGGAACTTATGTTTATATTTTTTCTATTATTACTAAACAAATAAATGTGATGATATGTGAAATTGTATACTACAGGTGGTACTTACTATAAATATATTTACATAAATATTTGTTTTGTTTATTCAATATTTAAATTCATTATTATTACACAATATAACCATGTTTAGATTTATGTTACAGCAATTTTCAATTTTTCAGATTTTTCGATTTTTTTTTATATGTATATTATGAAATATAAAGTTACATATGATAAAATATTAATTTTGTAAAAAAACTACCCTATTCATTTGGAGCAGTTATTTTACCATCAATATTAATTGGAGACTTAGGCATTGCTTGCATTTCTATTTGGTTGTTGTGTAGCAATAAGTTCACCGTGCATGAGTAATAATATTAGTAACATAATTTGATACAAGAGATTATCAATATACATATAAGAATTGTAGAAAATAGGTCTTTGTGCCATCGCTGAGGATATAAACATAAAAAAAAATATTCTTATATACTTTCGCAGTTCAAAAGATGTATGTATCAAACAAATCTTATATTTTATTAGTTTAAATTTAAGCTTAAAGTTTTAAAAACGAAGAAGTTTCCTTTTATAACCTAGTTATTCCCAGTATCACTGTTTAAATGTTTTTTATATTCTTTACATATTTAAAATCTTAATTTGTTTATAAAGTTTTTAGAAAATTTAAATATTTTAACTGGAATAAGTAGGAGAAAAGTAGCTAAATTTAAAATATATATGAATGAACAGCCTAAGATGTTATAGCTAAAATAATAATAATAGTAATGAAGAGCATATTTTAGAAATCGGTAATCTCATTTAGACCAGATCCTTGCTTTTTTCTTTTTTAATTACACAGATAAATGGTATATAAAAATTGAATAAATTGGTAATAAATCATAGAAAATACGGCACTAGCAATATTTTTAAACACGGCGCCTCCACCACATTGTCTTAGCGTGTGGAGTTTTAGGAAATAAAATTATAATTGGCTATAAATTACAGAAAAGCTTGTCCACAGCCACATTTTTAAGCACGGCGCCTCCACCACATTGTCATGGTAGAGTTTTTAGAAAAATGTTTATTCAAAAGAAGTTATAGAATATTGACTAACTCTCCTGAGCTGTACATTATTAAAATTAAATTTTTTACTTACCTCAAGATTATCTTCATCTTGGCACTCTTGACGAGGGCTGTCATTAGAGTTTTACTGTTTGTCAACATGCTTTGGACTAGGCCATGCTTAGGATTTTCGCCTCACTAATCTTCTGGGCAATTAGCTAACTCACAATAGACTGGCAGCTCTGCATCGGATCAACTGACCCTTAAACTGATTGCACCGATTCAACACGATTCAGCCGATTGATCCGATTGAACCCTATCCAAAGCATGTCCGTCCTTTTTATCCTGCTTTGTTTTTTTCATCAAGTCAACGAATCGCCTTCTTACAACCTCGGTTCATCATGACCCGGAAAGCGACCTTACTGACTTGGTGAATTTGCACGATCGATTACCAGTAAATAAACATAACGTTTCATAATTAAAAGATGATAAAATTATAAAAGGTAACGCGATTGTTGTTGTTTAAATATAAAATAAAAGATTAGTAAAATTGGAAAATGTCAATTTATGAAATATTATGTTTTTATGTTTTTCCCTATGTGACAATATAGTGTTCCTTCTGCATCACAATCTGCGGTACAATGAACATATTGAGCATTTTTTGCTATCTCGAGAATTTTAGATTGCAAGTCATTTTAAGCGCCGCTCATAATAGCAGCACGTTCGTAGTCCTATCCTCTACACTTTTTAATAGAGATGTTTTTTTCTTAAAGTAAACTGATAACGAATTTTTTTTAATCTTCAGCATTCCGATCATGCGTTATGGGGTAAAATATAGTAAACGATTCTTTAGTCGTATGATTTCGTTTTTATCATTTTTATGAAAAAGAATATAGCGCAAAACAACACTCAACTGTTCAATTTTACATATATCTTGTGTAGTGTCTAAAATTATTGTATAACATGGAACTGCGCGAATTTCGTCAAAGATTTTCTTTTTTACCTTCGTTCCCAACATATGAATATTGATTGTTAAAAAAGCATATTTTTTTCTTTAGCATTAGGATAACAACATAAATTAAAAAAAATAATGCTACTACACAATACACACATAGAGTGATGATTTTTTATCATTTTAGAACATTTTTTCAGCTACGCCACTATGTGGAAATGATCGATAATATTAAATAGGCCAGTCATTTGGTAGTTTTACCTGGACAGTTTTCCGGGAGTTTTGAAAATTGGTAATTTTATAGATTTTGATGTGCTCTTTTCGAATTTCCACTTTGCCACATCGTATCTCCACCGTTCGCGCCGCCATATTGGAAAAATGGCGCCTAATAACGGTTTTTTTACAATATCTCCTTTCCCACGCATTTTACGACAAAAACATTTATATACAAAATTAAACTAGAGTACAATTTATGTATTTACATTTTTTTTTGTAAATCAATGTAAAATCAATAGTTTTTGGCGTACGAGCGCCGCAAAGTACATTTCAGTATTTCCACACCACCTTGAGGTAGAGTAAGCGGCGCGTTTTTTTTATCGTGGTATCCCCTGTAGGCCTAATTCACATGTGATGCACACTTTCGAAATTAAGCGCAATCTTCTTCGCGTTGCGGCTCCTGATGGATCAGGCGTTGCGAGTTCGTCTTGGGCACCGATCGAGACGTCGCAGACCGAAATTTCATCCGCATCATCTGCGATGGATATAGCCACAATAAATCTGAAACGGATGGCATAACTACTTCCGAAGCCGCACGAATGCTACCGAGGTTTTGAATCTTTATTGTTTTTAAGCCCGTATCGTTTTTTTTTTCACAAATGTTTTTAATGCAATGGTACCTAAACTACCAACGACTGTTGCAGACGGCATTTGCTTTAATCGTGGAATAATTTGATCAGGAGCGATAGCAGTTGTAGGTGTTACACAATGGATACCGCCCATAGCATGGAAAATGTTATTACCATCTAATATCTTCGTATTCAAATGAGCGTTGTCAAAAGCAAATTGAGAAAATGCGTTATCATCGATATTCCACGGTGCGCGCATAATAGATGAAACTTCGAACAACATTGCTTCGGTGTATGAAGAGCAAAATCCAAGAGATGATAATACATCTATTAATCGCCGAGATCCATACTTATAAAATAAAAATGCAGCTAGTCCGATCTCTAATGATGATATAAAAGATTTCGGCCTTGCTGCTGCAATTATAGAATGGGCGAGAGAAATGCTTTTTTCCTTCCATTTTTCAAAAGACACTCGTGTGTTTCTTAAAATCACTCCATCTAGGAAAACGCGTAAAGTCTTGAAAAAAATTATCTGATGGAGGATAATGTTTTGTCCATAGACCGTAGAGCGAATATCCTCTATAATAATTTCTGCTGCTGTTTTTATAATACTCCGACGTTCTTCTGCGTTATCATCACTTTTTTGATTATATCAGGCTTCCGTTAATAGCTTAAACCCTGTATTTCGGAAGCAAACCACCGGAGCCTTATTGGCAGTGACGGCAATTAAAATATCATCACCGTATTTTTTGAGGAGTTGTGCTTTCACTGTTTTTATATGTTGACGGTAATCACCTTCAATTTTAGCTTCAATTCGTCCAGAGAAAACTGACACTCATCGGAATTCTGCTCAACATAAGAATAAATGAACTGCATCGCCGTATCGATCTCATTTGCATACGGACCTTTTTTATATCTTCAGCTGGTGATGCTTGGTACAATTTTTTGAAGCAGGAATTGTGGTACTGTGCATCGGTTGCAACCAAATCATTCACATGCTCAAAACGCTCAACAATTACTTACTTACTTACTCCGTGGCGTTACAACCCCGTGTGGGTTTTAGCCGACTTGACAATATGCCTCCATTCGTCTCTGTCCTTTGCTAGCTCCATCCAGTTCTCTACATCCATAGCTTTAAGGTCTCCTGCTATATTATCCCGCCACCGGAGCCGAGGTCGTCCAAGTGGTCTCTTTCCAGTTGGGGTTTCTTCCCACACCAGTCTCACTATTCTTTCGTTAGAGTGTCTTATGAGGTGGCCTGTCCACTGGAGTCTTCTAGACTTTATTTCTTTAACTATGTTGGCGTCTGCGTATAACTCTTCTAACTCTTTGTTTGTTCTTATTCTATATTGTCCCGTTGCCCCATCCAGTAACGGGCCAAAGATTTTCCTTAGGATTTTTCTCTCCCAAACTCGCAGTCGCTCTTCGTTTGTCTTTGTTATTGTCCAAGTTTCGCTGCCGTACATCACTACTGGTCTTATAACTGTTTTATATAGATTTATCTTTGTTCGTCTTGTTAGTTGTTTCGATTTTATCAGGTCTCGAAGGGCGTAGCTACATCTGTTCCCAGCTTGGATCCTATTGTTTATTTCTTGTGATCCGTTATTATCTTCAGTTATTGTTGTTCCAAGATACTTAAATTCTCTGACGCGCTCAAAGTTGTAGTCGTCGATGGTGATGTTCTGTCCAATTCTGTCTCTGTTTCGAATATTGCGGCTCGTGTACATATATTTAGTTTTGTTTTCATTTATTTGTAGCCCCATCTTCTCTGCTTCCTTCTCGAACCTGATAAAAGTTTCCTTCATTTTTATTCTTGTGTTTTCTATTAGATCTACATCGTCTGCAAATGCCAGCAGTAAGTTTGGTCCTTCTCGATGGAATATGGAAGTCGGTGTATCAATTCTTGCATTTCTGATTATGTGTTCTAAAGCTACGTTGAAGAGTTGTGGTGAGAGTGCATCTCCCTGCTTCAGTCCATTGTTAATCTCAAATGTCTCCGAGTACTGTTGCCCAACTCTTACCTTACATCGTAGTCCTTCCATACTCATCCGTATCAAGTTGACTAGTTTTTTAGGAAAGCCAAGTTCTTGCATCGCCGTCCACAGTCTCATCCGGCATACTCTATCGAAAGCCTATTTAAAGTCTATGAACATCTGATGAAGCTCTCGATCGAACTCCCAGCATTTTTCCATTATTTGTTTTATAGTGAATATTTGGTCAACAGTAGATCGGCCGGGTCTGAATCCGCATTGATACTCTCCAATGATTTCTTCTGTGTACGATTTGGTTCTTTCTAACAGAATGTTTGCAAGGATTTTGTAGGTAGTATTAAGGAGCGTTATTCCTCGGTAGTTGTTACATTGCTTTTTGTTACCTTTTTTGTGAATTGGTACGATAACACCTTCTTTCCATTCGTCTGACATTGTTTCTTCCTGCCAAATACCTTGAATTAGCTTGTATATAGATCTGTATAGTGCTTCCCCTCCATGCTTCAGAGACTCTGCGGGTATACCGTCGCTGCCTGGGGCTTTATTATTTTTAAGTTTTTTAATTGCTTGGGTTACTTCTTCATATGTCGGGCAATGGTCTTCTATTTCAGCTGTATGGACCTCTATATTTGATGTATTCGTGCTAGCTCCACCGTTTAGCAGTTGGCAGAAGTATTCCTTCCAGGTTTTTAAGATTTCCTTGTCATTAGTAATAAGATCTTCGCTGTATTTTACAAGGAAGTTTCCTGTTCTTGCTTGGTACCCTGCTTTTATACTAGAGACCTCTCTAAAGAATTGTCTTGCTTTGTTGTTCTTCCGATTTTCTTCCATTTCTCTGATTATTTGTTCCTAATAATCCTTCTTTTTCCTTTTCATTAGTTTTCTTGTCTGTGTTCTAGTATATTTGAACCCGTCAATATTTTTGTCTGCTGGATTTTGTAGCATGTCTCTTCTAGCTAGGTTTCTTTCTTCTATGGATTTCCGGCAATCGTCATCGAACCATTTTTTTGCTGATCTCTTTTTGTTACCCAGTATTTCATTAGATACGCTTGTCAAAGTTGATTTTATATTCTTCCAAGTCGAGTCTATGTTGTTATTTTCTTCTGTCTGTTTCAGTTTTATTTGTATAGCGTTTTGAAATTTCTCCTCTGTCTCCTTATTCTGCAGACTTTCTGTATTCCATGTGGTTGCTGGCGTATTCTTGTGGGTTTTTTGGGACGCTATTCTTGTTCTCACCTTCGTTCTTACAAGGAAATGATCCGTGTCTCCATCCGCCCCTCTTAGGCTTCTCACGTCTAAGCAGTTACTACCCCTTCTGGCATCTACTAAGACGTGATCGATCTGATTTCTTGTGACACCGTCATTAGAGACCCACGTTTCTTTGTGTATTTTCTTATGTTCGAACATTGTAGATTTTATTAGCAGGTTGTGAGATGTTGCAAAGGGTATTAGCCTTGTTCCATTATCATTACTGACCTCATGGAGACTATGGTTACCTATTGTTGGTCTATATGCTGTTTCCTTGCAAACTTTCGCATTGAAATCCCTCAAGATAATATGTATGTCCTGTTTGGGGAGATTATTTGTTAATTCTTCCAGTTTTTCAAAGAAGTTGTCTTTTATTTGCTCTTCCTTTTCCTCTGTCGGTGCATGGGCAGCAATTAGAGAGTAGTTATGCAGCTGCCCTCTTAATCTGATGTAGCAGAGCCTCTCATTAACCGGTTTGAAGGTCATAACTGACCCCACAAGACTCTCCTTGACTATGAAACCAGTGCCGAATTGATGTTCCCGTTCACTTCCACTGAAAATTATGACAGATTTACTAGTTTTCATTGTGCCTTCTCCAGTCCATCTAATCTCTTGTAAGGCAGTTATGTCCATGTTTCTAGATTCAAGTTCTTTGACCACTTGGGTTAGGGCTCCAGGCCGATATAAGCTTAATACGTTCCAGGTTCCTATATTCATTATCCTTTGTCGTCGCTTTTGTCGTCTTAAAAGATCCGTCCTTGTTCGAGGCATGTGTTTCGTTTTCATAACTAATTGCTTTTTACAAGGAGGAATAGTTAGTCCCTCGCTTAACCCTCCTCCTTTCTCATCCTGGACTTGGGACCAGGCAATGGCTCAACAATTGCTTGACCACAATCATCATTACGAGCTCTAGCAAGTTCTGAAATACTATTTTTCATTGATAATTTCCGCACACTATACACAACATTACGCTTGCACAACCGCGTCTATTTTTGTTTTGCTATAAACTCTGCTGTTATCTCATCAACGCATAAAAAACAATGGTCTTTGAATGAGAATTTTGGGTGAGAGGATCGCAGTAGTGGTTGAGGTGTCGTGACATCGCTTTCTCTACGCAATGATGCAGGGATTAACTTTTCATTATTATATCGTTTTCGACATACATCATGAATCACTATCGATTTTAGTCCCGCCAAAAGATTTTACAAAAAAAATTGTAAATACATAAATTGTACGAAATTTTCTCTAGTTTAATTTTGTATATAAATATTTTGTCGTAAAATGCGTCGGAAAGGAGATATTGTAAAAAAATATTATTAGGCGCCATTTTTCCAATATGACGGCGCGAGCGGCAGAGATATGAGGTGGCAAAGTCGAAATTCGGAAAGAGCACATCGAAATCCATAAAACCACCAATTTCCAAAACTCCCGGAAAACTTTCCAGGTAACCCCCTTTTTTTTTGACCAAATGACTGGACTATAAAATAATGGTCCGTATTTTGAAAAACCAAATTACTATCTGGGTGGTTTTATCATCTTCAGATATTTAAACATTTTTCTTCAAGTTCTAGTACATTAATTTTTATCTTTGTTGTTGCTTAGTGCGGTATGACGAACTGATATATCTTTTAATTTCACTCGCAATTATACTTATTGGAAATAATTCAATATTTATATTCATTTTCAAGTCAATTTAAAATTTCGACTTCTGAAATGGCTAAGAGTTACCGCTACCAGTGACACAATTAAAATGAAAAAAATAGTTGAGGTCAAATTTACATTTAATTCAAATTATACAACTTGTAATTAGAATAATGGTTATCTTGGTCACAATCAAGATTGAAAAATACAAAGCATTGATAAAAAATATAATTTAAAGACTAACTAAACATGGTTATATTTTCATATACATTAAAATTTTGCTTCATTTCGAGCCGTCCGACCTAGTATGCAATTTTTTTAAATGACGCCAAGATACACGGTGTTCGAAAATAAGATTAGAGAACTTTGGGAGGTAATTTTATATGAAAAAATAAAGTTCCTAAGATCTTTAAAAAATGTTTATTTTATTTCAAATTAAGTATATTTTTTAATATACCAAGTCCACATTTGGCATAAAGTCTAATAGACAGGCTCGTTTACCAGTAAAACTTTTTCTTTAACAAAATTAAAGTTTTTTTCCACAAATATAATCAACTTATGCAGGTAATTTTGAAAATAGTGGTAATTCAATCAAATATTATTATACAACTAAACTAATGTACCAAAAAGAGCTGTTTGCAGGTAGTTATTTCTTTACGTAAACCATTCTGGCTTTGGTGTGGCTACAGAGGTATTGCCCGTTAATGATCTTTTTATCGGATTTTCGGAAATATCTTTCCAAAATGATTCTTGACTACTCAAGGACGTTCGGTAATAGAGATTAGGAGCTATTAAGTGCAAAACACCACTACTTTTATCAGAATGATAGGGTTCTCTTCATTTCTTTTAGTCAACTTTTAGGGGTGTATTCTAGAGTATAGAAGGTCAGAGGTATTATCTGGAGAGTACCTAAAGGTTCCATATTGCATCCACTTTCACTCTTTCGAAAAAAGAAATATAATATAGAAAGATATTGAAAACGATGATGAAATTAATCGAAAAAGAGAAAATGCTCTCTTTATAATTTCTATTCGAAGTAGGATATCTATTAATTTATTATTATTGTGTTCACTAAACAGAAATGTATGATATTTCTGTTATAATAATCTATAACTGATTGATATCAAGCGAACGGAAATGGATAATCTCGAATAGAGAACAATTAATGATAAGATGAAAGACGAAGGGGGGGATGGATTTGGAGTAACAGTCCCAGGCTGTGGGCCTGTGAACTCCCTATTTAACATACCCACTACTTGCCATGCACAAATGGGACGACAATTGCCTTAATAGAAATACTAAGAAGAAGAAGATCTCAGGTCAAACGCGCAGGAGTCTAAGAGGATTTCAGACTGCAAGCAAACCTTAAAACAATTAGCAAGGGACAACATGGTAACTGATTTGGGATTCCGGACACAAAAATATCTAAGGAAATGAGAAAGTGGACAGGATCGCAAAGGAAGGAGCACTCCTTTTTTCGCTCTGGAACTTTTTAGTGGAATATCAAAAAGCCACATAAAAGTTAAAATTTGGAACTGGGACCACCATCAGATAAAATTAAGGTAAAACAATACTTACAATGAGATTAAAAGTTAATTATAAAAGGTATCTGGTAAGTACCTCTTAATTTCTCGGAATCATACAGGGGAGGTCAATATAACTCTACTTTTTCGTAGAAAAAAAATTCTTAAAGTGCCTCTTAACGAAGATATAGAGTCCTAAAGGTGTACCCATCGATTTACCTTATCGGCTCTAAGTTTTGAACAGATTTGTAAAATTTATTGAAATTTTAATATTTTATAGAGGTCATAAAGACTCATTAAATCATACTACAGTAAATATTTTAGCTCATCAGAGAAGTCAGAAACGGACTTGCAGCCACACTCGTTGGGCCTAATTTTTGACAGGTATCATTTTACAGAACTGAAAACTGATTTTTTTCAATACTAATGCTAAACACAAACAGGTGAAAATAAAATACGCAGGGTGTGCTGATGTGCTTTAAGTTATGGGGAAAGATGTTATGCTGAAAGATTTCCAGCTAGAATAGTGTTAAGTCCAGAAACCTTTCTATGCCAACATGGTGAAAAGGTTTAAATGTTATTTTGGCAAATGTTCAATATAGGCTCTATGTACTTCAATAAGTTTTCTTATTTTTAGAATATATTCTCGCTGCACTGTAAATAATATTCCGGCATTATTACGGACTTCGTTAAAATGCTGTGCTATTCTCGCTAGTAGTTCTTCTCTAGTATTTACTGGTGTTGAATAAACTAGTTTTTTCTGGTCTGGTCTGGAGACTTTGGTAATCATAAAATAGATCCACCTCGACTACGTTGAGGGTCAAAAACGTTAGTTAAATGTTGACGTATTATATGGTTCGAATAAAGTGGAGCACCATCATACATGTACCACATTTGCATTTTTTCTATTAAGAGATATGTCTTCCAATAAATTATTTAAATTTTGCTGTGGAAATTGTAAATAAATCTCACCATTGAGTCTTCCTTCCAAAATAAATGGACCTAAAGTTATTTTCTATGATGTTAGCCCCACATTTACAATAAACCTTTGTTGGTGTTTGTTTTGAATTATAGCCTGCAGTTTTTCATCAGCACAAAAATGTAAATTCTGTGAGTCTACTATGCCATCTCTTGTAAAACCGGTCTCATCTAAACAACATGAGGTTAGAAAATTTTGGATTTATTTTATATTGCTGTATAAACTAGTTGGAGTATTAAAGTCTTGCGGAATAATCATCCGGAGATATAGAGTGTACTTGTTCAACGTGGTACTGGTGAACTAACTGTTTTGTAAGAGTTTCGTGTACAATCTATTTTGTAACATTGTTTTATGTCACGAGCTTTCTTATGCTGTTTAAAGACTTATCAGCAACATTTTGCAAAATTTGTTTCTCTACGTGAGGGTCTCGTACTCCCATGGGAGGGCCCTAACCTCCACGTCGTGCCAAAAATGACCCTGAATAAAACATGTAAAAAATTAATTCGTTAACTTTAATAACCATTTTCTTATCATCTTTTACCTGTTTGTTTTAGGTTTCGATCAACTCTTCGAAAGATTTTTGGACTTGGCATTGTTAGAGGTGGAAATCTTTCCGCATAAAGATTTCTTGCCTTCGAAAAATTTGACAGCGCTTTAGCATAAATTAAATGCATATCAGCATGCTCTGCGTAAAAATATTCTTCCTTTTTAACCAACTTCTAAAAAAAGGATGTTCTCAATTCGTCGACTGTGTATTTCTTTTTTTATGTATGTACACCGATTACAAGGTTTTTTACGTTATGTTCAGGAACTTGCTGCGGTGGTCCCATATTTTTTTGGATAACATTGGTGCAGTAAAATCCAAGATGGCGCTGACAACATGGCGTTCAAAAAAATTAATTTTGTCCGATTTTCTCCGAAATTGGTATGGGGAAATTTTCGGGGTCGTACACAAGGAATCAAAAATTATTTTTAAAAAATTCAATATCGCGGATCCAATATGGCGAACAAAAAAATTTAATTTTGTTCGATTTTCCCCAAAAATTGGTGTGGGATAGTTTTCGGGATCGCACATAGCGAATCCAAAATATTTTTAAAAATTCAATATGGCGGTTTTAATATGGCGGACAAAAAATTAATTTTGTCCAATTTTCTCCAAAATTGGTACGGGGCAGTTTTTCGCGTCGCATATAACGAAACTAAAAATTATTTTTAAAAAATTCAATATGGCGAATCCAATATGGTGGACGAAAAAATCAATTTTGTCCGATTTTCTCCAGAAATGGTATGAAGAGTTTTCGAGGTCGCACATAACGAATCTGAAATTATTTTTAAAAAATTTAATATGGCGCATCATCCAATATGGCGGATAAAAAATTAATTTTGTTCGATTTTTTTCAAAATTGATATGGTGCAGTTTTTGGGATCGCACATTACGAATCTGAAACTATTTAAAAAAAATTAAGGGTGGCGGATAAAAGATTTTACATCTCTCGATTTTGTCTAAAATCAGTTTTGGGGGATTATTGTTAGTGTTAATTCCGAATTTAAAACATATTTTGAAAAACTCACTTTGGCGACCTAAAAATTTTACATTTTTCGATTTTCTCCAGAACTGATATAAGGGTTTCTTGAGGGTATAAATTATGAATTTAAAAGTATTTTTTTAGTATTCATTATGGCAAGTCCCATATAGCAGACTCAAAAATTTTACATTTTTCGATTTTGTTCGAAGGTGAAACTAAATCATTTTTGAGGATGCAAATAACGAATATAAAATTATTTTAAGAAAATCTAATATGTCAGATGCAAAATGATGGTCTAGAAATTTTAAATTTCAATATGGCGGGTCCAATATGGCGGACGAAAAAATCAATTTTGTCCGATTTTCTCCAAAATTGGTGTGAGAGAGTTTTCGGGGCCTCACATAACGAATCCGAAATTATTTTTTAAAAATCCAATATGGCGGAGAAAAAAATCAATTTTTTCCGATTTTCACCAAAATTGGTACGGGAGAGTTTTCGAGGTCGCACATGACGAATATAAAATTATTTTTAAAAAATTTATTATGGCGTATCCAATATGGTAGATAAAAAATTTATTTTGACCGTTTTTTTTCAAAATTGATATGATAGCACATTACGAATTTGATATTATTTAAAAAAGAATTAAATATGGCGGATATAAGATGGAGGATTAAAGATTCTACATCTCTCGATTTTGTCTAAAGTCAGTATTGGGGGATTTTTGTCAGTGTTAATTACGAAATTAAAGTATTTTTTGAAAAATCAATCTGGCGGATTCAATATGGTGTCCTAAAAATTTTATATTTTTTGACTTTCTCCAAAACTGATATAGAGGGTTCTTGAGGGTGTAAATTATGAATTTAATAGCATTTTTTTTGGATGCAATATGGTGAACGCAATATTGTTGACTAAAAATTTTACATTTTTCGATTTTGTTCAAATGTGGAACTGAATCGTTTTTGAGGATGTAAATAGCGAATATAAAATTATTTTAAGAAAATCTAATAAGTCAGATGCAATATGACCGTTTAGAAATTTTAAATTTCTGGCTTCATCTAAAATTGGTACTAAGGGGGCTTTGAAGGGTTTAGATTTAGATTAGATTAAGACGTTAAAACTATTTTTTTGAAATTTCATATGATGGATTCAATATGGTGGGTTGAATATTTTACCTTATTCGCATCTTTTTTAGATTTGGTATTAGGGGGTTTTCGGGGTCGTGTAATACGAATATAAAGTTAATTTTTTGCAACAATTAGGTTGATAAGACAATATGACGGACTGAAAATTTTACATTTTCTGATTTTGTCTAAAATTGATATTGCGGGGTCCTTGGCGCGTATACAAACTCAATATGCAGTATAAAATATATCGGGCTAAGAAATGTACGTCTTAAGTTCTTTAAATATCGATATTGGTAGTTTTTGTGGCCTATATTACCAATCTAAATTTAATTTGAAATTTAAGATAGTGGATTTACTATGACAGACTAAATTTTTGATTGGCACAATTTCACTGGTATTTGGAGAACTTTAAGAATCAAAGAATTTTTAGTGGTTCAATGGATTATTAAGTTCAAATAATTTATGGATATCATGATGAATTCAAAACTAAAAATCGAAAAACAAAATTTTTATAAAAAAATTGAACCGACTTCTAAAAGTGCGCTAAAAAGTGAAGAATAACTATAAATTTTAATGTGAAATTGAAATTTTTGAAGCCGGCGCCAAATTATATCTAAATAAAATAAATAACTACTGATATATACAAATTATGATGAGAAAGAAATTACAAATAAAATATTGTTAATCTGTTTATGCGAATCACATTTTGTCAGGTATTAGTTTAGCGCCCAATCAAGAATTTCAATTTCATATAAAAGTTTATAGTTATTTTTAACTTTTTAGTGCACTTTTAGAAGTCGGTTCAATTTTTTTATAAAAGATTTATTTAAAAATATTTTTATTTCAAGGCGGTTTTGACAATTTCCGTCAATAGTAATTCATTATGTAGGTATTAACAACAACAACCTAATTTTAACCTGTTTGTGTTTAGCATAAGTAACTTTTGAGAATTTCGCATAAAAACTAATTTATCTCGAAAACCGTCAGTTTTATCGAATTAAATTAAGACAACCTTTTTTGTTTAGGAATGACCAAAATATTTTAAAAAATAATCTTTCAGCTCTGTAAAATGACATCTTATAAAAATGAGACAAAACGAGTTTAGCTGCAAGTGCGTTCCTGATTTCTCTGAGGATCTTAAACATCTACTGTAGTATGATTTAACGGATCTTTATGGCATCAATAAAATATTAAAATTTTATTTAATTATTTCAATCGGTTCAAAACTTAGATTCGATAAGGTAAATCGCTGGATACCCCTTTAGGGCCCTATATCTCCGTTAAGGGGCATTTTAGGAATTTTTTCCATGACAAATTAGAAATATTTTGACGCCTCTTGTATGCTTCCGAGAAATTAGGAGGTAGTTATTGGACATCCTGTATTTTTAGCTCCTTGGATATATTCTCCAAGAGTCTTGGATTGTTTACTAAAAAATAAGAAAAACTTAAGCTTGGTGAAGAAATATAGTAACGATGGCTAATTATTGATAAAGTATTACGTGTGATTACTACTCAAGAAATCGCGAAAGACTGCACTGAGTGTTAATTAGCTATCTTCCCTAATGAAGAAGCTATGCCTAAAATTGAATATAGAGTGGTATCAAACTGAGTGTTAATTTGGGCTATTTACGTAACTAATTTATCATTAATATTGTCATTATCATCAAGTGGCCAATACCTGCGAACTGATTTTTTAAATACGACGTCAAAAGACATTTTAAAAGTTTTATCTAGCTTCGATAACATTACAACCATTACAATTGGAGCAATGTAAGCAATAAGCTCCAAGCCGAACTTTATTAAAGAAAACATATAACTACTGCAAAACTGAGATCAGGAGGCATCATGTAATATATAATCAAAAGTAAAAAACTTGGTAACCACATGAGAAAATAAATATAAGAAATATATAATGAATAGGCTGTTTTTAAAGATTCGTTTGTATATACCTTTCGATATTTTTCAATGCTTGCTACAGTAGATATAAAATACATTCACCATACATTAAACGAGTAACATAATCAGAATTGCTGATTATCAGGTCATTCTTATAATTTAAAGTGATAATGATATTAGTTATCAGAGGAATTAAATATGCAAGAGAAATTACCCATTTGTAAAATTTTTGATAAAATTCCAAATATTCTGTGCGTTCAGTCCTAATAAGCCAATCAACAACCAAAAGAAATCCCAGAAGAAAAGTTATTTGCAATAATAAGTATTCAATAATAGCTGTTATCCTTAATAAAAGAGCGTTCGAGTCATACCCTTGGTTTTGGTAAGCTTCCAGCAGACTTAATATTGCACTTGTGACACTGAAAAATGAAGCGGATACGGCAAAATTCAATATGATATAGTTCGTTTTTGTCTGAAGTCTTTTAAATTTCAAAATAACATAAATTAATAGCGAATTATTCGCCACAACCAACACACAAAACATTAATTTTATGGTGAACACTATATAGCATTGTAAAAATACATATATGTGGTAATAGTAGTTGAATTCCTCATCTGGGTAAGGATTATAGTGTATTAATTGTTCCAATATAAAATAATTTTTAGGCATATCGTCATGGTCCATTATTGCAGGTTGTTAGTTTGATTGTTCGGCCAGTTGTCTTAGGAAGCAAAAGATTTTCAAGAAGTATTTTTTCCTATTGATAAACCTGAAACAAAAATGAATATGCTGTGGATAAAAAAGTACAAAGAACTAAAATCTTAGTCGTTTTTTACAGGGAAAATTATTGATTTTTATTGTCAAAATGTATTAAAGATTACAAGGTAAAATGTAGCATTTGATAAAGTAGCGATTTATGAATTAAGAATATAAAACTTGTTATTTTTTTAACACAAAAGTGAACCATTGTTCAAGTATATATATATATATATATATATATATATATATATATATATATATATATATATATATATCTTGAAGCGTAAATTTCGAAAATAGAAACGTAATTTTGCATTTACCTCCTAATTTACTAATATGATCTAAGTTTAGAACTGGTCTAAGTTGACAGAGAAGGATTTAAATTGACAAGTGCAACAATAACTCAAACAAGGTATAAATTTTCAAAATACGGAAACAAAAAAAGAATACTTTTCTTTTATTTCTAAACTAGCAAAAATAAGGAATTTTATTAAGTTTCGGGACATAACTATCTCTTTCATCTTATTTAAGGCTTTACATCAATGTTTTTGTCATTAATATCTCTATATAAGTATTTAGTTGTTGACACATATGTAATATAACTTATAACAATATCATAAGCAAAAGAAATAGCTGCATTTTCCACATGGAATTTCAACAAATACAATCTGCCCAAATATATCGTCGAATTAGCTAAACAATGCCTCGATAACCCTTATTTACTTATGAAGGCCAGCGATATACATATATATATATATATATATATATATATATATATATATATATATATATATATATATATTATATATCAGGTCGAGGTAGCCCCTATAAGATCACCCCTATCTCCTGCACTGATTTATTCGTGGAAGTCTTTGAATCGAAAGTTTTAAATACCTCTGCACACAAACCACGACTGTGGTTGCGTTATGTAGATAACATATTCGTTATTTGACAAAATGGAGCAAAACATCTCAGAAATTTCCTAATCCACGTAAAAACTATATACCCAAAAATCAAATTCACCTTGGAAATAGAATAGGAAAGGAAACTACTTTTTTAGATATCCTGTTGAAATAGCCGCATTTTCCACATGGAATTTCAACAAATACAATCTGCCCAAATATATCGTCGAATTAGCTAAACACTGCCTCGATAACCCCTATTTACTTATGAAGACCAGCGATATATATTATATACCAGGTCTAGGTAGCCCCTATAGGATCGCCGCTATCTCCTGCACTGATTGATTCGTGGAAGTCTTCGAATCGAAAGTTTTAGATACCTCTGCACACAAACCACGACTGTGGTTGCGTTATGTAGTAAACATATTCGTTATTTGGCAAAATGGAGAACATCTCAGAAATGTCCTAATCCACAGAAACACTGTATACCCAAAAATCAAATTCACCTTGGAAATAGAACAGGAAAGGAAACTACTTTTTTTTAGATATCCTGTGAAAAGAAAAGAGGATGGCTTGCTTTCACACACTGTCTATAGAAAACCCATTCACTCCAACTCCGATTCACATCACCACCCTTTCCAATTATTTGTCCTTACAGATCAAGAAAATTAACACAAAGAAATGAACATACTGCAAAACGGTTATAAAATAGAACAAATAGAAAAACGGGTTATTAAAAAGAACATATAGAAAAGGCTCTAAAAAACAAACGCTTAACCCCGAAAAATCGCGAAACCGGAGAATGTAGCTCATCTTAAGTAGGTCAAACCAATCGTAAAATCAGCGTCAGAAGAGACCAACATATAAACCCCTATCAAGCAAAAAACAATTTCTTCTGTACTGGCTCAACAGTTCTTGAAATCAGGACATAAGATAAACTTCTCAGGAACAAAAATGCTATCGAGATGTGAAAACTTTTCCACAAGGGTGATAAAGAAACCCTTCGAAATTGCGAAGAAGCTCAACAACTTACATAGCAGAGATGACAGCCAGCGATTGTCTAATCCTTGGAAAAACCTACTTACGAAACATCAACCAATAGTAGGTAGTAAAAAAAACGGATCACATTTCAGCAACACGACCTTAAGCACTAGTTTTAGCTAATAATTCACGATGTATTCCGAATTTCGCATCCGCAAATGGCGTTTCATAGGAAAAAAATAATGTTATGATTTTTAAAATCCCACTAATAATATTTTTACTTACTATTTTTCCTCGAACTATAACACTAACAAAAAATATAATATTACGATACAAAATTCATTTAACACGCATGTTTATCAATAACTACTGTACCAGTTCCGAGTGATACTAAATTAATCCACACAAAATTACTTGAACTTTACTGCGCTCTTTATTATCATGAATTATGTTGACGCAAAGATTCTTTTAAAATAACATTTATTAATTTGATATTGAATATTTTGAATTCTGATAACCGCGTTATTTTTTTAAGGTTCGGCTATTTTTATTATTAGTTAGTAGGCCATTACTAATTGTAAGTTTTAGTTGGTAAGACGGAGGGGAGTATAATTCAATCACCGTCTTGCTAAATAATAATTTGCAAAAAACTCGAAGACCACAAAAAGGATTTTTTAAAGGAATAAGATTATTTTATATATTTTTTTTTAATTATTATGCTGAAAGATTCTCACTATACAATTTTTGCTGAATAAAATATTAAAACGAGGGCGCTTGAAACATTTTCTACTGAACAGTACAATAAAAGATAATTCTTGGCTAATTTTGTTTTGCACCATTTCTCCGGAAACCATTTTACTTATAAAAAAAAAAATCTCGTAGACCTTCAAAATATGCTTGAATATTCTCATGCAATTGATTGTCCTCTTTAAAATCAGATTTCTCAGCAGGTCGGATGCTTATTTAAGCTCCTCTCTATATTGTCATTCAGGAACAGGCGAACCCACACAAAATGCTTTAGTTGTCGAAGAACCCATAACTCTTAGGTAATGGACCAAATTTGGTACCGAAATGTTTGTAGGAAAATCTACATAAAGGCGTGCTACAATGTTTTAGTTTGGAGTGGAGGAACATATAAAAAGCAATAAAAATGGGAAATTTTTGATTTTTTTTTAATTAAAAAACTTTAACTCGCAATTACTTGGTTGGGTTTCAATATTTCGATTTGAAATTTTGACACAGTACACTATGGATGATTAAAAAGAAACGAGGAATTTTACGAACTCTTAATATTGATTACAAACAAAATTATGGTTTTTTGAAAAAAAAGTTTGATTAGTTGGATTTTTTTTTCATATTAAAAAGTTGTTTAACGAATTTTCGAAATTTCCATTCTTACTGATACCACATTAAAGTTATTTCTCTGAAGAAAATAAGTATGGACTTGTCTAATATATAGTAAAGAAGGACTACGAGAATTTGGATGCGTCCTTCTAGAAATATATCGATGATATACCGATTGTTTTATTATATTTCTTGTAATTTCTAGACTTGTGTTCTCGTGTCTTCTATTAAGTTGTATAGTTATATAAATCGGGATAGGATATTGTTTTATTTGGACCCAGTGAGCGATTGTAAGAGAGACAAAATCTTAATATTACAATATTGCTTATAACATTTTTTTACATGCTTTTATTCAACGGACAAACAAATCTATAACAGATTTTTTACTTTGCCGTGTTATATGTTATGTAGCAATCTGCACCTAAGATCTCTAAGTGTAACGACTAAAAAATTATAACAATATTTATTTGTCGCGTGAGTTGCGCGCGACCTCATTTATGCAAAGAGTGGTAGGTAGCGCGCTTCGAAAACGAGCTCATTTTAACAGGGAACCCATAATCATTAGTAAATTAAAAATTTAGATTTATATAGTTTTAGATCGGTATGACGATAATTAATAGGAGATATGGTGCAGGTAGGAACAATACAACGCCCATTAAAATAATTGAAAAAGTCCTGTCAACTGACGAACACAAATGTCGTTCAACTCAATTTCTTTGTAAATATTTAAAAGAAAATTTATGGAAAAATAGTTATATAAAAAAGCTTCAAAGTAGATGAGTTTTTATGGCCGAAGGATTATCTCTTCGTGAAGCAACTTTTGAATTATCATAGAGATGTAGATATTCTTCAGGCAAAACAGCTTGATCATTTTAGACTAGCTAACGAAGTAATTATAGATTCGCCTGATGTAGATGTATTTTTACTATTATTAGCGCACATAAAAAACTACGAACGTTGTCAAAGAATATGATTTTGTACAGGTAAAACTCCTCTGATAGATTTACGAAGATATATACCAAAACATGCTTTGGTGAAAAAACTTGGTTTCTGTATCACTGAATCACTTATGACTCTTCACATTGTAAGTGGATATGATACTACATCCAGTTTTTTTTTCGATTGAAAAGATAAAAACATTCAACTGTAAGGATTATTAGTTATTTTCTAGCGTCGGCATATGATTTTTCGAAAAAATCGAAAGTTAATAGATATAGTGCAACTTCAATCAAACACTATTTCGCTGTTGAGAAAAATACGCTTATAGATAAATTGCCCCCTTGAAAACCAGCAATAAGGCAACATATTTTACGATTTATATGGCGAATTAATAAGTGGAAAGTAATATATATATATATATATATATATATATATATATATATATATATATATATATATATATATATATATATATGAATGAATTCAGCAAGATAATAAATTATACCGTAATTATTTCGAAGGAAATATTGCAAGTAATGTTTGCCCATGTACCCACTCTGGATCAGATTGTTGTGTTATATTGGGTGTCACATATCACCCGTCCACCCCTTTTAAAATCTAGGGAATTTTTTTTTTTTTAGATTTTCAATATTTTATATAACTATGTCGGGTACCCTCTTTCGTTTGGTGGCACTTAGAATTTCTGTTTCTAACCCGAAGTGGGTTTTTCAGACCGGAAGTTCGTTTTTTTTTACATTTTTCCAAATGGAACATATATATTTTTATAACGGAATTGGATTCTACGTCACAAAATATGAAAAATTTGTTTTAAATTTTTTTTCGAAAACATCTTTCTTGTCGTCTAAATGATCTTTAAATTTAGGTTCGCGTTCTGGACCCCTATCCTCGTACGTGTGATGTGAAAGGTGAGGTGAACGGCGATGGGAATGGCGATGTGAACTTTTTGAGCGTAAAAGCCGTATTCTTAAAAAGCCAATGTTGCCAAATAAGAACGTGCTAAAACCCGAAAATTTCAAAAAATAAAATTGATAACAGATTGAATTGAGCTGTCAGACCGAAAATGTTCGTAGTATATTTTGTTGCCTTTTTAGGCAAAAAGTAGTTTTGGTACTTTAAATTAATCGTCAAAAATAAAAAAAAAATACTGCTGTTGTTATTTTGGTGAAGTTATTGATTGCCATTACAATATTTGTACTTTGCCTGGATTAAATTTATCTTAAATTGATACTCTAGAACTGTTAAACAAAAATGCATATAAAGAGCCAAGTACTTGAAGATTCTAATATATAAAGAAAAAGGGATATCAAGAACAGCAGCAATCATATATACAAAGTAATATACTGACAGTAATTGCAGAAAGTCAGCACCGATAAACCTTGAAACGGAGGAAATTACAACTGTACGTAGTATGACTAAAAGCTATCATCCCAATCCACTACGGAAACTATCCAATCAGTGATTTATTGTATGAATTCACAAACTGTCCAGCCTCTTACTGCAAAATGTTCTGTCCTGACAAGTAAATTTGATAGAAAATCTGAAACTTAAACAATGATAGTGAAACTGTTTATGATCAAGGACCGAATCCAAAGGCCAGACAGAAGATCTCACATTCAACTTTAAATATATATATATATATATATATATATATATATATATATATATATATATATATATATATATATATATATATATATATTATTTTATGAAAATTTGTAGAGACTTGAAGATCAAATGTACCATAATTAAGGTTTTTATGCTGAATGACCTCAGTCGTTGGTGTGTAGGGTTCATATTTATATGTCTCGATAAATTATAATCATAATATTTATTTATTTGTAGTGTCGTATAGTGTTCAGCACAGTTTAATTAAGTCAAGTGCTATAGTTAATAGAATTTAAATATAAAATTTGTTACTTATTTAAATAAAAGTTTCAGATAGCTTACAAATTGTGATTTCTCAAATTTATTATAAGTTATGTCATGAAAAGAATTATGTTAGATTTAACTGTTTAAAACTAAGATATTCGGCTGTTATGGACACAAGTATTTATGTTAAATCCATAAGCAGAACTGGCCCTAGAAAAACATTATTAAATAGCACACTCATACAATTGAGTTATGAACAGAATCTCCTGTAATAATTTTATATGTCTATAATCTCAAATTTACTTAATATTTGCGAGACATATTCAACTTTCTAAGGATGTTTGAAAATATTAAAAATATCTGGGTACCACCTAATTAACGTTTCAACTGTTTATTCAAAAAATAAAACGTCTTAAAGAAACGGTTCGTCAACATATTATTTTTTTTAATGACAAGTTATTTTGAAGAACCAAAAATAAAATAAAAATTTTTAATACTATTTAATTTTTTGAAATTCGTGCGTTCAGTATGTCATTTAGCGGCTGACATTTCATTTGCGCATGTTTCACCGTTCGCTTGCCTTTCACCGGGCGAACGAGGATACGAGCGATGAACATTTCAAGAATATGCTTTCGCTACCTTTTTACCGTTCACTTCGCGTTCCCCAGTACGAGGATAGGGCCCCTGTTCATACAAAATCTCTTATATACTTTGCTAGCCGAATTTTCGGAAAGATAGGTGTGATATCTAACAGCTCTGCGACATCTCAAAAGACAATGTCATTTTAATAATCATATTTATACTTTAAACAAAATTTTCAAAGAACATAAAAACTTATTTAAAAATAGCAATAGTAAATAATCACGTTTTTACAGCTAACAAGATTTATTAGCATAAAGTAATTAATTTTATAATAACAGCATAAAGTAATAATCACATTTTTCTGTGAACAAGATTTATTACAACATAGTGTTCATTTTATAATAACAAAACAAAATAATAATCACACTTTTTCTTCAAACAAATTTTTTTAAAACCCAAAAATTTATTTCATAATAGCAAAAGTAGATGATCACATTTTTACTGGAAACAAAAATTTTTAACAACATTATTCATTTTATAGGACCAAAAATGAATAATTACATTTTTACTATCAGCAAGATTTTTTGTAACATAATTATTTATTTTTTTATAACAAAACTAAATATTCACATTTTTACTATTGACAAAATGAAAGTATTTTCTATCCAAAGCCGTAAAAACGTGATTATCTACAATTGCTATTTTTAAACAAGTTATTATGTTCTTAGGAAATTTTGTTTGCAATACAAAAGTGATTATAACTCTTCAAAATGATATTGTCTTTTGGGATCATAAAGAAGTCTTAGACATCACAGCTGTTTTTCCGAAAATTCAGTTAGTAAAGTACATAAGAGAATTTGTGTAATCATAGAGCGAACGTAAATTTAAAGTGCATTTAGAGGTGAAGAAAGACGTTTTCTAAAAATTTTTTAAAATAAATGTTTCATATATTGTGTCGTAGAATCCGATCTCATTATAAAAATATGTGTTTCATTTAAAAAAAAAAAACGTGAAAAAGCGAACCTCCGTTCTGAAAAACCCACTTCCAATCGGTGCCGAAAATTGTAAGTGCCACCAATCGAAAGAGCGTACCCGACATAGTTATACAAAATGTTGAAATTCTCAAAAAACCCATTTTTCTAGATTTTAAAAAGAATGGACGGTGGTCTGGGATACCTAGTATCCTTGTTCAGAATTATGTTATTATGTTGCAATAAAAGTCGAATTCAGGATGATGAAAATAAATGTGATGAATCTAAGTTAAATAACAATTTTTGAAAAGGAAAAATATGTTAGTTTTTAAGCATTGTATATTATAATTTTTAATTATTGGATTATAATACAGATATATATATATATATATATATATATATATATATATATATATATATATATATATATATATATATATATATATATATATATATATATATATGTAATCGAAGGTTTTCGGGCATCCCGTGTATGCGCTGAATCTCTCTCAGGACTGTAAGGCAGCTGACGTTTCGGTGAAATCTCATTCACCATTTTCAAAGCTCACTGTATGGCGTCTACGAGCGAACTGACGCCTGCAACTCCGGTGTTGTCGGTACCGTGTGCGCGTCGGACGTGTTCGTTTTCCGAAGGGTTCCGAACCAGGTGGCGTGACCTGCTGCGCGTCATCGGCCCTGTTGCCAGTGCTTGTGGTTGCGTTGCCGAGTTGTAATCTCTTTCGTTACTAAGTGGTACTGGTTGATGTTTTGTAAGTAGATTTTTCCAAGTATTAGGCACACGTTGGCTATCATCTCTGCTATTTAAGTTGTTGGTCCTCTTTGCAATTTCAATAGCCTCCCTTATAACCCTAGCTGACAGGTTTTCACATCTCGACAGCATTTTTGTTCCCGAGAAATTTATCTTATGTCCTGTGTTTAACCAGTGTTGGGCCAGAGCAGAAGAAGTTGTTTTTTGCTTGACAGCGTTCATATGTTCGGCTCTTCTGGCGCTTATTTTACGCTTGGTTTGGCCTACGTAAGATGAGCTGCACTCTCCGCATGGAATTTCGTACACTCCCTGGTTTTCTAGAGGGATTCTTTCTTTAGGTGTTGGCAAGAGATCTTTCACTTTACGGTCTGTGGTGAAAATGGTTTCAATGTTGTGTCTCCTGAGAATTCTTGCGATCTTGTCTGTGGTGCCTCTTACATAAGGAACAAAAGCCTTGGTGCTATTCTCTTGGTTTTCGCGATTTTTTGAGGCCAAGTGTTTGTTTTTTAGAACCCTGTCTATATGCTCTTTTTTATAACCGTTCTTTGTTAGGGCTTACTGCAGTATGTTCATCTCTTTGTGATAATTTTCTGGATCTGTAAGGGACTGCGATCGAAACGCAAGTGATTTCACTACTGCAAATAATTGGGCGGGGTGGTGACGTGAATCGGCGTTGAGGTACCTGTTGGTGTGAGTGGGCTTTCTGTAGACAGTGTGCGAAAGCAAGCCATCCTCTTTCCTTTTCAGTAGAATATCCAGAAACGGTAGTTCTCTTTCCTGTTCTGTCTCCATGGTGAAAAGGAAAGAGGATGGCTTGCTTTCGCACATTGTCTACAGAAAGCCCACTCACACCAACAGGTACCTCAACGCCGATTCACATCACCACCCCGCCCAATTATTTGCAGTTGTGAAATCACTTGCGTTTCGATCGCAGTCCCTTACAGATCCAGAAAATTATCACAAAGAGATGAACATACTGCAGGAAGTCCTAACAAAGAACGGTTATAAAAAAGAGCATATAGGCAGGGTTATAAAAAACAAACACTTGGCCCCAAAAAATCGCGAAAACCAAGAGAATAGCACCAAGGCTTTTGTTCCTTATGTAAAAGGCACCACAGACAAGATCGCAAGAATTCTCAGGAGACACAACATTGAAACCATTTTCACCACAGACCGTAAAGTGAAAGATCTCTTGCCAACACCTAAAGAAAGAATCCCTCTAGAAAACCAGGGAGTGTATGAAATTCCATGCGGAGAGTGCAGCTCATCTTACGTAGGCCAAACCAACCGTAAAATAAGCGCCAGAAGAGATGAACATATAAACGCTGTCAAGCAAAAAAACAACTTCTCCTGCTCTGGCCCAACACTGGTTAAACACAGGACATAAGATAAATTTCTCGGGAACAAAAATGCTGTCGAGATGTGAAAACCTGTCCACAAGGGTTATAAAGGAGGCTATTGAAATTGCAAAGAGGCCCAACAACTTAAATAGCAGAGATGATAGCCAACGTGTGCCTAATACTTGGAAAAATCTACTTACAAAACATCAACCAGTACCACTTAGTAACGAAAGAGATTACAACTCGGCAACGCAACCACAAACACTGGCAACAGGGCCGATAACGCGCAGCAGGTCACGCGACCTGGTTCGGAACCATTCGGAAAACGAACACGTCCAACGCGCACACGGTACCGACAACACCGGAGTTGCAGGCGTCAGTTCACTCGCAGACGCCATACAGTGAGCTTTGAAAATGGTGAATGAGATTTCACCGAAACGTCAGCTGCCTTACAGTCCTGAGAGGGACTCAGCGCATACACGGGATGCCCGAAAACCTTCGATTACACATCACACCCGTGAGAATATCCGACATAACATATATATATATATATATATATATATATATATATATATATATATATATATATATATATATATATAACTTAACAGTCTTATTCGCTGAATTTAAATTTTGTTTATTTGTTAAGTATGGGTATGAGGCATTTTAGCATGTAAAAGTTTCACATTAAAAAGGAAAAATTATCCCGACTTAAAACGCAATCAGCGCACAACGCATTGGTCGAAAGAGAAAGTTTTTATTCAAAAAGTCAATGCCTTCCTATTCCATTAAAATATTATTGAAAAAACGTATTCAGACTTTTGCAGTAAGAATTTTTGAACCAAATTTGGTCAGTTGCCAGAGAGTTATAGGTTTCTCGTTAAAATGAGCTAATTTTCGAAGCGCCCCGCTCGCCATTCTTTGCATAAATGAGATCGCGCGCTACAAATATATTTTACTATAACTTTTTAATCCTTATACTTAGAGATCTGGAACTTCTCACAAATTTTTTTTTCAAAAATCCGCCATTTCGTTTGTAATTAATATTAAGAGTTCGGACAGGACTCATTTTTTTCACAATCGCCTATAATAAATTGCGTCAAAATCAAAACATTCTGCATTTTTTTTTCACTTTAAACTAAAAATTTTTTATGAGACTTCATGTAGATTTTTACTGCAAATATTTTGGTATAAAATTTGGTGGGTTGTCGAAGAGCTATGGGTTCATGTGAGCATTTTGGGGGTTCGCCGCTCGCCTAAAAATATTGCCTATTTTTTCTTCCCCTACTTGCCCGCATTTATTTATTTGGTAAATCCATATTTTCTTCCCATCGATGGTGACTTACTTAATTTTACAATTGCATGATCACCGATGATAATTTTGGCCTAAATAATATAGAACCAGCGCATCAACTTTTTGCAATCGGTGTCGCCGTTCTGGAGAAATCGACGTACATAGAAAAAACATCCATAGTAGTCGCATGTAGAACCTCCTTCTTTTAGACGTCGGTTAAAAGAAAAGACTAATTGGTAGTAAATTTCTATTTAATTTAAATTATAAATATTCGTAGGAATCACTATTAAAATTAGAAAATACAATTATACAAAAATTTGCTATAAAGATGAATAACAGGAATAATATTTTCGCATGTATCATTATTTGTTGATTACAAAGAGTCTGGTCTAAGATTTATATAGGGTGTTCGAAAACAATATCAGACTACTTAGGGAGGTGATTTTATATAATGATTTCTTTTTAGAAGACGATTAAAAAATTGTTTGAATAGTCTTAAAATGAACACTAAGTAGTTTTCAATGAACAATTTTCTTAACAGTTCCATATCATATGTAATTCTCTTTTCAGGCAGAGAATATGAAAAATATATGTACAAATAGTTTATTTCCTGCAAATATCGCTCTAGTCCTCTCTCCATACGCGTTTCGATCACCTCATGATCTCGTCAGTGGAGCTGTATCGGACCGAGAGCAACATTAGCAGGAAACAACTGATATATGAACCATAAATTTCAAGGTATGTCGGCAGGATATTACACCTGCCGTCTACCAACTTCGATGTTAGCCCCACTGACGAGATCATGAGGTGATTGAAACGCGTATGGAGAGAGGACCAGAGCGATATTTGCAGGAAATAAACTGTTTGTACATATATTTTTCATATTCTCTGTCTGAAAGGAGAATTACATATATAACAAACTATTTAAATACTGCAGAAAGATTTCTTTATTTCTTACTGAAATTTTGGTTGTTTAAAAATTTCACTTTACTCCGTTGATTCAAAGATGTCGTTCGACTGGCGATATTTTTCAGTCTGACATCGAAGTTGGTAGACGGCAGGTGTAATATTCTGCCGACATACCTTGAAATTTATGGTTTCATATATCGGTTGTTTCCTGCTAATGTTGCTCTCGGTCCGACACAGCTCCACTGACGAGATCATGAGGTGATCGAAACGCGTATGGAGAGAGGACCAGAGCGATATTTGCAGGAAATAAACTGTTTGTACATATATTTTTCCTATTCTCTGCCTGAAAGGAGAATTATATATATAACAAACTATTTAAATACGGCAGAAAGATTTCTTTATTTCTTACTGAAATTTTGATTGTTTAAAAATTTCACTTTACTCCGTTGATTCATAGATGTCGTTCGACTGGCGATATATTTCAGTCTGACATCGAAGTTGGTAGATGGCAGTTGTAATATCCTGCCGACATACCTTGAAATTCCTAGTTCATATATCAGTTGTTTCCTGCTAATGTTGCTCTCGGTCCGATACAGCTCCACTGACGAGATCATGAGGTCATCGAAACGCATATGGAGAGAGGACCAGAGCGATATTTGTAGGAAATAAACTGTTTGTACATATATTTTTCATATTCTCTGCCTGAAAGGAGAATTACATATATAATAAACTATTTAAATACGGCAGAAAGATTTCTTTATTTCTTACTGAAATTTTGATTGTTTAAAAAGTTCCATATCAGTCGCATAGGACATGATGATTTCGGGTTCCTGTTTCCACGACGGTGTAGTATTATCTTGGTAGTCTACTTTATAATTTGCCGCAATAAGCAGTTATTAGATGTTGTTTCCTAAGTTTTTTGGTTGAATATTATATAATTCCCTCGAAGAAAAATGAAACATATATTGGAAAATTCTTCATATTTGTTCATACAGCGTATTAATAATGAAAACAACAATAATAAGAACAACAGCCAAACGTTTGTTGTAACCAAGTATAAGAAAAGACACGACTCAGCCACTAAGATACTCTACAAAGAGTTAGCAGATAAGTTAAAACTATTGCAGGTAGGACAATTGCCTTACTACAAATACAATTTGGAGCCCGTTCTTGAAAACAACGAGTTCAAGTTATATTGGGACCGAACGGTTCTAAGAGATCAGTTGCTCATAATATACTAGACATTATTCTACAGATAAAATTTCTAGGCGAACTACATTGATTGATATTGCTAAACCTAATAATAACAACCTAAGACCAAAATACAATGAGAAGATCGCCAAATACAGAGATCTAGAAGTGCAAATTCGTAGACAGTGGGCAATGAACAGCGTCCACACGATTCCTATAATAATATCAACAACTAGAGTGATACCAAAGAACCTTCTGCATAACATCAAGGGACTGGGACTGGGCGTTAGTGAGCATTTGTTTAAACCAATTCAAACAGCAGTTCTCCTTGCAACCGCGCAAACCGTCCGAAAATTTATAGGAAGTACAGAAGACCACGCTACCTAACCCGATAACATGGAAATGGTCTCCACAGAGCTTCATACTTTTGGTATTTTTGTATATCTGGTATGAGTCAATAATCCATAGAGGGAGTGCGAAGCCGTTTGGTTTGTAACTCAACAGCCATTCGGAAACACGTGAGGTGGCTGACAAAATATATTGGAGTTGTCAGAACAAGAAAACTACAGAAATAGGTACAATAAATATTGAATCTGTTCCAATACTACTCGCGACATAACCCATTAACCCTGTCCAACAAGGCCTACACACACTAATAAAAAAAATTTCCGCCACTGCAGGAGATATAAAGCCAGCAAGAAACTAGAACGAGACAAAGCTCTTTTTGAGCAATCAGGAAGAATTTTTTATCGGAAGTTAAATCCTTTATCAAACATGGTAGATAACAGATATAGGAATAAAGAACAAGTAAAATAGTTCTGGAGAACTCAAGTAGATTGTGTTCGTCCAGGATTATACCCAGATCCAATTCGAGCCCTTCACAATCGTGGAAATTATTAGCATCGTCAAGAGGCTTGGAATGCTTCGAATCCTGATCGTGTCCGGGCTTAAAAAGTTTTGGAGTATGCACCAACGGCTGACCGTTTTGATAAATGATGTTTCGCTTAATTCGCAAAAAATACCATTGTTCCAGATGAGATTTTTGTTCATAACAGACCGGACTATATTTTATTAAATAAAATATGCCAGCGGGCAACACAAATAGACTTCTAACCAACTCTAAGAACAAGGATAATGAAGAAAACACCGAATATAGAGATCTGGTAGTACACAGATGCAAGAAATGATTAGCTTCAAGATGAATCCAATAATTCTACGCCAGTAGTATAAAAACTCTTCTGTCTACATCAAGGAATTAGATCGTAGCAAACACCTGTATAATGCTATCCTGGAAGTAGTACTACTAGCTACTTCTTGAACTATTTGGAAGCTTATAAAAATATGGAAAGTACCCATATAGAGGTCAATCTTTTAAATATTGTTTATATTTGGAAAAAATGAATATTCCTTGGAAGAAGTATAAATACCGCTTGGCTAAATTTATTTTTATTGTCTACCAAAACATAAACTTAGAAGAAAATATAAAAAAAATCACAACATATCCAGGTGCTGATATTAAATCAGACCACAATCCTCTAATTGCCAATATTAAAAATAAAATTAAAAAAAAAAGATAAAGGAAATACTCAGCTGAAAAAATTTAATGTACCAGATATATAAAAAAGAGGGTGATCGCCCCCCCCCAAGAGCTTTGGGTTCAGGAAAATAGACCCGATTTTGCCTTTTATACTATAGTTTATTCAAGCACTAGAGATAGTAATAAACCATTTTTGACCCTTTTTTTCTTCGCAAACTACCTGTGTTTTTTAGTCCGGTGTCTTTGGAAAAATCTGTTAGACACATATTTTTTATAGGAACGGGCTAAAAATTTAATAATCAAAAATACTGGTCTACAATAATGGACTATTTGGGTTGGATAATAATAGATTTTTGGAAGTGTGATGTGTTAAAAAGGATTTTAATCCTTGTCATAGGAGTCGGCAATAAACTTAAAATAAAAAGTTTTTATAATATTATTTTATTTCTTATGATTTCTTAATAATTCACATATATTACAAAATATAAATAATTTTGACATATTTAACACTAATCACAACTGTATTTTTATTTTTTTTAATTTTAGCGTAGAAACCATTTTAGGCACATTCAGACCAAAACGTAACTAATCTCAAAAAATTCTGAGTTATAATTTAAATACTTACAACATACCCATTGTCAAAAATACAAAAAGTTAAACATATATAAAAAAATAAATTCGTCCATATAATATTAAAATTTTTTTCGGGCAATCGGTCATTTTATTATTAATTAAAAAATTTTTAGAACATTTGACGTTTCAGTTTATGTATTTCTTAAACCGTCTGCAGAATTACGATTAAACACTAAAAAGGGATTCAAATGTAATTAATTTTTATATGTTACAGTTAAAATTAGACCTACTTATTTTTATTTCTATCGTACTGACATATTAATTTAATTTACTTTATTATATGGAAATCCAATAGCCCCAAAAAAATAAAATAAACGTGTTAATTCTACACGCTTAAGATATAGACACAAATACAATAATAAAATAATAAAAAAATTGCGGTTAATTGGAATTAAATATATATAACATTAAAGAGTGGGACACACTAAAATAAGAACATAAACAATAAATTACGGCAAAAACAAAAATTTAAATAATAAATTTTATTTACACTGGTAGACATTACGTATCTACTTCGTAATCAAAGTCAGTGAAGCTATCTTCGCTCAAATTAATTATAACTGGTTCGTCTGTTTCACTGATCATGAGATCGAGTTTCCACATTTTGTTTTATTCGTTTATTATATGGATTTTTCCCCAATTTTCTGCAGTAGCTTTATTCAGAAAAATCTTTCAAAAGTTCAGTTAAATTACTAATTTTGTAAGTTGTGTTATTTCTAGCACCTCTACCTTTTACTTGCGAGAGTTTCCGGACGATCTATAAGAATAGATTTCCTATGTGGTTTTTCCCAGCAAAAATTTAGTTCTCTGAGCAATTTCTAAAGCTCAGTTCTTTTAATTTGACGTAAATCCCGATCTTCATTGATTTTAGTTAGCATTTTGTCGACGGATGGGATGTGCTTCTCATAATAAAATATATGTGCAACTCCTTTTATTGCAGTTTTCATCTCTTCTTCCAACGAGGTTTTTCGTCTGCCTATGATCGCACGTGGCTTGGGGGTACTAACAATTCCAGTCTTTTTTTTCTCCTTCAGTATTCGGTACATAGTAAATTTTACAACTTCTGTCATGTTGGAACACATCTCAACAAAGCTTTTGACATTATTATCTAGATATTGATATCTTAAGGCATCATAAACATTCATCGTAATAAGTTTTTTTGTTGAGGAAAAAATGCCTTGGTTTAACGATTTTGGAATATAAATATTGAGGTGGAAGCCATATTTTTGGATATTTTACTAATCTCAAATAATATATAAAAACAAGTGCAAGCAAGATAAATCACTAAGGACACAGTGTAAGGTGTACTTTGCTCACTGACAGAAATTTTATTGAACTATCAGAAATTTTTTTGCGGCAGTAAATTTATAAAAGCTTCTAATATTTAAATATAATTAAATATAATTAGATTTACGGTAGTCCTCAGTTTTCTGCTGCACTGGAGCAGGTACGTTGGAGGTTTCAATAACAGTTTTATTACTCTCTCTAATTTTTGAATAGAGCATAGGAATGTGTATGCTTGCGATCGTCCCCTCTCTCTATCAAGAGCTCAGGGTTCAGGAAAATAGATCCGATTCTGCCTTTTATATTAGGAATGTGTATGCTGCTAACACTCCCCCCCTCTCCCGTTGACAACTTGTTTTTCTTGCGATAGCCGCCCCTCAAGAGCTTTGAGTTCAGGAAAATAGCCCCGATTCTGCCTCTTATACTAGGAATGTATATGTTGCTGGCATCTCCCCTCTCTTAAGAGCTTCGAATTCAGAAAAATAGACCTTGCATTTTACACTAGAAATGGGAATGTTTCCGGTGTCTCCCTCCCTCCCGTCGACAACTTGGTTTCGCTTGCTAAAATCACCGCCCCCCCCCCCCACCACCAAAGAGAGAGACTGGATCCGCCCCTGATAAGAAGGTTAGAAAAGTTTATAGATTTTTGAAAAAGAAATACCAGTAGACAAGTCAGGCAAATCTCTAATTGATGAACAAGAAATATTTATTGCCTGAATCCGAATTATTTGAAGATCAAAGACCAAACATATCAGACAATGTACATGGAGGTAAAGGACCGGAAATTCTGAGGTTAGAGGTTTTTCACGGCATAAGACGTGGAAAATCCACAAAAAACAACAGGCCTAGACAGCATCTCAGTAGAAATCCTAGAACTGGTTTATGAAGACAATATCGGTATCATGGTTAAGTTTTTTAATTCTGTATACAACACTGGAGAAATACCGGAAGAATGGCTGAAATCTGTTTCAGTGACATCTGTAACGAATATAGGTTAATAAGTCTTATGAATCACACCTTGAAGATTTTCCTAAGTATTATTTATAGTAGAATAAGAAATAAATACGAAAGAGCTCTAGATGGGTTTTAAAATGCCCTTTGTACTGAAGAAGTTCTATTGTGTCGAGACCAATGTAAAGACATTTTCGTATGCTTTATGAATTATGAAAAAGCGTTTTGGCAGGATACAGCATATGAAGCTCATAGATATATTGAAGAATGCTGGTGTTGTTGACAAGGACGCGCGGATTATAGAGAATCTATATTGTAGTCAAGGAGCAGTAGTCCTCCGAGGTAATAGTAAGCTCACCAAAGAATGCGATTCAGCGAGGCGTCAGACAGGTATGTATTCTTTCTTCATTGATATTTAATTTATATTCAGACAAAACTTTTAAGACAGCGCTACATAACAAAGTATTTGGGATTAAAATCAACGGCGAACTAATAAACATGATTCGTTATGCCGATGATACGGCCGTCATAAGTGATAGCCTTCAGGTCTACAACAACTCCTAGATTCTGTGAATGGAGCTGAGAAAGAAATGTAACATAACAAGAATGTTGCTAAAACTAAATTTAAAGTTTTCAGTCATCTACCATATCCAGATGCTTTGCTGCTAATAAACAGACAATCCTGGTAGTAATATATTATTCTTAGATATCGTTTAGTTATAGTAATTTAATTAGTTGATAACAAAGGGTTTAATTAATTTTCTACAACGTGTAACTACTGCTATTACTAGGGTGATGTTCAGATTTTTTCGAAATTGATTGGTTTATTCAAAATTAATGTAGAATGCTCTTTTACAGATGATTATTTAAAAAATTTAAAAAATTGAGTAGACATCTTGAGCCTAAGAGTTTAGCGGCAAGTCAATTCCTGATTTCCTTGGTGATGTCAACGTTAGTTTATGGCCTGGATTCAAGAGTCTCACCGAATACCCTGTATATGGAGCCTGAAGAACCCAATCAGTAGATCGAAACTCAACCCACACGGACAGATACCTACCCAACAAACAGTCTTCAAACTACATGAAAGAATAGATTTATCTATAAGAAACGTAAAGAATAAAAATGACCTGAAAATCCAAGGAGTGCAAAAGAAGGCCAAACCATCAAGGCTAGAAGAAAATAAACTAAATTTTAGAAATATACAGACAGCACCACCCCTTTTTTGACAAAAAATTTTAGAAAATTTCTACAAATTTCAGAAAGACGCTTTAAACTAACGCCAACAACAAATCAAAATAAATATAAAATCTTGATTAATTTTGCTTCTTAAAAATCCTTTTAAATTAAATTAAACCTTGCTTATCCGTAATTAAATTTAAATAATACATCCTAATTCCCCCAGGTCTTAAATTTTAGTGCCAATTAAAGTATGTTGACACTGTTAAACTTGTAATATTAATAAACCACGGAGAAAATTTGTGACAGTACAAGCCATTGGCGGCGAATTTCTAGTAGCATTCTTGTTTGCTTTTAAATATTATACATTATATTTGACAAAAACTTTAGATCACTAATTTACTAATATGTTTTTTTAGCGTTTTAAATGGATAAGTTCAAAAACAACCATTTCTTTTTCTATGTAAAGACTTTATTATTTAGTTGGGGTTGGTTTTCTTCTAGAAGGATATCTAGTTTAATGAATTTTGTTGATATTTTGATAACAAATAAATATAGACTAGGTGATCAAAATTTAATAGTAACTTGAAAAAATCGTTGAAAGTCAAACACCCCCTATTTTTAAAATGTTATTGTATTTAGCATTAAAAATAAAGACACTTTAGATAAGGTTGTCTCTTAGAAAAATTTGTATTTTTTGAAATATTAGCATTTTAACATTTTTGTGTTTCATGCCGGGCGATAAAGTTATACGCACGAAGAGTATTTAAATTTGTTAATTATCTATGGGGAATGTAACACATGTCAGACATTTTGCTGATAGACAAACATAAACCCTTCATGGAAATGTACTAAACGAATATTGGCAAATTTCAAAAAACAAAGACACTGTATAGGCAAAAACGCATAAAAGTACACCTATTCTTAAGGATAAAAATGTCGAAATTGCAATTTTGGGATATTTTGTGCCATACCCTACGATATCATTAAGACAAGGGGCTTTACAAACAGGAATCTCTAAGAGATTCTGTTTAAACACAACTTCCACCCTTATTTAATATTATTAATTCAACAAATAAGAGATATTGATATGTCGAAAAAAATGCAATTTTGAAAATTTATATTAACTATGATATAAGACAACCTTCGGTATTTAAATATTCTAGAAGAGTTAGGCAATTAATATTTCATCAGTTTACCTCTGGCGGAAATTCTTTTACCAACACGATGATGCCTCGCCACACAGAACCGTTCCAGATTCTTACAAGCAACATTTTATGACAAGTGAATTGCCAACAATGGACCTTTTCTATGAGCTCCTCTTTCTCCTGATTTGACTGTCTTAGATTATTTTATATAGGGAGCGATATAAAAACATCGTTTATTGTAACCCAGTGACAACGATGGAGGACTGTATGGCAAAATTAAAATAAGATAAGCCGTTTAGCATTTTTACAATACAAAAATGTTCAGTTGCTAATTATTCAAAAACTGCAAATTTTAGGACAGACAGACTTACCAATGGCCATTGCCCCCCCCCCCCCAAAAAAAAAAAGCTTCAAATTCAGTAAATTAGACCTGAATCTGCCTCTTACACTAGGAATGCGAATGCTGTTGGCATCTCGCCAACCCTCCAGCCCCCCCCCCCCCCCGTCGACCACTCGCGTTAGCATGCGATAGCGCTCTCCAAAAGCTTTGAATTTAGAAAAATAGAGCCGACCCTGCTTCTTACCTAGGAATGTGAATGTTGTTGGTATCTCCCCCATCGTGGACAATTTGTACAACATTATTTTTCAAGTTATAATGATGCTACCTGTATTTTGTTACTGAGTTTTTCGAACCGCATTCGATTTTTTTAACGCTTCTTCCACTTCGTTTAATAGTACCCAAAGTTGCAAATTAACCATGAAAAATAAAAGTTTTGGGCTCACCATTCTCCATCAACAGATGTAATTTCCGTCAAAACACCCAACTTTAAATGTATTCTCCCTTATTGCCAAATATATTGCATTTTACTTGAGAGTTTATTAACTATTTTTATACTTCGCAAGGAAGATGTATACCTATAAACAGACACTTTTTTTACTAAAAGGTGTTTGTATGCTGTAACACTTTTTGAAAGTGAAATCTGTTACAGTACCCCTTTACCCTCAATTTTCCAAAAATTTATATTTAAGTTTGAGACAAATTTCCTAAAGTGGGTGCGTATGAGAAAAAACTAAGCCTTCCCGTCAGTGTTCTTGACAGTAGATCCCATGAATTTGTATGGTATGTTTTTTATGGGATTAGTATTTCCATCAATTCTTTTGCCTTTTTACCTATTAGTTTCTATATATGCACATAAAGTACGACGCCTATGTAAAATGCTTTCCCAAATTGACAACCCTCCAAGGAAAATTGCTTAATTTTATTCCATACCTGAAAATGCGTGGCAAACCCAAAGGTAAGTTTAGGTTGCTCTAGGCGAGACCAAAGGGCATGTTTAATACGTTTTGAGGGGGCCGATGATGGAGATATTTCGACAAATATATTCAAACATTTAAATTTGTACCCTCCTAAGTTATTTACAAGAGCAGAGAAATGCTCTGAAATATATTTGTTTAGTTAAGCTTTGGATTAATTGGAAAGTTATATTTTAATTGAAAGGGGTTAAAATGTTCTGCGTTTGGGGCGCTATATGTTTTATGAGCAATAATTTTTTGCAATTTTCAGTGTTATATGTTAAGCATAATGTCTATTAGAATTTGACGAGCAGAAATATGCGAATAATCCCAGCTTGTATTAACCATTTTTAACCAACTTAAAAAAGAGTTTATTAATATAATACATACTTTTTTTTACTTACATTATAACTAGTTCAAAAATATCTGGTAATATCAAAGACGCTGCTTCTTTAAGATTTTTCAATAAATAATCTTTATAAAAATGACCCAGCAATTTATTAGTTTATGATTTATTAACCCAGAATTCAAAAGAGAAGCGTAATATTTCTTTCAAATGATTTCCGAAATTGTGAGAACATAAAGTACCAGGAAAATATAATTTTGAGATTATTTTAAGAAGACGCAGGATATAAGTTTCAAAAAATTTCAAATGAAAATAGTACGTTTTAACCACCTTATGATCTCATCAGTAGAGCTAAATTCGGTTTTATTTCGAGAAGTAAAAAACCTAATACCACAGCTTAAGACCAGGGTATTTAATTAATCTTTTTTGCCGGGATAAAATTTTCAAGTTACTGTAAACAACACAATATATAGTACCCTTACGTTAAAACATTCTGAGTGCTCAAACAAAATAAACAGTTAAAGGCCCATACAAGTTGCGCCATCTCCAGGAATTCCATGCAATCCTAACAGTGAATATATATATATATATATATATATATATATATATATATATATATATATATATATATAGCTTTGTACATTAAATTTAATTTAATGTTACCTTAAATTTCAATAAAGTAACTAAAAACATAACAAATATGATGTATAATTGCATTAGATTTAAGATAAAAATTATTAAATTTAATGCATTAGCACTAAACGCACTCTGTTAAAAATAAACTTAAATTTCATGTACATTAAATTTAATGATTTTGTACCTTAATTACATGTACTTTGAAATTAAAGCTCTGTACATTAAATTTAATTGAATGCTACCTTAAATTTCAATAAAGTAGCTGAAAACGTGCCAAATTTAATTTATAATTACATTAGATTAATGTAAAAATCATTAAATTTAATGCATTATCATTAAATGCATTTAATAAACAGTTTATGAATTTACGTCCAGCACATTACCTTAAAATTAATGTGAAATTTTTTACAGTGCCTTTAATAAACGATTTGTGAAATTTGCTTCTAGCACATTACATTAAAATTAATGTAAAGTTCTTTTACAGTGTAGCTTATTGCAATCTGAAATGATTTTCATTCTGACTAAGCACAAAGCACAGCTGTCCTTATAAAGTTTTTCTAGTTCATTTTACCTATATGTATGTACATATATTTATATACAGGGTATCCCACAATGACCTGCCACGATCGATTTTTCGGAAAATGGACCTTGGAAAAAATTTAAAATCTGACAGTTTAATAAAGTCGATGGGAACAATTCGACTAAAATATTTTCAAGATAACGGCACTTTCAGTTTTAACAGAAGTTGATATCTTGCTTATTTTAAATGAAACGCTCTGTGTGTTATTCCACTTTTTGATTATACACAAAATTATAGATATATTTATGTTTTTGATATATTTTCAACTAACAATTTCTCCTATATGAAAGTCTTTATTATTATTTATTTTAAGTTCTTTTTCTTATAGAAGGGGCTCTACTTTAGGGGACTGTGTTGATATTTTGATAATAAATAAATACAGGGTGATCAAAAACTAAAATTGCTTGTAAAAATCGTTAATAGTCAATTATTTTAAAAGTAAATCCCTTATTTTTACAATGTTATCTTATTTGGCATTAAAAATGAGGGTGACATTCTGTAAGATTTTCTATTTGCAATTTTTGAAATATTGGCAATTCAACAAGTTAGTATTGTAAAAATACTAAACGGCTTACCTACTCAGGGAAACAACTTATTTTAATAAATGTTCAAAATTTCCACCCCGTTCCCCCCAGCTCGTTATGAGTGGCCGCTCTAGATAAATCTGGACATACGCGTCCCTTACTCTTGCCAGTCCTCCATCGTTGTCACTGGATAACAATAAAAGATATTTTTATCTTTCCCCGTGTAAAATAATCTAAGACAATCAAATCAGAAAAACGAAAAGGTCACAAAAATGGTCAATTGTTGGCAATCCACCCGTCATAAAATGTTGCTTGTAAGAAGATGATATCTGGAACGGTTCTGTGTAGTGGGTCGCGATCGTCTCGTTAAAAAAATTGCCTGTGTTTCGCTAGAGGTAAATTGCTTTAACGTTGTTTGTCTAACTCTTCTAGAATATTTAAATATCTTTTTCCTACAAGAGTTACTACATAATTTAAAATGATAACATAATTTGCTTGGTATTTTTAATACCTTACCATTTAAATTTTCTTCGTAAAAATGTAGTTCTACGATTCCAATATTTCTTGAAGCACAAAATACATTAAATTCCCAGGTTTCTTGAAACTTCTGCAACCTTCATGCATGAGGATGTAAATCTCTCCAAAAATTAGAATTGTCTCTTTTTAAAAGGCCATTTTTCGTAAATTCTGTTTTATCAGTTCAAATTGTGTTGTTCAAAAATCGAAGGTCATCTTGTATCATCATTAATATAAATTCGAAAAATTGAATCTCTTAAGTATTGAAACAAAAATATTAAATAAGGGTGGTAGTTTTGTTTCAATAGAATTCTACTTATTGAGATTTTCGAGATTCCTGTTTGTAGAGCTTATATTAACGGCGTTATAGAATATACCACAAAATAACCCAGAATTGCTATTTCAATATTTGCATCATTGAGAATGAGTTTCCTTTTATACTTTTTTGCCTTAACGGCATCAGAATTTTTAAAATTTTCAAATAGTCTTTTAACACTACGGTTTCTGTTTATCTGGTTATCTATCAGCAAATGTCCCGCATGTTCTCGATAAAATTTTGTTGCGTTCTCCATAGATAATAATAAAATTTAAATAATTTTCGTGCATATAATTTAATCGATCCGGCATGATTTTTATTAATAATTGGAAAATGGTAAGAAATAGTGACACTTCTGTAGTGTTTCATTGTTTTTTTCGTTGCGTTTCGCCATCGTTGTTAACTAATAACAAAACTTAATAGCTGTATAGCGCTTTTACAATACAAAAATGTTAAATTGCCAATATTTCAAAAAATTAAAAAATAGGGGTTTACGTTTAAAAAAAATTACTTTTAGCGATTTTCACAAGTTAATATTTAATGTTAGTTTTCGATCACCCTGTATTTATTTATTATGAAAATATCAACATAGTAAAAGAAAACTAATCCCAATTAAATAATAAAGGCTTTCATATAGGAGAAAGTGATAGTTATGTTTAGGCCTGCAAATGCCATTTTTTACATAAAATTTAAAACATATCAAAACAATATAAGACATTGTATATGAAATATGTCTATAGTTTTGTGGAACCTAAAAATGAAATGACATGTAAGCTGTTCTATTTAAAATAAGCAAGAAGGTATGAACCCTTGGTGTAACCGGAACTTCCACCATCTTGAAAATATTTTAGCCGAATTGCCCACATCGATTTTAGTGAACTGCCAAATTTAAAAAAAATTTCAGTCGGCTTTCTAAGACATCGATCGCGGTATTTCGTCGTGGAACACACTGTATACCAGCTGTAAGTAAATCATTTCATCCATTCCTTAATGTTAACAGATGCCTAATTGGTACAGCATGCATATGATTTGCTTAGTGTAACAGGTGTCAATAATTTAATATATTTGTTGTATGATGTTCTACTAATTATATTGTTGTTTACAGGAAGATATTCCTTATGTGGTCCAAGTAATGACCAGTATATAGTGAAATTTATAGATTAGAATGATGTCAAAAATATAGGTCCGAACATTGGTGCATATATTTGAGTAGAGAATATCTCTTAATAAGTTTTTACACTAAAAATTTGCTCTGATAATGGGAAAAGGGGGAAACTTGGCACAATGTTTTCATTTCTTTCATTGTCAAAGCACTCGTTCTACAGATAATCTAAAACAACAGCCTTACTACGATAAGAAAAAGATACTTGATCTTCACATATTAGGAATCTCAACTGCAGGTGCACTGAAGATTTCATTAGTATTTTTAATGTAAGCTATTCCTAAGATTTTTTTCTGGTTCAGTTTTATACGTATTTCCGCAACTTCAGAGTATTTTTAACCGACTTTTAAAAGAAGGAGGTTCTCAATTCGTCGAGTATGTATATTTTTTTTATGTATGTACACCGATTTCTCCCGAACCGCACTGATTTAAATGAAATTTTATACGTTATGTTCAGGAAGTTGCTGAGGTGGTCCCATATTTTTTTGGATGAAATTGGTGCAGTAATATCCAAGATGGCGCTGACAATATGGGGGCCAAAAATATTAATTTTGTTTGATTTTCTCCAAAATTGGCATGGGGGAATTTTTGGGGTCATATAAAAGGAATCTGAAATTATTTTTAAAAAATTCAATATGGTGGATCCAATATAGCGGAGAAAATTTTTTATTTTGTCTGATTTTCTCCAAAATTGGAGCGGGGGAGTTTTAGGGGTCGCACAGAATTAATCTAAAATATTTTTAAAAAACTCTATATGGCGGATCCAGTATGGCGGACAAAAAAATCAATTTTATCCGATTTTCTCCAAAATTGGTACAAGGGAGTTTTCAGAGTCGTACATAACTAATCTAAAATTATTTTTCAAAAACTCAATATGGCGGACGAAAAAATCAATTTTGTCCGATTTTCTTCAAAACTGGTAAATTGGACTTTTCGGGATGACACAACGAATCTGAAATTATTTTGAAAAAATTCAATATGACGGAACCAAGATGGCGGATTAAAGATTCTACATCTCCCAATTTTGTCTAATATCAGCATTGGGGTATTTTTGTTAGTGTAAATTATGAATTTAAAATATTTTTTGAAAAAACTCAATCTGGCAGATTCAATATGGTGTCCTAAAAATTTTACATTTTTCGATTTTCTCCCAAACTGATCTAGAGGCTTCTTGAGGGTGTAAATTATGAATTTAAAAGTATTTTTCCAGGATTCAATATGGCAAATCCAAGATAGCGGACTAGAAATTTTACATTTTTCGATTTTGTTCAAAGGTGGGACTGAATCGTTTTTGAGAATGTATATAGTGAATATAAGTCTAGAAATTTTAAATTTCCGGATTTCATCCAAAATTGGTACTAGGGGACTTTGAAGGTTTTAGATTTATATTAGATTAAGACTTAAAATCATTTTTTGAAAATCAATATGGTGGGTTGAAAATTTTACCTTATTCGCATTTTTTCAGATTTGGTATTAGAGGGTTTTTGGGGTCGTGTATTACGAATATGAAGTTAATTTTTTACTATTAGGTTGGTAAGATACAATATAAGGGACAGAAAATTTTACATATTCCGATTTTGTCTATTCATATTGTAGGGTAGAAAAACTCATTATGCAGTATAAAATATATCGAGCTAAGAAATTTACATCTCAGGTTCTTTAAACATCGATATTGCAAGGTTTTAAGCCTATATTATATAAAATTTATTTGAAATTTAATATAGTGAGTTTACTATGACAGACTAAATATTTGTTTGACACAATTTTACTCGTATTTGGAAAACTCTAAGAATCAAAGAATTTTTAGTGGTTCATTTTAGGGTGATTTACAACTTTGGATAAAATGGGTATTTTTTGCCACCTTGGAGTCATTGCGATATTCACTAATCTCGATTAGTACTTGGTTTAAATGATTTATGGATATTATAATGAATTCTAAAACTAAAAATAGAAAAATAAATTGTACAGACTTCTAAAAGTGCGCTAAAAAGTGAAAAATAACTATAAATTTTTATATAAAATTGAACTTTTTGAAGTCGGCGCCAAATCATTTGTAAATTAAATAAATAACTACTAATATATACAAATTATGGTAAGAAAGCAAGTACAAATAGATTATTTTTAATCTGCAAATCACATTTTGTCAGGTATTAGTTTCATGTCGATATAATTTTTCAATTGTAAACTTCATTTAATTTTATTGTTATTTTGTGGGCAAATGATAAAACTAATGGAATATTAAAGAATTGAAATATTATGCGTAATTGGTTTTGGAGATAGAACGCGCACAAAAAACAGGAATGATTGAGTTATTGAATGCAATTTACCCTGATACCTATAAGCCAAAACATGGTAAGCCGAATTGAGACAAAATTCAGGGAATATGGGAATATTCGGCATATCAAGAAATCTGGTCGATCCTCAATAACAGAAGGAGCTTAGCTTAATATTCTTTTGACAGCTCGAGATAATCCCCGATCCATACTCATGGAAACAGCTTCATCTTTTAATGCAATCTATTGTAGTCACAAGTGTCATCTCTACAAGATATGCTTAGTTCAGGAGTTGATCGCAGAAACTAATTTTACGAACAAATGCGACAATTATGCAATAGTAATGATAATTTTGAAAAAACAATTTTTTTTTCTGACGCTTTTGAGCAACTGAAGATTCTTACTGTTTCACAGCAGTTGACCACCAAAACCTTCAAAAAGTGAACGTATGGTGCGACATAGTGGATGAAGGAGTCCTAGGTTCTTATTTATTCGACGGTATCATCACTGGTGCGAAATATTTGGAATTTCTTCAAAATTACTTCATTCCTGCACTGATAACTTTGTGTCCAAACCCACAAGAACCCGGTATAATTCAGCGTAACCTTTTTTTCCAACAAGATGTAGCGCCGCCCCACTACGGTGCCCCTGCCCGTGCTTATTTGGATGAGGTTATTTCGAATCGTTAGATAGGCAGAAGAGGGATAATTGACTGGTCACCCAGATCAGCAGATTTGATCCCCCTTGATTATTTCTTGTGGTAGATACCTAAAAACTAGAGTATACTTGATGCAGCCCGACAATTTAGAAGTCCTAAAAGTTCAAATACCCCAAGAAGTGCAAAGCATAACCGCAGATGTCATAGACAATGTTCAAGTAGAATTTATTCATCCACATGACTATTGTCAGATTGTTAATAGGGCCTAATTTGAACACTTAATTTAGTTAGGACCTAAATTTTTTTATATTTCAAAGTTCTACAGTAATTTTTCTTGGCAATTTCTTTATATACTCAACAATATTTACCTTGTCGTATGTAAATAGATGTATCCTTTCTGATTCTGAAATTAAAAAATGGTCTTTTGATTGAAAAAAAAAATAACGATGAGGTCGTGTCCCCTTCTTGAATTACCCTGTATATTTCGGTATCACGCAGAAAAACTTCAAACTAAAAATAAAATTTAACGAGTTCAAGCATTTTTCCAAACCACTATTCATTTGGTTTGTATTGAATTTAGCTACCACTGTATGAAAGCTCTGTATGCATAAATAAAAGAGTTTTTATAGGCATTAAATTCAAATAGCTGCTATTTATTTCGAATCTAAGACACGCGAAACGTACCACAAAATGCTGCCTACATATTTTAAACAAAAATGCTTTATTAAGTGAATCTCATCTAATATAAAAAGTTTACAAAAGTCCATTTGATAAAACTGCAACAGCTGTTGCAGGAAAATTTCGATTTTGATTGATAGTAACTATTCGAAACTCAACTGTGCAGGATTGAATTTTTCAGTATTAGACACGCATCATATTTCAGCGATTTTCAATAATTTTATTGTAAAGACACTCCAGAATTTGCCAGATATATTTTTGTATCACATAATGTTAAGTGCAAGTTATTTTGGCAGTTGTAGAAATCAAGTAAAACAAATATATGGTATTAATTCAAGAGAGAGCCGCAGATTATTTGTTCTTACAGATGCCAGTAAAAGCGTTTTTACCAAAACAAAATTAGGCTACTTTGCTTGCCTCGCGTGCTGATGACAAGATATAGCTCTACCTAAGTTTTTTATAAGAATTGACTACGTATATCGAGGGTAGATTCCCGAATCCCCGATAATTGGTTGTAAACAAAAAATTGTCAACAATTATGGAAAAATTAATACAGTTTTGTTGTAAATGTTATCTTCAAATAATCGGGAAGCGATATATAATTCTTCAGCATGTGCCCATTATTACATCTCATTCCATCACATAATTATTTGAGCGCCTTCTTAATACCTGCTTTGATATTGATTCTAAGCTAACTTTTATTCATTCCTAAATACTATCTTTACTTAGATCACTATTTTCTGTTTCTAGACTTTCATTTTTAAATTTTAAATTATGTAAGGTTTTTTATTTGTATATTTTTGATAGCACTCATTGGTTCTGTGAATAAATTTAAAAATTACATCCATAGCATTCAATTTACATTGAACTAATATTTATTTAAAACTATTTTAAACTAAATAAAATGTTTGGAGTTTAGAATTATATGCATAAAGTTGATTATACAGTAATTTCACAATGTTTCGATGCGAATCGGCAGCGTTGCCTATTCGACACCTACTTTGATCAGTACTCGTTGCATTTATGCATTCTTTATTTTCTTGACAAATAACGCACAAATCAATGTTGAAAAATATTTTTTTTCGGATTTACTCATATTGCTAGTCTCACCAACTTGTCTATTTCGAATATAAAACTCAACAGTGCACTTGAGCGAAAGTACAGAGAGTAGCAAGTTGCAACCTGATCAGTTATAAGCTCGTAAAGCCATCATAATTGTTTTAATCGCTCAAGTTCAACTTAAAAATACTGTCTAATTGATGTGCTATTTATAAAATATGTACAATATTCGTACACTTTAAAAAAGAAATGCATTAAATTTAATATAAATGTACTGGAATCAAATTCACAGGTGTTAATTAAATTTATTTAATGTAATGCATTAAATTTAATATTTACATTAATATAAAATAATCTATTCCATTAAATTTAATGTAATCATATATTAAATTTGAAGTTTGATCATTACTTTTTAAGGTGACTAAGTTCATTAAATATACAGCCAGTGTTCACTGAATTTCGGACATGTTACTATATATAAATAAAAATAAGTTATTAACAGGTTGTACACCGAAGAAATCAAGAAATTGACGGATTCTGTATTTCAGTGTATATTTGAAATTATTACAATCGGCCAAGCGCTTTCGGTCTCTCTACCGGACCATCCTCAGGGCTCAGACCCTAGAAACAAGAGAATATGGTTAGCAAATAAGTTCACTCAGTATTCACCAACCACACTCACTTGTCAAAGGGCACACCTCAACCCTGCCAGTTTAAGAAAAGTCGCGACCGTAGCCTCCACACAGAACAAGATGTATACAATTAAAAAACCTCTAGATAACCTCACCCTTTTGGGTTGTTATTGAAAAAGTTTTATTGTTTTAATGACAATGTGCACAGTGTATTGAATGTTCTAGTTTTAATTTTAAATGTTTCTAGAGGTTTTTTAATTGTATACATCTTGTTCTGTGTGGAGGCTACGCTCGCGACTTTTCTTAAACTGGCAGGGTTGAGGTGTGCCCTTTGACAAGTGAGTATGGTTGGTGAATACTGAGTGAACTTATTTGCTAACCATATTCTCTTGTTTCTAGGGTCTGAGCCCTGAGGAAGGTCCGATAGAGAGACCGAAAGCGCTTGGCCGATTGTAATAATTTTAAATATACACTGAAATACAAAATCCGTCAATTTCATGTTACTATATATTTAATGCACCAACATTAATGAATGAAAAAAATTCTGAAACTACCTATAAAAGGTGAACATTTCTCCCATCAGTACGTGGCAGACATGTACACCTCCCATAAGCAACTTATATCATAATAAAAAAAAAAGTTCTATACAAGTTGCTCCATCTTCCGGAATCACATGCAACGTATATTGAAAAATAATATAAATTCCTTTGATATTAGGGTATGTGTGAATTAATTTTAACGTTCAGAAATTGAAATATCTTTTCAGTGATTTTATTGAAATTTAAGATAACATTTAATAAAATTTATTGTACGACGAACTGATATTTCAATGAATTGCTTTAAATTCAAAAGAAAATCTAAATTATTTAAGTTTTTGGCACAAAATCATTAAATTAATGTAGGATGGACATTAAATTTGCATTAAGTTTAAGATTATTTTTTAACAGGGTACTCTACAGTACGATGTTATATTTTATTTACTATGCCCCATTTTAAACAGGGATTGTAATTAATATGCGGAAAAGACACCAACCCACTCACCCACAAGCATACACTGTTAAAAATAACCTTAAATTTATTGCAAATTTAATGTTCATTCTACAATAGATTTAAGATTTTGTACTTCAAATCGTGAATAATATACATTTACTCTGGAATTTAAAGCAAATTCATTGAAATATCAGTTCGTTGTTCATTACATTTGATTAAATGGTATCTTAAATCTCAATAAAGTAACTGAAGAGATATTTTAACTTCTGTACATTAAAATTAATTCACATATAGCCTAATATTAAAAGAATTTACATTATTATTCAATATACATTGCTTGAAATTCCGGGAGATGGCGCAACTTGTATTACACTTTTTATTTAGTATGATATAAGTTGCTTAAAGGACTCAATTTTTTTATGATGAGGTATTCATGTCTGCCCTGTACTGACAGGAATCAATGAGTTCGAAACTGGTCTAGATGGCGGACACTACCTATAGGAAAAATGTCCACCTTTTCCTGACAGTTTCAGAATTTCTTGAAACTCATATTAATGTTGGTTCATTAAATATGTGATAACATATCTGAAATTCAATGAACGCTGGCTGTATGTTTAATATACCTAATTACCGTAAAAAGTAATTATCAAATTTTAAATTTAATGGAATAAATTAATTTAGATTAATGTAAAAATTATTAAATTTAATGCGTTACATTAAATGGATTTAATAAACGTTTATGAAATTTGCTTCTAGCACATTTACCTTAAATTTAATGCATTTCCTTTTTGCGGTATGGTTATAATAACTGAAGTTTCTTATACTAATAAATTATTTATTATATGGTTGAAAAATGGATATGAATTAAAATGTGTTTAAAGTATTAATGCAACGATCAGCTAAAGTTATAACGGAATATGTGTACTAGATGAGCGTCTGTAAATAGACTTCCATTGATTGTCATCCTAACTTGTAGTTCTAGACCTCCAGCATGCCTTGACGGGTGCAGGTTTCGAAAATATTTATTTTCTCAGCTGTTATCCATGTTTAAAAGTAGCAAAAATGCCATTTTTTAAATGTTTCACCATTTTGTGGAAGATCATAAGAGACTTGGAATTGGCTAAGGAACTCGGAAATATTTATTTATAGATTTAATAAAATATGACAAAGGAACCGGTTATTGAATCAAATATGGTGGTAAACAATTATTGTATTTCAGCTTGAATTTTTTCTATCGATAAATTGATGACAGTTACATTTAGGTATAGGATATATAATAGAAAAAATGTTCAGAAATTCGCAGGAAGTCTAAAAGGATACAAAAAATTTGGAGCTACTATTTAACACAACAAAGGTGATTATAACCAAGCTTTCTTACGAATCATCAAAATTAGTATAAAAAAACCAAGTGAAAATGATTATTCAAACAAAATAGCGTTCTTTAACAGTCGCACCCGAGACAGAGTGGTCAGTCACTGACCCGACCGTAGTTTTTTTGCTATAATTTTTTAAGTTGTAACAAATTTTTAACATCGTTTTATGACTTTTATACATGATATCTTAGAAGTGTATTTATGCTAAAACGAACATCGTGAGAATCATTGGTGATTGATGAGGAACTTCTTTTATTCCATGGAAGATGCAAATTCTGATTATTTTTTCCGACAAAACCTGGAAAATATGGCATTGAAACTAATGTAATTTGTAATGCAGAAAATTATTACTACTTCACTGCAGAGCCATATTGTGGAAAATTTGTCAATCAACCTAAAGACTACAATAGTTATACTGAAGTTCTAAAACGCCCCGTCATTTCAGCTAAATTATAAAACAGCTGTCGTAATATAACCATGAACAGAAAATTTACTTCGCTTCCTACAACCTCCGAATTACTAGAAAAGAAGCTTACAGTAGTTGGCACTATCAAAAGTAACAGAAAAGACGTTCCACAAGAAATGAGGCAGCCTGGTCCAAAAAATGCACCACCCGGCACTGTTTCATTTGCTTTTAGGGATAATGAGACGTTAGTAAGTTATCTTCCAAAAAAACAGTTGTTTCTGTCTTTTCCTCACAGCATCATGACATGATAAATGAATGAATGATAAACCAGAAATAATTCTATACTATAACCCAACTAAAGCCGGTGTTGATACGCTTGATAAATGGATCAGAGCATACAAATGACGACGCGGAACTCGAAGATGGTTAAGTGCGATTTTTTCACTCTAATTGACATAGTTGCTTATAATTCCTACATGATATTTTTAAAATCTAATGAGAAGTGGACAATTCATAATCCTAAAAGCAAATCGGGATAAAATTTCTTTCTAAAACAACTAAGAAATGAACTTTGTCGATTGAATATGGAAAACCGCACAAAAACAAAAAGATTGCAGGATCCTTCTACCATAAATGGAACTGTACGCAACAAATCTACCAGTATTACAACCCGCCACGTTCTACGAAAGATTCCCAAAAAAGGAAGATGCGCTATCCCAGATCAGTTGACCGGAAGTATATGAAATCATGTTTCAAATGTGTCAACTATGTCTGCTCCAGACATACAGCCTCTGAAGTGAAAAATGTTATTCGAACATGTACTGAACGTATAACTAGTTCTAACACGTGATTGATTTATTTGTTTTCTTATAATTTTATATATTTTTGATGCAGATTATCTTTGTGTTGTAATATTTTCAGTTATAATAAACAATCTATCATCTTAAAAAATATGTTTTACACTACTTTTTAATTTATTTGTAAAAGATTTCCAACTACTTTCTCAAAATTATGGGATTAAACGCTGACCCCTACATCCAAGTTAGAAAAAAGCTGAGGTAAGTCGCTGACCCCCTGATCTATATTCAAATACGTTCTCGGTGCAACTCTTAAATAATGAATATATCTCAGACTTTAGGTCTTCATTGTATAGATGGCTTTTTTAAATTGTCTAACAAATTTGTTTAAATTTGTTCGGACATTTTTTCTGTTTGTGTTATATTGTTATTGAAAATACTACAAATTATTGTTTTCAATATGTTTTCCTGCTACCGCTTTTCAGCAAAACATTTTATTTTAAATTTCACACGGATAAAATAGCTAAATGAATTACATTTCCACTAAATCATTTTGATGAAAATTAACGGATATGTAGTTACAGAATAATATTTCTGTTACCAACTATCCGAACAATGTTACGAAAAATAAAATTAACAACTTTGAATGCTTTCACAGAACCTTTGCTTTTAACGAAATGTAAATGTCACGTTTCCTCACATATAACAATTTATAATTAATTCATGACAAAATAAAGCGCCAATATTAATGAATAATTTAAATTAATTACTTATATTTATCCTAGCAAAATGTTGTATGCCGTAGGTGGTTAGGTAGAATTTTCAATGGTTTTCTGATTAATACAAGTGCTTTATTAGTCTATTGTTGGTTAAAATGTGGGTGAATTTATCTACTGTCTACCTTTATCGACTTAAATTCATAGAAAATTATTTATTAAAAAACAATACACGGTTATACCTTTCATTTCTCTGAAATTTATAAAATTATTACAGTCTATTTCTAGTTTTAATTTGACGACTGATCAGGTTTCATTAATTACGCACCACGAATGATGTGTAAAGGTCACAAAGAGGTAATAACACTGCAAATTTTGATGATAGTTCCTTTGCGAAGTCGATTTCTCCAAAATCGCTGCATTCCATAACAATTTACTATTTGTACGGCAGCATATATGATAATTTATGATTTTTTTATCACATTGTAATTAAATACACAAGCACAATTATTACAAAATTGAACTCATATTATTTCAATCATTCTAGCTCTGAAACCAACCAAAAAAAAATCGTTACAGCATTTTTATAACGGAGAAATTCAAAAAATATTACGAAAAATGAAGGAAATATAACCCGAATCACTAACGAGTCACTGGAGTGAAATGGAATGGAAATTTAAGGGTGAAAAATGTTTTTTTTTTTCGGTTTCTGGCAAAATTATGCTACCTATCGAAAAAGGTTAAATAAAAAAATTGTAGGTAATGAATAAATACTGTATTTACATTTTTAACATAACCTTAAAATTTTCCGAGGAAAACGCAAAAAACCATAATTTTGGTTTTTTATTTTTTTCTTCAACAAAAATAATTCAATTTGGCTAAAATTCGACGAGAGTATATGTTTGATGTCCCGGTTGATTTTTAGTGAATGTATTAAAAAAAAATAAATTTTACTGCAATTTGTGTTAAAAATAATTATTCGACTGAGTGGGTTGGGCTGATTTTTTCCGTTTTCATTTTTACTTTCAATAAATATATTTATATATACAAGGTGTCCCATAAATTCCTCCTAATTTCTCGGGAGCATACAGGGGAGGTCAAAATAACCCTACTTCGTCATAGAAAAAAAAAGTATAGTGCCTTTAACGAAGATATAGGGCCCTAAAGGGGTATCTAGTGATTTACCTTATCAGCTCTAAGTTTTGAATATTTTATAGAGGTCATAAAGACTCATTAAATCGTACTACAGTAGATGTTTTAGATTATCAGAGAAGTCAGGAACGGACTTGCAGCCATACTCGTTGGGCCTAATTTTTGATAGGTGTCATTTTACAGGGCTGAAAACTGATGAAATACTTTTGCCATTCCTCATCAAAAAAGGCACTCTTAATTTATTTCGATAAAACTGGCGGTTTCCGAGATAAATCGGTTTTTATGCGAAATACTCAAAAGTTTTTAAGCTGTTGCCTCCTTACTTATTTTAGCCGAGTCAATAAAACAATTGACAACCGCTCAGACTAGTTAATCCCATGGGCTGCGAAGGACACAACAAAGGTGCTCGACAGCTCAAAATGGAGGTGAGGGAGTTCACAATATTTAAATAAATAATTAATAGAATATGCCATTGGTACTTACCAATCACCCAAGACATCATAGAGGCTCACCTAGTAAATAAATGCAAGCCTTTTCAAAACACAATTGAACACTTTAATATAAAAATAATTCAATATAAAATCAGTGAGTCAGATGTAGGGTAAAGGAAGGTAATGGGAGTAACTTAAGCGAGAATTCAGATAAAAGCATATTTCAAAATAAAATCTTCATTGCAACCGCCTAATAACAAAATTTACTTATTCATCTGTCGATTGAGATCAATTTTAATAACTTTGGCGATCAACTTAGGAAATAGTTACCATTTAAAAAAAAAAAACAGGTTTGACTGCCATTGCACCGACGTGAGGCAAATAGTAGTCACCCTGCGGGTAATCAGAATCAAATAAATTATAAACACTTAACACAAGTCACAGACATATCATTAGGCTGAGTCTCATCCAGTGCAGTCAGAGTGAGCCTACAGTCCACATGAAGTACATCTGTACCAAATCTCTTTCTCCCTTCTGAAATCGCCACATATAAGACATCTGTTTTCTGTGTCATCGGCATCATCATCCTCGTCATCTTGGCACAGATCACTAATATACAGATCACACACAGAAGAATCAGTTGAGTCTTGGAGAATTTACCTTTTTGCTCTGCTAGTACCCTCTTTCTGTACCTTAGTTTTCTTTCTTTGGCCCTTCCCTTTCCATTTCTTATTTTCTTTCTCTTTCCTTTGTCTTTTTTTCGTTGTAAACGTTCAGAGGTTTTTGTACCAGTTAAAGTAGCAGTAGCAGTTTCATTAACATCAGAGTATCCATTAAAAACTATGTAACTATTTTCTGAGTAATTACTGCGTTAATAGAGAAGGAATTTATTTTTAATTTTTCCAACAATATAATTTTTTTGTCAACCAACTACATACACTATGATGTGAGAGTAATTCAATTGATGGTTGTCACTTCTTTATACAAATTTGATTTAACTACTTTTTTTTCTATATTTATACTCGACTACGTTTCAAAGCTTTCCATAATATTGTGACAGCATTTGATCCTAGACTTTTGCAATTGCTTTATTGTGGTAACGTAAAGCCGTTCGGTCTACAACTATATTGTTGCCCCATATTAACTTGTTGCTATTTTAAGAACCTATAATTAAATTTTACAGTAACAAAGATACTCTGGAAGTCTTATCGTTCATTTTCTCTCTTGCAGCTTCAGTTCCAAACAACTACGGTTATTTAAGCTTACCAAAACCATAACTCAGAACTTCATAACTCCGACAAGGCTGCTAATTATCTGGTCAGATGACATCTCTTGTTTACAGCTCTACAGCAGTACGTCCGCGAGTTTAGTAGTGTGAAGGTTTTTAATTAAATAAAACAAGTTTCTCAAAACACTTAGTTTATTAACAAAAATAAATGTACAAATCAATTATTTACAGTGATAAACTTAAATTAATAACAAATAACAATTACGAAGAAACTAATATAATTGCTCTTATTTGCCGTTCTAGTAACCAAAAATATAAAACTCAATTTTGAAAAACACGTTTAAAAAGCTTACTAAAACATAAACAGAAAAAGAATAAAACGCGAAAAAAAAACTGCTAAGTATATTACTTAATCACACAGTATTAAAATCGCTAAATTGTCAAGTAAAATAATACACGATATTCCCTTACCTTCCCAAATTAAATGAAAAACAAAACAAAGAAAACCTTCATTCCCAGTGAATATACAAGTCACGTAATTTTCTACGTCACTGGTCTTAAAGACGGTACCGACTTTATCGAATTTCAGATTATAACTGAAGTTTAGTATTCCTCAAAAGAACAAACTTGTAACCCGTCCGCAACCCGCGGATTCCGTTAGCACTCATAACAGCCCATGGAAACGTCAATTTCATGCTCGAAATGTAGAGGGAGTTAGCCATTCTATACCGAATACTTAATTCCCCAATTGGCCTCTGAGCGTCTTAACGATAATTTTTATATAAAAGGATAGTAAAACAAACTAATCTACGCCTTCCTATAATGAAAAAAATATATGATAATTTCCGTGAAAAAAAAAGTATATTCACTTTTCTTAGCTGTTTTGGCAATAAACATCTAACTCGTTATTTCTTGTGAATAAAAAAAAAAACAGTTATTATACAAATTCGTTGTACAAATTGTCAAACGATATATTTCTATTATCGTGAGTTTATTTGATCATTCTTTTGTTTCCTAATAATGGGAGAATCGTTTAATATTTTAATACATTTTAACGGTATTTCGTATAACACATGTTAAAAACCTTCCTCAGCCCTTATCTTTTCGGTTTTATTTACATAACTAGGGTAGGAGTTCTTTGACAGATTTATAGACGAATCTTAGAGAGGGTCTTTCAGTTAGTCGTCATAAATTGACTGAGTTTATATATTTTTAAGACAACATTTAAATGATTATGCTTAACTTCGATAACTGATTTATTTTTCTTGAGGGTAATAAAAAATAAAAAAAAATAAACTACCCTGTTCCCACAGGTAAAATCTATCCACAGAGTGATTATTTAATTATTTATTTTAGCAGAATATACTTTACGTTAAACAGTATAAACTAATTAATATTTGTTCCATTACAATAGCATTTAAATTTAGTTAAAAAAAAATGGATTTATTTTATCATATGTGCAAGATAAACAATTTTTTAATGATTTTTCACAATTACAATTAAAAAAAATATAGTTATGAGTAAACAAAAGACATTATTCAAATTAATAAAAAAGTATAACGCGAAAAGTAACTATTTTCGTTTTTCTTGATTTTAGGCATTTTACCATATAAATATTTTTATATTTATGGAAAGTAGACGTAAAAATGAAATAAAATTTTTATAAAAAAAATTGAACCGACTTCTAAAAGTGCGTTAAAAAGTGAAAAATAACTATAATTTTTTATATGAAATTGAAATTTTTTAAGTCGGCGCCACACTAATACCTAATAAAATGTGATTTGCATTAACAGTTGAAAAGTAATTTATGTGTAATTGCTTTTTTACTATAATTTATATATATTAGTAGTTATTTATTTCACTCAGAAATAATTTGACGCCGACTTAAAAAATTTCAATTTCATATAAAAATTTATAGCTATTTTTCACTTTTTGGCGCACTTTTAGCAGTCGGTTCAATTTTTTTTTAAAATAATTTTATTTTTTGATTTTTAGTTTTGAATTCATCATGATATCCAAAAATTATTTGAACTAGATACTAATCGAAATTAGTGTACCTCGCAATGAATCCAAGGTGGCAAAAAGTATCCATTTTATTCAAAATTGTAAATCGCCCTAAAATGAACCCTCAAAATTTTTTTTAATTCTTAGAGTTCTCCAAATATCAGTGAAATTGTGTCAAACAAATATTTAGTTTGTCATAGTAAATCCACTATCTTTTATTTAGATTAATTTTAGATTGGTAATATAGGCCCCAAAACCTTCCAATATCGATATTTAAGACCTTCAGATATAAATTTCTTAGTCCGATATATTTTATACTCCATATTAAATTTGTATACGCTTCAAGAACCCCGAAATATCAATTTTAAACAAAATCAGAAAATGTAAAATTTTCAGTTTCTCATATTTGAAAAAAAAAAATTCAACCCACCATATTGAATTTCAAAAAAATAATTTTTACGTCTTAATCTAATTTAAATATTAACCCTTCAAAGCCCCCTAGTACCAATTTTGGATGAAATCTGGAAACTTAAAATTTCTAGACCGTCATATTGTATCTGACATATTAGATTTTCTTAAAATAATTTTATATTCGCTATTTACATCCTCAAAAACAATTCAATCCCGCCCTTTGAACAAAATCGAAGAATGTTAAATTTTTTAGCCCGCTATATCGAATTCGTCATATTGAACCTGAAAAAATACTTTTAAATTCATAATTTACACCCTCAAGAACCCCAGTTTTGGAGACAATCGAAAAATGTAAGATTTTTAGGACGCCATATTGAATCCGCCAAATTGAGTTTTTTAAAAATAATTTCAGATTCGTTATGCACGACCCCGATACCATATTGGAGAAAATCGGACAAAATTACCAAAAATACCAATTTGGAGAAAATCGGACAAAATTAATTTTTTTGGCCGCCATATTGTCAGTGCCATCTTGGATTTTACAGCACCAATTTCATCCAAAAAAATATGGGACCACCGCAACAAATTCCTGAACATAACTTTAAAAATTTTATTCAAATCGGTGCAGCCGTTCCGGAGTAATCGGTGTACATACATAAAAAAAATATATATACTCGACGAATTGCGAACCTCCATCTTTTAGAAGTCGGATAACAAATGAGTCCAATCCGAACTTTGTCGAATAATTATTTTTAAGACAAATTGCAATTAAAAATTTCCGTTTAGATTCAACAAAATCAACCGTTGAATATTTTGGTCACAAAAAAATTTCATTTAGAATATCAAAAAGTACATTCTTGGTAAATTTCACCTAAATCGAATCATTTTCGTGGAAGATAAAAATAAAAAAAAAACGAAATTATGGTTTCTCGTGTTTTTCTCTAAAAATTTTGAGGATATATAAAAAATTGTAAATATAAAATTGATAGATTTTTTTATTTCTTACAATTTTTGTATTTAACTCTTTTCGATAGGTAGCATAGTTTTGACAAAAATTAAAAAAAGAATTTTTACCCTTAAGTTCCCACTCCATTTCACTCTGAAAACTCGCTGTTAGTTCGGATTATTTTTTCCTTTTTTTTTCATAATATTTTTAAAATTTTTCCGTTATCAGCTTACTCGACTGACTTATACATTTATATTTGATTTGAAACATTAATTTGCTAAATCATAGCTTTTCATCAGTATCACTTAATATGACCAATATGAAAAACAAAGCCTGTTTTAAAACTAATCCTGCTGTTCCATTTGATCAGAATTACTGGCATTTGTCGTCTTTTTAGAGCACAAAATGCGCAATTTTAAAAACACAAAAGCTTGATTTTAACAAACAGTGTCAATCAAAATTAAAATTCAAGCGTGTTGCAGTGGCTTTCATTTTGGCGAAAAAATGGGTATATAAAAAGAGTGATTTGAAAGGACATCAGTTGGGGAACACTTTTTTCTATAGTATGTACAGGAATATGTAAAGGTTGACATGCAATTTGTAATCTATTTCTCAAATATAACTCAGATTAAAAAAAAAACATTAAAAATGAACTATTTTGTAGCTCTTTTTTTAACATTTATATTTGGATCTGTATCTTGTACGAAATACTAGTAAAAATTTTCCAACGTATGTTTGTTCCAATAATCTTCAGAGTTTAGCTTAAGTATTTAAATTTTAGTGAGAACGCTCGCTTTATTCATTACTTAGAGTTGCAAGGTTTTCCAGAAAATAATTAAAGTGGGAAACTAAATTCAAGGTCATTCACATAAATTAATTAAGGGTTTCAAATACCCTGTGTATTATATATAGGTCATAACTGGAGAACTAAGAAATATGAACAAATAGTAATAACAGAAGACGCTTCAAAAACAAAACGAAAAAAAAAAAGAAATGCAAAAATTTTCTATTTATTTTTTTCCGTAACTTTTTTCCAAGTGACATTAGATGAAAAAGAAAGCCGACGTTTCGCCTGTTAAAATGTACTCCTGAAGAAATCTGTATGATAAAAAAAACGAGATATGGCTTCTCAGACTTTGCTATTTTTCTCGATATTAGCAAATTTTTGTTTTTTTTTTTAATTTCGTTGTAGAACTTTTTTGTAAGTGAATTTAGGTATAGACATTGCCTCATTCAAAAGAATGCTGGAAAAAAGTTACGGGGAAAAAATTTAAAAAAATATATATTTTTTTTTGATAGCATTACCTAAAACTTTTCTATAGACGTGTATCTATGAAAATAAATAGTTTTCAAGTTAACCTAAAAAAACTGAAAAGTAGACAAATCTACATTTATCTCAAAAATACTCTTCTCAATCTGGTAGCGAAAAATTCAAAAGTTAGTGATGCTAAACACAAACAGGTAAAAATAAATTACACAGGGTGTGTTGATGTGCTTTAATTTATGAGGAAGCGTTGTCTGACTCTTTGAAAGCAAGAATATGTTATGCTGAAAGATTTCCAGCCCAGACATTGTCAAGTCCAAAAACTTGTCAAGGGTTGATCGGGGTCAATTAATTTATAATTTTATTAAAATGAAAAAATAGTGAAAACGTTTAAATGTTATTTTAGCAAATATTTAATATGAGCTCTACGTACTTCAATACATTTTCTTATTCTTCGAATGTTTTTCCGCTGCTCTGCAAATAATATTCCGGCATTATTACGGATTTCAATTAGCATGCTGTGATATTCTCGCTGGTAGTTCTTTTCTAGTATTTACTGGTGTTGAATAAACTATTCTTTTAGATGTACCCAGAAGTTAAAGTCTAGGGGATTTAGGTCTATAGACCTTGGTGGCCATAAAACAGGCCCACCTCAACCTATCCATCGAGAGCCAAAAACGTTAATTAAGTGCTGACGTACTATATTGTTAAAATGAGGTTGAGCACCATCATGCATGTACCACATTTGCATTCTTCTGTCAAGCGGTACGTCTTCCAGTAAATTATTTAAATTTTTGCTGCAAAAACTGTAAACAAATCACACCATTCAGTCTTCATTCCAAAACAAATGGACCTATAAGGTTATTTCTGATGATGCCAGCTCACATATTCACAACGAATCTTTGTTTGTGTTCGTTTTGAATTACAGAGTGCTGGTTTTCATTATCCTAAAAATGTAAATTAGTTTATTATGCCATCTCTTAAAAAACCGACATTTTCGGTAAAGAAAATAAGGTTAGAAAAATTTAGATTTAGGTTATGTTGCTGTATAAACCACTTAAGCCTTGTCGGATAATCATCCGGAGACATAGCGTGTACTTTTTCAAAGTGGTACTGGTGAAGTAACTGTTCTGTTGGAGTTTTATGTACAATCCATTGTGTAGCATTGTTTTGTGTTGAGAGCTTTCTTGTGCTGTTTGAAGGGTTGTCAGCAATATCTTGTCTCCTAGGACGACCCTCAGCACCACGTCGCGGCAAAAGTGACCCTGAATAAAACATGCAAGAAATTAATTTATTAACTCTAATAATTATTTTTTGATATCTTTTAACCTGTTTTCCTTTGAAAGGTTCTTGAACTTGGCAATGTTCGTGTTGGACATTTTTCAGCATAAAGTCTTCTTGCCTTCAAAGAATTTGATAGCGCTTTATGATAACTTAAATGCAGAGTATGCTGATAATAATCTTCGTAAGAATATTTTTCCATTTTTTAAATTATTTTTACAGGTCGGTTCAAAACTTAGATGAGGTAAATCGCTGGGTACCCATTTACAGCTTTGTATCTCTATTAAGATGCACTTTAGGAATATTTTTCTATGACAAAGTAGGGTTATTTTGACCTCCCTCGTATACTTCCGAGAAATTAGTGAGTACTTACCGGATAATTTTATATTTTTGGGCGAAAATTTTTCTTTATTCGATGAACAAATTATTAACCCCCTTAGTTTAGTGAAAAAAATAATTATATTTTGGTTTACTTTTGGGCAAAAATGCAAGTCCTGAAGACGTTGGTTCTGCACTTGAATGGATCGTAACCTTATTATACGGGTTGAAAAAAATTTACTTACAAAAGTTACGGGACGAAATTTGAAAAAGAAGCGAAAATTTGTTAATGTTGAGAAAAGTAGCAAAGTGTGAGACACGATATTTCGGACTTTTGCGGGAGCTCATTTCGACGAGTGTAATGTCAGCGTTGTTTTTGTGAAGCAACGCCTACACCTAATTATACTTGGAAAAGAATATGGGGAAAAAATTGAAATTGCATTTTTTTTTGCTTTCTCTATTTGGTTTTTGGGGTGCCTTTTTTTGAAAGACGACTTTTTGGATTTTATGAGGCATCATATCGATAGGAAATTTCAGTACCTACAACTTTTATATAGACATGTATTTACGACAAATGCATAATTTTCGAGTAAAACTCAAAAACTGAAAAGTGGACTGGTCGACCTTAACCTCAAAAACGCATTTAATTTGGTGACATTTTATGATTTTGTCATATATGGAAGTCAATTGAACGTATGGAATAATGAAAACACTTGAACTTTTTAATTCCTTTTAACCCTCTTTTTTTGACATAGTTTATAGCCTATTATGACATTTGCCACTGAGTTGTATTCTTTTAAACATCGCTTATCAATTGAGTGATTAGCTATTCGGAGTACTGTGTGCACCCACAGTAAGGTAGCTTTCACACTTTCACGACAGAACGCGTTTGATGAACTATGATTATCAACCATTTATACTGACAAAAAAGAAAATAAATATTTTTTTCTGATCACTTTAAATACTGCAGCTTCCATACGTGAGAATGTAAAAATGCTGCAAAATGTTTTTCCATAATTATTTTTTGTAGAATCTCTCGTACGTATTGGTGTAGCAATAATAACTAAAATGAATATCATACAATTATAAATTGTGAAAACGAGCTCTTCAGAAGTTTCAACGCATTCAATGCTCTTTTTAATAAAGAATAAAAATTTACAAATGTTGCAAGTAGGAAATTCTTTTTTTAGTTCGTTAAAAACTTCCCTGCGTATTCGTATGATCGACAAACGACCGACACAAAATCACAACTCATCACTGACATTACACAACATGGCTGAAAAATAGAGCATAGTTAGCAAATTCTACCATTCCACTTCATCAAATTTATTGAGATATACAGGCACATGTCGGCTTTCTGGAGCCCAAAATGTGCAATTTTGCAAACACACAAGTTCGATTTTAAACAAACAGTGTCAATCAAAATTAAAATTGCATTCTACTGCAATAGCGTTCGTCATTTCAGTGAAATGTGCGGAAAGAGCATGGACAAAAAACTTTGAGATAAACGATAGTATAGGGTGAGGTATTAATTTTTTGTGACGGCCTTAAAATAAATAGTTTTTTTTTCTAATTTTTCAATTAAATCTATAGCAAATATTTCTTTGTTACCTCTCGCTTGTCTAGTGCAGGATAAAGGCCTTTCCCATTCTATATATTTCTCCATGCTGATCCTTCTGAACTCTTTATATTCGAATTGGAGCTTTCCTCTACCTCTAACTATATGGGGATAATCTTCCGGATATGAAAAAAATATGTGGAAGTATAAGTTCATAAAAACTTTTTTCGTATAGACCTCCTCTTCAGAGATAAGGGCTCCCAAAAAGTAGCAATGGAATTAAGTTTTCTATACATAATTATTGAACCACCAGGTATATTTAAATTTTTTTTTAATATAATGTATACCAGATAAGACTATTCAAATTACTATCCAAGAAAGTGTTTTGAGTTACTCACAGCTACAGGGACGGACTAGCTGTGATACTCATGACTTCGTTTTTTTAAGCCCTGAATGATAAGAATTTTGGACAACGTTTTTTACATACCTTTAATTATTGACTAAAAATTAAATATTCTTCATTCATGTCACTAATTCCAACCTTTGTCGAAAAAACGTCATTTTATTATACATCTTTGTTCCTATCAAATGTTCAATCTTTAACATTATGATAAAACAATTAGATACAAAATTAGAGTTTACGTCTTTAGTTAAAAATGACCAATTCTGTAAATTGCAGTTCGACCTAGGTTCGCAAAAATGTGCGTTTTATTTTATGGGCACCAAAAACAAAGTATTGTGGTTGCTAGGTACGAGAGAAATAAATATCCTGCATTTTAGATCTTGTCAACTTTCACATAGCTGGCACATTTATTCATTACTTGGATATTAATTTAATGATCTTTGGATTTCGTGGTGAAATTAATTGTGAAATAATTTGAAATATGGAATACACGTCTATCGAGTATACAGATATGCATCTGATGGAATAGACTTGCATCATGCAATAATTTAGAAGCCAGAAGGTTATATCACGACAGATATACTAATTATATTCTTCCAGATCAGAAAGCATTTCAACGAGTTGACCAACGTCTATGGAAGAATGGTAGGTGATACCATTTAATAAGGTAATATTATTAAATTTCTTCCTAATTTTAGGAAATTTTAGGAAAAGAATGATGCTGGTCGAAAAACAGTACGTCCGCTGCAATTAGAGGAATACTTTAAATCCTGTAGATGACACTCCTTCAAAGAGCACTCGAAAATTATCAGCGCAGTTTAATACGTCGAAAACAATAAAAAATGAAGGTCTTCAAGAACAGCTCTTATATCCATATCATTTGAAAAAGTGCATGAACAGTTTTCTGAAGATTTTCCCCTTATAATGTAATTTGCAAACTGGCTATTGGATCAGCAACGAAATAATGTAAACTTCATTAGCACTATTCTTTTCACGGATGAAGTAGAGTTTACCAAAAATAGTATCATAAATTTACACAACTCAGTTGCATGGACTGATGAAAATACTCATGCAACTATTGTTTCACATCATCAACATCAGTTTCAATCAATTATTGTCTGGGCAGGAATCACTGGCAATTTTTTGATTGAACCATTTGTATTGCCGGCACGACTAATGGAGAACTTTCTTTGGAGTTCCTCCAGAACGCGCACTTACCACTTGAAACTCGCCAAAACATGTGGTACATGCACGATGGGCACCAACTCATTTCAGCGTTGCTATGCTGGAGCACCTGAGTAGCATCTATCCAAACCGTTGGATAAGTAGAGGAGGACCTATTGCCTAGCCTCCTCGGTCTCCCGATCCAACGTCGTTGGATTTTTACCTGTGGGAACACCTCAGAACCTTCGTGTTTTTCACTCCGGTCGATAGTAGGGAGGAACTTCTACGGAGAATCACGTTTCATTGTGATTAAATAAGGAACAATACTGAGTTAATGTGGAGGGTACAACAGTCCTCAAGTCGTCGTGTCTGCGAGTGTATCAGACTTCACGGAACCAATGTTGAACCCTCTTACGAAGTTTTTGACTAAGCAGTTAGTTTAACTTTTTATTAAAACTATAGTGAAAGGGGAAAATTCCTCTTTTTCATGTTCAATCCAACATAAGTTGGGGGACTAACAGTGTAAATAAAATGACGTTTTTTCGAAAACGTTTAGCATTAGGGACATAAAGGAATAGTACTTAATTTTTAGTCAATAGTTAAAGGTATGTAAAAAACGTTGTCCAAAGTTCTTGTCATATAGAGCGTAAAAATGGGGTCAAGTATATCATAGCTAGCCCATCCCTGCAGCAGTGAGTAATTCACAACACTTTCTTAGATGGTAATTTAAAGGGTCTTACCTGGTATACATCGTATTAAAAAAAAATTGAAATATACCTGGTGGTTCAATAATTATGTATAAAAAACTTGGTTCCATTGCAACAATTTGGGAGCCCATATCTCCGAAGAGGAGGCCTATACGAAAAAATTTTATATGAACTTGTAGTATTCCTTTCACGTGTTTCTTTTCCAGGGATTTCCCCCGGACACTCTGTATATATATATATATATATATATATATATATATATATATATATATATATATATATATATATATATATATATATATATATTCCTCTACTCTTTTTCAGTTTTCTAAGAGAAAAATTCATTTTCCTCTTGGATAAATTATTTCCAAATACAAAATCAAATACAGAGAATTTTGTACCATATTTTAATATAATTTAGCCATTTGTTATGACGTTTTCTGGTTATTTATTTCCTCTCTTATGCATTCAAAGAGTTTTGTGTATCAAAGAAAATAAAATGTTCTTTTTTTATTTTTCGGAAACTCCAACGTTATGATCCCGGAGGGCTATAAAAATAGTTTGATATTCATAAGCAACTCGAGATCAAACTTGAATATTTTTTTTTTGCTTTGGGACTTGCCCAAATGCGATAAAAACGGTCAAACTTAACGATGTTTGGAATTTTATGTTTGTTATTCGCGTGTTATACACAGAGGTAAAATAAAAACCGCATTCGATGGAAGTTTAAGATATAAAAAAATTTAACGTGGTAACGTAAATAATTAAGTTTTGCGAACAGAAATCATAAAATCAGTAGACTTTCCGTAAAATCGATTGTTCGTCGGTGTAATGTCAATTATAAATTTAAGTTATTATTTCATTTAGTTTGATAATACTTAATGTCGTATAAAAAAATATGGACAACTTTAAATTTCAAATGTTGTATTGTTGGGAGATACCTTGCTTGAACTGCGGAATTCGTAATTAGTTTGGTCGCCGGTGCTGAATGATACAACCTCTATCCTTTAAGTCGCATGTTTCGTGTATCGAATTTTTGATATATTTCTTTTTTAATTTATCGTCGCACCATCACAAGGCGATTTTATACAACACTGTTAGTTTGTGTTGCTCTTGTGTTATTGAGTGATACATCGAGATGTCGCTATTGTGTCTTGTTTACTGTTTTTTAATTTTAGAATCAGTTCACAGGGCACAATTTCGAGATGATAGTTTGTACCGAACGCAATGGCCTGATGAGTCTCATACTAGGACGAAACAGTGCTGTCGTCACTTTTCGGACCCGGTGCTTCTCCATTGTCTTGGAGTTTTAGGCACTTTTTAGCACGAGAGTAATGTTTATCAACAATCTTATGTCCACACAGCCGAGAATTTTCTATTTTAATTCAAAATTTTAAATAGAGAGAAGTGGAAAAGTTACAAATTTTGGGCTTCATCAAAAAATTGTTTATCTATTCTATAAATAGGCAAAACCATTCCCTCTCTATCAATATAAGGTGACCCTATAACTATCTAGAGCGTTTTTTAACTTATTAGCGATTTTTTGCAATATCCTCAAAATCTTAAGCAGTTTTAGTGATTTTTGCCAAGAAGGCCGTGATAAACAAACTAATACTCTATGTACTATCCTTTAAAGCAGAGAAAGGTAAGAATATGCACAGTTTGTCTCCTATAAATACAACTCTGGTCCTGTCTCCAAACGCGTTTCGACCACCTTATCGTCTCATCAGTGGAGTTGTATCGAATCAAGAGCAACATTCACAGGAAACAACTGCTCTATAAAATATAAATTCCAAAGTATATCGGTATGATATCAAGAACCTGTTAACTTCGATGCTAGGCTGAAAAATATCGCGATTCACATGACATCTATACAATCACTGGAGTAGTGCGAAATTCTAAAATCTAGTTTTCTAGGTTTTTTTATTTCTTACTGAAATGTTAGTTTTTAAAACTTTCGCATTACTCCGGTGATTGTGACTGACGATATTTTTCAGTCTAGCATCGAAATCTGCAGGTTTTTAATATCTTACCGACATACTCTATAATCTATATTTTATAAAGCAATTGTTTCCTGCGAATCTTGCTCTCGGTTCGATACAGCTTCACAAACGAGACCGTAAGGTTGTCGAAACGCGTATGGAGAGAGGACCAAAATTGTATTTACAGGGGACAAACTGTTTGTATATATTCTTTCATTTTCTATGCTTCAAAGGATAATACATATTGACAACTTTTTAAATACGGCAGATAGATTGCTTTATTTCTTTATGAAATTTTGTTTTTTAGAAACTAATAATATCTTTCTATGATGATGCTTGTCATTATTAGTTACAATAAATTATTTATCGACGATTTGAAAGGATGTTTGTTCGCGGAAAATATTGCCGAACATGTCAGCGTATATATATATATATATATATATATATATATATATATATATATATATATATATAGAGAGAGAGAGAGAAAATTATTTTCCGTATAATTTAAAAATACTCTTGTATAGAGAACTAAAAGGCAGTGGTAAAGTTTTGTGTCCGACAGTGCTATTTCGTGCTGGGACTCATCACTCCATTGCATTCGGTACAATCGATAATCTCGTAGTCATACCCTAGCTACTGCATTTAAACTGGAAAAACACCAGACAACACATGAATAGCGACATTTTGACAGATCACTCAATAACACGAAAGCAACACCTATGCACAATGTTGTATAAAACCGCCAGCGCGATGGTAAAATAGAAATAGAAATATATCAAACTATACAACCTTGTTAGTGGATGTTGTTCTTGGGTTATTGAGCGATCCGTCGAGATGTCGCTATTCGTGTGCTGTTTTTTAGTTTGTAAACAGCAGATAGGGCACGACTGCGAAATAATGGATTGTACCAGATGAAATGGTCCGATGAGTCCGCAAATGAAGACGAAACAATAATTGCCGGATTCGGAACTTCTTCATTTTTAAGGATTTCCCCGCACTTTTTAATACGGAAGTAATATTGTGTTGTGTAATAACTTTTTTGTATTTGTTGGCCTAAATAAACGTAGCACTGTAAAGGGAGATCATTGGTTTGATACATGCTTAAATCACAAAAGCCCGCGAGCTCCATTGTTTGAGTAGCATGCTTTATGCATTGAGTTTGATATATTTCTATTTTAACTTTACCATCGCATTCTTAGTGCATGTTGCTCCTGTGTTATTGCGGATTTTCTTCATATATTAAAGTCTCTACTTATTACTAATCTATTTGAAGAAACAATGGATCATTAATGACATCCTCCTAAAATTTAAAAAATACTTTACGCCTACTGTTTGTCGAACGATATACCTACTCCAGCACAACGTGCTGATTTTTAAGTTTTAATTCGACTAATGTGGCGCAAATAGTTACATTACCTTCATTTAAAAAAAAATCAGACGCGTCAACATATATATATATATATATATATATATATATATATATATATATATATATATATATATATATATATATATATATTGTTCCGGACGGCCGATTTTTGAACACACTAGGTAGACTAGACATGTTTTCCAAGTTAGTCCATTAAACATTCAAAAATAGCTGAGGCATTGCATAAACCAAATAGCATAACATTAAATTACTATAGCCTCATTTCAGTAGAAAAGGCGGATTTCTCTTTATCCTCTGAATAAAGCGTACCTACCAAGAGCCACTTTTTAAATCCAATATGAAAAACCATTTCGACCCAGTTAAAGTGTTTAAAGTATCGTCAATACAAGGTAAAGCTGTCTTTCTCTGTGATGTCAGTAAGTCTTCTGAAGTCAACACAGAATCTAGTTGAGTCATCTTTCTTCTTAACTAGTACAACTGGGGTTGTCCATAAACTTTGAAAAGGTTCTACAATGCGTTAATTATGCATATCTTTAAGCATCTTGTCCACCTCATCGCGTTTTGCTAACGGTATTCTCCTTGGAGCTTGTTGAATTAGAATTATTTCAACAGTATTTATTCGATGGTCGATTATATTGGTCCTTCCCAAATCGCTATCAGATAATAAGAAAACATCCTGATTTCTTCGTAAAAGATCTTTTAGTCTGGTCACCTGAACTTGATTCAATAAAGGTGTTGGAGTACATTAGGTAGATTAAGAGGTAATTTTTCAGGTTATAACGGGATACCGGTAACTATCATGTCGACAGGTTGACAGGTAGCAACCTTGTCACCTTTTCTGATCTGTTGAGGATAATCCTTCAAGTCCAACATCTTGACAAATATAATGCTTCTTTTATTCTGGATTAATATTCTTGCAGGAAGAGTTCGCTTTGCATACATACTTCATCTTCTTCGGAATAATCAAACTTTACTTTTACTATACATTTTGAACGTGGCGGTAATATCGTATCTTCAAGAAGTACAACTTCCCAAATGGACACTTTACTATTTTCCTGTAGATTCATAAAAATTTCTTCATTTCTAGTTCGCAGTATTCATTGAGGAAAATCAAGCACAAGCTTCTAGTGTTCCATGATATCTAAACCTAGTATTACCTCGTCCAAAATATCAGCAATAGTAACTACATGTTTAAAAGTGGTGTTTCCTAGGGTTATTTCTGCTTCATGTATACCTTTCTCCGGTATTACTTCGCCATTGGCGGTGTGCAGAAGATAATGCTTTTCCGGAAAATAAATTTTACATTGAGCCACTATGTTCGGCTTTATAATGGTGTGAGTCGAACCAGTATCTAATACCATTTTACGTACCCGAGCATATGCATTTCCGGGTACTACCAAGTTGAAACCATTATTTTGCAGCCGGGATACCTTAATTGTTATTTTTGGTGCAGCTTGGTTGCACCTAGCTAGCTTTCGCCCTTTTAAGCTGGCTATTGGGAATTTTCCTAATTCTGGTTACTGTCAGGAGCAGTACTGCTAGTACAGCGGCTTTGTACATACCCCTTTTGGTCACTCTTCCAAAAACGAATTCTATTTCTGCTTTGGAATGTTGTGCTTTTTTTGTCATGTGCTTTTTGTTTGTTTATAAATTCCTGCATCTCACTCATTAACTTCATGAAGAATTCCTCGTTAGTCTTGCGATCATCCTGGGCCACATTGACTCTTCTTATGATTCTGCCTTGGTTCCTTGAGGTCTGTTTGATTGTTTCAAACTGAAGGGCAATAAGCAAGAGAATCGGAAATTTTCTTCAGTCGGGCCATTCTTAGCGTTTGACTTGTTTCTGGGTCATGTAAATTTTCAATAAAACTATTTACTGCTTGCTTTATTTCTTCCAGATATGGTGGATAAGTCAAATTTATTAGACTTATTATATTCGCCTAATATTCTTGCAGACTTTCTCTGTATTTTTGTCTTCTTCCTTGGAGTTGGGCTTTATAAACTTCTTGGAGGTCAGCTTCAGCTCGTAGTGCTAGTACAAAAGCACGTGCCTTCTCCGGTGAATTCCAACTATTGCCGGTGGCGGCGGCATCAAATTGACGGACATAGACAAACCAAGATACTTTGCTAAAGGTAGGTGACTTCACTACAATAGTGGCTGGTACACCATCTACTTTCATTATACCTGTACTGGCCAGCTTCTCGATTTGCAAATGTTAATTGTTGCATCTGTTTCTGGATTTCAGTCGCCTCATCTTGTACTTCGCCATGTACGTCTTCTCTAATTTTGCTAATCTTCTGTTGCGTTTCTTGTTCTATGCGCTTCATGTCTTCTTTCATTTCTTGTTTCATATCTTTTTGACTTATCTTAAGCTCCTGTCTCATGTTCTCAAGGCTTGTTTTTAGTTTTTGTTTTATGCTTTCTTAATTTTTCCTAATGTCTTTTTCAGTTCCTGGTTCATATTTTCTTGGCTTGTTTTCAGCGTTATCAATTCTTGTTTCATGTCCTCTTGATTTTTCATCATATCTTCTTTCAATTCTTGGTTCATGTTTTCTTGATTTGTATTCAGTATCATCAATTCTTGTTTCGTATCGTCTTAGCTTGTCTTTAATTTTTGTTTCATATTGTCTTGGCTTGTCTTTAATTCTTGTTTCATATCGTCTTGATTTTTAGTCATATCTTTTTTCGATTCTTGTCTCTTGTATCTCTTCTTTGCTTTTCTTCATATCTTCTTGGCTTTTCTTTATTTCTTCTTGGCTTTTCCTCATATTTTTTTGGCTTGTTCTCCTGTGTTATATCAACATTAATTTCTTATTTAAACTAGTTTGAAGTTCTTCCATTTTTGCTTCCTGCTTTATAGTTTCCACTGGCATACAATTTTAATTCACTTTTTCCTTTTTTTCTAACTTTCTAACCTGACCTGACCTCTTCTGGATTTCATCGCACTTCAGAGAACAATTTGTTCCGGACGACCGAATTTTGAACACACTCTTATTTTAAAAATTCTTTATTGTCAACTTTATTCTTACACTTGTCAAATAATTCTACTTACTTCGACGACGTCCTCAACTAAACTGTCCACGAATGTCAATCTGGACCCTTTATATATCATTTTGCGGGATACCAGAAGATATCGGATCTTTCTAGAAGGGATTTCATACTAAGTGGTGTAGTAAAAGTAAGCAAAGGAATAATCTGGCGATTTCCAGACCTGCTGTCATAGGCATTCCATGTTAAAAATAAGGAAATAGAATTTGCTAAAAAGTTCCAGACCTTCTTTCATGGACGTCTCCTGAGGAAGTTAACAAATGTAAAATTAATTAAATAAATTATGAAATCGTAGAAAATAAACCTAAAACCCTACAAACTATTAACTTAAACTAATATTATGAATCACAGCCAGAGTGGCAGAGAGGTTTTTGATAACGAAGCGCAATTATTAATAAATTTTTATCTGATTAACACCACTGATAATGTTTTTAAACTGCAATAATAAAAATATCAAGTTAACTATTGAAAAATACCTAATTTAAGTGACTGATTCTCCAATTGTTTTTTCTTGTAGCGTAGTGCCATTTATGAATAAAATGTTCTCTTATTTTACACACATACACTTTTCTGACTAGAGCTTCCACGGACAATAATTTTAAATATCCTTAGAGAGTCCTACACTTGACAAAGAGTTGATCTTTACCAAGTCAAGTTATTTCATGGAGAATAAGTCCTATGATTGGATGCGCAACGTCGGACAGACAAGCGAATAATAGCCTACGTATGTTGGCGTTCCAATTCTATTGAGACCAAGTTTCTACGTGAAGTTTGATAATATAGTATGTGGCACTTTCTACGAAGCTTACGTTATTTGAAACTCCCCTATACAGAATGTTCTATTTGTAGAAAAAGGAATCAGTGTTAGATAAACTTATTGTCAAATAAGAAGTGTGTTTAGATTGCTAGGAGTAACTGACTCATATTTGGAGATAACTAGACTTGTGATATTTTGTGTATTATTTTTATAAAGCACTGAAACATAATCTACAATATAATAATAACAAGTTTAGGATTTAAAATAATGTTTTATAAAAACTAAAAAGCCAAATTTGTTACATTGCGAAGTTTTTCTATCAGTAGTCCTATACAGGGTGCCAGGAAAAATGCGGGAAATCTCTAGGACATGAAAAAAACATGTGAAAGTAACACTACAAGTTCATATAAACTGTTTTCGTATAGGCCTCCTCTTCGGAGATATTGACTCTCAAAGAACTGCAATGGAATCAAGTCTTTTACACATAATTATTGAACCACTCGGTATATTTCAAGTTTTTTTAATGTGATGTATACTAGGTAAGACCTTTGAAATTACTATTCAAGAAAGTGTTATGAATTACTTACAACGGCAGAGACTGACTAGCTGTGATTTTCATGACCCCATTTTCTTTACACCCTGCATGATAAGAACTTTGGACAACGTCTTTTACTGCTTACTAGAAATTAACTACTCTTCATTCATGTTGCTAATCCTAACCGTTTTTGAAAAGACGTCATTTTATTTATATCATGTATTTGGCGTATTTCGATAAAAGATACATCTTCGTTCCTATTACATGTTCAGCCTTCAATCTTATGATAAAAAAAAATTGATCCAAAATTAGAGTTTACCTCTTTAGTTAAAACGTCTCATTCTGTGAATTGCAGTTCAATCTAGGTTCGCAAAAAAGAGACTTATTTGATCAGCACCAAAAACAAAGTATTGTTGTTGCAAACGTTGCTAGAAATGAAAGAAATAAATAACCTGCATTTTAGAACTTGTCAGCTTTCACATTGCTGACACATTGATTCTCTAATTCGATATTAATTTACTGATTTTTGGATTTCGTGGTGAAATTAATTGTAAAACAATTCGAAATATGAAATACACGTTTACTGAGTATGCAGTTATGCATTTGATGTATGGTCTTGTATCTTGCAATGTTTTGGAAGCAAGGAGGTTATATCATGACAGATATCCTAATCGTACTATTCCAGATTAGAAAACACTTCAACGAATTGACCAACGTCTAAGGGAGAATAGTAGGCGATTCCATTTAATAAGGTATTATTATTAAATGCCTTCCTAATTTTAGTAAATTTTGAGAAAAGAAGTACTGATGTTGATCGGGGAAGAACAGTACATACGCTGCAATTAGAGGAAAATATTTTAAATGTTGTAGATGACACTTCTTCAACGAGCACTCGAAAATTATCTGCGCAGTTTAATACGCCGAAAACAATGATACATGAAGTTCTTCAAGAACATCTGTTATATCCATATCATTTGACCTAAGTATTTAAATCAAAACTCTAAACAGAAGCAAATTACAGAATATAGTATCTCTAATCTCTGTTCATAGAATTAAACAAGAGGTATCAAATTCGAAGCACCCTTATTCCTCACTTTTATAAATGACATGAGGATTTTCTTCCCACCAATGTCTGCTACTGTGTCGGGTAAAAATACCAGCACTAGTAAAATAAGATTTACCGGACCAGATTACCAATCCTTTGAAATTTTCTCTTGCTCTGACTTACTCCATATACCAATGTCACAACGTTGTAAACAGGGATGTAAATTTTGCCCAATTCGAAATATTTATATTTTTTAAATATTGTTTGTGCACGATTGTTGATGACTACTTTCCATTTCTATCTCTCTATATGAGGTTAAAGACACTGCTTCTGCACATGCCAGGACATTCACTTTGTCTTTCTCATTGTTTTCTTTATAATACATTTTGTGCCGTGGCAGCGTAAAAGTTCTATGTTCTACTAAATTATGTCTGGATATGGATGTCTTCTTTCTAAATATCTATAATGAAAAAGGAACTTTTCAGTATTTCATCACAGCTCTGAATGTCCGACAGTAAATTTTACTTAAAAAAACCCTACAATAACCGATTTTTGTTTGTTTAACAAAAAAAATAGCACATATTCGCGAAAAAAGTCTATTTTTGATAATAATAGAGATACCCTGCAAAAGTATTAAAAATTGAACATAGTGAACAGGGTATTCAAAATTCGATTTTTTTATGCGATTTCACGTTAACTAAAAAAGTTTGCAAAAAACTTATGTAGCATTCACTAGTTGTTTTGAGGGAAACTAAAAATGCCGCAAACAGAACTTAAAATTTTTTTGTTTTGAAGATACAGGGAAAAATTCAAAAGTTGACAATTTTTGTAATATCCTGTAACGTTTTTAGCTAAAAAGATATTACAACATTTTAGACGACTTACTCTTATAATATCTTAAACTTAATCTAACGGTGTAATCACAACTTTAATACGAGGTGTGGTTAAAAAGTTCTCCATACCAATTTGGATATTTTAAAGGGAACACCATATATATTTTTAGATGGTAAGGTAGAGTTTTTTAGTATATTTATAATAATAAACCACACTCGATATCAAAATGAAAAGGCAAGCTGGACTTTGCGATTTTTTCATTAAAAATCGTAGTAAGCCATGAATAAGAAATAAAAGAATGTGCTATAATACTTATATTTAAGCTAACAGATACATTTATTATTTATTAAATGACAATCCAAGACAATTTTTAATATTTAAAAAACAAGGGCATTAAAAAAATATAATTTATTCTAAATAACAAGCTATATCATTTTAAAAAAAATCTAGCCGGGAATAAACCCAAAAGGACAGCAATTATTGTCAACGCACTTTTGACAACGCTTTATTATGGATCTTACCGCGTTAAGGATATTAATACGTCTTACTTTTCTAAACACGTTGCTAGTTGTTCCTGAGTATGAATGGTATCCTTATTTATTTCATTTTCTAGAAATCCCATAGAAAAAGATCCAAAACTATTGAATTTGGAATACCCTGTACAGGGCAGGCGCGGATCCAAGGGGGGGGGCGGTGGGGGCGATCGCCCCCCCCCCCCCCAAGAGCTTTGAGTTTAGGAAAATATACCCGATTTTACCTCTTATACTATAGTTAATTCAAAGACTAGAGAGAGTAATAAATAATTTTTTACCCTTGTTCCTTCGCAAACTACTTGTGCAAAATCTGTTAGATATATATATTTTTCCTAGGAATGGGTTAGAAATTTTATAATCAAAAATACCGGTCTATAATAATGGACTATTTGGGTTGGATAACAATAGACATTTGGAAGTGTTAAAAAGGATTTTAATCCTTGTCATAGGCGCCGGAAAGAGGTTTATTTTATCACTAACTATTTATGGCATAGAATATTATTTCGGTAATAAATTTAAAATAAAAAGTTTTTATATTATTATTTTATTTCTTATAATTTATTAATAATTCACATACAGTACAAAATACAGATAATTTTGATATATTTAACACAAATCACAACTGTATTTTTATTATTTTTAATTTTGGCATAAAAACCGTTTTAGGCACATTCAGACTAAAACGTAGCCTTATTCTTTCAAATAATTCGGAGTTACAATTTAAATACTTACAAAATACTCATTGTCAAAAAGAAAAGAAGTTAATATATATAAAAAAATAAATTCGTCCATATATTAAAATTTTTTTTGGGGGCTATCGGTCATTTTATTATTAATTATAAACATTTTTAAGAAATCTGACGTTTCAGTTTATTTATTTCTTAAATTAAACACTAAAAAGGGATTCAAATGTAATTAATTTTTATATGTTACAGTTAAAATTAGATTTACTTATTTTTATTTCTATTGCACTGGCATCTTAATTTAATTTCCTTTATTATATAAAATATCCGATGGGCTTAAAAAAATAAAATAAACGTGTTAATTCTACACGCTTAAGAAAAAGACACAAATATAATAATAAAATAATAAAGAAATTACGGCTAATTGGAATTAAACATATATAAAATTAAAGAATGGGACACACTAAAATAAAAATATATATAAAAAAAATAAAATATATAAACAACATTAAACAATTTAGTTCATCAAAAACAAATTGTGTTTACACTGGTAAACATTACGTATCTAATTAGTAATCAAATTCAGTGAAGGTATCGTCGCTCAATTAATTGATTTTCCACATTTTGTTTTATTCTTTTATTATATGGATTTTTCCCAGTTTTCCGCAGTAACTTTGTTCAAAAAAATCTTTCAAAAGTTCAGTTAAATTACTAATTTTGTACATTGTATTATTTCTGGCAACTCTGCCTTTTACTTGAGAGAGATATTCCTTCTCCAATGGACAGTTTCCGAACGATCTATAAGAACAGATTTCCTATCTGGTTTGTTCCATCAAAAATTAAGTTCTGTGAGCAATTTCTAGAGCTCAGTTCTTTTAATTTCAGGTAAATCCCGATCTTCATTGATTTTAGTAAGAATTTTGTTGACGGTTGGGATCTGCTTCTCATAATAAAATGTATGTTCAATTCCTTTTATTGCAGTTTTCATCTCTTCTTCCAACGAGGTTTTTCATCTGCCTGTGATCGAATGGGGGAGTACAAAACATTCCAGTCGTTTTTTCTCCTTCAGTATTCGGTTCATAGTAGATTTTCCTGTCATATTGGAACACATCTCAACAGAGCATTTAACATTATTATCTAGATATTGATATCTTAGGGCATCATAAGCATTCATCGTAATAAGTTTTTCATTGAGGAAAAATGCCTTGGTTTAACGATTTTGGAATAAATATAGAAGTGGAGGCCATATCTTTTGGGTATCTCATTAATCTCAAATAATATATAGAAACAAGCACAAACAAGATAAATCATAAGGACACACTGTAAGGTGTACTTTTTTCACAGACAGAAATAAAAATGAACTATCAGAAATTTTATTATTGCAGTAAATTTATAAAAGCTTATAATATTTAAATATAATTAGATTTACGGCAGTACTCCGTTACCTGCGGTACTGGAGCAAGTACGTTGGGGATTTTGGTAACAGGTTTATTACTCTCTCTAGTTCTTGAATAGAGTATAGGAATGTGTATGCTTGCGATCGCCCCCCCCCCCCCTCCCAAGAGCTCTGAGTCAGGAAAATAGAACCGATTCTGCCTTTTATATTAGGAATGTGTATGCTGCTGACACTCCTTCCCCGTTGACAACTTGTTTTTCTTGCGATAGCCGCCCCCCAATAGCTTTGAGTTCAGGAAAATAGACCCGATTCTGCCTCTTATACTAGGAATGTGTATGTTGCTGGCATCCCCTCCTCTCCAAGAGCTTCAAATTCAGAAAAATAGGCACGACCCTGCCATTTACACTAGAAATAGGAATATCTACTATTTTCAATTGTAAAAACTTAATAATTGTTACATTTTTTACTTTAAACAACAAATTTGATTGCAAAGAAATAAGAACAACATTATTTCGTAAAACCAAAGTTACAAAAACAAAAAGAAACACTGAAACTAAAAACAACCAAGAGTTTTTTAAATATGGTCTTCAAATGACGGGAATGCAATATCAGCACAGTTTTGTTATTCTTCTAATTGCATTTGAAAGAATCACAGGTCTATTATAAAAAGTTTGGATGACCAAACCAATTGCCTCACGAGTTTCGCTATAGTACTTGATTTTGCATAAAACCCCGCAAATAAAATCCAAAACAGAAAGATTCATCTTTGAGGAAATTTATTGTCCAGAAATGGCCATAACAGTCCAGAGTTGTGGCTCGAGGTACCGTCTTGTTGAAGATAAATGGAATTGAAATGGAACAGTTTCAAGCAATTCTGGAATAATTTCTTCAAGGATTTCTAGGTATTTACGTGCTGTGACATCCCCTACATAGATCCTGTAGGTTATGCGTCAGCCCAAAATAAATCACCAGACATCAACGCCGAAGCGCCCTTACTGTGCCCTTTCAAAAATTAAATGGTGATTTTCTGCAGACTAAAGCCTCGTATTGTGACCATTAAAAATTGTCGTACTTGAAAAATAACATTCGTCAAACTAGATGATAAATCTGCCAAAAGATTCGTTGGTGTATTTTAGTAATTATTAACCGAAATTTACTTAAATACTGAAATATAATTCAGACGCTTCTACGAAGTTTTGGACATCTACTTTTTGATTATTATATTATTGAAAATATCGCATTCTGACTTTGTTCCTCAAAATAAAATAAACACATTACATATTTTGGAAAAGCGTGAATTATACTTACTCTATATCTAGAATAATATACAGGGTATTCTATTTAAAAAATTATAAGTTTGGTTAATATCTCAAAAATTAAACTTTTTAGAAAAAAAAACTGACTACTTCACTGAACTCCACCTTAGAAAAATCAGTTTTTAGCCTTTTGATAAATTAGCGCATAACGAAAATACGAGATGTGCATAAAAAAACGAAGATTTTCAAACTTACCGTATAGATTAAAAACTAAGAGAGCCATGACAAATTGACACCGGAATCTTTCGTTTCTTTAAAAAGGAGGACACTAAAGTAGAACCGTAACACTCTATCTTTAATAATAACTCCAATACCCCCTAAAAGTGTTGAAAATGGAATACAGTATTTTTATATATGTTATTACATTGTAACTCCTTACAGAATGATTCTAAAATCGAGAAATTTCTTTAAAAAGATAAGTCGTCTGAAACTAATGTGGTTGCCGACTTCATAACAACCGATCCTCCTACCTGCTGTCATCGGTCAATTGGTCATTGCTCAATTCTGAATCTACTCACACTCTTATTCATATTATTTAAGTTTTCTTTTATGAAAGATAGAGTTCGTGTTTGGTTTTAGTCGTGACTTCGTAAATCTTGATTAATTCCTTCAGATTTTTAGTACAACTTGGGTTCGTGTTCGACTATAGCTACATTTTCGCATTTAGTTGTATTAATTACTAGTGCAGTTGCCCCTTCTGTAATTTCAAAAGTTAAACTTATGTTCGGCTTGAGCCACATTTTCCTAATTTCAAAAAATACCTGTCGTTATATTTAAATCTTTGCCAGTTCTATTTTACAAAATAAAGTTTATCTTCCATGAAGTTGATGTGGTGTATATAGTAAGAAATAAAGAAATCTATCGGCCGTATTTAAATAGTTTGTTATATATGTAATTCTCCTTTCAGGCAAAGAATAGAAAAAATATATATACAAAGAGTTGATTTCCTGCAAATATCGCTCTGGTCCTCTCTCCATATGCTTTTCGATCACCTCATGATCTCGTCAGTGGAACTGTATCGGACCGAGAGCAACATTTGCAGGAAATAACTCTCTCTGTATCGGACCAAGAGTATGGAGAGAGGACCAGAGCGTTATTTGCAGGAAATAAACTGTTTGTATACATATTTTTCCATTTCTCTGCTTAAAACGAGAATTACATATATAACATGGTATTGCAGTGTTGGAACCATAATATTACCTGAATTCAACTGAAATAAATTAAACATGTTTAAGTGTGTTTCGGGTAAAACAGAACCTTTAACACCAGATACAGCATAAACAACAACTTTAAAAGTTCTGTTCCTTTCTATCTGAAGAGATTTACTGGAAATGCAAGTAATAAAATTTCAAAAAAACTAATGTAAATTGGTAAAAATGGATAGATCTATAGAGGAATTGACGAAAAATTGACGTCATACATGTTGAAAAGTTCCGAAGATATTATGGTTGCTCTTTTTACTTTGGACACCCGGTACATTTTAATGTTAAAAATACGCTTATTCTTCCTACCAAAGATAAATGTTTTAAGCAATTGCTAGACAAAAAAAAAAGTAAATTCATTCGGGCGACTAAGATAAAATAATAGTTCAGGGAGTAAGAAGAAAAATTACTTGTCCTGATAAGGTAGGTGAGTTAAATTAAATTGATCTTTTGAGCTCTGAGATTGTCTGGAGCCTAGCGCTAATGTCTAGAATGCACAGTGGTTGAATATACGAATCCTGTTCTGATAATATAGTTTTATGGATCAATCGACTAAAGTTTAGTTTCTATTTTGAATAACTCTTAAAATATAGAAAATGAGTGAATGTCAAAATTTTGCACTGACTTTAGCACTGGAATAGGTGTATATCTGAACCTTGTTAATTTCTATTGATAACGAGAATTTTGAGCTCTAGTCATCCTGAATCAAAAAATAGGGATATGGATTTGGTTTCAGTAAAGGTTACTATGTAGTGGTTGTCTGACTAGGCGGAGGCACCATTATTCTCATCAGATTATAGCTGATTGTATATTCTCCCAAATTAATGCACGTCCACTTCAAATGTACTGTGTATTATTTAAAATGAATAACAATATCAAATGTGTATTGTTAGCAATTTCTTGCGATGAAGATGTTAGAAAAAGCCTTTGGTAAATCAGCTTTGTGGAGAAGTGGTTGAAGACGTGTCCCGTTCTGATCGAGTGATGCAAATATTAACAAAGTATATTGTAATCAAAGTCGTCTTTTAAACTTAAAAGAGCTGGCTCAAGATCAGCGTATATTTTACGAATACATACCCATAATTTTAGTTATTTCGAAGGGACCAAATTTTAGTGTTTGTTTGAGGCTCATAGATAACCATGTTATTTCTTACCGTTTTTAAGTGAAATTGGACAAATTCCTGAGCTATACAATGATTTATAGTATAAGTAAATGCAGCTACTAAACTGTTCTGTGACGTACATGTAAACAAATAAAAATAGTTTCTTCAAAAAGAGAACCAAAAAATATCGATCAAGACATGCTTTAAGGGTCAAATCGCACCCTGAATTCACTAAACGCATTGTAAACATTTGAAGAGAGGTAATTTTATCGATTTGAAATGCATATCAGACTATAAACGTTTGAATTACGCTTTGATAATAAGCTAAAACTGAAAAAATCACGTCGTGATTGCTCAAAAATTTAGGTTGTGTTGACTGTTTTTGTTAACTGTCGTGATGTTCTCCACTCCAAATTCCTTCCAGATGCTTAAACAACCAATAAACAGTATTATCTTGATGTGTGGAAGAATGTTTCTTGAAATCCTTATCAGAACAATGCACCCTTCAACAGATCAACCTTTCTCTGGAAATTTTTAGGCAAAGACGCAGGAAAAGATAGTTATATTGTTTATTTCATCTCAGGTCTATTTTCAGAATAACTGACAGCATATATATATATATATATATATATATATATATATATGCATACAGACGGGCGGACACGATGAACTAATAGCTGGCTACCCTAAAAATATCTATTTCTGAAATTATAATGTTCATGGGTAGGGGACCAACTACATAAAAGCTTCTTGAAATAAATCATTAATTTTTATACAGGAGACCTCTGTGATATTTGCTTCGCGTCACCATGGTTACGTGTCCAGTTCTCGACTTGTCATGGGTATTTGATGCACGTTATCAATCAAAATATCATAATGACCTATTACCAAATCTAATAATGTTTCAAGAACGGCATGGTATTTCATAAATAGAACCACTGACAACTCATGGCGCCCAAAACAATCGGAATATTTTGCCGTCGATAAGGGTAATCATTTTCACAATTTGGACGATGCCGTTGAATATTTTAATTGTTTTTTTCATAGAATCCGTCGGTGAAATAATGAATAAATGTGAATTATGTGGGAAATCTCCTTAAACTTAAAGTGATATCAAATTCACTTTTTTTTATGTTCTTATCAAGATCGTGAAATATGAAAAATTATCGTATTGGTTAGTAACAAAAATTCTGTCGGTGGCGACTGAATCCCCTGCTCCCTTGTTAATCACGTTATTGACTTTTTGGTGATCTCTATTACATATCTTGTAAATCTGTAGTTTCAGGAGAGGCCATTTTCAACTTCATTGAAGAGCTCACTTTTGGTTCCTATACATAAGAGGAGTGATAGACACTTGATGTTAAATTATCGCGGAATATCTCTTTGATCTGTTTTTTCTAAAATTTTTGAAAAATGTTATAAACATCTAGAGTCATTTTTACAGAAGGAACAGTTTTTAGTAGATATCAGTTCGGATTCAGAAGGGACTGCTCTACTCAGGATGCAATGTTATCCCTATATTCGCATGTATTATCAAATTTAGAACGGAATAATACGTTTTTATGTATGTTTTTTGATCTAAAATGGACATTTGATATAATTAATATTGATTTAATGTTGGATAAGTTTGATAAGTGCGGTATAAGTGGTCTTGCTCACGTGTGTATTAGGTCTTACCTCACCTGGAGAGAGCATAAAACCACGCTAAAAAATGGCGATATATCCGTTGTGTCAGGGCCATTACCGGTATCTAGTTGTGTGCCGCAGGGTAGTATAATGGGACCACTTTTGTCCATTGAATTTTTTGATGGTATCATGGAGAAATTTATTTATCACTATGTGATGGCATCTACAGATGACACTGTCACTTCAACCTCGGGTAATGGATTAGAGGTATTATCTAAAATGTCAACTAGCTCAGTTAGCCGAATGGAGAGCTTCTGTAGAGAAAATAGTTTAGTTCCAAATCAGTCAAAAACTGAAATGATATTTTTTAGCGTTACCGATTTAAATAAAAGTTTACTTGTTCAATTTCATAACCAATCAATTGAACAGAATCTCTCTCTCTCTCTTTCTCAATAAAAAAGCTATCAGTAGTAAAGTTTACAAAAATAATTTGTCACTAAAAGCCCGATCGTAAGAACAAGAGGAGAGAAAAAAAAATTTATGTTGTTCAAACTTTTTTGAATGTAAGACCACTGCGCGGCAACCTTCATTTTGGACAAAATTAATCGTGATAAGTAATGTAATTTGTTTGTTTCTTCTAGATCTCTAAGTAAAATTGCCTCTTTGCCGCTGCAAATCGTTGGGGTTAAAAACCGATAGACATTAACGTATAATATATGATTTAAAATTGCTTCGGAGTACGTTCAAATGGTAACATTTGGGGATAATTTTTCTTTTGAAACTAGACGTTTTTCGTTGAACGTTTTCAGGTATGACGACACTGTGTGGCGTAGGTTGGTCTCTTACGAAGATAAGATGAAATGAGACCTGACAAAAAATATGTGTAAGAAAATTAAAATACGACTGGGTAGAACTTTTAAAATATTGTAGATTAGACAGAATCTGTTCGAGGCGTAACTTTTATAGAAGAATGTGTGCAAGTAGAATTAAGGGATTATGTCTTCAAAACTAAAAACGATTCTTTCAGTTAACCAGAGTCGAATATCATTAGTCAAATAATACTTCCAATTTAGCCGTCTTACAAAATACAGGGTATCTCGTAAGTACCTCCTAATTTCACGGGAGCATACAGGGGAGATCAAAGTAACCCTACTTTTTTATATAAGAAAAACCCTAAAGTGCCTCTTTTTGGAGATACAGTCTCTAACCGACTTGTATAATTTAATGAAATTTTAATATTTTATAGAGGCTATGAAAACTCATTAAACCATACTACAGTAGATGTTTTAGATCATCAGAGAAGTCAGGAACGGACTTGCAGCTACACTCGTTGGGCCAAATTTTTGACAGGTATCATTTTACAGAGCTTAAAACTGATTTTTTAAATAGTTTGTTCGTTCCTCTTCAAAAAAGGATCTCTTAATTTATTTAAATAAAACTAGCGGTTTTCGAGATAAATACGTTTTTATGCGAAACACTAAAAAGTTATTAATACTAAACACAAACAGGTAAAAATCAGATTATTATTGTTAATACCCACATAATGAATTACTATTGACAGAACTTGTCAAAACCGCCTAATATGCATTTAATTTATGGTGAAGCCCTGTCAAATTCTTAGGCAAGAAGACTTTATGCTGAAAAATTTTCAGCACGAACATTGCCAAGTCCCAAAACCTTTCAAAAGGTTGATCGAAGCATAAGGGAAACAGGTAAAAGATGATTAGAAAATAATTATTAGAGTTAACGAATTAATTTGTTACATGTTTTATTCAGGGTCATTTTTGCTGCGACGTAGTTATGAGGGACCCTCACGTAGAGGATGAGATTTTGTAAGATATTACTGACAATTCTTCGAACAGTATAAGAAAGCTCGCGACATAAAACAATGTTATAAGCTGGATTTTATATGAAACTCTAACAGAACAGTTAAAGCATGTCTTTTTTTGGATATCATATGCTCTGTAGAATCCATACAAGTCGACGAAAACCATTCAAACGAGTTTAGATTGAAAATAAAATCAACCTTGGAAGACAAGAGAAATCCCGTTCAAAATCTCTTCAAGAGTAAGCTTTTAAAAAAAAACTTTATAAGGATGAACCCGTAAAAATTCTACCAGTGGACAAGGAAATGTAACGGTGATCGTGGACATCGTAACGTGCGACCGAAAAATCGGAGATCCAGGAAAAAGGAAACTATAGATAACACGCTCATCACCCCACTAAATCTATTGAGTCAAAAATTTACAGAACACTGAGGAAATATCAAGACCATATTCCTGAAAACCTACGATCGGCGCTCAAACCACACTATAGTAAGCTACTACATCGTTAGGGACCACCGACAGTTCATGAAATGAACATACCATAGATACCAATAACCAGCTCCAGAAAATCCCCAACAAGTGCGCTCTCGAAGTTTCTTATAAAAATCATACAACCTTTAGAAGATAAGACCCACAAATCTGTTAAAAATTCCATACATTTCGTGAACATTATTAGTGGCATTAATCTAGAGTCACGACAGACTAACAAATGATGTGGAAAGTCTCTATACTAATGTGTCATTAGGAAAATCACTAGATATTATCAAAACTAGACCTTCAAAATAAATAACTTTAGAACGACGACCACTGGACAGCCAGAAACACATTCCCTCGTTACAGTTCCGTACATTAAGGGAACCTCGGAGAAAATACAACAAATTACCAGCAGTTATAATATAAAAACAGCCTTTAAATCAGGAAATACACTTAGAGCTCATTTAACAAAAACGAAACCAAAAACTATCGATAAGAAAGAATGTGTTTACAAAGTTCCATGTGAGTGTGGTGAAATGTATATTGGAGAAACCAAGCAACCACTAAAAGTTAGAATTAAAGAAAACTCATACACAAAAGGGGGAAACGTCGAAATCAGGTATTGCAGAACACGCCTGGAATAAACTAAAATCATATAAAATAGTCTGAAGCTGCACAATATATATGGAGTTCAATATGAAAAAAATAAAATTTAGGAGCCGCTTAAATCTAAAATAATAATAAAATCTTCAGTAGACCCAGTATTGAGGTGCCTAATCTTAGGCAAACATTACTTAGTAACATCAAAAGATGTATACAGTGAACCGAAACTTTGCGCTTCAATAGACACAGTCCCTATGTAAATTCGTAACCTTAAGACGAAACATTCAGTTTATACTTGATAATGATTAGAGATACAACCTAATCGAAACGTCGTAGAAATAAACAAAAATAAAGACATTGAAAGTCCAACAACCACATTTTAATCATCCTTCAACTTTGTCTACAATCTTCAAACAAACAAATAAAGGGTGTTTTTTATAGAGGTATAGAACTTTTAAATGGAATAAAACAAAGATGAATTTTTTAAATTGACATGAAATTTACTTTATTCGAAAGATAACCTTCTGACATTATAATTTAAATATGACTTCTGGCATATGACCGCCACGGCTGGCTCGGACGTAGTCTAATCTGGAGGTCCAATTTTCGATGACTTTTTCCAATATTTGTGGCTGTATATCGGCAATAACGCGGCGAATGCTGTGCTCCAAGTGATCAATCGTTTCGGGCTTATCAGCGTAGACTAGCGACTTCACATATCCCCACAGAAAATAGTCTAGCGGCGTTAAGTCGCACGATCTTGGAGGCCAATTCACGGGTCCGAAACGTGAAACTATGCGGTAACCAAACATTTCCTTCAATAAATCAATTGTGGCACGAGCTGTGTGACATGTTGCACCGTCTTGTTGAAACCACAGCTCTTGCACATCATGGTTGTTCAATTGATGAACGAAAAAGTCAGTAATCATGGCTCTATAGCGGTCACCATTGACTCTAACGTTCTGACCAGCATCGTTTTTAAAGAAGTACGGACCAATGATTCCACCAGCCCATAAAGCACACCAAACAGTCAGTTTTTCTGGATGTAACGGTGTCTCAACATATACTTGAGGATTATCATCACTCCAAATACGACAGTTTTGTTTATTGACGTATCCATTCAAACAAAAGTGAGCATCGCTAAACAAAATTCGCTTATGAAAATCGGGATCAACGGCAATCTTGTTTTGGGCCCATTCACCGAATCTACGCCTTGCTAGGTGATGGTGTGGCTTCAATTCTTGCACGAGTTGGATTTTGTAAGCACGAAAACCAAGATCTTTCCGCAAAATCTTCCATAAAGTGAATGGACACATATCCAATTACTGTGCACGATGGCGGATAGACTGATTCGGGTCTTCCTCTACGCTACGCTCTACAGCAGCAATGACTTCTTCTGTACGCACTGTACGACGTCTCTGTGGATGCGTATTATCATTTAGAATTAATTGCTCTGATGGACGATTATGTTGACCGTAAAATGGACGTAGTGCGCGATACTTATTTCGAACAGAACCATGATTTTCAAAATAAATTTGCACAATTTGGAAGCGTTGTTCAGGCGTCAGTCTATTCATGTTGAAATGCCAAACCAAACTAAACATAAATCACTTGACAGCTGACAAAATGGCCGCCAGTTAAAAAAGTGTTGCCAACTTAAAGTTCTATACCTCTATAAAAAAGCACCCTTTATATGCAATAACAATTTTAAAACCTTTTTCTAAGTCTTGAAGAAGACTCAGAAATAAGTCAAAAAGAAATCAGGCCAAGAGTAAACAATAAAAAATACACATTTCATAGGTTTAAAATACATTATTATGAAAATTTCAATTCCAGCAACGTTTTTGCAAAGCCAGTTCAACTATCATACACATCACACATATAACGTAATTTATAGCAGAATGTCTGTGAAACGAACGCGCAAGTTTTATAATATTGATAGTCCGATACTCACTGGTAATAACATATTCTTAAGTAAGTTTTAAGTTACATTCCAACAATTTGACCAAGTTGATATACTTGCGAAAAGAACAAGCTCTGACAGAACCAATGCATGTTCTTTCAATTAATGATCATCTCTTGTCATTTTTTTGTAATTGGAACTCAGCTCCTTAAGAAATATACTTAAAGATGACTTAACCATCGACACAATCTCTTTGTTAGTGAGTTCAGTATTGAAGCTTTTTGGAGTAACAAGCTCTTCTAAAAATAAAAAATATCATTAAAATTATTAAATATAGACCAATGATACTACCTTCAAGGTTAGGTTATTTGTTTATATATTATAAGAGAGATTATACTTTTACTCTCTTGATACATATTGTAGAGTATATTTTGAAATTCCATTTTAGTTTCTTCGGAAAGATATGCATTTTTTTTCTTTTCCACATGGTTTTTTTTCCAGGAAAAAAATTAGTTGGATTGTTTTCTTTCCCGGTTCTAATATCTTATAGGGATTCCCTTGAAATTTTATGAGCAATGGTTACTTTCTAGACGTAATGGTACCGGATTGAAAATATTTATTTCCAAAAATAAAATTATTTTTTCTCTTGGACAGATGAAATAGATTCCACAGGACCACCGTTTCTGTTTCCCAACTCGAAATGCTCACACAAATTAAGCACAAGCTGTTGTACTTGCCTCTTAAAAGTATCACCACTCATTATCTAAAAGACATATCGAATCTCATTGTAATTTTTATTGACTGAAAATTATAGTTGGTTAAAATAATGCCAAAATGTTTTAAAATTATGTACAAAATATCTGACATTTAGACACCGCCACTTATTTGAAGGTTAGAAATTATAGGTCTAGGTTCAGATTTTTAATAAAAAGAATACATACTTACCGGTAATAAATTAATAATCATGTAGATCAGTCGAGAAAATAACTACCAAAATCACTTTAATTAATATTCTAGCAATGTGATTTAAATTGTAAGTATGTAATTAGTGTGATTAATTTCATCCCGGACCGTTCAGTCCTAGAAACGCAGAGCGTTGCCATTTTTCTACCATCTTTATTTTGTCCATTCCAATGCAAATTTGGGTATATGTAATTTATTCCGATCTTAATCTTTGATTGTAATGGAATCGTGGTACTCATCGAAGTGACACGCACTAATAATATGCTTTCTTGTGGTAGTCCCATGGAAAAGAGTATCCAAAATTCGTATGGTCCTAAAGAATTTTCCTTGTTAACGTGACTGTAGTCTTCGTTATGGCGATAAGATTATCGTCAATGTCCGATACGCTTCGAATTCTGGCTCGTCTTTTCAGGAAGTTAACCCTTCGGAGGCTTTTTTCGAAACAGTAACAAAAGCTATGAACGATAACAAAAACACATATACGTTGGTCATCGGCGATTTTAATGCAAAACTGGGCAAAAATTAGAAGACACCGAAAACAGAATAGGCGAATTTGGATACGGAAATCGAAACGAAAGAGGGGAAATGTTAATGAACTATTTAGAAGCAACTAAACTTTTCGCAATCAATACCTTCTTTCAGAAAAAAACAGAGGAAGTGGACATGGGTCTCACCAAATGGTACCACGAAAAATTAAATAGATTATGTACTAACAAAGGAAAAGAAAATAGTCCAAGACGTCACAGCTATAAACGCCGTATCTATTGGTAGCGATCATAAACTACTCAGAGTAAAATTGAAGATACCAACTAAACCACATCGAAGAAACTACAGACTCATAAATAAGAAAATAGACACCAAACTCCTGAAAATTAACAACGAACAGTATACAAATCAACTGAAAGAAGCCAATGAATTACATCTGGAAGCGCTTGAATTAGATGAATTGAATTTAGTCATAAACAATGAATTATTAGAAACAAGCTCTAAGGTCGCCGCGAATCAACAACAAAAACAGTCTAAAATTAGCAGAAAGTCCCAAGACCTGTTCAGGAAAAGACGTCAACTTTTAATTGAAAATAAAGGAAACACAGTGGAGTTCGCAGAATTAAGCAAGATAATTCTACTAAAGAACCGGGGCGATGAAGTAAGAGATAGAAAGGAGATAATAATGATAACTGAACAATACTATAAAGATCTATATAGCCCAAGAAACCCTCCCTCGGCTAATATTATAAAGAATTTAAAAAAGACAATAACAAATGTGAATTCTGAAGACCTGTCCGATATTACAGAGGATGAAATAGATAAAGCCATACAAGATATGAAAAGAAATAAAGCAGCGGGAAATGACAAAGTCCTAATAGAACTTCTTAAGGAAGGAGGAAGAAAAGTTAAGGAACATTTTAAGATCTTATTCAATAGATGTCTTGTCGAAGGTAGGATACCCAGTGAATGGAACAACGCTAACACAATTTTGATATATAAAAAAGGCAATCCTCTGGACAATTATAAGCCTATATCCCTTCTCTTCCAGTTATACAAAACCTTCATGAAAATCATAACTAGCAGATTGACGAACAAATTCGACACATATCAACCTGTTGAACAAGCAGGATTCAGAAGGTGATATGGAAAATGCGACCACATTCATACACTAAAAATATTAATAGAAAAAATCAACGAGTATAATCTGCCTCTGTACATGGCCTTTGTTGACTACGAGAAGGCTTTCGACAGCGTAGAACTATGGGCTGTTGAAGAAGCTTTGGTAAATAGCAGAATAGACTCGAGATACAAAAATCTATTGCATAATGTCTATCTAGACGCAACGATGACAATACAACTTGACGACGAGCTAAAGACGAACCGCATCCCAATCAAAAGAGGAGTAAAACAGGGAGATACAATCTCGCCCAAATTATTTACAATGGCCCTGGAAGACTTGTTCAAATCAATAAATTGGGAAAATAAAGGGATAAACATTAATGGTAGATTCCTAAATCATCTGAGATATGCAGATGATATACTCTTGATCGCATCCGACTGGGAAGAGCTGCAGTCAACATCGCTCCAACGAGGATTAAACATGAATCTCAGAAAAACAAAAGTAATGTCACACTCAGACGAACAACAAGTTATAACAGTAAATGCAACCGAAATAGAACAGGTGAATGAATATATATATATATATATATATATATATATATATATATATATATATATATATATATATATATATATATAGATAGATATATGAATAGTTTGGTTATTCCGGGTTTCAATCCGTTCGTTCAAAAAATCGTTTTCACGACGTTTCGCCAAAATCTCATTTGGCATTTTCAAGTGCGGTTCGTCTCGTTACTCGCTGATAACTGATGGTGGCCTCTGAAGAATTTCGAGTTTTGTTTAGTTGGCTCGCTGCCTGATTGGGTGGGCGGCCTCGTAGGCTCCTCCCCTCTCCCGAGTGCGATATATTTTGTTCTTGTATGCAGGTCTCTCGTGCACTAGTTGATTTTTGTTGTTTTCTTTCTTGATTTTTTATTAATCTTTTCCATGTAGATGAAAAATTTATAGCATCGTCTAGTTTATTTAGCTGTCCCGCTTTTTCGATTTCTAGGGCCTCTCTTATGACGTGTACCTTGTAGTTCTGTACTGGTGCTATTTATTTTGTTTTTTCGAAATCGATGGTATGTCCGGTTGTTTGGTGATGTTGAAATAGGGCTGAGGTTGTCTGTTTGTTTTTGAGGCTATTTTTATGTTCTTGTATTCTTGCTGATATGCGCCTGTTTATTTGTCCTATATAAGTTTGATGACAATCTGCACATGGAATGCTGTAAACGCCATGATTTTCAAGGTTGGTCTTGTCTTTGGGATTTTCCAGGATGTTGGCTATTGTTTTTTGTGGTTTAAATATGGACTGTATGTTGTGTTTTCTTAAGATTCTTCCGATTCTGTCTGTTATTCCTTTTATGTATGGTATTATGGCTTTGTTCCTTGTTTGATCTTGGTCTTTGGTCTTTGTTGTAGTCTTTTCTTGTCTTTTTATGGCTTTCTTTATATCTGCTTGTGAGAAACCATTCTGTTCTAGAGCTGTTGAAATGTGTCTTATTTCGTCTTGTTTTGTGTCAGGTTCTGTTAGGCGGAGAGACCTTGATACTAATGTGTTGACTACTGCCTGCTTTTGAGAGGGATGATGATGTGACGCTGCATTGAGATATCGGTCAGTATGTGTGGGTTTCCGATATACGCTGAAGCCCAAGGTGTTGTTGAGTTTCCTAGTTAATAGCAGGTCCAAAAAAGAACAAGAAAAGAAACTTCCTTTTTTGGACCTGCTATTAACTAGGAAACTCAACAACACCTTGGGCTTCAGCGTATATCGGAAACCCACACATACTGACCGATATCTCAATGCAGCGTCACATCATCATCCCTCTCAAAAGCAGGCAGTAGTCAACACATTAGTATCAAGGTCTCTCCGCCTAACAGAACCTGACACAAAACAAGACGAAATAAGACACATTTCAACAGCTCTAGAACAGAATGGTTTCTCACAAGCAGATATAAAGAAAGCCATAAAAAGGCAAGAAAAGACTACAACAAAGACCAAAGACCAAGATCAAACAAGGAACAAAGCCATAATACCATACATAAAAGGAATAACAGACAGAATCGGAAGAATCTTAAGAAAACACAACATACAGCCCATATTTAAACCACAAAAAACAATAGCCAACATCCTGGGAAATCCCAAAGACAAGACCAACCTTGAAAATCATGGCGTTTACAACATTCCATGTGCAGATTGTCATCAAACTTATATAGGACAAACAAACAGGCGCATATCAGCAAGAATCCAAGAACATAAAAATAGCCTCAGAAACAAACAGACAACCTCAGCCCTATTTCAACATCACCAAACAACCGGACATACCATCGATTTCGAAAAAACAAAAGAAATAGCACCAGTACAGAACTACAAGGTACGCGTCATAAGAGAGGCCCTAGAAATCGAAAAAGCGGGACAGCTAAATAAACGAGACGATGCTATAAATTTTTCATCTACATGGAAAACATTAATAAAAAATCAAGAAAGAAAACAACAAAAATCAACTAGTGCACGAGAGACCCAGACCAGGCCACAGATGAGAATGAAGGATGCCATTGTCAGACATGCCGGCTTTATGTGGCAAAGAAAAGCCCAGAATAGAGAGATTTGGAAACAAATGGGAGAGACCTATATCCAGTTTTGGAAGGATGAAAACTAGGCTAAAATGAAATAAAATGAATGAACCCTTCGTTAAGATATAGAAATCCTTAAGGAAGAATATATCAACATTTTGTACAATTACTAATTGGTAATTCAATTTTGTCTATATATTGTTATTATGTTGTTTATATATAATCTGCAAGACCTGTATTCGACCGATAATGACGTACGCAATAGAGACGAGAGCTGACAACACAAAAACAAAATCAATTCTAAGAACTGCCGAAATGAAAGTACTAAGAAGAATATCGGGATACACATTAAGAGATCACATACGCAATTCAACAATGCGCGAGGAACATGGAATGCAGGATATAGTAAGATGGGGACGGAAGCGCAGAAGAGCCTGGAATGAGCACGTAGGAAGAATGGCGCAAAATAGGATAGCGAGAATTGCCCGAGATGGAACACCGGAAACCAGAAGACCAATAGGTAGGCCACCTAAAAGATGGAGAGAGTTCTGGATTTCAACATCAAATGAGATGAATGATTGTGTTGGAAAAAACAGACTGTAAGCCTATAACAAGAGGAAGAAGAAGAAGATGTTGTTTATAGCTCACCACGTAGTATTCATGTTATTTAATAATCTTTTGCAGAATTGTTGCGTATTACGTGAAGATTAATTATTTATTACATAAAGTATATTTTTCTACTCTCTAGCCAAGATCATGTGCGTCTATTAAAGCATTTTATAAAGTATTCTTAAATACCTTGATGCGTAAAGTTTCATTTTAATTTTTACTTCAGGGTATTGTGTATTTTATTTGTAATGAACTACCTAATAGAATCGATCAAAGTTAAACTGAGTATTCTTTTATTTAAAATTTAACAATTATTACTTTTTTAAACTGCTCTTCTCAATTTAGTTATTTAACATGATAAAAGATCCTATTAAGAACTGAGTGGCTCCCGGGTATAAGTACTCCTTACACCACACCATCTGCCTATTTAATGAACAGCTGCCGTTCGCTGACCGAATTAAAAAAATAGAATAAACAAAAATAATAGAAAATATATTCATATATTTTAAATTCAAGGAGGCTACAAAATAATATAAAATTTTTATAAAAAAATTGAACCGACTTCTAAATGTGCGCTAAAAAGTGAAAAATAACCATAAATTTTTATATGAAATTGAACTTTTTGAAGTCGGCGCCAAACTAATACCTGACAAAATGTGATTTGCATGAACAGATTAAAAATACTTTATTTGTAATTAATTGCTTTCTTACCATAATTTGTATATATTAGTAGTTATTTATTTCATTTACAAATATTTTGGCGCCGACTTCAAAAAGTTCAATTTCATATAAAAATTTATGGTTATTTTTCACTTTTTAGCGCACATTTAGAATTCGGTTCAATTTTTTTTATAAAAATTTTATTTTTCTATTTTTAGTTTTAGAATTCATTATGATATTCATAAATTATTTGAACTAAGTACTAATTGAAATTAGTGTACTTCGCAATGACTCCAAAGTGGCAAAAAAGTACCAATTTGATCCAAAGTTGTAAATAGCCCTAAAGTGAGCCACTAAAAATTCTTTAGTTCTTAGAGTTTTCCAAATACCAATCAAATTGGGTCAAACGAATATTTAGTCTGTCATAGAAAATCCACTATCTTAAATTTCAAATTAATTTTAGATTGGCAATATAGGCCCCAAAACCTTCCAATATCGATATTTAAAGAAAATAAATTAATTTTTTATCCACCATATTAGATACGCCATATTGAATTTTTTAAAAATAATTTTTGATTCGTCATGTGTGACCCCGAAAACTCTCCCGTACCAATTTTGGTGAAAATCGGACAAAATTTTTTTTTTTTGTTCGCCATATTGAATTTTTAAAAATAATTTCAGATTCTTTATGTGAGGCCCCGAAAACTTCCCCATATCAATTTTGGAGAAAATCAGACAAAATTGATTTTTTCGTCCGCCATATTGGATCCGCCATATTGAATTTAAAAAAAATTATTTTAGTTTCGTCATATGCGACTACGAATACTCCCCCCGTACCAATTTTGGAGAAAATCGGACAAAATAAATTTTTTTGTCGGCCATATTGGATCCGCCATATTGAATTTTTTGAAAATCATTTTAGATTCGTCATATGCGACCTCGAAAACTCCCCCGTACCAATTTTGGAGAAAATCGGACAAAATTGATTTTTTTTGTCGGCCATATTGGATCCGCCATATTTAATTTTTTTAAAATTATTTTGGATTCGTCATATGCGATTCCGAAAACTCCCCCATACCAATTTTGGAGAAAATCGGGCAAAATTGATGTTTTCGTCCGCCATATTGGATCCGCCATATTGAATTTTTTTAAAATAATATCAGATTTATTATCTGGCACCTCGAAAACTCCCCCATACCAATTTTGGAGAAAATCGGACTAAATTAAATTTTTTTGTCCGCCATATTGGATCCGCCATTTTGAATTTTTTAAAAATAATTTCAGATTCGTTGGGTACAACACCGAAAATTCCTCCATACCAATTTTGGAGAAAATTGGACAAAATTAATTCTTTGGCGGCCATATTGTAAGCGCCATCTTGGATTTTACTGCACCAATTTCATTTAAAAAAAATATGGGACCACCGCAGCAACTTCCTTTACATAACGTAAACAATTTCACTCAAATCGGTGCAGCCGTTCCGGAGTAATCGGTGTTCATACATAAAAAAAAAACATACATACTCGACGAATTGAGAACCTCCTTCTTTTAGAAGTCGGTTAAAAACAATAATTAAAAGCTTTTATATACAATATCCTTTTATTTTCAATTCACTTAAATGATCAACAGATCCCAAAAACCCAATATAAATAAAACTTTTAAGGAAGACTGTCAATAAAATAATGTTTTACTGAAGTCGAAAGAAAGTTTGTGTTTATACAACGAATTAACTCGTCTGTCTCGTTCTATCTAGCTCTACCTAAAATATCAGATTTTTTGCGACGTATGGCTTGGATTAGAAAAATCATTTTTTGTTTACTATTCTCTTATTATTTATATATAAGTCAAGATGAATATTTCTCAGAACTGTCTTTAATATGTTCGTAGATTGATGATACATGGGTATTATTTCACTGGACCAACTGTATGTAAACTACAATAATGCATGTCCGACACTAACTTGACCTGTTTCTGTTAATCGTAAATTAGACTTGACCTCCTAATATTTCCTTAAAACTTTTGTTTCCAAATAGCAAGTTTATTCTCTCTCTGAATATCTTCTAATTTATTTGAAAGTGGCAAGAAACAGGTAACCCAGAAACTTACTCGGCGGAAAGTGATTACTAATACAGTATACTGATTACCGAAAACTAAATCAATTTGGCAAGCTGACAGGATATTTGAATAATTAAGGACAAGCGCGATACTACGTCCCAAAAGTTTGCAAGAAATAGGGCATAACTAATTCTACATTATTAATGTCCTGTATAAATTTATTATTTTTTTTGTTGGTAACAATATCATAACTCAACCAGAAGAAATATTTACATACTTTTGGACAATATTATATCGCATGGAGCAAAAAACTTCGTATCCTGCCGTGATAAAAGGTGGCATCAGTTTACTTGTTTATGCGTCTTTAGCAAAAAACAGTTTCAAAAAAAGGCCTCCGATTGTTAAAAACCGAATCTGTAGCAGTAGGTTTTTCTTTTTCTTTTGTATATTATCTTATTATTTCATTTTAAATATTAATTTATACACGATTTTCTTATTATTTTTTTATGGGAAAACGTTGGCATTAGGATTGAGCTGGAAGCTATTTTTACTCAAAATTAAAAAAAAAAAAAAAATGGGTGTAGTCTTTTATATTACAATAGTAGATTTTTTCTTTTTCTTGATATGTTCACTACTGAACATGGACTTACCTGAACCAAAGTATCTCAGAAATATATTTATGATACTACCATTGTAAATAATTTAGGATATCTTAAAAGTTTTATTAAAATATTTCACTTTATCAAAAATTGTGCATGAAAAACTAATATACAGACTGTCCAGGAAAATATGGGATATTCCGAAAAGGAAAAAACATGTGAAAGGAATACTACAGGTTCAAATAAAGTTTTTTCCTATAGGCCTCGTCTTCGGAGATATGGACTTCCAAAAAGCTGTAATGGAATTAAAATTTTTTCTATAATTATAGAAACACCAAGTATATTTCAATTTTTTTTAATACGATGTATACCAGATAAAACCCTTCAAATTACTATCCTAGAAAGTTTTATGAATTACTCATATCTGCAGGGACGGACTAGCTGTGACATGATCCCATTTTTTAAGTCCTGTATGATAAGAACTTTTTACATACCTTTAACTATTGACTATAAACTAAGTTCTTTTCATTCATGTGTCTAATCCTAATCGTTTTCGAAAAAACGTCATTTTATTTATACTGTTAGTCCTCTAACTTCTGTCGGGTTGAATTTGAAAAATGGGAATTTTCCCCTGTCACCATAGTTTTAATAAAGAGTTAAACTAACTGCTTAGTTAGAAACTTCATAAGAGGGTTCAACATGGGTTCTCTGAAGTCTGACACACTCGCGGGCACGGCGAAATGAGAACTGCTGTACCCGCTACATTAACTCAGCATTGTTCCTTATTTGATCACAATGAAACGTGTTTCCCGGAAGAGTTCCTCCCTACTATTGACCGGAGTAGAATATACCAAGGTTCTGAAGTGCCCCACAGGTAAAAATTTAACGGCGTTAAGTCGGGAGATCGAGGAGGACAGGCAACAGGTCCTTCTCTACCTATCCAACGGTTTGGATAGACGTTCTCCAGGTGCTACCACACAGCAACGTTGAAATGAGGTGGTGCTCCATCGTGCGTGCAATACATGTTTCGGCGCGTTTCAAGTGGTAAGTGCTCTACTAAATCGTGTAAAGTATTCTGGAGGAACTCCCAATAAAGTTCTCCATTCGGTCATGCTGGCAATACGAATGGTCTAATCAATAAATTGTCAGTGATTCCTACCCAGACGTTAATTGATTGCAACTGATGTTGATGATGTGAAACAATAGTTGCATGTGCGCATTAGCGACATGAATGAAGAGTACTAAATTTTAAGTGAATAGTTAAAGGTAAGTAAAAAACGTTGTCCAAAGTTCTTATCATATAGGGCGTAAAAAAAATGAAGTCATGAGTGTCACAGCTAGTTTGTACGAATTTGTTGTATTCTTTTACGTGTTTTTTTTTCCATATCCGGGAGATTTCCCACCTTTTTCCAGACACCCTGTAAAAGTTACATACAATTAAAAATGAATTACATCCACAATACTCTTAAAAAGCTTTAAATCATTGAAAACTTTATTTGATATCACAATTATAAAATTACTTAGATTATTATAAATAAAATATTCAGATTGCATACCTGGGAGTTTTTATGTCAGTACAAATTGTATTAAAATTATGGTAACATATCGTTGGTTTGGTAGGAGTATAATTGAATTTATTTTTTGACGGTTTATTTATTTGTGATTTTTGCACCCAGATTCATTAAGAAGATTTAAGATTTAAACCCGATCTAGTTGACATGAAATTTAAATCGTATAGTCAGCCAGTTTGGTTTTACTTATGATATTGTCATAATTTATATTACATATGTCATCAAATAAACGCTTATATAAAAACAGTAAGGATAAGAACTTTGCAATATGTAAGTAAGTCTTGAAATATGTAAGAGAAATAGTATGCCGAAAATAAATAAAGTTCTTCATTTTTGCTGGTTCAGTAATAAAACCAAATGATTTCTTCATGCTAGTATTTTTAGGGTTTAAGACTTGCTTGAGTTATTGTTGCTCTTGTCAGTTTAAACATTCTGCTGTCCATTTAGGATGGTTTTAAATTTAAATCATGTTAGTGAATCCGGCTGTTAAAGTTTACTGAATATGGTGTACAGGTGATATTATAAAATTAGTTTAAGCATTTATTTCTTTTAATTAAGTTGTGGTAAATTTTACTGAGTTTACTTATATTTTTTGTATTCTTTAAGAGCGTTTTTTCTTTTTTTAGTTTAAGCCTTAAGTTATCTTGGTATTGTTAAAATTGAACGCATGTTTTATTTGGGTTTTGTATTTATGCAATGCACTAGATGCGATAAATATATATATATATATATATATATATATATATATATATATATATATATATATATATATTATCTAAACTAGGGTTATTGGGGATGTAGTCTATTTAAATTTGTAGGGCTTGGTAAGGAAAAAATCTTTTTTTGTTTCTGTCAAACTTTCGAGAATTTTTCTCTTAGGACATTTCTAAAATTATTAATTAAAGAGTTAGATTATTAGCCTCACCTGTAATTATTAAAACTTTGCGAAATTCGCCTGCCAGGAGAGAAATGCACGATCTTAAAATCCGGTCATACCCTATTCCAGAAGAACTCAGACGAAAACAGCCATGTAGGTGGGGTGGCACTTCTGATAAATAAAAGGTTTCCCTACGAAATAACAAAATACTGCGCAGTGTCTAACAGGGTCATATACATTATAATAACTTTAAACAAAAGATACAGTCTACAGATCATACACGGATATGCACCGACGGGAAACTCAGAAGACGAAGAAGCTGAAACCTTCTATGAAGATTTGGTAACGGCAAGAAGAAAAGAGAAAATACAATTCGTAATAATTACAGGAGATTTTAACGCAAAAATCGGAAAGAAAGAGCAGGGAGACACACACTATATTGGTCACTTCGGGCTGGGTGATGACAATAAGTGAAAACTGCAACACGAAAGTACTAAAAACAAAAAACTCAAGAGGCAAAACAAGAATAATTACAATAAAAAACGCGAAAAACGTGACCGTCCAAGACGAAAAGGAAATAAGCATAGCCATAGAAGAATTCTACACCAAGCTATACTCGCCAGACGCACAACAAGAGCAACAACGAACAAAAAGAACCATACTCAACATAGGCCCGGAGGAAATTCCAGAAGTAACAAACTCAGAGGTAAGAATGGCATTAAATAAATTAAAGAACAATTAATGTGCAGGAGAAGACAAAATTACAGTAGAGATGCTGAAAATTGGCAGCAGAAAAACAGAACAAATATTGAAGATTCTATTTAATAAAATAATTGAAGAGGGAAAAATTCCACAGGATTAGTATAACTCTGAAGTAATCTTAATATTCAAAAAATTTATTAACACTTTTTAATTATATTTAAAGTTATATTATGACAGAATTGTAAAAATTTGTTCAAATTTCAAAAATTACGAAACAGCCAAACATACTATTTCACCATTTTGTAGCGACAAATATCAGGTGTCAAAATGAGAAATGGCGCGGGTAGGCTAAGTATTTGAGGAAGATATGGATCCGTAAAACAGTAACGTAGCCAAGTATGAAATTTAGCAAAAATAGAAAATAAAATTCAGAAAATTATTTGTTCGATCTTTTTTTTACATGATATGAGAGAATTTAATGAAGAAACTGATTCATCTGAAGATGGACTGTCGAGGAGGCTCAAATACTTTTCTTTTTCCAATTTTAAAATACAGCTGTAAATGGCACTCAGATTCTCGGTGCCACTTTTTTATTCAAGGGTTTTTTCCTCACCAAGGCTTACAAAAGTAGTCAGTCTATATATATATATATATATATATATATATATATATATATATATATATATATATCCTGACAAATACCTGATTAGAATTAAAATCGATGTACAATTTTGTGTGGTGTAAATTACTTAAGATAGAGCGTAAAATTAATTTAATAAAATATAGTATAAAGATCTTCTTTGCATGTGAATTATAACACTCTTTTATGAAGTAAATTAGCCCATCTAAAATTTATAAATCCTCTTTTCTGAAAAATAAACAGAAACCCGTTGAAGAGAAAGTATGCATAAATTCGAAAAATAAATATTGATTTCATTTTAAGCTTTTATACTTTCAACCAACCATTGAAGGCAATCTTTTCTTTTCACAGTTTTAAAGTGGGTATCATGCTTTGAAAATTATGCTGAAATATATCTTTTAACGAAAATAATATACGGGAAGTAAAAGAGGAGTACAACATACTTCTAAGGGTGATATTTATGAAATACGAAAATTACATGAATCTAATAGTATTGGTAAAGTAATTTAAAAGTGTCGTCTCAGTAACCGATGTGTATCCTTTATAAATAGTCGGAAGATCCCATTTTTGTACAAACTAAAAATTTTAGTATGATGCAATAATGGCAAGATTAACTAATTTACTACCCTCTATCGTACTTTTATTCTACTTTATTGATTATCTGACATCATTTTGTAAATTCTTTCATAAATAATAAAACTTATACAAACAGTATAAGTATTTTAGATGAAAAGATATTGAGGCAAAACAGAAAGCATATTGCAATATCACTGTGTTTATATCTCATAAATTAGTGGAGATGACTGAACCGTAGTGATTTTCATTGAATATACAGAGTATCCGAAATTGGTGGTGGCAGCTTAAAAATATAAGTAAAATTTATGACAGAGAAAGAATTTTATATATGTATTCTCCTTTCAGATAGAGAGAGGGAAATGATATATACAAATAGTATATTTCTTGCAAATACCACTCTGGTTCTCTGTCTATACGCGTTTCGACCATCTCATCATCTAGTAAGTGGAGCTGTATTGGACCGAGAGGAACATTCACAGAAAATAACTGATATACGAAATATAAATTCCAAGTTATGTCGGTAGGATATTGCAAACCTGCCACCTACCGACCTCAACTGAAAAATATCGCCAGTCCAACGACATTTATGAATTTTAAAAAAATCAAAATTTTACTAAGAAGTAAAGAAATCTATTTGCCATATTGAAATAGTTGTTATATATGTATTCTCCTTTCAGGCAGAGAAAAGGAAATAATATATACAAACACTTTATTTCCTGCAAATTGGTCATACGTGGCCTAAAAACGATTACCTGATAAAAAATCAAGATCAGACTCTGTGTCTTTTTTTTTATACTCCCGGGTCCGTCCTAAAGCCGAACGCACTGCGGCCAGAGTAGGCCTATTGTGCTCACCCTAGACATTACAGCCACTCTGTCAACCTAGCCCCCTGGCTCAATCTGTACAGTCCTGCTAAGGAGTGAGTAAGTATTTCTCCCGGTTCCAGACTTACTGACCTGAATGTTTGTTGTCTAAATCTCACAGTCACATATGATATGCTTCACCGTTTCCTCGACTTGTCTACATAGTCTGCAGCCGAGGTTTCCGTTATATCGACTCATGCTATTCAGATGTACTTTGACGGCCATATATCTCGTCATTATACCCGTAATAGTCCTTAATTGGTTCCTATTCATTTGGAATAATTTCCTTGCCAGTTTCGGGCCAGGATTCCCTTGTTGTGGTTTAAACCCTGTCTGGTCATCCAGTGGTTTTTATGTTCTCTTTTGATCCATTCTTTGACCGCTTCTCGGGCCGCGCACCGCGGCACCCCAAAGGTCGGTTCTGGACCAATGTATTGAGATGCTGATCCTTCTCTAGCTATCTCGTCAGCTTTTCCATTTCCATGTATGCCTTCGTGTCCTGGTACCCACTTTAACATAACTCTCTTGTCTTTTGCCAGAATTTTCAGCTTACTCTGAAATTCCCAAACCAGCCTCGATGATACCTTTTGGCCCTTGAGAACTTTTAGGGCTGCTTGACTGGGAGTAAATATGGATTTGCTTCCCTTTTTAAGCTCTCCTGTTTATCTCGTCTGCGCACCGTAAGATTGCGTATATTTCTGCCTGGAATACTGTTGGTATTTTCCAAGGGGAACGGTTAATTCCTTCCTCGGTTGTAGCCCATATATCCCAGCTCCAGTACCCTCACTATTTATTGAACTGTCAGTGTACCAGATACTTGCACCCGAGAATGTTTCTTGTTTTTCTCTTTTACTTGCCATTCGATCCTCTATTGTGACTTCAAACGGTATATTATAACGGTAGCCCGAGTTCATATGGTCTGTGTCCATTTCCAACTCGGGTCTTCTGATTTTTTTACATATGTTTTTGTATCCTGACAACGTCCTTTGTGATTTTACTCTGTGTCTTATATGTGTTCTTCTCTTGACCATAAAACAAGTTCTTTTTGTCTGCCCCAAATATCAAAATCGACGCGGTAGGTACAGAATCTTGGGTAGCTTTACTAACATTCTCTCTCCACAAAATATCAATATTGTAATCTCCTTCCTTAAAGACATCCAACTGCTGAGCAAATTATAAGGAAGTGGAAATAATACTCAAAACAACCCGGGTTAGACGCGGAAAGACTAATATTGTTGATGCGTCAAAATCCATATATCTCTCTCTCTCTCTCTCTGTATAATATTCGCTATTGATGGTTTTTCCTTTCAAGATAGTATGGCTGTTGTATTTTCTGTCGCTTTAGTTAGCTTTCATCTTCGCTTTACTAGCTGAATATGAATTTGTTTCCGGGGAATAGTGGTGGATCCATGTTTCATCCCTTGCCATATATCTTGTGAAAAATCCTTTTAATTTTACTTAAACTGCTTCAAACACCGCTGTGAATTATCAGCATGTTGTCGTTTTTGTAAACTATTAGTAAGCGCGGTACTCACTTGGTATATCCACATACAGATGATGTACATTGATATCTTTACGATATCAGCTATGCCACTCACTTTCACTTTACTGTTGTTCAAGATGATTTTTAATATTTTTGTGATGTTTTCCCTGGGAACAGCCTCATTTTGACGTTTGACAAACTTTCAGCATCATTTCTGTCTGCATGACCATTTTTGAATTCAGCAAATTAGCGACAAATTGTTGCATTCGACGGAGCAGATTCCTTGTTACACTTTTCAAGCTATTCCTTAGTTTAAACAAAATGTAAATAAATACACAGGAGAATGGAAAGATTGAAGAACAAAAATACAACATCAAAAGTCTAAAGGTGGAAATTACTCAAAAACATATCAAAAATGACTGGATGAGAAAGTAGGAACCATAGGCTCCAATGATGTCGAACAACTAAAGCGCAGCATATTCAGAGCTGCATGTGAATCACTGGGATACTATGTGAAAAGCAAAACACCCAAGACTTATCTGTGAGATGACGACATTGAAAAATATATAAAACACAAAAAGATACTTTAATACAAAAACACCAGAAGATAAAATTAAATACAGAGAAATGCAGACGAGAGTAAAAAGAAAAATATCTAAGAGAAAGAATGACTCACGGGAAAGAAACTGTCAAAAATAAATTAATGTCTAGGATGCACCGGAAGTACGGAGAGCTGGAAAGTCATAAGAAGTCTGAGAAAAAAGGAAAACAGGGATATAATAACAACAATTAAAACCCAAAACAGGGAAGAATACTTCAACAAACTTCTAATAGAGGATAGAAGGGATTTCAAAAAGGAGGAAGACCAACAAGTGCAAACAATTTCAGTTACAGGCTCACCACTATGATTAACAGTGCAAGAAACAGAAGTCGTTTGCAAAACGTTAAAGAATCACAAATTCTCAGAACTCTGGGATATTCCAGGAAAGTTTTTCAAGAATGGGAGAAAGAAGTTATACTATAACCTTAAACAACGTTTTCAAAAAGTGATAAGTACAAATGTAGCTCCCAAAAAATGGAATGTATCACACCTGGGCACAATACATAAAAGGGGCGACAAAAACATTTGCTATAATTACCGAGGAATAGCAGTTACAGGATCCATGAATACAATTTATGGAAAAATTTTGAAAAATAGAGTAGAGGAAGAATATCAAAACTATGAAGTCGAAGAACTAGCAGGTTTTCGTACAGGCAGGTCCACAACAGAGTATATTTCTACTTAAGTGAGGGAAAAAAGATGGCAAGAAACCAAGAAACTCACCTAGTATTTATCGATTTAAAGAAAATAAGTCTACCTGCAAAAAATGCTGCAAATAATGAAGAACACAAATATTAATATAGAACTTAGTAAAGCTACCTAAACACTCTACGATTAACCTATGATAAAAATCAAAGCCGGAATCGTCTGCCACTTTATTTAATCTATCTATATCTATATGGAGAGCGTTCTAAGTAAATGGAAGTTGAAGTGTAGAACAATGGGAATACCAATAACAGACTCCATGTTATATGTACTTCACTTTGCGGATTATCAAGTGATAGGGGTCCAAGATTACGATGACATAAATTATATGACAAGAAAACTTCTTGAAGAATACAAAACTTGGGGTTTAGAAATAAATACAAATAAAACAAAGTACATGTGTATTGGAAGACAACAACAAGACTTAGTGTTGAACTTCAAAATGACAATAAAGCGCTGCTATGAATATAAATACCTAGGCACAAATATCTCGCATGATGGAACATTAGACAAAGTGATAAAGAAGAGAAATATGACTGGAAGAAAAGCCATAACTTTAGTAAACAATATCTTATGGGTTCAAACAATTAATAAAAACAACAAAAAGAGAATATAGTGAAGATTATTACATTTTATGACGGTGAGGTGTGGTCTTTGAAGGAAAGAAGTCTATCAACATTGAGAGCTACGGAAATGGACTCCTAGAAAAGAGCTGCTAGAAGATTGCGAAGAGCAAAAATCATGAGCGCATCAGAGAAATAATGAAGGCAGAAGAATTATGAATGACTTACATATATAGCAATTCAACTGCGTTAGACATTTATAACGAATGGATGGTCAACCAATTCCAAAACAAATATTTAAATTACAATCAGAAGGAAAAAAAGCGAGAAAGACCGAGAACAAGCTGGAGAGAAGGAATAGATAAAGAGATGCCACAAGTAAACCTAGAAGATCTATGGAATGACCGGGAAAAATGGAGATTGGAAATCGGAATCTGTTATTTTGTAATAGATATGTTTTTTTTTATGTTAAATTTTATTACGGCCCCATTAATTTTTGTTGTTGGGCTTTGTGGTTAATAAATAAATAAATAAATAAATATATATATATATATATATATATATATATATATATATATATATATATATATATATATATATATATATATAATATATTAAATGTAGAGGCACTATAGTTTTAAATCCTGTCTTTAGTCCATAATATTATAATAAAAAGCGTAAAATCATATGCAAAGCTCTATTCAATATTTAAAACGATTTTCCCTCTTCTCCATAGTTAATTAAGTTCTCGAAAAGCTGATAAATCGGCTTTTCTTTTAAATAAACAGAAATTCCGTCGAGAGCAAAATTGCATATTTTAGTTTAAATTTAAAAATAAATATTCTTTTTATGGGAGCTATACAACTCAAGCAGCGGAAATCACTTTCTGCATTGATAACTTTTAAATTGTTGAGAGTAAAATAAATATCCAAATAAAAATAAATAAGAACATGTTGGTTCAAAAAGAGGTTTAAATTGGTCGTTACATAAAATATTAATATACAGGGTGTCCCACGACGGAGTGCCGCGATCCATTTGTTCAAAAATAGTCTTTGGAAAATTTTAAAATTTGGCTCTTTACTGAAGTCGATGAGGGCAATTCAACTAAAAATTTTGAAGATGGTGCCACTTCAGGTTATGCCGGAATTTAATACCTTCTTGCTGATTTTAAATGGGACACCCTATATGTTATTTCAATTTTGGATTCTATGTTAACTTATATTCATATTTCGTGTATAATGTCACATGTTTTTTGACATATTTTAAATTTTATTTCAAAAATGGCATTTGCAGGTCTAAACATAACTATCAATTTCTCTTATCCACCTTTATTATTTAATGGTGGTTTGTTTTTCCCTAGAATGGGATTTACTTTAGTGTAGTGGGATTCCTTTTATGTATAGCTTCGTTCCTTGCTTGATCTTTATCCTTGGATTTTGTTGTGGTTCCTCTTGTCTTTTTATGGCTTTCTTTATGTCTGATTGCGAGAAACCATTCCGATTAAAGCTCTTGAGTTATGTTTTATTTTTTTTGTTAGGGTCCATTTCGTTCAGGCGGAGAAATCTTGATATTATTATGTTGATTAGTATCTGTCTCTGTGAAGGATGGTGATGTGATTATGCATTAAGATATCTGTCAGTGTGTGGGTTTCTGATTGTCACGATTAAAATTTCACCTTAAATTTGCTATGGTTAATTTTACCTTCTTTTTGCTAATATTTAGATTTTGGGCAGCACTATATCATTATCATTTCTCGTTTTTCCTTCGTATAACAGCTCAATATTCGTTGCATTTTTGGGTCCTACTGCTTTTTGAGCTATTCCAAGTTTCACTCCCTTGCAAATTTTCTTTCCAACTTAATTATTTTCTTTATCATTCAGTAATTTACCCATAAGAAATACAGCCCTAATTTAATTCCATTTCTAACTTGATTTTTAGGCCAGCGACTCTACGTCACTGTTTTATGTTGTTTATACTTAAATAGGATATTGTTATTTACCTTTTTTATTAGATATTATTTTTTTTGAGCCAATTATTTCAAATGAAATTGTTACATTTACCTATTTTAGTTACAGTTTCCATCCTGTCGTACCTGGATGCGGAAATTCGTTTTGCGTACCTCGATAACATTTTAGTGAGTTGTGATTTGAGTATTTTATGGCTAGTTTGGCGTTTTGGGTAGTCGGTCTCTTCGCGTTTTTACCAGGAAAAAGTAGGGGGAACTTAAACGAGTAGCAATTCGACTAAATAAAGAACAGCTCAAAATAGTGGGCTTAAACATTATTGCTAACTAATAAGTCATTGACATTTCCGACTCAAAATCAAATAAGATATCATTGTTTATCCCTAAAACAAGAAATATGAATTTTCCCACAGCCATTAGCAACACGGTATTAGTTACTCATCCAAATTTCCTTCCAAAAATTACCACAGAAATAGCAACCCAATATACAAATTGCCTAAACGTCAGCTGGAAAGGTCACGTAACCCCAACAAAAATGTAAAGAAACCCTTGCACTTACTTCAAATAAAAAATCTGGAAAACTGTAACTTCTTCTTCTTAAGGTGCCTATCTTCTTATGATGTTGGCGACCACGTTAGCCCATCTTATCCTATTCACTGCAGTTCGGAACAGGTCAGTTGATGTTAGGCCAGTCCATTTTCTAAGATTGGCCAGCCAGGATATACGTCTACGTCCAGGGCCTCTCTTGCCCTCGATCTTGCCCTGTAGAATTAATCTTAGTAATCGATACTTATCATTACGCATAATGTGGCCGAAGTAAGCCAGTTTCCTGTTCTTTATAGTGGTGATAATTTCCCTGTCTTTTCCGAGCCTCTCGAGAATCGTGATGTTAGTTGTGTGGTGTGTGTATGACACTCGTAAGATGCGGCGATAGCACCACATTTCAAATGCCTCCAAGCGTTTGATGGCAGCTTCTGTAAGACTCCAGCTTTCTACCCCGTAGAGGAGAACGGTAAAGACGTAGCATCTGAGAATTCTTATGCGTATATTGATATTTAGAGAGAGGTTGCAAAGGACTCTTCTGTGGCGACCAAAAGCGCTTCTGGCTTTTTCAATACGGGTCCTTATTTCGTAACTATGATCCCATGTATCACCGATATTGCATCCCAGGTAGGATATTTTCTCTACTCTTTCTAGTGTTGTATCGTTTACAGTAAATTGGGCGTTAGTGTCGATGTTCTTACTAATGATCATTATTTTGGTCTTTTTACAGTTTAGTTTTAATCCATATTCGCTGCATGCTTCCACAACATTATCTATTATTCTTTGGAGACCATTTGCGCTATCTGCCAACAGAACGGTGTCATCCGCGTATCTAATATTATTGATAGGTTTACCATTCACTGTAATGCCGTCTTCCGATTCATCCAAGGCTTCTCTAAAGAGATTTTCAGAATATATGTTAAACAATGTCGGTGACAGTATGCATCCCTGTCGAACTCCTTTTCCGACTTCAAAGACATCGGATAGTTCGTTTTCGAGACGTATTGTTGCTTTTTGTTGTAAATATAGGTTTGAGATAAGTTTAATATCCTTACTGTCAATTCCCGATGTTCTTAGAATATCAATTAATTTTCCATGTGGTACCTTGTCAAATGCCTTTTCAAAATCAATAAAACATGCAAATACATCGCAGTTAACATCCCTTGCTCTTTGTATTAGCACTTGCAGGCTGAAAAGTGCTTCCCTTGTTCCAAGGCCCGATCTGAATCCAAATTGCACTTCGCTGATGTGTTCTTCTAATTTGGTGTAAATGCGAGAGTGAATGATATTAAGGAGTACTTTAAGCGCGTGGCTCATTAAACTAATTAATCTGTGGTCCTCGCATTTCCTCGCATTGATTTTTTTAGGAATTGGGATGAATATTGATAGCAGCCAGTCTTTTGGTAATTGTCCAGTTTCATATATGTTGTTAAATAGTTTGGTAAGAGCTGCGATTTGGGACTCCTCCAATAACTTTAAAATTTCGCCATGAACATCATCAGGTCCTGGTGATTTTCCATCTTTAAGTCGTTTGATGGCCATCTTGACTTCTTCATTTGTTATTTCTGGGCCGTAGGGGTGGTTTGTTTCGTATGGTGTTCTGACTGCATCTTCGAAAAGTTCTTGCATGTACTCCTTCCATCTTTTCAGCCTGTCTTCAATCCTGATCAAGATCTGACCCTCGTTGTCTACGATTATGCCGGTATTGCGTTGATTATCAATGTTCTGCATCTGTTTGATCTTTTTGTGCATATGGAAGTCATCATGTTTTTGTTGAAGAGTTTCAATTTCTATGCATTTCTCAGTCAACAATGCCTCTTTTGCTTCCTTTATTTTCCGCAGTATATTCTTGTGGAGCTTGTTGTATTCGTGTATATTTTTATTTTTGAATCTTCGCCGTTCCTCCATCATCTGTAATATTTCGTCTGTCATCCATTCTTGTTTCTTTTCTTTTCTTGATTTCAGATTTTCGTTTGTTAGTGTAGTGATAACTGTCTTCATTTCGTTCCACTGTTCTTCTATATCGTCGGTGTAGCTTTCAGCTATTTTGGCAAAGTTTTTATTTAGCTCTTCTTTCACCTTTTCTTGGATGTTATTTTCTTTCAGTAGTCTTATGTTTTTTCTGGGAGTCCTTTTCTTACGAATAACTTTGAGTCGTATCTTGATATTTGCCACTAATAGATTGTGGTCCGAGAAGACATCTGCGCTTGGGTATGTTTTTGCTGAGGTGATAGAGTTTCGAAACCTTTTGTTTATGTTGATAAAATCAATTTGGTTCCTAATAATTCTCTCTGGAGTATCTCCTGGAGCTTTCCATGTGTAAAGCCTTCTGGGATGCAGTTTGAAAAATGTATTCATGACAACCATGTCAGTCTCCTGGCAGAACTGGATCAGCCTTTCGCCTCTCTCATTTCTTGTGCCAAGACCGTATCTTCCCACAACCTTCTCAACTGTACCCTCTCCTATTTTGGCGTTAAAATCGCCCATGATAATATTTAATTCATGTTTCTTCGTGAGTTTTAGAGCGTCTTCTAGGGTCTGATAAAATGTTTCTATTTCTACTTCAGTAGATTCGGCTGTGGGTGCGTAAACTTGAATGATGTTCATGTTAGAGGATCTGGAGTTAATCTTCAGCAGTGCAACTCTATCTGACATGGGGATAAATCCTATCACTGCTTTAGCAATTTCATTTTTTATTATTATAGCTACGCCATTTCTGTTTCGTGTTGTTTCATCTCCTGAGTAGTAGACATGGTGCTCGCCTATGACTGTTTTTCCGGAATTTGGCCATCGGACTTCACTGCATCCCAAAATATCTATGTCTAGGTGTTTCATTTCTTGAATAATATTTGCTACCTTGCCTGGTTGGTACATGCTTCGAACGTTCCAAGTACCGATCTTTTTCACATTTAGGACATTATTGGCTGACCGGGAGATTCTTAGCACCCTCTCCCCATTTAAGGGGTGCCCGGGACTGAGGGCCGTGTCTTTCTTGTTTTCAGCCATTGTGGTGTCCTGGGGAAATATTTTGATACCAGGTAGTTTCCCGTTGCTTTCCTGGCCTTGAGAATCAGCCGCTTCTAACATGAGGTACCGACGCTGTTTGCAGCCGCCCATTCTGGATCAGACGCTGCGTGGGAACCTTCTTAGCTTCGCCTTCATCTCTTCGAGACCTTACCGGCATGGGTGTCCCTGCCAGTAGCTACGCTACCGCCGGCATCGCTCCCTGGATATTGAAGGTTACTGAGCCCTCTCACCAACGACAAGGTGATGATTCCCCTGAGAGAGAAACTGTAACTAAAATAGGTAAATGTAACAATTTCATTTGAAATAATTGGCTTAAAAAAATAATATCTAATAAAAATGGTCAATAACAATATCTTATTTAAATATGAACAACATAAAACAGTGACGTAGAGTCGCCAGCCTAAAAATCAAGTTAGGACTGGAATTAAATTAGGGTTGTATTTTTTATAGGCAAATTACTGAATGATAAAGAAAATAATTAAGTTGGGAAGAACATTTGCAAGGGAGTGGAATTTGGAATGGCTCGTAAAGCAGTAGGACCCAAAAATGCAACAAATATTGAATTGTTATACGAAGGCGAAATGAGAAATTCTTAATGACAACGATATAGTGCTGCCCAAAATGTGAATATTAGCAAAAAGAAGGTAAAATTGACCAAATTAACCATAGTAAATTTAAGGCGAAATTTTGACCGTGACACGATATACGCGGAAACCTAGGTTATGGTTGGGTTTTTAGTTAGTAAGAGGTCGAAAAAAAAAGTTCCTTATATTGTTGTTCGATTACTAGGGTGAATTCGATTCTGTGGAGGATGTTGTTCAGGTATACGAGGAAATCTTCTAAGTGTTCTCCTCTATGTGGCTATATTATAAAAATATCATCCACATAACGTTTCCAAAATTTCAGTTTGAAAGGCATTACAAAGAGGTCTTAAAAAGCGAAAAAGCGGGACAGCTGAATATACATATCAACATATAACCACTCTGTATAAATAATACCTATATTGTGGTATATATATATATATATATATATATATATATATATATATATATATATATATATATATATATATATATATATATATATATATATATATATATATATATTGATCTTTGGAATCTTAAAATTTTAAAGTACACGACAGTAAAGAGGTAATACATTTTTAGGTTTATTTTCCTTACATGCAGTAGTTGTCCTATTTCGTTCAGTCGATATCAGCTTTTTTAAATTCAAAACTTATACCGTTGCTCTCAACTCAGCAGTTTCGCTTGCTGGTTAGAACAATATAGTTTTTATTCTGTTCGATTGTACATTACACTGGTGACCATATTTACGTTCGAGCAAGCAAATCTATTTGCCTTTCTGAAAAGCGATCGCTCGTATGTACACAACATTTTAGTTGAAAATTCTTGTTTTAAATTCTAAAGGTTTGGTAAAAGTTTATTTTTGTATTGTAAACAACTATAGGCTTTAATAGATAGTTAGTAAGTTAGTTTCCGTTGATTTCTAGGACATTCTGAAAATACGGAAAACTAATTCCTTAAAACAATAATATCACAAGCCTACAAAAAATTAAGTTATTATTGTTGTTGGGCAGCCGGAGCTCATTTTTGAAATAATTTGCTGCGTAGAATCCGAATACAAGGTCAGAATTGTCCAATCACGCCAAAATTTTGTTATATGTATGGTTATAAACTTGCGAAATTGGATTTTTGGCTACATTTGACGTTATGTGCAGGATATACAAAATTTTTTTGATCATTTTTTCTAGTCACTTAATATTACTCTTATCCTTCAAAGTAACCTATTGAGTGATCACATTATGGATTTTTCTTGTAAAATTACGACATATATATATATATATATATATATATATATATATATATATATATATATATATATATATATATATATACATTCCAGACATACTTTGTTTAAAGTAGCACCATATTAAATATGTGTTTTTCTACAAAATCTAAATAGAACTATTAAAATTTGGTTCCATGTGATGCGAAGTTTTTTTTTTGACCCTGTATAAGGTAGCTTCACAAAATAACTGTTTTTGAAAAAGCAGTTTGTGTCTAAAAGTAATACACATTATAATTAAGACAAACAAGTAGACAGTGTCATCAGTAAAGTGTGCATTAGGTGGAAAATAAATTTTAAATGCGTTTAATTTTTATATTATGATTTTTTTATTAGAAAATTTGAGTCTTTTCAATTAAACTATTTTCTTAATATTATTGTGTATTACTTTCAAACACAACCTAGGTTTTCAAAAATAGTTGTTTTATGAAGTTACCTTATACAGGGTCCAAAACACATAAACTTTGCATCACATGTGACCAAATTTTAATAGCCGAATTTGGATTGATTCACATACATATCTAAATACATTTGCGTAGTTTCATCACAATCTTAATGCATTGTATGAAACAACAAAGCGTATCATATTTGTGGCGGTTTTCAAAGGGTTCATTTGCAGCCATATTTTAGGAAAATAAATAACTGAATAATAATATCAAAAACTGACAAAATAATAAAGGAACTATGAATAATACGTAATAATAAGTTGACAAATAACACTAGTAGTAGATATACAAGCAAAAGCCTTAAAATAATTTTAGACTTTGACAGTTGCTTTTTGAAAGTTTTTTTCTTAAATTTTGTTTTCCACGACCTCCTAAAAAAATTAAAACGTAACCTAAAAAGTATAATTTAATGGCTTAAAAGAAAAACAATTATTAAGTGTTATATATCGTTGCAAAGCCCTTAGTAAGCGGAATGCCACGGTCTATGAATATACTTGGTGTACAGTAGTACTTTGAGAAAAAATAAGGAGAGCACAAAATTTTACGTGAAAAACTTTATTTGAGTAAATATTTACCTTTTTGATAACTAAAAAGTAACCGAAAGACGACAGATGTCCTAAAATGGCAAATTTTCTAAAAACTCTGCATTTAAAAAACTAAGAGTGGTGTGAAAATTTTGTGTTCGGCAACTTTCGGTTCACGCAAAAATAGCACCACTTGGCGAAAATCGTATCCTGTTAACTTTAAAAATAGCGGAGCTACCTGGCCTAAACAACGAACTCCGGACATCCTGTACATTGGAATAGTGATACATTCTATATATTGGCATATTGGCGAATTTTTATAGGTATTGATTCTAGAAAAGTCTAGATAAAATGTTCATCTTTGTCTAGTGCCAGCATTATATACCAGAAATAGAATTTGAGACAATAAGTCCGGATAATTTATCTTGTTTTTAAATATCCTAAATATACATATAAAATATACTGTTACACGCCCGTTTTCTAAAGAAAATCTATTAAATATGTTAAATAAGTTCAGATGATTCCATTCCTAATTGGGATAGTAACCAAACCTTTTGAAAAACAAGTACTTTAAAAATGTGCGATGGACACGTTCTATGCTTCCACTTTATACTTCATATCGTAGTCACCTATTATATTGCAATATTAAAGTTTTTGTAGCGTAAACTGTCAAAAAGTGGCAAACAAACATTAAAATGCCTAATAGATCTGACGATGAAACCTATTATCTTGCGAGCCTTATTAATTTTATTTATTACGTATTCATTATCTATCAAATAACACCTTCAAATCCCTTTAGCAAGATGTCTTTTGTAATGCTATAGTACCAATAGAATAAGCTTGATTAAAATATTCTCGTTAAGAATAGAAGACATTTACGAGCATTTCCTATGGTTCAGATAAAGACATATTCCACATCATTTGACAACACTATACAGATTCTGCTGCTGATATTTACAATCATTAACAGATAATAATACTTTTGAATATTTGATTACGCTCTATATATTATTAAGGGCAAATAAGAACAAAAGAGGTTTCAAATTAGAACCCTGAGAAACACCAAAAGTACTTTTATATACATAGAATTTGGCCCCCTTTCTTTCAACGTATTATCTTCTACCGATCAGGTATGAGGCAATAATATTAATTAGGCTTTCCATGACATTCATTTACCCAAGGGATTGTATTATGAAAGATGTTTTACTCTATCAAATGTCTGATCTGTGTAAATTACCTCAACTTGTGCTTTTTTATTAAAAGAATTATAAATGTATTGTGTAATAAAATTTTTATAAAAAAATTGAATTGACTTCTAAAAGTGCGCTAAAAAGTGAAAAATAACTATAAATTTTTACATGAAATTGAAATTTTTAAAATTGGCGTCAAACGATACCTGACAAAATGTGATTCGCAGAAATAGATTAAAAATAGTTTATTTTTGTAATTTGAATATTTTAATAGTTACTTATTTCATTTAGAAATAATTTGGCGCCGACTTCAAAAATTTCAATTTCATATAAAAATTTATACTTATTTTTCACTTTTAAGCGCACTTTTAGAAATCGATCCAATTTTTTTATAAAAATTTTATTTTTCAATTTTTAGTTTTGAATTTATTATGATATTCATAAATTATTTGAATTAAGTGCTAATCGAGATTAGTGTACCTCTCAATGGCAAAAAAGTACCTATTTTATCCAGAATTGTAAATCACCCTAAAATGATCAAGTAAAAATTATTTGATTCTTAGAGTTCTCCAAATACCAATGAAATTGTGTCAAACAAATATTTAGTCTGTCATAGTAAATCCGCTATCTTAAAATTCAAATTAATTTAAGATTAGTAATATAGGCCCCAAAACCTTCCAATATCGATATTTAAAGAATTTGAGACGTAAATTTTTTAGCTCGATATATTTTATATTGTAAATTGAGTTTGTATACGCCCCAAGAACCCCGCAATATCAATTTTATATAAAACCGGAAAATGTAAAATTTTTAGTCCCTCATATTGTATCTTATTAACCTAATAGTTGTAAAGAATTAACTTCATATTCGCAATACACCACCCTCCCCCCTCCCCCCCAACCCCCTAATACCAAATTTGAAAAAATGCGAATAAAGTAAAATTTTCTTCCTACCATATTGGATCCGCCATATTGAATTTTAAAAAAATAATTTGAATTTCTTAATCTAATCTAAATCTAAACCGTAGTAGTACTAGTACCCATTTTAGATAAAATCCAGAAATTTAAAATTTCTAAACGGTCATATTGCATCTGACGCATTAGATTTTCTTAAAATAATTTTATATTCGCTATTTACATCCTCAGAAACGAGTCAGTTCCACATTTGAACAAAATCGAAAAATGTAAAATCTCTATATCAGTTTTAGAGAAATTCGAAAAATGTAAAATTTTTAGGATGATTCTGCCAGATTAAGTTTTTCAAAAATTATTTTAGTTTCGTAATTAACACTAATAAAAATCCCTCAATACTGACTTTAGACCAAATCGAGAGATGTAAAATATTTAATCTGCCATCTTAGATCCGCCATATTTAATTTTTTTAAATAATATTCGATTCGTAATGTGCTATCTCAAAAACTATCCCATATCAATTTTGAAAAAAATCGGACAAATTAATTTTTATCCATTATATTGGATACGCCATATTGAATTTTTAAAAAATAATTTTAGATTCGTCATGTGCGACCCCGAAAACTCCCCCGTACCAATTTTGGGGAAAATCGGACAAAATTGATTTTTTTTGTCTGCCATATTGGATCCGCCATTTTGAATTTTTTTTAAATAATTTAAGATTTGTTATGTGAGACCTCGAAAACTTCCCCATACCAATGTTGCAGAGAATCGGACAAAATTTATTTTTTCGTCCACCATATTGGATCCGCCGTATTGATTTTTTTAAATATAATTTTAGATTTATCATGTGCGACCCCGAAAACTCTCCTGTACCAATTTTTGGAGAAAGTTGGACAAAATCAAATTTTTTCTTGTTCGCCATATTGGATCCGCCATTTAATTTTTTTTTAAATAATTTCAGATTCGTTGGGTACAACCCCGAAAATTCCTCTATACCCGTTTTAGAGAAAATCGGATTAAATTAATTTTTTTGGCCACCATATTGTAAACGCCATTTTGGATTTTACGGCACCAATTTCATCTAAAAAAATATGGGATCACCGCAGCAACTTCCTCAACGTAAAGTAAAAAATTTCATTCAAATCGGTGCCCCTGTTCCCGAGTAATCGGTGTACATACATAAAAAAAAATACATACGCGACGAATTGAGAACCTGCTTCTTTTAGAAGTCAGTTAAAAATAAGTAATTTAATTAATGTTGATCACTTTGGTAAGAACCCATGCTGGCTTCTATGATAATAGGTCTATAATTAGTCAGTTTTAATTTATAAACGTTACAAATGGGCTTTGCTCAAAGATAGTACGATGGATGAGGTTTATTTTACATTTTTGAAGAAAGATCATTTCCACAGAATGTCTTTTGTTTTCAGTTTCACACATTCTGCCTCATTCTAAGATATGTTGCATGATGGAAATCAACATGCTTTTCTGTGAGGTCCTGAGATCAGTTAGAATATTATTCTTTAGCTAGTCATGGCTTCTAGGTTTATTGACGTATACCCCATAGACGAAGAAAATCCGCGGGTGTCAAGTCAGATGAATGGGGGTGTTGTGGAATTTCGGCTCTTTTTGAAAGTATTTATTAACCAAATAATTTCTGTAGAAGCCACAATGTTCTCCTTTCTTAAAATCATTTTTATGAGCTTTTTTAAAAGCTAAAGCAGCAACATTTTTCAACGTTCAGTTTCAACTAGTCATGATTTCACGAGCTATGACACGCATATCATTAATAAATAATACAAGTGTACTCTTCATAAATTACCTACGGTTGTTGACCGAAATTAATAAATATTAATAAGTAAGCACAGTTTTAGTTAGCATACAGACAAATATATTAATAAAGAAAAAGTCTTTTCATAATAATTATATTCGAAAAGAAATAAATTTATAATGGTTTCTCCTTAAAATGTTAATAAAAGATAAAGCTGTCACCACTCGAGAATGCTTTTATAAAAGTCAGAATACCAGAAAGCAATAAAACCTTTTTTAAACATAAAAAGAAAGAAAAAACTGTAATATGCTCAGATAGGTTGGGCGAAAAGTAAAAATCCAATATTTACTTTTTGCGGTTTTAAATTATAATAAAGATAATTGTGTCTGACGGCTTGTTTTATATTAATGTTTAAGACTTCATAATGGACACAAAAGCTTCTATTTATTATGAATTTCTTTTAATGAAAAAGGAAATGTGGGTTTTTATGGTTATTATTTTTAAACCAATCAATATTTTTATATCAGAATAAATAAATCCAAAAAGTGAAGCAAAACTCGATCTAAAACATATCTGTTATTGAAAATGTATTTAAATATTGTTCACAGTATTTAAGTAAGAATATTTGAGATCGAGCGAAAGCAAGTGTTCAAAACAGAAAACTTCAAAGTTAATGATCTGAAACCTTAAATATAATTACTACTACACATAAGGGATGCATAGTCGAATCGAACAGTGATAAAGCGTTCTTGTCATATTTAGAAAAGTATCACTACCTTTAAAAAAGAAAAAAGAATTTATATTCCCAATCCCAATCAACGAGTAGGAGAAATGCTTTTCTGAACTGCTAACTGAAAATAGATTTAAGAGTTCAGAACAGCAGAAATCACAAAATATAAATACGATAGCATTTTACATAGGAATAAGTATAACAGATGTAATAAATGCTTATAAATGTTTGAAAAAAAAAGAGATTCTGAATCTGGGAATATATCAGAGCAATTGGTAAAAAAGAACGATGAGGTTTTATCAAACATCTCACAAATCTATTTGCCTAAATTGGATGGAGGTACCTAGGGAATGGAAAACCTCACTAATATCCACTATCCACAAAAAGGGAGAGAGATGACACTAACAATTAAATAATTATTGCCGTCACTAATATTCTAAATATACTATACGGAAATATTTTAAAAAACAAAATTAAACAAGAGTACTGCAATATGGAGGTTATGAAGGCAGAAGAACAAGCAGGTTTCAGGGCAGGCAGATTCACAATTGATCATCTTTTTTGTATTTCTCAAGTTATAGAGAAAAAACAGCTTTCGATCAGGAAATAGATTTAATTATTTATTTATTTATGTTGATGTGACAAAAGCTTATGACAGCGTACCACAAGACAAGCTGTGGCAAATGCTGAAAACAACAAATATTGGCGTAACCTTAATAATAGCTGTAAAAAAGACTCTATGAAAATACACCAGCTAGAATTAAAATGAAAAGCATAGTCTTTGACGAGTATAAATTTTTAATTTAAATTATTTTTAGAACGAATATTGAAATCAAGAAAAAAAGGTCCATTAACATGAGAGTACTTTTAAATGATAAGATTTCTCGGAAGAGCAGGTAGTATCGGCTCAAGACTAGGATGACCTCGAACATATGACAAGAAAACTTATCAGGGAATAATAAAGAGCATTGTAACATATATTAGCGAAGTATAGCAGATTAAGGAGCGATCAGAAAGATACCTTAAAGCCACAGAAATGGATTATTGGTGACGAGCGAGGCAAATCAAAAATAGAGAGAATTACGAAGACAGAATCCGGGAAATAATGGAGACTCTGCGTGATATTGTGGATGACGTTAAATTTAAACAACTTAAGTAGTATGACCAGTTACAGAAAATTCCAGAAGAATGCCTTCTGAATCATGTTGTGAATTGAATGCTATAGCGAAAAAGGAATAGGGGAACACTTAGAAATTGACGGAGCGAAGGGATAGATAAGGAAGTGAGGCTGAGGGAATTGAGGGAGGATTTGTTGAACGATAGAGAGGAACTGTGACTGGCCTAAATAAAGAAAAGATAGCTAAATATATCACTACATGTTCAATTGTTTCGCTGTGGTGTTATGTGAGGGATGTATGGACACTGACAAAAGTCTTCGCATGTAGAGCTAGAAGCGTTTGTGCAGTCAACCTATTGCCGTATCTTCAAAATTCCTTGGATGGCCAAAATAATACATGTGGAAGGAATGCTCCGGCTACATAAACATAGAGAGGTAAAAGACACTCTAAATAAAATAAGTCTGATTATGTAATACTCAAGAGAAAACACCTACTTCGGAAGCTGATAATCTAAGGGGCAGCAAGGTTGGCCATTGAAAAACCTATGATAGTGGTGTGGGCTGAGTTAATTCTGATCACCAAGATTCTATGAGGACATGACGATTGAAGAAGAAGAAGAGGAAGAAGAAGAAAAAGAAGAATCTTTAAATGAAATAAACTCAGAAATAAGAAGTCAAACGATTTTACAAAAAAAAAATCGAAAACATGTAAGTTTGAATTTTTATTTAGGCTTACTTCTGACGTTCCCAAATAAAAATTCAACGTAATAAGTTTTTAGATTTATCCATAAAATATTCATTTGTTTTTGCATTTATCCTATTTAAAGTTTCCATCTTATACAAGGTTTACTCTATACGGCACGGAATATTGTGGCCAAAATATGTGACTTTCAAAAGGTTTTACTTTTGGGATATATGGGGGTCTAATATAGTTACTTTTTAAAATTATTTTTATATGATACAGGGTGTCCCAAAAGCTCTGAAAGTATCAAAGTTGTGTTTACTTTTTTAATATAACCTTCCATATATTATTACATTTTTGGATTCTCTGATCAAAATGGGTGCCTATTTTAATAAGATTTATTGTACCTAAACCTTAAGGCTTTTTAAATAATTTTAATTTTGACAAAATCTAATCTAATTTTCATGTTTCAAATAATTATTTAGTTGTCCAACAGGCTATAACAGCAATGAAGGTAATTACATATTGACGATAGCACAAAACAGAATCAAAATATTTATAATAGGTGTTCGAAATGTCGACCATCTATTTCAAAACACTTACATATTATTTTTTCGAAACCACTGCTAACTCTGGACAACATTTGCGGGTTTACAGTTTAATAATCGTCTCTTATGCGTATTTTCATATATTGTGGTGTTGTCGGGGGCACATTGTAGACAATTTCTTTTATGTATGTCCATAAAAAGAAATCTGGTGGAGTTAAGTCAGGAGATCTCGGAGGCCAATTTTGAAATACGTCTCTCTCAATCCAACTGGTTCGAAAGTTGGCATATAAAAATTACCGAACCTCGCGATGATAATGAGGTGGAGCTAAATTCAGTTGAAGTCACATAGTTGTTCTAATATTTAAAAGGACATCTTCTCATAATACTGGAAGTCAGTGTAAAAGAAAATCGCGAAACATCAAACCATTTAAAGGTCCTTCAAAAAAGTAGGGTCCAACTAAGTATGGACCCACCATTCCTCCCCATACATTAACCGACTACCTATTCTGGTTTCTCATAACTCTGTATTCATGCGAATTTGAATCAGAATAGTAATAGAAGTTGTGTCTATTCACGAAACAATTATTATGAAAAGTACATTCATCACTAAACAACACATTATCAAAAAAGTGTTCATTTTCTGCCACTTTATGTAACACCCACAAGCAAAATTCAATTCGGTTGTCAAAATCATTTCCGTGAAATTCTTGACAAAGCTGCATTTTATAAAGATGAAATCTGTTAAGAATCCTTAAAACACTTGCTTGGCTAATGTTAGTATTTTCGGATATATGATTCTAGCTATTATTGGGATTTTCGATCACTGAACCAAGTGCAATAAAAACATTTTCTTCATCCTCAGTGACAGGATTTCTTATAACAGGTTTTTTATAACTGACATTTCCACTTTCCCGAAACTGGTTTAATAGTCTCATAAAAACAGCTGGTTTAGGATGGTTTCTTTCAGAAAACTTTTGAGCATAGACTTGAGAAGCCAACAATTAATTTTGATGACATTCTCCAAGGATGAAAATCATATCAATACGCCCTTTCTTTGGATAAATCTTCATTTTGACAAAGTAATAACACAACAATATTGAAATAATTCAATTCAATAAATGAAGTTTCACAGTTACAAAAAATAATACCAGCAAGAGGCTTTGCATACTAAACTGACACATCAAATGAATTATCTGACGTTTCTAAATGCCATAGGCAACTAGATATATTAGAACATGTATTCAAAAAACACAAAATGAAGCAGAAAACGATCATTTGGCGTATTCTGTGAAAACGCAAAGACTTAGCTATAGAACACCCTTATATCATTCGATAGGTATTTAAAAGGTGCGTTACTGAGCTAAAAAGTATAGCGTTCTCTTTAAATTAATCAAGTTATAGCCACTTAAAGTTTCTTATTTGATTAGTTTTAATTTTTTGACACCCTGTATAACATAGCAAGTATATTATAATTGTGATATAAAATATGATTTATTGTTACACTTCGCTGTAAATCTCGAATACATAACTGAAATTCTTCTTGAGTATTTGAAACATGAAAATTAGGTTAGATTTTGTCAAAATTCAAATTATTTAAAAACCCTTAAGGTTTAGGTACTTTAAACCTTATTTAGATAGACACATATTTTGATCGGAGAATCCAAAAATGCAATAATATATAGGGGATTCTATTAAAAAAAAAACACAACTTTGATACTTTCAGAGCTTTCGGAACACCCTGTATAATATGAAAATATTTTAGAAAGTAACTATATTAGACCCGCATATATCTCACGAGTAAAACTTTTTGAAAGTTATGTATTTTAGCCGCATTATTCCATGTCATATACATAATGAATGTCCCTGTACGTACGTCTAAATATGATTTGAGAATATGTTCAACATTGGTCTAATTTATTTGAAAATTATATTCTTTGAACTGTATAGCTTTCAGAATCTTCGAAAAATTTTTGTTAATTTTAAGAAATATTAAAGGAGTCCTCCAATTTTAAACATTTCATTATTGTCCTTAAAATAAAATTACCATCATGGTTTATCTATAGTTGGGTTTGCTCCATAATTCATTTACAGTAGTGTATACTTAAATAGCAGAACTTATCACAATGGCAAAGACGTAACTGCGACAAACTGAATTCAAGGAAAAACATGTCTACGGAACAAAATGGGAAAACTATGAAATGTAAAGGAATGTTTGGAGAATGCAATTGTAGTTGTAGTTTGCATTGTGCATTATAAACAGTAAAATGCCGTTCCGATGTATATTATAAGACTTTTTAAGAGGGCTGAATAAAATGATTTTTTAAAATTAAATAAGTTGGAAAATTTTTATAGAATAAAAAAGTGGAAAAATACATTTAAAACACCGAAAAATCTTTTATTTCAGAGAAAAATGTGTACACCTGATTGATAAAGGGTCTGGTTATTGCCTTTTCGATAGCAATTAGTCATTAGAATTAATGATTTCCAAAAAGTTACAACTTGTAGGGCCAAATCAATATTTTTTTCCTTTTCTGCACCAAAAAATTAGTGAGTAAAAATATTTTAAGAAAATTTCGACACCAAAATTTATTCACGAATTTTCCGTGCTTTGCCTTTTACGATTATTTTCTCTATCTTAGGGCAATAAATATCCTAATATTTTGATTTTTCAACGCTTTTTACTAAAACACCTGAACTGCAAGTGTCAGAGTATAAAGGAAGTAAAAAACTCTTACTTGAAATACCTTTTGTCATATTTTTAGTATTGCCTCAGGCACTAGCAATACTGAAATGCTTTTTCTGCCTTAAAAGTCGGAAATCATAGAAGCATTTCAAAGAAATGTCTATCATAAAAACGAATATTGAGAAAAATAATTTAAGTCACCACTAATTGGAATAAAGAAAGTAAACACAGTGAAATCAAGAATTTTTAGGCGGTAGTTAAATAATAAATTTTACGATGCAAAATACTATATATTTCCAACTATAAACGCCTTACCAAATTCTGGTTAAACCCTTTAAGGTACCTCAGTTCAGACTTACCTAATGTCTGTCCAAATGTTGACTGGAGTCTACCTATACGCTAGCTCATCTCAGGGTAGATTCGTTATTTTTATATTTTTCCACTATTTTTAATACTTTAACTCTATCTTAACCTCAATTCTATTGCCTGTGTAAGTTTTATAAATGTTTAATTCAGCAAAAAGGCGCCACCAAATTTTGCTTTAAAAATTTGCCCTAATTATGATACTACGAGCAATTGTAGTAGAGAAAACTTAGAAAAGAACAAATCAATTAAATAGAGGCCATAAATTTATTCCTCATGGTATACCCCTTCCCAGAACATAAGTACAACCCCTGGAAAAAGTTTTCAACCGTGTGCAATTATTGCAAGATCCTCTAATGGAGCTATCTGATAGAAATGCGATCATGGATGGCAAATTGCAATAAATAAAAATTTTGTTAGCAACTTACTCGAAAGTTATTGACTTTCTATGACTTAGAAAAGGTGAAACTTAAGACAGAAATAAAGTCAGTTAAACTTGACAGTGTCCTGCACAGTGAACGACAAAACGATCCAAAAAAAGTAAACAAATCAATTACTTCAGTTGAAAGGTCTACGTCGACATCATCTAGGCGTAGAAGATAAAAACGCTCTCTATTCTAAACTAGACTATGAAGTTCCATAAGCTCAACAATGCAGGAGACTATCAACTTTGCAGTAATAAAAAAAAATTAGTAATATCAAGAAACTACAAAAATGTCTGCAAAGAAAAAGAATTAGAAAATTAATAATGTAAGAAATAACGAATATTTAAATGATAGTTAAACAGAATATAAGTACTAACTTATAACTGTTGCTCAAGTGGTTAGAATCTTAACAAAATTTTGCTGAAAATTATGTTACAATTTTGTACAAAATAAAATGCCTCAGATCATAAAAGGTAATACGCCACACTGGCTGAGTAAAACTAACTAGTTTATAAAATATTAAATTGTTAAGTAATTAAAATTTTCAATAAATTTATCATTATAATATTCATTACTTTAAACAATTATTAAATGGTTAATTGACCACTCTGGGATTCTAAAAGGGAACCATAAAAAAAACCTCAATTACAGTAGGGTATTGCAAAATAAAACATTTAATATTAGAGGTTGTAGCGCCACGTAGTCGACTTCGTTACACTATACAAAGTTTATTGGTTCGCCGCAAAGACCTACTTCTTTTAAATGATTTAGTAAATTTAAAAAACAGTAAATATCATTACAGAATAATAATAATGTCCAAATATTTAAAGTTTTTTAATTAGAAAGGTTCAAAATCATGTACAAAAGAATCATGTACAAAATAATCCCCTCCCTGTTAGTCCTTTAGGTAATCGAAAAGGAAATTTTGCTCAGAGAACTAAACGATTATAAAGACTGATTTAATAACCATCAGACTTAACAGACATTCTCCTGTATATATTCTTGGCTAAAAGTGGGCACTTAGCTGAGTAACTTTCAAACATTTGGTTAAATAGGGCCTGTGAAGTAGACGGCTTCAGCAGAGAGGACGTTGACCTGGCTCAATACAGAGATTATCCCATTCAGAGGCTCACAATCCCAGAAGTGCAGCACGATAACCCAAACTGCCTATTATTTCCCAAGCCGTACATTATAAAATTTCATCCAAAAAAACAGAAGGACTGAAGAAATCCAAAGACATTCTGTACTTATCCTAAGGCGCACTGTAGTTATCCCAAGACCCTAAAATAAAGAAACAAAAATTCCTACACAAACGGTCGTACAAATGGCCTACGCAAATCCTAGCTAAATTTTGCTTAAACACAAAAACTGATTGTTTCAAAAGAATACCTCGAACTCAAGAAAATGGTGGCATCTGATAAATGTTAAGCCGTTGTTTCTAGTTGGCTGAAGAAAAATTATTGCCAAACTGGCTGTAGGGTGAAACGACAAAAACACCAAAAAAAATATTTGCACCCCGGCTTGGTTTCGGTTTATTTAATCGGTCCTTTATGGCCAAACCCCTTAACTTGGGAGAGTAGTAACAACGAACCACTTCTTCTCGCTCTTGCGTCAGATAGCCAAAAGAGAACAATTTTTCTCAAATCACTAGTACATTCCTTCCAACGGAAGTTATCAAACAAACTTAATAAAAAGGTATATCAAAAAATCCATTCAAAAAAAAATAACCGTAATCTCGAGGCAATAATATAGAATCCCTTATATTTATCATACAATTTGAAATACTTCCGGAAAATATATACAAAAATACTTCTATCTCAATTTTAACTGGCCAGAACTCAAATCAGACAGAGACAAAAAATATCTTAATAATCTAAACTGCCGCGTCCTATAAAATGAATTTCCTATGAACAAAGTACTTTACCGATTCGAAATATTCAAAATAAAATCAAATCAGTTCAAATTAGTTCGAGGGTCAAATTTCGAATATTATAATTACCAAAAATTCTAATTAGTAAGGTAGAGGGAAATATTGAACTAATAAACTAAAAGCAACATAATCAAAAAGTCGATTTTTATCCAATTTAGAATTTAGCATTTCGATATATTCAACAAATGGCCATATAGGCAACCATAAAAACTTTCAATGCAATTGAGCGGACCTGATTATTTATCTGTAACAGCTGATATGTGAAAATAAATAAATATTTCCTGAAGAAGGAAAATCAATAAGAAAAACAACACTGTTTATATTTACCTAATCATTAGGAAACGCTTTACCCAATCTGTGATACATGTCTCGAGGACCCAATCAAATTTACAAATTACAGAAATAATTTCGATGTCAATCAATATTTCAAAATGTAAACAAAAGGAAGGATCCGAATATAAGTTTCATTGTTGAAAACATAGTTTACGATAAATTTAAATTTCAAGTTATGCATCTCATGACAACTCTTAAAGAAAATTGTACAAAACAAAAATCTATTTATTACTTTAGTAATCTGAACCTGTAATTTAATGTAGAGAAATGTTTACGAAAATATTTATTATTCAAGACCAATTTATAACCGTAACAACAGGTTATTCAGTATTATAAGAGATTTATATATTTTTTTACAAATCTCGTAAAAAAAGATTACCTAGTTCCGAATTTCAAGATGAAATGTAATTTTCTTTTACGAAATTAATTATCTTAACAAAGCAACATAAAGAATCAGAACGACCCTTGTGAAATATAATTGGACAATAAATTAGTTCTTTTCCATGCGCTATTAAAATTATAATTACACATCATAAAAGATTTTTGCCTTTATTAGTCTTTGTCTATTTTATATTCCTCTCTTAAGAACAGCTTTTAAAATAAAATTGTATCTAATAAAGTAAACAATAACTATGCTTTTTAACTCTACCTTGTCTGTATTTTGTATTCAGGTTTGTTGTTTTCCGAGTACTGACGGTAATAAACTGAAACTAATTACATAGCGATATATATTTTTGTAATATTCTGCGTAATTATATTGGATAAATTTGTATTAATTACTAGAATAAATCTAACGTTTGTTTTTTGATAAAAATTTTGCCTGTTTTTTAAAGGAAACTCTACCTCTTAGCCAGAGGTCTCCAAATTATGGTCCACAGGCCAACACTTGCTTGCGGACACCACCAATCCGGCTCGCCATAGTTTATTTATATTACATGGTAAAATATCCAGTGTTGGTAAATCATACGAAATAATACTCAAATATTTTTATTAAACGATTAATGAAGAAACACAATAACTGACATAATAATGAAACTAAACACTTTAATTTAATTGATGATATGGGATTTATCCTAAAAACTTTCAGTTAATGACATACATAGGTAATTCACATAATGAAAACAATAATTATGATTAATGAGATTAATGTAGTTGTAGATTAGGTTAAATAGTTGAAATTATCAGCAGCGACTTCAAATACTCATCAATTACTTTGGATGTAATATTTTTCACATATTTCACTTTAAAGAATGTTTTTTACACAAATTAAGAGAGTCGAAAGCGGAAAAAAGCCATGAGCAAATTTATGCAGTTGATTACTTTGTGAGTAGAAAACTTATAAATTTCCAGCAATGATGACTTTAAATATTTTTCTTTAAAAATATCGCTACACTGTAAATTTTTAAACTTTTTTGCAAATGTTGACTCTCGTTTATCTTCCTGATGGCTCTCTCTCATAAGAAACTAACAATAATCCCTCATCATTGAGGGATCCCATCTGCCTTAGTAGCTTTGCTCCATTGTTAATATGTCTTGGTGGAATCTTTTTCCTTGCTCGTCAGTAACCGCACCCAAATTTTCTGGAAACAAATTTAAATGGAAGTACAAGAAGTGTATTTTAAGACACACGCGACAGCCCATTTTGCAGTAGCTTTCAAGTAGTTCTACAATTTTTCATAGTTTTCTTCATTTTTGTTTTCTAAAAACTCCGAAACAATTGTTTTAGAAGAACTTCATGCAGCTAATTCTACATCACTGTATTTAAACGCATCTCTTTGTTTATCTAATGATTTAACCAAATTTTTAATCCATCCCAGTTTAATGTGTAATGGAGGTGACAGAACTTTTTTGGGATTAACAAGAGGTATTTTCTTTACGATAGTTTATCCTGGAATATATTGATCAATTGGAAGCCATGCTTTTACTTGATAATTGTTTTGTGTTGCTCTACTATCCCAAAGACAAAGAAATCAGCAATACTTCGTAAATCCACCCTGAAGCCCTAGTAATAATCCTATGACTTTTAGGTCACCACATATTTGCCCCTTATACGTACAATAGCTTATTGCATTTAAAATAAGTGACATACTTTCGTCTATTTCCTTCACGTCAACTGCATGTGCAACAGGAATAGGGAGCCTTTTGTTGCCGTTATGGAACAGAACTGCTTTTAAACTTATTTTAGAAAAATCTATAAATAAGCACTATTCTTTCGGGTTATATGCAAATTCTACTGTCTCCATAACATTATTTGGATTAAAACAAACACACATTTTATCCTTCAGAGTGAAAAAACCGGAATAGCTTCTGGTTAAGGTTCCTAAATATTTTAACTTTGGTTCCAGTGGCTAGTAAATTCTGTTCTAGTATTTCAAACCCTAATACTTCATGCATGCATGCTCTTTGGACATATGGAGGTCCCGAACTAGATCATTTATTTTAGGTTGTTCAATTAAATGGATTGTTTTTCCTTCACTTTTGAGAAAATAAGAAATGTCATTTTCTGATACTTTATCGGGTTCTGCCTTATCATCATACATTGCTAAATATTCCTCTCATTTTGCCGGGGGCGCTGGAACTGGTAAACCTTCTCCCTGAAGAACCGGTTTTATTACTGAGGGAATATCCGGATATTCAATATTATGTTTGCTCTTTCTTGAAAAACCAAACATATTTGTCATGCAAAAGTAACAGTCGTTAAACTGATTTGTTGGTTTTCGCTAAACCATTAGAATTGCAAAAGGCATGGAAGAGCGTTTGCCATTTAACTAGTTACTTAGATTTACTACACAGGTTTGGCAGCATATGTGAGAAGACCACTCCCGATCTCTCCCGATCTTGATCGCCAACAAGACGTCCAAAATACTTATGATAATGATAATATTTTGGTCATCTTGTTAATTGTTTTTTTCTGCGATGTAGGGGTGAACTGATCACATATGTAGCAAAAATTATCCGCAGGGTTAAGACAGTCATGTTTCTGTACTTTACACATTTTTGTATTGTCGCGTAAGTTGGTTCAGATATGGGACACTACGTTTATAGGCGTTAACGAACTTTATTCAACACAAAGGTAATACTAGTACAATGCTCTTACTATTGGCTTGTTCGCGCACTTTGCTTCTGTATCTAATATTGACCACTGCTCGTGCCAAACCAATATTGATGATACGACTGCCGGCCAGCTACTTTTATAGCCGTTCCGTACTTCTGGTATTTTCTAGAAATATCGGATATCGGAGGTTCGAAAATCGACGGTGCACTTCTCGTATACGGAGATTCGGGTACGGGGCAGAATCAAATTTGGAATTATAAAGTTTTAAATTGGTACTTCTCTTATTTTAAGCCCTGGGGGTTGACACTTCGTGATTGACTTATCATCTCTAGACATTCCCTTGTGGCGTTGCCGGGTTGTGCACAATTTCCTTAACTTGTGGAAAACTTAAATTTGGCTACGTAGCGTTCCGGTATATTACAAATTACTTTTTAAAATAATGTGATTAAATTCTCATTCATTTTTGCTGAAAAAATCATAACTTAAAAAATCTTTCACCTTTAGAGACCAAAAATTAACCAAAGACTGCCTTGTGTATTACAGTCGCAAATTGGCTGTAAAGTAGTGAAATCTATTAGAAAAGGAGTCTTAGTTTGCTAACTGAATATATAACAAGTATTAAAATACATGAAACATTTTTTGTTCAGTTGAGATTGAAACAAAACAAATTTCTGTCGAAAATACTTAATATGAACGTATAACTTACGTAGAAGTTGGTTTTCTCATTGTAGTTTTAAATTGAGCTTACACGTATGTTTAGTTAAAATGATAACTTCTATATCAATTCATTGTTTTGCAACTCAGCCAGAGGACGATTCTTTTCATTCAAGAAAATTTCCATAATTGTACGGAACTTTAAAAAACGCGTCAAAACTTTTCTTCAGCTAATTAATCCAACGTGCTGTAATATAACACGATAAGTTATTTTCTCTAATCTCTTCAATAAACTCGCGGAATTGATGATGATTGACCGCGTGTGATCTGATATAATTAACAACTAGCTTTAAAACTTCTGACATATTCAAGCATTTACCTCACAAAAACTGTTGATGAATAATGTAGTATACGATTAATAATTTTGAACTATGACCCTTGATACGAGAGCAAGGATACCTAAATTTTTTTCCATACGTTTTTTCGCCACAATTAGTATTGATATATTTCAAATTTTTCCATTGAAGATTGTTTTTCTGAACAGCATTTTGAAGTTCTTTAAAAATATCTTTTCTAGTTGTCATGCTGTAAATGTTATGAACGTTAAGAAGTTCTGAAATATCTGTTTACTCATCCTGGGCCGAGAAGTGTCGATTTTTGTCAGTTAAGTTAATATATCTTCTACTCTCCAAACCACAATGTTTGCTGACAACCTGATGTTTTTACTAACATTAGCTTTTCCTGTACACATTTATTCTGCTTTTGCAATCATGCAGTAAATGTTTTACCATGTTTTGCCATTGAATGGGCTCCGCGAAAACTAGCAGAAGTTGCTGTTTCTTTTTCAGCCTTTAATTTTTTAAACAACAGTTCCTGAGATTTTGACACGCGTTTTAAAGATTTATATTTTTCTAACCGTAGACTATAAATTTGGAGTAATTCTGAGAATGTTTAGTCTCATAATAACATTTTATATTATATTTTTTTAGTACTGACTTTGCTTCATTGCATATTATATACATTGCCTCATTACTTGACTCAATCACGAAATATTTATATTTACATTGTTCATTAATTATTGTGCACTCAATATCCATGTTTCATTTATTTTCCTTATTTGTACAAATCTGCACAAAAGGCATGAAAATTCAAATCTAAATAATGCCAATTAATACTATTAGGAGCAGAGGTTGTGAGTTCACAAAATGCTTTAGATTTGTCTTAGAAACATTTCTAATTAAATTAAACATTCATAACTAAACACACTATATTTTTACATATCGCACTTATCACCTTGAATTTAAACTTTGGAATTGTTGAATGCTGGATTGTCTCTCATATTTGTACCACGCGTCCTCAGTTCGAAAACTCTCGAAAGTACGAATGCTATCACGCAGCAGAGCTTTTACAGAACATGCTCTAGCTCTGCAGCTCAATACAGGTGGCTTTGTATACTTCAACTAATCAAGCATAACTCATATTTTTTCGTAATTCCACCACCCCCTATAAGATAACACTGTACTACTGTAGATTTACCATATCCTGCATTTAACTTCTCTAATCTCCACAAGATGTTACTACTATACATTTAGTATGATCTTTGTTACTCTTTTATTTATTAATTTATACAATTGAAATTAAAGAACTTGTACTTATTAATTTTAACTTTATTTCTACACCATAATGTTTAGTATCGTGTAGAGGACACTATTCTTAAATTTGCATTCCCTACAAATTATTGATAGTAAAACTTAGGTATTTCCAGGACTAAATTTAGAAAATGTAGAGTTAGGAGGAAATACTGTGTGTGCGAAATAGAAGTCAAAAAGGACAATAAACAATTTATTAATAATAAGTGCTGAAAATGCTTATATATAAAATTTGGAACGACGTATTTAAATGTTATCCTTACTTTGAAAATTGACACAATACTTGCCGTCTAAAATCAAAAGTTAAAAGTTCTTAATAGATATTTAAAAAAAAAACAAATAAATACTTTTTCTTAAAATAAATAAGATATTTAAAAGTTAAAGTTCACAATAACAATAAGCAAGAGAAGAAAATTAGGATAGTTGGTCAAATATTAGCCGAGGAACACAAATAATGGTACGTTTATAATAGACACCTGTTAATAAAAGCTATAATAAGATAAAGCCTGTTATTTCAAGGTACTCTGTGCTAAGATATTTTAAGAGAATTTGTCTTCTGTAAAGACACGATAAAATATGGAGGATAGTCGAGCTGCTTGAACTTGAAACAGACTAGCAGGTGGAGCCTAGATTCTACAGATAAGCTTAAAATAAGCCCAGGATTAAACATAACATTAATACTCACCTTTACTCCTCCTGACGAAGTAGGTTGGAACTCTAGTATTCTTCATCTTGTTTTGGCCTTTATGTGCTTCGTAGAATGTTTGTTGGCACAATGGCAAGTATTTTTTAGGTACATTTTACCCAGGTGATAGTGCTAAAAAACAAAAAACTAGGCAGTTACACTCTTACCACAACATTAGGTTGCCAAAACCGCTTCAGCATCAGGTAACTTAGGTAAAGAAAATAGGTAATTTAGACCTGCAAAAGGTCTTTTAAGATATTTGTTTGGATTCCTGTTAAGATGGACCATGAATTACGAGAATTTGCCGTATACTAAATGTTATGGCCACGTGCAAAATAAATTTTTGCTCTGCAGATACATGGAAGCATCAGGGAAGCAAACGGAAGTGTATTGGGTCCCAAACCAAAACCCAGCTGACATCCCTGGTTAGATGATGAGTGCAAAAATCTTGGTGCCATCAAAACAGAGGCACGAATTAAAATGCTCCAAAACCCGTCAGAGCAGACAACAATTAGGTTTAACGAACTAAGAACACAGCTACGTAAATTGAACAGGAAAAAGAAAAAAGAACATGAGACAGAAAAAGCACTTAACTTACAAGCTGATTTTCAGAACGGCAATACTAGGAGGTTCTACAAGGAAGTGGGGAGGCATAAAAAGGGATTCCGCCCAAGAAGTGCCACAATGCTAAAGCTTAACGATAGCACAATCACCGCCTCAAAAGTGGAGGTACTGGACAGGTGGAAGTGCTACTTTGATGAACTACTAAACGTGTCGACGCAGGAAGAACCTGAAGCTACAGTATTCGCTACGGCAGAGGTTAATATCCCACCTCCATCCATGGAAGAGACCATTAGAGCCATTAAGAAGCTCAAAAATAACACAACGGCAGGTCGAGATAATATCTTGGCAGAAAGTCTGAAACATGGAGGGAACGACCTAATCACACAAATGCATAACCTCGTGAAACAAATTTGCAATCAAGAAATCATTCCTGATGAATGGAAAGAAGGGGTAATAATTCCACTCCACAAAAAAGGGGACCAAATGCAATGTAAAAATTACCGAGGTATTGCTTTACTAAGCCACGCCTATAAATTATTCTCCAGCATTCTCCTTCAACGTCTCTCTCCGTATACCGAAGCGATTATCGGAGACTACCAATGTGGCTTTCCAAGCGGAAGATCAACAGTTGACTAGCTGTTCACTATCCGACAGATGCTAGAGAAATGTTGGGAATTTAACAAAAACTTACATACCTTGTTCATAGATTTCGAGCAAGCATATGATAGCGTTATTAGGATAAGGTTGTGGGAAGCTATGAAAGAATTTGGAATCCCGCACAAGCTGATTAGACTGTGTAGAGCGTGCCTGGAGGGGGCAAAAAGCTGTGTCAAAATTGGAGGAGAGTGTAGTCAAACATTTTCTATCAACAGAGGATTAAAACAGGGAGATGCTTTGTCGCCAGTACTGTTTAACCCTGCACTGGAGAAAGCCGTAAGAACAGTATCAGTTGACGCGGAGGTTTTTGGGCCAAGTGGCCCTAAATTTATTTTGGCCTACGCGGATGATTTGGGCGCGATAGGAGAAAGCACAGTCAGTATGAAGGAAAACTTAATAAAGATAGAAAAAGAAGCTCAGAGAATAAGGCTCCGAATAAATGAAGGAAAGACCAAATACATGCATGTCTCCTGCAACCCCGCCCGAGACAGAATCAGGCAGAACGTCACCATGGATGACTATAATTTTGAGCATGTGTGAGTTTTCAAGAACCTGGGCGCAGTGATAACGGCAAACAATAATAGGCAGGAAGAGGTTAAACAGCGCATCACACAAGCAAATAAATGTACATTTGCGATACAAACCTTGCTTAAGTAAAAATTTATCACTAGAAAGGCAAAAACCGAAATTTATCAAACAATAATACGACCAGTAGCAATCTACGCCAGTGAAACATGGATCCTGACAGTCCACGATACGGAGCTGCTAAGAAGGTTTGAGAAAAAATCCTGCGCATAATATATGGCCTATACCGAGACCTTGAAACAGGTTGTCATAGAATGAGAAGCAACATAGAGCTTGCGCAAATATATCAAAGCCCTGACATCAATCAAGAAATAAAATCCAGAAGACTACGATGGGCAGATCATATACAAAGGAGTCAAAACGATCGACTAATAAAACGGGTATGGGAGGAAGCACCACAAGGAAAAAGACCACTGGGAAAACCTAGGCTTAGATGGAGAGATAACATCCACAAGGATCTAGCTATCCTTGAAGTTGACCAGCGAGAATGGAGAGAGCTGGCACGAGACCGTTCTAGGTGGAGGCAGATAGTCGAGGCAGCCAAGACCCACCCTGGGTTGTAGTGCTACGGAGTCAGTCAGTCAGTCAGATACATGGAAACATGCTTACGCAAAAACAAAAGATTTATATCTCAGAGAACATAATCTGCTAAATTTTAAGAAAGAATCTTAAGTGGACAAATAAACCTACCATAATCTTTATAATTCCGGTCTCCCACCATAGAAAAAACCTTCCAACAAAGGATGTTTGACAGATTTTTTTTCTTAAATATGAAAAACACACCAACCAAACCATAAAGGTAACTAATCAACAAAAAAAATCCAAAATAATATACTTTTTTCTTTTTATTAAAACACTTTTTCTACACAAAATTCTGACAAAATACGAAAAATATTTCAATGAACTACTGTGGTTTGCGATAGATAATCAGCTGATTATGACAGAACGGAATAATTATAAGCCTGAACCAGGGTGTTAAAAAAATTAAGTTACAGAAACAAAAATTCCATAACATAACAGTGGTGGTAACAATACTTAACGCACAGCATCGGCTATTTCCGTCGCAATGAAATGTCCTTGATACTTGCTTTTATGTATTGAAATTGCGAACGGAGCGGAGTACATCCCCTCATCCTGCTTCATAGATATCTAGAAAAATTTGGATACCTTTGCTCTAAGTGATTCCAGTGAATAACTTATTAAATTTTATCTTTAAGTTTTTTAAATAAAGATTACTTTGTTGGCATCTACACCCGTGGTATTTTGGTAAATTAAGTGATTTAAAGACTTTGTACTAAGATGAACAGGTTATTTTACAAGTTTCAATATTAAGTTTGTATTAGAAAGAACTCATGAAAATAAGTCAATGCACAGTGGTGTGAGTGGCAAATTTAATATATAACTGATTGTTATTAATATTTCATTTTAAAACATCAAACAACCAATTTAAAATTATTCACAATCGAAAAGCCGTTCCAGCTAAAACAAATTTATATGGTTCATCTGTTCCCTTGTTTATATTTAATATTGTTCATAATTTGTAAAGTATATTTGTTGGGGTTTGGTTTCGTTTAATTAAATAAGAAAACCGGCTTCTACAAAATTACCTGCGGGCCATATCGATCTGATTCGCGACATGTGAAACAATATTGAATTTGTGGTGGAGAGACTATTATTCTTCGGCAAGAAAAATAAAGAACGAATTTCGTGGTTGTATTATTTCAGGATCAAAGGTAAACTTTTAATAATATGATATTCTTGGTGTTATCTTATTAAATATTATTAAATATAGATACCAAACTTGTTCGAAGTTGCGAAGAAATAGGAAAGATATTTCTCTTCTTGTTTTTATTTAAAAGATTTAATTAATAAATTCTCTCCCATCAAAATATATTTTTGAAAACAGATCTTCCTCGTTTATATTATTAACGACAGGTTCATTTATAAGTCCTCGTAAGTGACAGCAAAGTGACATAAGAATGTGACTGCTGTTAGTAAGAAATTATAATAATTAAGATAATGTTGGTTTAAAGGTTGTAGACAATATTGAAGATTGACTAAAATATGACAACAGGACCCGAAGTTTTTCCATGTTCTTTGAAGTCATATTCATCAACGGCCATTGTCCGCTTAGCCGAGAATTTTTATTTTATTTTAAAATTACACGGACGATAACTTCTCCTTTTTAACCGACTTCTAACAGAAGGAAGTCCTCAATTCGTCGACTATGTATGTTTTTTTATGTATGTACATCGATTACCCCGGAACGGCAGCACCGATTTGAATGAAATTTTTTACGTTATATTCAGGAAGTTGTTGCGGTGGTCCCATATTTTCCTGGACGAAATTGGTGTAGTAAAATGCAAGATGGCTCTGACAATATGGCTTCCAAAAAAATTAATTTTGTCCGATTTTCCCGAAAATTGGTATGGGTTCCCCTATACGGAGATCATGCACAACGAATCTGAAATTATTTTAAAAAATTCAATATGGCGGATCTAATATGGCGGACAAAAGATTTGATTTTGTCCGATTTTCTCCAAAATTGGTGTGGGGGAGTTTTTGACGTCGCTCATAAGAATCCAAAATATTTTTAAATAATTCAATATAGCGGATCAAATATGGCCGACAAAAAATCAATTTTGTCCGATTTTCTTCAAATTGATACGGGAGAGTTTTCGAAGACGCACATGATGGATATAAAATGATTGTTAAAAAAATCAATATGGCGGATCCAATATGGCGGACGAAGATATCAATTTTGTCCGATTTTCTCCAAAATTGGTACAGGGGAGTATTCGGGGTCGCAGATAACGAATCTGAAATTATTTAAAAAAAAATTCAATATCGCGTGTCCAATATGACGGATAAAAAGTTAGTTTTGTCCGATTATTTTTAAAATTGATATGGCGGAGTTTTTAGAATCGCACATTATGAATCTGACATTATTTAAAAAAATAAATATGGCGGATTCAAGCTTGCGGATTAAAGATTGTACATGTGTCGATTTTGTCTAAAATCAGTATTGGGGGATTTTTGTTAGAATTGACTACGAATTTAAAATTTTTTTTGAAAAACTCAAGATGGCGGATTCAATATAGTGTCCTAAAAATTTTATATTTTTCGATTTTCTCGAAAACTGATATAGGGAGTTTTTGAGGGTGTAAATTATGAACTTAATAGTATTTTTTCAGGATTCAAGATGACGAATACAATATAGCAAACTAAAAATTTCACAGTTTTCGATTTTGTTCAAATGTGAGACTGAATCGTTTTTGAGGATGTAAATAGCGAATTTAAAATTATTTTAAGAAAATCTAATATGTCGGATGCACTATGACGGTCTAGAAATTTTAAATTTCTGGATTTAATCCAAAATTGGTATTAAGGGGTTTTGAAGAGTTTAGATTTAGATTATATTAAGACGTTAAAATTATTTTTTTGAAATTCAATATGGCGGATCCAATATGGTGGGTTGAAAATTTTACCTTATTCGCATTTTTCAGATTTGGTATTAGAGGGTTTTCGGGGTCGTGTATTACGAATATGAAGTTAATTTTTTGCAACTATTAGATTCATCAGATACAATATGAGGGACTAAAAATTAAACATTTTTCGATTTTGTCTAAAATTGATATTGCGGGGTTTTTGTGGCGTACACAAACCCAATATGCAGTATAAAATATATCGAGCTAAGAAACTTACGTCTCAAGTTCTTTAAATATCGGTATGGGAAGGTTTTGGGGCCTATATTATGAATCTAAAATTAATTTGAAATTTAAGATATTGGATTTACTATGACAGAGTACAACTTTGGATAAAATGGGTACTTTTTTGTCAACTTGGAGTCATTGCGAGGTACACTAATTAGTACTTAGTTCAAATAATTTATGAATATCATAATGAATTCAAAATTAAAAATTGAAAAATAAAATTTTTATAAAAAAAATTGAACCGACTTCTAAAAGTGGGCTAAAAATATTATATATATCAAATATTTTTAATCTGTTTATGCGAATTACATTTTGTCAGATATGACTTGGGCACCGACTTCAAAAATTTGAATTTCATATAATAATTTATAGTTACTTTCCCTTTTTAGCGCACTTTCTAGAAGTCGGTTCCATTTTTTTTATAAACAGTTCACTTAGAAAGATCGTTGTTGCTTAAACTGTGGAATTCATAGTTAGTTTGGTTGCCGATGCCGGGTAATGCGACCTCTATCTTTAAAGTGGCAAGTTTCGTGTGTCGAGTTTTGATATATTTCTTTTTTAATTTACCGTCGTGCCACCACATGGCGGTTTAATACAACATTGTTGATTTATGTTATTCTTGTATTATGGAGTGAACCATCGAGATGTCGCTACTCTGTCTTATTTACTATTGTTCAACCGTGAAAACTTTTTATAGAACACAGATGCGAGATGATTGTTTGTACCGAATGCAATGGCCTAACGAGTTCCATATTAGGACGAAACAGCGCTCTAGTCGTTTTTCGGACCCCTAGTTTTTCAATGTTTTTTGGAGTTCTCCTCATTTTTTAGCATCAACAGTCTTTATCCGCATAGCCGAGAATTTCTTATTTATTTACATATATATATATATATATATATATATATATATATATATATATATATATATATGTATATATATATATATATATATATATATATATATATATATATATATATATATATATGTATATATATATATATATATATATATATATATATATATATATATATATAGACATGCAAAAGTTTTTTCTTTTTTTTTTTCTTTAACAAAGAGGGCAGATAGTTTATTCTCTCCGAATTTCCCTCTGCCTCTCCCTCCATAATGCTTTCAACCATCGAATGGTCTCGTCAGTGGTATTGTAATGAACCAAGAGTGATATTTACAGAAAACAACTGTCTATATGTGACGAAACCATGAGGTCTCTAGATAGATTTACGTTTAAATAGAATATTCTGATAAGGCTAAAACTGACTGAAACATCAATAAGTAGGCATGCGATTTTGTAAAGATTATGTTCTCTTTCTTATAATTAAATGTATTTTCTTCCTAGAAAAATAAGAATCAGAGAAACTTTTGGTATTTCAGTTTAAATATATACTGATATTGTACCTATAATCGAATAATTGGAAGAACTTGAAAGGACAAATCATTGGCTCTTTGATAATTATGGAACCAAATACCCAAGTTGAATTTTGGTCTAAAATATTACAATAAAGAATTTGATATTGTAAAAATTTTACAATTTTCTTTAAACTTCTAGGGTACTTTTTCGTTTTATTAACTACTTAGAGATATAAAAAGGGTTTGGTAAAATAAATATATCAAGATATTATATAAAAAAAGGTATATTTGCCATTTTTTAACAGACATTGAACACCCAAGTTCCCAACCTTTTAAATTTATCCCACAAGAGCGTCTTAAATTTCGACGCTGCCGTAGCACAACACCCCAATAAAAAATCCATAAAAATACGAGTAATTTATCACTTGGGTTTTAGCCATATTCGTATTCGCGAAGAAATACGGGCAAAATCTCGGGGGTCATATTAAGCACCCGCGCCGAGGAAGGCCCGAATGTTGTCAAATCAGCTGCCTTGTAAATAACTAGCTAAAACGCTCCATGACTACTAAATCGAAATAAAAGGTGATAATTGCTAATAAATTGCTGGATTTATGACAGTGGAATAAAAAGATTTTGAGTCAGATAGAAAGCGGCAATTTTCAAGAATTTCCTCGACTTTCAGGCAATGTTATTTACTGTTAAATTAACAGGGCTACTTTCTAACTTAATAAATACCTTTGAAGCCTTTAATATTTTGGAATTTTTATATATTAACATAATTTATTTTGGAAAGATAAATTTGAATGATTTAGGTTTTGTACTAGAAAGAACAGTGTGTTTTAACAATGGACCCCGCACATTCTTTATGGAAAAGTGGTTTCGGTTAATGTCGCTGAATTTTTCAAATGTTACTTATCTCAGTGTCCTAAACAAATATCTCAATGGCACAAATCCAAAGTAAGGTCCGTTGAAGGTGATAACATCGGGTAACGGTTCTACTTGTAATTAGTTCTGCCATTGGCTCTACGTGGAAAAGTACCCTGGAATTGGAATGAACCAATAATTCTACATCCAGGTATAAACTTTGTTGACTTTTAGAACCATGAATGCATAAGTCTTAAAATAAAAAAAATTGCTGACCGTTGTCCCTTGCTAGTAGCTATACCCAAAGTTTTCCATGCGAAGGTTGCCATGTCGGACTCAAACTCCTTAGTCGTCGTCAGTCTGTCAATCGTTGTAGTTATAAAGTACATCAGTATTATACTTTTTCTGATTCCGAGAAGTTATCATAAGTTTTATATTTGTTTATCAGTCTAATGTATAATTAGTTTCCCTATAATTAAGACCATAACTAGTGAAAATTAAGTCTTTCTAATCTTTCTAATCGTTCTAATCCTTTTTATCATTTTGTAAATCTCGATTCTTCATCATCCACTATCAATTCCTCTATTCCTGCCCATCGTCATCATTATTCCTATTACTGGCATCTTGGATGTATCGAAGGAGCATTTTACTGGGATATTTTATGTACTGTTGATGCCAAGCCCAGCCGAGGAACCACAAGTACTCGTGATGTGTCCACAGTAACCCAAAGTTTTTGCTCCAGCCTTGAAAGTACAATAATAGCCTAATATATCTTCGTCGTATTCACTCATTTATATCCATAACTGCTAGCGACTAGCATTCCTAAATCAAGAGTAAATTCTGATTCTCGAGAAGCTTGGTAAGTCAATGTTTATATCAAGTTCCAAGATACCAGTACTCTCTGTTCGAACTTGTCCTGAACATATAAAGGAACTAATTCAAGTTGGTATGGGCCGAGGGTCAATCGACGTAAATATTGAAGATCTAATCGAGTATGTATATTCTGCTGCAAACTGAAGTTCTTTTATTGTGTTTGATACTGAATTTCTTCGTTTTATGCGTCATTCTAGAACATGTATTTTGGAAAATGCTAATAGACTACTTTGGCAATTTTGGAAAAAATATGTAACTTTGATATATCATCTTGTTTTTTTTAATCATTCTGTGTATTTTTGAACTATCGCTAATTTGTTCAACATTTTTGGGATGCTTGGTGCAAATTAGCAATGGCAACTATCAAAAAATCGTCATAAATGGCTTTTCTACCACTGTCGTGCCCTTGACTGGAGTTTCGTACAAAATTTACAGTGTCTAACTTGTGACATCATCATCAACCTCTAAGCGTTCATTACTGTACATAGGCCTCTCAAGTTCTTGGTCGGCACCATTTGCATTTAATTAGCTGTCACACGTCTTATAACGTCAACTCATCATAAATTTGCAGACGTCTAACCAAAATCTCATTTGGCATGTTCTGTACTGGCTGGTTGCTGATCAACTACTAGATAAAACGGAAAACGCCATGTGAAATTTTGGTAAAACGTTTGCAAATTTCTACAAGAAGCCAAACGAACAAACTGGTTTATTCTCGGATTAATACTGAATCACATTGTCTCCATCCGTGAGATATTACGCTATAATATCCATCTATTTTTTTGAGCTGCCAGTTTGGTGTATGTCCTTGATATTTCTTTAAGATGTTTTATATATATATATATATATATATATATATATATATATATATATATATAAATATTTTGGGTTGAAGCTACTAAGTTTTAGAACCAGATCCATTAAGATATTTTATGAAGAAATAGAATAATCACATGGGCCGCGCGTAGTAAAGCATGTTAAAGAAATATGAAGGACACTACTCTAAACTGGCCGCTCAAAAAAATAGATGGATTTTTTCACTTAGATGTAAACATTTAGATCTGTTTCCAACCTTTTTGAATTTGATTGTTTAACGTATTTGTTTACCTTGAAAATAAATTTAGTCACATCATTATGAAAGCATAATATGGTATGTTAAACTTATCAATTACATAGGCAACTAAAGCAATTAATATTTTGAATACATATGTTAGATAGGTTCTTATTGTTAGAAAACAAAAAATTTGAGGAATTGCATGGAAAAATTTTAAAAATGCCACCCAAAAAAAATTAAACCAATTATTTAAAAAACGTGAGACACATAACGAAACGAATAATGACAGGTCCAAAGGGATGGAAAATATATCCTCATATAATCTGAAGTTACTGAAGTTTTATCTTATGGTCCAAATTTCTAATTAGACGTTCCAAAAAAAAAAAAGATATTCCAATAACGGAATTATAGCTTCAATTGAATCAGCTATTAGCAATGAACCAGATCACAAGAAGGACACAATTAGAGCTGAAGTAAATAATGTTATAACTAATCATAAAATTAAAATAAGACACAAAACAATAAAAAGTAACAGCCTCCAAAAAAACTTAAACAAGAAATTGAATCGAACAAAAAAATTTATAAAAGACAATCCTCAAATTATTGTTCTAAGGCCTGATAAAAGCAATAAAACAGTAGTTATGAACAAGGCAGATTATGAGACAAAAATAAACAACTTTCTAAGGACGAAAATACATGTAAAAATATTAAGAATTATCCAACTAACTTATATCAAAAGAAGGATAATACTTTCATAAAAAAAAATAATGTAAAAGAACTAACTGAAAAAGATGCCAAAAAAGCTAACCATTCACAATGCTATTCCACCAAAAATATACGGCCTATTAAAATTACTAAACATGATATACCACTAGGACCTACTGTTTCTTGTGTATAATCGTCTTTCTATCGTTTATCAAAATTCTTATCGTATTGCATTTCAAATATTACGGATATAGGAAATTTGAGCCACATTTACATCATCCCAATTTAAACAAAAATATTAAGTACTCGATCCTGTTAATAAATATCAAAAATTGAATATCCTTTTAAACATAAAATTAAATATATGCGTTTTTTTGTTTTTTTTGGTACATTGTAAAATATAAAAAATAAAACACATTCGCCTTTCAGTACCTAAATAGACGATGTAAAAGCTGCATTTCGATGTTAATTAATAAACAAAATGTCAAGATATGTACTGGTAAAATTAAATACTTTTTAGTGTTTTGAAGTATTTTTTAAATTGTAGATATATTCTTATACGAATGTTTTTATCATCCGCATTTTTCGTTTTAATTTACACCATTTTTTTTACCAAATTGAATAAAAGATGAAGTATACCTTTGATCCTAAAATAATAAACCTCCCAATTTTCTTTTCCATTTTTTGTGGCTAAAAATTTTACCCAAACAATAAACTTAATATTTTTTAAAGGTAGATTGCCGGCAATTTTCAATTTCACCTGTAAACTATTTCAATCTTTTGACATATTTAAGCTGTTCAAATAACCAGGTATATCCAGGCCTTGTATTAAGAGGTAGTATATTGAAAATGCCTGGAGAGTTAATTTGCTGTTAATTAAAATTTTTGCTTTATTTCCAGAAAACTAGAAAACGCGCGAGAGCTTTACTCATTTTACAAGACAGGATACCAGAAAATGTACGAAAGAAAAAGCTTCGGGAGTAATTTTATTTACCGACTTCTAAAAGAAAGAGGTTCTCAACTCCACCACTATGCATTTTTTGATGCACGTACATCGATTATTTCGAAACAGCTGCACCGATTTGAATGAATTTTTTACGTTATATTCAGGAAGTTGCTGTGTTGGTTCCATATCATTTGGGACTATATTGTTGTAGTAAAATCCAAGATGGCGGTAATGATATGGCGGACAAAAAAATTAATTTTGTCCGATTTTCTCCAAAATTGGTATGGGCGAGTTTTCGGGGTCGCACATAACGAATCTGAAATTATTTTTAAAAAACTCAATATGGCAGAAAAAAAATTATCCCAGTTTCTCCGAAATTGGCACCAGGGAGTTTCTAGGATCGCATAAAACATATCTAAAATTATTTTTTTAAAATTCAATTATTTTTTCTCAATATTCTCCTCTCCCAAATTCGTAGTGAGGAGTATTCGGGGAGGCACATAACAAATCCGAAATTATTTTTAAAAAAGTCTTTGCTTGTTAGATCCAAGCAATAAAACACATTGTCCTGATGTAAATCGCCAGCATCGTATATTCGACACCTACCTTGGTAAGTACTTGGTTGTAAAATGGTGTTATTTAGGCACGCTGCTATCTTACCTGCTGGTTAGTTTCTTCTCGAGCCCCTGCTTCGACATCTCCGTAGCGGGATATTTCTACTCCCAGATACTTAAATTTCATCTCCTGTTGAATGATTTTCTCGTCGACCACCAGCTTACATCTTATCGGTAATTTTGAGATGGTTGTGCATTTTGTCTTACAAGCAGATATTATCATACTAAGAGATTTTTCTGTTCAGTTAAATGCTTGTACTAGTCTTTGTAGGTCGTCTTCATTTTCTGCTACCAGCACAGCGTCACCGTTGTAACATAGGATCTTAAACTCGCGGTCACCCATTCTGTATCCTCTCAGTTTGCTGACTATCATTATTATCTGATCCATGATAATATTAAAGAGAAGCGGCCCCCTTTATCTAATTCCCCTACAAACTGGAATCGGATCTGTAAGTTCTCCGTTGATCCTGACTTGAATTTGGTTGTCAGAATAAATATTTTCGATAATGTTAATTAGGTTTTGTGGGCTTTGCCTATCATAGAGAAGATATAATATATCTCTAAGCTGGACGCGGTCGAAGGCTTTTTCTGAGTATATAAAACATATTGTTGTATTTAACTAATTTCTCCATTATGTATCTTAACACCGCATTGGTGCATAACCTACCCAATCTGAACTCTCGTTGTTCATCTGATCCATTAATTTTATTTGTTATGATCTTCGTTGCTAGTTTTAGAATTGTATTAAGTAAATTTATTCTTCTGTATTTCATTGGCAGTTTTTTGTCGCCCTTTTTAAACATAAGGATTGCAGTATTCACTCATCTGAGATTTTATGATGGAAAATAATTTTACGGATTAGAATTTTGTATTGGAAGACTCCGTCCACCGTATTTAAGAATTTTAATTGTAATGTTGTCTGGGCCAGGACTTTTTCCGTTTTTGAGCTTGGAGAATGATACTCGTACGTCGAGTGCATCTATTTCTATAATCTCGTTGATCGTTATTTTAGGCGTCCTCTTTTTAATTATATTGTTGTCTGCTTTATATAAATCTACGAGATATTCAGCTCATGTTTCTTTATAGTCCATCGAAATTAAAGTTTTGTAGGGAAAAAAATGTAACTAGCGATTTTATTGCTGAAAAGGGTATATTTTGGCATCACTAAAAACATACTTCGATGGAAATTCATACAATCCATGGCTTACAAAATGGCGGCCAAAAAATGGTCACTTTTTTAGTTTTTCCAGTTTATCTTGAAAAATAAGGGTTGTATGAAAAACAAAGTTGTAGATAATTGAAAAACCTATCGATTGATATAACTAAAGTTATAGGTGGCGCCATTAGTTATTGAAATGTAATTTATTTTTTCGGAAAATTCCATTTTTTTATTGATAATTAAAAGATTTTTTAATTAACTATCATTTTAAAATTCTAGGATATGATAGAAATTTTTTGACCCAAAAAGGTGTGTTTAATCCGAAATTTGTGAGTTGAATAGTTTCCGAGAAAATCGAGCTCAAAATTTTTTTAATAAAATGATGGATCCCTAATAATATCAGAAATAACTTTTTATTAATAATATAATCTAAATATTACAATTTTACCATATACTTTACTCCAGAATGTTACCAGTCGCACAAAGCGATATGTGCGTGTAGTCCGTAGCTGAGCCGAACGCCTGCAGCATAGCAACCCGCTGACTAGCTGTATCCGCGCGATTTGACTACTGTCGGATAGATTCTGTGGGTAGTTTTCAGAGGTCCATAGATCTTACAGGGATGTTTTTCGTGAAACCGAAAAAATACTCGATAAACTACAAGTATTCAATAATGTCTTCTGCAAATATCAGCCCTTAATATTTATAAACCGCGACGTTGCGAATTTAAAAAAAAATAGTAAATTTTATCGTAAAACAATTTTTTTTCTAAAGATCGGAAATATATCTAAATCTAATAGACATATTAGAATAATCGTAAGTACACTGACAAAAAAGTTATTGCAATTTTTCGAGTGCAAAAAACTGTTCTTCTCAATTTTCTCGGCAGAAAATCAAAAAAGAAATTTTTTTGAAAATATATCTTGAAAACATACATCATTTCAAATAATTTGCTGTCAACCTGGTTGCTGTATCTTTATTAGGAAGGATAATAATCGACATCCAATTTTCAAATTTGAGCTCGATTTTCTCGGAAATTGTTCAACTCACAAATTTCGGATTAAACACACTTTTTGGGTCAAAAATATCTATCCTTTCCTAGAATTCTGAGGCGATAGTTAATTAATAAATATCATTTAATTATAAATAAAAAGAATGGAATTTTCCGAGAAAAAAAAATATATTTCGATAACTAGTAGCGCCACCTATAACTTTAATTATAACAATCGATAGATTTTTTAATTATCTATAACATTTGTTTGAAATATTTTTTTAATAAAACCCTTATTTTTCAAGATAAATTAGAAAAACTCAAAAAAGTGATCTTTTTTTGTCCGCCATTTTGTAAGCCATGGACCGTATGAATTTCCATCGAAGTATGTTTTTAGTGATGCCAGAATATACCCTTTTCGGCAATAAAATCGCTAGTTCCATTTTTTACCACAACGGCTCTTTTTGAGTCTAATTTCCATGGATCATTTACTGATTTGATTTGTTTCACTAAGCTATTTTACTTCTTTTCATTGATTTCTGATTATTTGCCATATTTGCTTTTGAAATCCATAAAAATTATTTTCCATTCATTTCGAGAAATCCTCCCAGTACTTATTGTACAGTGATGTTTCGTTGCGAAATATTTTGTATTGTTTATATGATTTTGAAGCCTTAAGTGTTCTACATCTTATATAGGCTATTTTTTTTTCTTTGCATTTCTCCTGAACTTTTTGAGATAACCATGGAGTTTTGTTTGATATAATTTTGGACTTGTTATTAATTCTAGTATCTAGGGCTTCTTTACCAGCTTTTTTAATGATGTTCTTCAATTTTTTCCAGCTGGTATTAATGTCTTCCTCCTCATTTATTGGGTTTTCGTGGATTTTTTCCTTTAATCTTTTTGATACAGCTGCTTTATTGATGGGTCCCATAGTGACTCAATGTTTATTTTTTCTGTTTTCGTTATTGGTTTTCTATCTTTTTGCCGTGCCATTTTATTTTAATTTTTCCTAGTAGCATACTGTGGTCACTACCTAGGTTAGCCGAGTTTAATGTTTTGATGTCGAGGATTTGAGTTGGATGTGTATATCTATAGGTGACTATGTAATCTATTGTTGATGTGAAGCCTTATATTGATATTTGTGCTGAAGAAAGTATTGTTGATTCACAATTCGTTGAGCGAACAAAGATCTGTTATCATCTGTCCATTATCACTGAGTACATTTTCATTATGTCTTTGTTTAACCTCCGAGATTATTTCGTTACCAACGCGGGCATTAAAATCTCCCAAAATTATTAATTGTTGATTCTGCGGACAGGATTCCATCATTTCCTGCAGTTTTCTGAAGAACATTTCTCCATCGTTCTTAGGTTTTTTGTTATCGGGAACATATATCAATATTAGAGTTAATTTTTGTTCACCATTATTTAGTTTGACGGTCAGTATTCGTGATTATATTTAGAAGAATTACACAATATTTTTTTGGTACTTGAGTAGACCGGTTTCAAACTCATTGATTTCCGTCAGTACGGGTCAGGCATGTACATCTCACCATAGAAAATTGAATTATTTAAGCAACTTATATCATACTAAACAAAAAGTTTAATAAAAGTTGCGCCATCTTTCGGAATCTCATGCAATGTAAGTTATCAAATATGGAATAATAATGTAAATTCCTTTAATGTTAGGGTAAATATGAATTAATTTTAATGTACAGAAAGTTGAAGTATCTGTTCCATTTCTTTATTAAAATATAGGATACTATTTAATCAACTTTAATAACGAACGGATATTTGAATGAATTGCTTTAAATTCAAAGTAAATGCAAATTATTCACGTTTTTTGGTAGAAAATCATTAAATTTAATATAGAGTGGACATTAAATTCGCACTAAATTTAAGGTTATTTTTAACAGTGGGTAATTACAATATCATTCGCCAGTTTGGCCCAATTATATGAATTTATCTTTATTTTAATTTCATTATTGGAGATTTGGTAACGAAATTTTTGTCTGAATTTTGAATACACTTTTATTTAGTAAACGATTCATTCCCTATTTTTTAACCATGAATCAAGTGAGCTATAAACGTTCTCGAAAGACATTGCTGTTTTGTATAACTTTATGGAAAGCCTGTAGAGCGTTGTTGATCTAGGAAGATAATAGAGCTGCAACCAGAAACCAATTTTGATTCTGCAGTAGCCATTGTTTTTTGAAATATGCTATAAACTTAGTTTGTTTATGGTACTACTTTTCCTCTTCGCAATCTAGTTTGACTCGTTTCGATATCTGTTTTCTTCGCTAAGAAATGATTCCAGGAAGTGAATTATGTAGAGCTAGTTATTTAATTTGAGAGCTGGGCTGATAAACTGGTAGGGTGGGTTGTTCAGGTCAGATCCCAAACAGGTAATACATTTGAGTAAAGACATTTGCAAGAAAGATAACAAGGGTAGGTTAGTTAAGCCAATGGACAGATAATTAGAGTTGGTCGCTGAGCTTGAAGGCTTTACAGTCATGTAGAGGCTGGTAATTAGGTATGACTGGTGAATTTACAGCGCAGCTGAATAAGTTGAACCACTGGGCATATAAAATGTAAGGCAAGGCGGCTTACTGAGTAGCGTTTTTTAGGAGCGAAACTGTTCGTATATCTTTTATTATGTGCACTATGCAAAACGACGCAGCTTGATGAAACGATTTCTCAAAAAGGAAAAAATATATTCCAACAATTCAAAGTGGACTGCGAAGAGGAAAAGTAGACGCTTAGATTTTTAGGTTATTCTGAAGTCTGATGAGATGGCGAAAAACGGAGAATGGATTTGGATTCAGCTTCAAAAACTACGTCGAAAATGTGTGTTTTGTTTTTTATTTCAAAATCTTGCAGACCTATATAATTAATTCCCAATAAATAGGATCACGTTCTTTTATTGTCAGGGATTGAAGTTATAATAATTCAATTAATAATAATCGAAAGTTATTTTCAGTTAGATTTTAGCAACATACCTTAAAGTCTTAGTTTCCCAGCTTTCGGAAAACTTACTTTAACTTAGTATCTAACTTCGATAATTCTGTCTTGTCAAACATGAATACTCTCACAATCTTGTCTTTGTAAGACGTGCCACTACACGGCTAATGATTTAATAACATTTGTTTCTCCCACAATGTAAGTGTCTAACACGACCCAAGAGGATTCTCCCTTGTATCTAGTATGTACGGGAATATGTATAAAGTTAACTTGATATCGCTGACGTGTTTCGCACGGCAATGTAAGCGTTTCCAGGCAGCGTGACATTAATGTATCTTTAGTGGGAAGGTTTTAAACGATTTTAGGGCGACTATTAAAATATTTGCAAGGCAAATGTTCATATTTTAAAGGAGTTCAATTGTAAGTAGGGCAAGATAACTTACTATTTTTTTTCCTAACTGGTCTCATTATTGTTAGTATAGAATGTTCCAATGAAACCTCGGATTTACCAAGTAGTAAAGGTCAAAGTTCGAAATTTTCTCAAAAAATCATAAATTTCGGACTTTTACCGGTATTTACTTGTGTTGAGTAATCTTATGTTCGGCCTCAGTCATAATACTGTAACGAACTGTATAACGCTATACATTTCACAGTATAGTTTGAGAACTTGTCGACGCAACTTGAATTAGATTGACAAGTGTCAAAAGGGATGTTGACAATAAAAAGTTATTAAAATAATACAGTGTATATAGTTTGTTCAAAAATCGGCCGTCCGGAACAAATTGTTTTCGGAAGTAGATCACATCCAGACGAGGTTGGTACAGGTTATAAAATTTATAAAATAAAAATATAAAATATATTAAAAAGTAATTTAAAATTGTATGCCAGTGGAAACTAGAAAACATAGAGCAAAAATGGAAGAACAACTTCAAGGTAGTTTAAATCAGATACTGATGATGATACAAGACTTGAAAATAAACCAACAAGTTATGAAGAATAGCCAAGAAGAGATGAAATAAGAATTAATGACACTAAAGACAAATTAAGAAGAGATGAAAAAAGAATTAAAGACAAGCCAGACAAGAACTAAAAACAAGCCTAGAGGATATGAGACAGCAACTTAAAAAAATCAAGAAGATATGAAGCGCATAGAACAAGAAATGCAATAGAAGATTCGCAAAATTAGAGAAGACGTATATGGTGAAGTACAACATGAGATGATGAGAATCCAGAAACAGATGCAACAATTACATTTGCAAATTAGAGAAGACGTACATTGCGAAGTACAATATGAGGTGACGAGAATCCAGAAACAGGTGCAACAATTATATTTGCAAATCGAGAAGGTAGCCAGTACAGGTGCAATAAAGGTAGATGGTGTTCCTGCCACTAGTGTAATGAAACCACCTACTTTCGACGGCAAAGTACCTTGGCTTACCAATGTCCATCATTTCGAAGCCACCGCCATTGGCAATAATTGGAGTTCACCGGAAAAGGCACGTGCTCTTATTCTAGCACTATGAGGTGAAGCTATGGAGGTTCAACGTAACATTCCCGAGGAAAAACAGAACGATTACGAGTTTATTATTCCATTTCTGGAGATGCGTTTTGGTGAAGCCCACCTCCAAGAAGTTTATAAGGCATCTCCAAGGAAGAAGACAAAAATACAACGAAAGTCTGCAAGTACATGAGACAGATATAATGAGGCTAATAAATTTGGCTTACCCAACATATCCGGAAGAAATAAAGCAAGAGTTAGCAGTAAATAGTTTTATCGAAGGTGTAGGCGAGCCAGAAATAAGTCAAACTTTAAGAATGGCCCGATTGAAGAAAATTTCCGAGGCTCTTGCTTATGCCCTGCAATTTGAAATAGCCAAACCGACTTCGAGGAGCCAAGAAAGAATCAGAAGAAGAGTCAAAGTTTCCCGAGATTATCGCAAGACCAAAGGAAATTTTCATGAGGCTAATGAGGGAATTGCAAGAATTTTTGAACGAAGGACACATGACCACAAATATACAACCTGTCGTAGCAGAAATAGAATTTGCTGTTGGAAATATGGCTAAGAGGGGTATCTACAAAGCCACTGTACTCGCAATACTGTCTCTGATACAGGCCCTAATGGCTATCGGCTTCATATTGCTAATATATGTGATAATGTTCGAAGAAGCGACTTGGAGAAGTCTTTGCTCCTTATCGTGAACTTAAAGAAGTCTGGTTAAATACTAGTATTCCCTGTTTTGGATTTGCTGTTTACAAAGTTAAAAAAATTCTGCAGTTGCTGTCAAGGCTTGTGATGGAGTTGAAGTATGCGGTTGTCATATTAGAGTGACTTATGCGAGATCGAGAAAAAGGGGTCAGAGTCGCCGGTAACATTCGAATAACATGCTTGTTGCAAGTGCGGATACAATGGTCACTTTTACAGAGATTGTCCGGAAATTACTGCTGGTGTAGGCGACAGAAGAAAGGACCATTCCAGAAGACATAGAAGGATTACTCGCGGCAACCGTGGAGAACGTGACGAGAGGGATCGTGACCGCGAAAGGGCCTACGGAAGAACAACATTCTATAGATCATCTTCGAGAAGGTACGTCGAGAGGGACCGCGACCATGAAAGAGACTCCGGAAGAAGAACGTATTCCGTGTCATTCTTGGAAAGGTACAGAGACGACTACAAATAGAAAGCGACAGAACGAAGATCTGCTATGACATCAAAGCCAATACTGGTGGATTCATGGTTGGCGAAAAGGTGTCGTTGTAAAATAAAATCGTAGATGAACTAAAAGGCGTTCACCAAAGCTTCAGAAGTCATGGCAAGTTTCGTCCAATGTAGTGATCCGACTGAACGATCTGATGTATTGAATTCGAAAACGCCCTCATGCGAAGATGAAAGTTGTGGATCTTGACATATCGGCCCATTATCAGGACAATGAAGGTTGATCGGGGTAATCAAGTCTTGAAAGGGGGCAACGTAACGAAATTTATAGCGTTATATATTTCATAGTATCGTTTGAGAGCTTGTCGACGCAACTTGAATTAGATTGACAAGTGTCAAAAGTGAGGTTGACAGTAAAAAGCTATTAAAATAATACAGTGTTTATAGTTTGTTCAAAAATCGGTCGTCCGGAACAATACGATATATGTTGAAGAAATGTCATGTTAAGACATTAGATATTTGTATACAGAAATTGTATTTTCTACACCTTTCAGAATGACGCATTATTAAAGATGCCAAAAGAAATTACGCTTCGTGAAAAAATGTTTCTTATTTACGGGTAAGCTTGAGAAGCTTTGGAACTCGTTATTCTAAAAGTCTTGAAAATGAAAAAAAAAACGAGGCTTCAGACAGGCTAGCTGGTTTGCGATTTTGGTCACAGAGAGCTTGGGGCAGTGTTGCCATTTCAGTATACTTTGAACAAATCAGTACAAAAGATCATATTGTCACGGTTAAAAATTTATCTTAAATTTACTATGGTTAATTTGGTTAATTTTACCTTCTTTTGGCTAATATTCACGTTTTGAGCAGCGCTATATCATTGTTATTAAGCATTTCTCATTTCTCCTTCATATAACAGCCTAATATTCGTTGCATTTTTGAGTCCTATTGCTTTTCGAGCCATTCCAAATTTCACTCCTTCGCAAATTTTCTTCCCAACTTAATTATTTTCTCTATCTTTCAGTAATTTACATATAAGAAATACAGCCCTAATTAAAATCCTTTCATAACTTGTATTTTTAGGTCGGAAACTCTACGTCACTGTTTAGGTTGTTTATATTCAAATAGAATGTTATTATTTACCTTTTTATAAGATATCATTACTTTTTTTTGTACTGATCATTTCAATAAATTGTTACATTTATCCATTTTAGTTAGTTTCCCAAATTTTTGTTTCAAGTATGTTGGGGCTATGTGACCTTTTCACTTGACGTTTAGGAAATTTACATTCTTTTAAGCCGTTGCTTGTTGGGTTGCTATTTCTGTGGTAATTTTTAGGAGCAAATTTGGGTGAATAACTAATACCGTGTTGTTACGGGCTCAGAGAAAATTCTTATTTCCTATTTTAGGAATCGACAATGAAGTTCTATTTAATTTTGAGTTGGAAATGTCAACGACTTATTAGTTAGCAATGCCGTTTGAGCCCACTATTTTGCGCTGTCATTTCTTTTGTGGAATTGCTACTGGTTTAAGGTCCCTTTTGTCTCGCGCCCTGTGTTGAGGGAAAAAGAAGCTCATGCAGCGCAGGTTTCGAGTTTTCTATAAAATGGCGAGAATTTGACTGTCAATACTACTTTTCCTGTGAAATTTTGTTTTTCGGAGTCGAGAAATTTCCATTCTGATTTGTTGCCGCCATCCTGCGGATTTTGATGGAAAATTTAATTTTGGGTACCTCGATAGCGTTGTAGTGATTTGTGTGGTTTAGTATTTTTTTGGGCTAGCTATCGAGGTACACCCTGGAAACAGGGATGTCGGCCCTTGGCATTATCTCAGGAATCAGTCTGACTCCCCAGAAAATCGGGGTCCACCCTTCGGGGTCAAGTAAACATCAAATCCATCCCTAGGTAAACAACGTATCCACCCCTTGGGATACACAAATCAGATCGATCCTTTGGGTTCAAGGAAAACATCATCTCCACCCTTAGGGACATAAGCCAGTCCACCCTCTGGCTAAATTCCACAATAGAAGGACTTCTCACATCAACAAAAACTTAAAGTATCAATTTAAGCATTTCTTTATTTTTAACATCAATGAGTTTCATTTATCCCACTGCTTCTTGTGTTCATTTAATTTAATTATTTTTATTTTTGTTATTTCGGTGCAGCAAGTTATAGAGCTAGGTTGGACGCTAGGCCCGAATAACAACGTGGGGGGTTTCCGAGTTTACCCGGCTGAAACTCGGTGGCGCTTACAATAATTACCCATCCCTACTCTGCGGCATAGGGGCTAGCTCGGCACTTGCTAACTGGTGCCGCCTCTAGCTTCCAACCCTGCTCTGCTCGCTCAAGACTGCCTTTCCATTTTTTTAATCTTTTTTTTTTGCGCCTACAAATAGATACCAGTGTAGCAATATTTTGATTGCATATATTCCCATATCGGTTGCAGCACTCTTCCTTTGTTTGAAAGCAGAGGGCGTAAAATTATATTTAAAATTAATGCGCAGCAACTCCATACCAGTTGAAGTGAAAACTGTCATTGGTGGTTTCAGTATTTTCTTACAGTATCCACTTAGCTTCACTTTTGATGTTTGTTAAAAATATTATTATTTAACCACAAATTAATTAACATTTCTTGTTTATAAAAGACAAACTGTTTTACGAGAAAATTTAGTTCGGTTGCCTCATGATATACTGATTTCATAAATAAACATATATATCTAGAAGTACCCCAGAGAGAAAAATAAGGAAACAAAAAAGTTACCCTCTTTAAATTGTAAGTATTAGGTAAAAATAACTAAAATAACTAATAACAGAGACAGCTGCATAACAATTTCTATATAATAAAATGAGATATTACCTTAATATTCATAAGTTGCTCGGAAAACTTAAGAATTCTGATCAAGAAAGAGCCTGTCGCTATAGTGTCAATAAAAAGTTAAACTAACTGCTTAGTTAAAGACTTCATAAGAAGGTTCAAGATGGGCTCCGTGAAATCTGATACGCTCGCATGCCCGATGAATTGAGGATTGCTGTGCCCGCCACATTAACTCAGCATTGTTCCTTATTTGATCACAATTAAACGTGATTCTCCGTAAAAGTTTCTCCCTACTATCGACCGGAGTGGAATACATCAATGTTTTGTGGTGTCCCCACAGATAAAAATCCAACGATGTTAGATCGGGAGACCGAGAGGGCCAGGCAACAGGTTCTCCTCTACCTCTCCACCGGTTTGGATAGACGTTGTCCAGGTGCTCCCATACAGCAACGCTTCATGCATGTAATATATGTTTCGGCAGGTTTCAGGTGGTAAGTGCTTTACTATATCGTGAAAAGCGTTCTAGAGGAACTTCAAATATAGTTCTTCATTCAGCCGTGCCGACAATATGAATGGTCTATTAAAAAAATTGCCAATGATTCCTGCCAAGATATTAATTGATTGGAACTGATGTTGATGATGCGAAACAATAGTTGCATGAAGATTTTCCTAGCTCATACATGTGAGTTGTGTACAGTTATGATACCGTTTTTGGTATCGTGAAGAGAATAGTGCTAATGAAGTTTACATTATTTCGTTGCTGATCCAATAGCCAGTTCTCAAACTGCATTCTACGGTAAAAATCTTCAGGAATCAGTTCATGCACTTTCTTTAAATAATTATAAATAATAATATCACATTATTAAATGGAATTGCCTATCATCCTTTCTTAGACGTTGGTTAACTCGTTAAAATATTTTCTGATCTGGAGGAGTACCTTCTGCCTTCCTAAACATTACAAGATGCAATACCGTACATCGGATGCATGTCTGTGTACTCAATAAAACTGTATCCCATATTTCAAATTATTTTACAATTAGTTTCACCACGAAATCTAAAAATCAGACAATTAATATCCAAGTAAAGAATCGATGTGAAAGTTAACAAGTTCTAAAACACAGGATATTTACTTCTTTCGTACCTAATAACGTTTGCAACAACAATACTTTATAAATATGGGGATTAGTTGCATCAGGTCAATAAAACAACTTATGGAACACTTTGCTGTATTTGTCGACGTTTCGACCTCTATAAGATCATCCCCAGGACTCGAAAACATTTGAACATTTATAAAATAAGGAATCTCTTCTAGATGTATTCGAATAACAAACAATTTCCATATAAAATACAAAATATACAATTTAATTTAGTGTTGCATTATTCTTTCTAAAATATATGAATCTGAATATTTTTCTTTCTTGCTTTTATCTTAAATCAATTACGCAAATTATAAAGTATAATTTTATTAGTACATAGAACAATAATATTGACGATATAAGTATGCAGTGATGACAGCACACATTGAAAGAATAAAAATCAATTTCCTTCACATAAATTGACAAAAGCAGTGCACACCTGTAATACTTACCTACAGCTAGATCCCTTGCGTACAAATAAAATTAAAAACATTTATAGGAACTAGTATGCTGGATATTTTAATTATATTTACAAATTGGAGAAGAACAGGCCAAAACCAAACAAAATATCAATTTGTACTAACGTCTAAAATCGATATCTGAATTTTTTTATGTAGAGATAATTTTTTTATACCTTAGATTATTTAAATATTTTTCCTCTTTGTTAAATAGTGAAAAGAAACAAGTAGGTAATATCAATTTAATGTACAAGATGTTGTTTAAAATTTATTATGTTAAAATACGAGGTGCTCACATTGTCAGTGTCCTGTTTTTTGTTAATACTATTCTTATGTTTTTTTTATTTCTATCATCTCACTTCTGAGTCATTTTTTATAGTTACTCTGCTTAGAAACTACAGATATTTGGTTAAAATCAAACTGATGTTGCCGGATTTCAGAATGTTCAGCTAGAGCCGTTTTATTCTTGTTATTAATCAGGTTTAAAGATCTTAGACTTAGTTTGTGTTATTCTAGTTTTCAAATATCTACCAGTTTGACCTATGTAAATCCCTTCACCGTCCGAGCATGGAATTTTATAAACAATATTGCTATCGAGATCTGTAGGAGTAGGTATTTTTTATTTTGTAAATAGTTTTTTAGTGGTATTTTCGTTTCTAAAGGCGATAGTAAAGGAGTCACTTTCAAGTTCCTTGATAATTTTTCTAAAAGATCCCTATTTGTAATCAGTTGAGGTCACTAGTATCTGTTATAAACAATACTCTGTTTTTGGTGCCGATAAAATAAAACCCCCAATTTATGGGAATCTAGGTCGAACTGCAATTCAGGGAATTAGATGTTTTTTAACTAAGGAGGTAAACTCTAATTTTGGAGCGAATTTTTTTTATCATAAGATTGAAGGTTGAACATTTGATAGGAAGAGAGGTGTATCTTTTATCGAAATACACCAAATACATGATGTAAATAAAATAACGTTTTTTTTTCGAAAACGATTAGGATTAGCGACATGAATAAAGAGATAATACTTAATTTTTAATCAATAGTTAAAGGTATGTAAAAAACGTTGTTCAAAGTTCTTATCATACAGGGCGTAAAACAAATGGGGTCATGAGTGTTACAGGTAGTCTGTCTCTGCAGCTGTGAGTAATTCACAACACTTTCTTGGATAGTAATTTGAGGTGTCTTACCCGGTATACATCATATTACAAAAAAAATTGAAATATACCTAGTGGTTCAATAATTATGTATTAAAAACTTGATTCCAGTGCAGCTCTGTCGGGGACCATACCTCCGAAGAGGATACATTGTTTACGAATAGAAATAAATTTCATAAATTTTGCGAGTTTATTCCTAAGAAGCTCAATTTCTAAAAAATAAAGACCTTGTACAAGTCACACAACTTAATGACCATATGCTCTTCGGATTCCAAGTCGCCACCTATATGTTCCTGCACACTATGAATTACCTGAATAGCGCAACACCGTCCCCTAAATCTAAAGTGATCTGAGCCTAATTTGTTTCGAAATAACTATACAGTCAATTTTCAAAACACTTATTCATTAATTTTCTCAAGTAGCGGAATTATTTAGATATTGGACTTCAAAAGAATATAGTTACTACTAGAGGCGGAAACTTAATAAGAAAGTTATACTGTTTATTTCAATATCTTCTCCTTTTCTATGCGATAAATAATTGCCCACAACCTCACAACTTGTAAAACAAAATTATTTGGTCTACTCAATCAAAAGATATTACGCTAAAGTTGTAAATTAAATTATTGCTATCTGAAATACCCGATTCACCTCTGGAATAAACACATAGTAATTTTCGTATCCCGCGAAAATAATTAATTGTTATTACCTTATTGTACGCAGTTTGGTAAAGTAATTACATAAACTAGTAATCCGAATAATGTTGTGGTAACGGTGTATTCCGTTGGTAATATTGTATTAAATTGTATTTAAGCAGTTGGCGTTTCATTCGAAACAATCATTATTTCGAAATGCGTAAGCGATGAGAATATAATATAATAATGGTGTAGAATTTAAAGAGTTAATATAATAATTTATAGAATTGAAACTCCTGAAAAGCGAAAAAATTGAGAAATAAATATTTAAAATGGTGTTATTTAGTTTCACTGCTGCCTATGTTCTGTCGACTGACAGTCAAGTTTTAACTCACCTCCGATTATCCAATCAAGCTGAAATTTGGTTCACATATACAGAGTGCTTCAATAAGGGTGGCCAGGTACCACATCTCAGGAAGTGATGAATCCGGAACTTTGGGAAAAAATCTCGTTAAGGAAAGTGGCTAAGAGAACTTGTTGGAAATAATTTTTAAGTTCCTAAATCTTTCCCGTAATTGCTTTGGTTATGTTAAAAAATATTTTTTCTGGAAAATATCCCTATATAAGCTCTCAAAAAAAATATTACACTGATAATTTCACTACAATTCTCCATCTTTTCGATTTAACACTTTTTGCTGTAAGACGTAAATTTAGGGAAGGAGAGGAGGGGGGAATTCTACTGATAAAAGTTATCATAAGTTTGGTTTGGCTAAACCGAATTTGATAAATTTGGTCTCGTTTATGGAAGGAAGGTTTGGAAATTAAAACGACATAGTTGCTACATTAGAATGATTTTCGCGGCCCTCGCTAGAGTGCGTTATTTAGAACTTCTCTTTTTTTCAATTTTACTACAAAATTTTAAATAGAAAGACAGAGTTCATGTATCATATTTGGAAAGTAAAATAAATTTGCAAGAAAAGATATAAAATAATTAATTCTATATCTTTATTTGTTTTGGAATTATAGCTAAAAAAATAATTGATATCACGTTGATGGGAGAAAGCAATTGTTTTTAAAACTCCATGGCCAAGTGTGCCATGAAAAATAATAAAAATCTTTTTAAACACTATTGTGCGTCTTTTCACTTTTTATTAATTTTTTAACTTGTTTTATTATTTTACAATCACAATTAATGTTTATTTGTTGTTTTGTTTCTGTATAATTTCCTTTACACTTCATCTAGGCATAGGACTGGTTCAAACCATGACAGACGCAAGATTTGAAGCGTGCTTAAAGGCCAACAGGCCAAAACAATAATAAAAACAACAAACATCTTAACATTATTAATTAAACCATAGCAACCTTTTCAACAAATAACAAATAGACTTTATAAATGTACAAAATGACCACCACTGTTCAAAATGCAACTACTACATTTTTTGTAGTGCTGGAAAAGGTAGCTTCAATTTCAGCTTGTGAAACTGTACTCACGACACTGAATTCTCTCAATCATCTTATCTCTTGTGGTGGTCTTGTTTGATAAACAATTTCTTTTAGTCTTTCCCACAAGTAAAAGTGTAGCACCGTTAAATACGGTCACGGAAACAAAATATCCCTTCTGATCCAACGATTTTGATAAGTAGTATGTAAAAAATCACGAACTTTTTCAGAAAAGTGCTGATACTACAGAGATCTTCTGGTATCAAGAGTTGCGTCCTCTAAAAAGGTAGGCAATTTATTCTGTAAAAAGTTTAAGTACCAGACGCCATTTAGATGATCATAAAAGATAAATGGTGTTATAATTCTGTGTCCTACGATTCTGCAGCACACGTTGACACTCCACCTGTTTTGATAATCTACTTACTGCATCCAATGGATATTTGTTTCTGACCACTAGTTGTGCAAATTAACTCTCTTATAACTAATAAAAGTTGCTCTAATGGTCCATAAAATCTGGAAAAGGAATTGGCGATTTTCGTTGCATATAGGTCTGAACCAATAACCATAATCCAGTCACCTATCAAAATCAGTCTCTGAAAGACCCTGGTGTAAAACTACATGATAAGGATGCACTTTAAATTCCCTTAAAATTCAGTACACTGTAGTGCAACTTATATCACAGTCTAAATAAATGTTTCTGACACTCAAATGCGGATCCACTCGCGAAAATGTTGATAATATTGTCTTGATTTCTAGAAGGACGTCTACTGAAAGGCACTTGAGTGGAACATATACTACCTGCTTCTCTAAGACGTATTGCCAACCGCAACGCTCTAGTATAGGGTCTTCGTTCAGGATTCCTGACAGCATATTCAAGTGCCGCAATATTAACATTTTTAAAACACTCAAAACGTATAGAATATCGTAAGCCTTGGCTTTGGTATAAGACATTTTTGAAACATGTAACACACAAGTTGAATAATGGTAACATCAAGATTCACAAAGAATGTAAAATAAAATTTTAACGAGATACTTGTCTTATGAAAGCTTCATTCAAGTGATATCGAATCGTTTATTTTATTGGAAATCTTCTGTTTATGTTTTAGAGCTTACTAGATAATTCTGTAAAAATACGAAAGCTAAATAAACTAAAAATAATAGTGATGGAATAAAAAGTAGAAAAGCGCACATTTATGAAAAGTTTAAAAATATTTTTATGATTTTTCATGGCACGCTTGACCACGGACCTTTGAAAACACATGCTATTTCCCATCAACGCGATATCAATTATTCTTTTGGCTATAATTCCGAAACAAATAAAGAAACCGAATCACTTATTTTACATTTTCTCTTGCAAGTTTATTCTACTTACTGAATATAATATAAAACTCTGTTTTTCCTTTTAAAATTTCTAAGTAAAATTGAAAAAATGAGAAGGATTCCAAATATCGGTCTTTAGCGAAGGCCGCGAAAATCATTCTAATATAGCTATTATTTCGTTTTAATTGTCAAACCTTCCTTTTTTGGACGAGACTAATTTTATCAAATTCGGTTCAGCCAAACCAAACTTATGGTAACTTTTATCAGTAAACTCTCTTGCCCTAACTTTACATCTTACAGCAAAGAGTGTTAAATCAAAAAGATGTAGAAGTAAAGTAAAATTATCAGTGTTATATTTCTTTGATAGCTTGTATAGGAATATTTCCCAGAAAAATTTCTTTTTTACTTGACTTTACGCAATTACGTCCCCTAGCGACAGCATTAGGAACTTAAAAATTATTTCCAGCAATTTCTCTTGGCCACTTTCCTTAACGGGATTTTTCCCCAAAGTTCCTGGACTATCACTTCCTGAGATATAGTACTTGACCATCCTTAATAAAAAAAACCCTGTATAAACTCTATAACGATGCCATTGAGATGCTCTGATGTTATAGACGTAAGGTGGATACAGGATTTCCGTTCTGGCGGACGTAGTCGTACTAAGTTTGGGTTCTTTAGCTGCTTTTTAATAACTACTTTGGTTCTAACAACGAATATAGATCTATATAGAAGTGCCATTGTTATGGAATTGTTTGGATCCCGAACGATGCTCACTGTATCTCTCTCTCACGCTGCCCCCACCACAAGTATCTCTCTTCGATACTTCCTCCGCACCACAAGCTCTCCTTCCAGTTGATCAAGTTAAAGAAATGTTACTACCTGTATTCGTAGCTGAGTGGTCAGCCACCTTCACTGTCATTTTGCCATTGTATATAACATAGATTCAAATTCCACCTCATAAAATTTTTTTGTGATATAGAAAATATTTGTTGCATATGTACGACAAGTATTTCCGCAAGGACAATAAAATTATGATTTCTAATTGAACCCTTTCTTTTAGTCAAGAAATAAAAAAACATTCTTCATAATTTAAAATTATAGTGATAACAAAATATCTAGTGCTACATATTTTAATAAAAATATAAAAAAAAATTCTGTATGTATCGAAATTCGAACCTACAGTCCCATAAAATACAAAATTTAATTTCCCAGCACTCCTGACCTCTCAACCACGACGACTTTTAATAGACGCGTTTCATTTCTAACATTACTTCATCTGGGAGAGCGGGTCTGCGTCATCTGCTTTGTGGGTATCAGAACTAATCTTCGTAAACATTGGTACCCACGACTGGCGACGCTTTCTAACCAAGAAAGGTGCTTCTATATATAATCTATAATCGTTGTTTCTAGTAATACGCATGGTCGTCACAGGAACTATGCAATTCTGAACGAAAACCCATCAAATTTGAGCTAGTTTGATTCATCCCCCAGCAAAGTTTGGTAGGTACCATCTTGAAAATATTTTAACCGAATTGCCCCCATCGACTTTAGTAGACTTCCAGAGTTTCCAAGTTTTGCAACGTCTTTTTACAAAGAATTCTCCCCATCGACTTTGGTAAACATTTTTCGCCTTGTCTACGACCTACTTTTGATACAGACTTATTCAGAAAAAATGACAAAATCTTATTTTTTGTCCAACAAAATTTATTAGTTGCACATAACTTTTAAATATAATCAACATTTCTTAATAAAAATATTTTCTTAAATGAAAAATAGGGGTTCTTTTCTCTTGGTGCAATTTCAAATTTTTACTTTCTCTCGTATACTCTAAGACTTTTACGGATTCAGAGCTTTTTTCCAAATGCTCCTTATTTTCTGCTGGTCACTGTATAAAGCTGGGTGTCATCCGCAAATCAATGCATGCATCAGTCATGGACAATTAAATGTAGATTCATAAAATACAATGTAAACAAAGAATGCCTCATTATGGATTTGTAAGGGACCTCTCTAGTAAGGTATTTCTGCTCAAATTGAGAATCATTGGTAAAAACCTCGTGATATATTGGTCAAATAATCATGAGTGAGTTCCACCAAAATGGCTACGAAGAAAAAATATCTTAATTTGGCACATAGAAGGTCATGTCCTTTGGTATCGAATGCCTTATTATAATCTCGAAGTACCAATCAAGTAGTATTATTTTCATCCGCTGCCTGAAAAATATGGTTTATTACTTCTAGCAAAACAGTTGTAGTACTATATTCACTTGGAAAACTTGACTGTACTCTCGAAAACAAAATATTTTCAGCCATGAAGTTACCGATCTACAAATAAAGAATTAAGTTCATCCATGCACTCTTATTGAGATGAACCACGTCGAAAGTTTTGAAAAATAATCGCCGGAAAATGTTAACGATTTAGATCTATCTTTGGCAAATATGAAATTTTTAAGTTACTCTAAACAGTACTAATAGCGAATTTGCAAAAAATAAATACTTACAACTGACAAACATGCATGCGTAAGCATACGTGATGATTTTATAAATGTTAGTTTTTTAATTATATTTTCTTTTTTATTCCAGTATTCGATTACAACCTCCTGGATGCCGTCAAAATTCCTCTACAAGATCCAAAAACTCAATACGTAGATGAAAGTGAAGATGGCTTTCCAGCCTTCGGGTTCAAGGCTGGAGCAGATGTTAAAATGGCTCACAAGCAGATTTTACCGGATGCGCTGAGTCAGGAATTTGCCATTCTTATAAATGCCAAACCGAGGACGCGAAAAGGAGGATTTATCTTTGCCGTTGTTAATCCTATGGAAACAATTGTAGAATTGGGTATGTAGACTTTTTTAAATACAAGAAATTTAGGTCACATTAAAATCATGAGGTATTTTTGGAATGTTCTGTTTTAAGCTTATATTTATTTGCAAATTGTAAATCGCTGTACTATATTTTGTACGCTAAACTTAATATTCAATATTAAATCAGTAAACATATTTTTTGGTTTTCATAATTTCTTCTTAAAAAACAACAAATTTATATTCAAAACGAAGTTCGACTTATTGTTGTTAGGAACTTTAAAAAATAGGAAAAACAACATTATTGAAAGAAATTTACTATTATTAACATGTATTCCCTCCTGTTGCGTTAATAACTGCTTAGAGACGACGAGGCATACTTTCAATGAAATTAAGGATCACATTCTCATCGATAGTATTCCACTCCTGCAATAGCAACACTCTTAACTCCTGGGCAGTTCTTGGAGCTGGTGTATACCTTCGGATACGTGGGTCCAATTCATCCCAGATATGTTCGATGGGATTCATGTCTGGACTGGCCAACCAAACCGCCTAACTCCCACTTCATCTAGATATTCTATTATAACTCTGCATAAGGTCAAGCATTGTCTTGCAAAAAAAGGCCATATTTATACATAGTGATCATTAAAGGCATAAGATGGTCTAGAACTTCCGTAATGTACCTGTGAGCTGCCAGGGAGCCATCTGTATGAAGTCGAACTCTATGCGTGCTTGTGATGAGATTCCCGCTCAAACCATCACCGACCCACCCCCAAATGGTGGTCGCTTGTCAATGCAATCTGAAGTATATTTTTCTCTAGGTCTTCAACATACTCGTCGACGTCCATCTGAGGCATTGAGGCAAAAACGCAACTAATCTGCAAACAGTACCTTGCTCCAGTCCTCATTGTTCCATGCTAAATGATTTAGGGCCAATTTTACAATTTGATTCCGGTGTTGCAATGGTGGACCTGTAGCCATCATTTTACGGGATAATCCAGCACTACTAAGCCTTCTTCTAACTTCTATTCACTAACATTTACATTTCTAACTTCTTGGAGTTGATTTCGCAATAAAACTGCAGAAGCTGTTCTATTCCGCAAACTTGCCGACACCAAAAAAACGATCATCTCTTTAGGAGGTTACTCTTTTTCGCTCCGATCCTGGTCTTCTGATTATCCGGCCAGTTTCCTCATAGTGTTGGTATCCATTTTGTACATCACAATGTCTCTTATCAACAATTCTTACAGTTTCACATTGTCCTCAAGCATCTTGTATCAAAGCTACAATTCTTGCCGAAACAATAAGATCTATAGGCCCCATACCTGTTATATAAATACAACACACCGTGCGGCCGATAGGTTTTACAGATAAATCAACACTAAAGAGAAAAAAGGCAACTAAATGTGAATTTTTAATTAGAGTGAAGCTGTTTCATAAAAGTCATACAATCAATACATTACTGATATCAAATATGACAGATAATATTTCTCGGAAAACAAATGATTAAGCACCTACGACTACAATAATTCCCTTATTATTATTACTCCTAAAATTATTTGCACCTTCTTAAGTTACCTAAATTTTTTACTCCCCAGTGCATATTTGCTAGCATATTATTCTGTATAGTATATAAGATTCATTAAAATAATGAGTTTTTTTTTAAATTTATTTAAACTGCAAGTTATTATTGAAACACCGGCATATAGAAACTAACTGTCGGGCTAATAACACAGGTCTACAAAAATGGGGTCATGTTTATTGTAGGGCAGATGAAAGTCATTTTAAAGTAATTTACTGCGTGGAATCCGTTTCCGAGGGTAAAATTGATCTATTATGATAGAATTTTCAGCTATTTGAGGCTATGTACTCGAAAACTTTATATGCATGATGTACAAATTTGTTTTGGTCTTTTTTCTAATAACATTATTTAATATTACTCTTACTCTACAAAATAAGGTACCGAGCGGTCAGCTACGATCTTTTTTTGCAAAGCGGCGGCCATTTTAAGTACAGATTAGTAGGTTTTTAGAAACCAATATCGTTTTTTGCAAATTTTGATCCGCCAATTTTAATCAACCATCCTACAAATGGAATGAAGAATGAAAAAGTCGAGTATAAATTTTCGAAATAAATGTTTAGAGGAGAAATATGCCTCAAAAGGTTAACGTAAATGCTCATGGCGTTGTTGGGAAATATTTCATAACTCAAAATGGCCGTAACTTTGCAAAAATATATTGTAGGTGACCGCTCAATAGCTTATTTCGAGGGGTATTAAATGGTGTAACTACAAAAAAAGATCAACATTATTTTGTGTCTCCTCTTAAATATCTCAAAATTCTGACATTATGAGTCAGTTTCGATTTCGGATTTAGATTCTATGCAGCAAATTGCTTCGTAAAATGATTCCCAGATGCCCAAGAATTTTGTAGGCCCGTGTAATTAATTCACTTTTTGGTAGATTTTACCGAAAATTTTTAAATACTGTATAACAGTTTTATTGATCATGTGAAGTTTTTGACCATGCACAGAAATATCCATGATGTCTCTTTATTTTAACTAATTTTGGGAAAGATTTCCTGGACCTTGTAATTAACTTTTAGTTCAAATCAAAAGAGATCACCATTATAAAATGTTTTTAGTTAAACTTAAAGTAATAATATCAGATAATAATAAATTTTAAGTATAAATCATCATGGTGCAATCGTAAGAGTTATTCAGAAGGATGTTGGTTCGAGACTGGTCGCCTACGAAAGTATTTTTCTAAAATATCTCGTTTGCTGGCTGGCATGGTATCGCTTGGGGACGTCGTTAGTATTTGGGATAATACTATAACGACTCTGCTGGGAGAGTTTGGATTGACTGCGAACAGTAACAAAATATCTTTCTTAACCACTACATAGAAAACAATTCCCATGTAAAATGGGTTAGGGGTTGGTGCAGGCCATACTCGTATTTATCTTGTAGGAGATATGTCTGCTCGCACAGTACTGATCGAGGATATCCTTAGTCGTTGAGATAATAGAATAATGACTCTATTCAGAGAGTTAGGATCGACTGGGAACAGTAACAAGATCTCTTATTTAACCCATACGTTATAAGACAAAACAACGTAGACGGCAAGGGGAAATTAATACATAGGACATAATTCCCTAGTATGGTGCAGGCCATTTTCATCTCGTAATAGATAGGTCTAGTGGCACGCTATGGATTGGGGATATCCTTAGTCGTTAAGATAATGAAATGACGACTCTGTTCGGAGAGTTGGGGTCGACTGGGAACACACAAGATCTCTTACATAACACATACGCTACACGACAAAACTACGTAGATGGCAACGAGAAATTAATACACAAGACACAATTCCCTAGATGGTGAATTAGTGGTTGGTGCAGGCCATTTACATCTCGTAAGAGATAGGTCTGCTGGCACGATACGGATTAAGGATATCGATTAAGGATATCCTTAGTCGTTAAGATAATAAAATAACGACTCTGTTCGGAAACTTGTGATCGACTGCAAACACTAACAAGATCTTTTACTTAACACATATACTGCACGACAAAACTACGTCGAAGGTAACAAGAAACTACTATGTAAAAGACAATTCCCTAGTATGGTGGATTAGGTGTTGGTACAAAATTAGATGAATTGAATATCAATAATCTTTGGTTTCAACAATACGGCGCAACATTACACGTAACATGCAATACAATGGGTTTATGCAAGATCATGTGACTTTACACCTTTAGACTATTTTCTTTGATTTTTTTTTTATTGAAAAGTAAACTTTATTCCAATGCTCCTCGAACAATGCAAGATCTTAAATGCAACTTTCAACATGAAATAAAGGCGACTGAATTCCTATTACTGGAAAAAATCAAAAATTTTGATGTTCCGATGTCAAAGGAGTCGTGGTGGACATATGATCGTTATAATTTTTTAACATAATTGCCACAGATACACCTTTTATTTTCAATAGAGACTCACGAATTTAGTTAGTTAAATATATAATTAATTTTAACTTAAAAAAAACAGATAGCCCACCCTGTAATATTTCGTGATCATTTTGATTATGACCTCGGTAATTGATTATCTCGATGTTTACTGGTGTTGAATAAACAACTCCTTTAAGACTTCTCAACAAAAAATGCTTTAATAGGTTTAGGTTAGGAGATCTTCGTGACCATAAAACAAGTCCACTTCTGCCTATCAAAAAGCTACAGCCCTTTTTTGGCCCCATATCTCAGTTATGAGCACTTTAGGAAACAAAATTATATGGGTTATTTGGATGCTTTTTATACCCTATCGAGAGTTTCGTATATACTTACCTGACACACTATATAAGTTTGTCGCCACAAAAAATCTCTTTTAAAATCATAGTTTGCTGCCAAACTCTCAACAGTTTAAAAATATACATATATTTAAATATCAATTTAAAGTTTACAAAAAATCCTGCAAATTTTCCTGAACTTTGCAATTTGCCATTTAAAACTTTTTATTTATTAAAGCTTTCGAGAGTTAAAAACCGCGAAAGGTAAATTCAAAAAGTTTCATGTTTATTTAAACGAAAACTTTCCAAAGTGTTAATGATATTAGGGAATGATGTACTTTAAGCTGTTCATTAATTTTTATAGGAGTTTGTTGTTCTTTTTTTCATTTTAACATTTTTTTCGGCAGGTATATATTAAAAGTTTTCTAATTAAATGTCTAAAGTGGTTTGCATTTGGCAACTGCCTCAACAGAGTATATAAATAAAAATATATAAGCTCCTTAAAACGCAAGATGTGCTTAATAACTTTAATTTGTCGGATAGTTTCGAAGCGGGAAAGCTATCCTACAAATTCTATTGAAATTTAAATTGTTAATAACATTGTAGATCGACTCTTTTGTTATTTGACTGACTTAGGAGTAAGTTCGAAAATACTCTCTACTAGGATGCGACTAAATGTCAACCCCACCAAAACCACCCTAGAAGCTTTTACAAGGAAAAGAAACCTCAACCAAGAAACCATTAAAATGGATGGGAACGTTATTGAGTGAAAGTTAGAGGTTAAATATCTGGGGCTGACCCTTGATAATAAACTTCTATGGAATAAGCACGAAAAAAAAAAAGTAATTAACAAGCCTACAAAAGCCTTGATATTTCGTAGAAACTTTGCAAGAAGATGCTAGGCACAAACTCGAAAATCTTGCAGTGGATTTACACTGCAATAGTGAGACCAATAATCGTATATGAGGCAGTGATCTGGAACCAGTCTGGTCAATACGAAAACCAACCCCTTGTAAGTCGCCATGAAAATAATTCTAAACTTTGTCTTGAATATGGCGAAGAAAACAATCTTAGGATGATGAGAGATGAAGTCATAAAACCAAGGCCCAATCGCTTATCCAGAAATCAACCAATCTGGGACATGTTCCAAGATGAAATGAAAAAGAATTTCAACTTTGTGAGAAACTTCAACACAATTTTGAGTCGTAAAAGTGAATTTGACAGAAACACCATTGAAAAAATTAACAAGAATTCCATTTCTGAGGTCCACCTTTCTATGGAATCAGTATCAGTATAATGCTGCAAGAACTAAAAAGGGAGAAAAGGAACAGGAAATCCATTTACTGGATGAACCTGCAAACAAAGAGACACCCGAAGATACTTCTTGGGAATTACAACCAGAAAAGATTCAAGGAATGCATAAGCCTAAGCAAAAACCACATTAAGTTCTGACAGAAATCCGAACGGAGCATTGCCACCTGAAGCGACGCTTTAAGAAACTCGGATTGGCACAAAAGGGAAGAGTGCAGATTTTGCGAGGAAGAGGACGACATCTCTGTTCACATTCTGTCAGAATGCAGTGATTTAGAAAACTCTAGAATGCCGTTCTTAGGAGCACACCTTACCCACTTTTAAGCCGTCCACCAATTAAAGGGAAATAGGGCTGTAGGGCCTGCTCTAGTTGTCAAGGTATCCCTAACAACTTGGCAGCAGAAGGGGAATACAATAGATCTATTAGGTACCAGGATACTTATCTCCAAATTCACACACATAACATTGGAACTCACTTTTTTATATATAACACGTACAAGGTGTCTCTAAAAGGAATGTACAAGACTCCAGTGCAAATTCCTGAGTTTACGAAATACGGGGAGTGAAAGTCATTTTTTTCTTTAATTTTTGTATTAATAATGGCTTCACTTGCACCAAATTTGACAATTTAGAGTTTTTCGGGATGATAAATCAAGATTTGATTACAATTTCGATATATACTGTAGAAGGCGCCACCGTCTACATCCGAGGCTTCTCAACTACTTTGTGGCTTGGTATATTAAATTTTTAATCAAGAATTCTTATTTTTTGATATTTTTTATCTAAAAAAGGTGTCGCTTCGAGCGGCTGTTACTGAGATAATGGAAAGTTGGGTCGCATACTGAAACTCGTCGTAGCCCCGTTTAAACCTTATCCAGGCCTAGGACTAGTCAAAGAAATTTTGGGCATGTTTAAGGGCCAACAAGCCAAGAATAATACCAATATACGTTACAACGTTACAAAAGAGTATAATCAAACGATTCAATCTGGCAAACCTTAGTCAATTAATTCCCCTGGGAAATTTGAACTTCGTATACGGGGGCCATCCCTGGAGATCTCCCACGAGGGGTTGCCAAGTTGTGCAAAATTTCCTTAACTTTGGGAAACCTATATTTGGCAACGTTTCACCTCTCTATTGTTATAACAATACAATTATACCACTTGTATTCTTGCGGTTAGATTTTTAATATATAGGGACACATGACACCGCGTATCTTTAAAACTTTACCTAATATTAAAAAGATAAGTTTAGTATCGGTTTTAGCATACCGAAAATGATTTTAGCTGTTGTACAGCGTAATCTATATGAAATGAAATCCAACAGACACAGGTGTATCAATCTCCTGTCACATTTATATAAATTACTAAATAAATAAACGTCCTAATCCGCCGATTGAGCAAGAAAGAATTCAGTACACTGGATCATCTACAAGCAAGGAGACATCTTATGGAGAAAAGCGAGAAATACAACGTCATTGTGCACTTAGTGTTCTTGGATTTCCCAAAGACAGTTGATACAATAGAGATATGATAAATCTTGAACTGAATAATTCACGCAACATATTTTTAATTAAAGACATCTCTCACGATGATGCCAGCATACATATAAACTTGGACGATGGTAATAAGACAGAGATAATTTCATTAGGGATAAATGTCAAACAAGGACCTATTATATCGCCTAAACTTTTTACTTAGGCATTGGAAAATAAGGTAAGATCTAAATTGGAAACAATAAGGAATAAACGTTAACTAGTTCAGATTAAGACAAATTGAAGTAGATGTTGCTGGAACTTCCAACGGAATCAGAAAGGCTTGAAAATGAATCTGGCGAAAAGATAATATCAAAGAGCTATATTCAATTTGACATATCGAAAAAGTTGGAGACAAAATCAGTTTAGGAAAACAAAAATAGGTGTCGAAAGTCACACGGAAAATGCTTTTGAGCTGCGATATTTTTGACCGACTCTCTCACGTTCTTAAAAATATCGAAATCCCAATGTGTTTAAAGAAAATGGTCTATAATGCCTATTTTTGTTATGTCATGATGTATGAAACGGAAACGATCACAAAACAAAGGCTAATGCTAAAAAATTAAAAGTAGCAAGAAGGGCTATAGAAAGACCATTCCTGTCATAAGATTGCAGGATATAAAAGTTGAAACTTAAATACCTGACACTATAGAAAGAGTGACTGCCTATACTCAAAAGAACGAACAACCAATCATTAAGCCAACTGTGCCCAAGGGCATCTTAAGGGAGCATCCGAAGACACAGAAAAGATGACGTCATAAACGATATTAAACAATACACATGCAAACCATGGTATGGAATAGCACAAGAGAGAGTGAGAAAAGAGAAAAGGTCCTGAGAAGAAAAAGAAGAAGAGCATTTGAAAATTTATTGAGAAAACTTAAAAGGGTGTTATACACCTTGTTCCAGGTAAAATTAATGTATACAATGACACTCGCTATGATACAATAAATCGTAATAACAATACGGTCTAAAAGAGACTGAAGTGTTTCTTACTTCCGAATTAACAATAAGATTGAAGGATAATATAAATATCATAAATAAACTCTAAATTAAAATAACTCATTCAAGTCATGCCACATAAAAATTTTCTATCAATAACGTCTTCTAAAAATTAACTTAATAACCTTTGAAAAATATTTTGTTTATCCGTCTCATATATACTTCTCATTTAATTCAGGTTAGTTCCTAATAAAGCATTTCCAGAACTATGTAACTTTCTAACTACTCGACCTAAATTATCATTAAATCATCCCGCTAGACAATACTGCTTATGTAATAATAATAAACCGTATGCAGTAAGTAGGTCACAAAGCTCAGTCACGAATGTAACTTTAATTTTTCATTTAGAATGTTTTATAATTACAGCATTATTTAATATGTTAGTACTTCTTAATACACATATGGATGATCTTAGAAAATTTTATATTCTTATTAAAACAATATTAAATTGTGAAAAACAAGCCGATTTTATATCCCATAGAAATAGATTATTTTCTCTTGAATTCTTGATCAAGAAGATCACAAATCATTTGAATGTTTTTATCAGGAGTGATAATCTTTCTGTTATTTTCAACAATTTTATCGTAGAGCACAAAAATTCTCGTGCTTTCACTGAACACAAAAACATTTTGAATTAATCATGACGATAATGAAATGCAAAAAACATGATATTTTCCTTTGCCATTTTGTTGAGTTCATTTAATGAGTCAAATAATCAAAGATTGCAGTAATGTTCAATCTTTGTAGACATCGGTAGCCCTGTTTCCTCAAAATTGCAACCTCACTACTTCAATTTTAACTTTTAATTAAAAATAATATATTAAAATTGGTTGAGTTTGGATTTTAGAGTACTCTCTAGGTGAGATGGTATGATTGTATAGTATTTTTCGGAACAGATGATTTTGACAGGATGAACTAAGACATTTTTAGAAATTGTTTCAACTTGACACCAGTCACTCCAAAAATTTTGTGAGAATATAATATTGCTTATACTGAATGGCCTGCTAGCACTCCCATTATGAATGTTATTTAACCCCTGAGCAGTAGAAATAAATGGAGTTTGAATCATGGTGAATATGAAGTAAGTGATTTGATTGAATTCGCGAATGCAAAGTGTGAAGAATGCACGGTTCTTTCCCAAGATTTCATTTTAAGTTAAATGGACAGCATGTTGCAAAGTATATAAGATATTTAGTTTGGGCAGGCCGAGAAAGATCTATTTATATTGTTTCCAGGGTTTTAGAACCAACTACAAGGCAGTTATTATATAAACGTTACATTAACAAACAATTTCAAATTTACCCCATATAGAAAAATATGAACAAATTTATATATAGATATACATAAATATTAATTCTACCATCGAATATATGATATACTAATATACTGCCTTCTTTTATATACAAAGGCGAATATGTAAACATAACTTAGGAAGAGAAAAGGAAAAAGAAGTGATACAAACTTCAGTAAACCAAAATTTGTCCGATGAGCTGAATATACCATAGTTTATACTCCTGTTATGAGAGTGGCATATACAGGGTGTCCGATAATTGCCTCCTAATTTCTCGGGAGCATACAGGGGAGGCCAAAATAACCTTACTTGGTCATAAATAAAAAATTCCTAAAGTGTCCGTCGACACAGATACATAGTCCTAAAGGGGTACCCAGCGATTTACCTTATCGGCTCTAAATTTTGGACCGACTTGTATAATTTAGTGAAATTTTAACAGTTTATAGAGGTCATAAAGACTCATTAAACCATACTACAGTAGATACTTTAAATTATTAGAAACGTCAGGAATGGACTTGCAACCACACTCGTTGGGCCCAATTTTTGACAGTCATTTTACAATGCTGACAACTGATTTTCTAGATACTTTGATCATTCCTCTAAAAAGGATATTATTAATTTATTTCGATAAAACTGGCGGTTTTCGAGATAAATCGGTTTTTAGGCGAAAAACTCAAAAGTTACTAATGCTAACCACAACCAAGTAAAAATAAAATACGCAGCGCAGGGGTATCGAGATCTACTTATAATCGGCATATCCCTGCGCTCTGAACTGATCAACGGTTTGACTGCCCGAAGGTCAAAACATCCTCTCGGTGGTCGGTTCTCGTGCGCCACCCTCGGGATTTATGTGGTCGAGGGCCCACTTATACACCGGGTAGCTTGTTACAGTGGAGTAACGGCAAACAAGGGGTCAATTGCGCGTATTAGTGCTGGCTGCCGGCTGCCACTTGTTATCTGTAATGTTAAAAATGGGACTAGGTAATGAAACAAACGATTTTAAAACATCCTGTATCCTATATTCCATTCTTTTATAAAAAAGACATGGCCTAAAACTAACTTACAATCTAAAATGGACAATAATATAAACAAATAAACGGTCTGGAGGGCAAGAGTATGTTATGAGAGCTGTTCACGGTAGCTTCTACTGATCGGTAGCGCTATAGGCGGTAACTCGGCGGTATCATTCACGACGTCACCTCGTACTACACGGTTGCGATGCTATTCACAACGACTCGTACTAAAATTATCGCGCTTCGTTTCTAAAACTCGCGGACGCTGTTCACGGCGCTTCGTACTACAATTCGACCAACGGCGGTATACACGGTATGTCTAACATTAACCCGGCATCGATCGGCGGTAGGCGGCATCTCTACACGGCGACGATGATCTCTACACGCGGCAGCGGCGATAAACGTCGGGGCGGCAGTTGTTAGGCTCCCTTATCTACGGACATCAGAGAGAATCTGGCGATAAAAAACATTCCTGGTCAATACGGAAACAAAACTAAATTTCCGGCATTAAATGCGTGTGTATATAGATGACGGTAGGAAGGAAAGAAAGGAACTGACCGCTGCCCGTACTTGTAAGGGTCCTCGACAGCGTCAGCAGGGTGGAACGACATTGCCTGTACTTATAGGAATCCTCGACAATGTCGACCAATAGCGGTAGGAAATTTAGAAAGGAACTGATAATGCCCGTACTTATAAGGGTCCTCGGCAGTGACGATAGGATGACACAACATTGCCCGTACTTACAGGGGTCCTCGGCAATGCTAGCCATTAGCGGGGTAGGACGTAAGGAAGGAAGTGTATGGTAAAACACCATATACACACAAGCCCAGCCTCATCTACATTGCTGGACCAGGAAGGCGCGGTTCGGCAGGCGACCCAGTCCGTCCGTTTGGACTGTTGACCCGGGTGGAGAACGTGCAGTTCTCAGCGAAATAATGGTCTGCTCGAGCTTAAGTAGTCGGCCCGAGCTCCCACTATGCTGATGAGTGACGGTGTGCGGTGATCGCGCATACAATACTGCTGTGTACGGCGCGCGATTACTATGGTCGGACGCTCTGAAAATCATCGGAAAATCATATTTCCCGGCATGGCGCGGCAAATCTAATTATATGCTGGTAATATTGAAACTTTAAGCATTCTTTTCCCGCAAGAATCAGATTTTTCGGATGTTTAATAAATAAATGAAATCTCGGCGAACATACTCATGCCCAAAAATTAGTAACTTCGTTACAATATTATGTCTATGGTCTACAGAAGTATAATCATAAGTTTTCATTCATCGATAAGTTAAAAAGATCTTCTACTACATTTTGATTCCACAGAAAAGTTCGAGCCCAGGAAATGGCGTCGCAGCTTGTTTTTTTCGCGAAATTGTCTATTTAATTTTCCTCTACCCCGGTGTATCCCGGTTCCTCCAAGCATACCCAGATCATCTTGGCTGATTATGTGGAAAGCGCATTGATGGTTGCTGTACTATCCGACATAATGATCTTTTGTCTGTCGCTTCCCTTTGTTAAATTGGATTAATTTCCTGATGGCTTGTATTTCCGCTTGAAAGATGCTTGCAGACAACCTAGTTTTCGTGGTGTCTGGTGCTGGGTCCATACACTCCTATTTTAGTTCCATTTATTGAAATTTCTTTTAAGTTTTTTGACAATATTTCTTTCCCAGTTCATTTTGCAACTCAACGCTGTTTTGAAGTGTTTCACAAAGTTAAACTTTTTATCATTTCATCTTGGAGCATCTCCCAGATTTTCAGATTTCTCTATAAGACATTGGGTCTTCGTTTAGTGGCTTCATCTCTTATCGTTCTATATGTTGCCTTCCTTGCCATTTTCCTACCAGTACATGTAGAGGTGTAAGGTTTACGGTTATTTTCATGGCGTCCGTTGGACAGGTTTCATTGTTCCATTTATACATCCACAGACTAGCCTTTGAGTTTTCGAGAAGTTGGCTCTCTTAATAGCTAGACTGGTTCGTTTACTGAAAATCACTTTCCTATATGTCATGATTGATCTCACTGTTTCAATGTACATCCACTGCAGCATTTCTGGATTTGTGGCCCAGCTTTTTGCCGCGAAATTTCTACAAACCATAGAGTTCTGTAGTTACTTCTTTTTCATGTTTATTTCAGAGACATTTTTTGTCTAAGGTCAGGCCCAGATATTTAACCTCTAATTTCCAATAATTAACGTTCCCATCCTTTTTGAAGGTTTTCAAGTTTACTTTTCTTTGTAAATGGTATTAAAAATGTTTTGGTGGGGTTGACATCAAGTTTCGTCATTTGGCACTATTTTTTTGTGTTTTCAAGTCCTGTTTGAATTATATCGCAGAGGGTATTTTCGAGTTTGATCCCGCACCAAGGTCGAGGTTGTGTATGTGCGTAAAATTGGAGTCTGTACACTGCGACCTGGTAAATCTATTGTGCCGCCACTGCTGCTAAGTCATAAGAGATACCTTATCAGTCAAAGTAGGTTCTCTAGAGTAGTGAACATAACCCGATTCGCTCGATCCCCCCACTCCTCGACCTTGACCTTGACCTTGCTTCACCCCTCTTTGGCCCCGCCCACATGTCCTTGTCATTGACCTTGAAAGTGCACGTGTGCTTTGGCCTTGGCCTTGTGTTCAAGGTTGTGTGTGTGACCTTGACCTTGACCTTGGTCGAGACGACCTTGACTTTGTTGAAGGTCATCTTGGGTGTGTGACCTTGAAGTAGTTATTTGTGCATTGTAATAGTGTGGGATGATCTTGAAATGATTTTGACCTTGCAAATTGTTCTATAAATTGTGTGAGTCTACTTGCATTCATTCAGTGTGAAATGTTAGATACGGAACTATCTAAAGAAAAAATTATAGAGCAAGTCGGCAGAGTAATTTGTTTATATCAGAGTAATTTAAAAAGTTTGTGTGATTTTGAAGAGAAGGATCTAGCATTTTTTCCTCTCGAATATTTAAAAACTTGCGTTGATACGCTGAGTTTACGGCAAATTTGGGATAAGCTGCCAGCGTCATATCGGTGTAACAAGGAACTACAGTTAAGCTTACCCTGTTACATTCACTATGAACAAATATATCGTCATCATATAGATGGGCCACCACCAGCAATAAAAAAGTGTCGTGAATGTAAAAATGAGTGAATAATATGAATAGTGCTTTGCAAGAGACAGTAAAAAAATTGGGCGATGAGTTCACTGAAACGGCTAATAATTATTTCAATGATGCAATGAAAAGTCGAGCAGAATGGGCGTCGCGCTATTGTGATTTGGCTTATGAATATGAAAAGGCTGCGAATGCATGTCGTAAATATTGCAGCAAAACAATAAATTTACAAGACTTTGTTCGTGAGATAAAAAAGTTGGAGTTTAGTGACTGTTTGGAAAAACTGATTAGGTTCATTGCAGATCCGGTTGTGTTAGATGAAATTAGAGTGTAGGACTTAAGTTTAACGTAGTAGTAGTTAATATGGAAAGTTTAGTGCGAGAAATGTACGAGGAATTTCTAATTTCTGCAGCCTGTTCGGAATTTTACGCATATGAAATGCAAGATTCGGAGGCTCAGGACTTTAGTGTATTTTTTAAGTATATGGACCATGCCGAAGTGTGTCTTTTAGCTAGTATAGTTTGTAAGAATTTTCTTAGATATAAAAACAAACAATTATTATTGAACAAATTAAGGAAATTAGGTTTAGGTGATAATGTTAAACGCATAGAAGAATGGCAGAAAAAATCAATGAATAAAGTACATAAAATGTAGTTATTTGTTTCATTATATTTTGTCCTTGAAGTTATCCTTATACCAATTTAAATGTGTGACGTCATTTGACCTTCAATACTCCTCCCACTATTTCTATCGTTAAGCTACCCCCACCATTGTTACAATTCGACCTTGAAACCCCGCTATAAAGGTTCGTGGGAGAAGAAGTGACTTCAAACAGTCGCAGATATCAGTGGCATAAACATCAAATATTGTGTTCGTGTAGTGTTCTGAAAGTGCTTTTATATTCACGGTAATTTTTGGATTTATATACCATTTTTTTCAATAATGAGTATTGCAAAAGAAACTCTAGATGAAATTAATGAAATGTTTAGCAAAGATTTCGAGGTTTTAGAGAAAAAAAAGGTTACCGAAATGATTGTAGGCAAAGTGTATAAAATTGTAAAGATGGTTTCAATGACTACACGATTTGGTAAAACTCTTTTAGTGGCTTTACACGATGACGGTGATAATAGCACATTTGAGACTTTTTTACCAAAACGTGTGGCCGAAACACTACCTGACGATATTGTAGATATTATGAGTAAAACTAAAGATAAATACACTCTAACTTATTTGGGGCAGGGCACTAGAGTTTTTGGAAACAATACTCGAACATTATTACGTTTTGGCTCATTGGAGTAAATTGTATGTAAATTGTTTGAAAAAAAGGATGTAATTAAATTTAAAATATAGTTGCACATGTCAGAATACTTACGCGTGTTCATTATTTCTGTTAAAGATGTCTGCTGATGCGACGACGACGACGACCGCCAACGAATGTGTAGATAGATACATATTTTGGTTGGGGAGAGAATTAAGAAATAGGGCTCACGATATGTTAGATAGCGTAAATGATTGGTCGCATATTGATGTAACCAAAGATCAATATAAGAACGAGATCAGGGATACAATCAATTTTATGGCTGGGGCACACTTGTGCGACAAATTTTTATATGGTTCCATAGACATGGATACATTTTGTGCTGAAATGGTTGAAGAAGAATTAAAAGAATACCTCGTCAATATTCCACATTTACCAGGTGAGCTTGCTGCAAAATATGAATTGGTTTCTGCAACAGCAACAGCCCAAGACGTTGACGATCGAAATAGTGTCGGATGGGATAGAATTTTGAGCAACGAAAACGAAGACATGGAAAACTAATTTTTTATAATTTTTGTATTTGTGCAATTAAATAACTGTAAATAAATATCTGTTACAATCACAGTTTTATTTTATTTCTTTTATAAACATACCAACCCAGTAGATCATAGTCAGTGTTTCTTTTTCTCAGCTGAAATATTTAATATAAGTAGGGCAAATAAAAATAAAATAGTTTAGTAAAGATTGAAAATGAGTCGAGGAAACAACACAATTGATAAATTTGGTCGTCAGAAATATAATGAAAAATATCATATATTATCTGGGCCACAAGGGATTGGTTTTAAACTTACAGCGGATGGGCAGTATGATATGGGTGGAAAAATCATAACCAACTTAGGCGAACCTAAAGATGATGACGATGCTGTGACAAAACACTTTGTTAATAGAAAGTTTTACAATTTTGCAGTTGTAATATGTGACATATTTAACAAGGATGTCCTCCCCATGATATACAAAAATAATAGTGAGCTTAAAACAAAAATTGAAGTTATGCAGAAAATACTCTATCATCAGCCTTTAAATGACTCATTAAGCGCACTGTCGTACGACTCGACTTCAAAAAAAATCTAAAAAAAGCAGGTTAAAGAATAGGAGAACGCACTCCGAGTGGCATAGCCTTGAAGATAACGTCGTAGTCGTCGGTGAATTGGACCTTCCCTCCAAGAATATTGAAATGTTATTTATGTGTATGATGTTTTATTGTCATTGTTTTTAATAATGAAGATTGAAATAAAAAACTTTATTTTACAATATATTGTTTATTTATTTTACATTTTAAATAAAAAATATAGTCATACAATATGTTATTTAAACAATATTAGCTTTATCTATCCAAGAGTTGAAGTGGTTGGGAAATCCTAGCCATTTGACAAATAATTGTTCGATGTGATTTTTCTTGCGTTGTCTAAGGACCTTTTCTACTAGATAAACGTCAGGACTGCTTGTTTTTTGTAGTTCTGATTCGTAAAAACACCCTCTTATAGGCTGACCTTCTAACGATTCCAACAAGTAAGTAGGTGGATTTGTAACATTAACTTTTACAACTTTAAACAATTCGGTTGACCAAGAGGGCGTATATCCTTTCTCGAATAAGCTTTTATACTTGCTAATACGCACAATGTCACCCATGGAAAACTTAAATTTTTTAGGTACAATTTTTAAATAATCATATGCTTTAATATGTGTTTTTTCTTGCACGTCTGCAGGCTTCATTCCAATGGTGCGATGTTTCGAATGGTTATAGGTTTTTGTTACTGCCGATAATATATGTATCCATTTGTAAGATCCTCTTGTCGAGAATTGTTTATATAAATTATTTTTTAAAGTCCTTATGACTCGCTCAACAATTGCAGCTTTCTTTGTGCTGTAAGTGGAATAATGATTTATATTATATTTTTTCATCAGGGCTTGAAAGTTTGTATTATAGAACTCCTTTCCTTGATCACTTTGCAGATTTGTTGGTGTATATGATGCCTCTTCAATGATGCTTTTCATCGCATTAGTAACTTCTATACCAGTCTTGTTTTTTATGGCTTTGGTATAGACAAATTTCGAGTAACAATTTATACAGACCAAAATATAACGATAACCATCGTTTTCATCAGCATACTGTTGCATTTCAGCCAAATCAATTTGCCACAAATCTCTGTATCCTTTTATTATCGTGCGCCGTCTTACAAAATTTTTTCTAGCCGTTCTATGTAGTTCATTAACAATCTTCATTTTTTCTAGACTGGGCTCCATATTATTAGTAATACTAAAGGTTTCAGATCGAAGGAAGAACTGAATAATATCATTAAATATTGAGCTTAATATATTATATCTTCTTCTCGTAATTCCTCTATGATTGACATAATTTCATTTTCGTGTCCAGTGTGACCGGCCATTTTGGAACTCCACAACAAACGTAAACGATCCACCAACTCTTTAGCTTTGTTCCAGTAGACATATTGAAATTTTTTCGAAGATAATTTCTTTTTTGTGGGTAACTGTAGTTTTTCCGAGAGATTTTTTCTTGTAATAGTACCACCTAATTTTGTGCCCATTATCAGAGGTTTAATAATTCGTAAATATTTGTTCCATCTGGTCTCCCGTAAACCATCACTTTTTTTAAAATTGTTGTAGACAGCATTCGTTGATTCCAAAATTTCCTTGTACGTTGAAAGTACATTATCACTTAATTGTTGTTGTTCCTTGCCTACACTTGGGGGTGTTTTAAGAAATAACAAATCATAAAGTGCCGGTGATCCACCATATTCTGCAAAATTTTTCCCTTTTTTGTATAAGACAATATTTCCATTTCGAAAACGCACCTCTAAATTACCAATAAAATTTTTGTTATGATCTGTTTTTGAACCAAAACGTACACCATATACAGTATCGTATAGAGATGGTTTCGAACGTAATCCTTTCAGGTGTGCGTTTAAAGTATCGGAAGTTGTGGTGTCAGCGGATGCGAGAGATGTATTAGTTGATGTCGAGGGTGTATCAAACACCGATTGGCTAATATCTTCTTTTGAAATGCGATGCTGCTGCTGCTGCTGCTGAATAGGTGTGGAGGTTTGAAAGGAATGTGTAGGTTGGGGAAAACCTGATATTTGAGTCGACTGCACTGATGTACTGAGACTATGTGACTTTGTAGCTAGATAATGCTGTTGCTGTTGTTGTTGCTGCTGCTGCTGCTGCTGCTGCTGCTGACGTTGCTTAACCACATCAGATATAGTTGTCAACGGCTTAGAAATGGGTTCGTAAAACTTTTCCAATTCCACAACATTAAACTCTTTAGCCGCTTTAATTTGTTTAAATTTTTTTCTGACGGCATTGGTAGCTTCCACTAGTTTACGTTTTAAGTCGATCGCGTTATTCATGATGTTAACAAAGGACGTTTCAACAATCAAATGAGCGTTTTCTCTTATTATTACAGTAATATATAGCTATCAAATCCTTTGCGGTATCTTCCCGATTTCACATCACTGTCTTTATCAATTACTAAAAATCCATACTTATTATCCCAACATTTTGAGCACATTTCTTGAAATTGAGTAAAAGTTAGATCCGGTGAAACGTGGTCGGAAAATATGTGTTTCATATTCAACTCATCTTGTTTAAACATAATAATAAAATTGGCGTTGTCTCGCACAAGCTGTTTAGGCACTCGCGAATATGTTTGCGCTAGGTAAAAGGAGTCGATATTTTTATGACGTCCCATGCTAAAGTACGATCTTATAACATCTTGTTTTTCACATATAACATCATCAAAGATAAATATAGAGTTTGGTTTTGCATCGGACGGTTCCACAATATTACTGGAATCACTAAAGGCATAGTAGCCTAAACCTTTGATGGGCGCTAAAATTTTCCTTAAATACTCATATTTCGGTTGATACAGAGATTTCGAGTAAATATAGACATTTTCGAAACGTAGCCCAAGGGGGTGTGTAAGCAGCGAAATCATGACATTAGTTTTTCCACAATTGGATGGACCAATTAACAGGCCGCGAATAGAGGAAGGAAGTAAAGGACCGTGTCTCTTCATTATCTTCTTTTCAAATCCAAGTCCGACTTTTTCATCGAGATTGTCAATAGGAAATTTTTGTTTAAGATCGATAACGCGCATCTTAGGAAAATTTGATATTTTATAGGCAATTTTTCACAAAAACTGTCATTCAGATGCCGAGCGTCAAACGAAGTGGACGGTCTCACGTTTCCAACAAAACTGGATACGGTATTGTGAATTCGTTAATAAATAAATTACCATTCGAGGTACACATTCCTGGTTATCAATATTGCGGACCCGGAACAAAAGTAATAAAACGTGTAAGAAGAGGTGATCCAGGCATTAATCCTTTGGATGCCGCATGCAAAAAACACGATTTAGCCTATTTACATAATAAAGACAACATAAGTGCGAGACATCGAGCGGATTACGAGCTCGAACAAAGTGCTTGGAATAGAGTAAAATCGAAAGATTCCAGTTTAGGTGAAAAAACAGCAGCTTGGTTAGTTACAAACATTATGAAAGGAAAACAACGTTTTGGTATGGGTGTACCATCATCATTATCAACAAAAAAAACATCTAGTAAAGGCACGCGTCATACAAAAAGGAAAGGTGTAAATAAAAATCGACATGTTCGGAAAGCCAGTTTCGGAACAGCTATTCGACAAGCAGTTCGAAGGGAATTATTAAAAGCCGGAAGTAAAAATGTGTTGGAAAAAAATGTCATGAATGCATCTAAAATAGCTCTGTCGGCAGCACGTAGATCGGTAAAAGCGGCAGGTGGCAAAAGGAAGGTTCGTACACCGAGAATAATACCGATTCCTAAAACTGGTGGAATATTACCATTAATACCAATTTTTGCCGGGTTATCAGCTTTGGGTTCATTAGCCGGTGGGGCAGCGGGAATTGTGCGCGCCATAAAAGCAGTAAAAAAAAGCAGCGAAGATAAAACCGGTGCCGGCCTGTATTTAAAATCGAAAGGAAATGGTTTGTTTCTAAAGCCATATCGTAAAGGTATGGGATTATTTTTAAATCGTAGATCAAAAAACTAATTGAATCCCTACCTCGAAGACCACTATCTAACATCGATATAGAAAAATATGCCAAAAAGAAAAGAATAGGACACTTTTGAGGCGTTTATATGAGGGATTTATTACCTAGACAAGGTCCTCGACGTTACGAAGCAGCAATAGTGAATTTGGATAGTACGCGTGGAGCAGGGACTCATTGGGTAGGTTATAGAAAAAATAATTCTAAAGTAACATATTATGACAGCTTCGGCGATTTACCCCCACCGATCGAATTGGTACGATATCTACAAACGGGATCGGAACCATCAAAAATTATTTACTATACATACGATCGTCAGCAGGATTTTGGAACAGTCTGGTGTGGACATTTGTGCTTAAAGTTTCTTGTCGAATCATCAGCGTAAAAGATGTCATCATCATCATCGTCACCATTAACACCGCAAATGGATCGCAATAACTATACTAAAATGTTGCAATCACTGAAAGCATTTCATCTAGCCGGTGGATTAAGGAAAATGACCGTGAAACAGTTAGAAAACATGCCCAAGGAAGTGATGATTGCATTAGCCCCAAATGAAATTCCATTCGTTTGGGAAAAGTTGCCCGAGCACCTTAAAAGCGATATCGATATATTAAAATATCAGTGCGGTTGCAAACATTATTTCAGCAGCAGCAGCAATTTAAACGAGGTTACGTCTGATGAGGATCTTACAGCTAGAAAAATATTTTGTTGTTATTGCAAAATCAGCGATGTGCGCATAAAAGCAGAAAATAGCATAAAAACATCACTATCTAATGCAGTGAGAAAAGGTGTGAAGATGAATCTTTTTAAATGTTGCCGCTAAGAATAAAACCGAGATGTGTGATGTTTTAATGGTTAGTCATGTCTTATACGTTCACACTAACAGGACACTCGAGCGTCTTAAGCGCCGATTTTTATCCACCAGTCGAATTAAATAGAGAAAACAAATATGGTCTGGCATTGCTGGGATTTTACACATACAATTCAATTTTTAATGTGGACGAAAGCAACAATAAGTTTGCCTACATGAAGGAGGGTTACACCACCGAGTCGATACAATTGCAGATTCCACCTGGGGCCTATGAAATAGATGAGATAGGTAAAGCTATGTTGGAGGCTTTGAGGATTTCAACTGAAGAAAAGAACGATGGAATCTTTTACTTGGTCGCTAATAATAATACGCTGAAATGTGAACTGAAATCCCAATATACTATAGATTTCCGGGGAGAGGCGAGTATCGGTAAAATGTTAGGATGTAATCATACAGTGTTAAAAAGAGACAAAAAGCACGAATCAACCGAGATGGTGGAAATAATGAAAGTACGCATCATACGCGTAGATTGTAATATAATTTCCGGAGCATATATGAATTCGGTGGAAGGTCATACCTTGTTCGAATTCGATATCGACGTGGAGCCCGGTTACAAAATCAGTAAAGAACCACAAAATAATATTTATATGCCGTTAATGCCGGCAGGACGTCAGTTTATCGACAACATTACTCTTCGCATCTTGGACGATAGCGGTGATCTAATCAATTTTCAAGGCGAGAAAATAATCGTGAAATTGGAACTGAAGAAACTTTCATAGAAATGGGTTTTTGCTTCAATCGTCAATTGTGTGTGCTGTCGACTAAGATGGGGGAACCGCCGAAACATAATAAAAGTAAAAGAAGAGTTAACGTCAAGGTTAGTCGTCGTCCAGACGTTAGATCACAAACATCTCAACAGTTATCTGCCGAAGACTATAAATTTTTAAAATCAATCGGTCTTAAAGTGCGAAAATGATTTCCACCACCAGCGATAAAATAGAGCCCATCTTGGACAATTCCATTATTAGTCTAGAAGAGCATACGTATAAACCATACGGATCTCCATCATTCAACAATTCGGATGAAGTCCGTATCCCCATTAATTTTCAAGATATTATACTGGATATCGCCGAAAGTTACATATATATCGAAGGAAAATTTAAACCCATAGACGCAACGAAAAGATGTTTTTTATCAAATAATGCCCTCGCATTTTTGTTCGATGAAATTCGCTACGAGATGGGAGGTGAGCAGGTCGCCGTGGTTCGTTAACCTGGAGTTACGACGACATTAAAAACCATGGTTTCATTCGGAAGTTTGCAACAAAGATCTCTCATGACGTGCGGATGGGGTCTCGACGAAGCAAACCAAGATATCGTAGACACGGCAAGTAACGTATTCTCCGGGAAATTACCCTTAAAATATCTTATGGGATTCGCCGAAGATTACGCAAAAGGTGTTTTCAACGTAAAACAAGAGCTTATTATGATTATAGCTCGCACTTTTACCAATTGTTACGTCGGCGAAGTAGAGGCAGAAATTAGTATCGACAAAATCGAATGGAAAATTCGTTACATCATTCCAGACGACAAGCAAAAATTGAAAATACTGTCTCGCATTAATAAAGGAGGAAACAATGCCAGTATTCAAATGGCATATCGTAAATGGGATCTGTACGAATTACCAGCTTTAAGGCAAACATCTTCCGACGTGTGGGCCTTGAGAACGAGTACAAGTCTGGAAAGACCGCGCTATATAATCGTCGGGTTTCAAGACAGCAATAATTGCCACAAGAAAGAAAAAAACGCAACCCAGTTTACCCACGCCGACGTATGCGACATTAGACTGTATCTGAATTCAACCGTTTATCCATACGAAAGATGGAATTTAGATTTCGTCAAGAAACTGTACGCAGCAGCCTATTACAATTACGAAAACTTCCAAAGCAGCTACTACGGGCGCGAGATAAACGATCCGATGATAACGTTCGCGGAATATATGAAAAACCCCGTTTTTATTATCAATTGCAGTCATCAACCAGAGGCGATTAACTCATCGACAGTGGATGTAAAATTGGAGTTCCAAACGAGAAAGAATAAATTCCCCAAAGACACTAAAGTGTACGCATTAGTTATTCACGACTCATTTTTTAGTTATAATGTATTAAACGGTTCGGTGACCAATAAATCTATATTTTAATGTATCTATTATATGTAACACAAAATAATGTTCTTGAATCAATAAATTTGTAATGAGTGAAGTAATAGTTTTATATTTATTTGAAACCCAACCAAAAAAAAAAGCTGGCGGAAAAGCCCGCTCTTTAAGAAAAGAGTACGGGAATTTAGAAAATGGTGGTTTATTAAGTGGAAAAAAGAGCTTAAATAACACAAGAAAAAATTTTTAAGGCAAAATATGAAAACAACGATTTAGAAAATTTGTAGGAAAGTAACGGTTAGGAATAGGGAAAAAAGTTATAAGAAAAAATTATAGAGGAAATCGAGTACTATAAGCAAGCATTTTTCTCGATAGTAAAAACGTAAAAAAATTTTTTTTCAAAAAAAAATTGAAAAATGGTGAATGCGCGCCAAAGTTGAAGTTTTGGAGCAAAATGATATTAGGAAATTAGAAAGAGAATTTTTTTCTACATATGGTAGTACTTTTCAAAATTCGGAAAGATGAAATTTTAAGAAAAGGGTTATAGTAAGTTAGTAATTTGGATTTTTTAAAGCGCTGTAGCTCGGGAACCGTTCAAGATAGAAAAAAAATAAAAGCACTTTGATAGCCCAAAATTTTGAGGAGAATGCGATGGTGTAAATTTTTTTTTTTTTTTTTTTTTTTTGAAAATGCTGAATACGCGCTAAAGTTGAAGATTTAGAGAAAAACGGTATTGGGAAATTAAAGCGAGAATTTTTTTCTACATATTGTAGTATTTTTGAAAATTCGAAAAAATGAAATTTGAAAAAAAGGGTTATAGAAAGTTAGTAATTTGAATTCTTTAAAGCGCTGTAGCTCGGGAACCGTTCAAGATAGAGAAAAAATAAAAGCACTTTAATTACCTAGAATTTTGAGTAGAATACAATGGTGAAAAAAAAATTTGGAAAATCTTAAAAATGACAAAAAATTTAGATGAAAAAATTGAAATTCTTGAGTTAGGAGGTTAGGGCCGCCGAACGGGAGTATGTGGAAGTTGTAGGGGAGGGTTTTTTTTTTTTTTTTTTTTTCTAAGTTAGTCTAAAAATTTATTTGAAAAAAATGTAGAGAAAGTCTAGTACTATATGCTAGAAAAGTGGAGGGGGGTAGTTTGTGCCCATAACAGAGATACGGTGAGTTATAAAATCATATTATTCTCAAACTTATATAATGCATATATGCACTCCACCTTACCCCCTCCAACTTTTTGAATGTATATAGAGGCCGGTATTAGAATTATTTCATCATTACACATTCGATCGGCAAGATGGAAGATATACCAAAAAGGATCATTGGCATTGTCAGGCCATTCGTGCCCGGCAAAATATGCAAGTGTGAGGAGTGCGGGGGTACCGCACCAGGAGCGGCACCTTCGGCACCGCCTGCAACGCCGACACCACCAGCGACGACGACGGTGCCGCCAATGAGAAGACCAAGGGCTGCACCTAGGTCGGTGTTAATATCGTTGGGTATTACTCCACGGTAGGCACCCCACCCTCCCCCCAGGCCCTTTTAGGGCCACAAAAACGGTCCTTTTCAGGACCACATTATATTTTGATCGTAGTTTAGTAATCGTCACTTATGGGGCGAGATATTCGTTTAACGACGATTTGTCTCGTAGCTTAAGTGCCAAGTTATATGCTTGAGAACCTATGAAAATGTTAACAGTTCAAACAAGGTTTCTATTATTTTTTTTTTGTAATGTATTCTTCACAAAATATTAAGAATAAGTCTTATAGTCTAAACAAATCTAATTCCTTATTTAAAGTTTTTTAAAAAATCAATAATTCTATAAGCTCTCACCAATACATAACATTTAGAATCCGTTGGTGGGGTGGGGGTAGTTCTATATATATGAGACTGGGCCAGTTACACAGTCATATATTCATCAACCCTCATACGATGAACATGGAGGAAGAAAGACCCGCCAGCCGAGGCTCATCCATCTTTAGTGATGACACCGTAGCCGACAACGTTGGAGACCTGCAAGTCTTCGACGACGACGACGAGGTGGATTTTGAAATTGACGTCCTACGTTGGGACGATTTGGATGAGCCGATTCCGCTAGTATATGACCATGATCCGGGTCTAGTGGAATTAGACGATGCGGGCGATTGGGTCTTACAAAGACTCGAAACTCCGTCGCCGCAGCCAGAGCCGGACTCGACGGAAGATGCGGTGCTGGAAATTCCAGCATCACCAACACCCGACGACCCACAAGGCCCCTGCGATTCGTCAAGCTGGTGGTCGACCAGCGAGGATGGGGCACCATAAGCCCCACACTCTCCCTGGCCCTTTTTAAGGGCACACAACAACGGTCCTTTTCAGGACCACAAAATACTTTGATCGTAGTTTTAGTACATATTAGTACTTTGTTACTAATATTGTATGTATAGAATATACAATATTAGATACAAAGTATTAAAACTTTAAGTGCTGGTGGAACCCAGCTAAATCGTTCGTTCGTATTTGAGACCACAAACAACTTTTGGTCTCAATACGTAATACGACATTTGTTTTCACCCCCCACGATTAATTTGTCTCTATATATACGACCGCCAATACTTATTACAATCATTTTAGTTCAACATGTCAGCGACTCAACAACAACAACAACAACAACAACCCATTCAATGCCCTGTGGTAGATTCTACCACAGAGAATTGTTTGGAGTGGGAGCCGAACGATCCTAGATGGGATGAACTTTGGCGGTTCATCATCGAATATTCAGAGGACAACACCACCACCCCCGCTGATGATGACGGGCCATGCGACTCCACAACTCAATAAAAGAGTCGCATGTTTTACAACCAAACGGTCCTTTTCAGGACCACAAAATAATTTGATCGTAGTTTTAGTTGGTTATAATACTTTGTAACCAATATTTTATGTTTTTTTCATAAAAACATACAATATTGAGATACAAAGTATTAGAAGTTCTGGCGACAGAACCTTAACTTCATAAACCGAACCATGTTTTAGCATACTTGTAAATATTATCAGAAAATATTTACAACTATTGCTATTGCGTAGTTTTAGTGGATTATTCACTCTTTTTTTTTTATTACCTAATATTATGTGGGACAGGGCCTATATGAAATAACACACAAAAATAAATTTTCAAGTCATTTTTATTCTCATTATAAAATATAAAAAATTTGATCAAACACTTTTTTATTAACTACAATATATATATATATATATATATATATATATATATATATATATATATATATATATATATATATATATATATATATATTTACAAACTTAATACTATAAATTAAAAGCTAATATCTACAACTACCTAACACCTACTACATAATTTATTAAAGTCCTCTAATTGTCTTTTTAACCGCGCAGATTTCACCTTTTTTATCTCTAATTGTTTTTCAAGTTCTATAATGTCACTGTCACACTCGTCCACTTCTTTCACTAAGCATTTTTTCATTTCGTAAATGTCTGTCAATTTGGTCTTCTGAGAGTTGGTGAAGTCTTCGACCCACTCCGGTTGTGATGGCTCGGAAGAAGACGCGGTTTTATTTGGTGAAGACGATGACGACGACGACGACGACGAAGCAGCGGAAACTTCATCGCCTTCAAAACAACGCTTAAACCGCTTCTTCATGGGTTTCCGGCACCCCAATATCGGCGACAGTGGCGCTGGCGCTGGGGAAGACTTCACCTCCGACACTATTTCATTCTCTACGTTGGCCGGTGTTGGTGGCGTTGGTGGTGTTGGTCCATCGGGGCCTTCTATGACTTCCACTTCTACTGACAATGGCTCTTTTGGTGCTGTTTTTAGGAAGTCGGGTAATGGAACAGGGGTGGAGGGACGCTTAAAGTTAAACTTTTTCTTCTTCCCTTGTCCCACACCTTTAATCGCCGAATAAAATGTTTTTTTATCGGCGATTTCCGACTTCCGCATAGTCAAGAGCTTTTTCAGTTTCGAAGCTTTCGGAGAAGATTCCCTAGGCCGCGATGCTTTTCGCACAACCACATCACTAATCACATTTATCTTTGGCTCCTTCTCCTCCGTCCAGCATTCCAGGAATTGCGCTGCCGACTGAACTAACTCTTCGTCGCGACCATCGTTGAGGGCTCGGTCTTCGGCATCTTCATGCTCCACGCCATTCCAGTTCTCGAACACCCCCGGACTTAACACTTCCAAACCACTCATGTTATCCAGCATGCCTTGCTGTGAACCGCAGCTCACGTCAAGAGCATCTAAAAGAGACCGTACACTAGACATTTTCGATATTCAAACTCACACAATTAACTTTTTCTTAGCACTGTACTGTTTGCTGTTCTGACGAACTGTGAAGAGCTCGAGCCAGCAAGTCTGCTTTTATGCCCATTTCCCCCACTACACCACCTTTATTCCTTTTGTTCGATGCATTAAGTATAATATTTAAACTTGTCAGATGCAAGGCCAAGGCCAAGGCCGACGTAACCGGCAATACCAGGGTCGTTTTCAGGGCTGTAATTTTCATGGATTTTTTCTTTGTCCCTGTCAATGTTATTTTAAAGAAGCATATAAATATAGTACTAAACTTGTTAGATGCGAGGCCAAGGCCAAGGTCAAAGTACCCGTCAATGTCAGGGTCGTTTTCGAGGTTGTAATTTTCAAGGATTTTTTTTTTGGTCCTGTCAAGGTTATTTTAAAAAGTAATACATAATTAGAGTACCGCGATTGAAAAGTACAACATATTCAAACATCATGTTGCCAACCGATGAACAACCTAGTGAAGCAGCCAAAACATACAGTCATATACCAAAAGCTTTTTATTTAACTTGTCATCATTGTAAAAGACTAGGTATCTGCTGGCGAAATGATCTTACGTACGACTTCAACTACATTGACCTTTTCAGGGTTAAATTTGTACAATGCGGCTTTTGTGGACTAGTTTACTACCAGTTCAAGGACATTAATGAACGTGCCATCCAGAGAAGAAATTGGGTCATAGAAGAAGCTTATCTGTACAGAAGAAATTAACATGTATTTTATTTCTTAATTTTTAATTTTTTTGTTTGTTATTTTTTTTATTTTTTTTAATAATAAAAAGTAAACTCAATGTTTTGTTATATTTTAATTTTTTTTTTCAATAAAACAATAGTAAAATGAATCTGTACGTGTATTTATTAAACATCACCTAAAATACGTTTTGCAATCCATATTTTTCTGCAGAGTCCGTTTATTAATGAAATAGAACCATATATTAGGGTGAAATCTAATGGTTTCAAATCAGTCTCACATAACAATGTCAGAAGTAAACACTATTGATAAGTTCGGTCGCAAAAGAAAATTTAAGGATTTTAACTTTATGCGAGGTCCTTCAGGAATAGGTTTTAAACTTACACCTAATGGAGATTACGACATGGGAAGCAAAAGATTGTGCTATTTAGCAGAACCTCTTGAAGGAGACGATGCGACCACACGAAATTATGTTGATAATAACCTTGCTCAGTGTGTGCAAGATACGCAGAAAGCTTTACATGACTCAACAATTGTTATTAAAGATATATTCAGAAACCAACTTGAAGGTTACGTACGCAAGAAATTAATTGAAACCGGTCAAGAACTTAGAGGATACATTGATGATACTGTTATTGCAATATATGAACTTAGGCAAGACGAACTGCGTGATGAACTTAACTCTAGAATGTTGAAAATTGAAAAGACTATGGAGGATCTTGTCAGCAAACCTGTTTCACATTAAACATTTACTCGTAGACCTGTGCGTTTAATTTACTATTAGACAAATTTTTCAACAATAACTTTTACAGTTTGTTATTTGTCGACACTTCATTATATTTATAATTTTAAAATAAAGGTTCAATAAAAAAGCAATCAAGTAATGAATACATGTTTTTTATTTAAAAAAAAAAAAAAAAAAATTACAATACTATCGTTACATATTAATGTTGTATGTTTAATAGAAATAATAAAAACAATACAAATAATGAAATATGGATTTTCCAGATTACGTGCTGTCCTGACTTAGAAATGATTCCAACACGGTGACTAAATTTGCTAAGTTTTCTTCCGGGTCTGTTTTGTAAAAATCTATGTCTGCATGCCCCCAAGGTAGAGTTTTGGTTGAACTGGGAATTACATAACGTTTATCATCGCTATGTGACAATGCTACTTTATTTATTATGTTGGTATAAATGTTATGTAATTCACTTCTAAATGTCTTCATCTTTCTTAATATCAAACCACCCCGTTCAACAATTCTTTGGTAGTCTTCCTGATGAAGGTCTTTCTCGATAACACATTTTTTGATACCTTTGGCTTTTTTTAATTCATTATTAATGGACTTTACATAATAAGCCTTCGCGCCGGTACCATAAAAACTTATTATCGGATCACCAGGAAACTCATCTTTCATTCTACCAACTACAGAATTACTTTTAATTATGTTGAAATTATTAATTTCGGGGTAATTTGATGTATCGAATTTTTCGGGGTTTTCTGATATAGTTTGATAAAAGTTTTCCGTATACACTTTTAATATAAGCGAGTCAGTATCGGTGTAAAGTAACGAAGCATCATCGCCAAACTTGGATTTAATAAAATTATAATAAAAATCGTATATTACAGTCTTTGATATATCTAATATGGAAAAACCGATATAAATTGGTTTATTGTACAATATTTTAACTTTATTCATATGTATAGCAACAAAGTTCTCGGTAAATATCGAGCTACTATTGAAATTGGGGCGGGATATTAGTGCTCTAGCTCCATTTCTGCCTACACTGTTCTCCCAATGTGTTACTAATTTTATATCCTTTCGATTTTCCACATTTTCCATAGTTTTACCAAATATCGCGTTATTTTTTAATTTAAAAGTGTCCTTCGCAAATTTTGTGGTGGCCTTGTTACGTAAATTGGTATTAAAATCAATATACGATTTTAGTCATTTTGATTGCTTAAACTGTAATACTCGATGGGTTTGCATTACCACTAAGCCGTTGGCGATGGCTTGTTTTAAAGTTCTATAGTGTACAATGTATTTTTTTTTATCTTGTAAATTAGGAATTAATTTCGGTAATTTAGCGTTTTCTGTTGGCGGTATGATATTTTCTACTAGAAATGGAAGATCAGAATGTGCATCATGCAACTCAGTCGGATAATGCACATCCACTTCCAAAACGTAGCCATGTAAACTATCATCACCAACAGCCATAATATTTAAATCCAGAATTTCGCGCTCGCTTAACCATCGAAAACCACCATATGGTAATGCTTGTGACATACTATGACCATATAGATTTGTAGCATCAAGGTATGTTATAAATGAAGAAGGTTTTGTTGGGTCATAGTCTGGTAAAAAAATATTATTAGCGATGTGCTTCCTTTCTGTACACTGGCTTATGCCGCCGCGTATACCTTTCTTAAAAAAATGTATCATGTCTATATCAGTTAAGAGCTCTAACTCTACCTTAGTCATACGTAGCATACAATCAAATGATAAACTTGGAAGGGTATAGTAATGTGCTGGATCAAGTTTATCGAATTTTAAACAATTATTCCGAAATTGCTCAAAAACATCACACAATAGCAACACATCTGATTTTAAATACACGTCCGAATAGTCCCCCAAAGTTTTACACCCAAACAAGCGCCATACTTCTTTTGCTCTTCTATAGCTTTCATCGCTAATATGTTCTTCCCGTAAATTATCATAAAATTCATCTTTACTTGGAAGACATGTATTTTCCATTTTTTCTATAGAGTCAATAAAGCTATAGGGAAAAACACCCTTTTGACGCAGCAAATTAAATTGGTTGATATTTGAAAAATGTTTCCGCGTTTCAATAAAATCGTCGTCGTTTAAACCGCTGCCTAAATTTTCCAAAGACGTTGACAGAAATTTAAAACTATCAATAAATCGCAACTTTAAATATTTCCTCTTGACTTTTCCACATTTACTATCAAAATAATCGTGCACATAAATGCTTTTGGTAAATGATATGTACTTTTCCTTACTTTGAGCCAAAACACCAATTTTATCCCCATATTTACATAACTCTTTTATAAATAAATGGCTGTCGTAGCCGCTTAAGTTATGAAATATGATAGGGATAAAAGAGGGTAATTTATAATTTAAATTACAAACGGAATGTGCAGCACCAAATCTTTTTGCACCAGTTATGTGACAGTGGTCTCGTACTTTAATCTCACCCTCTTCAAAAGGGCCTTCACATATACCACATATTTTAGCATCATTAAACTCCCTTTTTTCTTCAGGCGTTAACGGTTTCATAGGCTTAATGTCTTTTAAATATGTGTTGTATAGAGCCCTTAAATCACACTCGATACGATCCACAAAGACTTGAGCTGCATTATTCCCCCGAAATAGCTCAAATTTCGAAAGTGAGTCGTCAAAAGAGCATTTAATTAAATAAGCAAAAGAATATGGTTCATGTTTAAAACTTTTTACAGTGTAAGAATTTTGTGGGTTTGGTTGTACCGTTTCAACGGGTTTTAAAACAGATTCGAAATCTGCATAAACCACGAATGGAACGCGCATTTGCTTTTCTATACCCTCGAATTTTAAAATATTTTCCGGCACACTCTTTCCAAATTTATCGATTTTTAAATCCACTGAGGGTGTTTGCGTGAAAATGTGGTTACAATCGTAGCTTTGATGTAAAGTTAAAGCTGACGGTGTACTAAAATAAATGAGGCAACCATCACAGAAATATATTTTATGTTGTTGACAACTAATTTGACTTGAAACTAAACGTGATAAATCCCGAATCCAACAATAATGACTCTTTGAACAAGTCGTATCACAAAAATGTTCACCGCCATCTTTACTACTACAGTCTTTTGTAATTAACAATAAATTTACATGCCTATCCAACTTTTTTGACGCATACCTCAGTGGACCAATAACTTCATGTATTACTTCATTATTTTCATATTTAGATTCCAGACCGTATACGTTAATTGATATGTTGTTCATTTCCTCAAATTTTTTAATGTCACGTAATTTTACTGGAAAATCCATACCTGTTACATTTAGCACTCTAGAAAAATGGGGGTAGGATGTCTTCTGTGAAGGCTCTGCTGTTGGAGGAAACAATGCTGATGTTACAGCCCACGCAAAGCAAAATTCGTCCTGGTTAATCACATTGACGACAGCTCCTTTCTTTTCAATAGAACACGGCAACTTATTGTATGATGAGCCACCCATAGGCATATACTTGTTGATACCAACTTTCAAGTATAAAATTCGCACAAGAGCCCATCCTATAACAAGAAAAATAATATATAAAAATCAGTTTAATATATCGGGTTTTGATTTTTCCATACCTGAATCTTTCTCCTGGAACTCTGTCGCCTGCGTTTTTATTAATTCGGTGAAAGAATGGTAAACGGCATCCAAATCACTTTCTACACTAATTATTTGATTAGCAGTGTTGAAGGATTTTTCACTGAATATTTCTTGTGATGGAAGCATGTACTCGCCAACAGCTGTCATGTTAACTTTTAAAGCATGATGCACACGCAATAAATTATTAACAAGTTCCACCACCTTGGATTTAATGTCTGCAAAGAACATTACGTAATCGGAATGCTCCATATCACTGCTAACCCGATAGGTTGCAATTCTCCTTTTGAAGGCACATTCAACGAGTTGCACACCATGACATACCGGCAAACATGAATTATTTTTATGTTGTTGTGTTCGTTTATGCACCGACATATGATTTATTGGAACATCTACATTACATGTAGCGCAATTAATTAGCGGAATCGTCGATGTATACTCTTCAATTCGGAGCCGTTTTCCTCCAGGTACTTCATTAAATCTCGCCGCACACGATTCTCTTTGATGACGTCTCATATTATAAATATTAGTAAACTTAGAACCGCAATTTTCACAAACATATGCCATGATTTGTCAAATATTAACACATGTACTACCTATACAAGTCAGAGCCAACTGATGAATGAAACTGCCCCATACCTTATATAAAACCATTCAAGGTCACCCCCAACCACGTAACATATCTTCAAGGTCACACACCCAAGATGACCTTCAACAAAGTCAAGGTCGTCTCGACCAAGGTCAAGGTCACACACAACCTTGAACACAAGGCCAAGGCCAAAGCACACGTGCACTTTCAAGGTCAATGACAAGGACATGTGGGCGGGGCCAAAGAGGGGTGAAGCAAGGTCAAGGTCAAGGTCGAGGAGTGGGGGGATCGAACGAATCGGGTTATGTTCACTACTCTCTAGTTCTATTTCCCTTAGGAACCTTAGGATATTGGACGGCTTCAAGGTGGGTAGCTTCCCTTCTTGTATTTGGTGTGCTCCTAAGAACTGCGTCCTAAGGTTTTCTAAAGCGCTGCACTCTGAAAAGATGTGAATGGAGGTTTCGTCCTCTTCCTAGCAGAATCTGCACTCTCCTCTTTCTACCAATCTGAGTTTCTTGAGATGTCCCTTCAGGTAGCAATGCCCCATCAGGATCCCTGTCAGAATTCGGAGTTGGTTTTCACTTAGGCTTATGGATTCCTTGAATCTCTCTGATTGTAAATCCCAATAATTGGATGTCCTGATTTCTTCTTCTATTTTTAGTTCTTCCAGCATTACGCTGCTACTGATTCCATAGAAAGGCTCTGGCCCCAGAAATGGTGTCTCAGCCCCTTTCCTCGCGGGCCTGGCTACTATTTCATTTCCTTCAATTCCGGTGTGTCCTGGTACCCACATTAGGGTGACCTTATTGTTACTCAATTCATTTCATTCCTCTAGGCATTTCCAGACCATATTGGAGCTGATTACTTAATAGCTCAGGGTACTGATGACTGTTTGACTATCAGACATGATGATAATCTCTTGGCCGCGATTTTTTTTTGTTGAAATGAATTTCTTAATAGCATGTATTTCCGCCTGGAAAATGCTTGGTGACTTATACAAGCTTTCGTAATATGTGATGTCGGGTTCATACACTTCTATTCAGGTTTCCTTCGTTGTTTTGAAGCCATCTGTATATCATTTAAAGGACTTTTTTTGAGTTTTTAATGGTGTTTCTGTTCCATTCGCTTGTGTGACTCAACTTTGCACTGAAGTTTTTCACAAAGTTGAATTTCTTTTTCATTTCATCTTAGGGCATGTTTAGATTTGTTGATTTTTGGATGATAGATTAGGTTTTCGTTTTATGACCTTATCATCCTATAAATTGTCGTTTTCGCCAAACTCTTTACAAGTATGTGTAGAGATGGGTGTAAAGCTTAGAATTACTTCCATGACGGCCAGTGGGCACGTTTTAATTTCCCCGGTTATACACCCAAAGGCTTGAACTTTCGAGAGGTAAGCTCGCGTATTAGCCAGACTTGTTCTTTTGCTCCAGATCACTATCCCATATGTGATAATTGGTCTCACTATTGCAGTGTACCTCCAGTTCAGTACTTTTAGATTTGTGCCCCAGCTTTTTCCGTAAAGTTTCTACAGATCATCATGGCTTTTGTAGCCTTGTTAGTTACTTCTTTTTAGTGCTTGTTCCAGAGGAATTTATTATCTAGGATCAGTCCAAGATATTTAACCTCTGACTTCCACTCAATAACGTTCCCATCCATTTTGGTAGTTTTCAGATTGAGGTTTATTTTCCTTGTGAAGTTTTCTAAGGTAGTTTTGATAGGGTTGATATTTAATTCCATCATCTGACACCATTCCCTAGTGTATTCAAGCCCTCTTTTAACTATGTCACACAGGGTATTCTCGAATTTACCTCTTGCGATTACGACCACGTCATCGGTATAGGCCTGACAAGATATGCCGAGATCAATCAGATCACAGAGGAGTCGATCTACAATTAAGCTCCCCATATGTGGAGAGGTTACTTCCCCCTGAGAGCATCCTCTGGTAGTACAGAGGGCGATAGTGTCCTGTCCTATCTCTGTCTGCTATTTTAGTGCAGAACAGTTGCGTCATCCATTTGGTTATTGTACCATCAACTCGCCTCTCATCCAGTACTCTTTTGACAACCTCATGTGGAGTGTTATCAAAAGTTCCTTTTATATCAGGAAAGGCACATACTACGGTTTCCTTGTTGTTCAATGTATCGTGAACTCATCTGTTAATTGTGTCGGTGCTTTTTCCCTAGATCTGCACTCGCATTTCGATTCTGATGAAATTTTCAAGCACTTTGTCTCTGTCGTTTTCAAAATAAAAGATGTGACGTTAATAGCTCGTAGGGATTTAGGGTGTTCAATGTCCTCTTTCCTCACTTTCGGAATGAAGTTGACTCTGACCCTTCCCCATATTTTTGGTGCGTATCGTGCTGTATTTAATCAGCACTCCTTATATCTATTTTTTCATAGAACAAAAGCATTAATTTTTAACTGGAAAATAGTCGAAGACTACTCTGATAAATTAATTATCATTTTCCCGTTATTTAATTTACCCAGTTGCGTCCTTGTTTTCACTGCGTCAAGTCGAAAGTGCTCGAATTCGAGGAATGTAACGTAATTACTATTAAAGAAATGCCAAGTCATAACTTTCAGCACGAAAAAGTTCCTAATTTTAGTAGCTACTTACATTAAAAAGTTTGTTATAAAATTAACAAAGTCGAAAGTAAAATACACCGTTCCGAAATTTTGTTTTCAAACAACATTTAATCAAAATAAATTTGACACATTGTTCGGATACTACTTCTTGAATTTCATTTGTTAAAGTTAATTATAATTTTGATAAAAAATTAAAAAAGAAAATTTTTATTATTAAGGGGATTTTGGAAACAATAAAGAATCGAGATTTTCTGCAAATTTCACCTAGTTCACTCTCTTCAATACAAATTAGACTGCCATTGTTGTTCTTAAAATTACTGCTCATATAGATTTAGTTCTAAAAGCGTAAAAGTCTATTAATCATAGTGAAAAACGATATCTAAATTCGAATTAAAACATAGATTCTATATAATAAACTATTGTAATAGACTATATACATAGGACGTGTGATATTAGTAATGACAGCATTGCAATCTCAAAAACCATTAAAAAACTTTTACGCTTTTAGAACAAATTTGTTTTTGTATCCAATTTATATATATATATATATATATATATATATATATATATATATATATATATATACAGGATGTCCAATATTGGTAATGAGAGCATTTCTATCTCGAAAATTATAAGACTGTTAAATGGGATACGTTTTAGGTAATTATTTTAATAGGTTATTGCTGCTTGTGAATCGGTTTTACTTTGTTGCATTTTGAGATATTAAAAGAAAAGTAAAAAATGTATTTTCTTAAATTCGCTATAACTTTTTTATTTCCCAATACATTTTAAATTAGTTAAAACGTTTCAGTTTTTTGGAACCATCATTAATCAGAGCCGTTTCGAAAAAATGTCAATAGTGTATTGAAATAAGTGGTAGACATTTTGAACCTTAATAGGACTATATAGTTTGTCATTATTAAATCACATTGCTACAATAGGGAACGCAATCTTATGGAGAGGTGTTGTTATTAGTTTAAATTTATTCTTAAGTAAAAGAATTATTTAAAGTTTCGGAGTGGTCAAATATTCAAATTTTTATTAAAAAAAATGTGTTTAATTATTTTTAGGTTACAACATTGTTTTTTTCATTAGTGTTTCACAGAGTGTTACAAAACAAATTAAGTACCGATGAGCAAAACACCCAATATGGTGGTGATAAGGAAAAATAAGTTGATGATAGTTCCAGAAACCCGAAACGTTGTAACTAAAATTTGACTAAATAGATGCATTCTGCATAAAAATGGTCAAAAAATGTTTACAGATGTAAAAATTATTAGGAATTAAAAATCTATAACTGATCTAAGAAAATGCAAGATTTTGCTTTGTTTGTCAGTTATTTTAAAAATATCCTAATCTCTCGTGAATTGCACAATCAACAGAAAGGTTGATCATAAATTTCATAGGCTTTACTATGTTTGAGATGCTCGAAGAAGCGGTCGACCCCCCAACTACTTATGACAAAAAGTAGACGTATTATTAAAGGGGGATGCCACTGTGAAAATTCGAAAAAAAAATTTTTATATATTTTTTTAAGTATATAAATTAAAAGATATGTAGTTAAAATTTCAAGTTAAAGTTTTGGAAATTGACTGAGTTCTAGACATTTTTGTGAGAACAGGTAGCGCGGTCGATTGTGACTTGACTCTCAATCCAGTTTTAGGGGTGGCGCGCGTCTTTAACAGAGAAGGTAAAAGGTTAGGCTAACAATAGGTAAAAATTTGGTCGTTGTTGCACTTCGACTTTCTGTCCGTACACACGTTGCTGCAATTTCACCGATATTCAAAATTTGCAGTAATCTTGTTTAATGTATTATGTTTGAAAATTCATGAAAAATGGATCGTAAACTACTCGGGATGGAAGAAAATTTAATTGACCTCGCAATAGATTTGAAATTGAAGAAAGGGAAGATATCACACAGCGTACGAGTAGTTCGAAAGAACAAATATCTAATGACACTAACTGTGACGTTAATTTAAATATTATTTATAGAATTATAAACTTCTTTTTAATTTTTACAATACTAAGTAATTATGTGTTTTAAAAATTGTGGTAGTAATATAAATTTTACTGAACGTAGTAACTTGTAGTAAATTCTGAGAAATGTAGTCGTGTATTGATTGATTCATGTCCCCTTATGGACAATTCATATGAAATCTATCGACGTTTTATATTCGCTATAAGACTTATCGGTATTAGATTATATGTTGCTGAAAAATTTTGCACCATCATAGATTTACCACGTGCAATGTTTCATAGTTTTTATGATTATATGATGAAACTGATGAAGAACGCAGCGAAAACTGCATGTGATATTGTTTCTTCCAAGGTGGTAAAAGAAGAATTGGAAGAAACTTCAAAAATATTGAGCTCAAATAATGTTCCTGGAGTTATATTGTCTGCGGATGGGAGCTGGAAAAAGAGAGGATTTAAAGCCTTATTTGACATTTCTTCTCTAATTGGTTTTCATACTGGCAAAATTGTAGACGTCATTACAAAGTGTAAGTTATGTAAATCATGCGTACAAATGCATTCTAAGAAATATCTAGTTGAGTACGATGAATGGCTGGAGATCCATTCTAATGAGTGTATGAATAACCAGAACGATTCATCAGGTAAAATAGAGGTCAGTAGAATAAAATAAATGTTTTTACGGTCAGAATCACTGCACAATGTAAAATATATAAATTTTTTTGATAATGGCAATACTAAGACATAAAAGTATTTGTGATGAAAAAGCCTTATGGAGATATACCTGTTATAAAGAAAGAATTCATTAACCATGTGCAAAAAGGAATAGATAGGTGAATCAGAGCTCTCAAGAAAATTAATAAAGGTTTGGAAGGGAAGGATCGGTTAACCGATAAATTAAATAATGACCTGACCAAATATTATAGCTTAGCAATTTGGCAAACTTTATATCATAAAACGTCATCGCTAGAACATCCACGACATTTTTTCTGCTTTGAAGCAGTGCTGACTCGTGGTGCAGTTTTCAACAAACTGTATTAACTAAAAGCTTAGAGTCATTCATTGATAAAGCAACATTTCCGAAAGATGTTGAAAAATTATTTCCAATCTACGAAGACCTTTCGCATCCTACATTATTGGAAATATGTGTTGGCGGATTTATCCAAATAACAATAAATGTTTTTAATTCATTTGTATGGCAAATAGCACCAAAATTAAAATCAAATTATTATTGAAACAGTGTTTATTTCAATAGTAGCTTTCAATGAAGGTGCACATGCCATACTCAAAATTGTTGAGTTATTCGGTATAAAAATTGGACAATCTATGTGTACTGTTAATAACCGCACAAATATAGTCCGTAAAAGAAGAATTACGTGGAGGAACACATTGAAGATGACGATGAAGAATCATTAAATGGCCCAGGATTTCATAATTTAATGTAAGTATGTTATGAGAAACATCACTTTACGCAGCAACGCAAAACTTGAAACGCGTTGTTCTCGAAACAACTTTTTTCAAACTGACCGGATCGATTATTCAAAAACTTATGATCCGACTTTCATTTTTTTTTTAATCTTTGTAAACACATTACTAAGACTAAGTGTATCCAATTTTTAAAATTTTGATAATTACTATTTCTCCAAGCCATTTTAATTAAAAAAAGCAAAAAAAATTAAAAGATTTTCAATCCACCGCCATTTTGCCAAAAATCGATTTTAAAAAAAAATCGGATACGATAGCTACATTCATGTAGATTATGAATATATATATATATATATATATATATATATATATATATATATATATATATATATATATGATAAAGGGAAGAGTAGTTCTTGACCGACTAGTTAGAAAGGAAAATTCTAAGTCTTGGGATAACGATCCTAGGGCTGAATGAAACTCTGTTTTTTACTCCAAGCTTTCTGCAGTTTAGTATTTCCTTCTTCAGGGCTACAATACAGAACAGTTCCGTTAATTATTATTTTAAAATTTGCAATGTGAGATGTTTAATAAAAAATAATTCTAAGTTAAAAGACTTGCGTGCAAAATGAGTCCATTAATGGCTTCTAGAAAATAAAACAGAAAATCCATGCAGGCACTGTTGATTTTTGGATAATTTTTTATCACATTTTATTATTAAAACGGTTTTCTAAAAACCCTAATATATAATATTATCTTGTGGGTCATTTTAATTGGACTGAATGTAGGTTTATCTGATAAGAAAATCCTTGAAACACTCTTTTTTTGGTAGATGGGATATGTCAGAAACGTCTAATTTTATTTTAGCGGTAATTTTGAATGTGGAATAATTATGTTTTACAACACATGTTAATTTTAATTTATAAATTAGGTATGTAATTATATTAAGTTTTCTTTATTTTATATTGATAAGGTTTATGTTTTTTAATGAATAATTAAGTTCCTTGAGTTTTGTTACGTTTAAAAATTGTGATAATTGTGAGAAGGTAATAACGAAATGATTAATGAAAATTATTTTTATAGAACAAAGAAGGTTAGAAAACAACCAACCTCTTGCCTGCTCAATATTCAAAATTGCAAAAATATCTATTAGTAATGTGGTTGTTGTAGGGAAGTGACAAAAATGCAATTACCCAATTTGTAGAAAACTATGGAGAAATTGTGAAGTCAAGAGGCTGGGAAACTCCTGTTTTGTATTTTTATTGTTTAAGGTGGACAAGAGATGAGAGTAGATTACACGGAGATTTTCAATATATTTTCTTTTGCTGATACAGTTATCATCTAAATAAATTTGTACCATCTTCAGAAAATGTCCTTTATTGTTCTTTGTTCTTTGTTGATCGCTTCAAGACTGACAAAATTAATCCTCATCGATCACATGTTCCGATAAGGTGCATGTTCTCTTTTGCAATCTACTATATATATATATATATATATATATATATATATATATATATATATATATATATATATATATAGAAAGTACAAGGTTTTACTTTTCTTTTAACATCTCAAAATGCAACAAAGCAAAACCGATTCACAAGCACCAATAACCTATTAAAATAATTGCCTACAACTTATCCCATTTAACAGTCTTTCTATTTCTTATAATTTTCGAGATAGAAATGCTCTCATTACCAATATTGGACATCCTATATATATATATATATATATATATATATATATATATATATATATATATATATATATATATATATATATATATATATATATGTATATGTATATATATATGTATATGTATATATATATTTTTCTGTTTTCTCTTTAAATAAATGGTTATATATTTGTCAATTTTGAATATTTTTTTATAAAAATGTGTATAAAGCAAGTTTAATGTATGCTTAAGAAAAATCGAATCATTTTAATAACTAGTTAATAATGTGAAAAAAAACCTGGAAATTTGTTATTTTTCGGCCGTCACAGTGGTGTTCTTCCTTAAGTGTCCATTAAATTACTATATTAACCATAAGGAGATAGCTGCAAACTTGGATATTGCGAAAATAATGGTATTAAACATATCGGATTTTAATAAGTAACATCCTTTCAAAACGCTAGTCGGTGAGGAACTGTATGATAATGATAATGATAAGCATTTTCAATCAATTTTGTGAACTGTTACAAAAAATGTGTTTTCGGGATCCCATTTTTATTAGAAACATTCCTTTTTTCCGACGAATGTATATTTTGCTAAAGTGGTGATGTCAACACACATTTATCAGTATCCGTTGGTTATATACCCAAACTGGATGAGAGAGGGATACACTTAGTATAGATAAAAAGTGAGTATGTGGTCTGCAATAGATGCTAATGTCGTTATAGAGCTGATCTTTGTTTATTAACATTTAATTGGTGAAATATGTACTTTCTACGACAAGATCTTACTCCTGCTCTTGTGACGCTATTTCCTGAAGAAAAGAATCCAGATTTTCCCCATCAAAAAGACCATGCCCCGCCATATTACGCAATAGAAGTTCTCCCTTTTTTTAATGATGTTTTTGAAAACAGGTGGATTGGAAGAAGAGGACCTACTGAGTGACCGCTGAGACTTAAACCCTCTTGACTTATTTTTGTGGGGTAACTTTAAAGGTAAAAATTTTCCAAACTAAGCTAATTGACACAAACGACTTGAAGAATTTGATTATTTAAAAAACACAGTTAGTTACTACAGAAGGAGTGGTAAATGTTCAGAATGAATTTCTAAATCGACTTTATTTTGTCTTCTTTAAAATTTAAGCCGATTAGCAATACGTAACTAGTAAAAAAATGATCATCCTTTTAGTAGCTCAATTATTTCCCACTTTTTGCTAATTAAAAGAGGTTTTAACTTCATTTCCCTTGTCTAGTTTCAACAGACAGTATATCTAAACACAAACTATTAGTGAAGCTCTCATTACCAAGTTTGCGTATAACTTCTACTTATTAAAAGCTTTTTAATGTCAGAGGAAAAATAAAAATGTGCTTTTGAAAACTTTATGCAACTATAATATTTATTCTGAAATTGGTTGAGTACTTAATGAAGCTGGGGTTATTTTAACTTCTTATATGTTAGTTTTGAAACTAAATAACCAGATTTGTTTTATAATTTAGTGATCATTGGGGATCATTAAAAGCATTCAAATATATGTTGTAACAGATTTTTTTTGAAAAATCAAGGAAAGCAGACGTCACAAAAGTTTGAATTCAAGAAGGCTGGCGGTTAAAATTTATCATGGCCGATACACAGTGGGGAAGAAAAGGAGGTGCGATGTCAGCATTACTCTAGAAAAATTAATTTTTTATTGAATTAGATTAACTTCCTAGAACTTGCTGATATTTTTTTGACATTCCTGCGTTTTGACAAAATGTTATACCAAATCATTTTTCGGACCTTGTTTATATTTTTACATTTTAATAACTATTTATTCTTGTATGTGTTGTTCCAGTTAAATTTAATTTAAATATTCGCTTAGTTTTCAACGTAAGTGGACTTGAGCTTGACATGAAACCTCTTCATGTGAGTTTATTAATTAAAGCTTATGTTGCAGTATCCCAATGCTCTAGGATTCCTATAGAATACAGTCTGTCCGAAAGATAACTGTTAATGAATTAATAAAATATTATATTATTTCATTATTTTTTAATTTTGCTCTTCAAATTAAGTTTAATAATTTCCAAGATGTCAAGTGGTAAAAGTTATATTTTTCAAACTTCCAAGTCAGCAATAGTATACAAGTGCGATCTGTTTTGGATTGATTGTGAGAGGAGGTACGCCGATTTTTGCTCCAAAACCTCCAAAATAACGTACATAACTATAATTACGATATACTTTCTCTCAAAAAGTTGTGGAAAATTTATTAATTAATAAGAATATCTAAAAACAATTAAAAAATGCGTTCTTTTTCTCATTTTTTGCTTATAATTTTGAAAGTGTTCATTTTGGGGAAAAGTTGAAAAGAGAAAAAAGTTTCACAAATATATGTCTTATAAGATAGTGGTATCTTGAGATTTCAAAATTGATTGTCCTTGTTGCAAAACAGTAATAATTAAGAAGGAAGACCAAAAAAAAGTAGTTTTTATCTGATCTTTTTCGATTACCTACATTTCTCGAAGGATCTTCATATTTGAGCATTAAATAAAATTAAATTTTGCGTATGATAAAACAACAAGCCAAATTTCGTTAAAAGCGGTTCGATAATCTTTGCACAATAGTTTTGTAATTCATTTTTTCTTCAGGTATACTAGATATCTCAGGCCTTCAAATGCTTTTTTTAAAATTAAAATCGGATAAGTAGGGCCTTTCTAAGAATTGTCTAAAGTTTTGGACAATTTTTTTGCTTATAAACAAACTCAATATTTGTATGATTTTTTTTTTGAAAGTTTTAAGAGTACTCGGAAAGACGCTTCTTTTTAAAAACAAAAGTCTCTCAATTGGTTTTTGAAATTCAGGCTGTCAAAATTGACAGTGGTTTAAGGCGAATCAATAAACAATAAAAGGCTGGTTCATGAAACATTAACTTCTCCTTTCGAGTACTTTCCGGACAAAATGATCGCATGTTCACTTTTTCAGCAACATGAGTGAAAATTGAAAAAAAAATCGTCCACGCGTTTAAAAAATGATAAGAATAGCAGTGGGGACCTCTCACTACAAAATTGAATTGGCTCTTCAAATATCACTACACCAAGTAACCATAATGCACTGGTTTTGTTATAAACAAATTATGTCATTCATGCATTATATGCACTCCATACTGTACTCTATGGTGTGTGGTTTTTTTTTAAGAAAAAGTTTGTTTAGTTTAAAATCATAGTTCTTTGGTTTAGACCGTGTCAAATTGGAATTATTATCAGACATTTCGCCTCCGATTGCACGAGACATCTTCAGGGATCTTTGCTCCTCGAGATTAGAACACTGAATGGTCCTAATAATAATAATAATTCCTATTTGACACGGTCTAAACCCAAGAACCATGATTTTTAAATTGACCAACACCGTGAAAGTTTTCGTTCTTTAAAAAGCTTGTTGATTTATATATTTTCACTTACTGAATACAAATACATTTAATTGCAATCTCTAAAATTATATAAACAATCATTGTTTAAATAAATAAATAAACAAAAAATTGTTTTTTTCTAAAATTTCTCTATTTGTAAAGTATAAATAAAAGTAAAATGATAGTTTCCTAAAAACTATGTAAAAAGTTCATATTTCTTAAGTTATTAGCGATACAAGATTTTTCGAAATACTAGGAGATACAATATTTTCAGGGATAGCGTGATGTTTCGATAAGTATCGTTATAAGTGAATGTTGATTAAAAAAATAATCAATTTGTACCAAATTTGTTATTTTCAAGAAATATTATTCAATTACACTTGTGCTGTATTTCTGAATGTACCCCGTTTTTAATGAGTTTACACTTAAAACATTGATGTCAATTTTCTCTCTCTCTCTCAGGTGAGTTCAGATGAAAAAATAATTATTATCAAGTCAAACCAATGATTCATAAACACAAATACAAATTTTATTTAGAAAAGTACAATCATGTCAGTGGGTACAATTTTTTTATGTAAAATTTATAAATTACCTTATCTAATTCTATTTAAATTATAAATATTATTCAATATGCACTGTATTCTTTTATGGGATTTAGAATTATTAAATCTGGTAATATTGTATAAATATGTAAACTGTTACAAATGAGTGTCGTCTTAAAATGTTATTTTATTTTAAACAATCTAACAATAATTTTGTGTGTGCCATTATTATTAAAAAGTGATCTTAATACAGTGCAAATTAAACAATTTATTTTTATTACTAACTATAACTATTCATAATAAGATAAGTATAAATCTATTTTATCAATCTCTCTTCAAGTAAGTCAAAAACTTCTATATTTTACACAATAAATAAATACCTTTTAAATCTCCAGCAATTTTTTTTATATCCACGTTTTATATTTCTTCCTTCCTTTTTTCTATAAAAAAAATATACTAATCCTTCCTCCTTTGCCAATTGTATAAATATTATCACAGCTGCTTGTTTATTGACATAATTTAATTACTAATTTATTAAACTTCTGTTCCTTCCTTTAAATTGACTTTCAATCTCCAGACATTTTTATATCCAAGGTTTATGTTTCTTCCTTTTATAATGAATGAAACCAGCAATGTTTTCTTTACCACAGATTAATCTGCACTGCCTTACTTTTAATTTATTTATAAAATAACAAACGAAAAACTTTTAGGTTTTGGTCCCGTTAAAAAAAAGACTAACGAATTTTACACTATAATCGATTAATAACCACTCCTTTTACTTTTAAAAATAACAAGTGAAAATACTGAGGTTATGTCACTTTTTTACGAACCAGACTAGACATGTTTACTGTGTAAATGATGGACCTGTACTCCCCTACAGAAAATTAAAATTCCAGAGATATTCAATTTGGCTATAAACAAAAAAAAAAATTGTCGATCACTTTATACAATTCTTGAGGAGGAAGCCCTAATGACCCGATTTTAATTTGGAAAAAAATGTTTGAAAGTTTGAAATTTTGAGTGCAGCGCTTTAGAAAAAACTAGAATGCGATTCTTCGGAGCACACCAAATAGTAGAAGGGGCATTATCCACTTTAAAGCCTTCCAACATTTTAAGGTTCGTAGGTGAGATAGAACTGGAAGACCTGCTCTATTCGGCAAAGTATCTCTAACGACTTACCAGCAGAAGGGGAACACAATAGATCTATTAGGTCGCAGTGTACTAATCTTCAATTCCGCACACATAAAACTTTGAGATCTCTAGTATATATGTGAAAAATATTCAAGAATGTAATTTTAATATTTAAGAATCAATCAAATGTGAAAAATCTTCAATTTTTCCGAACAAAATTGAATTGCAAAATTATTGTGCAAAACTATCTAACCGATTTTAGCGAAAATCAGCACGTCATTTTATCATACCATAAGGTTTTTTTTTGCTTTAATATGATGGACCTCAAAGAAATGTAAATGATCAGAAAAAATCAGATGAAGACTCTTTTCTCTTTTTTACATTTTTTTACACGTTTTCAACGTACAGAGCCGGGGTATACCGGAATAGAGGGGAAGGAAATACTAGACAGTCGAGAGCCTGAAATATCATTTCTGGGGCCAGAGCCTTTCTGTGGAGTCAGTAGCAGAGTAATGCTGGAAGAACTAAAATTAGAAGAAGACAGCAGGAGATCCAATTATTGGATGGAGCTACAAGGATTAAGACAAGAGAAGATACTTCTTGGAAATTACGACTAGAAGAGATTCAAAGAATGTATGAGCTTAAGTAAAAACCAACTCACAGTTCTAACAAGGGTCCTGAAGGGACACTTCAAGAAACTGGAACTTGTAGAAAGAGAAGAGTGCAGATTCTGTGAGGAGGAGGACGAAACTTCTATTCATATCCTTTCAGAGTGCATTATTTTAGAAAACCTTAGGATGCGGTTCTTGGAAACACACCAAATCGAAGAAGGGGAGCTACCCACCTTGAAGTTGTCCAACACCTTCAGATTCGTGAGGAAAATAGGACTGGAGGACTTGCTCTAGCCGATAAGGCAATTCTGATGACTGGGCATCAGTAGGGGAGCACAATATATCTACTAGGTCGCGGTGTACAGACCCCCAACTCTACGTACATAAATACAACGTACAGAGCACAAATTTAGAAACTTACCAAAAATTCAGTTAACACAATTAGCATAGTTCAGGAAGCTATGGAATGCTTTGCATTATATAAGATAGAATGCCTAAAAAAGACATAAGAGCAATAATTAAAAACGAGAACCCTGTTCAGAAAATCTGTTGGTTGAAGTGGAACTGGCAGGTCTAATTGCGAGATTTGCAGATGAAACATAATGGACATCGAATATTCTAGAATGGCGTTCCAGAATGAAAATGAATAGAAAGAAGGGTAGATCTCCGATAGATAAATCTATGATAAAAAATCAGTTGCAGAAAAATTACTCTTAAAATAAAGATGATTTTCATTTAAGACAATCTGTATACGAGCTTCGTATAACTCAGTTTAAAAATTCATCACTTTCGAATTGCTTTACTTAAAATGGGATTTGTTAATTAAATATTTAAAATCACGTTTTCACTCGTCAGTAAAGTTAAACCTGTAAACATAGAATTTAATTAAATGTCAAAATATACCTCGTGTTTTGTAAATAGCATTTCAGAAAGTGTAGGTAACTTTTATGACTTGAGGTGAAAAGAACATTAAAATAATTATTTGTCTGTGGTGTAGGTATCATATTAAAATTTATATTGTATTTAAATTCATATACATGGAGTGATTGATTTTTGAATCATAAAGACAAACGATATAACATGAAAAATTGCAGTAGGCTTTCAGCAAGATTTCGAAAAAGTTTTGAAACCTTACAAAAAGCTTTCGTGGAAGCCTGCGTTAATTAGCTAATATCCAAATGTATTTATAAAAAAAAAACGAAGTTTTTCTTATCTAAATTAATTGCTCTCATTTAGATTTTTATTGCATTTTTAGTTATTTATAATACTTGTTACAAAATTAGTTTTCACAATCATTACTGTTTTCGTCTTCATCAATTTCCAGTTTGCCATTCCCATGTAAATCTTGTAAAAATTTCCTCAGAAAAGCTTGGGCTTTCCTTATATTTTTCGATTTGACACATAATATTGAGACAGCTTGCTGATAGACTGGTGTCGGTCCTATAAAGCGAGGTACTTTTTGTTTACTTCTGACAATACAAGGTTCTTCACAGACCATTGTAGTACCCCTTAATTTAGGTACAGCGGAATTTATGATAATTTCAAACATGCAAACCTGTTTTAGGGAAATCGCTGTATTCAAAAAGTATTGATTGGTAACTAACTTCATGTCATATAACTTTGAGGGGTCCATTTTGACTAAGGAAATCTTCGAGGGTTTATTTCTTGCTGACAATATTGCTTTATTCCTCAGGTGTCTCTATTCTTTCTACATGACGTTTACTTTTTTCGATTAATGCGAAATCTTGATTCTTTGGTAAAAGCGAATGGCCCTGAATAGGAAACAGGTACCTAATTTTCTCAGAAATTTTAAGAACATGGACAACAATAAATAAGGAGTTTAGCATTACGTAATTTTTGTTTTGCCCAGAGTATCCATGAATAATCAGTACAACATTTCGTGGCATAATGATGGTTCAGTTAAAAAATGTAGCAACATGGAACGCGCATTGTTAGTATATTTTTCACTTACACTTCATTGTAGGTGTACATAAATGCCTCGTCTGATTCAAGATTGTGACTACCAAAAACATTTTACCACAACTGACGTGAATAAAAAACTAAATTTGATGGAATGCAGGGAAGAGATAGATTCTGCATAATAACAAAGCTTATGCAATCGATTTCTCTAACCTTCGCCTGTATTTTGTACCGCTTCTTCATGGTAAAAAATGCCTCGGCGTTTCTAAAATAAATCTCCTTTTCCATCATTATTCTGGTTTTCTCTGCATCAGTGATTTCCTGGGAAGTAAGTTTTTGTTGGAATGACTCACATGGAGTACATGTATCAGGCCGTGGATAGCTAAATTTTATATTATATTATGTTTTGAATATTTGGTAGTAGATTTTATAAGGAAAATTGATTAAGTATTCAGATTGAAACATGAAACGGATGTCTGTTGTGGTTAAAGCTTTCGACAGGTAAAAACAAAGAGGATTTCTGCGTAGTTAATAATGGACTACCTGAGACTAAAAATCCTAATGTGATTTTTCATTAAATTAACTAAGATATCGGAATAATCACGCGATCTTTGCTTTTTTTGTCTGTTAAATCTTTTGACGGCATTAGTCCAAACCATACGTAAAAATTAGTTCTGTTATTGTCATAAATTTCGAGATGGATAAGACCTATGCAGGGGTGTTCGGGGCAACGTAAGAATAAACCTTACATTAAATGTAACAGCAAAAAATAGGCTGAGTCAAAGTTGGCTAAAACACGTTTTTTTAATCAAAAAGCTAAGGAACGCACTTTGAAAAAAAAACTTTAAATGAAAATTGTAGAGATTTTAAAACACTACAATTTGAGCTTCTGTGTAATCATTTTTGTCAATTTGTTATTGCAAAAATACCAAAAAAGCCTTAAAATCGGCCATTTTTTGCATATCAATTATATACTGCAAAATTAATTTTTTTTGCACTTTTTTGATTTTAAAGGGAGGCTCTTGTGATTTTGAACACGAAGATATTTCATAATAGTAAATTAGAGAATTTGCTGCTAAGATATTGCTATTTGGTTATCCCAAAACGCAAAATGTTGATTGCTTTAACTTTTTTTTTTGGATGAATATTTTGACCTCCATAAAGGTTGAATCTTTTCGTAAAGGCCTAAATTTTCATATATTGCAAAAGAAAAAATTAATTTCCATCCCCCTAAATATCGCTCTAAAAATGTAAATACGCTATATTCAAAATTTTTCGAGTTACTCCAAACTAAAAAAACACAGAAATTGCTCCATTCGTTACTGAAATACGGGGAGTTTTTCCAAGCGCTGCTGATTTGAAGCTACGACTAAAGTTTTCTCGCGCGCAAGAGCGTAATTTCTTTATAAAAAACTACCCTCCTCTTTAAAAGGGCTGAAAATAATTTGTTCATTTACCCCTAACAAGTTATGAAAGTTTAGGCCTTCACGAAGAGATTGAACCTCTGTGAAAGTCAAAAAGGTAAAGGAATCAACATTTTGCATCTTGAAATAAACAATTAGCAATAACTCAGCAACACATTATCCTTTATAAAATATCATTTTGTTCATAAAGATGAGGGCTTCTCTTAAAAAAGTGCAAAAAAAGTTCGTTTTGCAATAAATAATTAATATGAAAAAAATGGCCTTTTTGCAATAACACATTAATAAAAATGATCGCACTTTTTTTTCCACAATGTGATTCTTGGCTCGTAGATTCGAAAAACTTGCTATAGCCAAATTTAACCCCGCCCTCTTGGCCCTAGCCTATTTTTTACTGTTACATTTTATGTAGAATTTGTTCTTACATTGCACCCAACATCCCTAGGTAGGTTGGTTCTTTTCGGATTGTACAAACAAACTCTTTCACCAACCATAAATCCACCAGTATTGGCTGCAGACCTGCAGCCGTTTACTAACTTGGTTGAAATAGTATTCCCAAGTTGCTTCAGAATCAGGTGGACGTCCAGTAAGCAAATCGACTGGAATTCTTTTCCAAAAATTATGCTGGCAGGTGTTTTTCCAGTGGCTTCGTGAATGGCCGAACAATAGGCTAGTAAAAATGGCTGAAAGCATTTATCCCAGTTATTTTGTTATTCACTCTTGTATCCTGATGTAATTGTCCCGCGTTCTGTTAAATCTCTCAACCATTCTATCTGACTGTGGATGTAGGGTGTTGTTCTAGTTCTGCAGATTTTCAGAAGCTTGCAAAGGTTCGTAAAAACGTCAGATTCAAAGTTTCCGCCTTGATCAGAGTGTATCTCTCCTGGACCCCATATCTACAAATCCACTGTTCAAACAACATTTCAGCAATGGTGGTGGCTTCTTGATTTGGTATCGCATAGACTTCTGGCTATTTACTAAAGTAATCCATAGCTATCAACATATAGTGATTCCCGGATTTACTAATAGGAGATGGTCCTGCTATGTCTATAGCAATTCTTTCAAAAGGTACTCATACATTGTACTGCTTCATTTTACCATGGCTACGGGCCCTCGGTCCTTTACTGGCAGTACAGTCGGTACAGGTGTTGCACCAATCTTATACATTTGCGCAGCTCCCCAGCCAATAAAACCTCTCTCGAACTTTTTCATGAGTTTTAATAACCCTTAAGTGTCCGCCACCTACACCATTATGTAAAGCTTGCAGTATTTCTGGAAGCTTTTTGGTGGGTTATTTAGTCTGTTATCTGTAGTCTTTGCCATCAGAGCTCTCCCAAACTCTTTTTAATAGACCATCGTACATAATCAAGGAATCCCATAAGGCCCAGTAGCCTTTTACTTTTCGAGATTTTGATGATATTTCTTGACAAGTGGGTCGATTTGACTTATTATTCTTTAATTTAATGATAAAGTTAAGATCTGGGACTTCTTGTTGTTCTTTGGAGATGATTTTGGGATCACAATCCAAAGACCATTGTAGTTGTGTCTTTCTACAATAGAAATCGTCAGAATTTTCTCGCTCTTCGTGTCTGTTACAGTGCTTGCATTCTTCTGAACGTGGTTTTCTGGAGGAAGCGTCTGCATTTTTGTGGTTCTCTTCCATCTCGGAATTTACGTCAATATATTTATCTATGGCTTGGACTACCTGACTTGTGTGACTAAGTAATTTTTGATGTGCCTAAGTCTTCACACAGTCATAGCGTGGATGCCTAAAAATACTTCTTTACAAACTTCTATTTCCTTGCTTTCAAATCTTATGTTAAATCCATATCTTGCAGAGTGTGGTTTTGCAGCTCCGCATTACTGTCTCTCGGATGACGTCTCCTTATTTCTTTCAAAGTTATTAATCCAAGCAAGTAAGCTTCTTGTTCTTTTTAATTGTTCATACTATAAAACTGCTCGAATAAAAATACTTTGGCTTCCCTACCAATATTTCCGTCATACTTGAACACTTTGCGATAATAAAAACTTTCCTGAATAAGCAAAGAAAAATAAGAATTTTTGTAAAACCTATTTTTTACCTGCAGTTCCTTCCGATACTGCGTTTTTCTATAAATTTTTCTTTATGATTAATGTGTTCTTCACCCTTAATTTTAGCTATTATTTTACACTGGCATTTTGTGTTTAAGTACTGCTTGCTACATCCTCTACAGTTGTAATAAAATATTTTTAAAATACAAACTACTAAGTGCATAAACAATCCCAGGCTAAAATAAGACCTCGTCATCATAACTAAATGATAGAACTATTCATGCTAATAAAGGGTGTTTTTTATAGAGGTATAGAACTTTTAAATGGAATAAAACGAAGATGGATTTTTTAAATTGGCATGAAATTTACTTTATTCGAAAGATAACTTTCTGGCATTATAATTTAAATATGACTTCTGGCATATGACCGCCACGGCTGGCTCGGACATTGTCTAATCTGGAGGTCCAATTTTCGATGACTTTTTCCAACATTTGTGGCCGTATAGCGGCAATAACGCTGCGAATGTTGTTCTCCAAGTGATCAATCGTTTCGGGCATATCGGCGTAGACTAGCGACTTCACATATCCCCACAGAAAATAGTCTAGCGGCGTTAAGTCGCACGATCTTGGAGGTCAATTCACGGGTCCGAAACGTGAAACTATGCGGTTACCAAACGTTTCCTCCAATAAATCAATTGTGGCACGAGCTGTGTGACATGTTGCGCCGTCTTGTTGAAACTACAGCTCCTGCATATCATGGTTGTTCAATTGATGAACGAAAAAGTCAGTAATCATGGCTCTATAGCGGTCACCATTGACTGTAACGTTCTGACCAGCATCGTTTTTAAAGAAGTATGGACCAATGATTCCACCAGCCCATAAAGCACACCAAACAGTCAGTTTTTCTGGATGTAACGGTGTCTCAACATACACTTGAGGATTATCATCACTCCAAATACGGCAGTTTTGTTTATTGACGTATCCATTCAAACAAAAGTGAGCTTCATCGCTAAACAAAATTCGCTTATGAAAATCGGGATCAACGGCAATCTTGTTTTGGGCCGATTCACCGAATCTACGCCTTGCTAGGTGATCGTGTGGCTTCAATTCTTGCACGAGTTGGATTTTGTAAGCACGCAAACCAAGATCTTTCCGCAAAATCTTCCATAAAGTGAATGGACACATATCCAATTCCTGTGCACGATGGGGGATAGACTGATTCGGGTCTTCCTCTACGCTACGCTCTACAGCAGCAATGACTTCTTCTGTACGCACTGTACGACGTCTCTGTGGATGCGTATTATCATTTAGAGTAAACGTGATGCGAAAACGTTCCATAGTTAATCGAATTAATTGCTCTGATGGACGATTATGTTGATCGTAAAATGAACGTAGTGCGCGATACGTATTTCGAACAAAACCATGATTTTCAAAATAAATTTACACAATTTGGAAGTGTTGTTCTGGCGTCAGTCTATTCATGTTGAAATTCCAAACCAAACTAAACATAAATCACTTGACAGCTGACAAAATGGCCGCCAGTTAAAAAAGTGTTGCCAACTTAAAGTTCTATACCTTTATAAAAAACACCCTTTATATTTGACAAGTCAGAGCCCGCTTCCTTTCTTTAGCATACCACATTTATCCGTGAACTTGTGCTGTTCTTAAAAGAAACGACTGAACATATGTCTTTTTATAGAAATATATATTTAGTTATCTTAGCACATGGCAGTTTTTTAAGAGAAACAGTGTGGCAATAGAGCTGAATGTGACTTAATTATTGCCACAAGATCCTTGACAAGTAATTTTCATATATTTATAAATAATTTAAATGTTATAAACTATTATTGTCAAAATAAATTAAGAAGAGCACGCCAATGGTGTAACTTTTTTTTTGAATACATAACGCTCTGTTGGTTTAAAATCAGTAACAATAAAAATATATTTTTTCTAAAGCAATACATTTTGGGAAAAAATTTACCTCAACCCCATATTGATCGAAAAAAAATGTAATTCAACTGTTAAGTCTAAGTACCCTTTTGTCGAAAAAAAAGTTTGCAAAAGTCTTAAACTAATATTATGATTAAATTGCCAAGATGCTTTAATATAAAAAAAAGTTTATAAAGCTGAAGGTAGAATACAATGTACCAAAATGTTATTAACTATGAACCAACTTTCTGTACAGGTTAACTTGCTCAAGTTTATACCAACTTCGGAAGTTTAATAAAAACAAGTAAAACTTTTACTTTTTGTTGGATCTTTTCTTTTAGGTTACATAAATTTATAAAGTGAATATTCAATAAAATATAATTTCTTATAAATCATTGGATACGCTGGAGAAAAACGGAAATAAATTGGATTAAATTTTTAATGAGTACACTTTAGTTTTAAGAAAATCTCAATTCTTCCAAAAACTAAAAACAGATGTAATTAAGTTTTATCTTATTCGAATTAAATGATATATAACTTACACATAATAAAATTTAAAATGGTTTTATGTTACAAAGTGAATTGTAAGATTCAGTGATAACCATCCAAAATTTTTCACCAGCAAGGTTTTCTATACAACGTGGAAATTTTTTTAGATATGGCGATTTGCTAGAGTCGATGGGCACAATTCGGATAAAATATTTTCGAGATGGTGGTACTTCCGGTTATCCAGGAAGTTGATGCTTTCTTGCTTATTTTAAATGAAACACCCTACATGTTATTCATTTTTAGATTTTCCACAAAATGATAAACATATTTCATGTATAATATCCTATACCCAAATCTAACTGTTTTTGACATATTTTAAATATTATGTTCAAAATGGCTTTTGCAGGCCTAAATATAATTATCAATTTGTCCTGTATAAAAATCTTAACTATTTTAACATAAGGGTGACTTTGGAGAAGCTTATCTGTTCGAAATAATCGCATTTTTCGAAATATTGGCAAATTAACATTTTTGTATTGTAAAAATGCTAAACAGCTTACTTACACAGGAAATCATGTTAATAATTGTTTAAAATTTCCACCCTGAACTTCCAAATATCTTTCGCATCTCCGAGTTAGTTCTTCATGGGTGACCCCTCTAATTAAACGAGCAGATAAACTTTCAAACGCATCCCTTACCCTTGCCATCCATTCCTCCATTATTATCACTAGATTACAATAAACCATATTTTTTTATCGTTCTCCACATAAAATAATCTAAGACAGCCAAATCAGGAAAACGAGAATGTCACAGAAAAGATCCATTGTTGGCAATCCACTTGTCATAAAATATTGCTTGCAAGTAGTGGATAAGTGGAACGGTTCTGTGTGGTGGGGCCCCATCGTGTAGGTAAAATATTTGCCTGTGTTCTACCAGAGATAGATTGCTTAAATATTGACTGTCTAACTCTCCCAGAATATTTAAATATCTTTTTCCTATCCATAATTTAAAATGGGGCTCTAATTTGCTTTGCATTATTAATAAATTACCGCATGTTTTCTTCATAATAACGTTGTTTTACTATTCCATTATTTCTTAACGCACAAAATACATTAAATTGCATGAGGATTCGAATCATTCCAAAAATGGAAATTGTCTCTATTAAAAAAAGACCATTTTTCGTAAATTCTGCTTCATCAGGCCAAACTATGTTATTCACAAATCGAGGGTTGTCTTGTATAATCGTTAGTATAAATTCGCAAAATTGCACCCTTTTTGGCAAATCACTATCTCTTATATGTTGAATCAAATGTACTAAATAAGGATGGAAGTTGTGGTTCAACAAAATTCTGTTTATTGAGCTCTTTAAGATTTCTGTTTGTAAAATCACTTGTCTTAACGATGTAATAGGATATGTCGCAAAATATCCCAGAATTGTAAATTTGACATTTTCATTACTGTTAATAGGTTTTCTTTTAGGCATTTTTGTCTTAACGGTACCAAAATTTTTGAAATTTTCTAATATTCGTTTAACACTGTTCCGTGACGGTTTTTGATTATCTTGATATCTATCAGCAAATGTCTGGCATATTCTTGATAAAACTTTGTTACGTTCCTCATGGATAATAAACAAATTTAAATAATCTTCGTGCGTATAATTTAATCTCCCCGGCATTAATTAATAATTGTCAAGTGACAAGAAATAGTGTCATTTCTGTAGTGCTGTCGCGTTTCGCTGTCAAGGCCAACTAATAACAAAATACTATAAAAATAGGAAATTTACATATAAAAAAAACTTCTAACGATTTTTTATAATTAAGGTTTAATGTTGATTTTTGATCACCCTGTATTTATTTATTACCAAAATATCAACATTACACTAAAGAAAACCAACTCCAATTAAATAATAAAGGTTTTTATATAGTAGAAATTGATAGTTGTGTTTATGCCTGCAAACAAAATTTAAAATATGTCAAAAACAGTTAGAGTTAGGTATAGTATATTATACATGAAATATGTCTGTAATTTTGTGTAGAATCTAAAAATGAAATAACATATTGGGCGTTCCATTTAACATAAGCAAGAAGGCATCTACTTCCTGGATAACCGGAAGTACCACCATCTTGAAAATATTTTAGTAGAATTGCCCTCATCGACTTTAGTAAAATAACAAATTTTAAAAATTTTCCGAAATCTATTTTCTCAGAAGTCGATGGCAGTATTTCATCGTGGGACACACTGTATATAACGGCAGGACACATTTCATGATTTTTAGCTTAAAATATGTGTAGATCGAGAGTATACATATACCCTAGGTTAATTTAGGACAGAATTCCATTTACTGGTAGCCAAATTTTTTGTAAATCGACCAGTTTTACCTTTTATTCCTTAAAACAACATTAAGCACCACTGATATGTTACTGAGATCAGCTGAGTAGTAGGTTTAGGGTAATCCTAGAAGTATTACGATACTGCGTTGTGCCGAAAATGATATCAAATTGCCGATATTACTGTTCAATGTTTTTTTTTCCTTTATTTTGTAAAATAATCCATAACCAACAGCCGATAGTCAATGTAAGTTCACTGTATAGGTTAGATCAAAATGAGTTATATTGTTTAAATATAGATTATCATGTTTTTGGTGCCCTAGCGTTTAAAACGCTACTTGTGATAACTTTCCGTTCTGCTTTCATTGAAGTGATCGTCTGTTAAAACAACACGCTGTCAAATTTGATACAAAAAAAAGCACCTTAGGGCAATAAAATGTTGACTCAGAGATGCCATGATATCAACGTAGATCCTGAGAAAGCGGTCGATACCGTCAATCACAACAAATTGGTCTTATTTTATTGAAACCAAACCTCAAATTTAAGGTAAATAATGGAGTCAAAAGAAGTAGGTGTTATACAACTTATACGACAAGGATTCGTGGAAGTAAAATTTCGGGAAGCATTGAATACGAAATCTGAAGGCGTCATAGTGTACGAAGTTGTTCTTAACAATCTTAAGCCGCCTACAAACCAATGTAATGAGCAGCGCAAAAGATTGGGAACGTTTCGCAACAAGCATTCCGCTCAGTACGGATAACGTCTAAACAGCTGCAATATTTTCTCTTTATCAGTATTCGTCAACATTTCCCTACGGGCGCTGGTTGTCAACAAAAAATGAGAAACTAAAATCAAAAAAAAAGGAAGAAAGATCGTTGCTGCTGCATGATAACACTCTTTAAAAGTAGATCCCGTTATAAAGACTCCAATTTACTAAATTATTTATATATAAAAGATATAGATCTGTTCACATAATTCTATTAATTCTATAATATCATCACTAACTGATTATTCGTTGTTATTGCAAGTACAAATAATAACCTAGTAATTTGCGCGTCTCAGAGCTCAACGAACGGAGCGAAGGCGTCCAAACTAACGTGCACAAACAAGCAGATTTCTTTTAATTTTACGACACCGCTCAAGAGCACACGAATCGCATGCAAAACAGAGCGCACGTACATAAAATTAAGCGCGCTACCGTCCAAATTGACATATTCTGCAGCCATGTTGCATGAGTTTGTACGTGGTTTTAGGTTAGCTGACCATATCGTTTTACCAGTTACCAATCCAGATGATCAACAAAAAATCTTATCCGCGATAACACAGCATAATTTGGCATCGTTACATTTAAATGTGGGCAAAACAAATACATGCTAGTTTCCAAACGTCAAAACAATGTTGTAAACAATCTTAAAATACGCCACGATGCAGTTATTTCTTATAGAGATTTGGATGATTTTAACCATATAGTGAGAATTATAATGTCCACCATAGGGAAAACGAAATGAGAGTATTTTGACCATGTATTACACAACAGTGAATACCTACTCCTGCAGCCAATAATCTAGGTTAAATCTGAGGGAAAGTTAGGACCCGGACATTGAAAATTCTACTATGGTAGTATAATAGTGTACATTAATGCTTCTCACAGTGTGTAGATGAAGTCTGATTACGTCGCTAATACACCTGTCACCTATTTCTCTTTCACACTAAAAGTATTTTTCATGGAAGACACAATAATTATGTTTACCGAAATTCAATGAAAATTAATTTTTTTAACCTTCTTTATTTGAACATCAAATAATTAGACGAAGGAAGGAATACCAATTAATTGATGAATGTAATTAGCAATCACCGATTTTATATATACTTACATTTTTGTTAGTTTTTGTTGTAACACATTTCTATTGTGGCAGCCTTATAATGAAAAGATACGAATGTAAACGCTACTGGCGGATAACGCGTTATTGGCAGAGAACGGAGATGCTCGGAATTTTATTTTCCCACACCCCCATCGGCGGACTTCCTTGTACTTATTATTTATATGCATATATTATGATGTTCTATATTGCTCTTAATATGTTAGCTTTTTGCCCTTTTTCGCATTTTCTCTTAAAAATAAAGTTAAAAAATTTATTATTCCCTGTAATAAACAAGAAAAAAGAATATTTTTCATATATTTTATTAAATTTAAAAAACTTCTTTTGTTACGTAAGATATTAGGGAAGTTTCAACTCTAAGATAAATAAAATTTTAAACGAAAAACAAAAGTCCCTTGAAGAAAAAATATTAAAATTTACAAAGTAAGAGGTACGTTATCTCCAATTCATATAATATTAACTTCTTGCAAAAGTAAACTTGTTAAAGTTGAATGAAGTTTTCTATTTCAAGTAAAAGAACTCCCACTTTACGTTCCTCTGTTGCTTTTCCATTTTTTCATTTTTATTCTTTGTTGTATTCGGATAATAAAGGACAGCGTGGGTATCATTGTCAAATCTATAAAACACGTGTCTGAAATTTTTTAAGGTTGATTCATTATTTAAGCAATATTTAGATTTTTATTTAAAACTGTTATTATTATACATTAATAATGAGAATTAACTTAATCATTAAATAATGTTGTATTAATTTAATCACTTTTAAAAGATCTTTAATTAAATTCAAAATTACAATTTTCAGCTGTGCATAATTATTGAAAATATGATATACCCACCTTGATAATTTATGTCGCTGTTTCAATTCAAATTCAAATAATAACAAAAAGCTTTCCAGTTATTGGTAAATCTATATATTATTTTTCTTTAGTTCTAACTATAAGTATATTTTAATAATTTTCTTGATTGTATACAATTTTTTAACATTTATTATTTATCATTAATAATAAGGATCAGTTTTATTACTACGGTAAATTTTTCAAATTATTAAATTAATTGTACGTCTTTTTTAAATACTCTATAAATGGGGTCCATTTTACAATTTTTTTCTTTAGACAACTATTGAATATATGATATACATTTTATAATTTATTTCACAACTTTGGGATATAACATTGTAATTTTTTTTTAAGATTATTTTTCTAATGTAATAAATTACGTCTTATGTAGGTTCGTTTGAGAAATTGAAAACATATTGCTACCTTAATGTCTGGTTTATTACTCTGCTTTCGATAGTTGTGTTTCATCGTGTGCCATTTGTGTAGATGGTGAAATATTACAAGCTATGCATAAACTAGGGTTAATGAACTTATATTATTAATCAGAACTACAATTATTCTACAGGGTAGTAGTACAGTCTTACTGTTAGAACAGTTTAAAGGAAGTTTTATTTCTTGTTCAAAATTCATCAGTGATACAGTATTTTGTTGATAATTTATTATTCCATTGTATTTTCTTTAAAAATTCTCACCAATAATTCCTGCATTAGGACAATTTAAAGAATTGAAATCATAGAATTTTTCATGAAATATTATTTTCCCTATGTTTAGTTTTAAATAGACATACCCTTCAGAAATTAACATTCAATTTATATCTTTAATTTCAATGGTTTCTTTGTATAAAATTATATTTTGATTTAGAATTTCTGATTTAATTGCACATAAAGAAGCTCCTGTATCTATTAAAGGTTTGAGATTTTCGTGGTCTACGTAAAAATTTACTGAATTTGAGCAGTTATTTGAGAATGTAAAAATAATATTGTGTCACGGTTAAAAATTTATGTTAAATTTACTATGGTTAATTTGGTTAATTTTACCTTCTTTTGGCTAGTATTCACGTTTTGGGCAGCGCTATATCATTGTTATTAAGCATTTCTCATTTCTCCTTCGTATAACAGCCTAGTATTCGTTGCATTTTTGAGTCCTATTGCTTTTCGAGCCATTCCAAATTTCACTCCCTTGCAAATTTTCTTCCCAACTTAATTATTTTCTTTATCTTTCAGTAATTTGCCTATAAGAAATACAGCCGTAATTAAAATCATTTATTAACTTGTATTTTTAGATCGGCAACTCTACGTCACTGTTTAGGTTGTTTATATTCAAATAGAATGTTATTATTTACCTTTTTATAAGGTATCATTCCTTTTTTTGTGCTGATTATTTCAATTAAATTGTTACACTTATCCATCTTAGTTAGTTTCCCGAATTTTTATTTGAAGTATATTCAAGGATTTGTTTACCTTTTGTTGGGCTTATGTGACCTTTACACTTGACGTTTAGGCCATTTTCATTCTTTTAGGCCGTTGCTTGTTGGGTTGCTATTTCTGTGGTAATGTTTGGGAGCAAATTTGGGTAAATAACTAATACCGTGTTGTTAATGGCTGAGGGAAAATTCTTATTTCCTGTTTTAGGAATCAACAATGAAGTCCTATTTAATTTTGAGTCGGAAATGTCAACGACTTATTAGTTAGCAATGCCGTTTGAGCCCACTATTTTGAGCTTTGTGGAATTGCTACTGGTTTAAGGTCCCTTTTGTCTCGCGCCCTATGTTGAGGGAAAAAGAAGCTCGTACAGCGCAGGTTTCGGATTTTCTATAAAATGGCGAGAATTTAACTGTCAATGCTACTTTTTCTTGTGAAATTTTGTATTTCGGAGCCGATAAATTTCCATCCTGATTTGTTGCCGCCATCCTGCGGATTTTGATGGAAAATTTCATTTTGGGTACCTCGAAAGCCTTGTAGTGATTTGTGTGATTTAGTATTTTTTTGGGCTAGCTATCGAGATACATCCTGGAAACAGGGATTTTGTCGGCCCTTAGCATTATCTCAGGAATCAGTCTGACCCTCAGAAAATCGAGGTCCACCGCTGGGGATACAAACATCACATATCCACCCCTAGGGACACAATTCTGGTCCACCCTTCGGGGTCAAGTAAACAACGTATCTACCCCTTGGGATATATAAATCAGATACATCCCTTGGGTTCAAGAAAACATCATCTCCACCCTTAGAGATATAAGCCAGTCCACCCTCTGGCTAAATTCTACAATAGAAGGACTTCTCACATCAACGAAAACTTAGAGTATCAATATAAACATTTCTTTATTTTAACATCAATGAGTTTCATTTATTTAGTTATAGAGCTAGGTTGGACGCTAGGCCCGAGTAACAACGTGGGGGGGGGTTCCGAGTTTACCCGGCTAAAACTCGGTGGCGCCTACAATAATTACCCACCCCTACTTTGCGGTATAGGGGCTAGCTCGGCACTTGCTAACTGGTGCCGCCTCTAGCTTCCAACCCTGCTCTGCTCGCTCAAGATAGCCTTTCTATCTTTTTTTGCGCCTACAAATAAATACCAGTGTAGCAATTGATAAGTTTACTTTTAGGGACAAAAATCCTTTTCTGATTCCGATTGTGTCTTTCTTTTGAGACTACACCGCCTATTTGTTCTTGGCCCGGGTTAACGTTTGCCTCAGTAAAATGTACATTGTGTCTAGCTGTTCGGGAACCTCTCGTATTACCGGTACACTCATTAAATGAGTGATCTCTATGATTTCTAGGAAAATATTGATTTTTATATCTATTATTTGGAGTACGGATTACATTCTGAAATTTTATTTAATTGCTATTATAGTGATCGTTACTATATTTGTTTTGAAAAGTATTTCGATTTCTAACAGACCCTCGCGTAAAATTTCTATTAAAATTTCGTCTACCTCTCGTAGACATAGCCAGTACTTGTGAAAAATTATTCGTGGAGGAAACTTTTTCATCTTACGCTGCTTGAATTGTATCTTTTAAGAAAGAAAAATTTCGAGCGGATATTATAGTACCTAATTTTGAATTTCCAAGACCATCAGCAGCTGTAAATAACAGCTACTTTTTCGTTAGTTTGTCTTAATACATTGTAAGAATTTGTGTCACCGTTGGCTTGCGAAATAATCAAATTCACGAAAAGGGTTTTTATTTCTTTCCAGAAGTCCTCGATTGACCTTTGACCTTGTCTAGCGCGAAATAATTTAGCTTGAAGCGTAGTGTGCAATTTTTTCGTAAGTAAGTGGGTTTTCATGTTGGTTGTCAAAGAATTTATCTTGTCATAAGTGTTGTTTAACCGTATTTTTGCACTATTTAATAGTCGAGTTTTTAGAACAAATTTTTTTTAATAGTTATCAATTAACTTTTCTGTAGTATCTTCTGAGTCATCCATAGTTAGCAGAAGGTTTACCGCGATTTTCAATTCAAACGACGTCATTGTTGTGCCTAGGTTTGTCTTGTGTTTTGGTCCAAAATCTACGATTTTATTACAAATTTGTTTTGTTGATTCTATTAAACAATTTTCCAATAATATTTCGGTCTCGTCTACTTCAGAATTGCTTATATTTTGATTAATGCTGGATATTTGCTTATTTAATTGAGAATAAATAGCTATTACCTTGTCAAGTTTTGTTGGTAAAATTGGTTCTTGTCGTCTTTGGTAGTTTAGTTTACTAATATAGGTATAAATTTGGTGTAATTACTGTTTAATTTCATTTAACTTACTACTTCCCATTAATTATTTTTTTCACTACTTTTATTTTGGGTGTATATTTTGAGTTAACATAATTAATATTGATTAATACATTTATGAATAATTGCAACTTACTAATTCTAATTAAATAAATACCTGTTACTTAATTTTATTTACACTAAATACAATTTATATACATGCGATTTATTTTACAATACACTATGACGTCAGCATTTTACATTGTTTAGGCTTTTGAGTCCATTTTTTTACATTTTCTTGGTTCCCGTTTTTTTTTTTGAATTGTGGCTAAAATATCTAAAAATTTATATCTGGTGTTCCTGATCCATAAAGCTATTTTTTTAATTTTTGGAGCTCCTGTCTATAAATTTCCTTTCTTACAGTTCTTCTTATTCCGTTTTTGAATCGTTTTCCCAATATATATGAAAACCAGCATTTCAAGGGCCATTAAAGTAATTAGGAACCATTCGGAGAGTGTCATACCATTGCCAAATTTGCTCGTAGCATCACCAGTTGCAGACTGAGCAATTATAATTTCTTCTTTTGATTTTGCGCTGCCCATACTCAACAAAAATCTATCGATTTGCATTTCTACCACTTTTAAGGGTATCTAGCAAGATCGCCATGAAATAAATTATATCTTCTATTCGTTCGTTTGAGAAATTAAAAGCATATTACCACCTTTATGTCTAGTTTATTACTATGTTTTCGATAGTGGTTACGTCGTTTGCAATTTATATATATGATGAAATATTAGAAACTATGCATAAACTAGGATCAATGAACTTATATTATTAATCAGCACTGCAATTATTTTACAGTGTCTATTTGTACCTCATTACACTAATAAGACGGCACAGCTATATGGTTGAGTATATATATATATATATATATATATATATATATATATATATATATATATATATATATATATATATATATACATACATATATATAAAATATTTTTATTACACAAAAAAATTATATTGTAGAAGTCATAAAAAAACATACTTTCATTATGTACGCAGTAATTATGAAGAAAATAATTGCGTAGTTTTTGATTGATACCCTGACGTTAATAAAATACTACTGCTACTTCACCTGGTACGAGGATATGTTTAGTTTTTGTAAGACAAATTTTTGCCTAATGAAAACAATAAAAAATAAATTAATACAGACGTTATATCAAGAATTTCAATCAGCATCCTTTTTACGTAGACTGGCAAAACGGATTCACCTTTAATAAATACAGCAATTGAGCTTGCTGAACTTAATAATATGATTGTTGTTCGGCGCAACATTGATCTGCTTGTGTTGTTACATCAACTAAATGAAAAAAATTTGGAAATATTTTTTCACAATCAGGTACATGTAACGTTCCAGAATCATATTACACTTCTAATAGCTTCAAAGATCAATCAAAATGAAAATATTTAGCATTTCTACATTGTTTGACTAGTTGTGACACAAACTCGGGTTTTACTGGAAAAGAGAAAATAAAAATAATTAAAACAGTCCTAGAAAATTAAATTTTTGGCAAACTTAGCTGATCCTTTTTACCAAAAAGATAACTGTTAATGAAATTTAATTAATAACATGGATTTATAGTAAGGAAAAGAATGTTAAACTGCAGGATTTACGACTTGAAATGTTCCAAACAGCCACTGTAAAGTCATCTTTTCAATTAGAAAAATTACCTCCAACATCAGGAACAGCTAAACTGCTTTGTTTTAGAATAGATTACCAATTTTAAATTTGGCTCGGAAATAAAATAATTGCAACTGATTGAGGCTGAAAGAGATCGTCAGAAGGAATAATAATGCCGAATTTCACTGAAGAAAAACTGACTCTTGATCACCTCTTTAAAACAATATGTTTTTTAATGTACCTTTATAAAACACTTTCAGTGATAAATTTTACGAATATTAAGCTTAGATTTTGATAAAAATTCTTCAATTTTTCCAGTCTTTAGGCTCTTTTTCCTATTATACTGTATATATTTTTATATTATTGAAAGTAGAAGTAAAAACAAAAAAAAATTAGCCCAATTCAAACTCTGTCGAGCGATTATTTTAAAGACAAATTGTAATTACAAATTTCCATTTTTTCTTTTTATAAAATCATTAAAAACCATTGAATATTTTGGTTCAAAAATTTGGAAAAACAAAAAGTGCACTCTCACTGAATTTCAGCCAAATCGAATCATTTTAGTGGAAGAGAAAAATAGAAAACCAAAAAGATGGTTTTTAGCGTTTTTCTCTGAACACCTTGAGGCTATGTTAAAAATGGTAAACAAAAAAGTTTTAGATTATTTTTATCTATAACTCTTTCGATAGGTAGAATAATTTTGCCAGAAATCGCAAAAAAAATCAGTTTTCACCCCTAAATTTCCGCTCTATTTTACCCCGATATCTTGATAGTGGTTAGGAATTTTTTTTTCTTTATTTTTCGTACTATTTGTGAATTTTTCCGTTATCGGAATGCTGTAACGAATTAGTTTTTTTGGCTTATTTCAGAGCTAGGACAACTGGACTATATGTCATTAATTTAACCCACAACAAAAGAAAACAAAAAATTGAAAACAATAAGTTATGCCGGCAATATTTCCAACAAAATTAAAAATATATCAAAAATATTAAAAAAGAATATTAATATTGCTTTTAAAAATAATAATAATCTTGGCAAATATTTTAAAAATAAATTAAATTATGGTTCATTCTGAAAAAGTTACATGGGTCAAACAGGCCACACCTTTAATATTAGAATTAAACATTAATTACACGAAAAATACAATTCAACTTACGCAACACATTATGTATCTCAAAAGCGCAGCTTTAATGATAACTTTAAAATACTACATACAGAAAATTAAAGCGAAAAATTGAATTTATGGGAATTATTAGTGATTAACAAACTTAGAACACCGATAATGAGTGACCAATTAGATGTTGTATGTGCGTAGAATTGGGGTCTGTACAGGGGTACCATTTTGTATGTTTTTATATGCTATCTAAGAAACCGTATCAGATTTAAAAAATCAAATAAAGTAGTCCCAAGCTCTTTTTTTGAAAAAATTATAATGGTAAAAACAAATTACTGCTTTCGCGATCGGTTTCGGATTTTTTTCATTTTCTAAAATGTCCTATTTTTTATTTATCAAAGCAATTACAATAAAACTAATAAGACACTCTTAAAGTACTTTTTTCTGTAAAATCCAGCGGCGTAGTCAGATTTTTCATTTTAGTTTTAATTACGGAGATATAGTATCAAATTTTAATTTTTTAAATGAAACACCATGTATTTTTTTACATATTTTTTTTGCATTTTGCTTTTTTTAAGAACTTATTATATTGTCAATATAAACTGACAGCAAGTAGGCTCAAAACGTATTTTTTACTTTTTTATTGAGCTCACAGACTAGCTCAAAGAGCTGGCGGCTCAGAGGAGCCAAGTTGTGCATTTCTTTATTAACATATTTTTAAAGACCAATACGTTTTTAAAATACACAAATGAAAAACAAATTTAAACAAAACTGAAAATCACAACTTCACTAAATGTTCAAACTGTTATCCATTGTTATCCAGACATAGTTGACAAGATCTTTGCATTCCTGTGCTCACAAGTTCTATTTCTATTTAGATAGATTTTGTTATTCACAGACCCTAAAAAAAAGAAACCTGAGGATAAGATCAAGTTACTTAGGTGGCCACCTGACTGGTCCATTGTTTGCTATCCATTTGTGTGCACAATTCCCGCGTTATGAGCTGGGGCTCCACCGTGCTAAAAATGGAATCTGTTACTTTCCGCTAAAATGTCTAGATAAGCTTGAGCATTGAAATTCCCTTCATTTATTTCGTATGCTATTATTCTATTATCCAACAAAGCAAACCACGCATTAAAGCCAAATCGTCCTTGTGTTATCCTACGTGTTTGATAGTGAGGGTTCTGATCTGCCCATAGATGATTATTATGACTGTTAAATATACCATCATTAGTTATTCTTAGGAACAAGAGGAGCACTATTTACACTTAACGTCATGTGCCAAAGATGTTTAGATATGAACCAAGATATGTATATATGCTTCATTGACTACAATAAAGCGTTCGATAAAGTACGTCACGATCATCTAATGAGACTGAATGAAAAAAAATTGGATAAAAGAGACATCAGGATTATTTCCAAGATTTACTATAACCAGAAAACGAATATTCGAATAGAGCAAGAGACAACGGAGGAACTCGAGATTAAGAAAGACGTAAGACAGGGATATATATTTTCACCAATCTTATTCAACCTATACTCAGAGGACATCGTAAACGGAGCACTTTCAGAGCAAAATATAGGTATTAAAATAAGTGGCATCCCAATAAGCAACTTGAGATATGCCGATGCCACGGTTGTAATTGCAGAAACTTAAGAGGATCTTCAGATACTAATTAACAGAATAGTAGAATGCAATGAAGAATATGGATTATCACTTAACATCAGCAAAACAAAAATAATGGTGGTATCTAAATCACCACAAAACTTCCCTGACCTAACCATGCATGATCAAAGAATTGAACGCGTGAAAAAATATAATTACCTGGGAACTGTTAGCAACGAAAATAACGATAGCTCTGAAGAAATCAGAATCAGAGTGGAAAAAACTAGAACTACGTTTATTAAAATGAAGAAGGTGTTCTGCGGACGAGATTTAAGCCTTAAACTTAAAATTCGCCTTGTAAGATGTTACGTGCTGTCAGTTCTTTACTACGGAATGGAAGCGTGGACATTGAAAACGATTGATACCAAGAGGATGGAAGCATTTGAGATGTGGATGTACCGTAGAATATTAAGAATATCGTGGACAGAGGGAGTAACAAATGTGGAGGTTTTGCGAAGAATGCGGAAAGAGAAAGAATTAGTACTTACTATTAAAGAACGTAAACTGCAATACTTGGGACATGTTATGAGGGGAGATAAATACCAGTTGCTGCAATTAATTATCCAGGGAAAAATAATAGGCAAAAGATCCATAGAAAGTCATTCATGGTTAAAGAACTTAAGAGAATGATACAATTGCAACAACTGCCAACTGTTTAGATCTGCAGTGTCAAAGATACGCATAGCTTTGATGATAGCCGAACGAGGACGGCACCTAAAGAAGAAGAAGTTATTCTTGACGTCCATATTATTAAAGAAAAAATCATTATTTCCATCCGTCTACCAATTACAAAAGTTAAGTCTTCATTCAGGTTTGCCAGGGAGAAAAAGCTGAGTTTATCTTGCCTTGTACATTTAAACTTATATTTCTTTACAATTTTTAATAATTTTTTATAAGAAACCCTAACATCTATTTCAATACTTCCGCTCGATGTTAAAGGATCTGCCGTACCACAATTACATTTATAATTTCATTTTCATTTTCTTTAACTCATTTTTCATACGTCATTAACCGTAGCTTTTTTAAAGAATTCAAAATTCATTAAGTTTTTCTCTAGTCTCTTAAAAATTACTGCGTTGAATTGTTCGAGCTCTGGATACCGTTCAAAATATGAATCAGAGGCTCCCTGCTTGTATTTATTAAACTCAATTTAACATTCTACCCTGTTATACTTTTCGAAATTTTAAAATATTTCCATTTTGAGTTTTTAAACAGACAAATTGCAAGTTGACAAGTTAATATAAACTTCAAACGTAAGTCGAATAAGTATTCCATTATTTATCCTCAGTCACAGCCTACAATTTTAAAACATAATATAAAATATGTTATATTCATCGAACTTAAAAAAAGTTCTTAACAGTGACTCATGGAAATGATTTAAGTATTTATTTAGATATTCTTCTTAATCTAGATCAGTTAGAATATTTATTATATTATATACTATAGATTAAGAAACTGTTATTAAAAAATGAACTAAATGATTTTATATTTTATCAATATAGCTTCGATAGTAGACATTTCTATTTTGAAAATTTTACATATTTAATAAAAACTGTTTTAGGCTATTTGCTGTCAATTTATATTGATAATATTATATATTCTTAAGGAAGATGCAAAATGCAAAAAAAAATGGTGTAAAAAATACAGGGTGTTCCGATTAAAACATTAATACTTGATATTATATCTTTGTAATTAAAATTAAAAATTTGACTACGCCACTGGATTCTACATAGAAAAGTACCTTAAGAATACCTTATTAGTTTTATCGTAGTTGCTTTGATAAATAAAAAATAAGACATTTTGGAAAGTAAAATTCAAAGGGGTACTGTCGCGCAACATATGACGCCGCATCCAGCTAGTGTCAAGTAACCTATCCTACTCAATTCCGACACTCACCTCCACGTGGTGAACCCTGGTAACCTGAGCAATCTTGTGGAAGACTGTGGTAACCAATCCCAGTGGGAAGCAGGGTTAGGGCTAACGAGAGCGGGAGGAATGGTCCTCCGAAATGGGGGTTGTGCTATCGACCAGCAATCGATACACGTAAAGAAAACTTAAAGCTACGAAACAGAAACTATTGCCTCGGAATCGGAAGGATATTCGGTATAAATGACATAAGAAACGGAAAAGGGACACTCTACTAGGAACATGGAATGTATTAAGTTGATACAGACCTGGAATAGCGACATGGGCCATCCAACAACTCCAAAAGTATAATATGGATATAACTGCAATACAAGAAATGAGATGGACAGGAACGGGAAATATGGAGATGGAAAATACTATAGTCTTCTGGTCAGGGAGTGAGGATAGACACTAATACGGATGTGGCTTTGTCATAGCCAAGAAACTAAAAACAGCAGTGATGGATTTCGAACCAATTAATGAAAGAATTTGTTATATAAGAATCAAGGGTAAATGGTTCAATCTCACAATATTCTCGATACATGCCCCAACAGAAGATGCTGAAGATGACAGTAAGGAGGAATTTTACGAACTACTAGACCAAGAGTATAAATCAGCTCCAAAACACGATATAAAAATAGTGATGGGCGATTGCAATGCCAAAATTGGCAAAGAAAAATATCTAAGAGAAGTGGTCGGTAAACATAGCCTACACGACATAACAAACGATAATGGACACCGGTTAACAGAATTTGCAATATCCAATAACATAATTGTGAAGTCTACACAATTTGAGAGGAAGGGCATTTACAAAGTCACATGGGTGTCAAACGATGGAAGAACGCGTAACCAAATAGATCACATTCTTATAGATGCAAGACACTCTAGTAGCATCATTAATGCACGTAGTATGAGAGAAGCAGACAGCGATACTGACCACTTTCTGGTTAAAACCAAGTGGAGAATAAGAATAGCAACACAGAAAGAATGAGCAAAGAGAAGGATGGGACTTAGAAGCCATTCAAACACCAAATAAAGAAACTGAGTATCAAATAGCCATAAATAACAAATTCCAATGTTTAGAACATGAGGATGATAATACAGAGCTGGAGAAAATATGGCAGCAATTGGCAACAGTCATAGAAGAAGCAGCGACGGAGACCATTGGTAGAAAGGAGAAACGCCCAAAAAGAAAGTGGTTTGACAACGAATTCGATGAAATGCTAGAAGTAAAAAATCGAAAAAGGCTGATAATGCTAAAAAAAAACCCACTGAGGAGAACTAAGGAGAATTTCACAGAATAAGAGCACAGACAAGAAGATTACTTAGAACCAAAAAGAAGAGCTACCTGGAGCATCAGATGCAGGAAATAGACAGAAGTAGGAACATGAACCAAGTAAGGAAATTCTTTAGGGAGGTAAAGACTGTGAGACGGGGTGGAAATGTTGGAGAAACGAAAGCCATGAGAAAAGAAACAGGAGAGTTTATAATGACGGAAACAGAAATTGTCGAGCTATGGAAAGAATATTTTTAGCAGTTACTAAGTATTGAAAATGGAACAGAGGAAGAGGACATTACAATCCATTCCGCAGATATAAGAGTGCCATCACCAGCACTTCAAGAAGTTAAAAATGCTATAGCATCACTCAAAGATCACAAAGCGCCAGGTAGCGATGGTATAAATGGAGAGCTGCTAAAAGAGAGAGGAAACGGTCTACATCAAAAAATATATGAAATCATTTTGAAAATATGGGAACAACAGAAAATTCCTGAGGAATGGAATGGAAGTGTCATAATATCTATACATAAGAAAAGAAACAAGGAACAATTTCGAAATTATAGAGGTATATCTCTTATCAACACAACATACAAAATCCTGGCAATTACTCTACTAAACAGACTGACGCCTGATGCGGAAGATATTATCGGCGACTACCAATGCCGTTTTCGTGCTGGAAGATCAACAATAGACCAGATATTTACGATCAGACAAATATTGGAAAAAAACTGGGAATTTAACCGAGATGTCCATCAAATCTTTGTGGATTTCCAGCAAGCATATGACTCCGTGAAAAGCAGGCTATGGATAGCAATGCTAGAAATGGGCGTACCAAGAGAATTAGTCCATCTAACACAAATGTGCGTGACAAACTCATATGCATAGGTAAGGGTAGGAAATAGAACATCAGCGCCATTCAGTGTGATATCAGAACTCAGACAAGGTGACCCTCTGTAACCGTTGCTTTTCAATTTTGCCTTGGAACATGTAATGAGCAGGGTTGCGTCGGGGCTGACAGAGGGTTTTCCGAACCAAGGTTCAAAAGTGGTGCTGGCCTTTGCTGATGATATCGATACAGTGGCTCATTCAACAAGAAACGTGCGAGAGGTATTTTCACAACTCGAGTAAGAAGCAGGTAATATGGGTCTCCGAGTAAATGAAGAAAAACTAAATACATGGTAGTAACCAAGAATCCAAGACCTCAAATCGGACAGAATATATCATTGAATGAACACAACTTCGAAGTGGTTAAGGAATTCAAGTACCTAGGAGCGGTCATCACAGACGACAATCGAGTTGAAAAAGACGTCTCAGCGCGAATAGCGGCAGTAAATAGGGCGTTATACTCCCTCACAACATTATTGAGATCTAAACTGTTAAAAAGACAATCCAGACTAACTCTGTACAGGTCAATTATTCGCCCGGTAGTTACTTATGGCAGCGAAACTTGGACCCTCAATCAACGGGAAATAAATAAATTACTCATATTTGAACTAAAGGTTCTTAGAATGATATTTGGTCCCCAAAGAGATGAAACAACAGGAAATTGGAGAAGATGCCACAATGCTGAATTGGCGACACTATATGGCAGTGAAAACATAGTCCGTTGTATCAAAGCCAATAGAATAAGATGGGCAGGCCATGTGGTAACATCAGGGGACCACAGATTATTGAAAACAGTATTCTTGGAGAGACCAGATGGTAGAAGATCAATAGGTTGTCCCAGGAAAAGATAGAAGGATGCCATCGAAGCTGATTTGTATAGGATTGGAGTCCAGCAGTGGGAAATCGAAGCACAAGACCGTAGGAGATGGAGGACGATAGTGGATGCGTCTAAGACTCACCCAGAGTTGTAAGACCGGGAAAGAAGAAGAGAATCGCCCTGTAAAACTGAAATCGATCGCGGTAGCCACAATTTATTTTCGCTATTATAATTTTCTGAAAAAAAGACTCCAGACTATTTTTTCAGAGTTTTAAAGTCTTTTACGGTTTCCCAGATAGCCTATAAAATTATTCAAAACAATCCACCCTGTACACTGCGACCCAATGTTAAATTTATTTAATAATACGAATTGCTCTGGTTTTTCTTTATAACGGTAGAACAATTTAAATTTTTAAATCCTAAATTTTGAAATAGTTATTTCTTAACATTGTCGGTCATCACCAATTTGACATCTGACGACGTAGCAGTACTGCGAAACATGTCATTTAAAAAATAATTTTAACGAGAAAAGAAAAAGTGAAGATCCGAAAGCGTTTGGTTTCTTTTCATATTGTATACATAATACGGATATTCTTCAAGTAACTATCATTTTAATAAATTATTTTTAAAAAAAATAGAGAGAGAGAGAGAGAGAGAGAGAGAGAGATTATTGAATGAAATAATAATAAGAATCCTATAGACGTGATTAATAAGCCTTTGATTTTTATTTCAGGTGTTAGAATAGCACCGGAAAACAGTTCAAACACTGTCCTGTCCCTTTTCTATACCGATCCGACGACCGACGTCACCTCCCAAATCATCGCTAATTTCACAGTACCACGTTTCTCACTTAAATGGACAAAATTCGCATTCAGAGTAACGTTACAAAATGTAACGTTATTTTTCAACTGTAGCGAAACTGAGACCGTAGTGATTGATCGGAAACCATTGCAGTTGTTGTTTGATTCTGCTTCCACGCTCTATTTAGCACAAGCGGGTCCGATCATTGGGGAGCCGTATGAGGTGAGTACTTTTGTTTTTAATTAAAGTTGATTTCCGTCGTTAATAAATTATCGTATATTGCCAAATCTGTCTAGAGCTGTATAATTTATGAGCTAACGTTTATTTTAAATAATGATTTTAACGCTGTAAAATATAAACCTAGGAGGGATGAGAAAATAACTTTACTATTTAGAATTTATATACAAGATTTTTATGATTTTGACTTACTAACTCATAATAGTTCAGATTGTATATTAGCACAATTTACCAAAAATATCTTTCTATAATACATAAAATAATTAAACCACGTTGTTTTGAAACTGCTATTTGAATTTTGGTTTTTCCTGGTCAGGAAATCTTGAATTACTGTAAAATAAATATTATTTCCATATTTATAAATGATCTTACTTCATTTCAAGAAAACTCCTTGAAAATATCCAGTTTTGTGAATTTATGTCAAAACGACGCGAATCAGACATGAAAAGTTTTTATTAGTTTACTGGAAATATGGCTCAGTTTTTATTAGTAAAAACATATGAAGAAAATTACTTTTAATAACTTAAACAGAGAAAAGGGTATCATTATCATAAAGACATATTAAATAATATATTTATAAATTTTCTTGCATAAAACTACAATTTATACTTCTCTAAATAAATTTTTTCTCAATAATAGATTAAAATAATTCAACTCCATTGTTTTGCTGTTGCTATTTTTTGAGCAGTCAGAGAATTTTTGTTATTCCTGGTCAAAAAATCTGAGATTATTGTAAAGTAATTATTAATTCCAAATTTATAAATGAACATTGAATATATCCAGTTTTCTTCTTTAATGATCCAGTTTTTTAAAATTTGAATTTATTTCAAAACGACGCGAGTCAGAAGTGAAAAGTTTTTATTATTTTACTGGAAATATGGCTCGTTTTTTTAAAGTCAAAAAAACATGAAGAAAATTTTTTTTAATATCATCATAAAGACACATTAGATAATAGATTTTTCACAAATTTTCTTGCATAAAACTAAAATTTATACTTCTCTAAATAAATTTCATCGTATGAAAAATTTTAAAATATCAAAAATCTCCTTCGATTATAGATCAAAATAATTAAACTCCATTGTTTTGCTGTTTCTATTTTTTGAGCAATCAGAGAATTTTGGTTATTCCTGGTCAGAAAATCTTTGATTTCTGTAAAATCACTATTAATTCCTAATGTATAAATGAACTTACGTCATTTCAAGAAAGCTCCATGGATATATCCAGTTTTCTTCTTTGACCGTCCGGTTCTTTGAAATGTGAATTTACGTCAAAACGACGCGAATCAGAAGTGAAGAATGTTTATTATTTTACTGGAAATATGGCTGGTTTTTTATTAGTAAAAATATATCAAGAAAATTCTTTTTAATAAGTTATATAGAAAAAAAGGTTTCATTATCATCATAAAGACATATTAAATAATAGATTTTCTTGCATAAAACTATAATTTATACTTCTCTAAATAAATTTTTCCTCAATAATATGTTAAAATAATTCAACTACATTGTTTTGTTGTTGCTATTTTTTGAGAAATCATAATTTTTGTTACCGGAAATATGGCTCGTTTTTTAATAGTCAAAAAAGCATGAAAAAAATTCTTTTTAATAAGTTAAACAGAGAAAAGGGTTTTTAATTTCATCATAAAAACACATTAAATAATAGATTTTTTACAATTTTTTTTTTATAGAACTAAAATTTATACTTCTCTAAATAAATTTCATTGTATAAGAAATGTTTAGAAACCAAAAATCTCCTGCAATAATAAATTAAAATAATTAAACTCCATTGTTTTGCTGTTGTTATTTTTTGAGCAATCGTAAAATTTTTGTTATTCCTGGTCAGGAAATCTAGGATTACTGTAAAATAACTATTAATTCCTAAGTTATAAATGAACTTACTTCATTTGAAGATAGTTCCTCGGATATATTCGATTTTCTTCTTTGACAATCCGGTTTTTTGAAATTTGAACTTATGTCAAAACTACACGAATCAGAAATCAAATGTTTTTGTTATTTTACTGGAAATATGGCTGGTTTTTTACTAATAAAAATATATGAAGAAAATCTTAATAAAGTGAATTAAGAAGTTTATGGAATTAAAATGAAATTAACTTAATAATTTCTCAAAAATTGCAATCACGGATTTGATTAGAGTTAAACAGAGAAAATTGTTTCATATCATTATAAAGGCACATTAAAAAACAGATTTTTCACAAATTTTCTTATATAAAACTATAACTTATACTTCTCTAAATAAATTTTATTGCGAAAAACAGTTATTTTTTATACGGGGTGACCCAGGGTTAAGCCGCCAAACATTTAGGATTTATTTTTTAGGTAAAAGTAAGATTTTTTTCTTATATGCATATGTCTTAACTGGCTTCATTTTCGCGATACGAGGTGTCAAATTTGTTAGAAAAAATTAATTTCTTATTAATTACTCAAAAATCTTTCGCCTGATTTTGATAAAACTCAGCGTGCTTATTTGCGGTAATAAGGGGCTTCTTTCAATGTAATTAATTGTTTGTATGTTTATTATTTTTTTTTAGATTTGCTTATGTCAAACTTTGACAGCCTGTGATATATTAATTGATTAATTCGAATTTTAATGCTTTTTAAGTGTGTTTATGCGTAGTTTGCGGAGTCATCATGCATAGGCGAATTTGATGTTTATTTATGGGTATTGTGATGGTAATTCTCGCACGTCAGTAGATGAGTATGCCAGTAGATTTTCTCTAAGGAGACTGCCTGACAGATCAGTGTTTACCACAACTTTTCAACGTCTAAAAGAAACAGGATCAACCGTATTGTAATCTCGAGCAGATAAAATTTTCGCAATCCTTCAAAACGAAAGAATAACACAAAATATCTTAGAAAACTTTGACAAAATGCCTTCCAGTAATATGCGGAGATCTTCTTTACAATTAAGATATAAGCAGAGCACTGTGAACAGGACTTTCATAGCAGATGATCGTCACGCATATCATCTGTAGAATGTTCAGAATTTGCCACTTGATGACTTGCCATACAGAAGTGAATTTTCCGAAAGATTTTTGGGACAAGTTTATTCTGCATAATGCTCCCATTTGGGCGATCGAATGTCCTCATGCTATAAGAGTAAGCAATTTTCAACATAAATTTTCGTGCATGGCATTATGCGATACCTTAATCATTGGTCCATATTTTCTGCCTCCACAACTAAATGGTCCAGCTTTCCTTCACTTTTTAAAAAATGAATTGAAGCAGTCTTAGATGATATACCTATAATTGATAAAGCAAACAGATGGTTCCAGGTAGATGGATGTCCTACTCATTATCAGTTCGACGATGGCTACACTATTATTTTTAGGAAGATTGATAGATTGTGGTCAAGACAACCTCTTTCCTTGGCCTACACCCTCCTGATTTAACCCCTTTAGATTTTTTTGTATGGAGAACAATGCAAATCAAAGTTTATATTGAGCCCATCAACAACAAAAGTACGTTTCGAGGAGGGTGCTGTGCAGCTGCAGAACCTGTCGTTCGTAGGTGTGAATTATGCATTGAAAAAGATGATCATTTTTAGCAATTTTGTTAATTTTTGAAAGTTACCAGTTTTGTAATAAAATAAAAAAACTAAATCTCATAAATTGAGACGTATTTTCTTTTCCTTTCTCTAATGTTGAATGATGATGTTCATGTTGAAGTAAGTTTTCTCCTGTTACGAAAAAACGGAGAAATCAAACTTTTTATTTCTTCTATATAGTAAATATTTTAATTTTAAGGATTTTTGCTGAGATTTTTAATTATTTTAAATGGTCCAGGAACATGCAAGGAAACGGCTTTATTTTTTTTTCTTAAAAACGAAGCAAGATATAAAAAAATTGAAGAGACAAAAAAAATCGTAATTTCAATTGCTCAATCCCAAAAAATATTGTACATTCAAAAAACAGTTTCGTACGATGATTTTTCCTATAAATGACAATTAGGTCACCCTCTGGTATACCATTGGAATTGCTAATTTTATTCTAACTATATTAAAAAAGCCCCATTTTATCACAAATGAGCATGCCAAGTTTTATTAAAATCAGACTAAAGATTGTTGGGTAATTAATAAAAAAACTATTTTTTTCTAAAAACTTTTAACATCCTGAATCTCTAAAATGAAGCAAGTTAATACACATGCTTATAGGAAATAAAAATATTATTTTTAACTAGAAATTCGATTCTAAAGGTTTAGCGGTTTAACCCTGGGTCACCCTACATAAAAAATCTTCAAAAACCTAAATTGGTAATTATTTTCAACGCCACGTTAAAATTTTGAAGTCAAATGTCATATGTACAACACCAAATATTGTCTTAGCAACTTGCAGAGTTGCAAATTTAGTTTATTTCCGGATTAAAATTGAAATTTTTAAGTTTTGTACTACCCCAGTGGATGTAAATATATTATAGATGTCGTTGGACTGGCGATATTTTTCAATCTGACACTGAAAAGTCTGGAGATTTTATATAAATTTTTTATGGACAGTTGTTTCTTGCGAATATTGTTCTTGGTGCGATACAACTCCACTGATGAAGCCACTGGGAGGTCGAAACGTGTGTGGAAACAGAATCAGAGTTATATGCGTGATAAACTGTTTGTATATATTCTTTCCTTTAACGGTTTGCAAGGAAAATGAATTTGGACAAATATGGCGGATCCAAATTTTTTTTACATATTTTGCAAGAATTTTAGATAAAAATTGTGCTATCGATCTTTCGTTGGATAAACTTAGTTTCCGAGAAAAAGTATTTAAGAAATTTTAGCAAATATAGCAAAAAATTATAGTATTGTGATCAGGCGCGGATCCAAGGGGGGGGGGGGGGGCCCGGGGGGGCGATCGCCCCCCTCCCCCCCAGAGCTTTGAGTTCAGGAAAATAGACCCGATTTTAATTCTTGTACTATAGTTTATTCAAGAACTAGAGCGAGTAATAAATAATTTTTATCCTTTTTTTCTTAGCAAACTACCTATGTTCTTTAGTCTGGTGTTTTTGGCAAAATCTCTTAGACATATATTTTGCGTAGGAATGGGTTTGAGATTTTATGATCAGAAATACCGGTCTATAATAATGGACTATTTGGGTTGGATAACAATAGATATTTGGATATGTGAAGTGTTAAAAAGTATTTTAATCCTTGTCATAGGCGTCGGAAGGAGGTTTATTTTATCACTAAGTATTTATGGCATAGCATATATATTATTTCGGTAATAAACTTAAAATAAAAAGTTTTTATAATATTATTTTATTTCTTATGATTTCTTAATAATTCACTTATATTAGAAAATATAGATAATTTTCACATATTTAACACAAATCACAACGGTATTTTTATTATTTTTAATTTTGGCATAGAAACCGATTTAGGCTCATTCAGACTAAAACGTAGCCTTTTTCTCTCAAAAAATTCTAAGCTATAATTTAAATACTTACAATATACCCATCGTCACAAATACAAGAAGTTAAGCATATATACATAAAAATAAATTCGTCCCTATAATATTAAAATTGGAGCTATCGGTCATTTTATTACTAATTAAAAACATTTTTAAGACATTTGACGTTTCAGTTTATTTATTTCTTAAATCATTTGCAGATTACAATTAAACAATTTAAAAAAAAAAGATTCAAATGTAATTAATTTTTATATGTTACAGAAAATTTAAATAATAAATTGTGTTTACGCTGGTAAACAATACGTGTCTAATTCGTAATCAAAGTCAGTGAAGATGTCTTCGCTCAAATTAATTATAATTGGTTCCTCTATCTCACCAATCATGAGATCGAGTTTTCACATTTTCTTTTATTCTTTAATTATATGGATTTTCCCCAATTTTCTGCAGTAGCTTTATTCAAAAAAATCTTTCAAAATTTGAGCTAAATTACTAATTTTATAAGTTGTGTTATTTCCAGCAACCCTACCTTTTACTTGAAAGAGATATTTCCTTCTCCAAAGGACATTTTCCGAACAATCTATGAGAACAGATTTCCTATCTGGTTTTTCCCAGCAAAAAATAAGTTCTCTGAGCCCTTTCCAGAGCTCAGTTCTTTTAATTTCAGGTAAATCCCGATATTCATTGATTTTAGTTAGAATTTTGTCGACGGTTGGGATCTGCTTCTCATAATAAAATATATGTTCAACTCCTGTTATTGCAGATTACATCTCTTCTTCCAACGAGGTTTTTTGTCTGCCTGTGATCGAATGTGGCTTGGGAGTACTAACAATTCCAGTCGTTTTCTTTCTTCTTCAGTATTAGATACATAGTAGATTTTTCAACTCCTGTCATGTTGGAACACATCTCAACAGAGCTTATAACATTATTATCTAGATATTGATATCTTAAGGCATCATAAACATTCATCGTAATAAGTTTTTCGTTGAGGAAAAAATGCCCGGGTTTAACGATCTTGAAATAAATATAGATGTGGAAGCCGTATCTTTTGGGTATTTTATTAATCTCAAATAATATATAAAAGCAAGCACAAACAAGATAAATCACTAAGGACTAAGGTGTACTTTTCTCACTGACAGAAATTAAATTGTACTATCAGAAATTTTATTGTTGCAGTAAATTTATAAAAGCTTATAATATTTAAATATAATTAAATATAATTAGATTTACGGCAGTCTTCAGTTACTTGCGGCACTGGAGCAGGTATGTTGGAGGTTTGGGTAAAAGTTTTATTACTCTCTCTATTTCTTTAATAGAGTATATGAATGTGTATGCTTGCGATCTCCCCTCCCCTTCCCAAGAGCTCTAAATTCAGGAACATAGAACCAATTTTGTCTTTTGTATTAGGAATGTGTATGCTGCTGGCACTCCTCCCCGTTGACAATTTATTTTTCTTGCGATAGCCCCCCCCCCCCCCAAGAGCTTTGGGTTCAGGGAAATAGACCCGATTCTGTCTCTTATAGTAGGAATGTGTATGTTGCTCGCATCCTCCCGTCCTATCGGCAACTTGTTTTTCTTGTGATCGCCCCCCACCTCTCCAAGAGCTTCAAATTCAGAAAAATAGACCCAATTCTGCCTTTTACACTAGAAATGGGAATGTTGCTGGTGTCTCGCCCCCCCCCCCCCCCGTCGACAACTTGCTTTCGCTTGCCATACTGCACTTTTGTGATATCACCCCCCCCCCCCAAAGAGAAAGGCTGGATCCGCCCCTGATTGTGATATTGTATGGATTTTCTTTCAATTTCAGAGATGTTTTCACAATATATGTTTTTTCACTTAATTCAGTCATTCAGATCCGTTACGTAAATTTTGGGCAAAGCTTTGTTTGACATTAATCATCTTGGTTTACTCCTTTTTGTACAGATTACTAGCCTTCATTATGGCCGAGTGTACAGAGTGGGCTAGTGCACCTCCAGAGAGAAACAGTGAATCCTTTAAGTCTGATACAAACAGCGCCATCTGACAGAATTATACGCAATCTGAATATTTAATCTCTTAGTGATCCACTGGTTAAAATATATAATTATATTTTAATAATCATTATAATATATAATTATTAATTTTATGGTGTTATTATGGGTAAAACAGAATTTAAATGAGATGGTGTCGATAAATAAAATTTTCATTTCCAATAAAATATAAGTCAATAACGATATCTTTTAAATATTTGAAATGTCATTTTATATTTCTCACAAAATTAAATTTTCTTTATTAGCCTTTTGCCATTGGTTGAAGTAAAAAAATACTTTAAATATGTCTTTTAAATTTAATATAAATTAATGGCAGAACGAGGAATTTTTATGGATGCGTAATTTTGTTTATTAAATTTTCCTTCAATTTAATTTTTATTCGTATTTTTTTGTCTTTGTTACCCAAGAAAACATGAAATAAAAATTTATTGATTGGAAGAAGTACAAACTAAAGTTCTTGTAATTATGCGAATGCGTGCAGCAGCTCAATAAGTCAGAGGGTAGGCTCGTATCCCTTTTAGAGATAGTTGTGCTTTGTTTTGGTTATCTAATAGGTGCTATCTGTTTTACGTTGTTTGTGGTACTAACCAATGTATAAAATAATAAAGCACATAGGCTTCTGGAATGATATTAATTTACCAAATTTCTTGTAGCATCATAACTCTATAAAAAAAAAACAAATATTTAAAAAGTAATAACTATTCCATTTAAGTCTTACTAAGTAAAAAAAAATTGCTCGATATTAGCCTTTCTTGGTAAAAATAATTTAAATAAATTATTTTGTGTTACCCTTATTAAGACTTATGATAAATGTGGAGAATGATATTCAGAAACCGTTCGAAAATTTCATGGACATTTCGGTCACCATAGTGTTCCAAATGAAAGGATAGTGAAAAGGTTATTTATTAAAGTGGGAAAGTGGTTCGGTTTCCCTAAAAATATTGACACAGTACACGAAAGTCTTACCGAAAATCCTGGAACCTCGATTCGTCATCGTTCCCAACAAGTTGGTATTCTGAGAAGCAGATTGCAGCAAATTTTAACGAATAATTTTCATATTCATCCATATAAAATTTTATTGACCCAGGAGCTAAAGCCAGTAGATCACACATGCTGAATTTTCATACGAAATTTTATTCAGCACACTTTCACTTCAATGGCTACATCGACAAACAAAACTGCATAATTTTGGATGAAGAAAATCCTCAAGCTATCCATGAGAAACCTATGAATCCCCAACGAGTCACTGTTAGGTGTGGAATTTGGGCTAGCTGCACAATTGGACCCCACTTTTTCGAGGATGAAACCGGTAATGCTGTAACGGTAAATGGTGAACATTATCGCCATATGATAGCTACCTTTCTGTGGCTTGAATTGATCCTCGTGTAAACTTGTGCTTCCAGTAAGATGGTACTACCTCTCACATGGAGCATGAAACAATAGACTTGTTGCATGAAAAGTTTCCTGGTAGAGTAATTTCACGCAACGGAGACAGAAATTGACCAGCGAGATCTTTTGATCTAACTCTGTGTAATTTATTTCTGTGAGTTTTCGTAAAGTCTAAAGCCTACTCTAACAAACCCACAACAATTTACTAACTTAAAGACGAGGTTCGACGCGTTATTCAGCAGCAGATATGCGAAAATGTTATTAAAAATTTTATTAAGAGAGCTAGGGTGTGCCTGCAGAGTCATGGTGGGCATTTGTTGGATATTTTATTTCATGCATAATCGGAAGTCGTGTACTTTATGTTGAAACAAAAATAAAGCGTATTCTCAAACTTTTATGATATTGCAACACCTTTTGGTTTGTTTATCATGACCTTGTTGCCAAAATTCACTAAAACTGTTTGATATTTGAAGGATTTTGTGAAAAATCATAAATAAGTTGAAAGACGTCATTTCTGGACAGATACTGAATGAATCAACAACGTAGCGTTAAGTTTTCTTAAACTTTTTGACATGGCTCAAAATTTGTTACTTTTTCACTTCCCTGTGTATGAAATGTCATTTTTCGACAATTCATTATCGAGCCCAATATAGCAAGGGAACCCACGATGGTAAATGATGATATACTCGAGCGTCGTGGAGACCTATTGGATTTTGAAGATTAGATGGTAGAAAGAAAAAAAGGTCGTATGAAGTATACCTTTTCACCGGTGGGGGTAGACGTCTGCAGGCTTTCAAAAATATATAAAAAAAAACAGCTACATGGAAATACTCGAGCGCATCACATTAGTGTATATTCCTTACGTGTCTCTGATGATGGAGGTATGTTAATATGCCGGCTTGCATTGTGGGGTGGCCTTACGAAAGGGTAAAAAAAATGTGAAAAAAAATTATTCGGACGCATCTGATTTTCAGAGGGGATGTTATGTGAATCCGAAAGAAGCTTCAATTCAAAAGACTGACGATTTAAACGTGACGCAAGCTCGTGGCGACTTTTTGAAAATGCAAAAAAAATCGTTATAATGAAAAATATTATACAGACGGTTCAGCTTGATGTCCTAGTCGTGCTGACCCACAATCTGACGTTTATTTGGAGGGATTTTCTTAATATGACAGTTTGAAAAAAAAAAATATTTTATGAGTTTGTGATCCTCCCACTCCCTTATGTCACGCTCAAATTATCAAATTATTGAAATGCACACTTTTCAGCATGTAATTACCCCACGATTAATTTGACATGCTCAAGTATTTCTAACCATCGATTTTTTTTACTATTCTGATCAGCTGCCTTAGACGCGCGGCCCTATGTAGAAGGCTTAGATATGGTAGAGATACTCCACAGGGTGTAAGGTATGCCCCTTTATGTTAATCTGCCGCGCTTCAGTAAAATCCAAAATTCCTTATTGGACTTCCCTACTAATATTATCTAATCTAACCGGCATTCCGAGTTTCACTACTGCATTTTTGAAATGATGTTCAATTTAGGCGACATCCTGTTAAAGATCAAAATTTGCCTCAAAATCGGTTAGTGTAGGACAAAACAACTTTGAATAAAAGTTATCAAAAATAAAGAAAGGAATACAAAAAAATAACATACAAGGTAATCGATTCAAAATAAGTAAGTTTGGGACGACTTCTGCTGTAACCGGAAGTCGCATAAGATCGCTGCTACTTCATTTGAAGAGAGCGTCACTGAAAATCCAATTATACAAATTTACCACCAGATTACCAAATTCCATTACTTCCCTTGCTACTCTAATGTAGTGAAAGCTCTACAGTAATCAATTACCAGTTGCAACTAGTTCATATTAATGACGTCAATGGACTCAGTGACATTAGAAGTATTACACTTAGAAAGAATAATTTCTTGAACTTGATTTTTGGCTACAGAATGACTATATTTAAAGCATGCTACAATGTTAACATTTTATCTTTGATAATTTTTTGCGAAAACAAATTTTTTTCTCTTTATTTTTGTGAAGAAACGGTCATTTAAACTGGTGCAGAGAACGGCAGCAATGCGAGGCAGATTGGCATAATGTCGTATTCAGCGACGAATCGTGATTCTATCTAGATATGTACGATAGCCGTACAACTGGAAGACGCCGCCGTGGGGAGCGACGTGATATTGGGTTTTTTGTTAAAAGGCAACACAGGACTGTTGGAGGTCTATTGCTTATGGTAGCCGATCATCACTTCTCTTTATTCAAGGCAGTATGGCAGCTGCGCCTTATGTTGATGATGTTCAAGTTTACAGCCTTATCTAGATGGCCGTCAGCAAAACAACGCACGTCTCCATATTGCAATCCGGCTCACCGGATTTAAATCCCATCGAACATGTGTAGGATATGATGGGGAGGAAACTATTCACCTTGCATTATCCTCCACAGAGTCTGGTACACTTAATCAACGAAGCTCAAGTTGCTTGGAACGAGGTGCCACAAGCAGACATCGACCAACTCATTTTGTCAATGCCTAGACGTGTACAGGAGTGAACTCAGCTACGGAGTCGCCAAACAAATTATTAATTTTTTTTTCGAATTACGTGTTAATAAAATTTCATGCAAATGTTATCGTTTCATTCTTGATGTAAGACTACCACGTTGCCAAAAAATTAGGTTTAAGAAATTGTTTTTTCTAGGTGTAACGCTTCTAATGTTATTGAGGATATACTGTTCATACACAAGCAATTTTTCTTTAATATTCTTTACAACTGTTATAATTTTTTAATGTTTTATAAATATCATTTATTTCCTTCCGGCAACTAAAACGGTTCTGATCTTTCTTCACCAATAACTGAAAACCCAAAACAGAGAATCGAATATCGGGCCCAATGTTTTTCTACTCTTGAGGGATACAATTTTATTTCAACTGGGCAAAAACATATTTAGAAAATACAACACAACAAAAAGAATGATTAATTGTCCGAAAAAAACATTTGAAAAGTAATATTTCCACCCTAAATTAACCATTAATAAATCAGTCATGTGGACATGACTTATGGCAAAGCATAGCAAAAGGCGTAAATATTAGATTTGGCTTCTCCAGTCCATCAATCATAAAATAATTCTATTACGATTGTCGATAAATTGTTTCGAAATTGGAATTCTTTTTTTTGTTTGTTGCTTTTTTTATTGTATTAAATCCCTGATTGTGTTTGGTCAGGCCAGTTAGTTACGTTTACCATTGAATAGGTTGGTAGGAAACAACGTTTTGTAATTTTTGGTATGGAGGTTGTCACAGGAAGAGAACAAATACAAAACAGAGTACTCTTAAGGAAAATATGAACGAATTTTTATATTTCAAATTAGGTTGCTTTTTTTTTTAAATAAGAGACGTTATAAAGTTCTTTCCAAGAAAAGTTTCTATACATTGTTAAAAAATGTCAATCTTAGTCCTATCGATTATAGTCCGGGAGCCCAGTAGGTTTTCGTACCCGATGAAGAGACGTGATTCTACCAAACTTTTTTATATGTATTTTGAATCGCTGATTACGAATATTGAGGGTGGATTTGCGAAAAATGATCAGTTAATTTGTTATAAGCAAAAAATTTACTAGTAATAAAAAATTATCTTTTTTTTCAGTAAAATAAAAAAGTATTTTCGTATTTCTCGGCCAATTCTAAGCAAAAAATTTTTTTTGTGACGGACGGAAGTCGGAGGCATAGTTTTAAGTTAAAAATATTTAAACATTTGAAAAATGGCATTTTCTGCCACTTTTCAATATAAATAACTTTGGATTAAATAAATATTTTGTAATTTTGCGTCCAGCAATTATTAGTTCAAGCAAAGAACTATCTATACATGTAAGCTGGAATTAATCGCAATGCCAAAATGTGATGCTGTAATTGCTTTTTAATGTTCTCATTAATTATAACGTATGCACCGCCGCACAGTGTGTCGTCTTGTAGAAGCTAGCGAGATAAAAATATTTTTTATCTTATTATTTTAAGAGAAAAGGACTGGAAATATGTGTGGGTAGGTACTGTAATGTGTGGTGTGGTGATGGTCTCACCATTTGACATGTTTGCTCAACACTGACACTATGAAATATGGGCGATTGCGCTGTAATTAGCTATGTGTACCTACTCGTGATGCCTGTAAGGCAAGAGTGTATTGTTTTTTATTTATAAAGAAGGCTTAGAAAAATTACAAATCATCAATATGCAATGAATTGTTTGATAAGTATTTATTTACAATTTCTATATTTACACAAATAAAATCTATCAACAATACAATAACTACAACAAATTTGCAATATTGAATGTACATAAATAACCAAAGTAATTAAAATAACAACTATAACTACAAGTACATAATAAAATAAGTCATTTTGAATTAATTACAATAAAAAAGTTAACTACAAACAATTAATTATTATCATGAGATGATTGCTCGTCATTACTAATCCAATCGGTAGGATCTGATACCAAATAATCCTCCTCATTATATTCGAGAACTGAAGATAGTTAGGATGGCAGTGAAGGTGTGAAAATCAACTCCAGAACCTCCGCTCGCATTACAGAAATCTTTTTTCGCGGTAATTCTCTAAAAGTGTTAATTACTGGATCGGACGTAATCAAAAGCATTCCCAAAAGATCTGTATTCGTGGCAATGCGTGATCACTTCCTGGAGTGTTGTTCACGGAATCGACGACAATCTTTATTTCTTGCCTCCTGGGCTTCTTCAAAAACTTGCCCAATTGGAAGAAGACAAGATGTAATTACTTTCACACTGTGTACAAAGATCTTACGTACAGTAACTGGCATGCAGTACCACGAATACAGATCAAAGTATAATTTTCTTCTTTCAACGTAAAACTTTTCAAAATCCAAACAATTTATGTCATATCCCGATGACAGAGTTCTTAAAATGACATGAAATCTTCAAATAAGACTTATGCCCAATTCTATAATTTCGTTGCTCTATTCAGCATTTAAAAAAATCTACGAGCTGTGTTTTCATCATTCGTGTTGCCATAGTCAGATTTAGGTTTATCTACTATGAGACCCATGCGACCTTCACCATTTATTTCTTCGTTATCGGGATAGTTCCTCGACTCCTCTTTCATATTAGACAGAGTGGCATCATAAATATACCACTTTTGTATTGAGCGTGTGTCCTTCAAAGCATTACACACTTCACCGTCAGTCATCGGCAACAACAAATTGTGTTTTACAGAGATGTAAGATTCATCAACGTGACGCAATGTTGGAAAAAGCTGACTAATTTCATCTAGAATTTTAGAAACTCCTTTTTTCGTAAACTCAATTGTCTCTATGGCAAAAATAAACTTGATTGGACGGAAATAATAATGTAAAAGAAGGTCGTGAATTTGGCCAAAACACAGTTTTGCCATCAAGCACCCTCAAGGGGACAAATAAGTACACGAGTAGAAATTAGTCTGTAACATTGATATTCTCAAATCTTTGCTTTAAGTACGCCCATCACAATCCCATTTGCATAATAACATATAATATGAACGAGGTAACACACTTCTAGTAACTTCAGACTGAGCTTCATCTAAACGTTCAGCCGTTTTATTCAAAATCGCCTGAAGTTTAATTTCAGCTCGAGATTCAGTCACAGAAATATGTTCTTCAGAAGGACAAGAAATTTTCGACTTATAAACTGTAAAATTATGGATACACTTGATGTCCCTTCTTCATTGAGCACTTCCTTGTTTGCTTATGGGAGTGATAAGTAGATTTAAAGTCAACATAATACGCTAACGCTTCATCCAGAGTCAACTGCCTACATTGTTCAGAACACGTCTTCTTTTTCGAACTTTCACCAGATTCTATTATTTGTTTAGCCACACTTCGATGTTCTTCCTTCTGAGTGGCTAATTCTATGGCTCTAGTTAACTCACTTGCGCTTCGAATTTTTAAGAGATCTTGTACTCTCTGTTTCATTGTTTTTGTTGATGGATCATCAAATGATTTTTTGGGTCAGCCTACAGACCAAGCTCCGGATGATGTTGAAGGGCGCGGTTGGTTTTCACACACATTAATCTCTATTCTGAATCTCTCTAATCAATTTTTATGTTTAATTAAAAACATTTCTTTATTAGAGTTAGATGAAATCCACTTTTCTCTCAATTTCGCTGAAGGACTTCCGATTTTTATTTCAAATTTTCTTAAAGATTTGTCGGAAGCATCAGAAATACTATGTTTTTCACACAAATCATCATACGACTGATTATTTCACTTTTCTCATATTTCAGCCATTTTTCGAAAAAATACATTTTCGTCATCGTTATGACTCGTTCTGAAACAAAGGCAATAATTTTACTTGTGGTCCTTTTCGGGGTCTAAAATATATAGGAATCTATGCCTGAATGTTGTAAATATAACATACAGAAGAATCCAGATGGATACAAAAACTTGCAATCCTTTAGAGTTTATAACTAAAAAGAAATGTGCAGGATTTCTTATAGATTTTCAAACTCGTATTACACCAAAAATATACATTTTTTGCACAAAAATATGTGATAATAGTGTACATACCTTGGACAGAATATTCCATCAGAAAAAACTTCACTTTTTTACCAATTTCAGATATATTGTCATAAGTGTGCTAGAAATACAATTGATTTGCAAATGCAAATCAAACTCCTTTATCATCTATCTTTGGATCCCGAAAAGTACTTGAATTTGGGGATTAACGTAATCAGTTCTTGAAATTCGGTACCTTGGGGGGAGGGGATTATTTAGAAGTTGTTGCCACCAGTTCCTGGAAATTAAGTCATGAATTTTGCACAGCTAGCGTGTACTGGACGAGACACTGTGCACCGTGTATGAAAGGAAGTGGCCGTCTACTTACAGGCGCTCAGCTAGCATACATAACCCATTCTAGCTTTCGGTGACTATTCCATTAATACTTTAAGCGGATTTTATTATATATCTATTTTAATTTATTAATTATAAACATCTAATTATAAAATAAACTATGAGAGCGGACGGATTGAGGTCTGTTCTGCATAATAATTATCAATTTAAAATTTAACATAATAAATAAAATACAATATCGTATTGTAGTTAACTATATTGTACACATTTTATTAATAGCACATCAAAACGATAGTATTTTTAAGCTGAGATTACAACAATTATGGTAACATTAATCTCTTCGTGTTTTATTTTCGAAACGAACAAGTTATTGAGGGCAGCAATACAAATAAATCTGAGAAATATTCTTTTTTTAACATTGATTTGTGCATTATTTTTCAAGCAAATTAAAAAAAAAAGTCTAAATTTAACGAGTACTGACTAATGCAGGTGTTGAATACGCTACGCTGCCGATTTGCATATTTTGTCGCCTAGATGTAACTGCAAAATTACTTTATAATAAACTTTATTTATATACTCAGAATACAAAAACAAAAATATTAAATAGTTGAAATAGAAAAAGAAAGCCCTGGGTTACAGAAGGAATTATAACTTCAAGAAAATATAGAGATAATTTAACAAGGACTTTAATTACAAAATTTTCTATTGAAGTATCAAAATAATATGAAACCTGCATAAATACATTAAATAAAAGAATTCATAAAGCAAAAAATTAATACTACAAACAAAAGATTTCCGAGTTACCAAATATTTATAAAAAGATAAGGAATTTAATCAGTGAAGTTACAGGATCACATATAAATCCTACACATAAAAATATTTATCCAATAGGAGAAAATGGTAAATTAATTAATGACGAACAGGATGTATCAAATGCTTTTAATAATTTTTTTATAAAAATAGATATTCAAAATAATGTAACTAAAAATAATGTAAATACAATGATTTTCCCAAATTTACATCACCAAACTATTTTCTCTTAACACCGGTTACAAAAAATTAAGTACTACGCCATATAAACTTACTTAAACTCTGCACCTGTCGAAGATACAACAACTTGTCAATTAATAAAAACTATATACATGCATATTTTAAAATTTCTTATGCATATAATAAATCTTTCTTTCTCTAATTTGACTATGCTTGCCGACTGGACAGCACTCGTGGTCACACCTACATTTATATTAGGAGATTGCAGTCTTCCCACTAATTATAAACCGATATATGTTATTAAAAACTTTGCTAAACTTTTTATCGCACTGCTATCAAAAATTATACATTAACAAACATTAAAAAAATATAAACGTATTGGATTGAGAATATCTTCCTCTTTTTGAAGTGTGTTAATAAGAAACGTATCAAAACTATTTAAATGTAACTTATTTTCACAACTGAATCATTCATATGTCGTTTAATATTTAACTAAAGACTTTTCCGCCATTTTATGTCTTCTAAAGTTAAATTTAAATGCTGTACATCCAGCGCGTTGATGACATGTTTCGAAAGAGTAACAACATAAACCAGGCAACTCAACGCAAGAGTTGTGGCAAGCCGGAAAAAGTAAATCTGAGTAAAAAACGAATTCCGGGGAGTGTTTTAAATTTAGTATTTTCTATTTCTATGTTTCTTTGGAGAGGAATAAAATAAATGTCGCTTTTGTATGCTATTTTTTAGTGAATGTATCTAGATAGTCAAATTCGAAGACTAGTGTAAATAAATTATTATTAGAAAGATTTATTTTTTAAATTATTCCAGCTATAAATTTTGGAAGTTTGGTTGATTTACTTGCAGTTTTCTCTTCTCTATTGTCATATTTACCCATTTTTTTTGTTAATTCGTAAAAATTGCCGATTTCCCATTTTGGCTGCATAAAATATTTTAAACCTTTACACTGACTTTTATATAATGTTGGTCAAAATATTACAGAACAGATATTTAGCTGTAAAAGCAAAAATAATTGTCCAACGAACTATGAACACCGAGTAACCAAACGAATTCATAAGACAGGTCAGGCAAGTGTTGTGAACTCAAGTAAAAAGTAAAAATTTATTTGAGGAATTCCACACTTACGTACTCCCCGTCCTCAGCAATATTTCTGAAATTGCGAAATGTGTCAGGATAGACATAGAAAATCAGAACACTGTTGACAAAGACTTCCAAACATTATCGTTGTAATAGTGTGCGTAGAATTGGGGCCCGTACACTGCGACCTGATAGATCTATTGTGCCCCCCGACTGCTGCTAAATCGTAAGATGAACCTTACCGACCATAGCAGCTCCTCTAGTCTTATTTCCCTTTAGAACCTTAGAATGTTAGACTGCTTCAAGGTGGGTAGCATCCTAGGATTTTCTAGTTCGCTGCAACCTGAAAGAATATGAATAGAGGTTTCATCCTCTTCCTTACAGAATCTGCACTCTTCTCCTTCTATCAATGCCTCCGCCAGGATCCCTGTCAGAACCCTGAGTTGGTTTTTGCTTAGGCTTGTGCTTTCCTTAAGTCTCTTCTTGTCATGTTCCCAAGAAGTATCTTCGCTTGTCTCAATTCTTGCAGCTCCGTCCAATAATTTGATCTCCTGCTTTCTTCTTCTTCTATCTTATGTTCTTCTAGCATTACGCTGCTACTGATTCCACAGACAAACTCTTGCTCCAGAAATTGTGTCTCAGCTCCTTTTCTATCGAGCCTGTCAACTCTTTCATTCTCCTCAACCCCGGTAATTCCCAGTACCCACATGATGGTGACCTTATACTTCTTACTCAATTCATTCAATTCCTCTAGACATTCCCAGACCATCTTGGAGCTGATTATTTGAGAGCTCAGCGCATTGATGGCTGCTTTTCTTTGCTGAAATGAATACATTTCTTAATGACATGTATTACAGCTTGAAAAATGCTTGGTGACTTACCCAAGCTTTCGTAGTGTCTGGTGCCAATGTCAAACACTCCTATTCCAGTTCTTTCTGTTGTTTTGGAGCCATTTGTATACCATTTAATGGATTTCTTGTTGATTTTTTCAATGGTGTTTCTGTTTCGAATGCTTTTGCAACTATGTGCTTTTCACAAAATTGAATCTCTTTTTCGTTTAACCTTGAAGCATGTCCCAGATTTGTTGATTTTTGGATGAGAGATTTGGCCTTCGTTTTATGACCTCATCTCTCATTATCCTATAAATTGTCCTCTTCGCCATACTCCCCACAAGTAAATGTAGAGGTGTAATGTTTAAGATTTTTTCCATGGCTACCGTTGGGCAGGTTCTTATTGCACCGATTATACACGCACAGGTCAGTCTTTAAACTTTCGAGAGGTTAGCTCTCACATTAGCCAAACTGATTCTTTTACTTCAGATTACTGCAGCATCAGAGTCAATCTAGCTCATAATTTAAGGATGCTAATCATATGCCGTAGCGGGGTACAGAGGAAGATACAGTTCAGCTATCAAGTTCACTCCTCAAGAGTCAGCAGAGAAAAAGCCAAATAAAATTAGTTCAAGCTATATTGTGATCGAACTGTGCTTACGGACCATACAGTTGCTTATAAAAAGTGGCATCATTTTAGTAAACAAGATCTCCAGGCAAACAACACTAATAGAAGTCCCCAACTCTAACCACAACAATCTAAGGAATAAGCATTATGAGAATATTGCCAAATATAGAGATCTGGACGTATAAATATGGAATAAATAGCATCTGGATGATCCTCATAATTTTATTTACAATTGGCCTAAAACCAAAGGTCATCTGCTTAATATCAAGAATGGGGCCTTTGAGATTGCGAAGGCAATGCTATCTGCGTTTTCTCGAACGTCCGAAAGCTTAGAAATAATTCAGCAGTTCATAACGTCACCTAGGGCTCGATCACATAGGAACAGTCCCCAGAGAGCCCAATCGTTTTGATATCTGAATATATTTGGGATAACTAGATACTCTCTAGAGATAATTCGAAAGCAATTTGACTATATCTGAGGAAATAATAATACGTCTACAACTTCAAACTAAAAAAAAATAATATGTACGTTTCTTGCTTGCAAAAATATATAATTAATGTGATTTAATACTGTATTTATAAACATATATAATGAATCATTTAGATTAATGCAACTTACAATTACACATACAGATAGTAGAAAGGGAAGTATAAGGAAATGGGATTGGAAGAAGAAGAATATGATTTCTGTGCCATGCACATCACAAGTGTCATGTGCACGAACAATGACAAAGTCTTTCAAATTTAAATGTATTGTTCTAGACGGCCGATATTTATACACACAGTTTTCTTTTTATAACCTTTATTATCACAATTTATCCAACAATTCAAGTTACTTCAACGAACTCTCAAAGTAAACTGTCTACAAATGCCGATCTGCACCCTTTTCTGAATCTCAGAAGATTCCGCATCTTTCTAGAAGAATTTTCACACTACATGGTGTAATAAAAATAAGAAAAAGGAATTATCCGGCGATTTCTAGATCTTCTGTCATACGCGTTTCCATGTCGAAAATAAGGAAATATAATTTTCTTAAAAGTTCCAGACCTTCTTTTATCGACGTTTCATGAGGAAATTAACAAAAGGTAAAACTAATTAAATAAATTATGACCTCGTAGAAAATGCATCTATAATTCTACAAACTAAAAACACAAATATTATGAGGAGCCTACTTCTATAAACTACGTTACAATGTTATTCTATTTATATGAACCATGTACACTCTCCTCTTAGTTTATTCTTGAGAACAGCACAATTTTCTTTTACTATTTGCGAAAAAGTATATAGAAAAAACTTTAAGCGTCACTAGTTTCAACAACATTTCCCAGTATTTCTAAAATATTCTATCTGCATACTGTATCAAATGCCTTGGCAAGATCGAAAGATATTCCTCTAAGATATTTTAATTTCAGCTCATTTTTTTTTTGTAAATTTTGCTGGTTATTCTCTAGTATGTTTTGAATTCATTGTTGAAGTGTCTCTAAATTAAAGTTGAAATTTAAAATAATTGAAGTAAAATTTAAATAAAATGACACTAAAAACAATCATGCCGAGATACAAAAATACTTAAAGATTTTTGCTATTGTGGTTGTTTAACATTTCAAATTTTTTAATTCCAGTAAAAAAAAAAGAGAAAATGGCGAAAAACGTATTGATTGAAAACCAAACACTTATTCACAATATTTTTATCACACGAAGCTTGAAGCTCTCGCTACCGTTTTCACTACAACACTAAATCATTTTCGAGACAAAACTGCACTTAGTCCTTTTAAAGGGCACTGAAAGATTCAACTTGTATGAAGTAGAGTTAGCATACTTGCTATTATAATAAAATTTCTAATTTAAATGCCTTTTAGCTCTGGTATAACAAGTAAGTTAGTTTTGAAAATTGACATCTTTAAATGGTGTTCTTCTTATTGGCAGTACGCATTAAAACTTTCACTTTTATATTTGAAAAAAATATATTTTTTTAGATCAAAATTAATTTAAAACATTAACAGAGTCGAATATCTAAAGTATTAAAAATTTTATTTCGAGGAAAAATACATAAAATTTCACTTTAGATTTGACGAAATGGTTTTCTTATACGTTACATATAGGCTAAGCCAATAAATCAGGTTGTTGAATAATGAATGATGAATGAACACGCCTTATTAAAATTTCAAATTACCATGACAATCCAGTTATACCTTCGCAAAACATTGGACCTTTTTATACATATTTAGATTTTTAAATTAAAATTGCTTCCTAGTGTAAACAGGAATCAATTTTGGGAGTTTTGCATAATATTTTTAAGCTATATATTCAGAAATATGGCCAATAGAAGTCACACAGTGTAATAAAGATAAGAGAAAACTTATATTTACATACGTGTTCAGGATTTCATGAATTCAGTTTTGTCTTAAGGTCAGTGGTGGCTAGTGCATTTAAAAAGTTAAGATTGCAATTTCAATGTCTTTAAAAATTGAGTTAGTATGAAACAAAGCAGTATATTTTAAATAACTAAACTTAAAGAAGGTAGTACATTTTAAAAATACGGCCGTTAAAACAAAACGCACGTGTAACTTACTGTGTGAATTATTTATAAAGAAAATCTATAGCCGATCTTTAACATTAGCAAACTTATCATACAATCCCTTTCTTTATCCCTTTCTTTAGAAAGCATTGCTAAAGCAGAAAGTCTTTCTTTTCTCAAAGTATTCCGTAATAACGTTTTTATCCATTTGAGGGTAGAAAAGCACCATTCTGCTTAAGCTGATGCAATCGAAATAGTAATTAAAATTTTTAAAAGTTTTAGAACTTTATTAAATAGCTCACTAAGCGCGATGTTTTGCGAAAGATAGCGATAAAGTAGAACAAATTTCGAAATTGATCTAAATTTTTCAATTTCATATATGACGGTCAGTTCTGTACGAAATTTTTGTTCGATCAAAAAGAGGTAAATTTTAATTGTATCCTTAAATTTTTGAAAAAAAAAGACTGGCTGCTACCAAGTGACCTGTGAGGCTAAATCATTCCTTTGCTTCACAAATAATTAAATCACAAACATCTTTGGCTTCCCGAGAAAACCCCGCGGAATAATCAAGCTTACACCGTTTTGAAGTAGATGGAGAATACTCAACATCGTTTGGGGTAATATTATTTCTAGTATTTGTTAATTTTGATCCATATGATAAAATATTTTTATTTGCGATAACAGCGTCAATTTTTCTTGTTTGAAACTTACCAAATAACAAATCGATGGGAGGCATTATTTTGTAAAATAAATTTAACCACGAGGCAATTCTTGCTTTCGAGAAGTTTGACATATCCTGATGATCGGTTCGTGTTACTAACATTTCTACTGTCATATAAGATTTTTTCCATTGTCTCTAGAATGTTTTTGTATAGGAATACAGTACAAACAACAACTATAGAATTAAAAGTTCATCTTGTTGGGGTCAAACAAGGTAAGCGTTTGTTAACAATTTGATCTAGTATTGTGGTCCTTTGAGAACAAAAAACAACAAATCCTTTGTAAATTGGATAAATATGCAGAGATTTTGATTGACAAATGCAGCGTTTAACATTACCAAATTTAATTGATGTGCATAACAATGCACGTAAGTAGCATGTTCATAGCTTTTTTTATAATTGCCTGTACCCCATTCAACGTGGCTCTCATGACTGATGCTCCATCGTATGTTTGCGAAATGAGTTTATTTAGTACCTTTGACGTGCTTTTCAAGTTCTTTAAATATAACACATGACAAAGTTTTCGCGTCGTGCTTTAAATTCACAAAAAAATTCCAAAATCGCTCAACCGGCTTGCTCCGTACAACGCATCTAAAGACAAGAACCATTTGAAAGATATACAATAAACATTGCTTGTCAAATTTCATTTTGAATGGTTTTTGACGAACCTTTCAATGTGGATGCTTTTACCAAATGTTGTTTCAGAGAACCGTCTAATTCGGCACTAAAATCAATTAAACTTCGAAAAATCCCGGGATTAGAGGAAGACGCAGACTCATCATGTCTTCGTAACGCGAGTTCGAAAGCTCCACAGAAACGCACACAATGTTAATTAAACAGCGATTTTTTTGGTTCAGATGTCGAGGCTATACCACTGGAAACTGCATTCGAAACTTTGCTCGAGATACATGATAGAAAAAGAGAATGCAAATAACAGTACATGCTATCTCTTGCTGCGAACGTATGATGATAAGGATAGAATTAAAATTAAATTTTTAGGTCATCGTTTATTTTAAGTCTTCATTACTGTTTTCGATAATGGCTATATCATCCGCAAATCTTAGGTTAGTCAATCTTTCTGCATTGATTTTAATTCCCTTGTTGATTCAATCGAGTCTTTTTAAATATTTTTTCTAGAGCCATGGTAAATTATTTAGGTGATTTTATCTCCCTGACTTATTTCTCTTTCGATTTATATTTTATTTGTATCTGTGTTTAGTCTCGCGCATTTTCCTTGGAATTTTTTCTCGAATACTCTGGAATCACATTTTATCAATAATGTTTCAGAGTACTTGTTGTTGGTTCAGATTTGTGGTTTTTTGCAGTTCTGCGTACATCTCGTCAATTTAATTTTCTTAGGCAACCAGATCTTCTCCACTTCATGTTAAATGTGAAGTTATTGCTTCTAGTCCCTAGAATTTCCACTGATTTCGCGATCTGATAATAAAATGTATAATAGCTACTGCCATTTCTATTCTAGCCATAATAGTTAATGTAATAAACACAATAATCAAATATTAAAGAACTATACGATCCTGTTAAGTTGAAACAATATTTTGTTTGCAGCTTTCAATGTTAAGCAAGTAGCCAAAAGTTACTAACAAGGAAGGCACCTGCAGTGTCCGGCTCCGACTTTAATGAAACTCCAATATGTTGTAAAGGGTACAAAAATAAGAGACACGTATTTTTTTTTTATCTGCGGACATTCACTTTAAACTACTTGTTGTTCGAAATTATGTTAAACTATAGTTTTTTTTACCTACAAGGATATCATCCCTTATTTTTTATAAGGGTGAACCATCTATTCGCGCCCGTAATTTAATTCTAAAAATTACGTAACTTAAAATAATTGCTTGAAAGTACTTCTTTCACGAATACCATAAACAACTTAAATTGACGGGTTTCGGAATTTCCAAAAATAACTAGTAAAAGAAAGTGAGCCAGCCCACAATATTTTTTTTCTTAAATCTAAAATTCTAATGGAGATATCTTTACAAAACAAATCGAAAATTACTTGTTATTTCAAATGATGTTGAACTGAGATATTTTCATCCCCAGGAATATCTTCCCATATTTTTTATAAGGGTAAACCATTTATTCGCGCACATAATTTAATTCTAAAAATTACGAAATTCAATAAAATTGCTTGAAATAATTTTTTTGACGAATAACATAATTAACTTAAGTTAGGTTTCCGAAATTAAATTAGTAAAAAGATATTAAAAAAATACTTTTTTTTTAATATCTCAATTTCTAATTAAGATAATTCTACAAAACAAAAATGAAAATTATTTTTTATTCGAAATAATATTAAACTATGATATTTTCATCCCCCAAGATATCATCCCTTATTTTTTATTAGGGTAGATAGGCAAAATATATTTGCGTACGTAATTTAATTGCAATAATTACGAAATTTGATGGAATTGTTTGAAAATATTTTTTTACGAATACCATAAGTCACTTAAGTTATCGTGTTTTGGAGTTTCGTACAGGAAACTAGTAAAAGCAGATGAGCCACCCCCAAATATTTTTTATTTACATCTCAAGTTCTAATTAAGATAATTTTACGAAACAAATTGGACATTACTTGTTATTTGAAATGAAGTTAAACTATAGTATTTTTACCTTCATGGATATCATTCGAAGGATGTCATTTCATACATGTATAATTATTCTTAAAATTGCCAAATTTCAATTTATATGAACGTTGCAGAGCTTACTGAAATTTTTTCGTTTAATTAATAATAAAATACAAACTTATTCCATTGGTTAAGCATTTATGTCTGTAAATTATTATAATTCATGACAAATAGTGATTTTTTATTCTGTACCGTTCATTTAAATTAAAATTTGACAATTTTAAGAATATTACTACATATATCTGCAATGATGATTTACTTTTATAAAAAATAAGGAATAATATCCTTAGGAGTAAAAATACCATAGTTTAACATCATTTCGAGTAACAAGTAATTTTAATTTCTTTTTTGTAGGAATATCTTAATTACAACTGTAAATATTAAAAAAAAACGTATTGAGGGGTGCCTCACCCCCTTTTATTAGTTTATTTTCGGGAAACCCCGAAACACGGCAACTTAAGTTACTTATTGTATTCGTAAAAAAAATATTATCAACAAATCTGGTTTAATTTCGTAATGTCGAGAATTAAATTATGTAAATGAGTTACAAGATTAACCCTCATAAAAAGTAAAGGATGATATCTATAGGATTAAAACAACATGATATAACCTCAGTTCTACTAACAAGTAGTTTTCACTTTGTTTTGTGAAGATATCTCAATTAGAATTTGAGATTTGAAAAGAATGGATTTGGGGGTGACTCACCCTCTTTTACTACTTCATTTTTTTAAACCACACAACATATCGACTTGAGTTAATTATGGTATTCGTGAAAAAAATACTTTGAAACAATTTCATTAGATTTCGTAATTTTTAGAATTAAATTACGCGCACTAATGAATGGTTCACCGTTATAAGAAATAAGGGATCATATCTTTGATGGTAAAGAATACCATAATTCAACATCATTTTAAATAACAAGTAATTTCCATTTTGTTTTGTAAAGGTAGCTCAATTAGAACTTGAAGTTTGAAAAAACGTATATGGGGGTCGCTCACCCTCTTCTACTAGTTTATTTTTAAAAACCTAGAAACCCGTCACCTTAGGTTACTTATGATATTCGTAAAAAATACTTTCAAACAATTCTATTAAATTTCGTAATTGTTAGAATTAAATTGCTTTTGTTTACCCTAATAAAAAAAGAAGGGATGATATCCTTAGGGGTAAAAATATCATAGTTTAACATTATTTCGAATAACAAGTAATTTTCATTTTGTTTTGTAAAAATATCTCACTTAAAATCTGAGATATTTCAAACATACTGTTTTTAGGGGTGAACTTGAGGGGCAGTTTTCACCCTGATATAATGAATTTCCGCAGATAAAAAATACGTGTCTCTTATTTTTGTACCCTTTACAACATGTTGAAGTTTCATTAAAATTGGAGGCGGACACATCAGATGCCTTCCTGTAAGTCATTGTTTTAATGTAACAAGTTGTAATTTAAAGAAAAAATCGTTGTTCTTTATTACGCAATCTGAAAATATTTTTAAAGGTATTTCTTTTTTTTTCGGTTTTAAAATGGTGCAAAATCTTATGCTTTAAAACGAAAAGGAATAATTACAAATAAATGTTTTAAAGATCTTTAGCTAAACCATACTCTTCCCATTTCGTAAAATCATTTCGAGTATTTGCTTTCTGTTAAGTACAACGTTTATTTCTATTAAAGCGGGCAACTTCGACCCGCGTTTACTTATATTTAATTTTAGAAGATCATAAAACTGCGAACCAGAAACTTTATTTATTTTTAATTCAAGTTGGTAGGATATTTTTATCCTAATAAAAGCTATAGAGTAGAAAACTTGTGGGCAGCAAAATGTCTTAAAGTTTTTCTACTAAAATGACGTATTAATATTTAATCGATCGTGGATACAATATACTTACAAGCTGGGTGTCTAAAATACAACTATGTATGAGGAACTTAGTACTCAACCTTCTGAAAAAATCTTATACTATAAGAACCAACATACTCTGTTCTACCAGGAAAGGGTGAAAGCCTTTCCCATGGTGATGCACCGCCATCTGTAGAGCGGTTGCAAACTTGTTGGCTGGTGCATCTCAGCATCGGAGAAATAAATCCTTTAAGCAACTTATATTAGACAAGATATGAAATGTAGTACAAGCAGCACCATCTTCCAGCATTTCACGCAATTTGAATATATAATCTCGTAGAGATCTGTATATATATATATATATATATATATATATATATATATATATATATACCAATAATGGATACAATATACTTGCAGTTGGGTGTATAAAATACAATTATATAAGAGAAACTGAGTTCGCAACCAACTGAAAAAACCTTATACTATAAAGTCAAATGTACCCTGTTCTAAAACAGTTAGAGAAAAAGCACTATCTCAGATTGCAAGAATACCAAAAAGAGGTGGAAGCCTTTCCCATGGTGGTGCACTGCCATCTGAGGTGCGTTGTCCAATTCTGTACTGACGAGAACCAACAAGTTCGAAACCGGTCTACAGACGGCGGTGCACTACCAGGATACAATATTTTTTCTGGTATTGTTGCAATCTGAGATAGTGCATCAACTCTAACTGTGTTAGAACCGAGTACATTTGTAGTTCAAGGTTTTTCAGTTGGTTGACAACTAGATTTCTCATATATAACTGTAATATTTAATTACTATTTGTAGTCGAGACATTTCTCTATCAAAGTTTTTTATATATATTTTGCCTCCTGGTAATTTGATATAAACAATAAAATTTTTAATAAATGAATTTTTTTTTGTAAAATAAAAAAGATTTTCGTATTCACTGACCGATTCTAAGCAAAAATTATCTCGTGTGATTTTTTCGTCCGTATTTTTATTATTTTTAACGCTATAAACAAATACCATTTCATCAATTATAGCGTACGCACGGCCCTGTATGAGGGTGAGTGAAAGTCTACCTACAGGCGGTGATCTAGTGCACATAATCCCTTAAACCTTTTGCTGATCCTTATTTGATGCATTAATTATAACATAATTCTAATTATAAAATAAACAAGATAATGCTTCAGTTATTGTAATTATATTTGAGGGCGGTTGATATTGCACTAATATTTCAAACAAACTTTAATATATATTTATTTTTATTAACTAATTACAAGCATGTAATCTGAAGTACTTCAGGGCACCGTATTTTGGCCCTTACTCTTTATTCCCTATATTATCTTTTTAATGATTTTGGTTTAAGCAATGGATCCCTAATGTTATATGTTGATGATACAGCGGTTATTTTTCCAGCCAAAACTTGGCATGAAACAAAAAGTTGTGGTAATATCGGGTATCAATAAAATAAAAAATTTTTAAATCGTCCAACCTTTGAGAATATTTAAATTGATGCATGAAATGGTAACATTAAGCAAGTTTCATCTACAAAATATTTAGGAGCACTATTGGATAAACATTTAAAATGAGATCAACAAGTTCTTAAACTGGCATCAAGCATAAAAAACTATTATACAAATTTTAAATGTTAAGAGATATTTTAAATAGAAAATCGTTGATTACAGTTTGTAGGTCTATTGTGGAATCTCTTATACGATATGGAATTATTGTGTAGGGTGCTCTGTACAATAATGCATTGAAGTCTCTAAAGGTGGTTCAGAATTATATACTTAAGGTGATCAATGAAAAAAATAGGCGCTTTTCAACCAGACTGATTCACAATTACGAAATTTTGGATATTTATGCCCTGGAAGTTTGTTCATTCTTATGAAACACGCAGTAAAACTAGTAAACATATTATTATTCCTAGTAGTAATAGAAACCTTAATCTTCGATCTATAAGCCATTTGGCACCAAAATTTTCAATATTATACCCATTGAGATAAGAAATCTTGTCAGGTTTAACCTATTTAACAAAATTACATCAATCGCATTCAATGATCACATGTTATATTGAATTAATATTTCTTTAAAGTTGTTTGAAATTATATAAACCGTGTGAACTCTAGAATTATATGCATAGAGTATGTTATAAAATAATTTTGCCTTCTTTGATTGTTACATCCAAGCGACAAAACACTGTCACGATGCAAATCAATCTGCTGCGTCGCGGCTTCGACACTTACCTTGGTCAGTACTCGTAAAATTTATACCTTTTTTAATTTTCTTGACGAATAATGTACAAATTGATGTTAAAAAAATATTTTTTTACTCATATTTCGACAATCAATAACTTGTCTATTGCGATTACAAAACCCAAAACTGCGCATGAATGAAAGTATAGTAACTAGCGTCATTAACGAGTTTGAACTTGATTAGGTCGTGAAGATATTTATCTGACCCTAATTTGTTCTAATCGCTGAATCTCACCTTAGAAATTCTGTCTAACCGATGTGCTATTAATAAAATGTATACAATATACTTACTAAGTACGATACAAAACTCAAAAATGTGCATGAATGAAAGTACAGGAGGCAGCGTTATTAACAAGTTGCAACCTGATTAGCTCGTGAAGATATTAATCTGTCCATAATTTGTTCTAATTGCTGAATCTCAGCTTAGAAATTCTGTCTAACCGATGTGCTATTAATAAAATGTATACAATATACTTACTAAATGTGATACAAAACTCAAAAGTGCGCCTGATTGAAAGTACAGGAAGTAGCGTTAGTAACAAGCTACAACCTGATTAGCTCGTGAAGATATTAATCTGTCCATAATGTGTTCTAATTGTTGAATCTCAGCTTAGAAATTCTGTCTAACCGATGTGCTATTAATAAAATGTATACAATATACTTACTAAATGTGATACAAAACTCAAAAATGCGCCTGATTGAAAGTACAGGAAGTAGCGTTAGTAACAAATTGCAACCTGATTAGCTCGCGAAGATATTAATCTGACCATAATTTGTTCTAATCGCTGAATCTCAGCTTAGAAATTCTGTCTGACTAATGTGCTATTAATAAAATGAATACAACATACTTGCTACAGTACGATACAAAACTCAAAATGCGCATCGCTGAAAGTACAGGAAGTAGCATCATTAACAAGTTTCAACCTGATTAGTTCGTGAAGATATTAATCTGACCATAATTTGTTCTAATCGCTGGATCTCAGCTTAGAAATTATGTCTTACTGATGTGATATTAATAAAATGTATACAATATACTTACTACAGTACGATATCGTATTTTATTTATTCTGCCACATTTTAAACAAGAATTGTGAGTATTATTCAGATCAGACAGCAACCCACGCGCTATTAAAATGTAGCTAAAGTATAAATGCAACGATCAGTGAAAGCTAAAGTGGATTATGTGCACTAGGTGAGCGCCTGGAAGTAGACTTTGGTAGGACCATGTCTCTTCATCGGCTACGAAGTCCTACTGGGCTCCAGTACTACAAAGCAATTTAAAAAGGAAAGGAATGCTAACAAGCAAAATTTGTAAGAAATATTCGGTATAAAATATCGTCTATAGAGGCTTTGCTCACTTGAAGATCAATCCAAATATTTCGGGAAGTATATTTTTGGTAACAAATTTAAAACGAGCAGTCAGATATGTAAACCATTATTTGAATTAACTCCTTCCATTCAAAATATTATTTCACGCATATTTTAAAATATGTGGTTTCACTAAGATGGAGCCTAGTCATAATGCTGTCATTATCCTTGAATTTCATGGGTCTGTAGAAGGAGCGAAATTGAATGGCTTGCAAGTTCTCCTACTTTAATCTCTTGAACTTTTATTACTTGGCATATTACCCTGTATATTTTCACTACAACAACAATAACAATAGGGCCGTTAATAAAAAGTATTTTACTTGTTGTGACATGAAAAATGGTAAAATAAATATGAACTTTCGAAAATTTGTATCTCCTTTATTTGATTTACATATTTGCTCTATAAATGGATTTTGTTAGACAGTAAACTAAAGTAAGAAAATAGAAGTTGAACAAACTATTTGGTTCCATTTATTTTACGTAATATTATAGAATTTGAAACTTGGCATTTAATTGAAATTAGTTTCGAGGAGTTATCTTGCACGTTCTCAAATTAATATTGATTTTACCATCTAGGAATTATTATTGCATTCTGAATCGCCCTTATTTCACTTGAAATAATAACAATTATTTGGCGATAATAGCACAATATTCCAGAGAAGATCCGTTGGGATAATAAAACAATACGCGTCTGTGTAAGATTAACTAAAAGCATGTTCCTACAATCATAACAAAAGGTTAATAGGTCAGTCTGGATTAAAAAAGAACATGGAAACTTATTGCAGATATTTGAATATTTTAAGACTTAAGAGGGGTCTAGAAAAAGATGAAAACATAAAAAGATACAGCCAGATCGGCTCTGTTTTTTATAAATAATGTTCAATGTTGGAAAATTCGCTTTTTCGCCCGTAAAAATTTCGATTACATTTTACTTCTAGATACTGAAAATATCTTTAATTTGAACGTCAAAATTGATAAACAGTTTACCGAGATAATGGCAAAAATTCTCTTTTTTGCACTCTTTTTTAAATAACTTTTGCAATTATGACCAAAAATGATATTGATTACAATTTAAAAGTTATCACATAAAAAATAATGAAAAATAATGCTTTTTGTGAGATAATGTTCGACTTGCACTCAGCGTATCTCAAAGCAGAAGAAAATTTTTATTATCTTTATTTCTTATAATGTTTCAAAGGATATTGATATTTATGATCAATAATTTTCAAATTCCAACTCGAAAATATTTTATTTTGTTAACAATTGACTATTTTATTCATTTTTCAAACATTTAATTTGTAAAAATAAAAATAATTTACAATAAAATTTAAGCGGAAGTAAAGATTTATTGCCACAATGTTAGTATTAACGTTGTACCTAAATTTCCATTTGTAAAACATATTAATTTTCCGGAATTTACCGACTTTTCAGGGTTATAAAAATTAGCCAGTTGTTAAAATTTCGTCGAGCTACTGCAGTTAAAAAAAATGAATGTTCTACGTTGCTTGAAACACGATATATTGGAAAAAATTTTCAGTGTGGTATTTGAAGTTTCGAATCGAACCGCGCAGAAACGGACCTCCGCGTTACTCCCTCCAGCTGCCACAATGCCTTGCGTAAATACTCGCACTTCAAAGGGCTATTATCTTTATTCACAATGGATGAATAGCATTCTTATCGATCGTATAACAAAATATAGCTCCTCATTTGAAATCTGAAATTTTCAACTATTAATGTTTATAGACAAAGAGATATGATTAAATAAAAAAACTTTATCTTGGCTCCTATTGGTCGTACAGGGATAATTTTTTTTCCAAAATGTAGGTTTTTTAACCACTTTTTCAGTCCATTTACTGACAAGTTCGTATATTAAAAACCGACAAAGTTATTCTAATTATTTATAAGCAAAAACTATACCCATTTTTTAAACGACTTATTTAACACCAATTTTACTATATATGGATTCATTTTTCAACTTTCTTTGTAATTTGATTTTTCAGGAATCCATTTCACTTTTAAAAATATCTTTTGAAGCAATATTTTCTGTGCAACAATTGTTTAAACTTTCGGTGTTTGAGCAAATCAATTGACATTATTCATAAACTATTAAAGCGATTTAGCCCAACTTTTGCAAAGTTATAAAGACTTATGATGGACTTATCAGCCAGGGCCTGTAAGTCATTTTGGCCATTATTGTAAAAGTTATTAACATTTATAAAATAGTACAAAAAAGATGGTTTTGTGTCATTATCTCGGTAAATTGTTTATCGATGTTGACGTTCGAAAAACGAAATTAAAGATCTTTTGAATATTTAAATTTTTATCTAAACAACTTTTCTCTAAAATCTAATTCGAAAACTGTATAGGGAAAAAACCGAATTTTCCAACTTTGAACATTGTTTATAAAAAAATAGAGCCGATCTCGTATCCGTTTATGTTTTTGTCTTTTTCTAGACTATCCCTAGGTCTTAAAATATTCAAATATCTCTAATAAATTTTTGTAAGAAATCACCCGAAATTTCGTAGCCAGAGTGAACTATAACTTTTTATTAGAAAGCAATGCCAGTTTATTTTAATAACTCTAAATAAAATTAATCTGAAATTAGTTTAAGTTTGCGATTTTTTTCCTAAATATATTCAGGTCATTTAATTTTCAGTTTTGTCTCTCGCTTCTCGCAATTTTACATATTTCATTTATTCTTACTTATAAATAAAATTAATTAGAAAATTTTTTATATTCGCTGATATTTGTTTTAATTAGAGTGTCGAAATACGGTTACATTCATTCTGACTAACTTTAAAAATATAATTCTAAGAGTATGAAAAAGGAGGTGAGACCTGGACTTATCACTGACATCCGGAAATAACATTAGAATCTATGCAATGGTCTTATAAGGGTGGTTCGCTTTCAAGAAAGGTCCGCACGTAATTTTCAGCTAGAAAAACTCATGAATAGATAGCAATTATCTGCTTTAACACGTTAACAAATTTATGTACTGATGATATGATAGTTTGTTTTATAAGAAAATCTCCCTTCTTTATAAGGCATGACCTCATAAAGCAGCGAAAGCACTTCTTACAGATGCGATAAAAGGCTTTCCCGCTAATACTATATTTAAGGACCTTGGTTGCAAGGCGTTTCGCTATATTACACTGGGAGAAAGTAAACATTTGATAGAATACTGACAGATTATTTTATCTTAACCAGATACGACGAGAGGCGTTTTCACTAAAAGCTAATTTCTATACCATCGTTTCTCAACCCGGGGATCGCGACCCCTAGGTGGGTCGCATTCAGGAATATAGAGGGTCGAGTTCAAGAATATACAGGGTCGCCATATATTCAATGGTAAAGATCCTTATATATTAAAAGCATTTCACTAAAATGTTATGATTTAAAAACAAGTGTTAGAAAATTAAATATTACCAGGTAATAACAACAAAATAAAATGATAATAGCCAAGCTCTTTGGAATACTAATTTAATGCGATGGTTGATTTTGTGTTTCACTTAAATGTATACCTCGATTATCATTACAAACACATATAAAAGAATTATTACTGATAATAGACAATTTCTTCAATTAGCTTTTAAACCACCATAGACGATGAAAAATCAAGAATTTTTGTCGCAAATGAAATCTCAAAATTTTACCATGAAATATAATATATTATTACCAACTATGAACGCCTTACTAAATCCTGGCAACACCCTGTAAGGTACCTCAGTTCAGACTTACCTAGTGATTGTCCTAATGCTGACTGGAGTTTACCTATACGCTAGCTCATCTCAGGGTAGATTCGTTGTTTTTATATTTTTCCACTATTTTTAATATATTGCCTGTGTAAGTTTTATAAATGTCTAAATCGGGAAAAAGGCGCCACCAAATTTTACTTTAGAATGAGCCCTAATGATTATACTACGAGCAATTGTAGTAAAGAAAACTTGGAAAAGAATAAATATTTAATATGTCATATCCGGGTAAATATATCGCAGAGTCTAAGTACTTAAAAGTATCCTAATTTAAAATTATAAGAAATAAAACCAATTAAATAGAGGCCAATACATTTATTCCTCACGGTATACCCCTTCCCAGATAATAAGTACAACCCCTGGAAAAAGTTATCACCAGTGTGAATTATTGCAAGCTCCTCTAATGGGGCTATCTAATAGAAGTGCGATTACAAATGTTAAATTGCAATAGAGAAACCTTGTTGACTTAGTCGAGAATTATTGTCTTTCTATGACGTAGCAGAATTTGAATATTAATACAAAAGAATAGTAAATTAAACTTGACAGTGTCCTGCACAGTGAATGGCAAACCGATCAAAAAGTAAACAAATCAACAACACTTGGAAGGTTTACGTCGACATAGCCTAGTTATAGAAGAAAAGAACACACTCTATTTTAAACTAGACTATGAAGGTCCATAAGCCCAACAATGCAGGAGACTGTCAACTTTGCAGTAATAAAAAAAAATAAGCAATATCAAAAAAGTACAAAAGTATCTGCAAAGAGAAAGAATTAGAAAATTTATAATGAAAGAGATAATGACAGTTAACAAAAATGTAAGCAATAGAAAGTTGCACAAAAAAAAATGATAGATAATTACAAAAATTAGATCATAGAAATCAACTTATAACTGTCGCTCAAGTGGTTAAAATCTTGACAAAATTTTACTGAAAAGTTTGTTACAATTTTGTACATAATAATTAGTTTCCAAAATATTCAATTGTTAAGCAATTGAAATTTTCAATAAATGTATCATTATAATATTCATTAATTTAAACAATAATTAAATGGTTAATTGGCCGCTCTGGGACTCTAAAAATGGAACCATAATAAAAAAAACCTCAATTACAGTAAAGTATCGCAAAAATCAAACATTTAAATTTGAGCTTGTAGCGCAACGAAGTCGACTGCGTTTCACCTTACATAGTTTACTGGTTCGCCGCAAATATTATATGATATGGTAAATTACCAAAAGATAAATATCATTAGAAAAAAATATTAAAGTCCAAATATTTAAAATCTATTAATTAGAAAGATTCAAAATCAAATACACAAGAATCCCCTACCTGTTAGCCCTCTAGGTAATCGAACAGAAAACTGTGTTTAGATAACTAAACGATTCAAAAAAACAGGTTTAATACCCATTAGGCTTAACAATCAGAAACTCTTGTGTACTTACTTTGGCTAAAATTAGGCACTTAGCTGAATCACTTTCTAACAGGTGGTTAAACAAGGCCTGTGACATAGACGGCTTCCCCAGAAAGGACGTTGACCTGGCTCAATATGAAGATTGTCCCCTTCAGACGCTCACAATCCCAGAAGTGCAGCACCAAACCCAAACTGTACATTATAAACTTCCATCCAAAAAGGAAAGACTGAAGAAATCCAAAGACACTGTATTGTAACTATTCCAAAAACATACTATAGTTTACCCAAAGACGTAATTATTCCAAAGACATATTGTACTTATCCCAAAGACCCTAAAATAAAGAAATAAAAATTCCTACTCAATCAGTCGTACAAAAGGCCTACGCAAAGCCTAGCTAAATTTTGCTTAAACACAAAACCTGATTGTTTCAAAAGAAATAGGTACATACCTCGAACTCAAGAAAATGGTGGCATCTGCTAACTGATAAGCCGTTGATCTGGCTGGCTGAAGAAAAATAATCGCCAAAGTGGTTGTAGAGTGAAACGACCAAAATCACCAAAAATTGTTTGCACCCCGACTCGGTTTTGTTAATTTAATCGGCCATTTATGACCAAGTTCCTTAACTTGGGAAAGCAGTAAAACTAAAACCACTTCTTCACGCTCTTGCGTCAGATAGCCAAAAGAGAACGATTTCTCTCAAATCACTCGCACATTGCTTCCAACGGAAGTTACCAAAAAAACTTTATAAAAACGTCTATCAAAAATCTATCCAAAAAAAATAACCTTAATCTCGTAGCCATAATCTCGAACCCTTGAAATTTATCATACAATTTCAACTACTTCCGGAAAATATATACAAAAATTCTTCTATCTCAACTTTAAACTGGCCAGTACTAAAATCAGACAGAGACAACCAATATTTTAATAATCTAACCTGCCTCGTCCTACAAAATAAATACCCAATAACAAACTACTTAATGGGTTCGAAATATTCAAAAATTGAATCCAATTAGTTCGAAATAGTTCGAGATAGTTCGAGGGTCTAATTTACAATATTATAATTACCAAAAATTCTAACTAGTAAGGTAAAGGGGAAATATTCAACTAATAAACTAAAAACAACATAATGAAAAAAGTCAATACCATCTCATTTTAAATTTAGCATTTCGATAATATTCAACTGATGTGCCCTCTTATAGGCAACCCTAAAAACTTTCACGCAATCTCGTGGACCGGACTATTTAACAGCTGATATGTGACAACAAATAAGTATTTTCTGAAAAAGGAAAATCAACAAGAAAGCAAATAACCCTATTTATATTTATGCAAACATTAAGAAAACGCTTTTCCCAATATGTGATACATTGTCTCGAGGTACCTACTGAAATTTATAAATTATAGAAATATGTTAAGTTTCGATGTCACTCAAAATTTCAAAATGTAAACAAAAGGAATGATCTGAATATAGATGAAACCAATAATAATGAATGAAAAACAAAAGGTAATCATTAGTTTTATAGTAGAAAACATCGTTTACTGTAAATTTACATACAAAACAAAAATCTACTTATGACTATAGTAATCTGAACCTGTAATTTAATCTTGAAAAGTGTAAAAAAAATATTTATTATTTAAAATCAATTTTTAACCGTAACAACGAGAAGCTGAGTTCTCAAATGCAAGAGGTAGCAAAGGGGATCAATGCTTACAAAGCTTCTGTTACTAGGCACATCGTCGTGCAAGATGGAACTTTTTTGTTGTTTATATCTATTATCCTTTCAAGTAGAGAAAAGGAAAGAATATTCTGTCCTTTCTCTACTTGACAGGATAATACATATAAACGCTGCGAAAGGAAATTTCATCACCTATAACTTTTTTTCTCTAGATATGTACTTAGAAAAAAGGCATAATTTTTGAGTAAAACTCAAAAATGAATCCCCATTGGCGTAGCTAGGTAGTTTTCCTTGGAGGAACAGCCGGTCAGCTACCGTAAGTTTCAATTTCGATAATCCGATTAGAAACAAGCGTGAATCCAGAGAGGTGGGGCGATCACCCCCCCCCCCCCCCCCGAAAAAAAATATATACTTGCCTACCTGCTGTATTAGGAGCGTGAATATTGCTGACCCCTCCCTCCCCCTGTCGACAACTTGCTTTCGTTTGTCATAGTGTAGTGTCAAATAGGGTCGATCTTTTCTTTGCCCTTTTGATATTGCCGAACTCTTCAAAGGGAGAGGCTAAATTCGTCCCTAAATAGAGATAATTGTAATAATGGAGTTAATTGACTGTTCTCATTCATAATGGCGCATTCTTCAACTTTGCTGTAAAGCTGAAAGTCTACGGTTTATTTTTCTATGTTTGCTTCTGAACCGGTGCAAGACTACCTCAGAAAATATTGTATTTTTCACTATTTCATGCTTTTGCATGCTAAATGTAGTGTTAAAGACGGATTTAAGTATAAGATGGGGCTAGGAATATGGACCATAGAGATTACGTTTCGAGGAGCACCCGTACGGCGGCGGACGGGGTGGATGAAGAGGAAGACGGTATCGTTCGGGCACATTTGGTTCTATCTGTATTTTTCTGTTTTCACGCGGGTGGGTAAAATACCCAGGTGATGTGTGATTGTTAGCTAATATTAGCGATATTGGAAACTGCATTGCCTTAAAGTCGCAAATCGTCGGTGGCAATGGAAAGACAAATTTTTTTGGTACACAATTTTTAATCGATAGTTTTTTGATTTTTTGAGTTTGACATGAATCTTTTAGCATAAATAGTTAATGAAATATTGACTCTTAAGTTTGAAATTCTTTTTTTGGCTCTAAAAAATCGAATTTTAAAAATAAAAAATTTAGTTTGAAATCAAAGTTTTTCTTTTATTAATAACTGGTTCAAATTTTCAAAGGGTTAGATTATTTTTCAACTCTTTTGCAGGATTGTTGAGAAATCAAGCAAAAATTTAAATTGTTAATTAATAATGAACTATTTATTGGGAAGGGATGTTCGAAAATAAAAGGAACTGTAGCCATTTTAAAGCTCTATATATTGTTGATATCAACGACGTATTTATATTCTGATTTTTCTATCTATCGATTATTTATAAACAAATCAACTGCGGTCAATAGTTCCCACTGGAATCTGATATTATCCGGTTGGGTATCGGTATTTCGGAAAAAAATTCTTCCCATGAGTATTAAGTGAAAACAGTGAAATAATCTAATTTTACAGGCCACTGGATAATTCTATTGCATATGAAATGTAAATATTTTTTAATTTTAATATATATATATATATATATATATATATATATATATATACATATATATGATTCAGTATTAATCCGGGAATACATCCGTTCGTTGGTTTCGTTTCCTGTAGAAATTTGCAGACGTTTCGCCAAAATCCCATTTTGCATCTTCTGTGCTTGGTGGTTGTAGATCAACTGAAAGAAAAGTCAGCGTGCAGCGTGCTTTATACGCGGTCGCAGATAGTAGCGGTTGGTTGGCGTTGGCGTTGGCTCGCCTCCCTCTCGAGCGTCACCGTTGGTGTCAGTTTAAGCGTGGCACGCGTGTCGGTGTCATGGTCCCGCTTGAAGAGAGTTTTCCAAGTAGAGAGCAGATTCAGTGCATCGTCTTTCTTGTTCAGAGTGCCGTTCTTTTCAATTTCGATGGATTCACGAATCAATCTTGCCTTGTAGTGTCCTATATTGGCGATTTGCTGGCCGGTGTCAAAATCAATTTTGTGTCCTGTCTCGTACTGGTGTCGAAAAAGCGCCGATGTTGTCTGTTTGTTTCTTACACCGAGCTTATGTTCTTCTAGTCTAGCTGATATTCTTCTGTTGGTCTGGCCTATGTATGTTTTGTTGCAGGTGCCACATGAGACTTTATATACGCCTTGATTTTCTAGATTGATTTTGTCTTTTGGATTTCTTAAAGAAGAGCCTATTGTTTTATGTGGTTTGTAAGCTATAGATATGTTGTGTTTCCGGAATAATCTGCCGATTCTGTCTGTTGTGCCTTTTATGTAAGGAAGTATAGTGATTTGTCTATCCTCGGCAGGTGGTCTTGTTTCTTGCGTTGGTTTTTGTTGCAATTTTATTGCCTTATTTATTGTTGGTGTCTTGTAGCTATTTTGTTGGAGGGCCCTTTTTATGTGTGACAGTTCCTTTTCTTTTCCTTGGTCATCAGTTAGGCGGAGGGATCTTGATATTAAGGTATTGGCTACGCCCTGTATTTGTGAGGGGTGATGGTGAGAATCAGCATTCAGGTATCTGTCCGTGTGTGTTGGTTTTCGATATACTGTGTGTCGTAGATCTCCATTCATTGTTTTGGTTATGAGGACGTCTAGAAACGGAAGCTGATTATTTTCCTCTAGTTCCAGAGTAAACTGTATCTTTGCGTGTATAGAATTGAGGAACTCATGGAAGCAGTTGAGCTGTTGTTTGCCATGAGGCCATATTACAAATATGTCATCAACGTAGCGACACCAAAGTTTGGGTTTGAGGTGGAATTTATCAAGAGCTTTCGTTTCGAAATAGGTCATGAAAAGATTTGCCACGGCCGGAGATAGTGAAGAGCCCATGGCAGCGCCGTCTCTCTGTCTGTATATCTGACCATCAAACAGAAAATATGCGTTTTTAAGACAGTGTCTGGTGAGATCCATGATATGAGTTGGGAAATCTTCTCTTTGAGCGATCTGATCCAGTGCTTCATCCATCGGTATGCTCGGATAAAGGGATTTTACGTCGAAACTTGCAATGATGTCGTCCTTGTCAATTCTCATGGAGTGTAGAATGGTTAAGAAGTGCTCCGAGTTTTTGACGTAAGAGGCGGCATTCTCAACACATGGTTGCATGAAGGCAGCAAGGTATTTTTCTAGTTTTTGAGTGGCAGAGTTGTAAGCGCTAACGATGGGTCTTAGAGGGACATTTGGCTTGTGATGAACACATCATAATATTACCAGCAGATAAAGGCAATGTAACTGTAGTCATGGATACCGAAGACTATACTGCAAAAATGAACGATATCTTGCAAGACCCTGCTTACAAACCTGTGTCAAGGGATCCCACTACATATCTAGAGAAAACAACAAAGACCAAAATCATGGAGTCACCCATAGAACCTGATGTCAAACAGAAACTGATACTACGGGAAAAATCCAGCAGGTGCCCAAGACTATACGGACTTCCGAAGATCCACAAGCCAAATGTCCCTCTAAGACCCATCGTTAGCGCTTACAACTCTGCCACTCAAAAACTAGAAAAATACCTTGCTGCCTTCATGCAACCACGTGTTGAGAATGCCGCCTCTTACGTCAAAAACTCGGAGCACTTCTTAACCATTCTACACTTCATGAGAATTGACAAGGACGACATCATTGCAAGTTTCGACGTAAAATCCCTTTATCCGAGCATACCGATGGATGAAGCACTGGATCAGATCGCTCAAAGAGAAGATTTCCCAACTCATATCATGGATCTCACCAGACACTGTCTTAAAAACGCATATTTTCTGTTTGATGGTCAGATATACAGACAGAGAGACGGCGCTGCCATGGGCTCTTCACTATCTCCGGCCGTGGCAAATCTTTTCATGACCTATTTCGAAACGAAAGCTCTTGATAAATTCCACCTCAAACCCAAACTTTGGTGTCGCTACGTTGATGACATATTTGTAATATGGCCTCATGGCAAACAACAGCTCAACTGCTTCCATGAGTTCCTCAATTCTATACACGCAAAGATACAGTTTACTCTGGAACTAGAGGAAAATAATCAGCTTCCGTTTCTAGACGTCCTCATAACCAAAACAATGAATGGAGATCTACGACACACAGTATATCGAAAACCAACACACACGGACAGATACCTGAATGCTGATTCTCACCATCACCCCTCACAAATACAGGGCGTAGCCAATACCTTAATATCAAGATCCCTCCGCCTAACTGATGACCAAGGAAAAGAAAAGGAACTGTCACACATAAAAAGGGCCCTCCAACAAAACAGCTACAAGACACCAACAATAAATAAGGCAATAAAATTGCAAAAAAAACCAACGCAAGAAACAAGACCACCTGCCGAGGATAGACAAATCACTATACTTCCTTACATAAAAAGCACAACAGACAGAATCGGCGGATTACTCCGGAAACATAACATATCTACAGCCTACAAACCACATAAAACAATAGGCTCTTCTTTAAGAAATCCAAAAGACAAAATCAATCTAGAAAATCAAGGCGTATATAAAGTCTCATGTGGCACCTGCAACAAAACATACATAGGCCAGACCAACAGAAGAATATCAGCTAGACTAGAAGAACATAAGCTCGGTATAAGAAACAAACAGATAACATCGGCGCTTTTTCGACACCAGCACGAGACAGGACACAAAATTGATTTTGACACCGGCCAGCAAATCGCCAATATAGGACACTACAAGGCAAGATTGATTCGTGAATCCATCGAAATTGAAAAGAACGGCACTCTGAACAAGAGAGACGATGCACTGAATCTGCCCTCTACTTGGAAAACTCTCTTCAAGCGGGACCATGGCACCGACACGCGTGCCACGCTTAAACTGACACCAACGGTGACGCTCGAGAGGGAGGCGAGCCAACGCCAACGCCAACCAACCGCTACTATCTGCGACCGCGTATAAAGCACGCTGCACGCTGACTTTTCTTTCAGTTGATCTACAACCACCAAGCACAGAAGATGCAAAATGGGATTTTGGCGAAACGTCTGCAAATTTCTACAGGAAACCAAACCAACGAACGGATGTATTCCCGAATTAATACTGAATCACATATTCCCATCCGTGAAACACTACGCAACAACATATATATATATATATATATATATATATATATATATATATATATATATATATATATATATATATATATATATATATATATATCATTTGTGTAGTTGTAAAAATGTCCAAGTAATTGTTTATTACTAAATTGATATTAAATATTTATTATATTAATCGGTTCTCAAGATAAAAACAATGAAAATAAAAAAAAAAAATTCTTCAGTATTATCGCTTTTTCTAGGGTGGGCAATAAATTTTGTAGGGTGGGCAGTGCCCAACCTTGCTCCTCTCTTAGTACGCCCATGTGTACACATTAATTTGGTAGCACTTTGTCACTTTGTCAGATTTGAGGATCAATTGAATGCATGAGGCAATAAAAACACTTTAACGTTATATTTCGTTTCAGAAGTACATAGTTTAAGGAAAAAATTTTCTTATACCTCTCGTATATAGATAATTTTATAAAGATATCTCTAAAAGTTCTATTTCGTTACAAGTACAAGAATTAACAATGATTTGTATACTGTGAGTGCACCACTGTCAACTTCGTTTCAATATTTACAAACTAAAGAGTTCATCTAAATTTCCTGACGTTCGATATTTTTTGCAGTGTACAATCGTGCTTACCTCTTGACCACACTTGATTAAATCCCAGCTTAAGCCGCATGTTTGTTAATTTTTGCCGTTTACGCGACAACGCAGGGTAAACGGCATAAAAGCAAAAAATGAACCTCTGGGAAATTTTGATGAAACGTGTCAAAACCACCGAACAGATCTGTTATCCAATTTTCTCTATAATTGAATTTTCGCGGAGTATTTGTGCTGGTTTGTGCGCTTATATGAAAACATTTTTCTAAAGTTTGAAATGTAAATGATCCCGACTCACAAACAAGTTTTATTTGAAAAAAAAATACAATTCGTGGTGTTCTATATATCTGACTCGATCTAAAATATACACACAAGGTAGATTTTTCGATTGATAATAAAAAATGCGCTATACAACGTTGATCGAAAAATTGCATTGACATAAACTTTTTTTAATAAATGGATATTGTAGGTATAAAGTCAGTTTTTTAAATGCGTCATAATAATTAATAATCCATGATGGAAAAGATATTTTTCTAAATAATTTTTTGTTCAGTTTAAAAAAAGCAATAAATATGAACCGAAATAATTGCAAATTTATTGTAAAATATAGAGACACTCAAGAATGGGAGCGCAGCAATCTGAAAATAACAAGTATAATCCGATTTTTAACATTTCAACGTGTAACATCTTATTGTAATGGTCAAAGCTTACACTAAGTCAGTATGTTGGTAAGAAAGACTATGCAAAAATTTCAAAAAAATGAAACCGAACTTGAGCAAAAACGAGCTCTAGCGAATCTACAGAAAGATTCCTGTATTAAGATTCTTCCAGCGGATTAAAGAAATGCGATAGTTAAAATGAATGCTACTAAATGCAATCAAAAAATTAACGAAGTTCTAAGAAAAGGAAACTATATATCTCTTAATAAAACATCTACACTTGAAGGAAGACTCTGGTGCCTTCTTGAGAAACATGAACAGTATATTCCGAGAAGATCAGAAGTATGTTAACGTTACATCACAGCAACACTTCACATCTTTATAGATACATAAACAATACATGCCTTTACAACCTATCACAAGTTTCCGAAACTGTTCGACTTTTGAGCTTACCAAGTTCCTTCTTCCAATCCTGAAACGTTTATAAGGAAATTCGTCATCCTAAATGAAGAATTCGCAATTGTAGAAATTATATGCGAAACGGAAGTAAAACCTAATACCTTTGTTATTAGCTTTAATATGGAAAGCCTATACGTTCCAGTTAAGGAGTCACTAAAGCTCATAACTGAGAAACTTGAGGAACACCAGATCATAGAAAGAACACCACCACCATATGCCATTATGGACTTCCTGGAATATTTTTTGACCATTCCATTTCTAAGAAAAATAAAAATTCTTCATACAGTTTGATGGATTACCAATGGATTCTCTCACCGGTAGTCGTACACATTTTCATGGAATTGTTCGAGACCCTAGCAACTGAAACCTCAAATAGGAAATCAAAATTATAGCTTAGATACATATACCACACTTTCTAGAATAGAAACCCAGCCCAACCATTAAACTGACTATGGAGAAAGAAATACAAAATAAATTCTCATTCTTGGATGTTTCGGTTGAAAGAAATGACAGACAAATTTAAACCTCTACAGAAAATCCACATATATATGAAAATTTCTAAACTAATCATCCAACCACTCCAACACCACCAAACATTGAACTGTAAGAAACCTAATAGATAAAGCATTGACCCTGCAATTGCAACTAGAATAAAGAGATGGGCCTGACAGCCAACGAACTTTCAGTAAATCTGGTGGATAAGTTTCTAGAACAACGCAGAAATAGGACAAGCTTTACAATGGACGAGGAGCGAAAATCAGTGTTAAACACACAAAACATCCTGTATGTTAGAGACATTTCGGAAAAAGTTAAAAGAATAACAAAACAACATAACATTAATGTTGTTTTCAATTAAATGACTCTCTGAGAAACCGTCTTACTAGGGTCAAAACAGACACTGAAATGGACATGGAAAACTGTATGTATCAGATACCATGTAAATGTGGCAACCTCTACGTTAGTGACCCTTTGCCGTAAGGACAAAAGAACACTGGAAAAACAGAAAAATCTGACGGCACTGCTACCCACTCCTAGACTTCACATAAAATGGTCTGAAGCGAGAATTCCACACTGAAAGCAACACTGGAGAAAACGTAATTCAAAGAAGCCGAAGTTATACATCAAAATCCAAAGTGCTTTTTGAGCAACCCTCTACATATGAACCAGCTTCCAAGTTATAGTTTTAAAACTTTTATTATTTTACACTTGTTCGAATAATGTTAAAATATTCAGGAGCTCAGGAATTTTTTACAAACAAAACAAGAAATAGCGTTATCCAAAAGTTGTGTGGCACTAGATGTAAGGCATTTAGATCGTTAAGCCTAATGTTATTTATCTTTAAAACTCTGTTAGACAGGCATGTTAGGGATGATTCACTGTCAAACAGTCGGTTTCATCAGAACCAGCATGCTTACAGGACCGGGAGATCAACAGAGACAGCGTTCCACGAACTGGTCAGCAATGTGAAAATACGCTGGAGAAGTGCTTCTAGGAGCATTTCTAGACATAGAAGGGGTGTTCGATAATACGTCTTTTCAATCAATTATATCTGCAATAATGAATGTAAATTTAGAACATACCTGTTGCTGATGGATCGAAAACATGCTAAAACAGAGTTGTCTACGTAGAACTGTTTGGAGAAACGCTGATGGCACGGGTGATTGGAGAGTGCCCACAGGGGAGTTCCTTCCCTACTGCTTTGGAACCTAGTGATGGACGGGCTCTTGTGAATCCTGAGCAGGGAAGGTCATTCTGTTCCCAAAAGACTTTACTTCCCCTTCACAAAACGAAGAAAGCTAGAGGACCTCGGTCCCATCATTCTACAAGGAAACAAAAAACTACTTTCCAGGGAAGTAAAATATCTGGGGGTAACTTTGGACTCCAGGCTAACCTCGAACAAGCACGTGGAAAATATAACAAAAAAATCGAAAACAATCTTTATGATTGGTAAAAGATTATGTGGGAAACATAGGGTCTTTCACCGAAGATGGGGAAACATCTTCTGGTATACTGATGGTTCAAAAACCAGTGAGTGTACCTGAGCGGAAATATATGGGTTACAACCGAGGAAAGAAATAACTCTTCCCTTGGGGGAATACCGAACAGTGTTCCAGGCCGAAATATAGGCAATTTTACAATATGCAGACGAGATAAAAAGGAGAGATTTCAAAGGGAAACAAATGTACATTTATTCTTACAGCTAAACAGCCCTGAAGGCCCTTAAGGGCCCAAAGATACAATTTAGATTGGCCTGGGAATATCAGAGTGAATTCACAACAGATCTATGCTAAAATAGTTGCCAGGAGATGAAGGCATACATGAAAACGAAAAAGCTGACGAGCTAGCGAGAGCTGGTTCATCATCTCAATATATTGATCCAGAACCAGCTTTTGGGGTGCCACGGTATGCAGCCTGGGAAGCGGTCAAACAATAGATCAAAAAAGAGCACAAAAACCACTGGAAAGCCAAACAGGATGTACATTACGACAAGCTATTTATTGAAAACTCTGGCCCGAAATTAGCAAAGAAACTACTCCAAATAAGCAGAAATCAGTTAAGAGCTATTATAGGTATAAGGACGGGACACATGGCAGTTAAAGTACATCTAAATAAAATGAACATGTACAATGGATACCTCAGATACAGACTATGTGGTCAAGCCAAGAAAACAGTAAAATATATCATATGTGACTGTAGGTCACTGGAAAGAAGACGACAATAAACCTTCGTATCAACCAATCTGGAAGTACTTACTCACTTCTTAGTAGACCTGTACAAATTAATCCAGGAGGCTAGGTTAACTGAGTGGTTTTAAATTTAGGATGAGCACAATAGGCCTACTGTGGCACAGTGCATCTGGCTTCAGACGTGACTCCCCAGCTCTTACTCTTTGTTCTTCCGCTCTTGAATACGTTTGCTCTACATTCCTCATCTGACAAAGTTGCCTTGGGGTAAATAAGATAGATTTGCAGCTTAATAACACCATGAGGATAATTATAGTTGCCATAAAATATGCACCATTTTACTGGCTGCTTGGCTTGAGCTATATCCCACCGTCACACCTTCTCAATGTGCAATTTATTGTTAACGGGAACAAAACTTTTAAGTTGTGTATTTTAAATTACCAAAAATTAAAATTTTTTTTCCGTTTCGAAACATCCTGTATACCATAATTCGAAAAAAAAAATATCTTTCCCGCATTTTAATATAATACATAATATATTTCTGGAGGTAAAACAGAAAAATGAAACACAATATTGCAAAAGGCTCAACTTTACAATTTGACCAAATATTGAATCTCGGTTTCAATTTACAAACGTAACGTTTCTACCGTTGCCCGTTTTACGGCTGAAATTTTCTCATAACTTACTTTTTCTGTTTATTTTTTTGCCGACAAGATCGAAAAAACATTTTATATTTGTGGGTTTTTTCTGAATGTAACCGTTAGGAAGAAAAAAGGTATTATTGACACTGTATACCGGGCCTTAAATCTAAATATAAGAAGGTGGTATTGACGTCAGTATGCATGTTATAGTCAAAGATCGAAACTTTGGCGCTCCTAGGATTGGTTAGTCAAACCTCAGACAAGAAGTTATAGTCAAAGTCCAAGGCAATAGTGTTTCGACCTTTGACTAACGAATTTATGTCTAATCCCAGGGAGGCTAACTTGGAAAGTCAAACGCTGAAACTCAATTTGATGAAATCGGAGTTTGAGCAGTCCAACATAAATTAGGTATAGAAATGTTTTAGTTCGTTCGACTTAAGTATAATAAAACCATATCTTTTAATTTTAATCTTTATTGTTTCAATATTATAAGAATTGATTAATAGATAAATAGTCAGAATAAATAAATTATTTTATTGTTATTTAGTATTATGACAATAATTAACAAAAAAAAATTCTTTTATTTTGACGAGGTGACACGTGGTGGCATTTTGAGTTTCATAATACGTTTGGTCTTTTGTATTTACACAATTTTGAAGATAATTTTTATTACAGTGGCATTTTATAAAACCTTGGCCCACAAACTTAGAATCTTTTGTACTGATCTTCCTCAGAGACAGCCGGACGACAGTCACATCCTTGAAATTAGGTAATTTCTCTTTGCATTCTTGTATCTGGTTTCTAGAAAAAATTGTGTTTATTATTCTGTGTTTTGTTCCCACTCTCCGTAAAACATCTGTTGTATCTTGTACATATTAGGCCCAAAACATTTCTAGCATGTTCTGGGCTCTATCAAAGCTGGGAATAGGTATGATTACTGTTACAGTTACAGATAATTGTTTTATAACAGTAGCCTAAGCTTAAAGACCTTCAGTTGCCTTTTTTTTTATCGGTGCACAACGAATGCATGTAAGTTTACTTCCGAAGTCTTCGACCTCTGTACTGTGTGCTGTAATCGCACCTGTAAACAAATTATACAATATAACAGAACATATTTGAAGAAATACTCTTTCAACAGTTGAAGAATTTCCTTCCTGTCTTGGTGACAATGGTTGACGTATTTTCTTTCTCTATAGACGACGATCATCCAGGCATTTTAATTTCTTTTTTTGTGTGCTAAAATGAAATTCATATATTTATAAAAAGTTGTTCATGTGATCGAAAAATTCAGCACTAAATAGAAAAGTGCTACTCAGTGTCATTTTCCTTTTCAACGGACGAATTGCTTGCGTTTTCTAACTCTTCCTTCGTCTGATGAACCTTTTTTTATCGAATTTGGCAATGTTTGAATTCAATCCAGAGCTTTTCGTTCTAGAAAAAGAGCATTTCATAAAAATGTAAAATTTATAAGAAATACAAGACTACATTTTTACCGCCAATTTATATATTTACTTATTTTTACGTTACTTGCCAAATTTAACTTCAAACGGCGATTTTTGTATACTATGATGGTGTGCGCAATTTTTCTGCAGTTGACAGAACCAACGATTGGTTTTATTATCGTTCATCTAGGTAAATAATATCTTTTGTACGCCCTGGTTGGCATGGTTGATGCTTCCGTGATTATAGGTGTGACGCGGTATACGATGCACTATGGCCAATTCTGGCCACATAAGTTTCAACTCTTTTACGATATGAATGACAAATTCTCGCCTATTGTCTGATTGAAGCACAGAGGGCGCGCCCAAAATATAGAATATATGAAAAAGAACATGAGCTACTTCATGTGCTTTTTGTATGTAGGGGACGTAGTATCAAAAATTTTGTCAAATGATTTTGATAATTTAAAATATATTTGTACTCACGATAAAAACAGTATTGCATGTCTTGTTCCCATACGTGAATCTCGGTAAACAATAACGGTTTTAATTACTAGGCCATTTTTTGGGTGATTTTCTTTGTATACTTTTTATTCGAGACTTTGATTGTGATATATCTACCACCATGACCACATTAGTGATAATCACTTTCAATCATATCGAATAACTCGTCGTCGGTAATATAGTATTGGATATTTTTTGTATCGGGTAATGGCTCAATCAATTTGAGACGGCGATACCGTAAAGAAGCACTTTAGCAGATTCTACCTCACAGACAATATCCTCATATTGTCGTTTATTCTGAATATAAAATTAACACTGACTTTTTGGTTCACGCATTTTTTAGCTTACTCACCCAAATGTTCAACGTACAGATATGGAATAACACTTGAATTTATGAGAAGGCTTAAAGAGTTAGGCTAACATGTAACAACCTGTTTAAACATGTAACAAGTGCAGTACAAATCGACGTTTGACGAATTTGCCTCAATCGCTTCAAGGATAAACTAGGCAAAGCTTGAAACTGATTATTTTAGTTTTGACGTTTGAGTAAAAAGTTTAGATATACCTAGGTTTGACTAAAAATACGTCAGTCAAAGGCCCAAATTCGAATTTTTGAGGTTTGCTGAAAGACATTCATCAAATCTAGGATAAACCCTCGTCATTCCGCGAAGAGGCTACATATCGAGCTTTGACTATAACATGCATATTAAATAATCTAAATTTTTTAAACCCTGATCAAAGAGATTTCATTGGGTATTAATACGTAGTTTCTTTTATAAGAAAGTAAATTTATATATACAAGAGGAAATTTAAATCAGCTTTTTAAAATGATCAAAATATATGGAGTAATGTGAGTATTTTGAAACACGCAGAAAGAAACTTGAAAAATCTCAAAAACTTGTCCGCTTATTTTAAAAATTAAAACAAAAATCTATTACTAAAAAATTGTTTAGTTCAGTCCAAATATAAAATCTAAATTAGCTTTGATATTTTTTTCAAGAAATGGGGACTGTAAAAGAATATCAAGAAATCTCAAAGGTAGAATTACCTCACACAAAAGTGATGGTACTAGAAAGGTGAAAAGCTGTGCCTCTTTCCGGCACGTTAATGAAAATAATCACATTATGGATTGGCGTTGAGCTGGAAAAATATATATTCCAAAAGAATTCTCCTAAAAATGGTTAACATACACCTTAATGCATTTTTTATCTATCTACCATTATACAGGGTGTCTTTCAATTTAGGGGCCATGTGTTTGGGATCACTTCTGTTTCTGATATATTTATATATTTTCCTTTCCTTTCTTCTGTTTCTTGTAGAACGTGACAGATATTTTTCTATGTCGTTTCGGTAAAGTGGTCTTTAACGACCAAAATATGGCAACACTCTATTGCAATCTAAACTCCGAAAGTCAACTGGTATAACGATTATGATGAGTGAAAAAATAATATCATAATCAGTTATGTAAACAAAATGACATCAAATACAAGAACTAACTCCAGAAAAAGCAGCTTGTAGCTACAACTTGTAAGGAGATATTTGAAATGATCTTAATCTAGACCTTGATTAGGATGTGCTTTTTATGAACTAAAAATCTAGTCTCGTTTAAAGCCGTGATATAATAAATTTGCTCTAACTGAATCTTTTTTGTAAAAATTCATGTTTATTTGTATATTAATACTTGTTCTTTAACAAAATGTATCGAACAACTTTGTTGCTTCTAACAAGCAATAAATATTTTTCTTTATTTTTACTCATTTCATAAAATTCCTATTTCAATAGATATTCGCTTAATTTTTAAATTCGTACCCTTGTAGTCATTAAAGTTTTATGTTCAGAACTCTTTTCGGAATTATTGCCTATTTATTCACCCTCATTGTTTTCTCAACAGTCGATAAAAATTTGGTGAGCTTTTATGCCATTTCTATTGAATTTAATTTGATAAGTGAGAAGTACAAAATTAGATAAATTATCTTACCAGGAGGCCAAAAGAAAATAAGAAACATTTTATTTAACTGAGTGTTTATTTTGTTGCTTATATTATGTTAGATAAAACAAATAAACATCTTGTTGATTAAAATTTTGCTCAAGAATAGCAGCAGAAATATCTCTGGCACATATCATTTTCTTTCTAGATTCTCTCCCAAATGAAAATAGGGATCGCTTTTAAAGACGAAATGTTGTGGGGGAATGTTTAAAAGGAACTACTGTGTTTTATACCACTCAATTTTTAAGAAAACAGTGACTGTAGTTTCAACTCGCAGAGTCATTTTCAAACTGAATTACAAAGGTAGACAAGTACTCAATACAGAAACATGAGAAAATTTTGGAACTAATTATTATTTGGCGCCAACAAATAACGGGGAAAACCTAAGTTCTGTCTAGTCATTAAGCAAATTTACATTTTTATTTTTACTATGATTATATATTTCTAAAGATTCATGAATATTTAACTTTTGGCCCTTTGTTGAATAATGTAATGTCAGTGTTGCTTAAATCAGGGAAACTATGGCTGTGTTCTAAGCAATGGTTGGCAAAGTTCGAGTCGGTTTTTTGCAGTCTATATGATCGGTGGTGCTCTGAAAAGCGAGTTTTAAAGCTTCTACCACTTTGTCCAATATACAAGCTATCACACTCTGAACATTTTAACTTACAAACTCCTGATTTATCAAATTTATTAATTTTATCTTTAGCATTGTAAAGGATAGTGGACAGATTGTGTTGAGATTTAAATGCTACTTTTATGTTATGTTTGGAAAGAGTATTAGCTATGTTTTCTGATAGGGTACCACAATATGACAAAGATATATAAGATGAACTATCTTTATCATTTTTTATTTTGGGATATATTGAATTAAAAGCTAGTTGTTTTTGTTTTTTAGTTATTAATTTCTTTATGGTTTGTTGGAAGAAATTGTTTGATATTGCAATCCTTTCAGTGATATTTAGTTCCTCTTGAAGATCTTCTTCATAGAGAGGCAGAGAGAATGCTCTATGTATCATTGAATTGTATGCAGCCATTTTGTGTTGTAAGGGGTGAAAAGAGTCATTAGATATAGTTATTACCTGTAAATGTTGGTTTGCTAAAAATTTTAAAATTACACTGATTATTGAGGTGAGATATGGTGAGATCTAGAAAATTCATTTTATGGTTATTTTCCGTTTCCAGAGTAAACTGAATTTTTGGATTTTTTAATTCAATATATCCCAAAATAAAAAATGATAAAGATAGTTCATCTTATATATCTTTGTCATACTGTGGTACCCTATCAGAAAACATAGCTAATACTCTTTCCAAACATAACATGAAAGTAGCCTTTAAATCTCAACACAATCTGTCCACTATGCTAAAGATAAAATTAATAAATTTGATAAATCAGGAGTTTATAAGTTATAATGTTCAGAATGTAATAGCTTGTATATTGGACAAAGTGGTAGAAGCTTTAAAACTCGCTTTTCAGAACACCACCGATCATATGGACTACAAAAAACAGAATCGAGCTTTGCCAACCATTGCTTAGAATACAGCCATAGCTTTCCTGATTTAAGCAACGCTGACGTATTATATTATTCAACAAAGGGCCAAAAGTTAAATATTTTTGTATCTTTAGAAATATATAAACAAAGTAAAAATAAAAATGTAAATTTGCTTAATGACCAGACAGAACTTGGATTTTCCCCGTTAATTGTTGGCGCCAAATAATAATTAGTTCCCAAAATTTAGTACCTCCCCTTTGTAATAATGTAATTTCTCAGGTAGTTTTTATTTATTGTTAAATTTTCTCACGTTTCTGTATTGAATACTTAGTCTACCTTTGTAATTCGGTTTGAAAATGACTCTGTGAGTTGAAACTGCGGTCACTGTTTTCTTAATAAATTTAGTGGTATAAAACATAGTAGTTCCTTTTAAACATTTTCCGAAGATGATTAACTACCACATAGTAACGGCTATCAGCATCAACGAAATATTGTATTTAAAGATCTAAACTGCGATTGGCGTGTTAATGCTAGTATTTGGCATTATTGGGCTTTTGATTGTGTAGAAGAGAATTGAAAATTATTAAAAAATAGGAAGGCAGTCTAGATGAAATTCTAGCGGATATGCTAAAGGAGAGTTAAGATATTAAACTACAAACCTTTAAATTTTTTTTAATGACTGCATCTACAAGGTGGAAATCCATAAAGACTGGAATGAAGGTGTGTATTGCTGTTCAACAAGGAAGCCAGAAGCAATATACTCAACTACAGGCCTATATTTTTATTGTTCCAAGTCTACGAATATTCAGGAGAGGTATAGCCAATCATCTAATATCCAAAATCGATGCATACTAACCAGTCGAATAGGCTAAATTTCTTAATGGACTGTCTAATGTACCATCTACTCATAATAATATTTAATACAGAATATCATTTCACCATCAGTTTTTACCTTTAATGACTCTGAAAAAGAAAAGTGTCAAACTGTGACCGATAGAACAGGTCGTGAACAATTGTAGAGTAGACACCTATTGCGCTCAACTCAGAATGCATCACTGACATCTTCAAAAAAAAACGGATTCAATTACCATAAAAAGAAGAAGGTTCAAGACAGAGCTGGTAATAAACTTCCAGAAGACTAAAATAATAACAAACATGGAAAGAATAAGAAATAGAAATACATGAGTGCATATTGGAGAAGGTTGATGAGGACCTATACCTACAGAAAGCGATTAGGATGAACAAGATTTGGTAAACCTAAATAAAAACTTCAAAATACCACGATAGTAATAGCCATACTAAAAATTAGACTAAACAACGACCAAATAAATTAGAAGAAACACAAAAGTCTACACATGCATAAAGACACAACAAGGAGTAACAGAGAAAATACCTATCATGATGGGAATACGACAAGGCGACAGTATGAGTCCATTTCTCTTTAATTTAATTATGGACAAGATAATTCAAAATGTAAAAGAAGTCAATGGAGGATACAAAATGGGACGAAAATCTTTAAAAATCTCATGTTTTGCCGGCGACGCCTTACTGTTAGCAGAAAATGAAGACGATCTGCAACGACTACTATACCTATTCCAGACCACATCAAAAAATTTAAATATGGAACTATCTACAGAAAAAACCGAAACGATGATAATTTCAAAAGATCCTGTTAGATGCAAATTGGTGGTGAAGAACCATCCTATCAGACAAAGCATGTCTTGCAGATACTTGGTAGTTGATGTATCAAGCAATAAAAATCTATACCAGGAAGTCAGAGCACAGGCTAACAAGGCCTCAATGATATCAGGATGCCTGAGGGACATAATCTGGAAAAATAAGTATATGTCCACAGAGAGCAAAGTACGCATCTACAGAACTGTGATAAGACCAGTACTAAGTTATGCATCGGAAACTCGAGCCGAAACATCTAAAACAATAAGTATGCTACGAACGGCTGAAATAAAAACGTTACGAACAATCAAAGGAGTAACCCTAAGAGATCAAATAAGAAGTTCCAAAATAAGGGAAGAGCCCAAGGTCCTGATGTGGTACGGTTCATAAGGTCAAGGCGCAAATATTGGAGGGACTATATGGACAGAATGGGCGACGATCGATGGACAAAATGGGCTAAGAATGAGATACCAAACACTAGAAGACCCACTGGTCTACCTCCAAAACGATGACACGAATGTTGGACATCAACATCACAGAAGGCTTAATTTAGCAGAAAAACAAGACATCGTCTTAAATAAAAGAGGAAGAAGAAGAAGACAAAAGTCCAGGATGCTAGGAAATACATTAGAAGATTAAAATGAAGTTTTGCAGATTACAGTGCAAAACAATCATGCGAAAGATAGCACTCCACTGTTTAAAAATGGAGGCTCTGGTTAGAAGAGGCAAACTCATATGTTATCGTATGCAATCCCAAATTAATAGATGAATTAAACTGAAAAAGTAGAGCACAGAAAATTAGATGAGGCCTGTGCTCAGAACTAAGAAGAAAAATAAGAAATAGAAGGCTTAAATCTAATTAAAAATTTTAAACAAAATTAAATAGTCTAAATTGCTATGCGAATGACCTGTATTAAAAGAAAATGTATAAAAACGCCGAAATCTGGGCAAGAAGGTTATTTAGGTCATACGAAGCCTTAAAGTGCAAACTGTTCTGGAAAACCTTCTGCCTTTTTTCTCATTTAGATTTATCCATTTTAATTTTGAGACCATAGGTAAATGGTAATGTTAATGGCTTGATTGCATCCAGATCACTAAATAGGCTTTTTCTATAAAATAAATATCTTTTATAATTGGATATATACATATGTTTGTGTCAGTTCATGTAAATAAAATTTAATAACATGAAATGGTGTTAGTTATAAATAAATAAGTATGTGAAAAAGTATTCAACGAGATGAAGTAAATTATTGTCCCATTTTATATAACAGTAGTCTAGCATGCGTAGAAATATTGATAGCAAATGACATTTTACATCATGTCGGTAACATGTTAAAGTATACTTCTAAGTATTATCAAAATTTTTCTTTCTCAGATCGTCAAAAATAACAATGATATTTTCGTTTCTTTTTCTCGCCTTGTATAATACCCTCCCTCAATTAAATTGAGAAAGACAATGAAAGTTTAAAACTTCCTCCCCTACGATCATTAAAACGCCATTTTTGGAACTTTTCTGTTGATGTTTTGCCAAAGTTCAAGCGATTCATTCGGGCTTATTGTTACCGGACCGGTCGGTACATTTGAAAAGCGTTCTTTTATCAGCAATTCTATCTGATTTCATTTTGAGATAGAAGAATCCTAAAGTTTTATTGACAAATAATGATACGAGAGAGAAACAAAAAATTCTGAAGAAACTTTGGAATACATTTGTTTATTTAATTATGGCTTGTTAAAATATTTGGATAAATTGCTTTCGAATCCCAAGTTGGTAAAGCAAGTGGTAATAATATTTGTGTAGGATGAGTGAGCGTCTTGATAGAGTCTCGTTTTGTATAATTATATTATTCATTTCACTAATAAATATATATTTATTTACAGAAACAAAAACTAGACAATTAACAAAAAAAAAAAATAATTTAAAATTATCTTCCGATTCATTCGAATTTCAAGGAATATTAATTTGACTAAAGTTTGATTAAAATTTGTATTTTAAAAACATTGTATGTTGCTACAATGAAAGATGCAAATATATGCTCAATTTGTAACAGTTTTGACATATTACGTTCCGAAATACCCAATTCGTTCCATTTAGTCACGCTATAATCTCATAAATTATAAAATTTTAAATATATTTTAAAATAACGAACTGAATTTATTTTGCATATCGAAGTCATAAAGTGCACATATTCTGTTTATGTATTATTTACGTAATCATACGTTAAACTATGCATTTTATGGAATCGTAAATTAAAATTTACTCTTATTAGTATATACTAATTTAAATAAATTAAAATATATATTTTTCAAATATAGAAATAAATACGTATACCATTATAGAATTTGCTCATTTTGGAAAAAATTACTCAAATAAATCACTTTAATTAAAAATTCACTTCCCAGTAAAATAAAATATTAATAATTTGCCATTTTTCTTCTTAAGGCTGATAACAAAAAAGATAGGCAGTTCATTTCCTGTAAATACAACTCTGGATCTCTACCTTCATATGTCATATGTGTTTCGGTCACCTAATAGTCTCATCAGTGAAGCTGTCATTAATAAAATTTTTATAAAAAAAATTGAACCATCTTTTAAAAGTGTACTAAAAAGTGGAAAATACTATAAATTTTTATATCAAATTGAAATGTTTGAAGTCGGCGCCAAATTAATAGCTGACAAAATGTGATTCACATAAACGGATTAAAAATACTTTATTTGTAATTGCTTTCTTACCATAATTTGTGGATATTAGTAGTTATTTATTTCATTTAGAAATAATTTGGCGCCGACTTCAAAAATTTCAGTTTCATATAAAAATTTATGGTTATTTTTCACTTTTTAGCGCACTTTTAGAAGTCGGTTTAATTTATTTTTATAAAAATTTTATTTTTCTATTATTAGTTTTAGAATTAGAATATATATATATATATATATATATATATATATATATATATATATATATATATATATATATATATATATATATACATATATATATATATATATATATATATATATATATATACATATATATATATATATATATATATATATATATATATATATATATATATATATATATATATGGGGGACATTATTTCCTAACGTTACACCCCTGCTGCCCAAAAAAGTACAAGCTTTCGAATGGTGCGGGGCAAAATTACTTCGTTAAATCAAATCATCCTGAAAATTTCGCAAAACTGAAAATAAATGATTAAAAAGCTATGATTAGTTAAATCTCTTTAAAGCTCCCATTTTTCTAATCGGTATTTTTGCTCAGGGGTTTTTGAGATCGCAGAGTGCGAATATTTAATGAGAATTTTAATTTTCCAATAAACAACATGGCGGATTCAAAATGGTGGACTATAATTCTTTTAAATATAACATTTTGCTCTGAAAATACTTGGTGTATAATGGTGGCTTTTGGGGTCGCTGAACATGAATCTGTAATGAGAATTTCAATTTCTCAATATCCAAGATGGCGGATTCACAATGGCTACGCTTAATTTTTTAAAAGCTCATATTTTACTCTGAAAATAATTCATCGGGAGGTTTTCGGGTCACTGAGCACTAATTTGTCATGAGAATTTCAATTTTTTAATATCCAAGATGGCAAATTCAAAATGGCGAATTTTAATTTATTTAAAAGCTAAATATTTGCTCTAAAATATTTATTTGGGTGTTTATGGGGTTGTTAGGTTTTTTTTTTATTCTTGTTATTTTTGTTGCGTTTTTCGGCGTCTTTGTGGCCTGGCGAATGATATCTCAACTTTCGTCAGTTTTAATCTATTTTATTTTAACTTCTTAGCCAGATTTTCTTCAAAATTAACAAGATTATGAATAAAAGAAAATAATGCAGAAGTAGAAGATCAGTTAGTACTTCAGCTTTAGTTACTATAGAAACCTCAAAACCAACTACAAAGAATATGTGACCAGATAACATAGCTTTGAAATCGCGGTTCATGGTTGAATCACTTTTTATAACTTGAGTAAAGTAAAAACGGCCAATAGAAAAATGGGAGCTTTAAATGCATTTAACTAATAATAAATTTTTCACCTTTTTTGTGGTTTTTCGAAATTTTCAGGATGATCTGATTTAACGAAGTAATTGTGCTACGCCCTATTCGAATGCCTGTACATTTCTGAAAATAATCAAATAGAAAATGGTTAGCAGGTATTTAATATATATATATATATATATATATATATATATATATATATATATATATATATATATATCTATATATATATATATATATATATATATATATATATATATATATATGTATATATATATATATATATATATATATATATATATATATATATATGAATCGAACAAAAAAATTCATAAAAGACAATCCTCAAATCATTGTTCTAAGGCCCGATACAAGCAATAAAACAGTAGTTATGAACAAGGCAGATTACGAAACAAAAATGAACAACTTACTAAAGGACAAAAACACAATAAAAAATATTAAGAGTGATCCAACGAACTTATATCAAAAGAAAAATAATACCTTCATAAAAAATTGCTCTATGTAAAATAATTAACTGAAAAAAATGCAAAAAGGCTAACCATTCACAATGCCATTCCACCAAAAATATATGGCCTACCAAAATTAGATAAACAAAATAAGACCTATTGTTTCTTGTATACAATCGCCATTCTATAGTTTATCAAAATTCTTATCGGATTGCATTTCAAATATTACAGGCAAAAACGATTTTTTTTATTAAAGATTCATTCGCTTTTAAGAGATTTATTGATACAGTAAACATACCTGAAAATTACAGACTCATTTCGCTAGATGTTATATCTTTGTATACAAACATACCAAGTCAACTTATACACACTATTTTAGCAGAAAAATGGGAAATTTTAAAAAAACATACATCGCTATCAAAAAATAATTTTATTAATGCTGTTGACCTCGTTCTAAATACAAATTACTTTCAGTACGAAAACACCTTTTACAAACAACTCGATGGATGTGCTATGGGATCACCAATTTCATCTATCATTGCTCAGCTAGTAATGGAATATTTAGAGGAAAAAGTTTTAGAAAAATTATATTTTAATATAATATTTTTCAAACGTTTTGTCGATGATTGCATAGCAGCCGTACCACAAAATAAAATAAATGAAATTCTCCAAAAATTTAACAGTTTCAACAAAAATTACAGTTTACGACCGAAACAGAGAATAATAATAAAATAAATTTTCTAGATATGACACTTATACGTAGAAAAAACAAAATTTTAACGGAATGGTACACCAAACCAACTTGGTCAGGTAGATATCTAAACTGTTTCTTTAATCATTCAAAAACTGAAAAAAAAAATAGTGATATAATCGGTCTCTCTGATCGTGTTATCTCCCTAACGTCTCCAGAATTCCGACCAAAAATACTGCAAAAAGTAAAAAAGACACTAATAAATAATAATTTCAACGAAAAAACTATCACCAAAATAATTGATAAACGAACATATAAGTTTTATAATAACGTAAAAACAAAAAACATAGAACATATGTGGCATTACCTTACACTAGTAATCTGTCCAAAAAAAATAAAATACATTTTAAAAAAGCATGATATTATCGTGTGCCACAGGTCACAAAATAAATTAAATACATTGTTTACAAATTTGAAAAGTAAAACTCCTCTCATGAATAAATCAAATGTAATATATTCGGTTCCTTGCACAAATTGTCCCAAAAAATATATAGGCAACAGCGTTAAACAAATACACACAGGACGAAAAACATACTTTTGATTATAACAATACCAAAATAAAAAACAAAGATATGAATTACCAAAAATTACAAATAAAGGAAATGATTGAAATTAAAAAAGATAAAAACACTGTTAACGACAGAACAGATATGGGAAATTTGAGCCACATTTACACAAGCCTAATTTAAACAAACATATTAAGTATTCGATCCTGTCAAATAAGAATCAAAAATTATACATAAAACTAAACGTATACCTTATTTTTTTTTGTGCATTGTAAAATATAAAAAATATAAAAAAAAAAAACAAAACACATTCGCATTCCATGTATCCTCAGTAGACGTTGTAAAGATTAAATTTTATTTAGTAATAGAAGTAGTGGGAATAGGGGGCTTCTAGTTGACCCCCCCACCACCACTTTTTTGATTGGTCAGCCAAGAATGACCTTGTTTCTGATTGGCTGCCCAAGTTCGCCCCCTATTCCGATTGGTTTCATAAACTCCGCCTCTTTTTGCTCCACCTCCTACCTCCTTCCTAACCACCACAGTAGTTGGAGGGGAGCTGGTAGCAGTTGGAGGGGAGCTGGTATTTTAAAGGACTGAATCTGAGCGAGCTACATTCATTTACAACTAGTCTTAAGCTTATATAGAAGATTCACCACTAATAAAGAACAGTGTTAAATTAAAAATAAGTGGTAGTTATGAACAGTGATTTGCAAAATGAAATAATCAAATTAGGTAAACAGTTTACTAAACTTCAAAATTCCGAATTAAAGAATGCAATGCTAAGGAAAACACACCCCGAGTGGGCACAGGTATATTATGAGACTGCCTTCCAATACCAATTAGCTGCAGAAGCCTGTTTAAATTATAGAAAAACCCAAAATTTGCCGAAGTTCTTTCATGAAATAAAGAAAATAGGATTCAGTTACTTTTTAAGGATATTGGAGGATTATATAAAAGATCCTGATATATTAAAGAAATCGTGGAAGAGGAAGAGAGAGATAAAGAGATATTGAGAAACAGGGAGGTTTTAGTGTAGGATTTATTATGGAATTATTAATAAGAGAAATGTATGAAGAGTTTTTGATGTCCGCAGCCTGTTCCGAGTTTTATGCATATGAAGGTCAAGAAAGTGAAGCGCAGAATATTATATTGTTTTTAAATTATATGGAACATGCGGAATTATGTTTACTAGCAGCTAAATGTTGTAGCGAATATTTAAAAAATAAAAATATAGATATTTTAATATGTAAACTTCAAGAACTAGGATTAAATAATAATATTTCATGTATTAAAACAATGTTAGAAAATAAAACACATAATTTGTAATCAAGCCTTTTATTACATAAAAAAATTGTTGTAAAGGTAATAAACATTTGATAATGCACATACACATGGTATTTTTTGATGATAAAAGCAGCAAGGATCCATTTTCTTTAGGGTGGGTTGTTCATCAATCTCGATAACTGGTTTCATGGAATACTTCTTTACGAAATCTGCCTTTTCTTCCCCTTTTACATAAACATAGTCCACCTTAGCGCTTAAATCTCTTATGATATCTCCACATTTGTGTAATGGTGTAAATCCTTCACACCATTCAATGCAATGGTAATTTTTTATTAACCACAGAGCTTGTTTGTGTAAATAGGATGGTAAATGACCCATCGGAAATGGAGCTTTGAAAATAAAATGACTTGTCTTTTGCCCATCGTACGCTGCTAATTCCTTTACAATAAATTTATTATTTTCAATTTTGAATCCTTGAAGATCTAGAATAAGTTTCATATTTTCAAATATTTGAATTTCTTGATCATTTCTACTTTTAATTGATATTCACTTATTTGTTTTTTTAATTTCTGCAACTGAAGTTGAAAATCTAATACTCGAACTGAAATCTCGTAAGACATTATATAAATGAAGAATTCTGGTTTGGCTACGTTAATAAATATCAAAATTGACGCGTGCGCTCTTAAGCGTAAGTAGCGGTTTGTTTAAAAAGAGTATTTTATCTTAAGGAAATTGTATTACAACTGTTTCACAATTTTTGTTAATGGATTGTAACTGAAAACTTTATCATGAATTATAACACAATATGCCGCTGTTTTAGGGGGAATTTTTTCCTTGGTTTCAAATTCAATTCTCATGGTTACTGGACCTGTTTGTAGTAAATCTCTTTGATGTGAACAATTAATGTAAACTATAGGAGCATTTTCTTTAAATTCTTTCGGATTAAAAATTGGTTCCACTGGAGAGTTATAATACCCTTGACGAAAGTCTGTAAACATTTCATACAGAGTAGCAAATTTATTATTTTCAAAGTCAAGTTGAAGATCATTGTAAGGATATCTTTCTGAATTTAAAAAGACATTCATATTTCTTAAATTACAATGATCAAATTTACTCATATCCATTTTTAGATTACCACGTCTATTTTTCTGAAAAGCAATTAGAACATGACGTGGCGTTTCGACTTTTGTAGATGTTTTTACGGGCCAGTTGTGCCTCGTAGTTTCCAATAACTGTGGATATTCAACTAATTCCCAGCTTCGGAAAGTTATTAGTATATCACTATTTTTGTCAATAATTTTGGTAAGTGCTAATTCTTGCGGAATCGCTACAGTAAGATGAGGAACTCTCCAACACAACTTGGTAATTTTAACTTTGGGTTTTTCATCTTCATTACTGGATAGTAATGCATTTGTATCATCATTACTTCTTATTAGAATAAGTTCTTGTTGTGAATTAAGAATAATCTTATTATAATCTTCAAAAAATCCTGAATACATCTTTAATGGTATACATAATGAAACATTACCTTTGTCATCAGTCATAATTTTTTCTTTGGATTTTGTTTTCGGATACCAACCGGCATTTTCCAATTTAGCACTTTCATTTTGATTAAATGAAATATATCCCTTAAGAGTTGAAGTTATACCAATATCCCGAACGGAGTCAATAGTAACACCATTTAAAATATAGCGTAATTCTTTAAATAAAAATGCCGGAGCATTATTAATTAAAACAGTATTAGCTAAAGGGGAATCATCTTCTTTAGTTACTTGCAATTCCACATAAATTTCACTTTTGCAAGGTAAAGGATATTTTCCTGTTTGTTGCAAAGCAATTCTGATTTCATCATTTGGTCCGAGTTTTGTAGGATTAAAAGGATCGAAAGAAAGAATTTCCCAGCTTAATATTGATTCATCAACCAATACATTTTCTCTTACATTTAAATAATCCATTTTTATTTAAGTTTAAAACCCAAACTTTGAAGAAATTTTCTATTAGAAGGTGTTAACCTTTGGAAGTTTGATTTCCTACTAAAGGAAGTTGATTTCTTTCTTGTCTTATTAATGTTTTTATTATTAAATTTTCTAGTAAAGTTTGCAGATTTATTGTTATATAATATTACCATCTTTAATCTACTTTTTTAAGATGTAGTCTGATGGTTATGGTTTCTTCTCTAAAATTAACCAAATCACCTTCCTGATCTATTATTTTAATGGCTATTTTATCAATTACTTTAACGGTGACTGGGAAATATATGACGTTTTGAGGTGACTCAATTATTTTGAACCCTGGAGCAACGCTCGGGAAAAATTGGTGTATTATATGAACAGGTTTCCCGTTTAAATATGATCCCTCTGCAATACTGCAGTCTATATTTATTGAATTTACTTTAATTATTTCCGCGGGAAAATCTGATATATGTTCAATGTTGGCTTCCAATCGCCCATTTTTAAACCCTAATAATTTACCAATTGTTCCTTCACGAAAAGTTATGGGGGCTGAACATTTAAGATGTGTACGTAAAGTATTATTATTTGCATAAAGACTAAAACTAATTTTATCCTCATCCAAGTGTTTTTTTTTTAAATCTGTTATGTCTTCTAATTCGTAGCTACCTGGGGGTATGGCTATTTCTAAATTTTCATCATGAATTAATACATTATTCCCAACATCAATATTGGGAATTGCATTAAATGTTTCGAAATTTACAAGACCGATAACATATTCAACATCTTCATCTAAATATATTGGAGGATGTAACTCTGATGTTAAAATAGCGGAATTGCCGCTAAGAACAAAACTATATGACATTTTACTTTAAAAATATGTTTAATAATAAACTAAAATTAGGTGTTACATATGGTTATAAAGAAATTTTAGACACAATTGACCACAATTTGTTTTGTTAAAGTTTTGATAACTGTTATAATTATAATTAACAATATTATTATTTTGGTCGCTATAAAAATATTTAATTAATTCAGAAGGGGGTCGCAAATTACCATAACTATCAAAATATATTATGTTTTTTCCTTTTTTTGTATATGCTATCCAGTGAGTACCAACACCACTGTGATTATCTAGATTGACAATTGCACTTTCAATTAACTTTATCTTTTTTGGTAATTTATCCCTCATAAAAATACCACGAAAGTTGGGAATTTGTAAATATTTAGCGTATTTAAGTAAATCGTAATTTGTAAGTGCTTTTCGAGGTATATGTTTTAGCAGTTTTTTGAATAAGGTTTCAAGTATAATCCACATCCTGTTTTATAGGGTTTTAAATAAAGTCCACTTCCTTTTTTTCCTACCGCAATGGACTCCATCATTTGATTGTGTCGTTTAGATTCTTCTAATTTCGCTTTGGCTGCTTTTGCATCATTTACTGCTTTAGCAATACCTGCAGCCCCTCCTCCAAGAGCACCAAGAGCAGACAAACCAGCAAATAAAGGTATAAGTGGAAGAAATCCGCCAGTCTTTGGGATTGGAATTACCCTTTTCTTTGGAGGTAACACTTTACCAGTTTTTTTAATAGCTTTTAAAGCAGTTTGAATACTTTCATTTAGGTCTTTAAAACGTTTCCCCTTAATTCCTTTTCTAGCTTTTGAAATTACCTGAGATAATGATAGTCCTCGTCCTTTTCGAGTTTTTCGCTTGAACTTTCTTCTCGTTCGAAGTCCCATACCTAATTTTCTTTTAATTTTCATAGCACCAGTAATTCCTAGTGCAGCAGTTTTTTCCCCAAAACTAGAATCTTTAGCTTTGAACCTTGATAAAGCTTTGTCAGCTAATACTTTATCAGCTAAATGCCTTCTTTTTATATCATTTGATTGTGAGTAAGCAATATCGTGTTCTTTACAAGCCTCATCCAATAAATTTATACCTTTATCACCTCTTGACAATCGTTTTTCCAATTTTGTTCCAGGTCCACAAAAATTATAACCAGGAATATGCAATTCAAAGGGTAATTTATTTATTAATGAGTTTACTAAACCACTTCCTTTCCTTTTGCTGTTTGTCTTGTAAATGATTCGTTTATTATGTGATGGAAACATTATATATAGTTGCAATCCTAGTGATAACTAACCAGTTACATCACAATACTGAATATTAATAGTTTGTTTTATATATAAAATGAGAGTTGAGAAACAACCATACTCTATAACAATTAAGGATCATGAAAGTTCAGTGAATGGTTTTAGAAAACATGGAAAACTGTTTGAGGGAAATAGTAAAAGAGGGTTAATTATTGGCCCGTCAGGCTGTGGCAAAACCAATGTTATTATTAGTTTGATTGAAGATCCGAATGGTTTGCGATTTGAAAATCTGTATGTTTATTCAAAATCCTTATATCAACCAAAGTATAAATATTTGAGAACACTTTTTAAACCTTTGAAAAAAATTGGATACTATGAATCTGAAAATGAAGAAACAATTGTTTCACCAAAACAAGTTAAACCAAACTCTATAATAATATTTGATGATATAGTGTGTTGTAATCAGAATGTTGTAAAGGACTATTTTTGTTTCGGAAGACACAAAAATACTGATTGTTTTTATTTATGTCAAACATATTCTTCTATTCCGAAACAATTAATTCGTGACAATGCAAATTTAATTGTTATATTTCAACAAGATCGAACAAACTTAAAACATATTTATGATGATCATGTTAATGTTGATATGTCATTAAACCAATTTAATGAGTTGTGCTTAATATGTTGGAAAGATAAATTTGGATTTTTAGTAATAGACAAAGACTCTAATGTGAAATCTGGCCGATATCGAAAAGGATTTGATTCATATATTTACTTATAAAAATAAACGTTTGATGGTAAATTATACCAATCATGGATGAACGTTTAGCAAGAGAGCTAGTTAAATCAAGAAAAGCTGTTAAACAAAAATATCAGAGTTTAAAAAATGCGGAATTTGAGGCGCAAACTAAATTGGAGGAAACATATAAACCGATAACTCAACCCTTACAAGAATTAATTTCAACGATTGGTAAAATTGAACCTGTTGAAATAAAGGAAGAGCTACACACACCAATTAAAAAAATTTATGAAACACCACAGAAAAGATCAATTCAAACACTAACACCAAAGAGAAAATTACAATATGGAACATCAACACCAGAAAAAAGAAAGACGGGAAAAACTCCACTCCTTCCTACAGAAATACCATCGATTATTGACTGGGACGCGAGTTTAGCTTCAGCAAGTCAAATACCATCTATACAACAAACAAGTATTATTGCAGAAACAAACCCTTCTTCAGGTTCACACTCCACAATAGGAAATCTTTCAGATATACTGGAACAAACACGGCAAACAGTTAGAACATTTGTTGATACAGATTTATATAAAGAATATTTATTAGGATTTGATGAATTACCTCGCCAATATATTGATAGCGGTGTAAAAGATGTTGAACATGAGTTTGATCACCAATATGGAATAGTTCATGATTTGGAAACCGAGAAATTCTTTTTAGGTTTAACTCAAAAACCTGTCGAAATTATTGGTAAAAACATCAAAATTGAAGGAATAACCTATACAGGTACACCAGGTTTATATGAGTTATTATTTAAAAAAGAACCAATAGGGTATAAAAAACAAGATTTGGAAAATTATATGGATATTTTAAAAAGAACCAATGCATACCGTAGAAATAATGATCCAAATGAGCAGGTGCAGGGGAATGGATCACATAAATATATTTCTATAATAGGACCTTATTTGCAAAGCAAAGGAATTACAAAAACTAAAACTCTAAATCCCGAATCTCAACAAGCAGTCCAGGGATTTTTTGAAAGACGCAAAGCTCCATATAGAGAAAGTCGAGTGTCTTCAAAAAAAACCGGATTTGGTATAACTTTAAAAGTTAATAAACCTAATACAGATTACATATATTGGGATAATGTAAACGAACTTGTTGAGAGACTTCGACTATTGGTAGCATCCATGCTTGCGGGACACACTGGTCATAACAATGAAATTATTTCCATTATTGAAGAACTAAGAGAAGCGAATATTATTATATAAAAGGACATAATAGATACTTTTAAACATTTCTAAAATGACCATCGATAAATTTGGTCGTCATATTTCAAAAAAATCTGCTCTAAACACATTATTATCACTAGAAAATAAAATATTATCAAATGTTGAAGAGAAAATAATAAAAATTTTTAAAAGCGATGTCAAATATATTGCAAACAAATTAATTCAAAATTTAGATCCCAGGTTGAAAAGCGATGTTAATAATTTAAATAAGAGAATAAATGAATATGATAACAATATACAAAATATTGCAAAAAAGATTAAGTTATTTGAGGATAAAGTTATTCCTGAATATAATGACAAGATAATTAATTTGAAAAATACTGTTGATGGAAATGATGAGGTAGTAGAAAAATTTTCTCAGAAAGTTTCTAAATATGCAAATAACTTTGACGTAGTGAAGTTAAAATATGATAAAGTTGATGATTTTGAAAATGAAATAAAAAATAAAATTACATCAATTAAATCAATAATTAAGGATACTTCAGCAATTGACAATGTCAAGAACAGTATTTCCAAGGAAATTACATCAAAGTTTCAAAATTTTACTAATTTGCTTAATGATAGAGTAGCAGAAGAAGTAAGGAATTTTAAGAAAATACATGACGTTATGGATAAAAATACACAAAATCTTGAAAAATCAATGAACACTCATTTCCTAATTCACAAAAAAGATACCGACAAAGTTAATGAATTTAAAGAACAAATTAAAGAATTTGAAATTAAAATCAATGCATATAAATCAAATTTACAATATTTAGAAGACAAATTGAAGGAGGATTTTCAAAACGAAAATGAAAAAATTGAAACAAAATTCAAAGATCAAATTACAAAAGATAATGAAAAAATCGAGGATATACTAAAGCAATTAAACAATCTGAAAACCAAATCTGAAACGTCTTTTGACGAGGGAAATTTTACAAAGGCAATCGATGAGAAATTACAAAAAGAATTAGAATCCTTACTAGAAGTAGTGCAAGCTATAATAGAAGTTTCTAAAAAGGATGTATTAATTAAAATTAAAAATAATAGTTCAAAAATCGAGGAGACTTCTTTACTCATAAAAGAACTTGAAACATCTTATACAGATATACTACACAAAGCTGAAAAGACAGCGTCAGACATAAAAAATATAGAAAAAAAAATTGTGAAAATGACATTAGATATTACAAATGCAGAATTTCAATTAGGAAAAGATATAAAAAATCTAGAAGATAAATTAACAAAAGAAATAAAATCTTTAAACGAATTAGTTCAAAGAGCTGCTGAAGTTTCTAGAAAAGAATTTAATGATACAATGAATTATGCAAGAAAAGAAATGAATTCAACATTAGGTGGTTTCAAAAAAGATTATACGTTATCAAATGTTCTTTTGGAAACTAAATTTAATGTAAAAATGTCTGATCTTAATAACAACATCACCCAAATAAATTCGTCAATAAAAGAAATTAGAAATGAAAATAACAAATCATTTGAAACAATGGAAAATAAATTTAATGTAAAAATTTCTGATCTTACTAACAACATCACCCAAATAAATTCGTCAATAAAAGAAATTATAAATGAAAATAAAAAATCATTTGAAGCAATGGAAAATAAAATTAAAGAACTTACTAAAAAAACTGAGATGATTTTTTTTATATTTTACAACATCAGCGATAAAGGGCTTTTATAAACGGTTTAGAAGGAGGTAAAGTTATTTGTGGGATTTATTTTCGAGAGTAAGGTATAAATTAATAATGAGTAAAATTAAGCAAGACGTTGTAAATGAATTACATAAACCGGCGAGAAGGCGATATAGAAGGAGACGAACAATTGTAAAAGGGCTTAATGATCTATTTCAAGCTGATCTGATAGAAATGCAGCCATATGCGAAATTTAATAGGGGTTTAAGATATATTTTAATGGTAATAAATGTGTTTTCTAAATTTGTATGGGCAGAACCTGTAAAATCCAAAACTGGTAAAGATGTAACAGCTGCAATGAAAAAAATTCTATTAACTTTAAAAACTCCCCCAACAAATCTGAATACTGATCAGGGTAAAGAATTCTTTAATCAAGACTTTCAGAAACTTATGGAGCAGTTCAAAATTAATCATTACAACACATTTTCTAATATGAAAGCTAGTATTGTAGAGAGAGTAAATAGAACGATAAAAAACAAAATGTGGAAAAAGTTTAGTTTACTAGGTAATTATAAATGGATCAGCTTTCTTAAAGAAATAATTACAGAATACAATAATACTAAGCATTCAACAATCGGAAAAAAACCAAACGAAGTTAACAAAAAGAATGAAATGGAAATCTTGAAATCAGCTTATACTCATAGGAAAACTGTGGATCCCAGATCACCAAAATTTCGTGTCAGTGATAGAGTACGAATAAGCAAGATTCGCGAACAATTTTCTAAAGGTTACACGCCCAACTGGTCAAACGAAATTTTTCAAATAAAAAAAATCCAGCTTACTAATCCAACAACGTATTTGATTCAAGATGGAAATGGGATAGATATTCAAGGAGGTTTCTATGAAGAAGAACTTCAAAAAGTAAGACACCCAAATGTATATCTGGTGGAAAAAGTGTTAAGAAAGAAAGGAAACAAAGTATTTGTAAAATGGTTAGGATTAGATAAATCTTATAACTCTTGGATCTTCAAGAGAGATGTGATGTAATAGTAATTAATGCTGTAATAATAATTGATGTTTGTAATAAAAAAAAAAATGATTTTTTATATATATTTGTTTTATTTAAAAATAAGCTTATTACATAAACATTTTTTTAAATACAATATTCCTATAATCAGAGTCTAATATGGGATTTAAAATTTCTTCAGTCAATTTAATCCTTCTTCTAAAATGTTTTTGATTTATAAACTCTTCAGAAGTCATACGAGCTTTTCTGTAGGCGAAGTTCCAAGCAACCATCAGATGAATTTGGTTTCTTGATTCATCAATAGATACTGTCTTCTTCATAATAGTGCTTAGACTTTAATTTTTGTTCTAGTTCTTCGGGATGATTCAACAGCAGTTCCAGCATGGAGCACACATTTTCACTATTTAGATTTTGTTTTGGAGAAAGGACATTATATATTTTGTCAAAAGAATCTCCGTCGTAAAAATTGTTATTTCTAAAAACGTTGAAATAACGTCGAAAGTTTTGTTTTTGTAAAACATTTAGTCTATATTCTATAAGTGGAATTTGTTCCCATAGTCTGCACACAGTTTCATTTCCATAGTAAATAAAATCACAGCTTTTCACAATCTTCACTATTGGTAATTCACCAATCTTTTCAAAATGAATAGATAAATTTTGCAAATATATCGGTTCATTGAAAACATTTGGTGAAAACATATAATTTGTTATAACTCCTTGATATTGCAATAAGTTCTTCCAATCATCTTCATTTAATATCACAGACTGGCCATTTTTACCACCAAGTTCAATGCATGGTAGAAAATCACTTTCCACCCACAAACCAATCACAGCATATTTAGAGTTAGAATTATTTAAATTATATTTTGTAGAATTTATAATTGTTTTTTTTATTTTCTTTTTTAATGGTGAATTTTCAAATATATTTTTACTCTGATTACTGAACATTTTAAATGATGTATTTCAAAAACTAACTGGCTATCTGCTTGCTCTCAAAAAACTAACTATCAATCCGTTTGCTCCTAAATTTTATACATTTTCCCTCTCCTCTCAAGTGGAGGGGTAAACTTATTTTCCCTCTCCATTTAAGAGGAGGGGATAAACTTTAAATGTCTTTATACTAACGAGAATCAATAAAAAACAAAATTTATATTATTTTTTTAACATTTATTAAATATTTTTATAGATATTTTTTCATGAAATACAATAAAATTAAACATGTACAAATAAATATTGCTGCTGTAAATATAATAACAAATATATAACAACAGACACAATGACAAGATTCTTCTTTTTTATTATTGAAAGGAATCCAATCTGAATATTGTAATGGTTTGTTTGTCATGGAATATTTAATTTTTATGTATGTATTTTCACACAAAGCAGAATCAGTTACATTATAGGTAAAAAAGTGTGAATTTCCAACAAGATATGTCATTTTCATCTGTTTGTAGCAGTCGGTTTCATTTTTGAGGGCATTTATACATATATCAGCCCTAACTGTATTAGGAATGTAATTTACATATATCACATTTCCAACAAGGGAAACTAAAACTATTAAAGATGCAGCAGTCATTGTTGTAATATTACTAACAAATAATGGTATTTCTATACAATATATATGTTTTTGGATTCAGTTTCCCCTCCAACTTTTAAAGCTTCAAAAACGACTTACATAATTTATCATCATATAAAATGATGTCTTTATAAAGATGAAAAATTACTAGGAGTAGTTAATTCTAATCGCGGTTTTTTATTTTTAGATCCATTTTCGTTTCCAGAACTTAAAAAAGTTAGAGTATCATACATCATTTTCATATCTTTATCAAAAAAATCTGTTTCCAAAATATCCTTATGTCCCCATGCAAGAGTTTTTGTGGAATTTGGTATACAATATCTTTTATCATCATGAGTTGTTAATGCCAATTTATTTAACAAATTAGTGTATATATTATGCATATCTGACTTGAATACATACATGGTGCAGAATATTTTGTCACCTTTCTCAACAACATCTTTATAATCTGATAATGTTAATTGATTTTTTATACATGATCTACTAACGCCTTTTGCTTTTTTATCTACACTATTTTTGGATTTTATACAATATGCTTTAGCACCAGTTCCATAAAAACTTTCAATGGGAATCCCTTTGTACTCATCTTTAAATTTACCAACAACTGATGTTGTAATAGGCATGCAATGAATATTTTGTTCAGAAAAATTAGAAGTATCAAATTTATCCAGATTTAGCTTCATATCTTCATAAAAGTTTTGGGTCTGAACTTCAAGAATTAAGGAATCAGTATCCGTATATAATAAATTTAAATTATTACCATATTTTACTTTTAAATACCCATAATAAAAATTATACATTACAGTTTTTGCAATATCCAGAATACTCATCCCAACATAAATTGGTTTATTGTATTCAATGCAAACCTGTTGAAGTTGAAGAGCAACTAGATTTTCAGAGAAAATTTTAAAATCCTTTAATTGAGGTTTAGAAATAAGTTTTTCGGCACTAAATTTATTACCCTGTCTTTCCCATTGAGATACTAATTTAATATCTGCTCGCCTATCAACATTTTCCATGGTTTTACCGAAAATTGAATTATTTGCCAATTTATAACAATTTTTATCAAATTTATTTTTAGATAAATTTCGTAAATTTGTATTTAAATCTATATATTCCGCTAACCATGGTGATTGTGTAAACTTAACTGCTCTGTGTATTTTTATGATTTTGAGTCCAAATTGTAGACATTGTTTCAGATATCGGTAGTGAATGATATAGTTATATTTATTATGTAAGTTTGGAATTAATTTTGAGTGGTTTGAAATTGGTGGTGTATATTGTTCAGGACAAAATGGGAAATCATTATGACTATCATGTAAATAATTTGGATATTCTAAATCAACTTCAAATATGTATCCTATAGATGATGTATCTGAAAGTTCGGATATATTTAAAGTTTCTATTTCGAGCTTAGGTACCCAAGCAAAATTTTTTTCAGGCAAATATTGTTTCATAGCATAACCATACAAATTTGTGGCGTCTAAGTAAGCGATATATGTTGTAGGTCTTTCAGGATTAAAATTTTCTAAGAATGGATTATTTGCTTCAGATTTGCGTTTGGAACAAGTGCTAACCCCACCACGAACACCTTTTTTGAAAAAATGAAGCATATCTGGTTCCGTTAATAATTCTAATTCTACATTAGTTAATTTCATCATTGCATCCCAGCACATAGAAAGGCTAGTGACATAATTAACAGGATCTAACTTATAGGTTTTAATACATGTGGATCTATAATTTTCAAAAACATCAGCCAAAAGTAAAACATCTGATTTTAAGTAAATATCGGAATAAGCCCCTATTGTAGAACACTTAAATAGATTCCACACTTCTACAGCGCGATTGTAGTCTTGAGGAGAGATATTTTCATCGGTTAAGTTATTATAAAATTTATCAATCGATGGTAGAGATTTCTCATTTAATTTTTCGTTGGAATCTATGTAAGAGTATGGAAATACCCCTTTTTGTCTAATGTATCGAAATTCATCAGCATTTGAGAAAAACTTTTTAATTTCAAAACATTGTGAATCTTGTAGAGTTTGTGATAGTGACTCTAAAGACTCTGGGAGAAATTGAAAAGAATCTATAAAGCGTAGTCGCAAAGCAACTGGTTTCCGCTTTTCTGACACATCAACGAAAATTTCCTTACTAAAAGAAATATACTTTTCTTTATTTTGAGCTATAACACTAATATTTTCTTTATTATAGCAAAGCGATTTAATAAATAGGTGAGAATCATAGTTTTTTAAATTATGCAATACTATTGGTATATATTTTGGAGGTTTAAAATGCAAATTACATATTGAGTGGGCGGCTCCTCGATATTTACCTGTAATATGACAATGATCCCTACACTTTATGAAATTTCCTTTTGAAAAAGGTTTTTCACATACATAACAAATGCTAGAATTTTCATATTCAATCTGTTCCACAGATGATAAATCTTTCAATGGTACTTGATATTTTAAATATTTTTTATAAATTTCTTTTACATCATTTTCAATGTATTCAATAAATTTTATAGCACAATCTGTACCTCTATAAAGTTTAAGACACACAACATTCTCATCAAATGATGATTTAATATAATAAGCAAATGAATAGGGTATATGTTCAGCAGTTTTAATAGTATATGAGGTTGTCGAATCAGGTGTAGATTGTTGGCACTCAATGTTTTTCAAATAACATTCAAAATCGGCATAAATAACAAAAGGAGCTTTATACTGTTTCTGAATATTTTGAAACTTTAATATATTTGCAGGAATATAATTGCCAAATTTATCCAAAATCAAATTATCTGAAGGAAGCTCAATTCGAACAAAACTACAATCACGTTCTAAATGTGTGTTAAGTTTTTCATATGTTCCAAAATATTGAAGGCATCCATCACATAAGTATTTTTTTATTTTCTTTTTTGATAATTGTTTGTATACCAAGCAACCTAAATCCTTTATCCAACAGTAGTGGTTATTTCCATCATCAGAACTTATTAAAAGCAAATTAATATGTAATTTTTTCTTTTCATTATTATAATGTAAAGGACCGACAATCTCATATGCCTTTTTATTATCCCTTAAAAATTTTTCAACTCCATATACATTTATGGACAAATTATTTTTTTCCTCAAACTTTTTTATATCTAATAATTTTACTGGAAATTCAATACCTGTAAAATCCAAAGCGTCTCTGAAGTCTGGATATGATGAGGTCTTTCGAGGATTACCGGTTGGCTGGTATGCTGCTGAAACCACTGCCCAGGCGAAACAGCAATTGTCCTCATTCATCACATTCACTATTGATTTAGAAAAGTGATGCATCTTAATGTAGGAGGAGGCATTCAATGGGTTGTACTTATTGATGTTGACTTCCAAATGCAGAATTCTTTGTAGAGCCCACCCTGTAATAGGAATTAAAAAATTAGTTCTGAATAATATTTGTTAGAGATGTACAAGTGATATTAAGAAAACTTAGCTCTTGAGATTAAGAAAACTTAGCTCTTGAGATTAAATAATAATTACCTGAGTCTCTTTCCGGCAATTCATCTGCTTTGGTTTCAATAATCTTGAATAAATCATCGTAAAGCTGTTGTAGATCAGTTGTATGGGTTAAAATGAAGAACGGTGTATTAAATGACTTAATTGAAGTAGAGGTTAAAGTTGGAGAATAATATATTCCAAATAATTCCAAATTTACTTTAGCACATGTAAATTCTTGTTGACGCTGGCGTATTAATGTTTGCACTTTATTACCAATATCTTGCTGAAACTTTTTGATGTCGATGTGATAATTCTGCGAATATATTCTGTAGGAAGCTATTCGACATTTAAATGCACTCCTGATAATGTCAATTCCATTTCCATATTTTATGCAGCTCCTGTTTTTATGAATATTTGTCCTCAAGTGTGTGCTCCAGGAATTAGATTTGACATTTACTTCACAATCTTGGCAAAATCGCATTGGAGGTCTTGAAAGTAGTTCATCAACTGAAACAATTATTATTTTTTAATTCCTCTGTAAACCTTTATTAATAATAAAAAGAAAAATTAAAAGGAAAATTATAGCTAAATATGTTATAAAAAAATACTTACGATTAATTATATAATCTTCCAAGTTAAAGGTGTTTTCGTTATTGACAAAATTTTCTCGAAGGTGGCGCACAATATGTGATTTTCTTTTAAATTCTCTTAAGCAGTGTGTGCAAAGGAGAGTCATTTTAAAATGGAATCGGTTAGGGCCGTGTCGCTTTTAAATAAATACAATTTTGATCTATCAAGACCCAATGACATAGAATAATTAGCAATTTTTTCAGCTCGCGCAATTTAGAAAACTTTTGGATTTACTTTTGAATTAACTTTTGGATTCACTTTTTAATTTGAAGAAAAACATGGATTTTTTTTTAAAAATATATTTCCCAAATTTAAAAGAAGATCGCCTTGTCGTTGAATACAATTTTTAACGTCTTTTAAAGTCGAATTAGATAAATTATTACATATATTATCTAAGTTTAAATAGGAATAAACCATTGACTTAAATCTAGATGTGGCACACCTTGTTTCATTCCTATTTAAGCTCGGCTTAGTTTTCTTATGTAGAAACTTATCTAATTCTCCAATAGCGACTTTATTTGTTCGATTGATTTTCGGAGCTGTTGTTACAGCGACTGGTAAAGAATTTTTTGAAATTTGTGCCCCTAAAGTTTGGGAACTAGAAATATCACCGTCCAATTTTGACTTTTTTAAATCTGAACAATCATTTGTTTCTGATAAAGAACGTTTTTTGGGTAAATTTTTTTCAATTAAATTTTCAGAACTTTGTTCTAAATTTAGGCCAGAAGGATTTTTCAAAAATTGATTTTGATTACAGGAAGAAATTAAGGGACATTGAGGCTGCTCATCTTCAAAATTTTCAGTATAAGTATATACCTCAATGTCCCCCACAATTTCGCCACAACTCAAATCAAAAACATCTACCGAATTTACTGAATTTCTGGTATAGCCAAATTTGGATGGTTGTTCAAACCCCTGAATAAAATTTTGATCCAACCCTTCAATTAAATTTTGATCCAACACTTTAATAAAATTATGCTGAGCTTTGGCTGAGACGTTTATAACAGTCTCAACGCTGTCGTTGGAATCCTCTGATGAATCTGACGATGCATCTGAAATTGGCGAATAGTGGGGGCGATAAACCTCTTCCATATTATTTTTCGAAAAACCCCCAATGCCAATCCTCTTATCATTATTTAAAGCTCCCTCGTTACCAACCCCATTATTATTATTGTTTAAAACCCCCTTATTATTTTGTTCCTCACAGCTCTCAAAAGTCTCCTGATATTCCACATCACCCTTAATTAAATTTTGCCCTGAGCTATTTTCACAAATTTCACCCCCTTCTAATATATCTAAAAGTTGTTCCAAATTATATCCCTCATTTATTTCAGAATTGTTAATTAAATTTTTCCTTAATATATCATTATTTAAATCATCGAAATTAATTGTTTCAAGAGGTTCTTGAGGAATATCAGGGATAATAGATTCATCCAAAACTTTTAAGAGCTGTGTCAAAATATCGCTTTCACCAATTTCGGAAGAATCGCCAGATTCAGATGAATTGTTAAATGTATTAATATCAATTTCCCTAAATTTAATATCTAGCTCCTCGTCGCTTAGCCCACAAAATGAACAATCAATCAAATCATGCACAAGGCAAGCGTCGTTTAAATCGAAGGCTGTTAATTCGATGTTTTCAATTTTTACATTTAAAAATGACATTTTAAATTATAAATTAAAAAATAAAAAAATTATGAATCAATAAAAAAATCAAAAAATCAATAAAAAATCAATAAAAAAAATCCACAAAAATGAAAAAATCAATCAAAGATTGGCTTTTAAAAGATGAAATAAAAATTAATTAAAAATCCAAAGTATTAAGTCAAAAATATTAAATCAAAAATTTGAAATCAACAATACAAACCAAATGAAAATTAATAATATGTCACTACGTCACACGAAATAAATCCGACTATCAAGATATATTAAAATCGATTCGATAATTTTACAAGCGTACGCTAATAGCGAGATGTAAACTGAAGAGACGCTTCGTACCCAGCCGCCTTTTAAAGCAGCCAAGAGCCTGGTACCGGCTGGTACGGCGTGGCACTGCATGGTACGACGGGAACCGTGAGACCGTGAACTCGAGAGAGGTCGTTCAACGGTCGTAAGTTGTTTTGTTCTTAAGAAAATGACGAGTAAAGAGGAGAAGAAAAAAAAAAAAGTTGTTTTTTGGAATAATATAAAAAACATTTTTATTTATTTATTTATTTTTTTTTTAATTTTTTTTTTTTTTTTTTTTTATATTATTCCAAAAAACAACTTTTTTTTATTCTTCTTCTCCTCTTTACTCGTCTTTTTCTTAAGAACAAAACAACTTACGACCGTTGAACGACCTCTCTCGAGTTCACGCTATCTTTGCCTTCTTCTTCTTCTCATTCTTCGGACTGGTTTTGCCGCTGGAGGTAGGAAAAGTGGTATTTCAGTATTGTATATAAGGATTTACAGCGTCTTGACTTAGCATTCATTGAATAACATGAGTACCTTCATCGTGTTGACTCTGGAAGATTTTATAGGCTTCTTAGAGCATCAGGCGAACCTGATGGATAGCCTAAGAAGCCTTTCACCGAACTCAGAAGACACTGTGATGTGGCCGCCGCCGTCAGAGGCTGAATTTTTGGAAGAGGAATTTAACGATGAATTCCTCATGGATGATTTGCCAAGTGAGGAATTCCTCAATATGTTTGAGCCCTCCTTAGATCCAGAGCCCGTCGAATTTGACCGAGCTCTTGATGAAATAATGAGAATGCAGCCTCTGCCGGTTTATCAGCAACAGCCACAGCAGCAGGAGCAGCAACAACAGCAGCAGGAGCAGCAGCGGGAGCAGCAGCGGGAGCAGCAGCGGGAGCAGCCACAACAACAGCAGCAACAACAGCAGCAGCAGCAGGAGCAGCCACAACCACAGCAACAACAGCAGCAGCGAAGGCAGAGTTACCCTCGAAAGTGTAAGAGGCCACAGCAGCAACAGCAACATCAACAGCAACATCAACAGCATCAGGAGCAGCCACAACAACAGCAACAACAACAGCAGCAGCAGCGAAGGCAGAGTTACCCTCGAAAGTGCAAGAGGCCACAGCAGCAACAGCAACATCAACAGCAACATCAACAGCATCAGGAGCAGCCACAACAACAGCAACAACAACAGCAGCAGCAGCAGCGAAGGCAGAGTTACCCTCGAAAATGCAAGAGGCCAATAAATTATAAATTATAAATTGGCCTCTTGCAGAGCAGCAACCTCTGGCAGAGCAGCAACCTCTGGCAGACAACAACAACCGATGGCAAAGCAGCAACCTATGGCAGACAACAGCAACCTCTGGCATGCAGCAGCAACCTCTGGCATGCAGCAGCAACCTCTGGTAAAAAAAATGGTATAAATTATAAATATGTATTTATGTATATATGTATATTTGTATTTTGGATATAGGAATAATAAAAAACAAAGTCGTTGAAGAAAATATTTTATTTTTTTCTATTTCTTATACAGAATCACACCTAATAACCAAGTTTCTTTAACTTGAAAGAATTATTATGAATAGGATGAATATAATTTTTTTTACAAGCATAGTAATGAAAACTAGGTTTTTTTTTTAACATGGAAGAATAAATCATAGTCTGTTGTCAGGGAATTAAACCTAATTGTTCTTTATCTTATATATAAAATCTTATTTAAATGTCTTAGTTGACATTTTAAACTTAATATTAAAAAATACTAGGGTGAATGAATAAATTCAAGTGCAGTATCAAATTCATTTATTTAAAATTCAATTTATCGATAGGATTGATTGTGCATATTATGTAGAAAAAATTATTCTACACTGAAAGAACAAAATCATTAGTTCTTCGAATCTTAATATAAACAAATTTCTATTTATTTAGATGGCACCCTTATATTTATTTAACTTAAACTTAATATATATCTTATAACTTATATCTTATAACTTATATCTTACAACTTATATTTTATATGAAATCTTATTTAAATTAGTTGACATTTTAAACTTAATATTCAAAAACTACTAGGGTGCATGAATAAATTCAAGTGGAGTATCAAATTCATTTATTTAAATTTGATATATCGGTAGGGTTGTTGTGCATATTATTTGAAAAGAATTATTCTACACTGAAAGAACAAAATTATAATTTCTTTCAATGGGAATAAATACAAATTCTTATTTATTCACAACATTCCCTTATATTTATTTACATAGTTTCTTATATTTATTTAACTTAGCAGAACAAAATCTAAATTCTTATAAAATATTTTAAACTTAAACTTAATATTAAAAACGCCATAGTGCATGAATAAGTGCAAGTGAAATAAATTTATTTAAAATTTGATTTTTCGATTAGATGGTTTTGCATATTCTTTAGTTCTGGTTTGTTACATATTATACATGCTTGTGAAGGAGTTGTTATGTATATAGTAACATTCACAACATAAATTATATGCACCGCCAGAAGATGAAATAATTACGACATAAGATTGAAAAACGCACACTTCTCGCGTAAGGTAATTTGGTGTCAATGTATCACTTGCATTTATTTTTGCCACTTTCACGAGCCCCTCTTCTCCACACCCGTTTGGAACGCCATTATCCTCTATCCCATCATCTTCTTCATCTTCATCGTCGTCTTCGAAATTATTTCGATCAATAGTGATCAGAGAATCCTGTCTTGCGTGAAACTTTCCTCTTCCAGCCAAGTTAAAATGAGTTGTTTCATCTTTGTACATTGACTGGATCGTTTCATCGCAAGCAGAATCTAAATATACATGTGTCTGATCCATTTCGAAGACTGTCCGATGAAACTCGATTCACTTGTTCACACTATTTTTTAATTTTACAACACTTTTTAATTGATAATGGCGGGCCGTCTATGTGGTGTTGATATAGTGGATAGTGTTTAAAACACGGCAAATTTAGCTGCAATTCTTCGTCACTTCTATAATTTTCCGGCAACCTGTTCCAAATTTGTTGTAAACTAAGTGAATCGACGAATGTTTTCAAGTAGTTGATGGGAAAGAAGGCCAAGTCTTGATCTTCAAAATCGGTAAGATTTTTTCCGTGTTTTTGGTAGGAAATTATTACTTGGCCTACACGTTCAATGAGTTGCTGTTGTTGTTGTTGTTGGTCGCTATTTGACATCGCGCACGAATGACTGAAGTTCGCTCAGATTCGATCGTTTAAAATACCAGCTCCCCTCCAACTGCTACCAGCTCCCCTCCAACTACTGTGGTGGTTAGGAAGGAGGTAGGAGGTGGAGCAAAAAGAGGCGGAGTTTATGAAACCAATCGGAATAGGGGGCGAACTTGGGCAGCCAATCAGAAACAAGGTCATTCTTGGCTGACCAATCAAAAAAGTGGTGGGGGGGTCAACTAGAAGCCCCCTATTCCCACTACTAATAGAATAACAAAATGTCAAGGTGTGTACCGGTAAAATTAAATATTTTTAAAGGTGTTAAAAATTTAAATACTGTTTTAGAATGTCTTGTTTGTTTTTTTAAAATTGCAGATATGTGAATGTTAATTATATAAAAATATTTTTAGGAGGAAAAAGTTTTGAAAATGCCTTAACTAAAGGGCGAAACGTCAATTGTTTTGTGTCTTTTATTAAATATAGAACCTAAACCCAAGAAAAGACAAAATAAAGGAAAAATGATATATATATATATATATATATATATATATATATATATATATATATATATATATATATATATATATGTAGAGAGAGAGAGAGAGAGAGAGAGAGAATCACATTCCACATTATTGAAAATTTTAATTAACTTAAAATTATTGTATTTAATATAGCTGTTATTTTTTTCGCCTTCTGCATGTCTAAAAATAGATTAATCCTCTTAATAACTCATAAAAACACCTGTAAACCCATAATTCTACTGAGTCTACTAAGCATTCATAAAAAATGTAAGTAAAAATAATTACTGCGATGACAAAAACTCTCGTTTTTAATCCAAGGTCTGGCGTTTTGATGAGCTTCCCTCTTTATAATCCAGTCTTTATAATTTTTTTGTCTCCGATTTTTTCTCCATTTTTTTAATTTAATTTAGAAAAACAGTAGCCTAATTGTTAATCTTGGTCCTTTGTAATTAACAGGGTTTTATTTTTTTGCGCTGTCTGTTGATTTTTTTATTAAAGCGCGGACGATTCATTTAGGTTTATTGTTGGAGAGCAGCCTGTAATAAAGTTTTTCTTTGCTTTTTTTATCATAAATTTGTTGAGAAATTGTATGTAGTAAAAATGTAAAAACCTGGAAATTACATTGGGAGAATAATTGGCCAAAAATAAACTAGCTGTACTAGCATAAGGAAATTAGACAAAAAAAACCCTTTTGAAAAAAAAGGTAACCTGCAATATTATTATTGAAAAGTATGTATTTTGGCATGCTAAAAAATATTTCTAAACGTTAACATTAGCAACTCTGTGCTAACAAAATGGCGAACCAAAAATTGTCACTTTTTTCGGTTTTCCTGGTTATCTTGAAATTGGACAAAAGAAAACCCTTGTCAGAAAACAATATAACCTGCGATTTTATTATTAAAAAGTATATATTTTGTCATACTAAAAAATATATCTTAATGTTAACATTGGCAGCTCTGTGCTAACAAAATCGCGACCCAAAAATTGTCACTTTTTTCGGTTTTCCTGGTTATCTTGAAATTAGACAAAAAAAAACCCTTTTCAAAAAAAAATATAACCTGCGATTTTATTATTAAAAAGTGTATATTTTGTCATACTAAAAAATATATCTTAATGTTAACATTGGCAGCTCTGTGCTAACAAAATCGCGACCCAAAAATTGTCACTTTTGGTTTTCCCAGATTATCTTGAAAACTAAAGTGTTGGAAATTCATTCCGTATAGAGAAGTTTTTGTTTTGTATTTAAGTACTAGCAGTTAAGTATTTTTACTTATATTTTATATTTGATAAATTTAATGTTTTTATTGAGAATAATCCCTTTATTGACTAAATGCGAAAAGTAGGCAGTTGTTTACAAACTGTCATAAAAAATAATTTTACTAATTGAGAGCAAAAAATTTTTCTGAACTATCGAAGCAGATGTTGAATTCTCTTTCAACTTGGAAATTACAAAATAAAGGTTGTATGAAAATAGTTTCAAACAAAAGTTGTTGCTGTTTCCTTTGTTTAAAATAAAACCATGTTTATTTACAAACTGTTATGTCAAAATTCACGGTATACATTAATATTACTTACTTAAAAAAGTGTGCTATACCCCGAATCTGTGTGATTTATATTTTCTGAGAAAACCGACTTCAAAATTTAAAGTTCGACCTTGATTTTTCGCTCTCTTAATTAAGATACAGCAAAATGGTGAAAATGACGTATATTTTTAACTTTTTGCCAGTCCGAGTTTTTTGAGGTATCCCTTGAGGTAGCAAGGCTCCGTTAGGACCCCTGTCAGAACTCTGAGTTGGTTTCTACTTAAGCTTATGCGTTCTTTGAATCTCCTCTGGTTGTAGTTCCCCAGAAGTATCTTCGCTTGTCTCAATCCTTGCAGCTCCGTCCAATAATTGAATCTCTTGCTTTCTTTTTCTATCTTTTGTTCTTCCAGCATTACGCTGCTACTGATTACACAGAAAGGCTCTGGCCCTGAGAAATGGTTTCAGCCCCTTCCCTCACGAGCCTGTGTACTATTTCATTCCTCTCTATCTCAGTATGTCCCGGTACCCACATGAGGGTGACTTTATTATTCTTACTCAAATCATTTAATTCCTCTAGGTAGTCCCAGAACATCTTGAAGCTGATAACTTGACAGCTCAGCCCACTGATGGCTGCTTAACTGTCCAACATGACGGTAATCTCTTGGCCTTGATAGTTTTTCTCGTTGTTAAATTGAATACATATCCTCATAGCCTGTATTTCTGCCCGGAAAATGTTTGGTGACTTACCCAAGCTATCGTAGTGTCTGGTGCCGGGTCCATACGGTCCTATTCCAGTTCCATTCGTTGTTTTGAAACCATCTGTATCCCATATAATGAATTTTGTGCTTAGTTTTCTAATAGTGTTTTTGTCCCATTTGCTCTTGCGATTCAACTTTGTACTGAAGTTTTTCAGAAAGTTGAATTTCTTTTTCATTTCATCTTGGGGCATGTCCCAGATTTATTGATTTCTAGATAAGAGATTGTGCCTTTGTTTTATAACCCCATCTCTTATCATCATATAAATCGTCTTTCGCCATGTTCTTTAGAAGTATATGTAGAGGTGTGACATTTAAGCCTACTTCTATTGCGGATATTAAGCAGGTTTTTATTATCCCGGTTATACATGCACAGGTCAATCTTTATACTTTCGAGAGGTTAGCTCTCGTGTTAGCCAGACTGGTTCTTTTCCTCCAGGTCATTGCCCCATGTGTGATGATTGGTCTCACTATTGAAGTATACATCCACTGCAGAATTTTTAGGTTTGTACCCCATCTTTTTCCCGCAAAGTTTCTAGAGACCACCAAGGCTTTTTGTAGCCTTGTTGATTACTTCTTTTTCGTGGTTGCTCCAGATATTTAACCTCTTACTTCTACTCAATCACATTCCCATCGGTTTTGATGGTTTTCTGGTTTAGGTTTCTTTTCCTTGTGAAGGCTACTAGGTAGTTTTGGCGGGGTTGATGTTTAGTCTCATGATCTGACACCATTATTTAGTGTATTGAATCCCTCTTTAAACTATGTCAGAGGATATTCTCGAATTTGCCTCTTGCGTTCACGACCACGGCATCGGCATAGCCTTGACAAGATATGCCTAGGTCAATCAGATCGCAGAGGAGGTGATCCACAATTAAGCTCCGCATAAATGGAGAGGCTACTCACACCTGAATACATCCTTTGGTGGTATAGAGGGCGATAGAGTCCTGTCCTATCTCTGTCTCTGCTATTTTAGAGGAGAGAAATCGTACTATCCATTTGGTTGTCGTTTCGTCCATTCCCCTGTAAAAATCTAGCAAAAAATTAAAAATTAACAAGCTTATCCGAGATTCATTATTAAGAGTTTTTTGAGGTCGCTGATTACAAATCCATTGTCAGAATCAAAAAATTAAAAATGGCGTGTCCTGTAGGTAACGTTGAATGCCAAAAAGTTAAAAAGTAAAAAATGTAAAAACTAACCAATTTATGCAAATTTTATTATTAAGGGTTTCATGAGGTTGCTTATTACAAATCCGTTATCACAATCAAAAAATTCAAAATGGCAGATCCAATATGGCGACATTGATTACCAAAAAACTTGAAAAAAATTTAGAAATTAACAACGTCATCTGTATTTCATTATTAGGAGGTTTTTTCAAATAATTTAAAACGGCGGATCCAATATGGCGACCTGGAGTACAGAAAAATTAATAATAATTGAAAAAATTAGTAGTTCATTTAAAATAAAATAATTATACATGCTCTACTATACCATAATAAGTGATTTAACAGAATGCTTGGCCATTATCCTTGATTCCATAAAAATTAACTGCCTTGAAAGCCAATACCAATTAAATGCTTCGCGACCGCCCGACGCAGCATCCTAATTTTCTAGCAGATACAGACATAGTGATCTTGGAGGATGATTTGTCAGTCGTAGATATAATGTGGCAGTTTTAGTACATATAACAATCAAACCACAGGTAAATAAACTTTGTGTTATTTAGTAAATTTGTAAAAATTCTCCTAATTTTTTTTGCTTTCAACAGTTATAATTACATTATCTTCTTTATAAAGTAGCAATAAAATTTGAACATGAGTTATAATAAATTGTGCTTCTTAATGTACAAAAAAAAAACACATTTAGCCACAGATCGGGGCTGGAAAAAATCTGATGTTGGTTTACGACCGCTACATACAACTGAGTCAATTATTCTGGACAAACTAATTAATACTTTTTCGTGATCATGCAAATCGGGGAGCATTAATAACAAATGTACATGTAAAAATCATGGATTAAAATATATCGATTTGTGTGAGCACTATAACAGTCCATGTGACAATTGTTTAGAAGATATTACACTTGAAGTAGACAGTGACGATGAAATAAGTAATAATTGTGACAATGATGGAAATGACAGTAACATTAATGATAATAATGTAAATGGTCAAAGCGATGCTGAAATGAGCTATAATAATCACGATTAATGTATGTCTATTATATTTTTTTATACTTGTAACTTTTTGTAAAAACATTGATTTTAATAAAATAATGAATGATTAATACAATAATAAACCAATTATTATCATTTAATTTATTATAAAAACCATTTTTCTTTCGAAATGACTCCGCTGCAGCGGGAAGCGGTTAGTGCGTGCAACTACTGAGCTTGTAAAACGGCAACATGCTCACTACTTGTACTCGTGATCTCGGATACCATAGTTGGATAGATTCTGGATGCTTTTCGCTGGTTTACAGATTTTAGAGGGATGTTCCTTAGGCAATGAAAAATTTCTCAGGCAAAGGACAAGTACTCAATAATATCTTCCCTAAGTTTCATCATCAATATTCGTTAGCCACGACGTTTTGAATTGAAAAAAAAATCGTTTTTCATCGTATGATCATTTTTTTTTCACAGATCGGCAATAATGCATCTAAATTTAATGAGAATAATAAAGAAAAATTAAGTTCACTAGGAAAAAAGTTATTGCAATTTTTGTGGGTCCAAATTTGTTTTTTTTTTCAAAATTTCTCGGCCCAGAATTAAAAATATATATATATATTTTTAAAATAGGTTGCTGTGTCTTAATTAGGAGAGCGAAAATCAGGGTCAAGCTTACAACTCTGAAGTCAATTTTGAGAAAATATATGATTTATTATACTTTTTAGATAGATAATATCTATAGATGACTTGAATTTCGAGCAATAGTTTGTAAATAAATATGATTTTATTTTAAACAAAGAAAAATGTAATTTTTAGTGGCGTCACCTATAACTTTATATAAATCGATAGGTAATTCAATTATCTATAACTTTTGTTTGAAACTTTTTTCATATAACCGTTAGTTTTCTAGATTAACTGAAAAAAAATCCGAAAAAGTGACCATTTTTAATCTGTCATTGTGTTAGGACAGGGTTGACAATGTTAACATCAAGATATGTTCTTTAGGATACCGAAACATGCAGTTTTTAATAGTAAAATAGCAGATTATTGTTTTCTCTTCCATGAAATATACTGCCTCTTAAAAAAGGGCGAAAAGTTACCATATTTGATTATTTAATTTGCTTTTAAATAAACTCATAAATCTTTGTTTAAAATTATTTGCAATATCATACGCACTCATACGAATATCGACAGATCATTTCATAGATCTTCTATTATGTCTTTCCTTTATGTGAACTCGAAATATTTTGATTACGTCAATCGTTACATCAACTAGAAATTCTCTATATTGAACTGCGTTAAAGGCAGTTAGACCCGTAACGGCTTTTGATAATAACTGTACTGTAATAATGAACGTTTTCATCGTAACATCCTTTATAGCTTCTGCATGTCTATTTTGTTCTATAATTTGCAGGATGTACTCTTATACAGCATGTCCAAAAAGTTTTTAACTAGATAAAATTTTGGTTAATTTGGATGCTATCCATAAAGTGATTTCCGGAGCCAGTAATGAAGTTTCTCTTCATCTGCTTGGTGACGGGAAGTCAGTTTATACTCCCTCATTCTGAATAATTTGCCTTAAATATTGCCTGATGCAATACAGAAGAGTTTGCTAACTTGTGAAAATACAAAAGGAAGTATATTATTTGTTGGTCGATTTGTTTACCAATCCTCTTCCTCTGTGATGTCTAGGTAGCATTGTGATTTAGAGGTACAACAAAAATGAAGCTGGTGTACCTTTGTCAAGAGCTTTCTGACTCTTCTTTGCAGACTTTGTACATCCTGCTCCGATTCGCAATTCCAAAATAACAGTTACGAGCAAAACATGCATATGCACTGGTGTTTTCCCGGTTTTCAATCCGTTCGTCAATAGAAAAACCTTTACGATGTTTCGCCAACTTTTCAGCTGGCATTTTCAAATGATGCCTCCTCGACGGCTGCTTGGCTTAGAATAAGCGTGCTGGTCCTCTGCTGGCCTTTTTATAATTTGGGGCTTGCGCAAGATGTACCTTGCGCTCTGCCTGGTTGGTTTTCTTGGTTCCCTAGGTCTGTGCCTTCACTTGGCTCGCTGTCCTGTATCTCTGATGTGCTGTTTTTGGTTTTGTTTTGAGTAGAGTTTTTCATATATTTGAGATATTTTATGCATCATCTCTCCTATTAAAATTTTTAGTGTTTTCTATGTTGTGAGCTTTAGTTTCCTGGAAATTTATAGTGTGTCCTGTTTCGTGATGATGTAGGAATAAAACTGTATGTATTCTTTTTCACAGTCTCTACATGGGATGCGGTGCACTCCCTGGTTTTTAATGGTATTTTGTCTTTGTGATTGCCCAATAATTCGTGTATTGTTGTTTTTGGCTTATAAATTGTGCATATATCATGCTTACTCAGAATTCTTTCAATTACATCTGTTACACCTATTGTGTATTAATGTGGTTTTTGGTTTGGAATTCTCTTCTTCTTTTTTCTTTAATATTGCTTATATGTTCAATTGTATGGCCCTTTTGATATTATGTTTTTGTAGTTATTTTGTTTTAAAGCCGTTGTGATATTATTAAGTTCTTCTTGGCGGTTCGTGGGTTTGGTTAGTCTCAAAGATCTGGAGACCAGGGTGTTGTACCGATTGTAACTGTGATGGATGATGGTGCGATCTGGCATTCAAGTATCTGTTTGTGTGTGTGAGTTTTCTGTAGACCGTATAATCGATGCTTAGGTCGTCGTTTCTGTTGATTAGAAGGTCAAGGAAACAGGACACACTATAAATTTCCAAGAAACCAAACTGATCGCAATATATCAAAGAAATAGGACAGCTAGCCAAGAGGAGGCACATACCAGGAAAACATTAAATCCAACCAGGCAGAACAAAGGTACCAATTGTGCAAGTGTCAAACTATAAAAAGGTAGGCAGAGGACTAGCTCGCTCAGTCCAAGTCGAGGAAGTATAATTTGAAAATGCCAGTTGAGATGTTGGCGAAACGTCGTGAAGATTTTTCTAACTGACGAACGGATTGAAAACCGGAAAAACATCTGTGCACATTCCACCATCCGTGAAAACCTACGATACAACATATGGTTGGGAAAAAATTCAAAATCACATTTTATGTCACAAAAAATATTATCGGGCATTTTTGTTAAGCTTAGTACATTGCTAAATTTATTAATATTATTATATCGAACAGAAAACTGAGTTAAAAAATAAAAAGGATATTCAGTATTTGAATCATTCTACCCCACCTACGAGGCATTTGATACATTGCTCTGGGCACATTGATACAAATGGAATTGGTGTTAATTTGAAAGACTTCTTTGCTAATAATACTTTTATTATTGAGAGATTATATTCAATCCTTTTCATTAATAATTACATTTTCCAATAATAAATCTAATTTTTCATCAATTTTAACCGTTTTAAACATCTTAATCGTTTATATGAATTTTCTTTAACAAAAGCATGAAAACTTTTATGTTTCCTAACACAGCGATCTATCGTTTTATCTAAACAAAGAAAAACTTCCAAAGAAAGAAAGAACAATTTTTATAGCATCTAACAAAAACAGAAATTTGAAAAATTATAGAGAGATGATGTTCGAGATATACCTTTTGAAAAATTTGGTTCAGGAAAGCGTATACCTACATTTTTGAAATTAACACTTGCTTGATCCTCTTCAATTAGAAAAATAAAAACGCAAGAGCCTGTTTTTTTTTCCGAGGTATGATATTTTATAGTTGGTCAAATTGTATTTGGACATTACTTTGGCCACGTAATAAGCAATAGATTTGTTCTTTTCAAATTTGGTAAGTAAGAAATCCCCAACATTTATATTTTCGAAATTGGCAGCGCCAAACTTTCCTCTACCTTCTGCATCAGATGAAAGATCGTTATCGACTCATTCTGGTTGGAATCGGAATCAGATTGCAATTGTAAACGGAGACGGACTCTTTTCGTTTTAAATTTTTTAGTTTCTGTAAGATCTAATAAATTCTTTACTGTTTTTAACGCCTTTGGATTTTGCTTCATCAGTTTGAGTCGTCTTTCCTTTTGACCTTGTAAGATTTGTAATCTATCTTTCTCTGACATTTCAGTATAAAACCCTGATTTCTGTTTTTTTTGTTCCTTTTGTGTGGCTTCCTGATTGACAATTTTTTCGGATATGGTCTTATTCTTGTGGTGACAATATAGTCACAGAGTTTGACAGAACAACGATTAAAGATGTAATAATGCTAGAAGATGTAACAATGTTCGGAGATGCAACAATGTTTGACTGTTTGCCTGGAGAGACGGTTTCGTCAATTTGTGTTTAGTTTCTTTCACAGTTATCAACTACTTCATCGTTTTAACTTATTTTTAGCTTTTTAAAAGTTTTAGAACTTCACTAAATATCTCACATAGCTCGATGTTTTGTGAAAGATATAAAGTACAAGAAGTCCCGAAATTTTACATAGAATAAACATTGCTTGTAAAATTTCAGTTTGAATGGTTTCTGACGTACTTTTAAATATCGATGTTTCAGAGCACCGTCAAACTAAAGCACTAAAATCAATTATAGCTCGAAAAGCCCCGGAATTAGAGGAAGATGTAGACTCATCATGTCCTCGTAACGCGTGTATCTAAGTAAAAAATTGATTCAAATTTAATCATTAAATTATCAATAGAAAGTAAAAGATATTTGTACTTTTATTTATTAATATGTTTTATTTTAATTTGCAATTTTTTTGGGGGTTGCGCAAACCTACAAACCTAAGGAAAAGCCGCCACTGGCTTTCACTGGAAAACCACTGGATTTTTGTTAAGCAAAAGTAGCAATCATCAATATGATTCTGAGGTTCCTGCTAAATTATTGGCATTTCAGAACAGAAACTTTTCAGTTTATTCACACAGGATGGCAACGACATCATTTATACACGGCGAAAATAATAGCACCCCGACAATGCTATCACTTTTCGCTAGTTCTTTGCACTTCACTCATAGATCCAATACTGATCCGTTGACGACAGGTCAGCTGCTTTTATATCAATTTAGTATATTCGATGTTTTCTAGAAACATCGGATATTGAGATTACCAGAAGCGACGACATAGTTCCTGTGTACAGGGGCCCTCCCATAAGTAGCTGATCCCTCGACGATTATGAGGTATGGTGTTTAGAATTACATGAGGTTGAATGGGTATCTCCATTATTTTAAGCCCTAGAGGATTGAGACTTCGTAGATGAGGGTTATCTGCAGATCTATTGTTGCTAGATTGTACGCAGTTTCCTAAACCTAGAGAAAACGTAGATTTGGTAACGTTGCACCCCGGTATGCTATAACAACTTACATGTCGCATATGTACATCTTTATATCTGCTATGCAAACAATTAAAACAATTTACAGGTCAGTGTAAGGGTTACAATTAATGAAAAATATATTAGTTTGGTGGGGAGGAGTTTCCTGCAGGACAGTGGTTAGCGATGTTGGTTATGCGATCGGTCCAAAAGTTCGCAGCCTGATTTTATAGGTACTGGATCCTATGTATTATTCTGATCTTCTGACTAGAGATGTCGGCGAAAATGACTTTTATGTGGTTTAAGCTCAGCATTATTAATTAAAACATTCAGTGTTTACTCGTGAACTTTTTTCGCCAGTAGTTCTGAGCCCAATCAAGCGTTTGAATCATATTAATTATTATTATATGAGTGAAAATAACACAGTTATCTGTAAAAATTATTCATTCTTTAAAAAGTTTCCTTGAAAGTTATATCTATTAACCTCAAATGTCTTCATCGACTCTTTCTTGGTGCTAGTTTCTTAAAAAAACATAAACTTTCTTGAATTGAGGTTAAATTCATTAAAATTACGAACCAAATAAACCACTTCAAACATTTTATTTCAGCAGTAATGGTTATTTTCACAGACAATCCTTTATGACTTTTATGTTTTATATTATGGTTGAATATTACATATTTTTATGGTAAGATACTATTCTATAAAATACAAATAAAAACCAAGATTTATATCACAGACAGGGAAAAGTTTACGAACCATTTCTCGTATAAAAAAAGAGCTTCGTGCATCATAATTTTCAGGAAATTTTCGGATAAATACATTAGATAAAGAAACTCAGGACACCGAATAAGAACCATCGATTCCTTTAATATTAATAAAAGTGATGCGCAGGAATAATTTCGATTTTTATTGCGTTTTCATAGCCGCGGTAATAAAATATAAAGACCTCCTTTTTTCGAAAATTGAACCATAAAATATTGCAATTAAAAGCAATAATTTAACCAAATGCACAGCATACAAGGGTAGAGGCTTAGGTTGGGTTAACCAGCGCCCTAAATACGAGAATGGAAATATAACTATAATATTTACATATACACTGTCACGGTTTAATTTTACTCTTACAACTTAGCTTTATTTATTAGGTGAAACTTGGGAGTAAATTTCGATAGGTAACTTATTCTGTGTCGGTATTGGGCTACTTTATAGACCGAGTTGTGTCTTATTGACCAATGTACAAGGGTCTCACATAGTCTTACTGAATTTCGTTTAATTGTACCACAAATAAATCTAAATTGCCCGGAATAATTTTTCTGACTTTATTCTGCAGTAAAATAGTATTGCTTGTGTCAGTTCCCCCACAGACGCTATGCAGTGAACTTTGAGAATGGTGAATGAGATGTCACCAAGCTCTACAGTCCTAAGAAAGACTCATCACTGCCCGGGGATATCTGAAGGCCTTCGATTATATATATATATATATATATATATATATATATATATATATATATATATATATATATATATATATATAGCCGGGAATCGGGAATACATCAGTTTGTTTGTTCGGTTCTTTATAAAAATAAGCAGACGGAAACTTATAAAGTGTGAGAATATACAGTTTTGGGCTTTATGTTATCCAATAATATTGTGTTTTCTTTAAACAACCCATAAACGTAAGGCATTGCCTCATATTTTGTACTATTATCAGTCTTTGGAAAACTTTTAAGGGAAGACTTTTCGTTATAGAATCAAAAAGTACGTTGTCTGATTATTTTATTTATTTGTTGTTTTCTTTGAATAATTTCGTAACTTTTTTCCATGTTTCTAGTGGATATTCTGGTGAAGTTAAAGTTGATACTCTGTCTGGTAATCTTATTATCGAACTGTTTTCTTGAGATGTAGATGTACGAGTTATTACAAAGATAAAGACCTGACCAGATATTTTCTGTGAATCATCTGGTTTAAAGTTTCTCATGTTTCTATTTAGGGTGAAAATTAACAAAAACATTTTGGATATTGTCTATTTGTCTTCAAGAATTAAATCCTACATCTATGTTCTATACCCATATAGTTTGTTGACTTTAAGGCCCCCAAGGCCCCATTGATTAATTTCACTTACCAATCTACCTATCACGAATTCTAAATTATCCATCATCAGCAAAATGAAGTGTGTACGGCTAGTTTGAAAAGTCCTTGCAAAGTCAGCAAGATGACACTACTGGTGCGTATGGAAGTTATTTTCAGTTAGCAGCGTCTCTTGGAAGAACACACACCAAGTTTCAGCCCGCTCGGTCTATTTTTTTGTGTTTGACATCTGCTTGAATCGAGGAAGTTGAGCGATTCTCCAAAAATGAACGAAAAAAAATTTCGTGTACCGATTAAATATAATTTTTGAAAGGCAAAACACCTCAGGAGACTAAACAGAAGCTCGACAAACATTACGGTGACTGTGCACCTTCAATTAGGATAGTTTATAAGTGGTTTCAAAATTTTCGGAGTGGCACAGTTGGATGAGCACAACAGGCGCTGAACATTCTGGACGCCCTGATGAGGTACTACTCCAGAAAGCATTGACAAAATCCATGGTATTGTAATGGATGACAGAAGAGTGAATATGCGTGATATTGCTGGTGCTGGGGGCATCGGGAATAAATGGATACATAATATTTTACATTAACACTTGGACATGAAAAAGCTATCAGCAAGATTGGTGCCGCGATTGTTCACGATTAACCAAGAACGAAATCGTGTGAAGTGTTGCAAGAACGGTCTGGACCTGTTCCAGCAAGATCTTTAGGACTTTCAGCATCGTTTCCTTCGGACGGGAAGGTTATGGCGACTGTGGGATTAGCAAGGAATATTCTTCATCCACTATTTGGAAAAGGATAAAACTATTATATGTGAATATTATTCATCGTGATTGGACCGTTTGAAAACCGAACTGCAAACAAACGTGCACAGTTGACCCACAAAAAAGTCCTTTTCCATCACGACAACGCACCAGCTTACGCCTCAGTACTTGTGGCAGCAAAATAAATGGAAATAGGGTTCCAACTCGTTTCATATCCCCCTTATTCTCAAGACTTAGCTTCCTTGGACTATTATTTGTTCCTCAATATGAAGAAATGAAAGATTTCTTTCAAACGAGGAGGTGATTTCAGAACTGAATGGCTATTCTACAGACTTCAACAAATCATATTATTCGGAAGCAAACTAGAGCAGCGTTGGACGAAGTGTATAAGCTTAAAAGGAGACTATGTTGAAAAATAAAGAAGGTTTATCTAAAAAAATTAAGTAGTTTCAATTTTTGCATGGACTTTTCAATATTATATATCTCGTTTAATATTAGTTCTTCACTTAGTAGTTTACCAATGCCAAAGTACGATTTTTCCGCATTTTTAAGGCTTCAAGTAAATTTTAAAAGATTTTGCTAATAACCTGCACTCTTGTCTCAGTGTCTTATTTACTGTACTGGAAAATTTGTTATTAATTTTAATTTTTATTTCCAGACAAGCGCACGAATACTTTGTTTATATAGACAGAAAAAAGTGTCCGTCGATATAAATATAACCAAAAAAAAAGGGATATATTTTTGCATTCACTCTCATTCAACGCGTCCATGAAATTGAGCATCTGAAAAATTAATTCCTAATTACATTTTTCATATGATTTAAATCCTATTCTATATCAAATAAAATTTCAGTGTCATTTTAAGGTAAGATTAGCAAAATTTAAACTAAACTGTCACCTTTTCGGCTGTTTTATGGGATCTCATTTCCCGAATAAAAATGATGGCAATATCATCAAATGGTTATCTTCTATCAAACTTCGCTGAACTTCCAGGGCCCGATGGGCCAGCAGTCACCGAAACGATTCGGTTGGCCATTTTCCTGGAACGTACTTTTTTACCGGGCTTAGTAAAAGAGTTGTTAGTTTTTCGATTCGTTTGGTTGTAGATAGTTGACTATTCAAGTAGCTTTATTGTTAATAAGTTTTTTATTGTTTGCGGTACATATTATGGAATAAGAAAGTTATTTTAATAAATTATTGTTTTTCTTATTTAGACTATTAAGGGCTAGTGGAAGTGTAATGAACCAACACCAAAATTCACAATTATTAATTGTAAAAAAATTCCCATTCCGAAATTTGTTAGCTAAAAATTATTACGGATACATATTTATTAATAAGAGAGATCGATTCCATTCAAAATCATGCAGTGAAAATATACAAAAAAATAAAAAGCTTTCTCCGTGAAATATATTATTCTAGAAGCCAAAAAAGTGTACATGTGTTTTGCGGTTTTGCGGAAAAATCATTTTCAGCGAAGTTATCGAGATTTTAAAGTTGAAATTAGTGCTTTGGCAGTGAAGAACAATGCAGCCATTATTTTATTTAAAATTTTATATTTTTATGACTAATCGACGTAATTTAAATTTCTCTTTTGATTGAGATCACATGGGTCATAGATTTCAAGAGAAAAATTTGAAAAGCGAAAAGCTTACAAATTAACAAAATGGCTTCATTGAATAAATTATCAATTTTGTATTTTTTTATATATTTTATTTACCAAATAGATTCCATACGATTATCAAAAAGCGGAATAGATGAGTAAATATTTGCAAGTAGCAACTTGTGTTATTGTATACATTCAAGAGATGAGAGATTACGCTCGGGATGATTCAAGTAAACGTATACCTGCACGGACTCAATTCAATACCTATAATAAGTTTATTCCACAGGTCGTCTTGTCGAATATCTTTCTATGTTACAGCGATTAGATTATAAAGGAAATCTTTCACATTGCTACGAACAAATATTTGTTCACATTATTCTACTTTTTGAAAAATTTAGTTTTAGAGAAAATCAAAGGGGAAAACTGAAATACATCGATTAGTCACAAAAATGTACAATTTTGTTTAAAGATGACTTTCATTTTTCTTCTTTGCAAAAGCTCTAAACTAACGTTAGAATTTCAATAACTTCCCTGGAAATGATTTTTTCGCAAAACGGAAAAATACGTGTACATTTTTTTGGGTTATAGAATAATACAGAGTTATTCACGCTATACGGCACAGAATATTGCGGTGAAAATACGTTACCTCCAAAAAGTTTTATTTTTGGCATATATGGGGTCTAATATAGTTACTTTTTGAAATTACTTTCATATTATACAGGGTGTCTCAAAGCTCTGAAAGTATTAAAGTTGTGTTTTTTTTTTAAATGGAGTTCCCTGTATATTATTGCACTTTTGGATTCTCCGATCAAAATAAGTGCCTATTTTAATAAAGTTTATAGTACCTAAACCTTAAAGGTTATTAAATAATTTGAATTTTGATAAAATGTAACCTAATTTTCATGTTTCAAATACTTAAGAGCACTCCATACCAAAGCAAAACGCGGCGGCATCTCTAAGTTAGCATAATTTAAAACCTGATTTAAAAAATTTTTTTAGAGGGTGTTTAAGAATTCTAATTTGTGGGTTGATCAGTTATTTTTTGTTTTAAAAATAAAAAAACAATTCTTTTCGATTTTTTGCAATGTAAAATTAAAAACGGTATCATCCCACAGACATAACATAAAAATATAAAATATTGCTGTTATTCAACTCCCTCTTCTATTTGCCATAAAATAGTTAAATGACGCCCCCTGTTTTCTAAGAATTTTATAGATAAATCTATCCATCCCTTACAGTAGGTCCTTTTCGCACAAGAACGTTTGACCGAGAGACGGGAAGTATTTAGACGCCGAACACGGTACAGTGGTGTGCTAATAATTTATTGTTTGTACATTTCGTTATTTACTTGCAGTGTTTGTGGAAACAGGTTATATCGATTTATTTTTATTTTTTTAATTTTTGATTGTGTTATTATTTGGTGAAAGAAATTTATATTATGGGCCACTACAGGCAAAGAGAGAGAAAACCCAAAAAAAAAACATGTTGCCATGTCTACACGAAGAATTAACAAAAGACTGGCTAAGTTGAGGTAAGTGTATGTTACAATTAAAAATTACGATATTGCTATAGAATATATAAAAATATTAAATAATCTATAGTGAGTTTGTCTGAATAATACCTCTATACTCGAATTATTTTAAATTGAGAAAAATTACCAAAATCTATTTTACACAACCATTATAAATATAATTACATGTTCCATTTGATTTAATATTAAACAAGTTATAAACTGAAAAACGGGATAAACTAAATGCTGTTCAATTGTCGTCATTCCCAATTTAAAATAATTTAGATATAGGTGTGAAAAGAGCAAGATCTTAGTAAGATATAATCCCTAAATAAATTAGGAATATACGAGGTAATAGAAAAATAAAATCCTTAAAAAATTTGGTACATTAACAAGGTACTTTTTTAATTAGAAATATAGAAAATAGTAAAAAAAGTAATCCCTTAAAAAAAATTTGTTCATTTCTAAAGTTGAGAACACGGTCATATCGGCCCGTGAACGCGAAAACGCAAACGCGGGTACAGGCTGATTTTCGATATTCAACCATAAATATTGTTGTTTTGTACATGTTGGCCTACAAACGTGAAAACGAACACTATATAATATTTTAACCTATAATAATCTTAGGTAGAAAAACCTTTCATTTTGTAAATAATATTTGTAGTTTCTATACAATTAGTAATTATTGGGATTTTTAGAAAACAGGTAACAAATTAGAGTTGTGTTGGATTTTTCCTCTACTGTGATACTCAAATGAATATAATAGTTTAAGAAGCCCATATCTTTTTGTTGCCGATCTTAAAGGGTACCTTTTATGACTGGTACCTTTACACCACCGACCGTAAAAATTATCGTTTATGGTACATATATTGTGATTGTCCAGGAAAAAGATTTACCACCAATATAAATAAGTTCTGAGTACCACTGATCTCGAAAATATCTTAATGAAATTGTATAATTATATAATTAGGCAAAAACAAAGACACTTTTTTTCCTATTTTTAAAATATTTATTGATAAATTTCGAAAAAACAGCCTGTTCACATGTTAGCGATTTTGGGTTTGCGGATAAATTTGACTGTGTTCCGAATGAAGTAAATGAACTTTTCTTAACAATTTTGTTTTTATATTATCTTTTATTTTCCGAAATAAAAAAGACATACTTTTTTCTTATTTTCCAGCTATTTAATAATTATTCCCGAAATTAGCTTATACGTAGTTCGTGAGTAATGCATTCGCGGGTGTTCTGAATGTTAGAAATATACCAATTTCTTTTAAAATTTTTTAAAATTTTTATTGCTAAATTTCGAAAATCAGTCTATTTATTATTGAATCCTGAAATTAGTTTATATATAGTTTGTCAATCATGCGTTCGCGGGACGATATGGCAGTGTTCCATGCTTTAAAATTCGCTAAAATTTTTGGGAGGATTATATTTTACTTATACTCTTAATATTCCGACATAAAAAAAATCCGCTTTTTCCTTATTTTAGAAATATTTATTAATTTATCCCAAAATTAGTTCATCTAATGTTCGGCATTTTCGTGTTCGCGGGTCAACATAACGGTGTTGTGGACATTATAAATGAATCTAATTTTTTTAACTTTATTTTCGTATTATCTTCTATATTTCTAAACACAAAAAGTTATTTTTTTCTTATTTTCACTATATTTATTAATAAGTATCGAAAATCAACCTCCCGAGTTTGCGTTTTCGCGTTGGCAATCCAGTATCGCAGTTCCCAGTGCTTTCAGTTTAACTCACTTTTTAAGGGACTATATTTTAGTAATATCTTTGATATTTACAAATGAAAAATAGGTGCTTTTTTATATTTCTTAAATAACTGTTAATTAACCCTGAAATTAGCTTATACTTGGTTCATCATTAACGCGTTCTTAGATCAGTATTGCGGTGTTTTGGATAGTGGAAACGAACCAACATTTTTTAGTTTTGTTATTTTTTTATTATTATTTATATTTTGAAATAAAAAGAGAGGATTAAGCAGTTCGACAAATATTTCATATAACTTAGGTCTACAGGTTTTTGTGACGCAGCGGCTCTGTGACTTCATCGATGCAAACTTCAGTTACATAGTTAAACTTCCTTTTTTTAATTCTACCACTTTATTATTTCTTTTTTTTTGTATCTCTGTACTGTAAAAAATAGTCAAAAACTTCTTAATTTTGATAAAATTTTGTATATACATAGGTAGAGCACCAAAAAATATGACGGTCTGTAACTTATAACTGCCCAAAACGGTGGGCGTAACTTTAAATGCTTTTTAACCATCTTAAACCGTTTATGAAGAGCTATAAAAAATTATTTTCTGTCATTTTTCGATGCTCTATCTTTGTAAAATCATCTATCAAAATCGGAGACAGTTCCGTAACTTTCTTAAATTTTTTATCCTGTGTTTCACATGAATTTAATTTTTTAATCATATTCCTTACAAAAGAACATAATAATAATAATAGAAATAGACTTTATTCGAATTTATCTTTAACTAAGGTGTCAAAATTTCACACAGATGTAGACACAAATTGATTTTTTTGTGATATCAGGCCCGTAGTAGGCCAAAAGATAAACCTAATCCAAAAAATACTTGTCCGAAGCTGAAATAGAACTTCCCGCTTCGGGTTAGAATTTGCTCTATACCGCAATTTTTTATTATTTTAATAGCAAATTAGAACAATTTTCAAAAGATGCAATAACATTCGGACTATATCAATTCTAACTTCTTATCAAATTGCTCTGAAACAATTATCTAGGTGTAGCAAAAAAATATTTAGTTATGTTGAAAACTGCAAGAAAAAATAATTTTAGCAACATTACTTTATACAGTTAAGAAAAAAAAATAGATTCACAAGATAAAGATATATTTTCAAAATAATTCTTCACAATTCATTTCATTTTTTCAAACATCCTTTATTTTAACTCACACTGGATCTCCTAATTTTTCGAACTACATGTTATCTATTAAATTATATAATTTTAAGAAATAAATGTAGTGGTATTATTGCTTTTTTTATAGATCACTGGCCAAAGCAAAAGAGTCAAAAGCTACTTCACAAAAAGAAAATGTGCCGCCGAAAATTGTCGATACCAGTCCTTCCCCGCAACCTGGATGTAGTTTTTGGAACAAAGACAATTATAATAAGGACATCGAGAATATTGTTGTAAAAAGCGACAGCCGTAAGTATGATCTTTCCGGGAGAAGGATATTTGATGTCAAACATTTGTTTAATCAAATCCTTAATAGCGAAGCTCATAAACCATTTGATTGCAATATAACTTTTATGGAAGTTACATCAGAAAATAGAAGAGGCCTTAACTCCACATTCGTCCTTAAATGTAAAATGTGCTGAATTATGCAAAATTTTTCAACTGAAAGCGTAGAAGATTCTAACAGCATAGAAATCAACACAGCTTTGACTTTAGCAGCAGTACCAACTGGAATTGGTTATTCAAGTTTAAACGAAATAGCTGCAGCTATTAATTTGCCTATGATGAACGAAAAAACATATTTTGAACGTCATAACCAAGCTAGCGAAGTTATCCGCAAAACAGCTTGGTCTGTAATGGAAGAATCTGCTAAAGAAGAGTCCCAAATAGCTACTGAATTAGGTGAAGTTAGCAAAGACGGAATACCTTATATTACGGTAGTTACAGATGGAGCTTGGTCTAAACGCTCTTACAATGAAAACTATGATGCTTTATCTGGTGTTGGAAGTATAATCGGTTATAGAACTGGGAAATTATTATATTTAGGTGTTCGTAACAAATATTGCACAATGTGTGCCAGAGCTCAATCGAGATCTGAAGATATACCGATCCATAAATGTTTCAAAAATTGGAACAAAAGCTCTACAGCAATGGAAACACACATCATATTGGAGGGAATATCTCTTACCAGAATTAATTGATCCCATGCATCCTAAAGGATTGCCAATTAGAGATGCTAAGCCAATTACATAGAAAGAGAGGTTTTCCTGAATAAATTGTAGTCTCGAATATTTTTTAATACGATGAGAAAAAAAAAGTTTTTAAGAATTATTTAGAAAAAGGTCATGCAGGTAGCACACAGTAAAAGTACATTCTCGTATAGCCTATAATGTAACTTAAAATGCTTATGTAGGTACGGTCGGCAACACATAATTCTGGAAGACTTTATTATTACGATGCCGTAGGAGTCATTTGCAACTGAATTAGCTTAAGACGCTTTCTGTAAATGATTCATAATGTTAAATATAACGTTATATTCCATATTTCTATTTTACCTTGTATCATATGGACATTACTACAGACTAAATTTTCAGTGCCAAAGTGTCATTATTTAGGACTGAGTACTAAAAATGATCCATGCCTGTATTAGGACTATAATGATTAAAAATAAAGTTTACCGGATTTTGTAATACTAAACACGGATTTTAATATTTAAACTTCTTATAGGTTTAGGAATATTATACATATAACCAATGCTTTGGGTAGACTACCTAATCTCTAAGCTTTAAAATCAAAACTAACTAGAAGTTACAATATTTATGCCTTGATACTCATCGAAACATTGTTAGATACAAAATCCGAGAAGCATATTTTATTTATACTAAAACTTTTTCTACATCTTTCAAAGAAATTTTTGTTTAATTAAATGTACATATTTTTGTAGTATATTATACTATTTTTTTTGTTACTGAATCTTCATATAATTTATTTTATAGTTACATTATGAAAATAAATTTTAAAAATCCTAAATGTACTTAACAAGCACGTGAAGTTCTAACCTTTTGTAATAATTTTATTTTTTATTAATATTAACGAAATAAACTTAATACTGTATTTTTGTAAAGTATACTAAAAGTCTTTTATTTCTCCTTAATACTATTTTTTTTAATTCCTTCAAGCTTCAACTGACGTATGTAGAATATAGTGTGCACGGCATCAAGCCAGATTAAGGCATAGGCTATATAGTCGCCACCAAATGTTAATCCAGCCTTGCAGGTAATATATTTGGATACAGTAATACAAAGCAATGGTAATGGCGAAAGAGGAAATATTAGGAATGTTTTCATAAATTTGATCTTCTAAAAGTGGGCTGCAACTAGAGTTGTCGGTAGTTGAAATAAAATTTATTTTTTATTATTTTTCAGTAAGTAATTACTGGGATAAAATAATTGTCATTGGTAATTGATTTTTATAAATCTCAAACTATTTAATTACCATAAAAGTAATGAAATTTTTTAGAAATAATTAAACTGCTTCAAAAGATAGCGGCTGACAACAAAGGGTCCGTGAGCTAATGAGCAGTTTAAGGTAAACTGTTTGTTATTTGTAACTCATGGCTTTTTGGAAGTGTAATTGCTAAATGTAGTTCAACTCTTTGTAAAAGTAATTGGAATAGGCCTGGTACATAATCAATCGCACAGGTAATCCGTACTCTAAGTAAATGCCTAAATGATTTTTTAAATGGAATTATGATTTCATATTACACGAATGTTCATTTGGCTGCTTCCGTGAAGCTACTTATTTGAAACAGTAATTCTATATTTATTTTTTTAACAATTTTGCGTTAAGGCTTATACAGCCCCAAAATGTAAATCTCATTTTTCAGATATCTTTCTGAAATTTCAGAATATTTCTCTTTTATAAAATATATCTAGATATCATTATTAACTTAACCCAATAGAAAAGCTAGTTTTGGTTCAACATTTTTGACCATTTTGTATGTTGCAAAATATTTTTATTAGACGTTGTTTTACAAAAAATCGACCTTAGTTACAATTTCAAATTAAATTCTCAAATCTACAAAACCCTAAATAAAATCCACTGTCTTTAAATAAAACTTGGTATAACTTGTGAAATAAAATAAGTAAATAATACTATAAGTATAATAATTGTCGGCACCTCTGTTTAGGAATTTATTTTCACATGAAAGGGCGAGATCTGATAAAAACCGGTAATGTACTCGAGGACGGCGCTATGACGACGTAAAGCCAAAATTTTAGGACGTGGAGAAATCGAACACTCCGATTGCGATGACTCACCGTACTACTGTTTGCTCTTAAGAAGTATTTCAGTTATGTACTCGAAATTTACAATGAAGTATAACACTAAATCATATTTTATATCCCAATTATAATAAACTTGCTATATTAAAACTAATCAAATAAAAACTTTAAGTGGCTATACCTTGATTAATTTAAATAGAATGCTATACTTTTTAACTTACCAAAAAATATACCCTTTAAATACCTATGAGGGTATTCTATAGCTAAGTCTTCGCGTTTTCACAGAATACGCCAAATAATCGTTTTCTGCACCATCGCGGAACGCGATTTATAGTCGTCCAACTAGCTATAATAGTAATAATGGTAATAACATATTGAAGATAGCTCAAAACAGAAGCAAAATATTTATAGTAGATATTCAATATGTCGATCATCCATTTTCAAACACTTACATATTCTTTTTTCGAGACCGCTGCTAACTTTGGACAACATTTGCGGGGTTACAACTTGAAAAGCGTCTCTTATACATATTTTCATATCTTGTGGTGTTGTCGAGGGCCCATTGTAAACAATTCCTTTAATGTATCTCCATAAAAAGAAATCTGGTGGAGTTAATTCCGGGGATCAATTTTGAAATCCGTCCCTCCCAATCCATCTATTTCGAAAGTTGACATTTAAAAATTGCCCAACCTCGCGATGATAATCAGGCGGAGCTCCATACAGTTGAAAGCACATAGTTGTTCTAATATTTAAAAGGGCATCTAATAACACTGGAAATTGGTGTAAAAGAAACATCAAACCATTTAAAGGTCTTTCAAAAAAGTAGGGTTCAATTAAGTATGGATTCAATATTCCTCCCCACATATTAACCGACCACATATTCTAGTCTCTCATAACTCTGTATTCATGCGGATTTGAATCAGAATAGTAATGGAAGTTGTGTCTGTTCACCAAACCATTATTATGAAAGTACATTCATCACCCACAAGTAGAATTCAGTTCGATTGTCAAAATCATTCCCGTAAAGCTCTTAACAAAGCTTGATTTTATAAGGATAAAATCTGTATTTGTTAAGAATCCTTGAAACACTTGCTTGGCTAATGTTCGTATTTTCGGATATATGATTCTGACTAATATTGGGATTTTCGATCGCTGAACCAAATACAGTAAAAATATTTTCTTCATCCTCTGTGACATGTTTTTATATGACAGGTTTTTTATAACTGACACTTCCACTTTCCCGAAACTGGTTTAATAGTCTTACAAAAACGGCTGGATTAGGATGGTCTCTTTCAGGAAACCTTTGAGCATAGACTAGAGAAGACAACAAACAATTTTGATGACATTCTTCAAGGATAAAAATCACATCAATACGCTCATCCTTTAGATAAATCTTCATTTTGACCAAGCAATAACACAACAATATTCAGATAATTCAATTCAATAAATGAAGTTTCACAATTACAAAAAATAATACCGCTATTACAGACTTCGCAGACTAAACTGACATATTAAATGAATTATCTGATGTTTCTAAATGCCATAGGCAACGAGATACATTTGAACATCTATTCAAAAAACACAAAATGGTGCAGAAAACGATTATTTGGCGTAATCTGTGAAAAGACAAAGACTTGGCTATAGAACACCCTTATACCATTCGATTGGTATTTAAAAGGTACATTTTCTGGTAAGGTAAAAAGTATAGCGTTCTATTTAAATTAATCAAGTTATAGCCACTTAAATTTCTCATTTGATATTTTTTAATTTTTGGGCACCCTGTATAATATAGCAAGTTTATTATAATTGGGATATTAAATATAATTTATTGGTACACTTCGCTGTAAATATCGATTACATAACTGAGATACATCTTAAGTATTTGAAACATGAAAATTAGGTTAGATTTTGTCAAAATTGAAATTATTTAAAAACCCTTAAGGTTTTGGTACTATAAACCTTATTAAAATAGGCACTTATTTTGATCGGAGAATCCAAAAATGCAATAATATACAGGAAGTTTCATTTAAAAAACACGATTTTGATACTTTCAGAGCTTCTGGGACACCCTGTATAATATGAAATAATTCTAAAAAGTAACTATATTAGATATCCCAAAAGTAAAACTTTTTGACAGTCACGCAATATTTCGTGAATAACCCTGTATATTTCATGGAAATAGTTTTTACTTTCTTGACTATTTTCACTGCATGATTTTGAATGAGATCGGTCGAGAGTATTTAAATATCAATTTTGGAATTATTTTCTAAAGGTTTTAGATACTTCAAAAAATATTTTAAAAAACTCCAGTAATTTCAAAAAATTGCATCTAAAAATAAATCTAAATCAATGTTTAACAATGCAATATATTGTAGATTTCATTTCACTCTTGTGAAGTTGCCGCCAATTAAAATATATAAATAATTCCTGTAAACTACCCTTACACTTTTAAAAATAACCTTAAATTTAATGAAAATTTAATGTACATTCTATATTAAATTTAATGATTTTGTACCAAAAATCGTGAATAGTTTACATTTACTTGAATTTAAAGCAATTCATTCAAATATGAGTTCGATGTACATTAAATTTGATGAAATAGTTTCAACAAAGTACCTGAAAAGATTGCTCATCTTCTGTACATTAAAATTAATTCACATATACCCGAATACTCAAGGAATTAATATTATTATTCAATATACATTTTATAAGATTCTGGGAGATGGCGCAACTTCTATTGAACTTTTTGTTTAGTATAAGTTGGTTAAAGGACTCAATTTTCTTATGGTGAGGTGTATATGTCTGACCGAAGCCAATGAGTTCGAAATCGATCTAGATAGTGGGACACTACCTATAGAAAAATTGTCCACCTTTTCATGGTAGTTTTAGAATTTTTTGAATTCATATTAATGTTAGTGCATTACATATGTTATAACATATCTTAAATTCAATGAACACTAGTGATATATATATAATGTACATAGTTACCTTAAAACGCAATGATCAGACTTTAAATTTAATATACGCTTACAATAAATTTAATGGGATAAATTAATCTAGATTAATATAGATTAAATAATAACGGTAATGTACACTGTAAAAAGGAAATGCATTAAATTTAAGGTAAATGTGTTGGAAGCAAATTTTACAAACGTTTATTAAATGCGTTTAATGTAATGCATTAAATTTAATAATTTACATTAATCTAAATTGATTTATTCCATTAAATTTAATGTAATCATACATTAAATTTAAAGTCTTGATCATTGATTTTTAAGTTGTCTATATAAATTAAATATACAGCTAGTATTCATGGAATTTAAGATAGTTTATTACATATTTAACGCACCAATATTAAAATGAGGGGAAAAAATCTGCTATCAGGAAAAGATGAAAATATTTCCCATAGATAGTGTACCGTCATCTGTACACCGGTTTGGAACTTATGAGTTTCTTTCAGAACCGGCAGACATGTACACCTCATCATAAGAAAATTGAGTCATTTATGCAACTTATATCATACTAAATAAAAAGTTCAATACAAGTTGCGCCATCTCTCGAAATCGCATGCAATATACCGTAAATAATAATGTAAATACCTTTAATGTTAAGGTACATGTAAATTAATTTATAGTACTGAAAGTTGAAATATCTTTTCAGTTACTTTATTGAAATTTAAGATACCATTTAATCAAATTTTATGTACAACGAAGTTATATTTGAATGAATTGCTTTAGATTTAAAGTAAATGTAAATTATTCACGATTTTAGGTACAATATCATTAAATTTAATGTAGAATGTACATTAAATTTTCATTAAATTTAAGGTTATTTTTAACAGTGTAAGTTAATAACGTGTATGGGTAGTTCACAGGAATTATTTATATATTTTAATTAAATATCTATTAAATTTAAAGTTTTTTTTAACAGTGTAAATTATTAAATTTGAAGCATTACATTAAATAAACATGTGTGAAATTAACTTACAACACATTTACATTAAATTTAATGCGCTTCCTTTTCACAATGTAGGAAAAATCACTCTTATCATAATTTAGATATACTTTCAGTGAGGAGTAGTGTAGAGTTTTCTATATTGAAATTAGTGTCAAGTTTCTGATTTAAAACAGAGGAAAACATGCACAAGAACTATTACCAATTTCTGAGAGTTGTTATTGTTCTGTGTTAGTGAAGATGTTAAATTAATTTTAATTTTGCCTAAGTCAAAGTTACTTTAAATGAATCGATACTGAGCTTTTCCAAAGAGAAATGTTCACTTACTGATAGATTCAAAATTAAAGACGGGGTTGAGGTAACAGTAACAGGGTCGGACTTCGAGATTGCAATAATTAATCCATAATGATCCCTGAATCTGTTTTATTTGATTAATATTTGTTTTGTTACAAAAAATGCATTTATGATACCAATAATAATTAGGTTTATATTAAAGATAATAATTAAACGCAAAAATTTCAAGCTAAATCAACCTCTAGTATGATTCGTAGTTGTATGTATCTAAATTAAAAATCACACTGTATATATTTTAAAATTCAAACGAGATTTTTCTTTAGAGGTGGTAACAAGTTTCGTTGACAGAATGACAAATACGGTAATCCATATTGAGTTGAAAAAAGGCGAACCAGGTCGGCTATCATTCAAACTTCTTAAAGAAATCGTTTTCGCCTCATTTTTACAGAATTTGACAGTCATTGATGGCTATTTGGCTATTATTCAATAAAAATATGTACTGTACTGTAACGTAAGTAAGGTTTACGGCATATTTGTATCCTTTTACCCTGTTTGTTCATATTGAGATATTGTGTGACTACAAAGATTTGTTAGTATTTAGCCATAAATATAAATGAGATCTCATATGGTATCAAGTAAAAAGGATATGTCACTACCATCAAATAAAAAAGACAACAATAATATGCTGAGCCACATCAACAATAATTACTTTTCACTGGTATATTCCAAGAACAACTACAAAATTGTGCGTAATTGAATGTTCATTTCACAGATGGTGCTGTAGGTATTAAAAGTTAATCATATTCCAAATAATATTTAAATATTGATGAAACTAATGGATATGTATTTTTCGAAGCATAAAAATTATGAATTTTAAAGTCTTCTAGTAGCATAAAGTTTTAAAAAATCTTACAAACCTTTTGAGAAAGCGAAAAGGTATATATCAAAGGATGAGTAGAAAGAGGCAGTAAGGCAGTTTGGAATGATAAAAACAAGTGTCGGAGAAAATGTGGGAAATCTCCCGGATATGAAAATAACATGTGAAAGGAACACTACAAGTTCAAATAAATTTTTTTCGTGTAGGCCTTTTTTTCGGAGATATGAGCTTCCAAAGAGCTGCAGGTATATTTCAATTTTTTTTATTACTATCCAAGAAAGTGTTGTGAATTACCCGCAGCTGCAGAAACGGACTAGTGGGAACCTAATGGCCCCTTTTTATTACGCCATGTATGATAAGAACTTTGGACAACGTTTCTTACGTATCTTTAACTCTTGACTAAAAATTAAGTACTCTTCATTCATGTCGTTAATCCTAACCATTTTCGAAAAAACATCATTTTATTTACATCATGTATTTGACATTTGTTCCTATCAAATGTTCAACCTTCAACCTTATGATAAAAAAAATTCGATGCAAAATTAGAATTTACCTCTTTAGTTAAAAAAGTCTAATTCTGTAAATTGCAGTTTGACCTAGGTTCGCAAAAAATGTGCGTTTTATTTTATCTGCCCAAAAATAAAGTATTGTTGTAGCAAATGTTGCAAATCCTAGTTACGAAAGAAATAAATATCTTGCATTTTAATACTTGTCAACTTTCATATCGCTGACATATTGATTATTTACTTGGATATTAATTTACAGATTTTTGGCCATCGTGATGAAATTAGTTGTGAAATAATTCGAAATAGAATATACGTTTATTGAGTATGCAGATATGCATCTGATGTCTCGTCTTGCATCTTGCAATCCTTTGAAAGCCAGGCGGTTATATCACGACAGATATCCTAATCGTACTCATCCAAATCTGAAAACATTTCAACGAGTTGAGGCGATTCCATTTAATAAGGTAATATTAATAAATTTCTTCCTAATGTTAGGAAATTTTAGGAAAAGAAGTACTGATGCTGGTCGGGGAAGAACAGTACGTACGCCGCAATTTGGAAAAAATATTTCAAATGCTGTAGATGACACTCCTTCAACGAGCACTCAAAAATTATCAGCGCATTCTAATACGTCAAAAATAATATTACATGAGGTTCTTAAGGAACAGCTATTATAGCCATAGCATTTAAAAAAGTGCATGAACTGATTCCTGAAGATTTTCCCTATATAACGCAGTTTGCAAACCAGCTATTGGATCAACAACGAAATAATGTAAACTTCGTTAGCACTATTCTCTTCACGGAGGAACTAGGATTTACTAAAAATGGTATTATAAATTTACAAAATTCACATATATGGTTGATGAAAAACCTCATACAACTATTGTTTCGCATCATCAACAGCAGCTCCAATTATTTAATATCTGGGCAGGAATCATTGGCAATTTTTTGATTGGACCATCGTATTGCCAGCACGACTGAATAGGAAACTTTGTTTGGAGTTCCTCCAGAATGCTTTTCATGATTTAGTAGAGCACTTATCCCATGGAACCCGCCAAAACATGTACTACATGCACGATGGGACACCTCCTCATTTCAGCGTTGCTGTGCGACAGCACCTGAATAACCTCTATACAAACCGTTGGATTGGTAGTAGAGGACCTATTGCCTGGACTCTTTGATCTCCCAACCTAACGGCGTTGGATTTTTACCTATGGGAAAACCTTGATGTATTCTACTTCGGTCGATAGTAGGGAGGAACTTCTACAGCGAATCATGCTTCAACGTAATCAAATAAGGAACAATGGTGAATTAATGTGCCGGATACATCAGTCCTCAATTCGTCGTGCCCGCGAGTATATTTGACTTCATGGAGCCCATGTTGAATCCTCTTACGAAGTGTTTAACTGAACAGTTAGTTTAACTTTTTATTGAAACTATGGTGACAGGGGAAAATTCCTCTTTTTCATATTCAACCTGACACAAGTTAGCGGATTAACAGTGTGAAAAATGACATTTTTTCGAAAACCGTTAGGATTAGTGACAAGAATGAAGAGTACTTAATAGTCAATAGTTAAAGTCTGTAAAAAACGTTGTACAAAGTTCTTATCATAGAGGGCGTAAAAAATTGGGTAATGAGTATCACAGCTACTTCATCCCTGCAGCTGTGAGTAATGCACAACAACTTTTTGGATAGTAATTTGAAGCATCTGGAATACATCAATAATTATGTGTAAAAAACTCTTTGGGAGCCGATATCTCCGAAGAGGAGGCCTATACAAGAAAAGTTTATATGTAGTATTCCTTTCAAGTCCTCTCAATCCCCAACTAAAGCATTTAAAATATCGAATTTTTGTTGCCTACCTAGCATTCTTCCAGGTATTCTTATTAGCATAATTGTCTGCTAGCTCTATACATTTAGAATACATTTTTGTAACCTCTCTGTGCGCATTAGAACCGTAATTGATTTCTCGTGCACTGTCAATAATCAATTAATGCTTTTATATCTTTACTAAATAAACAAGTGGCACTATACGTGGTAATTTCTACGATAATACAGCTTTTGGGTCAAGTTTCCACGCTAATTATTTAATGCATCAGGAGATAAGGAGATAAAATCATGTTTATAAAAGTCCTACAGTTATTATAAGATATCTCTAAAACTATCCATTGAATAAGCTTGAAATTTCTAAAGTATATTTTCAAAATATTATGGAAAAAATAATTACCTTTTTGGCTATGGATAGCTATTTCCTGCACTGAGGTTATCAGACCAAACTATTTCTATCTATCTTCTTAAAAATAATCGTCTATAACATAATTTATTTGGGTATAAATACAAGTTACCGTTTACCAAATAAACATAAAAATGTTTTTGTAGCGCTTCTATTCTCAACTTCTCTAATGAAAAAAAAATGCAAAATTTATATTTTTTATTGTTAAAAATTACTACGGATAAATTAATCAAAATGTGTGGTTTTTTCACATGAATAATAAATATTAACATTTGTTTCATAACGTGAAAAAGAAAATTATTTGGAGATTAAGGTTTAAAATACAATATTTTTATATACATTAGTTTAAATTTAAAATAGAGAAATCAGAAGATTCCACTATAAAATCCAGGAGTTTCCAATGTTGCAATTTGTACAATGAAAAATTTTAGCTCTATCATGTTATATGAATCATATTGGATCTTACTTCAAGATTCATTTCCGTAATTCTGTGATTTTAATGAATGAAGAACACCACCAATATTTCAACCAGTTAAGTTATTAACGTTATAAAATAATGATAAAGTGAAAATGTCTGGACTTTGTTATCCATCATTGTGGGGACCGTTCACTTATGGCAAAACTAAATTCTCTGTCGCCAATATGATAATTATACGCCCGGGATATAATCGATTATCTTAAACTGGAATTCGCATAGCTTTCCAAATTTTTTTCAACATTACTAGTTGAATGAGACCCATAGTAGAGATAAAATAAAGAATTACATTGTAAACTCACCCGACTGATCCAATTCGTCTCAATTGATTATAATCTCTGCATGTCTCTGATACTATTGGTCTGTCGTAAAAATTAAGTCACGATAAGTGCTTCCCCTATGGGAGATTGAGTGTAATAACATGGGTATGCGGTTATAGAGTTATGGGGTTATAGAGTCATCGGGTTTATTGGCTCATAGAGTTCAACAGCTATATTTTGAAGGAATTAAGGCCACGACAAGCTGTTCCGCTATGGGAGAATGAATGTAATAATTTTAATAACATGGTTAAGTGGTTATAGAGTCATGAGTTTATGGGGTCATGGGGTTATGGAGTATCATGGGATTATGATGAGTTTAAAAGCATTGGTTTTGTGTTATAAGCGTTCAGTAATACTTAATAGTCTTAATTTTGAAATTCTTTTAGGTTAGGTTAAAACCTGATGTGATGGGGTTTAATGAACCTTGGATTCCGATTCGGCGACCCTGAAAACATATAGTAGACATAATCAGAACTCCAGACTAGAAAATTGTTTTTTTGCGACACTTTTACGATATCATAGTGTAATCTCTATCTGTAAGGCAACTGAGTATTATAGTGTGAAAAAATACAATTTTATGCACTAGTTGATAATGATTTTAAATAGATTTTTTGGTGAAAATTCTGAATGTTGATAATATTTTTATCTTGGGTTATTTGTTCAAAAATAAAAACAGAGACAAAATTCAATTGTCATTCTATAAACACCTTATGTACATAATAAATCTTTAGGTTATATTTGTAATTGTATTAGTTTTATTAAAAATATGACTTATCCATTGTCATGTAAGGATACATAGATATATCTAAATTCTGTTCCTGATCAACAAGATACCCCTTAAAAGATAATAAGTAAAAGTTCAAAATAATAGTACAAGAGCGGTGAAATATACTTTCACAATATCTCGGAATACGTTGGAAATACTGACGAGAATACAAATATATTATGGTTATATGTGAAGCATAAAAATATTATAGATTTTCGGTAGGTAAAATCAAGTCTATTCCACTTCCAATTCTATTCTAACACATTTACTGAAAAACCTTTTATTTTATTGCAAGTAATCAATTACGGAAAGCTATAGATTTAAAAGTATTTTATCTACTAATAATACAGAGCATTCCGAGTATCCTGGTTTTAAACCGTTGAGTCCAAATAATTGTTTTCATCAACAAAACAACAACAAAAAGTTGAAAAATAACAGTTTGTAAGAAAGTTCAAATTTTTATTAAAATAAATAACATTAAATTTTATATTTAAATAATGTTAACTGCAACATTTTATTTAATTTGGTTACGTTTAATGCTATGCTATATTCTACAACTAAAATAAATATTATGATTATTTATTGGGACATATAAATATGGACCTAACAGTCCAATGACCAAAGTCCCTCAGTATAAGAATCTTATTTATAAAACATTTGATCTTCAAGCCTATACAAATCTTTACAAAATAAAAAAAGTATATTAAAAATTGAATACTAGTTCTTCCAGTATTATTAATAGATGCCTTCTGGCTGGCCCTTGGTCTTTCATAACAGTTTCAGGTTTTCTTTTAAATTTAATGCAAGGGCAGAAGGTCTTGTAGTAACGAGCTGAATTTTTTAATCAATTAATATAACACAGCACAATGTGAAATTTGCACATTGAATAAGGATAGACATTTCTTGTAGATTTTATGTCGGTGAATTTAATTCGCAGAATTGCTTCATCACATCAGGTTTTTTAAACATCCTAATCTATAAGTGTAAAAAATACGATTTTGATTGATTTTTTCCTCTAAAAATTTTTTTATCGTAAATCATCAGTCTTATTCTTTCAAATGCCGCTGAGTTTGCTTAAATATATTTTTTTTCTTCGATATATTCGATTTTGTATATTTCGAATTGCATGAATTTTTCAAATTTTGAAAATCTTCTCCTTTGTGACCGATACGCTTTTAAGCGACAATTCTAATAAATCATGAATGTTAAAATTTATCATTAGTTTTGCAAAATAAATTTGTTTAAATGACTTATTTTGTTATAAATAAAGTACTAAATAACAAATTTTTCCATTTTTCAATTCAATATAAACGCTTTAACTATATGTATTTGTAGACTCTATATTTGTAGAATTTAGTTTTGTGAATTCTGGATATACATTCTCAACTATTTTCTAGTGATCATTTGAGGGTTTTTTTTAATTGCAAAATTAATTATTTATAATTTTGTTTACAAAAAATTATATCGTAATACCGATATCGACTCCTTTAAATGTATTTATTTTTGTAAAATGCAATGGAAGCAATCATTTAAAAAATAATTAATTTTGCTGTAATTTGTTTAAACAAATTCATTTTGCAAAATTAATGATATATTTGAATTGAGTGATATTTTGATGGCCTTAAACATCAATAATTTATCAGTCGCTTAAAAATCTACCGATCACGATAGATGAAGGTTTTCAAAAATTTTAAATTTTCAAAATTGAATATCTCCAAGAGAAAAAAAGATATTTGTACAGACTAAACGACTTTTGAAAGAATAAAACTTATACCTTAATATGCTATGTATACTTTTTTGAGAAAATCGCGATGATACATAACCCCAAATATTGGCCAAAATCGCGTTTTTGCATTAGTATATTTAAAAAAACTAAAGTGATGGAGCAGTTCACGGATTCAAATTCAACGACCCAAAATCTACAAGAAATGACTATTCTTATTCAACATACAAATTTCATGTCGTGCTGTGTAACAATTGATTGGTTTGTTTATATAGTGGACTTATAGGATGATAGATTTTAGAGTTGTTTTTTCACCGTTTCAAGCTTTATCGATACTGACTTTGTGCAATTACTGTATATAAGGGGCAAGTATTCAATCGACGTCGACATATGTATATGGTTTTGTATATTTGAGCTGCTGTTTTTCTTAATATCCATTTATCTTTATATATTAGACTGAAGTGTTTGGCTTTTTGTATGAATTTCCGTTTAACATTTCGAGAGTGCCAATTTAAGATAATTTTTTGATCTATATTTGCACATTAATATTCGGTTGAAGACTTGGCCAATGTTACTTTTTTGCTAAGTGAAATAAAATAAGTATAATCCAAGGAAAGAACAAATATTTTATTGTTAGTCAATAACCTCACAATAATAAAAATAACGGTACTTTTTTTTACCTTTAACGATTAATTTGATGTGTATCAGGATTATTAATAAAAGAAATAATTAAAATTTCATTTTTACCAAAACTATTGTGTCCCCACAATGACGAAGAGCACATTACGGACATTTTTGTTTGACAGCTCCCTTTTAATCTGGCATCTATATTATTTTATAAAATTCGTGATGCTGTATAATAAAAAGAAACACTTATAAGATCAATATTAGTAAAATTTAATTGAAACTACTTTTTAGGATCAATAAAACTTATTAAAATTTTTTGAAAGTACAAATATTTAAAGATTCCTTTAGTATTTTAGTTTGACGAGCAATTTATTTCCAATCGTCATTACATTCATATAATTTATAATTGAAATTCCTCAAATTGTTCCTAGATATCAGCCAGTTGATAATTCATTTCGCGATAGAGTCGTTAGCTCGACTGTGCCCATCAAATTATTCCGCATCACAAAGCACTACGCCAAGGCATTATATTCAGTTGCCGATTGCCCCGAACTGTTGTTTGTGATCATCCTTCCAACTTTACTCTATGAACTCAATTCTCTCAGTTGACTATGCTTTTATCGATATCCAATTTTAAAGGAAACTGTGTTATTTGCCAGCACAAATTAAAGTGTGATTTTCAACCTTTATGTGGGGATATATAACTTTGGTCGTAAAAATGTAATTTTGCATTAGTTATTACCTCTGAAATGAACTGGCTTTTTTGCATTTATTAGTGCAGCAATGCCATTGACTACGCATACTTTATCATAAAAAGCTTAACACATATCTGTACTAGTGAACAAAACTATATATCTACATATATATATATATATATATATATATATATATATATATATATATATATATATATATACATATATACATAGTGAGCTTCTTCAAAGTTATGGTATATTTTTCATCTACAAAATTACAATTTTTTTTTATAAACATATATTTCAGTACTTGTTTTATATACCTTTATAACATTATATTTATATTTTTAAGTTAATATTTAAAATTAATAAAAATAAACAAAAATTATATATATATTTATATATATATATATATATATATATATATATATATATATATATATATATATATATATATATATAAGTTCAGATGACATAGGCAAACGTTTGTCTATGCTAATACATTGGGTGTCGTTTTTAAAATATTCGCTATTAATTATAGTATTCAGTTAGGACGTGGTTTCCCTACACTTTTCACAATTGAGTATTTACTTTCTATGTTTAACGAGCTAAAATTATTACTGACCAACCTATCAACTATATCACTACACTGTCTATGCTCATTTTTGTTACTTACTTGTACACTCAAAACCTTTTAAAACCAAACACTACAAAACAAGCCTAACTGTAAAAACATTAAACCCGAAAACTGACGAAACTTGCAAATTTTGCTAATCGTTTCTAATGTTGCTGAATGTTGACCAGTGAGGCTATCTTCCCTCAACCTCTAAAAATATTCCATGTTTGTAGATTGAAAAATTGATGGCACCTCTCGGCGTCAAATTTTGCTGATCGTTTTCGATGTTGCCCGATATTGGCAAGTGCGTCTACTTTTCCTTGCATATGTATAGCGTAGTTATCTTCATAGAAAACGTAGCTCTTAATAGGTATCAGATTTTACTGTAATTATGAAATTTTTGTCCTCGTTTTAAGATTTAATGACAAAAAAAAAGTAAAGGTTTCTATTATTTATGCAATTTTTATTCTAGCTTTAAAATAATTTTCTGAAATATGTATGGAACAGCGTAGCCTTTCTTGTCTCCTCAGGGTGGTCGACACTGGTTTTAAATACAATATACGAGAAATTTTCCTGACGAATAAATTATATTTCATAATATCTTGCTCTAGGAAGAATATTTACGGAGATATAATGGAAATAAGCATAAGAGAAAAATCTTCTACTTTTAACGCTTTTTAAATAGAAAATATGTGTGCTTTCTGGGCTTGTAAACGAGCATTTAAGTGCACATGGGGGCTAACACCTAAAGTGTTATTTTAGATATACACTATGGTGATCCGTCTCATGATAACGTACGCCGCTATTGTATGGTGGCGTAGTAGAACAATGCGCAAACAGTCTTCAACTTGACAGTGTTCAAAGAATGGCTTGTGTGGGAATATTGAGTACGATGAGGACTGCTTCCACTAGAGCTCTTGAAGTCATCATGAACCTGCCTCCTCTTTCCTTATACATAAAGAATGATGTCCCGAAGTCTGTTTATCGCTTCGATTGCCTAGGGCATCTTGGAATTGGAACGGGCGGCTACTCAGGTGTTTAAAAAAGTGCAGTAGAGAGGTATCCATCACTCACCATGCAGGCCGTTTATATGACGCCGCTTTTAAAACCCAACCTCTCTCCGGAGATATTTCTGTCAAGTAGAGAGAATTGGGGGGAAAGCAAAATCTTCCGAGAAATGTACCCGGTGGTATACTGATGGATCTCGACAAGATGAAGGAGCTGGAGCCGGAGTGTTCGGCGGGAGCAGAGGAGTCATAGAGTACTACCCTATCGGACAACGTGCGGCGATTTTCACAGAGGATATTTATGCTATTCTGCAGTGTGCCCATTTCTGTGAAAGGAATATAAACAGGAATAGGGTAATAAATATATGCTCAGACAGTAAGGCTGCGATAATGGCACTGAAGTCCAGTGTGGTAATTCCGCGCCTGGTGTCTTAGTGCAAGGACGTACTGAATGATATAACAAAGACCGGTTGCACAATCAGACTCGTATGTATCCCGGACCACTCGGGCATACACAGGAATGAGGAAGCAGACCTTCTGGTAAGGTTGGGTTCCGCAACTGAACAATATGGACTCCAACCAGGTGGTGTTTGGAGGAGGATGAAACCATTGACCATGTTCTCAGAGAATGCCAAGCATTCAACGGACTGAGACAGAGATATTTCGGAGAAACAATTTTGTTACAGGAGCAGTTAAACAAGTTCATTTAACTAAGCTGCTTGGATTCGCACAGTCGATAGGCCTCAAATGGCATACAGCTATGGTGGGATGTAAAGGGTTCAATTGAGACTTAGATATCGATTATCTAGTGTCATCGTCCTTTGTTTTATTCATTCATTCACAGTTAATAATAACTCGTGCCTTGAGCTTACCTTTTCTCAACTGGCATTTCATTTTATATGCTAAAATTTATTTTCCATATTGAATAACAGTTCAAAATAAAGTCGTAAAATATTTACAGACAAACATTATTAAAACTAACCCATAGAAAAAATTTAATACAAAATTAATACGGTAATACAGAACTTTCAAAATACCCTCAATAGGATATTTGTATTGGTTTGGTGGAACAAAAAAATTAAAAGTTGGTTTGATATTTGAAAGTTTGAGTTTTAGATCAGGTTCTACATTTTACCTGTTTCTATACTTATCTTTCAGGTAAGTGTATGTTAAAAAACCTTTTTCACATAGATATGTTGTTCAAAAAAGCAATATAACATTAAAGGCATTTTTCGCTAAAACAGGATACTCATTCCTTACACTGAGCCAAAAATCAAAGAGAGGTCTTTAAAAACAGTTTTTGGCGAATTTTCGGAGGATAATTCAATGAGATTTTTTTGCCAGTAAAGTTAAAGAAGTATCAGAAGTTATATCTCCTTGAAAATGATTACTTATTCAGTTGTTTGATAAAATAGGTTAATTAGCAAAATAGTCCTTGAACGTTAATTGAGGATGTTTGAAATGATCAGTAATATCCCTTTTAATACTTTCGTTAAGTCAATATCATTTTATAATAAAGTTTTGCTGAGAGAATTAAAACATTCGTACCAACCTGCAGACATTGAATCCAAAAATTGAACTTCTTTATCATGGCTGCTGTCCTATCATGCACATTGAAAATGGTGATACCTGAGCCTTCAAAAAACAGATTCAAATAATTTTATTTAGAAAACATGTTGATTAAGTATTCAAGTTTTTACAGCCAAAGAACATCAGAAACAGAAGTGGACAAATGAAAGAGACGATCAAGAAAATATGCTTGAACTTCAGACTTCAAATAAGTGGATCAAAACTCTGTCACGAAAAGTCATCTAACTTCTGTATGAAGTAGTAAAGTGCACGGAATAGACAAGAGCTTGTAGCATGCTACTTTATAAAATTTACAATTTTTACAGAGTTGCAGGCGCGTACATACCAGTGTTTATCTTTGAATATAACAATGAATACATTCAATATTCTCGTTGATCTTCTTTGCCCGCACCACAAGACCAGAAAATATTCTAGTCACTTATTTTGCGGAACACGTAAGAAGACTACCAGATAGTCGCACAGTCAAACTCGCGTGGGAGGAAGCATCGGTAGGGAAAAGACCACTGGGACCCCCTCGCCTCAGATGGAAAGACAATATTGCCCAAGATCTAAAGGCAATGAATATTGATAATCTGCTAGGTGCCATGGCAGACAGGCAGCAATGGAGGAGTATTGTGAAGTCAGCAAAGACCCACCCAGGGTTGTAAGCCATGGAGTAAGTAAGTAAGTGCACACAGCCAAACAAAAAAAAAACAATTTATTTAATTTTTTTCTAAATAGACATTGATCATATCGAAAATTGCTGCAACTGTCGTAGAGGTTTTCAGAGATTTTGAAAATCATGTATCTTTTTGAATTGAATTCTTAAAAATATATCCAAGATAAGCAAATAACACCGCAGCGTTTGCAACATCGGTCCATTCGTCCGGCTGAATAGCGAAATAATTCAATTTTATTCTTTTTAAAAGTTCACTTTCCACATCTTGCTAAATCATTAATTCATCGCGACACTGTGTTGTTTGATACGAGATCAAGAACCAACTTTCTTGACCGCTTTTGCTCCAAGTAAACACTTGAAGATGTGTTTAGCACACCGTCCAATTAAATTGTCTGCCACTGTATGTGCTCGTCCAGATCTTGCAATTCTGTAACTAACTCGAAATGATACCTCGAGAGCCATTTTACTATCTTCGTCTAAATCCGTTAGAAAAGAAGAAACACTAGACTTTTATTACCTGTCAATTTTCTTTTAAAATAGTCAACAGATTTATCCGTATGTCTTGTTTCAAGGTGTCTCTACGAAGAAGAGATGGTTTGGAACTGCTGTTGGCCAAGTCATCACAGATTACACAAAATGGTTAGGTTCTGACTTCTACTTGCTAAATTAAAAACCCATTTGTCAATAGTCACTGTCATATTTTCGTTTCTTTCCTTTTTTCATACTTTGTTCGCCTATTTTTTCTTTACTTTCACACTCTGTCGAGACGGTAGATCACTATAACTGCCACCCTGGTTTGGTTCCAATTCAAGAACTGAAGTAGAAGAAACATCTGATCGCCCCTCCAGCTTTTCGTCAGACTTGACAAAACTTCCCATTTTGAACCAACGATCCATCATGCATTTACGAAGCAATAATTATTTATGCAAGAAGAAATCACTAATCTAGTTTACACAACTAATATTTATGTACACACTATGCATTAACCACTAACTCATTTATCTTTTTAAAATCACTCGAGGTTCTTAAGCTAATCGTACGATTCAGTTCGACTTTACTCATCCTTATATGTGACCGTGGCATTTTACTCTTCACCTTACAGATTGCGATGTTTAATTTTAAAATCCAGTATTACAATATTTTTTTCATGAACCCCTGGGGATTCGCAAATCACTGCTAGGGAAACGCTATTCTAAACTGAAGTAAAAGTAATCCCGCCACACCAAATCGAAGCCATTTTTGAACCTAATTTGACTAGAGTATTACACAACAACTTAAATAATTTCCCATGAACAAAAATATAAAATATAAAAATATAACTCTGCGTGCTTATCTATCAGACTTCAAAATGCCATTTAATAATCCCCTTTTCACTCTAAAAGGTATTCATTATAACGCCAACGCTTTTATAATTATTATTATGATATTATACTGCCGAAATGATTAATAATTCGAATTTACGTACATTAGCTGATCCGACACCTATTATTTGTTGCTCGTGTGTTAATCATATTTTATAACCCTAGTCTCAGATGATATATCAAGCGTAGTTCTAATTTGCTAATTTTGCGCGACTTTGAATTATTATTAAAAAATATATATTTTGAAAAGGTATAGATTAGATTAGAAACGGAGACAATAGAAATGGATTTACCTAAACGATACTGAAATTTTTTTAAGATAAAAATATAAAATGAAACAAAACAAATAGGTGCTTAATGTTTAGTGAATTTAATGTATATTGTTTAACATTTCATCTGACCATATAATTTTAGGACGACATCCCTTTTTAACCGACTTCTAAAAGGAGAAGGACCTATAGACGACCGATATGTATGTGATATGTATGTTCTTTATATATATATATATATATATATATATATATATATATATTGTCGTATTTCGCTCCGGGCCTAATATCACGAAATACGCTCTAATAATACCACTTAAAGGATGTTTCGTCCTCGACGTCGACGGTAAGATTCATCAGTAGGTCCGTCGACGCCTTACCCAGACACCCTTGACACCCCTGTGTCTACTTTCTATATACTTGACACTTGTATAAGTACTTGTTTTTGATCGGAACATACCGGTGAGATGTACCGATATGTCCGTTTCTACGACATATGCCTCCCCTAAGGCAGCCGCTCTCGCATATTGAGACTCTACAGTCTCGATATAGAAAGCGGGTGACTGAAAGTAGCTGTAGGAACGGACATCCCGAGTGGTTCCAGATTCAGGCGCTGCGTTAGCTTCCTGACGGTGCGAGCAACCCTATGCTGTGCACCGTCCTGTCACGGTCGCCATGTCGTATTTCACGCCGGGCCTAATATCACGAAATACGCTCTAATAATACCACTAAAAGGATGTTTCGTCCTCGACGTCGACGGTAGGACTCATCAGTGGGTCCGTCGACGCCTTACCCAGACACCCTTGACACCCCCATGTCTACTTTCTATATACTTGAAACTTGTATAAGTACTTATTTTTGATCGGAACATACCGGTGAGATGTACTGATATGTCCGTTTCTACGGCAATATATATATATATATATATATATATATATATATATATATATATATATATATATATATATTCTACCATCCGTGAAAATCTACGATATAACATATATATATATATATATATATATATATATATATATATATATATATATATATATATTCGTCGATTACTCCAGAACAGCGGCACCGATTTGAATAAAATTTCTTGCATTATGTTCAGGAATTTGCTGAAGTATTCCCATATCATTTTGGCCGAAATTGATTCAATCAAATCCAAGATGACGCTGATAATATGGCGGACAAGAAATTAATTTTTACCGATTTTCTCCAAAATTTGTATGGGGGTGTATTCGGAATCTTACATATCCAATCAGAAATTATTTTTAAAAAATTGAACATGGCAGATCCAATATGGCGGATTAAAAATTTAACTTCCCTCGTTTTTGTCTCAAATTCTTATAGGGGGTTTTTGAGGGTGTAACTTACGAATTTTAAATTATTTTTAAAAATTTCAATATGACGGAAACAATACGGCAGACTAAAATTTTAACATCTCTTGATTTTGTCCCAAATTGGTATAGCGTGGCTTATGAGGGTATATATTACGAATTTAAAATTATTTTTAGAAAATTCGACACAACAGATCCAATATTGCGGAATTAAAATTTAACATTTCTCGATTTTGTCCAAAATTACTATAAGGGGTTAATGAGGATGTAAATAACGAATTTTAAATTATTATTAGAAAATGTAACATGGCGGACTAATGATTTAGCATCGCTTTATTTTGCTGAAATTTGGATAGGAGGTTTTCGAAATAAAATTATTTTTAAAAACTTCAATGTGACGGAAACAATATGGCGGACTCAAATTTTAACACCGCTTGATTTTATCACGAATTGATATAGGGTGGTTTTTGAGGGTGTAAATTACGAATCTAAAATTACTTCTAGAAAATTTGACATGACGGATCCGATATGGCAGACTAAAAATTTAACATCCCTTGATTTTGTTAAAAATTGAATGGGGGTTGTCGAACGTGAAAATTACGAATTTTTTTTTTTTTTTTTATTAAGAATTTATTGCAATCTTGTCACATATGGCAAATGAGCAATTTGTTTCAAACCTAATCTTAACTAGTGTTCTCTTAAAATCTAAGTCTTACTCTACAGCAATCCTTAGTGTCCACTATAATAAGTATCACTACTCGTGTACACAATATCCGCACTTTGCTCTGCTTTTGTTGGACTACCACTTCACCAATTCGAATGGTTTAATCCTTTTGAGTCTTCTTGTGATGTCAGTGTTATCGAGAAGTTGAATCGCTTCGATATTGGTGTGATGATGTAATCGTTGTTCATGCCTTGTAGCAGCATTCGATATGGCTTGTTCCACGGTGTCCATTTTCAGATCTCTGTGTAGGTCACTATTACGGATATACCAAGGAGCATCTACTATGCCTCTCAGTACCTTGTTCTGGAATCGTTGAATGATTTGTAAATTACTTTTACTGGTACACCCCCAAAGTTGTGCACCATAGAGCCAAACAGGTTTCAAAATTTGCTTATATAGCAGTATCTTGTTACTTATAGACAATTGGGATCCACGGCCTAGTAGCCAATACATCTTTTTATATCGAATCCCGAGCTCTTCTCGTTTTTTCTTTACATGTACTTTCCATCTAAGACGTGCGTCCAAGTGAATACCCAGATATTTGGCAACATTTTCAATCGGAATCTGTGTGTCATTAATTCTAACTGGCAAATTTTGAGCTTTTTTGGTTGTAAAATTTACGTGAACAGACTTTGCCTCATTTAGCTTTATTCTCCAGGTTCTGGTCCATGTAGAAATTTGGTTCGCTGCAGATTGTAATTTTTCAGTAGCTTCTTCATGCGTATTTCCAACGGCTAGGATAGCTGTGTCATCGGCAAATGTGGCGATTGTGTTTTGCTCTAGAGGAGGAATGTCACTGGTGTAAAGGACATACAGTATAGGTCCCAACACACTCCCCTGTGGAACTCCTGCTTTAATATGCCTAAGGTCTGAATAGGCCTCTTCTTGCTTAGTTCTAAAATATCTATCAGTCAAATACGATTCCAGGAGCTGTGAGAACTGGGTTGGTAATAATTCTCGCAACTTATGAATTAAGCCTTTATGCCACACTCTGTCAAAGGCTTGCGCCACATCCAGAAAGATAGCTGAGCAGACCTTTTTCTCTTCATAAGTTTTTTCGATTATATTTACTATCCTGTGTACTTGGTCAATAGTCGAATGACTCTCTCTAAAGCCAAATTGATGATTGGGGATCAAGTTCTTTTCTTCAATGATTGATTTTATTCTCTTTGTTAAGATCTTCTCATATAATTTTGAGATCACTGGGAGAAGTGAAATGGGTCTATATGAGGTTGCTTCGTTGGGTGGTTTTCCAGGTTTGGAGATCATCGTCACCTCTGCTACTTTCCACATTTGAGGAACATATCTCTGAATGAGGCGTTGATCAAATGTGTTAGTTTTCTTATTGCCTTTTCTGGCAACTGTTTTAGGATTTCCCCGGTGATTAAATCAAAGCCAGGAGCTTTCTTAGGATTAATTTCTGAGTGGATGACTTCAGAAACTTCCTTCTTCGTGGTCGGTGCAATGTTTAGGTTTATCTGCATTGGTTCTTCCCAATCTGGATTTTCATCTCCGTCGTTGGGTTGAAATATAGATTCTAAATGTTCCGCAAATCGTATCGCTTTTTGCATATTATTGCGAGCCCAAGTCCCATCAGAGTTGCGTATTGGAGGGTTCTGAAGAATTGGTCTTTTTAATCTTTTGGTGGATTTCCACAGTGAATAATCTGTGTTCTTGTCAGCTGTCAATTCTGTAAGAAATTCACCTATTGCCTCATTTTTTATCCTTTGTATTTCTCTCCTGATGTTTTGGGAGTGATTGTTCAAAGCTGTTTTGTCAGCTGGATTTCTGGTTTGGTGCCATTTTCTCCGGAGTTTTCTTTTCTCATTGATCAGTATTCTAATTTCTTTCGGATAATTATTACCTCGAGTTCTTATAGGAATTTCTGGTGTGTTTTTCCATGCAGTTTGTTGAATATTTTTAGTCACAGTCTCAACTTCTTCATCCAGCTGTTCTTTTGTCTTCAGTGGTACGGAGAGATTAATGCAATTTTCTAGGTCAAGTCTAAAGTTTGGCCAGTCTGTCCATTTATTTGTTAGTCGAGGTGGATTCTCTTTCTTTATTATATTATCACTTAACGTAAGTAATATTGGGGAATGATCGGAATTCATATCCCAGCCTTCTTCTATTAGCAGATAGTTGGTAGAGATATTCTTGACGATAAAGAAGTCAATCAAATCAGGAATTTTGTTGGGATCAGTAGGCCAATAAGTAGGCTTGCCGGTAGAAAGGGTTTCGCAATTCAGTTGCCTGCAGGCTGCTAATAAGTTTTTACCTTTGGTGGTTGTTAATCGAGATCCCCAATGGATGTGTTTCGAATTGTAATCACCTCCAATAATAAATTTTTGTCCTTGAGTATTTAAGAAGTCTAAGTACTGCACTGTTCCGAGGGTGTATTTAGGTGGACAGTAGACTGCTACAAGAGTAATGTTGCAGTTGTGCGTTTTTATACTGATTGCAGTAGCTTGTATTTCTGCTGTTTGATAACTCATTTCTTGATAGTGTGCAATGGATTCTCTAACTATCACAGCAGTCCCTCCCTTGGCGGCATTATCAGGATGGCTCGTATGATATGTTTTATAACCTCGAAATCTTATAAAGGATTCCTTAGTAAAATGTGTTTCAGCAATGAGGCACACATCTATTTTTTCTAATTCAAGGATCACTTGTAATTCTTGCTGGTGTTGTAGGAGCCCGTTAGCGTTCCACTCCATTACTCTCAATTGTTTAGCCATTTTTAGTCTTAGGGATCGCTCCTTGTGTGCGATATTCTAATTTGGAGATTCGTTCATCCATGACGTTAAGCTTCTCCAATATTTGTTGCAGTAAGTTCTCGATGGATGCTTTTGTTTGTAGCTGATTTTGACCATCGTTATTTACAGGCTTTCCAGCAATAGCTTGGCTGTAGCTTTTGCCAGGCTCTGTTTTCTTTGGAACACTTGAATTGTTTCCGCTTGTTAGGTGTTCATTTCTTGATGGTTGCTTTGGCAAGCTAACATTTCTTGTCTGTTTATTTCTAAGTTTTTGTAGTTCCTTTGCTATCGTGCACCCCCGGTAGTTTGCTGGATGTCCTTCTCCGCAATGGATGCACTTAGGCTGCGCATTTTTAGGTTTGTCGCAATCCTGTGTTGCGTGTTTCCCAGTGCACCTGACGCATCTTGGTACTCTTGCGCAATACTTTTGTGTGTGTCCATAAGCTTGGCATTTCTTACACTGGGGTACAAGTTTATTTTTCTTGATCGGTACTATTTCAACTCTTGTTTCCATTATGTCAGTAATTCCAAATACCTTGTTTACGTCTTCATCAGGACTAAAGCTTAATATGAACATATTTAAAGGTTCTTTGGTTTTATATTTTAGTTTTGGGATTACTTCCAGTATTTTGTAGCCTCTCCTTCTTAGTTCGTTAATTATTTTGTCTGTTTGGCAAGAGTGGTGTAGTTTCTTGGCCATTACCCTTATTGGTCTATTTTGCTTATTTTCAAACGTATACCAAGCATATTCTTTAACCTTCAGCATTGCTGTTACTTGTCTGTAGCAGTCTCCGTCTTGGACATTAATTTTTAAGTTCTCATTGTTGACTATTTTTATTTGGAATTCTTTTATTATATTGCTGAGTTCTTCATGCAGTTTGTTGTAGTCGTGTATACCTTCTACTATTATGGGTGGGGGTATTTTGATCTTTTTTGTTTCTTTTTCTGCTCTATCAGAGGTTTCTTTTGTGGATAGGTTCGGCGAAGTATTCATTCGTCTTTTTTTACTGTTTCTCCCCTTTGCCCTTATCCATTCAGTTTCGTAAGCCAACACTTCTTCATCCGTTTAGTATTCGTCTTTTTCACTGTATTGTGCATTGTTGGCCTGCGGATCTGTATTAATAGCATCTTTCCCGGCATTAATTTGTTTTGTTAATTCGGCTAACTGCTGCTGCAATAGGGTGATTTGCTGCTGTTGCTTATTAACCGTCTGTTCAAGCATTTGTCTGGATCCTAGTTCTGTTTGCCAAGCTGCATACAGTTGCTGTTCGTTTTGAGTTTTTAACTGGTCTTTTTTTACCATAATTTGGTTCTGTTGCACCAAAGGTGCTTCATTTTGTGATATGTTTGTATTATTTCCCAGTTGATTAAAGTTAGTCACTGAATTGCTTCTAGCTCGCACCGGTGACCTTCTAATCCGCTGGGTTTTTTGAAATGGATTATCCAAGTCCATTTTTTTATCCTCGCAACTCATCCTGCTTCGATCTTATTCCGATATTTCATATTGATTACAATTTGAATTTAAGTATGTACGTGCAAAATTTATATTTATATATATTATTTACACACGATTCAAACACTAGATAAGATAAATACTTGTTTTGCTTCTTAATTACGAATTTAAAATTATTTTTAGAAAATTCAACATGGCGTATCCAATATGGCGGACTAAAAATTTAACATCTCTTGATTTTTTCCAAACACGAATAGGGGGATTTCGAAGGTGTATATTACGAATTTAAAATTATTAACAAAAAATTCTAATATGGCGGACTAAAAATTTAATATCTCTCAATTTTGTCTAAAATTAGTTAGGGTGGTTATTGGGGGCGTAAATTACTAATTTAAATTTATTTAAAAAAGAAATTACATGGCGGATCTAATATGGCGGATTAAAAATTTAACATCTCCCGATTTGGTCCAAAAATGGTACGGGAGATTTTAAGGGTGTAAATTGCGAATTTAAAATTGTCTTAAATAATTCAACATGGCGGATCCATTTCTTGATTTTGCCCAAATTTGGATAGGGGATTTTCGAAGGTGTATATTACGAATTTAACATTACTTTTAAAAATTCGACATGGCGGATCCATTAAGGCGGACTAAAAATTTAATATTGCTAGATTTTGTCCAAAATTGGTATAAGGGTTTATCAAGGGTGTAAATTACGAATTTAAAATCATTTTTAGAAAATTCAACATGGTGGATCCAATATGGCGGATATAATATAAATATTTAATATCTCTCGACTGTGTCCAAAATTGGTATAGGTGATTTTTGAGGGGGTAAATTATGAATTTAAAATTATTTTTAAAAAATTCACCCCTATGGAACCAATATGGTGGACTAGAATTTTAACATCTACCGATTTTATCCAAAATTGGTGTAGGGGGTTTTTGCGTGTGTAAATTACGAATTCAAAATTATTTTTAAAAAATTCCATATGGCGGACTAGAAATTTAACATCCCTTGATTCTATCTAAATCTGATGTAGAACGTTTTCGAGGGTGTAAATTACGAATTTAAAATAATTTTTAAAAAATTCAACATGACGAATCCAATATGGTGGACCAAAAATTTAAGATTTCTAGATTCTTTACCTCTTCAAGGTAACAACCAGAAGTCTGCTGGTGCCAAATCGAGCAAATACGGTGAAAAATCCAGAACTGTTAGCCCAGGAATCTGACTCTCGGTACTCGGATCGATTTCGACGCATTCTCGCCCACCCTCGATGGGGGATGAATCATATTTTTTAGGTAATAATTTGGCGCCAATTTCAAAAATTTCAATTTTATATAGAAATTTCTATTTTTAATTTTCGCTTTTCAGCACCTTTTTAGGATGGGCTCGATTCTTTCATCAAAATTTTATAAATTTTAGGCAACGCTTTGCCATTCGTATCAAGACAATTCGAGCACATGTTTTAAATGTTCAAACCATATTAATTTAGAATGCTAAGATCTCCGAGAAAACTATTCTAAACTACAGCTTTGCTGTTTTATCAGTGAACATTTTCTCAATTTTAAGACAAGATTTTATGCTGTAATTTAAAATAGTTGAGAAATGTTAAAGTAACTATTTCAAGCTCTTGTAAACACGTGTACCTTTAATATTTCTGAATAACTAAGTTAATGTAAACAAGAAAATTCTAGACCCAAACAATCTGCCTACATTCTGGACTCGTTATAATTCTATTGGTTGGTTGTTTTGAGGGTTATATGGGTACACAGGGAAACATTTGAGGTTGTGTAAATTTCTCGGGACAACATATAAAAGGAATAGGTAAATATGGAAAAGGTAAATACTTTTTATCATATTTATTCTACAAATGGAAAATGTTAAAAACATTAGGGATCGAAAGTGAATTGTATATCCATTGGCAGGCCACTGGGGACAGTGTTCACATATTTATAGGCTTCTTTCAGAATTTAAGACAGTATACAAGAAAACAATAAAAAATGGCATTTTATTGAATTTAGAATTTGTAGCTCTCGAATTTTTGCTTGATATTGATATCTGGAAATTCTGAAAAGGTCAGATACGCTAAGAAAGTAAAAAACAAGTATTAGCTTACTGCTGTTTGTATGATATTTGGATAAGGATTAAAAATTGGAAGATAAAACCTAAAAACAAGTTATATTTTTCTCTGTTTGAATTTCACTTCATAACAAATACGAAATTCAATAACAAATTATGTAATTCGAGTTAAAAATATATGGTTTTTAGGCTACAATTAAAAACTTTTGTGGTCTTATCGTAGGCCAATCAAAAGAGATTTTTTCGTGACAAAAATATTATCAGAATAGCGACTGTGTAACATACTAAAGACAATAACTAGTGGTATTTTTTATGTTTTCCACTCTTTACTATGATCGATTAACTTGTTACAAACAATTAAAATAAAAAAATTGCATTTTTCTTTTCGTTTTTTGCTTATAAAATCAAAATTAATGAAGCAATCTTGATGATGTACGGGGTTTCTCATTTTCGACATTTTTAGAGGGTATTGGAGTTATTATCAAAGAAATAGTGTTGCGGTTTTTACTTTAGTCTCCTACTTTTTAACGAAACGAAATATTTCGGTGTCAAATTAATCATGGGCCTTTTAGTTTTTGATCTTCAAGGTAATTTTGAAAATCTTCGTTTTTAAGATACATCTCGTATTTTCGTTATGCACTATTTTATCAAAGAGGTAAAAACTGATTTTTGAAGAGTTTTTTAAGTAGAGTTCAGCAACGCAGCCAGTTTTTTCTCAAAAGTTTAGTAAGATAATAACCCACTTATGGTTTTTTAAATAGGACACCCTGTATATTATTTTAGGTATTGATTAAGTATAATTTGGACTTTTCAAAAATACATAATGTGTTTATTTTATTTTGAAAAATAAGGTCAGAATTCGATGTTTTCAATAATTTACTTTAGCTGTAACCATAGGCCATGGCCAATTTATAAGAAACAAATGCAAAATTTTGTCAATAATAATTATGCCAAAGATTAGACACTTTAAAAGTTAATTATAATGTTTTTCTCACTTCAATATAATTACATTTTTTACTTTAAACAACACTGTTATTATAAAACCAGAATATTGAAATTTGATTAAAAAGAAACAAGAACAACATTATTTCATAGAACTAAAGTAACAAAAACAAAAAGAAACACTGAAACTAAAAACAACAGAAGAGTTTTTTTTTAAATGTTTTTCAAAAGGATGACCTTTTCCTCGAATGAAATATTGGCACAGTTTTGTTATTCTTCTAATTGCATTTAAAAGAATCATAGGTCTATTATGAAGAGTTTGGAAGGTCAAACCAATTGGCTCACAAAGTTCCGCTATAGATTCATGTCGTGTTTTATACACTTGGTGACTTGCATAAAACCACACCAAAAAAATCCAAAACGGAAACATCGGGAGATCGTGGGGCTATCTCACTGGTCCATTGGTACCTATCCATCTTTGAGAAAAGTTATGGTTCAAAAATGGCATTAACAGCCCAAAATTGTGACTCGGGGCAACGTCCTATTGGAGATAAATGAAATTAAATGGGCCAATGGAACATATTCAAGCAATTCTGGAATAATTTCCTCATTGGACTATTTTCCAAGAAATCGATCGCGGTACTTCGTTGTGGGACATCCTGGATAGTATTTTAAAACGTGCTCTGACCTACTGACAGCATTCATAAACACCGAAGATTTTTAGGTATCAATCATCGGAAACGATCAGCAGAATTTAAGAGTCATCGTCCGTTGAGGGTTTGTGTTGAAATGTGATTCATTTTTGCAAATTTTCGGGTTTTGTTTTTTTGAAGTTAGGCTTATTTTGTAGTGTTTTGTTTTTGAAGGTTTGACTATTCTTATAAATAATTTTAAAAAATGAGCAAAGAGGATAAAATTAAACAGTGTAATGATATAGTTGTTTGACTGGTAAGTGATAATATTGGCTCATTAAACATAGAAACTGAATCCTATATTAGATATTAAAGTGTAGGGAAACTACAACCATATAGCCTCCTCAGTTCTAATATCCATGAGCAGTCACTGTTTACTCAAGGCTTGAAATGTGAGCCAATCGCTGAATCTTTGTTGGATGGTCAAAATTATAAAGGTGAAAGTTATTTCTTGTTACACAAAAGTAGGATCGCAATCTACACTGTCATAGAAAGACAAATACCTACTCCTGCAGTTGATAATTCGGTGCAAAATTAGGGAACAGCGAGGACCTGGACGTAGAACAATGTCAAGAAAAGTTAGAAAAAAATTCAGTTTATGTTACTGTTCGCCAAAATTCTAAGAAGATATTGCACTTAAAGGGGAGAAAGAACACGTACACAGCATACTCTTCCCAATCTGATTAGTTAGATCAACTAACAAAAAACAAAAGATACGTTATACGAGAATGCACGGTAAGACCCTTCAAACTCACTCACATGCTCAAATTGCTATTGAAAAACGAGTAGTCACCAATGAACTACATGTAGCATGCGGCTGTCGAAAAGATTCAATATCTGTGGACAAAATTTTTTCAGATCCACCAGCTCAGTTTTGGATGTCAATCATGAATAAGAATTTGCTTTAGCATGCATGTCTCAGCCACACTTTTTATGTTATAAATAATAAGATTTATTTTGCATTTTATCTAAATATGTTACTAATTCTGCAGTTTTTGTGCATTAACCGCCACTGCAAGTATTTATTTTAAAACAGGCTTATTATTACCTAAGTTTGATTCTCGGATTATTTTTATATTTGTTATTGCTAAGTATTCACACATTCAACACTTAAAAGAAAAGAAATGTTCCTAATAATGCCTATTCTTTTTTTTTTCCGAACAATGAAACCACTTTATCGAGTAATTTTGTGACATGGAGGATAACATTATGCATGCTCCGTTGAGTTAAGAGAGGATCATAATATGAAGTAACGCGTAATAATGACTGCGGTAACAATCTAAGGATAAGAATAAAGAAACGTGTAGAAAATGGTAATTCTGTTGGTTCGGTCGTAATTTATACGTGAAACGAAGCTGCGGTTTTACCGAAAAACTTTATCGAGAGGACAACCTTTATGGATAAAACTGTTCGGAATACAACCATTCTTATTTTAAATCGCTAGCACATGTTATCAATATTTTTTGTGACAATTTTGTTTAAAGTATGTATATGTATATGTATATATGTATATATATATATATATATATATATATATATATATATATATATATATATTATATATATATATTTATATATATAGCTTAATATGTTTTATTTGACGGTTTTTTTAGATTTTCCAGTCCTTATTTTTTAATTAAAAGGTAACAAAATTTTTCTTACTTTAGAATATTTAATCACATGTCAATATAACGCTTCGGCTGGAAATCCCTAGTCTTTTTTAAACACTGTACATTCAAACAATGCACATAAATATTACCCGAATAACCTGCTATTATGAATATTAATTAAATTAATCGTACCTTAATTTGAACTCTTGCACATCAAAATAATTAAACAGAGGCATGACAACACAAACACTTTAAAATAATAAATTATATTAAACTAGTAAGTCGGAACGTAAACTTCTTTTCAATTAGGTTTTTATTTATCTGTATGTCAAATTTGATTGACAATATTTCTGGTACTGCTTTACCCTTAAGGTTGAGCAAGTGCTATTTCTTGAACCAAACTTTTCGCTAAATGTCACAAATGGCAAAGAATTACCGTTGCCATTGAGTTGACCATAAAGGGCACATCTTAAGACAATAAAAATCACATTAGAGCAGAAGTAACAAATATTATTACCAACCAGAAAATAAAAATCAGACACAAAAAACTAAGGCCAACAACTGACAAAATAAAATTAAAACCAAAATATCTCGCACATGTAAGTTTGGAAAGAAAATCCTCAAATAATTGTTTTAGATCCAGACAAGAGCGATAAAGTCATAAATAAATCTGACTATGAAAACCAATTGAATAAACTGTTGGAAGACCAAATAATATACAAGAAAATCAATGGTGATTGAACAAACATAAATCAAAAGAAAAATAATAAATTTGTCAAAAAAGTGAAAACAAACCCAAAAGTTTTCATATGGACTACCTAAACCTGGGGCGGATCCAGCCTCTCTCTTTGGGGGGGGGGGGGCGATGATATCACAAAAATACAGTATGGCAATGGAAGACAAGTTGTCGACGGGGGGGGGGGGGGAATACCAGCAACATTCCCATTTTTAGTATAAAAGACAGGGTCGGGTCTATTTTTCTGAATTTGAAGCTCTTAAAGAGGGGGGGGGGGGTAATCACAAGTTGCCGACAGGGCGGAATGCTAGCAGCATTTTCCTAAAATCAAAGCTGTTGTGGGGGGGGCTATAACAAGATAAACAAGTTGTCAACAGGGGGGGGAGTGTCAGCAGCATACATATTCGTAATATAAAAGGCAGAATCGGTTCTATTTTCCTGAACTCAAAGCTCTTGGGAGGGGGGGGGCGATCGCAAGCATACACATTCCTATACTCTATTCAAGAACTAGAGAGGGTACAAAAACTGTTACCGAAACCTCCAACGTACCTGCACCAGTGCCGCAGATATCTCTGGACTGCCGTAAATCTAAATATATTTCATTATATTTAAATATTATAAACTTTCATAAATTTGCTGCAACAATAAAATTTCTGATAATTCAATTTAATTTCTGTCAGTGAGTGAAGTACACCATACCGTGTGTCCTTAGTGATTTATCTTGTTTGCGCTTGTTTTTTTAATATTATTTGAGATTAGTGAGATACCCAAAAGACATGGCTTCCACCTCTCTATTTATTCCAAAATCGTTAAACCAGTGCATTTTTCCTCAACGAAAAATTTATTACTATGAATGTTTATGATGCCTTATGATATCAGTATCTAGATAATAATGTTAAAAGCTCTGTTGAGATGTATTCCAACATGACAGGAGTTGAAAAAATCTACTAAGTACTGAATACTGAAGAAAAAAAACGACTGGAATTGTTAGTACTCCCAAGCCAGATTCGATTACAGGCAGACGAAAAACCTCGTTGGAGGAAGAGATGAAAACTGCAATAAAAGGAGTTGTACACACATTTTATTATGAGAAGCAGATCCCAACCGTCGACAAAATTCTTACTAAAATCAATGAAGATCACGATTTACCTGAAATTAAAAGAACTGAACTCTGGAAATTGCTCAGAGAACTTAATTTTTGCTGGCAAAGGAAATATTTCTCTCAAGTAAAAGTAGAGTTGCTAGAAATAACACAACTTACAAAATTAGTAATTTTACTGAACTTTTGAAATATTTTTTTTTTAATAAAGTGACTGCGGAAAATTGGGAAAAATCCATATAATAAAAGAATAAAACAAAATATGGAAACTCGATCCCATAATCAGTGAAATAGAGGAACCAATTATAATTAATTTGAGCGAAGATAGCTTCACTGACTTTGATTAAGAATTAGATACGTAATGTTTATCGGTGTAAACACAATTTATTATTTAAATGTTTGTTTTTGTTGTATTTTACAGTTTGATGTTGTTTATATATTTTTATTTTAGTGTGTCCCACTCTTTAATTTTATATATATATATATATATATATATATATATATATATATATATATATATATATATATATATATATATATATAGATATATATATATATATATATATATATATATATATATAGATATATATATATATATATATATATATATATATATATATATATATATATATATAGATATATATATATATATATATATATATATATATATATATATATATATATAGATATATATATATATATATATATATATATATATATATATATATATATATATATATATATATATTGAATTCCAATTAGCCATAAGTTTTTTATTATTTTATTATTGCATTTGTTAGAATTACCATATTTATTTTATTTTTTTGGTACTATCGGATTTCCATATAATAAAGTAAATTAAATTAAGATATCAGTACAATGGAAATAAAAATAAGCAAGTCTAATTTTAACTGTAACATATAAAAACTAATTATATTTGAATCCCTTTTTAGTGTTTAATTGTAATTCTGCAGATGGTTTAAGAAATAAACAAGCTGAAACGTCAAATGTCCTAAAAATGTTTTTAAATAAAAAATAAAATGACCGATAGCCCCAAAAAAAATTTAATATATATGGACAAATTTATTTTTTTATATATGCTTAATTTATTGTATTTTTGACAGTAGATATTTTGTAAGTATTTAAATTATAACTTATAATTTTTTGAGAGAATAAAGCTGCGTTTTAGTCTGAATGTGCCTAAAATGGTTTCTATGACAAAATTAAAAATAATAAAAATACAGTTTTGATTTGTGTTAAATGTGTCAAAATTATCTACATTTTGTAATGTATGTGAATTATTAAGAAATCGTAAGAAATAAAGTAATATTATAAAAACTTTTTATTTTAAGTTTATTACCGAAATAATATTCTATGCCATAAATACTTAGTGATAAAATAAACCTCCTTCCAACGCCTATGACAAGCATTAAAATTCTGTTTAATACTTCACACTTCCAAATATTTATTGTTATCCCACCCAAATAGTCAATTATTGTAGACCGGTATTTTTAATTATAAAATTTCTAACCCATTCCTATGAAACATGTATGTGTCTCACAGATTTTGCCAAAGACAACGGATTAAAAACAAAGGTAGTTTGCGAGGAAAAAAAGGGTAAAAAATGATTTATTACTCTCTGTAGTTCTTGAATAAACTAGTGTATAAGGGGCAAAATCGGATATATTTTCCTGAACTCAAAGCTCTTGGAGGGGCGATCGCTCCCACCGCCCCCCCCCTGGATCCGCGCCTGACCTAAACTACACAAACAAAAGTTCCATTAAGATCTATTGTTCCCTGCGTACGATCACACTTTTGTAAATTGGTAATACATCTGTCAGACTGTATCTCAAACCTTGCAGGGAAAATAACTTTTATTTTAAAAATACCTTTTGTTTTAGTAAATGTATAGATAGGATAAGTGTCCCGTAACAATATAAACTTGTCTCCCTGCACGTAGCATCATTATGTACAAACATTTCAAACAATTTTGTTTAACACATATTACACACAGCTTTGTTCAAGAATAGTTTTATAAAAACCATAAGTTTGACATTTTTCGCAAACTACTCTCACTAACAATAAATTTTACAAATTGATGGTTATGCAATGAGTTCACTTCTTTTATCCACAATCACCAAACTAGTCATAGAATATTTGAAGGAAAGCGTCAGAAAAACTAAATTTACATTTCATCTACAACAATTTAATAATTTACATAACAAACTAAAATTTACAACAGAATCTGAGGTAAACTGGAAAATAAGCTTTTTAGATATGACTCTATTACACAAAAATGATAAAATTCTAACGCAGTGGTATATCAAACCAACCTAGGAGGAATACATCTTAACTTTTCAAGCCATTCAAAAAATAAATGTGATTATTAACTTGGTTTATCTTCAGACCTTTGACTCTAGGGAAAGTTAAAGAGTCCCTTATACAAAACAATTTTAATTATAAAGATAGCGAAGAAATTATAAAAATAGAAAATATAAACACTATTACAAACTAAGTACCAAAAATAAAGATAATTCGCAACAGGAAATATAAAAACGATATATGTCCCTAACCTTATATAACAGAATTTTTAGAAATATAAAAAAATAATTATAATAATGCCACAAGGCTTACAACCAACTAAACTCAATTTCTACCGAATTAAAAAGCGAACTACGAACTATCTAATCCTCCAACATTGTGTATTCAGATCTGTACGCAAACTATCCTAAAAATATATAGGAATTACAGAATTATTTAAAAACCAGCTACATGGACATAATACAGCAAAAATACTACTACAACATTGATAAGGCATGAAAAGAATAAAAATCAGTCGTTTAACGTCAAATACACCAAAACAGTTGATAGAGATAGAAACTATCACAAATTAGTAATAAATAAGAAATAAAATAGAAAATGGCAGAACTGACATAAACAACCTTAATTAAATCTACAATAATATGATTTAAGCGCAGTATATCCTCTTAGTAACATCAGAAGAATATATATCCCCTTAAAGGCAAAAACAAATTCCTTTCATTTTTTAATTCATCACTTCTTCGAATACAAAACGCAAGTTTTTGATAGTTTGTTAATATTAGTAATGGTTTTGGAGGAATCTTAAGGTGCGTAAAATTTGCTAAATATTACCTTTTAAACAATTAATTTTCCAATGTATGAATTATTGTTTGATATATCTATGTTAAAAATTATAATAAGATTTAAGTTTTATTATATTATTTTTTGAAAATGTTCCAAAAAAACAAAAAGTTAAAATAATGAAAAACATCTTTTAATGCGCATCAAGTCTCTTATTCAAAGTTGCGAATTAACATTGTTTTGTCAAATTTATGTTGGCAGTTGCCAAAATCAATTTTGTGTCTTATTTCGAGCTGATGTTGGAAAAGCTGTAATTTTATCTGTTGATTTCCTATAAGTAGTTTATATTTTTCTAGCCTATTTAGCACGGTAAAGCTGTGAGGCTAGCACAATACAATAAAGTATGACAATCCTTTTCCAACCAGAAACCCACTGATTACCAAACAGATATAATCGGCTCTCATTAATTTATTTTGATTAATCATTATAAATCAACTCCTTGGCTTTTGTCTGGTTTTACTAAAAAAAGAATAATTAAATGGTAATATCGCCAACTTACATCTGAAGTAAATTTAAATTATTCTTTTGTCTTTCGTTTTGAAATCCTTTCAAGCAATTTTCAAGCGTACGCTCTTATCGGGTTAATCTTTTCATCCATTAACTGTTAAAATAGGTAGAAATTTGCGGCAAAACAAAATCGAAAAATCTTAGAAACCAGAAGCAGTGCAATAAAAATAAGCTACCTAATTATAGGGATTTAAAAATTGGCATTCAATGATGTTTTCTCAAGTTGGCTAATGGATATTAATCAAATATAGAAAAAATTTGAGAATCAAAAAGCTGCTGAATTGTGGGAAACCTATAACTAAATTGGAGTAATTTAAAAAACTGCATATATATATATATATATATATATATATATATATATATATATATATATATATATAGTCGTATTTCGCCAGACCGTATACCGCGAAATACGCTCTAATAATACCACTAAAATAGGATGTTTCGTCCTTGACGTCGACGGTAGGACTCATCAGTGGGTCCGTCGACGCCTTACTCAGACACCCTTGACACACTGTGTCTACTTTCTATATACATAATACTTGTATAAGTACTTATTTTTAATCGGAACATACCGGTGAGATGTACCGATATGTCCGTTTCTACGACATGCCCCCCCTAAGGCAGACGTTCTCGCATATTGAGATTCCACAATCTCGATATAGAAAGCGGGTGACTGAAAGTAACTGTAGGAACGGACATCCCGAGTGGCCTCAGATTCGGGCGCTGCTTTAGCTGCCTGACGGTGCGAGCAACCCTATGTTGTGCACCGTTCCTGTCACGGTCGCCATATTGTATTTCGCCAGACCGTGTACCGCGAAATACGCTCTAATAATACCACTAAAATAGGATGTTTCGTCCTTGTCGTCGACGGTAGGATTCATCAGTGGGTCCGTCGACACCTTACCCAGACACCCTTGACACCCCTGTGTCTACTTTCTATATACTTAATACTTGTATAAGTACTTATTTTTAATCGGAACATACCGGTGAGATGTACCGATATGTCCATTTCTACGACAATATATATATATATATATATATATATATATATATATATATATATATATATATATATATATATATAACATAAATATATGCATATTTATGTTATTTCTTTCTTGGACTGTGGGTTTAATGTTTTATCTGGTGAGTTTTCCTGGGTTTTTCAGTCTTTTTTTTTAATAAAAATATAAGAAATAAAATGTTTCTTGTTTTGAAGCATATATTCATAGGTAAATATAATGTTTCGACTGGAAATTCCCTAGCTTTTTTCAAACATTGTACATTCAAACGCAGAATGTTAACTTTTTTCAATTATGTTTGTACTTTCCTGTTTAATAGAGAAGAATAATATATTTAAAGGTGACAAATGGGTAATTGTTTTTAAAAAAAAATGGACATAGTTCCTATTTAAATAAATTATTATATATTTTGCGTAATTGCCTCCTATCGGTTTTTGAGTTTATAGTGTCATCTCGTAGAATTCTCGTTTTTTAGTATTTTCAGTTTTTAAAATTTTTGTTGTTTCAAAGTTAAATTTATGAGTAGTTTCCGTCATGTAATTATTTATAACTGTTTTATTTTTTTATTTTTTGGTAAACTTATGTACATTGACTATTTTTTACATATTGCTTGTTTGTCTTATGTACACCGAGCTAGAGTAGTTGCGTGGAATTTCATATATGACATTATTCTTTTGTCCTTTGGTGTTTTTGTTTTTAATATGGAAAAATTATTTTTACATAAATTGTAAGGTTTGTGACGTATAGTAATATTCTCATGTTTATATATTTTGCTACTGCTTTGGGGTGTATGAAAACATTAAATATTTTGGGTACTATTTTAATTTCTTTTTATGAAACAGATACTCTTATTATAAAATCCGTCCATTTTCTCCTTAAAAATTGAGTCCAAGGTTATTTAGTTGGTTGTTATTGCTTTCTTTGCTTTTGTAATGACATTTGATCTAAATTCAGAATCGGTTAACTCAACTGACTATCGGCTAAGTACCATAGCTTTTTTTTGGGATAACGGATTCATCACATCACAATGATGATATTTTAATGACCAAGTTCCCTTCATATACCATTCCCTTCTAATTTGGTTTTTTTGTATTTTGAAGAGTGAGGTCTAAAAAATTCATTTTGTTTTGTTGTCTGATTTTTATGGTGACTTGTAGCTTTTTATTATAGCTATTAAAAAAACAGTATTTCCAAATTTAAAACACAAATACCAGAGGACAAAAAAAGTAATGTCATATATGAAATTCCATGCAACGACTGTGTACATAGAACTTACAAGCCAATATATAAAAAATAAAGTCAACGGACATAAGTTTGGCAAAAAAAACAACCCAACCAACCACATGACGGAAACTAATCCTACATTTAACTTTTAAGCTAACATTTTTTGAAAACTAAAAATCATACTAAAATGCTAGAGTTCTACGAGATGATAGAAATCCAAAAAAAAATAAAAAATAAAAACAATATCAAGTCAAAAACTGACACGAGGCAATAAAGCAAAATAAGTAATAATTTATTTAAATAGAAACTATCTAAATATTTTAGTAAACAGCTACCCTTTTGTTACTTTTCAATATATATTTTCTTTGTCTATTAATACCTTTATCTATTAATACAGAAAAGTAAAATCATAATCGAAAAAAATATCCTTCCGACACAGAATTTCAGTATAATTTTAAAGTGTGTGTGTTGTCCTGTTCCTGTTTTTTTTTATTATTTTGTTATGTGAGAGTTCCATGTGAGGTTGGATTAATTTAATTAATATTCATAATACGAGATTTTCAACGTAATATGTATTTGCAGTGTTAGAATGTACAATGTCTGAGAAAGACTAGGGAATTTCAGCCGAAACGATACATTGTTATATGTTTCAAACAAGGGGGGGGGGAGATTTTTTAACTATCTTTCATATTTTTTAGCTGCTAGCATTTTTTAGAAAAAATTCTTTTACAATTAATTTTTGAAAAATAAGCATTGATTTTCTCATTAGATTGTTGTTGTTAGGGATGGCCACCTCTGTTAACGTTGCTTGCTTGGATATTTTATACACCAACATGATCCAGCTGAATGATCCATAAATGTATTTCGATCCCAGTACAGCTCGAATTCGTTGTTTTTCAGCAAAGGTTCCGGGTTTTTTTGGGGTCTTTCAGTGGCTTATGTTGTACATTCTGTTCACCTAGCTCAAATGATTGCCGACCGACCCAGTCGTTTCTCTTGTAACGAAGTGCCTTTGTCCGACTGTCCCATTCACACAAAAAAACACCAAAACTTGGTGTCGCTTAGCTGCAACCCAAGTAAAAGTGCAATCAACTTTAAGTTGCTTGAGATTTGCCAATTTATTTTACACTTGTTAATAGGTACTTCATATTGTCGTATGTTTTTTTCATGTGAACTGTATATTTAACAGGAATAGACGATGAAATATTTCCCATATGCAATAGTATTGCTTTTAAACTCAATTTTGAACTATCTATAAAAAGTCTCCATTCCTCTGCTTTGTAGTTTATATTTGAATCGCCATCAATGTTATTTCAGAAAACCAAGTTCTTGTCCATGTTAAAGAATGGTGCTAGGCCTTTATGGCGTTTACGAAAAATACGTAGTGAAACATCGTCTTTTAATAAGTTCCAGTGCTGTAATCTTGATTCTAGTAACTCTGCCTTTTGTAAGTTCTAAGTCTTTCACAAGATTGTTTAATTCTGACTTGTGCGGTTGGCGGTATAACGTGCTGGGTGTGAAATTAGAATCTCTTGATGTTGACGGCATATCTTGAGAAATCGTTGTATTGTCGTTGTCTGATTCGTAAATGAATGTTTCTGGGCGTTTTGGAATAGAAAGTCACAATGGGCACAGGTCTTATGGCAGATGATATATTTGTATAGTTTATAACCCACTTTTTCTTTTTGGATATACCTGTGCCTTGCTCAATCTAGGTATGATGCAGAAATAGCAATCATTAACATAATTTGAAGGTTCTCTCCAGATCATTTGGACAGCAAGTCTCGTAGATCATTTTTAAGTATTTAACTAGATTTTCAGACTTGAAGCGCATGCATTATAGCAGATATGTGGCGCCCACTGTTTGTCTTGATTTCTAATATTGTAACCGAAATAAAGCTGATATGCTTTTTTTATTAATGTTGTAATAGACCGCTTCTGAGATGCAAAAGTGACCTCACCACAAACATAACAGAAGTGATCTGGATTGTTTACACATTTTCGAAACATCTCACAATCTCAACTATTGGAATTCTACTCACTAACTTCGATTGACTATCCCCTTCACTTTGTAGCTGCCTATATACCCAAATAGAGCTATTTTGGGCATATTTTCGAGTTAATGAAATCTATTGGATTTGATAAGTTTTTTATACTATTTTAACTGGTATGACTAGTATAGTATTAAAGTAATTAAATACGATCCAGTTTCATTATATTTTCAAATACAAGCTGTTTCCATGTTTTAAGTTGTAAAACATTTTTAACGCGTGTTCTTGCAAATTAGATTTAATTATGGAATTCGTTTAATGAGTGTTGCGTGTGAAACAGCAGTTCCTGCGTACGCCATAATTTCCATAAATGTTTTTAAAATGTCTTTTAAACTACCGAAAATATTGAGACTTTAAGCACTTAATGGAAAAAGCTGCTGTAAAACATGCGAAAAGTAAATGGGGAGGGAAATTGTATTTATCTTTAATGTATTTTTCGCAATAAAAATAGTGAATTAATAACCGTACTTTATTTTCAATTTGTGTGCTCTTACACTACGTCATAACACATTCACAAAGATTAAAGATGTAAGAGTTTTAACAGTAACTTTGAAGTTGAAGGGTGAACTTGATTGCCTAAGGACCATAATTCTCCACTGACAAAAAATAAAATTGAAATCCTGGATAGGTGTTAATGCAACATTTTTTTGTAAAAGTGTGGTATTTTTTCAAATTACCATAGGAAAATCTGTTTTTTTATTATTAAAACAAATTAGTTATTTTTCTTGACATAACAGAACTTGTGACGGTTTAACGACTGGAGTAACCATTAATAAAATTTTTATAAGAAAGTGAATACGCTAAAAAGGGAAAAATAACAATATAAATTTTCATAAGAAAATGAAATTTTTGAAGTGAGCGCCAAATTAATATCTGACAAAATATGATTCATATAGAAAGATCGAGAAATCCTTTATTTGTAATTGCTTTCTTACCGTAGCTTGTATGTATCTTGTGTTTAGTTAGTAGTTATTTGATTCATTTAGTAATAATTTAGCACACACTTCAAAAATTTCAACTTATATGAACATTTATCTTGTTATTATTCACTTTTTAGCATTTTCTTAGAAGTCGGTTCAATTTTTGTGTTAAAATTTTATTTTTTTTTTGAGTTTCTAAGATCACAAGAAATAACTCATTTTATCCACAGTTGTAGACCACACCGAATTTAATAACAAGAAATTCTTTAATTCTGAGAATTCTCCTGATATCAATTTGAAAAGTACCAAATACGTACCTGCTATCTTGAATTTCAAGAAAATAATTTTAGATTCGTAACATAGAACCCCAAAACCCCCCCTAATCCCAATATTGAGAGAAACTGAAATATTTAAATCCGATATATTGAATTTAAAGAAATTAATTTAAGAGCCTTTTTATACGCCCCAAGAAATCCTCAATATCAATTTGGAAAAAATCGGAAAAATTAAAATTTTTTGTTGTTCATATTGTGTCTGGCATATTAGATTATAAAAAATTACTAACCTACGATTGTGAAAACTCCCTAATACCGATTTTGGAAAATTTTGAATAAAGTAAAATTTCAACCCAATAATTCGCCACATAGAATTTCAAAAAATATTTTAAGCCCTTTTTCTAATTTTAATCTACACTCTTGAAAACTCCTCGTATTAATTTTAGAAATAATCTGGATATATAAAATTTTTAAATCGCCATATTAAATCTGTTATATTGGGTTTTTAAAACAATTTTTAACCGACTTCTAAAAGAAGGAGGTTCTCAATTCGTCGACTATGTATTTTTTTTTTTTTTTTTATGTATGTACACCGATTACTCCGGAACGGCTGCACCGATTTGAATGAAATTTTTTACGTTATGTAAAGGAAGTTGCTGCGGTGGTCCCATATTTTTTTAGATGAAATTGGTGCAGTAAAATTCAAGATGGCGCTTACAATATGGCGGCCAAAAAAATTAATTTTGTCCGATTTTCTTCAAAATTGGTATGGAGGAATCTTCGAGGTTGTACCCAACGAATCTGAAATTATTTTTCAAAAATTCAAAATGGCGGATCCAATATGGCGGACAAAAAAATTTAATTTAGTCCGATTTTCTCCAAAATTGGTATGGGGGAGTTTTCGAGGTGCTACATAACGAATTTAATATTATTTATAAAAAATTCAATATGGCGGATCCAATATGGCGGACGAAAAAATCAATTTTGTCCGATTTTGTCCAAAATTGGTACAGGGGAGTTTTCGGGGTCGCATATGACGAATCTAAAATAATTTTTAAAAAATTCAATATGGCGAATCCAATATGGCCGACAAAAAAATTAATTTTGTTCGATTTTCTCCAAAATTGGTACGAGGGATTTTTGGGGGTCGCATATGACGAATCTAAAATAATTTTTAAAAAATTCAATTTGGCGGATCCAATATGGCCGCCAAAAAAAAATTTTTTGTCCGATTTTCTCCAAAATTGGTACGGGGGAGTTTTCGGAGTCGCATTTGACAAATCTAAAATAATTTTTAAAAAATTCAATGTAGCGGATCTAATATGGCGGACGAAAAAATCAATTTTGTCCGATTTTCTCCAAAATTGGTATGGGGAAGTTTTCGGGGCCTCATATAAAGATTCAGAAATTATTTTTAAAAAATTCAATATGGCGGATTCAATATGGCGAACAAAAAAAATCAATTTTGTCCGATTTTCACCAAAATTAGTACGGGAGAGTTTTCGGGGTCACACATGACGAATGTAAAATTATTTAAAAATGGCGTATCTAATATGGTGGATAAAAAATTAATTTATTTTCTTTAAATATCGATATTGGAAGGTGTTGGGGCCTATATTACCAATCTGAAATTAATTTGAAATTTAAGATAGTGGATTTTCTATGACAGACTAAATATTCATTTGACCCAATTTGATTGGTATTTGGAAAAATCTAAGAACTAAAGAATTTTTAGTGGTTCATTTTAGGGTGTTTTACAACTTTGGATAAAATTTGTACTTTTTTGCCACTTTGGAGTCATTGCGAAGTACAGTAATTTCGATTAGTTTTTAGTTCAAATAATTTATGAATATCATAATGAATTCTAAAACTAAAAATAGAAAAATAAAATTTTTATAAAAAAATTGAACCGACTTCTAAAAGTGCGCTAAAAAGTGAAAAATAACCATAAATTTTTATATGAAATTGAACTTTTTGAAGTCGGCGCCAAATTGTTTGTAAATGAAATAAACAACTACTAATATATACAAATTATGGTAAGAAAGCAATTATAAAAAAAGTATTTTAAATCTGTTTATGCAAATCACATTTTGTCAAGTATTAGTTTGGCGCCGACTTCAAAAAGTTCAATTTCATATAAAAATTTATGGTTATTTTTCACTTTTTAGCGCACTTTTAGAAATCGGTTCAATTTTTTTATAAAAATTTTATTAGTTCATTATTTGCACTCTCAGAAACCTTTCAGCAACATTATAATAAGATGTAAAAGTTTCAGTCCGCTATATTTGATTGGATAATGAATTTTTAAAACATAATTCTAAATTCGTAATTTACATCCTAACCGCCCCCCCCCTCCCCTCGCATACTAGTTTTAGACAAAATCAAGAGATGTAAAATTTTTAATCCGCCATATTAAATATTTTAAAAATAATTTTAGATTCGTCACGTACAACCCCGAAAACTCGGATAAAATTAATTTTGTGTTAAACAATCAGGTCATCCTTAATTTGCACTAATTGTTTAATTCTGAAGTAGAAACAACACATTTTTATTCTTTAATTAAGGTGTTAATTTCCTAAAAATTCTTAGTATCGATTGGTAATCTTTGAAAGCATGAACCGGTACTGGTACTACTTTGCAATTTAAAATAATGTTTTGCATCGAACTGTGTTCGAACAGACTAAGTATGCCCTTATGGTATAACGTTTTTTCAGTTGGCTGAGAACGAAAATAGTTACTCTAATATAAATGGATTAACTTTAATATACACATCTCACACGTAGACTGTGCCATGCAGCAAATAGTCCTTTAGTACTACCACCTAAGGCTTGATTCTCACTACATTGTCGCTCTCGATTCGCTCTCGGTTCTATAAAATTTTTTTTAAAGCTACATTCTCACTGTAGGAACTCTCTCCATCCGCTCTCGACACGGTCTCGGCCCGGTGAAATATTCTTACAAGAGAAACAATGATCCTATTCACTCTATCGGTTTCGCGGAGATTTCGATATCATAAACTCTTTTTCATTAAAAATCGAACCTAGAGCGTATCGACAACCTAAATGAAAAAGAGTTTACGATATCGAAATCACCGCAAAACCGACAGTGTGAAAAAGTCCATTATTTCTCCTGTAAGAATATTTGCCAGACCGAGAGCGTACGTACAGTATATCGACAGCAGCCCAATAGTGAGAATCTAGCCTAAACTTTTTAATAAGTTTCCATTGTATTAAACAGATTACGAACATTAATAAGTTTGAATCCGAAAAAAAACTTCTATGCAAATAGGTTCTTTATTACCTGTAGGAATATCTGTCAAATACGATCCTTAACAACAGTAATGTGCCTCTTATATTTTTTTTAGATACTGGCCATTTCAAATTATTTTCAAACCTTAACAATGGGTGGTTTTGGAAATTTGTCGGAAAACAAAAAGTTATGCTTATCTTAGGATTATCCAAAGATAATATGATATGAATAGAATTTGGATTGCGTCTTTTCTGTATCCATAATCAACTATCGGAAAAATAGTCTTAAAAATCTCTATTACTCTGCTCTTGAAATTCGTTTTATTATAATTCAGACGTAATTGCACTTTTATTCTATTTTAGAGCTATTTTGTGGATGTGCCAGTTTTTTTGATTTCGAACTTGAACTCAATGTCCTTAAAAACATCATTTTTGCAAGTAATTTGTGTCAAATACGATCCTTAACAACAGTAATGCGCTTCTTATTTTTTTTAGATACTGACTTTTTTAACTTATTTACAACTTTTAACAATGGGTGGTTTTGGAAATTTTTCGGAAACCAAAAAGTTATGTTTATCTTAGGATTGCTCAAAGATAATCTGATATGAATAGAGCTTGGATTGCGTCTTTCCTGTATCCATAATCGACTATCGGAAAAATTATCTGCGCTATAACCAACAGCCAAGAATGTGTTTAGTTTAAATTTTTTAAAATATTCAACGAAATAAGGTTCTACACCAATAAAAAAATAATTAATTGTAAAATTGATAATAATTTATTTCAAAATAATTTCAAATCTGCTTAGTATCGGTTGTTTTATAAAAAGCTTTTTGCTGTATTGTTTTAAAACCCATTTCCTAATTATCACATTGCAATGTATTATTCGTGAGCATTTTATCTCGATAATGGCGAAAAAGAGGCTGTTCTGTTATGCAAATTATTGGAGGGTAAACCCGAAATAATTTTTCCGCTTCCATATTAAAGCTCAGTTTATCAAAATTTAATCTAGAACATTTAGGAGAAAAACGCGCCCGTTTTGCCATGAGGAATTTAAATTTCTTTACTTTATTTTCATTTGGCGAAATGACTTATTTATTAATAAATGAAAGGAGGAATGAATTATTATTCAATCGATCTTTGAAAAGGTGTTTTTTTTTTTAAATTGCTTGACTTTTATGTTTTCTTTATATAGGGATTAGTGAGCTTTTTATGTCGATTTTCTTGAAGGAAATAAAACCAAAAGAGAATTTTTTTTAAATACAACATAATCTCATAATCAAATATTGTCCAAAATTAATAGAATGAAAATTAATTCACGTTCATCTATTTTATTAACCAACTTCAAAGAAAGCAACAAAATATTTCTCCTGTAGGTTAATTGCAAAAACTGAATAAAATAAAAAAAAAAAACGTTTTTTATCGAGTTTCTCTGTTTCTTTTTGCCTTCTACGAGGTGTGGTTACAAAATACTGAGACTATTGCTATAAAACATCTTGTTTTAAATTTACACATATTTAATGATGGTCTGGGAATGCCTGGAGGAACTAAATAATTTGAGTAAGAATAATAAAGTCACCCTCATGTGGGTACCGGGACATACCGGGATAGAGAAGAATGAAATAGTTGACAGGCTTGCGAGGAAAGGGGCTGAGGTACCGTTTCTGTGGAACCAGTAGCAGCGTAATGCTGGAAGAACTAAAGATAGAAGAAGAAAACAGGAGATGTAATTATTGGATGGAGTTGCAAAGATTGAGACAAGTGAAGATACTTCTGGGAAACTACGACCAGAAGAGATTCAAAAAATGCATTAGCTTTAATAAAACCAATTCAGAGTTCTGGCAGAAGTCCTGACGAGGCATTGCCACCTGAAAGGATACCTCAAGAAACTCGGAATTGTAGAAGGAGAAGAGTACAGATTTTATGAAGAGGAGAGCGAAACCTCTATTCATATCCTTGCAGAGTGCAACGCTCTAGAAAACCATAGGATGCGGTTCTTTGGAGCACACCAAATCGAAGAATGGGAGTTACCCACCTTCAAGCCGTCGAACATCCTGAGATTCCTGAAGGAAATAGGACTGGAGAATCTGCTTTAGCCGATAGGGTAGCTCTTACGACTGAGCAGCAGTAGTAGGGCAAAATAGATCTACCAACTCTCCGCACATACATATACATATATTTAATTATTATCACTTTCAATATATCCCCCTTTCCATCCCCACAACTCTACATGCGAATTTTACATTGTTCAAAACAGTGCTACAAATCTTCTTTTGTGAGCTCATTCATAATGCGTGCCACTTTTTCTATCCCAGTTTCAATGGGCTGAAATCTTGTTCCTTTTTGTAGATTTGACCTTGAGGAATAGATAAAAGTCACATGATTCAAGATCAGGCGAATAAGGTAGATAGTGTAATTCCTGGATATTGTACTTGGCTAGAAACGTCTTAATAGACAATGTAGAATGAGTCTGTGCATTGTATTGATGGAGAACCCATGACTTGGTCTTCCATAGTTCGGGTCGCTTCTTTCTTATTCTTTGACCGAGTTGAATAAAAAACCTCAAGGTAGTAATGTTGGTTTATTGTTCGACTTTCAGGAACCCAGTGAAGAAACATAATCCCTTGAATGTTGAAAAAACCGGTCATCATCGCTTTGAATCTTAATTTGCTCATTTGAGCTTTCTGCTCCGGTAAATTTAAGTAATTCCAATGTGTAGATTGGCGCATAGTTTCAACAGCAATTTTTCCAAGTTTCATGTAAAATTTCAAGACAATTTCTAGTTTTACTACTTATCACTTTTTCGGCAAAACAAAAACAGAGCTTTCATACAATCAAAGTGTACAGACACGGGAGGCGCCGAATTCAAAAGAGTATGCTTCACGCTAGACGGCTCTGAATAGTTCGCTTTTGGCGCATGCGTGCTTCTTCTGTAGAAGCATCAGTCTCTTTATTTTATAGCAGCATCTCTTATCAATGGAATTTCTACTTCTCTTCCCATGGATATAGAGCCAATTGTTTTCTGTTCGATTTTGTTTGTAATTACCACTTTTTTGGGGGTTAATAAAATTCAAAGATGCAATAAAAACTGCGATACAACGAGCGGTAAAGCAGGTACAAAAAAGAAAAGTCAGGATGAATACAGGAGAACACTAGAGATGGAAAAGAAAGAAGCAAACCAACTATTGTTTGCACATAAAATATCCCGAAAACCTACAAGAATATTTGAAATTAAAGAGTAAGTACGTAGGCTGTTTAATCAATAAGTCGTGATCAAGTTGAAGTTGAGAAATTTTTGAGAAATTACACTGACGAAATTAGTCTCGACAAATTAGAAGAACAAGTCTGGCATTAGAAGAAGACAGATCACAGAAAAGCCAGCTCAGGAAATAAAAGGAGGTAAAAATAGACCCAGAAGTAATATTGTAAAACGTTAAAATTCCAACCAACAATATGAAGAATGAATTATTGCTACACAAAATAGGAATTTTCGCCGATTAGCGTAGAGGACCACTCTATGCTCATCTAAAAGCTCTAACAACTATTTATTTTTAAGCAGAACACTTAATAATGAAAAATATTATTTATATTAGTGGTATTCAAAGACGGCAACAAACAAGTCACTGCGTCAACTTTACTAGAAATTTTTAAAATCCAATTTGAAAGAGGGTACAGAAAAATTCACTTATGTTCAAATTACGTTATATATATATATATATATATATATATATATATATATATATATATATATATATATATGCGTAAAAATCAGTTACCCTTATCAAACGATTTAGAAAGAGAAGTAATCTTTCACCTTTTAATGATTATCTGAATGGAGATTTGAGGGTATCGAAAGAGGTATCGTCGAATGAACATTTCAGTGGGAGACGAAACTTTCTTGATTTTAAATTGTACTGATAACCTGATGATATTCGCATCTGGAGTTTATGCTTTAACAATCATATTATAATTAAAAAAAAATAAATAATTAAATAAAGACAATGGAAGTCCAAGAGGTATCTACTGCTTTGCAGGACACATCGTTGTCTATGACCTTCAAACAAACACAATCATATTATTATTACATGAAAGTCACAAGTATGGCCGAGAGACGTGGAATTTGGGATCTTAATGTTGATTTTAAGATAAGGATGAAGGCATTCGATATGGATTATTTGTGAAACACTGAAAACATTTCCAGATTATATCGAATAACAATCGAGAAAATTAGCAGGAGAATGAATCCATAGACAAGACTAAAAAACGAGGATCAAAAAGAATGAAAGATGGATCCAAAAACTATCTAGGATGGAAACCTCAGAACTAAAACGAGAGGATGGGCAGCGACTAAAGATTTATTTTCGAATTTAATAAAACGTTATTTTATGTTCCCCTCGCATTTTTTGTGTTTTTGTATCTTTGTGCTTAGCATACAAGGTTGTTTTTTATATTTTGACAAGTTGTGTTGATTTTATTATAGGAGGAACTTTAATTGGATTTTTTCTATATCGCAAGAATATGTTAATAGGAAAACAAATGCTTATGATCAATTGTATTTTTTTAAATAAATTCAAATTTTTCAAATGCAACACCCTTTATATCAATAAATATTAAAATTGAGCCTAAAATTCTCTTTTCAAAAATATACATGTTGCTTATGTTTGCTCCAACAGTATTCGAAATATTTAGCCTTAAAACATTTTAAAATAAAATTCCACCATATACAAGGGTGCTCTTTTAAAAAAAAAATGAATTTATTTGAGCAAAAAAAAACAATTTTTTATGAGCATTTGTTTATTTCTAGTAACATATTCTTGCCATATATGAAAGTTTTTTCTAACACCTATAATAAAATTACCAGAGCTTGTCAAAATACTAAGAACAACCCTGTACAACTGACTTTAAGAAATTAAGTTAAGATAGAAAATATGACAGCTGTAAAGTCAAATAGGTCTCCTTAAATAATAAATAGGATTTTTTTTCAATTCTAGATGTATCATATTGAGACTCCAAAATTTCCTTTTTTTCAATCGCAACTGTTTTTATATTTATGAATTCTTCAACTTTCACGTATCATTGTTATAGTGCGCAGCCGGCACACCGTTAGCTCTAACACCGGTCGTCGTGACGCCGCTTCTTCGAAACAGTAGCGTGCCGACGCCGCCGTCGCTTGCTGTTATTGCTTTGCATTCCCGCTCCCGCTAGCAAGCGAACATTACGACTTTTCACGAAGTTTTCGAAAGTTTTTCCACGACTAAAGTTTTTCTCTACGGAGATTATTAATATTTTTGTGCCTTGGTGAATTTAATAAAAGAAAAATTAAACTTTTTCACTGGGATTTTTGCGATTTAATAAAATTTTGCTTGATAATAACATTCGGTAAAATGCTTTTTTAAAAACCATGCTGCTTTTGATACTAACTGGTTATAAAAATTATGTTTACCATGATTTTATGGAATACTTTTGAAAGAATGATTTGAAAGGTTTGACACTAATCTCATCACATTTATTTATCCATATCATTAAGAAAAAACATTCGTATGGTAAATATTTGGTTCGGGCCGCGTTTAGATATCAAGGGAAAAAGGTGCCATGTTAATATAATAAAATATTCGAAAATTTTCGCAGCTGATTTGCTAGATTCTTAAAATGCAAGAATATCAGAACATTCAGATTGAACTATAGGAATTTTTGTCTTACTCAGAGGAACTCTGTTTACCATATTTATGATATATATATATATATATATATATATATATATATATATATATATATATATATATAAATATTTAATAGTAATATTATGTGTACCATTACTGATATTTTTACGTTTAAAAAAAAAGTCGCTTATCGCTGATTTCATTATTTCTATGTTGCCATATTCATCAAAAGGAAAGCATAATTTCTAATTAAATAAGTGAATTACAAAAATTACCTCAAGAACATACGTATTAGGTAAATAGATCGTTATCAGTTGAAAAAATTAATTTGATAAATACCAAAGATACATAAACCTAGTCGAAAGGTTGTGATAATTCTAAAAATAAAGGCAATGGAAATTCGACAATACAATTTTATTAAAAATTCATAGTAACTTTTATATGAAGAACAATACATAGTTACCATTTATTTATTTATAAGAAAGATAAAATAATGGAAGTGACTATTATTAAAAAAATATAATAGACAAAATATTTTTTAAATTGAATGTTGGATATGCTTTACGCTTGTATTCTGCGGCAGTTGTTTTTTCTTTTAGTTTTCTGTTAATCTGAACACGTTTTTTATGACTTATTTGTAAACAACTTTGAGGTCTTCTATATATATATATATATATATATATATATATATATATATATATATATATATATATATATATATATAGCAGTCTTTGGTTTAATTTAAAGTATAAGAAGTCGCCAACTAATTTCTGACTCATATTATAAAATCATTCTCTCTAAGATTTGGTATAATATAGCATAGATCTTTTGAATATAATATATGGAACTCTTAATATCATTTTTGGGAAAATGTAGGAGAAGAAACATTTTTTATTTCAAGATGAATGAACTTGGCTTTTGACATGTAATTAATAGACTGAATTTTTTGGTTGCAAACTTTGAATTGTAGTGGATTTTTCTGGATGGAAATCCATTATAAATAATGTAAAACATAAACACAAGTTTTTGTTTAATTTTTCAATATATTTTCTAGTTTAGAAAACACATAACGCTTTTCGCTATGATGAAGCTTCTTCGGAAGTTTGATGTACTATGTAGTTACTCTTTAAGACACAATTTTGTTTACTTATTCTAGGTACTAAAATTAAAAGGGTAGATTACCTCAGGTGTTACAACAAATTAAATCTACCTTATACATAATACATTGTCAAATAAATTATTTGGTTTTTTCCTAAATATTACTGATTTTGTCTACTCACTGCCAGAAATTAGATGGTTGATTAAGTTCAATTCGGTCATTTAGTAGTATTTTTAAATTTTTTAAACGGTTTATCTCGAGGCTCTCGTATAGATTTAGTTTTTGTCCTTTCTTTTCTAGGTGTAAAATGTTATTATTTTTGGTTGTAGTTTATATAGTCACAATGTCCTACTTTTCTGTTTGGTTGAAAATATTACAAGACTCAATATTTTTGATATTTTATTATTACCATTGTCTATTTTTACCCCTTAATTAAGCAAAAAAGGTTAATTAATTTGACCCCTTGAAATCACGAGAGGGGAAAAATAAGGCCATGTCATCCCTCATTCGATCTTAAATGCAGATTGTCTATGAGTAAATGAGTTTTAGTTGGATAGGTGGCTGCTTGGAAATACCGCGTGCTGTTGCTTACTCTCTTTTAATTATTTAAGTTTTGTTATCTTTAACTTTAAAGGGGAAATTTCATGTTAAAAAAATTTTAATATTGTTTTTTTTTAAATGAAATTTAATATTAGACATAATCTAAGTAAAGAAGTTAAAAATAAAAAAAATTAAAAATATTTTAAAATTTTTCTTTGACTATTTCAAAACAAAAGGTCACAGATTTAAGCCATATTTCCAAACGGAGATGCTTAATTAGTAAGAATTTCAGTGTTCTTGCAACGCAGTTTCAAATATCCGAAGGGAAAGAAAGGTCAATGAGAAATTTATCTGGAATATTAACCCACCAAATGTGAAATTTTAGACAATTTATTTGATTTTAAAAGAGAAACATAATTTTTCCGTAAAAATTTCAAGCTTTACATGTATTTTCTTCAAGTTTTTCTGCGAATTGGTGAAAACAAAGAGGTTCATGTCTTGCTTATTACTATTATATTAATGTTCAATAAATCTGAGTACAGTGGGATACGTAGTTTTTGAGATATTTTTCCCGCTAATTTAAAAAATGTTTTTTCGAAACAAATACTTTTAAAGTTTGAGTAAAGAGAAATTAACAATATTCGTGACTTATTGATTCCAGCTACATTCCTTCAACCTCTTCATATAACTCATTTTAAGCAAGCAGTAAAACAAATGTTAATGAAACTTTATTTGGACGTATTTTTTATAAAAATAAATTAAAGTAGTGGTGGTTTTGAGTTTTTTTAAATTTCTTCAAAATGTCTGTTTAATTTATCGACTTGGTGCGACAATTTAAAAATATTTCTTGTAATTATGTTAATTTTTTTTCTTGCCAGTTTTGTTTTAAAGTCGAATTACTAAACCTAAAATATCAATCATACTACTTCTTTTCAATAACTTCGTAAAAAATGTAAAATACTTTAAAATTGCCCTTTCTCTGGAAAGATCAATTTAATTATGAAAAGTTCGCACCTGTTTAAAATATTAAAACATAATATTGTCCCATTATCTCCAGTATTACCGTTGCCGTTAAAATTTAAATCGATCATCAGAAAATTAAATATGATTTTGAATATTGGTTGACAGACTATTGTTGGTTTAGGTTTTATGCGGTAAGACTGCTTAACATAAATTAAATTTATACCATATATACGGTTTTTTTTTTTTGGAATTTTATAATTTAGAAATTAGGATAAATAAACTATTAATAAAGGCATATTAAAAAATCGAACCTATTTTAGAAAACTTGTGTGTAGGTATTTTTAATTGCGGCGTCCCCTTTTTACAGGGTACGGCAACGGATGCGTACGGCAGCTCAATATGTCGGAGGCTAGGTTCGTATCTCTTTTAGAGATAGTTGTGCTCTGCTTTGATTACCCAATAGGCGCCACCTGTTTTACATTATCTGTGTTACTTACCTAGTGATTAAACAGGAAAACACTTAGGTATGAGGAATGATTTTAAATTATTGACGGTAGGTGTATAGCTCCACAATAAAACGACCTAATTAAAACAAAATAGCAATTCCATTTTATTCCCCATTAAAAAATTATTATTTACATAAATTTGAATTGTGCTTACAATGTTTTATTTTTACTCTCTTGATAACTATCACCTCGGTTTTAAAAGGTTATATAAGATTTGGCCGCAAACGTTCTAGAACCTTAGTCGCCAATAACGTACGTTTTGTTGAGTTATCAAAAGTTCTCACATGTTACTACATCACCAAATATAATTATGTTGCATTGTTTGTGTTATAAAAAATTGATTTACAACTCGAATCTCTAACTTAAGGTTTTTCTCCTACCTGGTATATTCTATGGTACCTCTCACTTTATCGCTGTTGCTAGGATTCCTGTTGTGTTGTGGATGGATTGAGGCTTCACAGGGCCACTTCCAACTCACCAATCAAACGCAGGGTAAGGTTGATACAGTCGTGGTCGCCTGTACAGGAAAACTAGGACCCGAACCATCAAGAAGTCATGACAGCAATATCAAGATGAAAAGCCCAAAGATAAAAAAGAACTGGCTTCAAATATTCACATAGCCAAATAGTCAAATAGCCAAGTAGCCGAATAGCCGAATAGCCGAGTAGCCAAAGAGCCCTGAAATAAAATGTTGTTTTTACCACATGTTCGTAAAGATAAAGGGCAAAATCTTACCTCATCGATTAGTGGACTTAACAAAAAAACTTGACCGTCCGCCCTTTCAGAGCTGGTGGCAGGATTGGTCTGCTGCCTTCGGCGGTTCAACAGGAAAGGGAACGAAAATACAAATCTCTCTTGCAACCAGACGTGACAAATCTTAGTGATATTAATATTTAGTCTTGCCAACCTTATTCTCAACCTGGAGCACTTTAACCTAGTTCCGAACTTACACTGACCACCAGTTAATACGTCCAGTATGGGCAGACCATGGAAAATTATCAAAAAGAAAATTATGATCAAACAGTTCAAAGTCACTACTCACGATTAAAACAAAGTTCTAAAAAATTGCCACAAATTCCATACTGCACACTCAACCTTAAATGATCGATCTCGACATGCCGTGTTCGTGTCAACGAATGGGTATACATTCACAGCAAATGCTAACTGAACTATGTCACCGACTATAACCTTATACTTTTAATACTGAAATTGAATGTAAGCAAATGAGAGTTTATTAAAAATAAAATATTTACGACTTTAAATTCAAACCAAATTATGTGATATATAAACTACAGCAATTTACGAACTGTGTAAAAAAAATGATAAGTTACAAGACCAAAAGAGTTGTAAACCAAAAAAAAAAAAATTCCATGTTTACTATTTTAAATTACAGGATAAATAATTAAATTTACTCAGGTAAAAATATACAAATTATATCATATTACTAAGAACATGTAGCATTGATGCTAACTGGTAAATTTAAATGCTACATTTACCCCTCTCCGAAAAAAAAATAGACTATCTTGATAGGCTATTTTGAAAACAAGGAAAACATAACCCTGTCCTTGGAAAAACATTTGGATTGATATCTACGCGTATCACACGTCCTTGCGGAAGACAACATCGGTAAGTCAAATCTGGAAATCTACAAAGTCGTGAAGAGTCAAAATCGGTAAAGGTCTGCCAAATTACATACAAGTTCAGAATTACAACTTCTGAATAAATTTTACACATACCAAAGAAATCAATTAAAAGATAAAAATCATAAACTAAAATGTACAAAAAACAATCTCTAACATTATATACCCAGAATTGTTAATACAAGTAAACAGATTGTCATGACTATAGATTTAAATTAGGACAAACTTATCAGCAGTATACTTAGACACACGGCCGTAACAAATCCAGTTATGAGACCATTATATCAACACTATACAACTTCAGATTTACTTATATACAACTCACTGTAGAAACGAATGCTCTAAGCATTCAAACAAATTTCCGGGAAACCATCCCAAAGTGAAATGCCCACCAATAATTCCAAACGAGAACGAATCATATCCACCAAATTTCGAAGCGAAAAAACGAGAAAATTACTAAGCCAGCATTGCGCCTTTTCAAGCGGCATGAAAAACCCTCGTATACTGGCCTCACTCCAGAAAATCTGATGAACATACTCACCCACGCCCGAAAAGACCAGGAGCACCCACCACATTATGGTGTCCCGAAAGGTGGAAGAACGACAGAATTGGTGACCCAGATGTCCACCTACAAAAGGGAGTAAAATATAGTTTTTACCAGACTAAAAAAATGCCTAACGCATTACTGTAAGCTTGAAAACAAAAATTGAGAATTAGGGTGTTCCGTAAAGTGCCACTGCAACCAGCCCAACACACAAAACGACCAGAGACCGGAGCTCAGGCGAAACACAGTAGTGCAACCCAGCCATGGTGCCAGCTCATTAGGCATGACACGCCAAAATTAACACCCCCCATGCTCACCCTTCCGACTTGGCATGCGTAAGCATGTTTGAATGATGCCTGGCAGCACCCAACACTCTACAGCCTATAAAAACAAACTAAGAAAAGCTTACAGGATATGATATCTCGTAATAACTAAGATATCTTTCATTAGAAGACGCCAAAAACTCTAAAATTTTAAAATAACCAGCCCTTAGGTTATACAAGATCCAAGCAATACTAAAGTTTATTCAAAACCAGTCCATACTTAAACTAACCCTTCCTCAGAAGATATAAAAACTCTAAACGTTTGCTTCAAAAAAAACAAGGTAAAAAAACCTATCACTTAAGCAATACTCCGGATATGGCCATTATCCAAAATACTTAAAAAATAGCAATACAGCTAATAACTAAAAATTCCTACGAGTCATCACTCAATAATTAACTTAAACAAACGCACTAACCTGGAAGCAAACTTCCTAAAAATCTCAAAATAGCAAAAATGCTAACAACTAAAAATCAATACAGGTCAGCACCAGTAAGTCTCTTAAACAACTTATTTACTTGGAAGCAAACTTCCCAGAAACTTAATAAACTTAAAAGTAGCAAAACTGCTAATAACCAAAAATCAATACGGGTCAGCACCCAATAAGTTGCCTAAACAAACTTACAACTTTGAAGCAAACTTTTCAAAACTCAATAAACTTATTCTTCTTCTGAAAGGTCAGAATCAGAATCCTCTGAAATAGAATCATTGAAAGGTTTTAGATCTTTGATATGCCACTTTCCAGCTTTAGAACCATCAATATTATCTAAATCATAAATAAGGTTGGAAAGTTTCTTTCTTACTTTACAATGAACATATTTGGGGACTAACTTTGCGGTAAACTTATCTACAGCACTTGAAAGAACTTTATTTTTACGCCAAACATGGTCACCTACATTAAAAGAAATATCGCGTTTTCTAAGATTATACGCACGAGAATTACGTTCATACGCCTTATGAATCTTCATTCTCACTTCAACAAAGATATCTTTTAGACCTTTTAAGTTGGCCGCATAGGCATTTCTATCACCAGGAATTATTTCATCATCAACTCTGACGTCGACATTCAAACTACCTGACAAAGGAACATGCCTACCGTAAACTAAAAACGCTGGAGTAAAACCGGTGACTTCATGTTTTGAAGTATTAATAGCTTGTTGAATTTTAGCTATTTCTTTATCCCAATTTTCGTGGCTGTCTATGTAACTCCTAATTGCTGTACCAATTGTCCTATTATTTCTTTCTACGAAATTACATTGTGGTGAATAAACAGGATTAAATCTTATATTAAACTCATATGTTTGACTTAATTTTTTGAAAGTTTTTGAAACAAACTGTGTGCCATTATCGCAAATAAGTAGAGATGGAGGACCATGAACATGAAAAACTTTATTTTCTAGTACCTCTTCAATATATTGAACTTTGGAACTTCTTAAAGGAAAAAGTAATGTGTACTTGGTAAACCAACAAGCGACTACTAAAAGCCATTTGTTTCCTTTTCTTGAACGAGGTAGAGGGCCTATTAAGTCTACTGCTATTACTTGAAATGGATAATCTACTGATTTCTCTTTACCCATATGTCCCATTTGCGAAGTATTTGGTGCTTTCTGAGCTCCACAGACTAAACAATTCTTGACAAATTTAAGAATGTCTTGGCGCATTTTTGGCCAATAATATCTTTCTTGTAGACGATGAAATGTCTTATAAAATCCGAAATGACCACAGTTCGGAGGACTATGACAAGAGTCTATAATTTCTGCTCTTTGGGGTTTAGGTACTAAGTATTTCCATTCAGGAACATTCACATTCATAGAAAGGCAGTTTGGGACAAATTTCAAAACAAAATCGTTATCCACTTTCCACTGTGGATAATTGTTTGGATTATCTAAAATTTTCTGGCGTAAATTATCGTACCACGGATCAATACGATCGACATCTAGGGTTCCCACCACTAATTCTTCCTTACTGCTTGAATCAGAATCTTCTATCTCTTCTTCTCTATGTGGATTACGGGACAAGGCGTCTGGAATGACATTTTGAACTCCTTTTCTGTGTACTAAATCAAAGGTATGTTGTCTAAGTCGAACAGCCCAACGAGCTAATTTTCCACATGGATTTTTTAGAGTGTTAAGCCACAATAAACTATAATGATCTGTAATGACAGTAAAAGGAACACCTTCAATAAATCCTCGGAATTTTTCAATACAAAAAAGTACACCCAGGCATTCTTTTTCCACTACAGAATAGTTTCGCTCTGCTCTAGATAAAGATCTACTGGCGTAGGCAATCACTCGCTCTTCACCATCAATTATCTGCGTTAGAACTCCTCCTAAACCTGTATTTGATGCGTCGCTCGCTATATAGAATCGCTGTGAAAAGTCTGGTTGAGATAATATAGGAGCAGATACTAAGAGTTGTTTAATTTTAATAAAAGATTCTTCAGCTGCACTATTCCACTCAATTTTTTGTCCTTTCCTACGTCCTTTTAGGAGATCATTTATTGGAGACATCAGAGTAGAAAAATCCTTTATAAATCTTCTATACCATGAGCAAAGACCAACAAAACGCTTTACTTCAGTAGTATTCCTAGGTCTGCTATAATTAATCATGCTAGAAACTTTATCGGGGTCAGTACGCAAAGAATTCGAACCCACAATATAGCCTAAAAATTTCAAAGATGTTTTGAAAAAGTCACATTTTTCCAGATTTATAGTCAGATTGGCATCTTTCAATTTTTCTTTGACCTCTGATAACAATCTAAGATGTGAATCAAGATCTTCTGACACTATTAAAATATCATCGAGATAGGTGAATATATTTGGCTCATAGCGAGGACCAAATATTGCATCTACCAGGCGCTGTTGCGTCTGTGCGGCATTTCTGAGACCAAAGGGCATGCTAACAAACTGGAAAAGTCCTCTTCCGACTACTGCAAAAGCTGTTTTTTCTTTCGAAGATTCATCCAAAGGGATCTGCCAAAAAGCTTTTCGAAGGTCTATCGATGAAATATATTTAGCATTTCGAAGAGATGTTAAAATTCTGTCAATATTAGGCATTGGATACCGGTCAGGACGACTGATTTCATTAAGTGAACGTCCGTCAAAACATAATCGGTACGTTCCATTTGGTTTCTTAACTAATAAAACAGGAGAACACCATGGACTTGTAGATGGCTCTACGACACCTAACTTTAACATTTCATCCAACTCATTGTTCAAAATTTTTGACATATATGGAGACAAAACAAACGGTCTCTTTTTAAAAGGAAGCGTGTCACCCGTGTCAATAGTCAAAGTAATTTTATCCGTACGACCTAATCTATCTTTACTACTAATTTCATTAAATGATTCAATAATTTTTTCCGCTTGTTCGCGCTCTGCTGTAGAAAGTTCATCCAAAGAATGTAATCTCAAATTACAACTATTAAAAGAGTGACTCAAATCATTATTGGACACTTCTAATTTAGAATTTATATCTTGCACATGCCAAGAATTATTCTTAAAATTAACTACAATATTAAATTTTTTCGCAAAGTCACACCCAAATATAAATGCTTGTGGCAATGAAGGAACCACTAAAGCATTAATAACTTGACAAGAATTGTCAATAACAAGAGGTAAATCAACTGTGCCTTTAACACTTTGCTGTTTACCATCAGCAGTACAAATATTCTTAATTTGTGCTGGGCATATCTTAAGACCTAAATTACCTAAAATATCTACACCTCTAGAACCAACTATAGAAGATGTAGCACCTGAATCCAATAAAACCGTAATGTCCACATCAAGCAACTTCACATTTATGTAAGGTCGGTTATCTAAATATTTATTAATGAATAAGGGCGAAACTTGCTTGTTTTCAGAAAAATGGAGTCGATTAAAAGAAGTATTATCTTTAAAAAATTTAGAAACTGTATTCAGCCAGTTTTTCCAATCAGTATCGCTAAAATATTCTCTTTTTAAATTTTTATTATTAGAATAAAAAAATGTTTTTGATTTTTTAAAAGACGTATGAAAACTACGATAATTAAATGAGGCACGAGTTCTGGGAAAGATGAAACTGCCTCTTCGATTCACTTCCCTTACTAGTTTTTTGAACATTTAGGGCACCCTGAAGATTTGGTGTTAGGTTCGCCACATTTAAAACAAAATAAACCTCTAGGGGCCTTACAGTCCAAATAAACATGATTAGGCTGTTTACAATTCCAACATGTTACAGAAGCTTTAGGTTTATTATCTTTATTAGAATTATTTTTATTTAAATTATTATCAGGTTTGCTGTTAGATGTAGAAGGCAAATTTTTAGAATGAAAATGAGAAAATCTTTGACCATCTTTTTTGAAATTTTTTCTAGAATTATTTTGCTTGTTAAAATGACTATTATTATTTAAACTTTGGTTCGTGTTAGCCATACTGTTGATGCTAGCAATTTCATCCTTAGGCCTAGATTTATCTTTAAGGTAATCAGCCTCTTCTAACTTACGACAAAGTTCTGAAAGTTCCGAAACATTATTAACATCTATTAAAGCCAACCTACTAATAAAATCTGGTAAAAGATTTCTTTTAATATTTTTAACTTTTGAAACTTCTGCTGGAGGTCTAGATAATCGAGAAAAAAGAGCTTCTAAATGAGCAATAAAAACTATCGTAGATTCATTTTTCTTTTGTTTCCTTCTTTTAATTTGCTCCCATATATCATCATCTATATCATCATGAAAAAAATCCTTCTTTAATTTCAATACCAATGAATCCCAATCAGTTAACGAAGATTTAACACTTCGATACCACACAAACGCGTCTCCTATGAAAAATTCGGCAGCTGAATTAAATAACTCCTGCGGAGAAATATTACGTGCCTGCGCTAATTCAGTTAACCGTTCCAAAAATGGATAAAGTTTTTTCGCGTCCCCATTAAAATTAACTTGCCACTCACTAATAGGTAAAATACGCGTCGCGCAATGCACTACAGGTGCTGCTACATTGATCACCGGCAACTGAGATGTAAGTTCAACATGCTGACCGTCCGGAATTTTATCTAACAAATTCGATTCCAATAAAAGACAACTCGCGGTCACTTCTTGAATATAAGAAAATATTACAGAAGCTCTATTTTCATCCTTGGGCATTGGAATTCTTTTTGCTCTTCCTACCACGTGAGCTAAACGCGACTTCACTCTATTAATAAGAGAATCATTAGCATTACCGTCAAATTCATCTATCACCCCTTGTATAGAGTCTAAACTGCGTTGTATACTGATTTTTTCTTCCTCAAAAGTCAAAGTGCAAATATTTAAGTTAATATCTTTACCCGGACTCGATTGTTCTCTCTTTAGAATTCTAGCAAGTATCTTGCGTTTGTCTGCGACAGTACGTAAAGAAGTTAACAAACGAATTTTTAACTCGTAGTCCAACTCATATTCAAGTAAATGATTGGGTTGAAAATTATAAATATCCATGATGATATAAAATTTGAAAATAAATACACTAAATCAAGTTATTTTTTTTTAAATGACAAAGTATTCTTTACTTAGTTGAAAACAATAACCGTATCTCCAAAGTTAAATCAATTCTATAAAACAAACAGTTTGTCCTACCCTGTATAGCAAATCAAATAGAAAAAATTATTTTATTTCAAAAGCAATTAAATAACTTCACTAAAATCTAAATCAAATGATTGCATTGATCAAACATTAAAATAAGGAAACTTAAAAAAACAGCAGTAATCGTACCCCTGTATCAATAAAAAAATAATTTATTTTATCAAACTTCAGAATAATAAGTCTCAACTAATCATGCATAAATTTTTAAGCAAAGCTAAATTTTAAAATTGGTATTTATTTCTATTCATATCCTGTTATCTATAAAAAGTATCCAAAAAATAAAATCTTAAGTTTCTTTGGCTTGGTCAACAACAATTTCTTTTTTTATATAAAAAAATCAAATTCTCTAGATTACTTTTTGCTGGACTTTTAACACTTTTAAATCAAGTTTTAGGAAAATAGCTGTAAAATACCGAAAAAAAATTAAATATTTTTCTTATCACAAAATATTTTAAACTGTTATCGGTTCAAAAGTATGGTTTAATAGCAAAAAAAAATATTCTAACCGGGTATAAATTTTACTACCTGAGATAAAATGTAAAATCATTCTACAACTTTTAAATAGCTCAAAAAAAAATATGCAAATCTTTACGAGACTTAAACAAATCAAAAATATGTACGATATGAAATGCCTTTTAAACTAAATTAACTCACAAACTAATTAGAAAATTTTCAGCAATTTAGCCAAAATAATAGACCTTACATAAACATATAAAAAACTGTGTCCACCTGAACACCTTGTACATAAAAAGTACAAAATTCACTACTATAAGCTGTAAAATACCTAAAATACTGTGAAGTTACTGTGATATTAAAATCAATGAGGGCTCTTAAAAAAATATATAAATTATAACCTTACTGTTTCTCGGAGAAAGTTTACTCGAGTAACCTGTGAATGTTTCTTAGGTTTTATAAAACTGTCATTATTCAGACGAAACAAAATGGAATTACAATAAAAATATGTTACTAATGAAAATTAATTTAAATCTGACACAAATTTAACCGCATAGAAATTTCAATTCAATTCAGGATACTCAACGTTAAATTATTTTGCTAAACACCAGTAAAATATAAAAATTCAAAACAAAGCACAAGCTCCACGTTCAGGGCGTCATTTTTTGCGCCGTCCCCTTTTTACAGGGTACGGCAACGGATGCGTACGGCAGCTCAATATGTCGGAGGCTAGGTTCGTATCTCTTTTAGAGATAGTTGTGCTCTGCTTTGATTACCCAATAGGCGCCACCTGTTTTACATTATCTGTGTTACTTACCTAGTGATTAAACAGGAAAACACTTAGGTATGAGGAATGATTTTAAATTATTGACGGTAGGTGTATAGCTCCACAATAAAACGACCTAATTAAAACAAAATAGCAATTCCATTTTATTCCCCATTAAAAAATTATTATTTACATAAATTTGAATTGTGCTTACAATGTTTTATTTTTACTCTCTTGATAACTATCACCTCGGTTTTAAAAGGTTATATAAGATTTGGCCGCAAACGTTCTAGAACCTTAGTCGCCAATAACGTACGTTTTGTTGAGTTATCAAAAGTTCTCACATGTTACTACATCACCAAATATAATTATGTTGCATTGTTTGTGTTATAAAAAATTGATTTACAACTCGAATCTCTAACTTAAGGTTTTTCTCCTACCTGGTATATTCTATGGTACCTCTCACTTTATCGCTGTTGCTAGGATTCCTGTTGTGTTGTGGATGGATTGAGGCTTCACAGGGCCACTTCCAACTCACCAATCAAACGCAGGGTAAGGTTGATACAGTCGTGGTCGCCTGTACAGGAAAACTAGGACCCGAACCATCAAGAAGTCATGACAGCAATATCAAGATGAAAAGCCCAAAGATAAAAAAGAACTGGCTTCAAATATTCACATAGCCAAATAGTCAAATAGCCAAGTAGCCGAATAGCCGAATAGCCGAGTAGCCAAAGAGCCCTGAAATAAAATGTTGTTTTTACCACATGTTCGTAAAGATAAAGGGCAAAATCTTACCTCATCGATTAGTGGACTTAACAAAAAAACTTGACCGTCCGCCCTTTCAGAGCTGGTGGCAGGATTGGTCTGCTGCCTTCGGCGGTTCAACAGGAAAGGGAACGAAAATACAAATCTCTCTTGCAACCAGACGTGACAAATCTTAGTGATATTAATATTTAGTCTTGCCAACCTTATTCTCAACCTGGAGCACTTTAACCTAGTTCCGAACTTACACTGACCACCAGTTAATACGTCAAGTATGGGCAGACCATGGAAAATTATCAAAAAGAAAATTATGATCAAACAGTTCAAAGTCACTACTCACGATTAAAACAAAGTTCTAAAAAATTGCCACAAATTCCATACTGCACACTCAACCTTAAATGATCGATCTCGACATGCCGTGTTCGTGTCAACGAATGGGTATACATTCACAGCAAATGCTAACTGAACTATGTCACCGACTATAACCTTATACTTTTAATACTGAAATTGAATGTAAACAAATGAGAGTTTATTAAAAATAAAATATTTACGACTTTAAATTCAAACCAAATTATGTGATATATAAACTACAGCAATTTACGAACTGTGTAAAAAAAAATGATAAGTTACAAGACCAAAAGAGTTGTAAAACAAAAAAAAAAATTCCATGTTTACTATTTTAAATTACAGGATAAATAATTAAATTTACTCAGGTAAAAATATACAAATTATATCATATTACTAAGAACATGTAGCATTGATGCTAACTGGTAAATTTAAATGCTACATAATTTGGCGCCAACCTTAAAAATCTCATCTAGAATTAATTTTTCACTAATAATCACAATAACCTATAGTCATAATACATATATATATATATATATATATATATATATATATATATATTATATATATATATATATATATATATATATATATATATATATATATATATATATATATATATTCTTGGCAATACCTACAAAGTACTCATATGATCACAAATAAAATATAATCGATAGAGAAAAGCCTTTTTTGTAGTCGAAGCCAAGCAGCGCTACAAATAAATTAAAAGCGAAACCCTGTCTGATGACTGCGAGTTAATTTTTCATAAAGCGACAAATAATGAAATGAATGGAAAGGATGTATAACTGGAAACACTGAAATCACGTGTTTAACCGACTGTAGCTGAAACTATTTAAAGGAAAAATAACAAACTTCAACCATTAAGGATATTTACAGCAGCAAAAGAATAACCATTGAATAAAAAGCACACCTGCTTTAACATCATAAGTTTTATATAATCAATACACATTAAAGAAGTCCATTATGTCTAAAATAAGGTGACCACGAAAAACAGGTTATACCTCATCGATAATCTCTCCTAGAACGAAGTATCAGTATTAAAGCAGCTTCATAAGATAAAATCATCAAAATCTTACTAGTAAACGAAGGAAATATAACTGCAATCTTAGATATAGTAACAGATCAGCATAAAATCGGGAATATTCTGGAAAAAGGAATATATTAACTACTGCATCCTGATCTAACTAAGTCAGAAATCTACCGAACCCTAAAGAATACATGATCGCGCACGATATATCTATATATATATATATATATATATATATATATATATATATATATATATATATATATACATATATATATATATATATATATATATATATATATATATATATATATACATATATATATATATATATATATATATATATATATATATATATATATACATATGTATGGAAAAGTTATTTTATCCTCCTTACGACCGTTAAGAAAAGGGCAGACACTATTTTCTCTGCAAATTCCACTCTGGTTCTCTTTCCATACTAGTTTCGACCACCTAATGATTTCATCAGTGGAGGTGTAACCAACCAAGAGCAAAATGCACAGAAAAACAGAGAATATACTGTGTGCCTTTTTTTTAACGGTCGTAAAGAGAATAAAAATAACTTTTCCAATTACATAGACCACGAAATTATTTATTTTTAATAATTTCGTACTGCTTCGCAATATATTCAGATGTTCGTTTGTACTGTTTAAGATAGCAGTCCAGCATCATGTTCTGCCGGTAATATCCTGCCAATATTTAACGACATGGGGATTTTAAGTAGACAGTTATTTTCTGTGCATTTTGCTCTCGGTTCGTTACAGCTCCACTGATGAGACCATTAGGTGGTCGAAACTAGTATGGAGAGAAAACCAGAGTGGAATTCGCAGAGAATATACTGTCTGCCTCCATTCTTAATGGTCGTAAGGAGGAATAACTTTTCCAAATACATAAACCGTGAAATTGTTTATTTTTAATATATATATATATATATATATATATATATATATATATATATATAGTTTTCGGGTATCCCATGTGTATTGAATGTAGGGCAGCTGACGTTTCGTAAAATCTCATTCACCATTTTCAAGGCTCACCGTAGAATGTCTGTGGAGGGACTGACGCTTGCAACTCTGGTGATCACTGAACAACAACACATTTCTTCTCTGTATATTAAAGGAACTTAAGGAAAAAGGGCGAATTTCCAACAATTATACCATAAAACCAGCCTTCAAAACCAACATACTTCTCCTTTAATAAAAATAAAACTTAAAAATCGCCGATAATAAAGAATTTGTTTACAAAGTTCCATGAGAATGCGGTAAAATGTTTATTTGAGAAATCAAGCGTTCAGTAGAAGGTGGAATAATTGAACATGAAAATCTTACACAAAAGGGGAAAACGTCGAGATCTAGAATTGCAAAATTCGTCTGAGCAAACAACGATACATAAAATGGTCAGAAACTGCAGCAATTTATATGGATGCAAACATGAAATTAGAAAATTTATAGGAACTGCTTACATAAAAAATATTAATAGAATCTTGAGTAAACCAAGTGTTAAGATACCTAATCTTTAGCAACCATTACTTTGTAACACAAAAACATCAGATCATTGGGTGTGTTCAGTGAAACCAAACTGCACCCACTCACAAAATGAAAGTATTTTCATCACATTTAAGTCTATAACAAAATGAAAAGCTATGTCGAAGTTTCTTATTAGTGCAATTTTTTGAAACCGATTGAGTTTTATTTAAAAACCAATTACTGTAAATATAAACAGATAAAATAAATAAATAATATAGGTATTACAAAAGAGCAAAGTAATTTTACACTGTAATTATACGTTCAATGCACAATGTAAATACAAACGTACAAAAAAGTTAAAATAATACAATAGTCACTGAATTATAAATTAAAATTTAACATAGCCTATATTTTCCAGCAGAGATACTATAATGTAAATTCGATAAAGAGGGGAATTCAAAAAACACTTGTTCTTATTTTTGGACAGTAGAATAAATCATTATTATAAACTCTCGTACTAAATCTAAGATCCCGATATTTTATAAAACTATCATCTATTTAATTTATCCTGGTCGGAAGCTGATAAACAAGAGACCATTGGAAATTACTAAACAGAACAGATCTATTTGGTTAAGCAGAAGAAATATCATACTAAGTACAACTCATCTCTTTTCTAAAGTTAACATTTTGCTTTAAAAATCCAAATATTCCCTACAATGGTTGGTATACTCACCATGTGCCCTATCACACTTGCATTTGAAGTACCTACTCTAAATGCCTTTAATTAAAATCCAATGTAGATATATTCTTAAAGTTTAATAATGTCCTGAACACAAAACCAACCATTTTATTAGCAAATGCGATTATATTGAATTTGACTACTCATATTCGATTATTCAAAGATGAAAAGTATACTCAAGCATTTTATTTCTGCTCTTCTTCCCTGCTGGTGTTCGGCTACTGCATATTGTACAATTTGTTTCTTTTTAATACCTCTCTCATCATCCTTAAACCTACTGGATATCTTATTTCACTCATATACACTTTGCCACAAGAGCAAGATATCTTATAAACGCTTGCCATTTGTAATGATAATGCATTCTTTGACGACTTCAAACATTGTCCATCTTTTTTACATGTGTTGACAATTATCCAAATGTTTCAATTTCGAGGCAATCTGGCAATCCTGTTGATGGTTCTGTGTATGTAAGGTAGTACATAGATGGTAAACTTATGTTAAGGACTTGGGTTTTATATTTATCAGTATCTGTTCGTCACATATTGAAAGAGCTCTATGTACTCTTTTGTATAGAATATATAAGGCTCTTTCAATATGTGACGAACACTCACTGATCTCAGCAACATAAAAACTGACTAATGCTCTGAGAGGCAACGGATATTGCGCTGAAGATATTAGACGTTCTATTAATAAATATAAAAATTCAACTCCTCAACAAAATTTAATAAATGTACGACCTATGGATAATGTTGTCTTACCCTACATACATGAAATGACTAACAACATTGCCAGATTACTCCGAAAATTAAATATTTGGACAATTATTAACACATATAAGAAAGTTGGACAATATTTGAATTCACCAACGGATGCAATTATAGCCGAAACGTTGGATAATAACCCAATTTGACAGGTCTAAACACAAAAACCATAGTTTTAAACTTAACAACAGATGTAAAGGTTTCGTTCTTTAAAAGAGAACCCAGTTTGCTGACCTGCGGTACTCCACATGTACCGTATAAACAGAATTTATAATTATTTACGTATACGTACTGGGTCCGATTAGAAAGAAAGTTTGATAAAAATAATAACAGACAAGTTGTAAAACTTTAGTTTGTACAAAAGTATCACATGATTAATCGTATCGAAAGCCTTTAGTGTAAATCACATCTACGTGCCGATTTCTATAAAAGCTCACGAGAATATTGTTATATTAAACATATTTAATACAGGGAATTTATGGGGCATGCAACCATACTGACAACCATAAGTAGTCATTTTTATTTTAGCCTCTAATTATTTATATCACCGAGACTTTCAGACTTATGTATAGGGCATATTTTAATTTGTTTCCACAGATTCGGAATAATGCGTTGTTGGCTATACAAAACTTTAAAATTGTTTAATCTAAATATGCAAAATAGAACAATGAGTTACCTAGTTGCCTATATATATATTCTCCTTTCACGCAGAGAAAAAGGAAAGAATATATAAAAACAATTTATTTTCTGCAAATACAACTTTGGACCTTTCTCCATATGTGTTTTGACACTTATAGTGTGGTCAGTGGAGCTTAATCGAACGGAGAGTTACATTCGCAGGAAACAACTGCTATATAAAACGTTTCTTCTTTTTCTTCTAATTTTTCTTTCTAATCTTTCTAATCTTATTAATGATTTTTTTCTTAACCCAGTAAAAATGACATTGTTCTTGACCGAAAGTAATACGTACCTCCTACCAACGGACCAACACATCAAACATGACCCAGTTAAGTATAGGCCAATCATCTGCCTACCGACACTGTATAAGGTGATTATCTTCTGCTTAACCCAACGCACATTGTGAGCAAAATAACATCATTGCAATTCAACAGAAAGGATGCACGAGCGGAACAATGGGCTACAAGGAACAATTGACTGTTGACTCTGCCATATGTAACCAGGCCTGTACCAACCGAAGAAACTTCTTTGCTACCTACTTGGATTATAAGAAGGCATTCGCCTCAGTGCCACCTTGACCTTAAAATAATTTCCAGATGTTATTAGATTCCTTATGTTATTTATTCCGTTGGATAGGAAATATTCTCCATTTTCGATTTCTGTAATAAAAAATGGGGTTTCTATTTGAAGAACCCAACTTGACCTTCAAATAACTTTGAAGTTTCAGGTCAAGACAAAAGTCACCATCAGATGCACCGTTTGATTTCTTACAACTTTCATCTGCATCATTTTTCTCTAAAATGCTTTTCTGAGAAAATATTCTGCTGTTTCTCAACCTTAAAATGACCTCTAGATGTCATTAGATCCCCTATGTTACTTATACCGTTGGAAAGGAAACATTCTCAACTTTCAATTAATAACAATTATATTAATTTTTGGAACAAATTCTTTAAACAAATGTATGACCTAGGAATGAGTAACTATTTATCTCTAAGTTGTTTAGACATTATCATGCCTGAACTACAAAGATGATGCTGCCTTTCGATTTACCATTTTTCAAATATAAATGTGGATGACATTATCACTTGCATACCGTTTTAACAGACTGATACTGTAACGAAGGACTATTAGAACTTTTTGAAGCGGTCTGGTAAAAAGTATTATTTTCGTGAGACGATTGATTTTTTTATAATGTAACGAAAGAAATATTATATTGATGTCATCGAGTCATCATTTATTAATCATATTTCTAGGTAGTCTTTGACTTTTATGCTAGTATGTTTCTTACAATTTCTAGTAAGTTTATTGGTTAGTAGCATGCATCGGCGATATAAATTAATTTTAGATAACTATGGCTACTGAATCCTATATCGATCTCATCTTAGATTGAAAAACTATGTTCCCAAATATGTCAGCATTTTTTTAGTTTAACTTTTAGATAATTTTATTTTGTCAATATGTTTCTGTGGAACTAATTGTTTGTCTACTTTTATATTCTTATTTTTCTAACTTTATCCACAAGTTGTTTTAACTTCTGTAAAACATTTTGTTGAAAGGTTATTCACGCAAATTCAGGTGAATCGAATATATCATTCAGGCTACAACCAATCAATTATGGAAAGCAGTATTGCTTTCCCATCTTTCCCCTGTTCATTTTTTCAGATGCCGTTGAAATATGATACCTAAAAAATTTATGCGTGTGCTTCTCTTGAGCTGTTTTTTAAGACGCTTTTTTGCAAGATTAAGTTCAAGGTCTTTTTTAACAAGGTTGTTATTTACATATCTTTGTACAATTAGGCCTAATAAAAGTAAAAATATTTACTTCCTTTTTATGTCCATGAATAACGGAGAAATAAATTGTAAATTGAGCTACTAAATTACTTTTTTTTTATGTTTTTTTGTTCCCTGTTAATCTAGAAATTAACATAAATTGCTCATTTTAAGAAAGAAAAAGTGATATGTTTTTATTTGCTTTTTGGTTCTTATTTTTTACAAACTGTTTATATAATTACTAATAAATATACTTATGTTTATTACACAAGAAATCATAGATGGAAAAGATATTAATTAATAAATGGTGTAGGTACCATTTATGAAGAAAATTTGGAATACATAGTTATAACAGATTAAAAAAATCACGTTGTCGAGATTTTTTAGTTTGATATTGTTCTACTAGCGCAAGTATTCGTTGAGTTAGTAAGCAAATTATAAATACACTATTTCTCTGTTCTATTATTCCATGGAAAATAGACTTACGTCAGTAACAAAAATGTAACATTGTTTTTTTTTTGCTGGAATATGTGTTCATTTCGACATCCTATAAAACATATCTCGATGGTAACTGTGAAAGACCTGTACAAGAAAAAATGATCACGATTTTCGATTTTTTGAATTTATCTCGAAAAGTAAAAGTTGTATCGAAAAATGTAGACAATTAAAAAACCTATTGATTCATATAATATAAGTTATAGGTGGCGCCACGAGTTATCGAGATATATTTTTTTTTCGACAAAATTTACGGTTTTTGTTTTTTTTTTAAAAAGAGACAATTTTTAACAAATTACCGATTTAAAATTTAACATAAATATGGGTATTATCATTCTTAAAAAGTATGTCAAACCCGGAATCTGTAAGTTTTTTTATTCTCCGAGAAATTCGATGTCAAAGTTGAAAATTCAACCTCAATTTTCTGCTTTCCTAATTAAAATACAATGCTCAATTTTAATGGAAATTGTTTGTATTGTTTTGTATTTTAAAAATCTATTTAAAATTTTTTTTTTCAATTGCGGGACGAGAAATTTTGCAAAAACCAATTTTTGCACTAAAAAAATTGCGGATGCAGAAAAATTTTTTTTATTGCGAGCATTGGATTTAGATGTATCATTTCCGATCTTAAAAAAAATATATTTTGGATGAAAAAAAAACGTATTTTTTTTTGAAAAATTCATAATGGCATGGCAAATGAATATTAAGGGCCCAAATTTGCAGAAGATGCTTCTTGATCCTTGTACTTTACCTGTCAATTTTTTGGATCTAAGAAATACACTTCCATACGATCTGTGAACCTACGAAAATTGGGCCGAATCTAATCGAAAGTAGCTGCTGCAGGCCGCTGTTGGTGGGTTGCCATAGTTCAGGCGCATTATTCATTGGCGCCTCAAGGAAACTTATACATCACAAGTAATATTTATAATATTGATGTTATTTTGTTAGTTTATATGATAGTAACAATTTGTTTGGTCATATTAATTATTAGTTTGTTTATTAACAAAAGTTTTACAAAAAATTATAGAGAAAATCATACAAATATTCAGTTATATATTACATATTCTACTGTTTTTTCCTTTATATTATTATTATCTAACAGTTTATTAACAAAATTTTTACAAAAAATTATAGAGAAAATCATACAAATATTAAATTATATATTATATATTATACTGTTTTTTTCTTTTATGTTATTATTACCTACTAGTTTATTAACAAAATTTTACTTTTTTATTTTACTTCTATGCAATCGGCGTCCATTTCATCATCGCAATTATTACTCTCGCTTACATCGCACTTACCATTTTCATCATTATTATTAATTTCATTGTATATATCATTCTCATCATTATTAACATTTTCATTGTCAAAATCATTCTCACACATATTATTAATTTCTTCTGAATTGTCATCATCGTTTTCTAAATCGCAGGAAAAAACAGTAGAATATGTAATATATAATTGAATATTTGTACGATTTTCTCTATAATTTTTTGTAAAAATTTTGTTAATAAACAAATCAATAATTATTATCACTAAACAAATTGTTACTATCATATAAATTAATAAAACAACATCAATATTATAAATATTACTTGTTATACCTTGAAGCGCCAATGAATAATGCGCCTGAACTATGGCAACCCACCAACAGCGGCCTGCAGCAGGTATTTTCGATTAGACTCGTGTCGTTTTTTTTTTATTTCGCACTATTGCGGTCAATATATAGAAGTCGTTCGATTTATAATATTTTTCAATCTGACATCGAAATCAGCAGGTTTTTAATATCCTGCTGACATGTCTCGGAATTTATGTTTTATATAGTAGTTGCTCTTGGTTAGATTCAGCTCCACTGATGAAACCATAAGATAGTCGAAGCGCGTATGGAAAGAGGGCCAGAATTGTATTTACTGGAAATAAACTGTTCCATATATTGTTTCCCCTTTCCTGCTTGAAAAAAGAATACATATAGGCAACTGTTTAAACATGGCAGATAGATTTATTTTATTTCTTACTGAAATTTTGATTTTTTTAATAAGTTTCCTGTTAGAGTAAACAACAAAATTAGAAATTGATCTGACAACGCAGAAAAATCATTTTATCGTTTTGCCACGCTGCATGGTTTATTGTTAGATTTTGCACCCTTTCTCTAAATATAAATCTTTTCTTAGTTACAGACTTAGTAGAAACTTCTTCTTTCAATTATAACTTTATTTATAAGTTGGGAAAATAACTTAGACCCGACATATTTCTTTCATAAAATAAGGTAGCATGTTTCAGTTAAATATGTAATGAACTTAATGAAATTTGCTTAGAAGCTGTTTTTTCGTGTGATGAAAATAATACTTTAGGTTATGAATAATAAGAGATGAACAGTCAAATGCTAACATACGTATAACAGTTCCAAGAACTCGTTATATTAGCAGTCATGTATTATGTTTTTTCACTATTTTCTGTGAGTTAATATAAGTAATCTTTTTTTTTTCGAAAACGAAGAAATAATCAAAATTGGACAAAACAATTATATTTGCATAAGTTAAAATTCTCATTCGTCAGTGAAACTGTCTCCTTAACTTGTCTATCTATAGTACTTTATCATATATTGGGTTGACAAGAGAGTTTTTTTAGTTATCACATATAGAGAGCGTTGCAGTTGCTATGGCTTTTTCCTTTTGACATTTTGTATCAGTCACACTTAGATTATTTTAGAAACAGCTTGTGCTTAATTTTGTTTGTAGCTATTAATTTATGGCCGATTTTAAAATCGAGTACAGAGACGAACTTTGTGGTATATTTTCCTTATTTATGTCAGTAAAAAAAGAAAGCTGCTGAGATCTGTGAAGTTTATGATGTCGATTGCTTTGTCACATTTAAGTTTTCCGCTTAAATTTACTGTGGTTAATTAAGATAATTTTACTTTATTTTCATAAGTATTCTCGTTATAGCCAACACAGTATTATCTTTCTTAAGTATTTCGCATGGATTCTTTGAATTACAGCATTGCATAAGGTACAGTTTTAATTAATTTTATTTTTCAAGTTGACCATAATTTTTATCTTGTGTTTGGTATTTCACTACACTGTGCTTAGGTATTTTCTTATATATGCTGAACTTACTGCTGCTTTTTTTTATTCAGATAGATCCCTTTTTTCCCTGCTTACTAATATTTCAGTGGAATTGTATGCATTTTGGATTACAGGAAATTTATTTCTTTATTTAAAACGCATTTCTTAAATTTAGATACTAATTTCATTTTTTTTTTTTTGATTGGAAAATGCTCATGATTAACAAACTGGGTTATGTAACAAATTTATTTCAGCCGACTGATGTTGCGCAGTGTCCTTCTTTTTAAGCTTTTCAAACATATCAATTGAACGCCCCCAACTGAAGCGTAGTGCGCAAGCAGGGCCATGATTATAAATGGAGGTCATTTTACCTTGATTTTCACTTTTTCCTAGTTTGATTCGGCTGAACCAGCTGCAAACTTCCATCTCAATTTATTTTTGTCACTTTTTTTTTGGAATTCGGAGATGGAATGTCGTTTATTATCTTGGTATTCTTTTTGAGTTTCTGGAGTACCGTATCTTTTGCCTCGTTGGCGGTCATGGATTTTTGCACGTGTCAACGAAAAAATTCTGTTAGACTCCACAGAGTAAGATCTATTAATTATAGTTTATTAAAATATTATTTCATATATTTTCGTGATTCAATAAGATTTAAGCTGAAAATTGATCCTTACGACTAAGTAGATTTAATGTCTAATTTGAATTTTGCCGTAGCATGCAGTTTTAAAGTTTCTTAAGATCTGAATTGATTTTTTTTCACTTTTTCTTATTAGAATCTGCACAAAAAGACTGAAAAATTTCATTCCGTATGATTTGCAGCATCCTGCTCGCTTTGGGGCCGGATTTTCGTTTGAATTGTCCCGGTAACTGTATATTTTTTTGAATGTTAGTATTTTTTTGCCGGCTTGGTGTCTTTGTGAAGTTTTACCGAGATAATCTAGAAACCGAGATTTTAACTGCCTCCGCACGTTTTTAAAAGGAATTCATCTTATCCCCAGAATAATGGATTCCACCCAACTGATATTCACCTCTGGCACATATTGTACTGTATTTCACATTCGGAGTATATTGTACTGTCGCTGGTTGTCTTGTGACTGTTGCCGCTTGAGTTGCGTCCTGCGTGTTCTGTTATTACGTCAGAGCCTACACCGTAGCAGAGAATTTAAACAACTTGCTGACTCACCACACATTTCTCAGACAAACCTTTGTTTTATTCTTATTTGTTTATTTACGTAATTTATTCTATATTACTGTAAGGCGTTGCACAATAATCCAACAGAGAGGTCTATGATCATAAAATTAAAAGGTTAGCTTTAGGTTTCTAACGCCAGTAAGCTGTATTGTGTTTATTGTAAGTGATTAGCTTTATTTCTTTTTTATGAAATTGTTCGAGATCGATTTTTTTCTTATTTTTTTTTATTAGTAACTTATACTACAGCTCAAACTTTTACTTAAGGATTTTTACTAATACCTTCAATATCGAGATTTATTTATTCTAAATGCTACCTTCGTTTGAATCTTTTCATTTTTTATTGGTCTTTAAATATAGGAAGTGAAACTAGTTCCTAACGACATTGTGGAAGGTTTCTACCTTCAGCCTAGTTTTTGATGCAGTGGCGCCCTGAATAACCCACTCCTACTCTCCGGCATATTGATTAGCTTGGTATTTTTGCTCGCTCGTGCTGCTACTAACTTTCCTCTATACTCTATTCAATGGACACATTTTATTAAGTTTTTTTGCCTTATTCTGAGATGCTTTTTAAAACCAGTGTTGCAGCATAACAGAACAAAACTCTCAGAGTTGTTTTAAAAAATTTCATTTTAGAGAGTTTTCACCCAAAGATGACCAACGATGTGGTAGATCGAGAATGGTGATGACCAAATCAAAGTCATAATGGAAAAGAATCGTCATATAACTATTCAAGAGATTGCAAAGAGGTTAAATGTATCGCATACAATAATTAAAAATCACTTAAAATGTCTTAGGCTTGCTAAGAATCTCGATATTTGGGTTCTGAATGAATTGAAAGAGATTCACGTAACACAACAAATCAATATTTGCCGTATGAACTCATGAGCAATTAAATCCACCTTTTTTGAAAAGAATCACTATTCGAGAAGATTATAGTCCAAGCATAATGAATCAGCACAAACCACATCTAAAACTGAATTGCATCCAAAAAAACGTCATACTGTCAATTTAGTGGGACTATAAAGGTGTTAAGTATTTTGAGTTGCTTTCAGGAGGCCGAAGGATCAATTTAGGTGTTCACTGTCAACAACTAATGAAACTGGATGAAGTAGTCAAAGAAATTCGGCCATAATTGGCAAATAACAAAGAAATTATGTTTCATCATGATAATGCAAATCCTCTCTCATCATTAAAAACCCGTGGGAAATTATTGGAGCTTGTTTGGGAAGTGATGTCACATCTTCCTCACAACCCTGACCTGGCACCATCTGATTATCATTTATTTCGAAATTTGCAAAACTCCTTGACTGGTAAACCTTTCACAAATGGTGATGACCTTAAATCACACTTGGTTCAGTTTTTTGCTGATAAGGATCAAAATTTTCATGAGCGCGAAATCATGAAGCTGCAAAAAAGATGGCAAAAGTCCATTGAAAAAAGAAATGGAAAATATATAATTGACTGAGTTTATTATTATACCTTCTTTCATTTTCTGATGCTTTTTTCGAACACCCTTTATAAAAATAATAGTAAAAATGCTTCTTTTAGAAATATTTGTCACATTGAATTATTTATTTAAAACACTAAAATACTTCTTGTGAAATACATTTTTGTGTTGATTAATATGTCACCTGTTGAACATAAAAGGTTTATTTTTATATTAATGTTTTCTATATTTTATAATATATTTTTGTGACATAAATATATCGGTTGTACTACTTTTGAATATTGTTCCTAAAAATATTATATTTCTATTTTTGTAAACGGTCCTGTAGGCGGCAACCATTAGTTTTCTTTTTTAGTCTGTACATAAAATGTGGAAAATGGAAAAACAAATATATCTAGAGAACACAAAAATGCTGTGTTTTTTTTATAATAGACGTGATGGATAAATCGATTCAAAATTTTTTAGTATTCAGACATGACGTGCTGCTAAAAAAGACGTCCCTGAGCCTTCTTGTATTCTATGAGAACTTCAGTTTTTTTATCAGTCATGTAGCCAACTTATAAGGGGAAGTTTTATAGAAAAAGGAAATTTATTTCCTTCATTTTATTTAAATTTTCCCTAATCATCGATTAGCTTCATGTCTAAAATTCAAAATATGTTTTTTAATTGAAAATACGTGATTCCTTTAAATATAATATATTTTCTCATTTTGATAATTCTGTTAATTGTTTTGGGAATAAACTTTTAAAACTTTCATGCCTTTAATCATTCAAAAATATTTTTATTGTTTAGTGGAATTCCCAAAGATACTCGTGCAAAGAGAGGAGTTGCAATATATTAATTCACAAAAAATTTAAGAAATATATTACAAACTCGGAACCAAGGAAAATTTAATAAAGATGAATGTGACAGGGAGAGAAATTAACATATAGGCTTGACCTGATAATGATCCCGTAGCAGTAAAAGATACTTTCTTTAAAAAACTCTATGAACTAAGACAGGAAGTTGGAAATACTAGAGAACTAATTATATTAGGAGACCTAAATAGTAGAACAGGTCATAAAACTCACGATCCAACAGTAGGATCATTTGGAGAAGTAGTCACAAATATAACGGTGAATGACTAACTAACCTCTGTACAACTAACGATTCTTCCGACACACAAGACTCCACAAATTTTATTTGCACACACGCACAAGGCAACAGAAATCCATTATCGACTCTATAATCATAAGACAGAACACAAAACTTCGAATTGAAGATATAATAGTATATAGAAGTGGTACTTGTAGATCCGATCACTACCTCTTAATACAAAGAATATATTTACTAAGTTATAACAGCAACTCACCAGAGGAAATTAACATCGATTACCCCAAATAAAAATAAATCAATAAAATTCTCCAAGAGTTTAAGAATTTCAACGAAAAATTACAATTCACGTCAGAAGCAGAAAATAATAATACAATAAAGTTTCTGGATATGACACATACGCAGAAAAAATAAAATTTTAACTGAATGGTACACCGAACCAAATTGTCCAGGCAGATATCTAAAGTGTTTTTCTAATCACTCAAAAACCCAAAAAATAGTGTTATAATCAGTCTCTCTGATCGTGCTATCTCTCTAAAGTCTCCAGAGTTCCGACGAAGAATACTGAAAAAAATAACGGAGACACTTATAAATAGTAATTTCAATGAAAAGACTACCACCAAAATAATTAAAAAGTGAACATAAAAATTTTATAATAACCTAATGGCAAGAAACATAGAACCAAAAAAAAGCAAAAATATGTAGCATTATCCTACACTAGAAAACTGTCAGAAAAATAAAACACATTTTAAAAAAGCACGTTCGTATGTCACAGGTTTCATAATAAATTAAATACACTGTTCAATAATTTAATAAAATTTTTATAAAAAAAATTGAACCGACTTCTAAAAGTCGGCACCATACTATTACCTGACAAAATGTGATTCGCATAAATAGATGAAAAATACTCTATTTGTAATTGTTCTCTTACCATAATTTGTACATATTATTAGTTATTTATTTCATTTAGAAATAATTTGCCGCCGACTTCAAAAGTTTCAATTTCATTTAAAAATGTATAGTTATTTTTCACTTTTTTGCGCACTTTTAGAAGTCGGTTTAACTTTTTTTATAAAAATTTTATTTTTCGATTTTTAGTTTTGAATTCATTATGATATTCAAAAATTATTTGAACTATGTACTAATCGAAATTAGTGTACCTCGCAATAACTCCAAGGTGGCAAAAAGTACCCATTTTATCCAAAGTTGTAAATCACCCTAAAATGAACCAACATAATTTTTTTTTTTGATTCTTAAAGTTCTCCAAATAGCAGTGAAATTGTATGAAAGAAATATTTAGTCTGTCATATTAAATCCACTATCTAAAATTTTAAATAAATTTTTGATTGGTAATATAGGCCCCAAAACCTTCCAATATCGATATTTAAGAACTTGAGACGTAAATTTCTTAGTCCGATATATTTTATACCGCATATTGAATTTGTATACGCGTCAAGAACCCCGCAATAATAATGTTAGACAAAATCAGGAAATGTAAAATTTTCAGTTTCTCATCTTATTAACCGAATTATTTGTAAAAAATAACCTTCATATTCGTAATACACTCGACCCGTAAAACCCCCGAATACCAAATCTGAAAAAAATACGAATAAGGTAAATATTTGAACCCACCATACTGATTTCAAAAAAATAATTTTAACGTCTTAATCTAATTTAAATCTTAACCCTTCAAAGCCCCTTAGTACTAATTTTGGATGAAATCCGAAAACTTAAAATTTCTAGACCGTCATATTGCATCTGACATATTAGATTTTCTTAAAATAATTTTATATTCGCTATATACATCTTCGAAAACGATTCAGTCCCACCTTTGAACAAAATCGAAGAATGTAAAATTTTTAGTCCGCTATATTGGATTCGCCATATTGATTCCTGAAAAAATACTTTTAAATTCATAATTTACACCCTCAAGAACCACCTATATCAGTTTTGGAGAAAATCGAAAAATGTCAAATTTTTAGGACGCCATATTGAATCCGCCAGATTGAGTTTTACAAAAATATTATACATTCGTAATTAAAACGAAGAATCTTTAATCCACCATCTTGCATCCGCCATATTTAATTTTCTTTAAATAATTTGAGATTCGTAATTTGCGATCCCAAAAACTCCTTCATATCAATTTTGAAAAAATTGGACAAAATTAATTTTTTTATAAGCCATATTGGATACGCCATATTGAATTTTTTTAAAATAATTTCAGACTCGTTATGTGCGACCCCTTAAACTCCCCCATACCAATTTTGAAGAAAATCGGATAAATCTAAATGTTTTTGTCCGCCACATTGGATCCACCATATTGAATTTTTTAAAAGTAATTTCAGATTCGTTGTGTACGACCCCATACCAATTTTGGAGAAAATCGGACAAAATTAATTTCTTTGGCCGCAATATTGTCCGTGCCATCTTGGATTTTACTGCACCAATTTCATCCAAAAAAATATGGGACCACCGCAGCAACTTCCTGAACATAAATTAAAAAATTTCATTCAAATCGGTGCAGCCGTTCCGGAGTAATCGGTGTACATACATAAAAAAAAATACATACTCGACGAATTGAAAACCTCCTTCTTTTAGAAGTCGGTTAAAAAGTAAAACTACTCTCATGAATAAATTAAATGTAGTATATTATATCCCTTGCACAAATTGTCCCAAAAAAATATAGAGGCATGATGTTTATGCGGCTTTCACGGATTCCTCCGAGTGAGATGCAATAGCAGTGGATATATCCACATTATGCCGTTGTAGTGCGGAAATCACATTCAGCAAACGTATAACTATATGCAGCTCCGTGTACGAGTGAAGTAAAATGCGAACAGTAAATGCAAATTTCTCTCCATCATATCCTTTCTGTGTTAGAGGTTGCACAGTTAGAATAAATTGTTATAAAACGAAATTCATCCTATTCCACCACCATCGAGATGATGGCCTACCTGTATCACCATACCGAGAAGAAAGTCAAAACTTACCCTCCCCGTCACAGTGATACGGCAGAGGTACATATTTCGTCTGTACTAGACTCATTAGAGTACCGACATGTATCTGGCTGTGTAAAGGACAGTTCGGAAGGAATCATGCAAATACTGAACGCGGCTTCGCCGACCTCCCGCCGGATGGCGTATATATATGTTTTGCGGCTTTCACGAATTCCTCCATGTGAGAGGCAATAGCATTGGATATATCCACATTATGCCGTTATAGTGCTGAAATCACATTCAGCAAACGTACAACTATATGCAGCTCCGTGTATGAGTGAAGTAAAATATGAACAGTAAATGCAAACTTCTCTCCATCATATCCTTTCTGTGTTAGAGGTTGCACAGTTAGAATAGATTGTTATAAAACGAAATTCATCCTGTTCCACCACCAGTGGATATATCCACTACTATCTCACACGGAATAACGGGTCCGTATATAATAATATTAAAAATGTTCATTTTTGTAGAACCCGCCGAAACCTTCAATTGAAAAAGATTCGAAAGAATCGAAATGTCCTGAAATATAAAATATATGTACAATAAGTATGACTACTTTATATATATATAGTTTCAATTATAAATATTCCCAAGAAAATATCCAACTAAAAACATCTTTAATGGTTCAAGAAAAATTAATTCCTATATAATATATATATATATATATATATATATATATATATATATATATATATATATATATATATATATATGTATATAAATTCAAAAAAATACTGAGATAATTTCAGTAGAGGTTCCTGGAGTTGAAGAGGGCCCGAGAGTACAACCATATCTCGAGATTTACATCAATATCAAATTCCTGAAAAAAGCATAAAATTTTTTGACCTACATTACAAATTTATTTTCCGCTTTTTCAGGGACATCCAAAACATTTGTGTTTCAATTTAATTGACTCAGTCCGCTATATAAAACGAGGAGGCCTATTTTAATTGAAGCTAATTTATCTTTTACATCGTTTCACCGAATTTGCACGAAATCAATCTTAATCCTTTAATTTATTATCAACGTCAAACAATAGCGAAATGTTTTTTAAATATTACCGTTATATTAAATTTTGCTCGACGTGATGATGATTTAAAAAGCGCAATAAAAAGTTTTAGATATTTGAAAGTGAAATCGTTTAGGTGTTGTTTAAATTTTGATTGACTTTAGAAGTAATATTTATATTTAGTAGAGCTGCAGGCTTACATCTGTCTCCGAGAGGCAAGAATTTAAAATATTTATTTGAATATTTTAATTATTATTTGTAAAGACTGCAAAAATTTTTTCCTGACATATTGTTTTCATTTTAATCCAAAAATAAATATTTGGTGGCAATTTCTCTACAGAAAATTCTTTATAACGGATTCCACACTTTGAACTTCTGACTTCAGAATAACCAAATTACTTCGTAATTCCCGGCTTAATAACTCCGACAGAGATTAAATACCTAGGTTTAACCTTTGACATTTAGCTAACGTAGAATTCTTAACTCGAAAGTAGAATAAGGAAAGCATATACAGTTCGATAAAAATGTATTGCTGCGTATGTGAACACCATACTTCTTTGAACCTATTTATTTAGTACGTCCAACATTCAAAGCTCTATATTACTCTACGCTGTGCAATGATAGTCAGTTGCAAGATATTCTGTAAGTCTGTCAGACATATTCATTATGAATGCGAAACATTATAAAAGAGTCGAAGCAATTTTTTCGAATAGATAAAGAAAAGGCACAAAAATGACATACTTCCACCGCAAAATATATGAATATCAGTGAAAAAAATATATGAGCCTGAAAAAAATGTCGATGATCTTCCAGATCGTCATTAAACACGTATAACTACGAAAATCGAGATAATAATAATAATTGCTGAACCTGAGTCACAACCGGAACCTGAGGTCCAAGAACAACAGGAACAGCTGAATGACGATAACCAACACAGGCAACACAGAACCCTTTCATCAGAAACAGTCAACAGAAATGAATGGTGCGGTGTTGGAGTATGATGGAGACAATCCGTTAAGAAGACCGGCATTGCCAAAAATTAATTCATCCAAAAAACTGGGTGTCATGTTAGACATCATGAACAATCGAATTTTACCAGCTTATGTTTCAGATGCCCACACTCTGGAGTTATTGCCTCTGACCATCTATTGTGCCGTGAGTGATATCGCTAGAGCTTTAGAAATTAAAGTTACAACAGAGCGCCGATCAGAAAGAACAGAACCCAGCACACCACCATCGGAAAGACGGCTAAATAAAAAAATTGTAAATCTTTGAAAAGGTACAGGACAGCTGACAGAGTACATCAGGGGCACAAAAACAAGTAAGCTGCAAAGACGAATTGAAGAAATCATGAAACGTGTCCGATATCATTTGCAACAAGATCCAGCAAATGCTACTGCTCACTAATATCTTGATACGCTGAAACAAAAGCTCTCTGTTATTGCAGGACGCTAAAGAGATTCAAGACCAGTAATAACTGAAAGCGCGACAATGCGCTGTTCTCATGATCAGAAAAGACTTTCTACCGTAAGTTAAATTCTTCACCTAATATGACAGATAATAAATATCCCAATAGAGAGCAGGCAGAAGAGTTCTGGAGAAACTAACTTTCCACACCTGCCAATTGTAATATCGCAGCCGGCTGGATCAATAAAGAACATCAAATCTATCAAGACTACAGTCAGATACAGTTTGAGCCATTTACCACCGAGGAAATTTCAAGAATAATCAACGAATCTCATAACTGGAAAGCTCCAGGTCTCGACGGGATCCAGAACTAGTAGCTCAAGAAGTTCTGGTGTATGCATCATCATCACCTGGCTAATCTTATTAATGATGTTCTTCTTAACCCAGCAAAAATGACATTGTTCTTGACCGAAGGTATTACGTACTTCTTACCAACGGACCAACACAACACACATGACCCAGCTAAGTATAGGCCAATCACCTGCCTACTCACACTGTATAAGGTGATCTTCTGCTTAACCCAACGCACATTTTAAGCAAAATAACATCATTGCAATTCAACAGAAAGGATGCACGAGGGGAGAAATGGGCTGCAAGGAACAATTGACTGTTGACTCTGTCATATTTAACCAGGCCTGTACGAACCGAAGAAACCTCTTTGCTGCCTACGTGGATTATAAGAAGGCATTCGATTCAATATCACTTGAGTGGCTAACAACTATATTAAGAATGTATAGTGTCGATTATAATTTTGTTTTCTTTTTAAAACGCATGATGTCGACCTGGAGAACTAGGATCCAATTGCAAGTGCCATCCAGCGACACCATCGAAACTAGCACGATTCCAATACGAAGGGGAATATTTCAGGGCGATTCACTTAGCACATTGTGGTTCTACCTTGCAATGAACCCACTGTCACGCCGTTTCAACTCCACCAAATATGGCTTTAGTATTAGAAATACCAACGAAGAAATAGTAAAATTGAATCACCTTCTATACATGGATGATTTTAAACTCATGGCTGCTATCAGAAACCAGCTGGAATAAATGCTTGGAATTATGAAGGAGTTCTTCAGAGATATCGGAATGCAGTTTGGACTTGAAAAGTGCCGAATTTTATTCATCTCTAAAGGAAAGGTTCAACCGAGAGCATTTGAGATGCAGAGCGGTGAAACTATAGCTTCAATAGAAGCAGAACAGACATACAAATATCTAGATATCAAACAGGCTAAAAGAATTGACCATCACACTGTCACGGCCTAATTGACCACCGAATTTGTTAGAAGTGTAAGGCAAGTATTACTAACTTAAATAGTAGAAATTTGTTTAAGGTGCTCAACACGTACGCATGTTCTGCACTTAGCTACTCTTTTGAAATTGTCGAATGGAGCAGGAAGGACATTGAAAACCTGCTAAGAAAATTAAGAACATTTCTAACAAAAACACACAAACACCACCCTCGGAGTGCTATTGAACGTACAATGCTTCCAATATATCAGGAAAGAAGAGGATTTGTGGATATGGGTAAGCAACTTAACCTTCAAATAACTTTGAAGGTCCAGGTCAAGATCAAAGTTACCATCAGATGCACTTTTCATCTGCCACACTTTTCTCTAAAATGTTTTTCTGAGAAAATGTTCTGCTGTTTCTCAACCTTAAAATGACCTCTAGATGTCCCATGTTACTTATACCGTTAGAGAGGAAACATTCCCAACTTTCTATTAATAACAAGCATATTAATTTTTAGAACAAATTCTTTAAACAAATATATGACCTAGAAATGAGTAACTATTTATCTCTATGTTGTTTAGATATTATCATGTCTGAACTACAAAGATAATGTTGCCTTTCGATTTACCATTTTTCAAACATAAATTTAGATGATATTATCACTTGCATATCGTTTTAACAGACTGATACTGTAATGAAGGACTATGAGAACTTTTCGAAGCGACCGGGTAAAAAAATATTATTTTCATGCGACGAGTGATTTTTATTATAATATAACGAAAGAAATATTATGTTGATGTCATACAGTCATCATTTATTAATCATATTTCTAGGTAGTTCTCGACTTTTATGCTAGTATGTTTCTTACAATTTCTATTAAGTTGATTGGTTAGTAATATGCGTCGGCGATATAAATTTATTATAGATAACTATAGCCATTGAATCCTATATTGATCTCATCTTAGATTGAAAAACTATGTTCCCAAACACGTAAGAATTTTTTTAGTTTAACTTTTAGATAATTTTATTTTGTCAATATGTTTCTGTGGAACTAATTGTTTGTGTACCTTTATATTCTCATTTTTCTAACTTTATCCACAAGTTGTTTTAACTTCTTTAAGCACATTTTGTTGAAAGGTTATTCACGCAAATTCAGGTGGATCGAATATATCATTCAGGTTACAACCAATCAATTATGGAAAGCGGTATTGCTTTCCCATCTTTCCCCTGTTTATTTTTTCAGATGCCGTTGAAATATGATACCTAAAAAATTTATGCGCGTGCTTCTCTTGAGCTGTTTTTAAGACGGTATTTTGCAAGATTAAGTTCAAGGTCTTTTTTAACAAGGTTGTTATTTACATATCTTTGTACAATTAGGCCTAATAAAAATAAAAATATTTACTGCCTTTTTATGTCCATGAATAACGGAGAGATAAATTGTAAATTGAGCTACTAAATTACTTTTTTTATGTTTTTTTGTTCCCTGTTAATCTAGAAATAAACATAAATTTCTCATTTTAAGAGAAAAAAAAGTGACATGTTTTTATTTGCTTTTTGGTTCTTATTTTTACAAACTTTTTATATAATTACTAATAAATAAACTTATGTTTATTATACAAGAAATCTTAGATGGAAAAGATATTAATTGATAAATGGTGTAGGTATAATTTATCAAGAAAATTTGGAATACATAGTTATAACAGATTAAAAAAAATCACATTGTGGAGACTTTTTAGTTTGATATTATTCTACTAGTGTAAGTATTCGTTGAGTTAGTAAGTCCATGGAAATTAGACTTTCGTCAGTAACAAAAATGTAACATTGGTTTTTTTGTTGGAATGGGTTGATTTCGACATCCTATAAAACATATCTCGATGGTAACTCTGAAAGACCTGTGCAAAAAAAAAATGGCGGACCAAAAATGGTCACGATTTTCGGTTTTTTGAGTTTATCTCGACAAGTAAAAGTTGTATCGAAAAATATTTCTAACAAAAGTTGTAGAGAATTAAAAAACCTATCGATTCATAATAATGTATATATGTTATAGGTGGCGCTACGAGTTATCGAGGTATATTTTTTTTTCGACAAAATTTACGGTTTTTGTTTTTTTTTTTAAGGAAAAAGACAATTTTTTACAAATTACCGATTTAAAATTTAACATAAATAAGGATATATCATTCTTAAAAAGTATGTCAAACCCGGAATCTGTGAGTTTTTTATTTTCCGAAAAATTCGATGTCAAAGTTGAAAATTCAACCTCAATTTTCTGCTTTTCTAATTAAGATACAATGTTCAATTTTAATAGAAATTGTTTAATTTTTAAGGTCTATTAAAAAAAAAATTTTTTCAATCGCAGGCCGAGAAATTTTTCAAAAACCAATTTTTTCATCAAAAAAATTTCTATAACTCTTCACCGGATGAAGATAAAATTTTTTTAATGCGTGCATTGAATTTAGATGTATTATTTCCGATATCAAAAAAAAAATTTGGATGAAAAAAACGTTTTATTTTCAAAAATTCATAATGGCGTGGCAAATGAATATTAAGGGCTCAAATTTGCAGAAGATGCTTTTTGATACTTACACTTTACTTGTAAATTTTTTGGATTTAAGAAATACATTTCCATACGATCTATGAACCTTCGAAAATTGGGCTGAATCGAATCGAAACTAGCTGCTGCAGGCCGTTGTCGGCGGGTTGTCATTATTCATTGGTGCTTCAAGGAAACTTAGGCATCACAAGTAATATTTATAATATTGATGTTGTTTTATTAATTTATATGATAGTTACAATTTGTTTAGTCATATTAATTATTAGTTTGTTAATTAACAAAATGTTTACAAAAAATTATAGAGAAAATCATATATAATCATATATAATTATTACCTACTAGTTTATTAACAAAATTTTTACGAAAATCTCTATAAGCAAATCATATAAAAATATAATAAAAATATATAATACTTCATATAAATATTTAATGATACATTAAAATTACATGCAAAAATCATACAAATACAATATATCAATTATACATTCATCTTTAATCTTTTTTTCCATTACTTCTATGCAATCGGCGTCCATTTCATCATCGCAATTATTACTCTCGCTTACATCACACATACTAGTTTCATCGTTATTCTTAATTTTATTGTATATATCATTCTCATCATTATTAACATTTTTATAGTCAAAATCATTCTCACACATATTATTAATTTACTCTGAATTTTCATCATCGTTTTCTAAATCGCAGGAAAAAACAGTAGAATATGTAATATATAATTGAATATTTGCATGATTTTCTCTATAATTTTTGTAAAAATGTTGTTAATAAACAAATTAATAATTAATATGACTAAACAAATTGTTACTATCATATAAATTAATAAACAACATCAATATTATAAATATTACTTGTGATGCATAAGTTTCCTTGAAGCGCCAATCAATATTGCGCCTGAACTATGGCAACCCGCCGATTCGCCCAAATTTTCGAAGGTTTATAGATTGTATGGAAGTGTATTTCCTGGATCCAAAAAATTCACAGGTAAAATACAAGTATTAAAAAGCATCTTCTGCTCATTTGAGCCTTTTTGCCACGACATTATGAATTTTTAAAAGAAAAAAATGTTTTTTTCATTCAAAATTAAAATTTTTTTTTGGATCGGAAATGATACATCTAAATCCAATGCACGCATTAAAAATTTTTTATCTCCATCCGGTGAAAAATTATCGTAATGTTTTTGGTGCAAAAATTGGTTTTTGCAAAATTTCTCGGCCCGTGATTGAAAAAAAAAATTTTTTTAATAGATCTTCAAAATATAAAAGAATACAAACAATTTTCATTAAAATTGAGCATTGTGTCTTAATTCGGGAAGCGGAAAATTAAGGTTAAATTTTCAACTTGGACATCGAATTTCTCGGAAAATAAAAAACCCGCAGATTCCGGGTTTGACATAGTTTTTTAGAATGAGAATACCTATATTTATGTTAAATTGTAAATCGGTAATTTGTTAAAAAATGTATTAAAAAAAAAAAACAAAAACCGTAAATTTTGTCGAAAAAAATATATCTCGATAACCAGTAGCGCCACCTATATATGAATCGATAGGCTTCTTAATTCTCTACAACTTTTGTCAGAAACACTTTTCGATACAACTTTACTTTTCGAGATAAACTCAAAAAACCGAAAATTGTAAACATTTTTGGTCAGCCATTTTTTTTGCACAGGTCTTCAGAGTTATCATTGCGATATGCTTTATAGGATTCCGAAATGAACACATTTCAGTAAAAAAACTAATGTTAAATTTTTGTTAACAAAACAGCTCTTTTTTGATATAATTTCCATGGAGTATGTGAATATCTACTAATTTCAAGATTATGTTTTTAAACTCTAATTTTCTTAATTTTGGAAATCTTTTTGTTGTTCACTGTCTGCGATTTCAGTTTTAAAAAGTACTTTTCAATGTATTATAAAAGTGGGTATTTAAAACCTGTATCTTAGAAGCCAATTATTTATGACTTTATACAAAATATTTCTTTGGCTGAACAAAGCATGAATTTTCAACACTGTTTAAACCAAATTAATTGAATTAGCTATTTTAAATAGCTTTATTAAAGTAGTTCTTTTGTATTTACAGCTTCATTATATTGATTTTGGCCAGGAGTTCAAAGCGAAGAGACATGGCTTCACCAAAATGGTTTATATGTATTATTAAAGATAAACATCTAATCATAAAATAAACAATACAATAGTAAAAGGAAGCTCAGTTATTATAAATATTTTTGCATATGTAGAGCGCTGTTTCAGTTTTTTTAACTTTAGACTTTCCATGTATTTCCTTTCGTACAATATGAAGTATTAAGCATGATACTTGATTTTCAAAGTTAATAAACTTACTAGTGAAAAAATTAACACAGTTTTTTCGTAAATGTTATCTTTAAATATTTGTACTGTAATGTATATAATTTTTCAGTACGTGTCCATAATTCCATCTCATGTAGCTTTTTCGTAAATGTTACCTTTAAGTATTTGTACTGTACTGTGTATAATTTTTCAGTACGTGCCCATGATTCCATCTCATGTAGTTGAGGATTTCCTTTGTACGATATTTTCTCGCTGAGAATTTTTTTATACTATGTTTTTTCGCAAAAAATACATTTGATAATATCAAATAACTACTAGAGCGCCTTGCTGATAATTATCAATTGCGTTAGTATTGATTCTTGACTAAGCTTAAGTTTTTTACATTCCTCAATATTATCTTTACTTAGATTATAATTTTTTCTTTTTAGATTTTCATTTTTAACTTTTAAACTATTCAAGTTTTTTTTTACGTATATATTTTTATAGCGCTCATTGGTCATGAGAAAGTTAAACAAATCTATAAATTATATTAATCGCATTCAATAATCACATTTATACTGAATTAAATTTTAGTTAAAATTGTTTGAAACTAAACAAAATATTTAAAGTCTAGAATTATATGCATAAAGTTTATTATAAAATAATTTTATCTTTTGTTAAATTCGCGCAACGACACACAATGTCCCCATGCAAAGCAGCAGTGTCACGTATTCGACAGCTACCTTGGTCAGTACTCATTAAATGTATGCATTTTTTTTCTTGGCAAAAAATGCACAAATCAATGTTAAAAAATAATATATTTTAGACTTACTCATATTGCTACCCTCAACAACTTATCTGTTTTGAAAACAAAATTCAGCAGTGTGCGTGAACGAAAGTACAGGCAATAGTGTCGTTAACAAGTTGCAACCTGATTAGTTATTAACTCACGCAGACATTAACGCGATTATAATTGTTCTAATCACTAGATATAAGCTTAAAAATACTATCTAACTGATACAATATAAACTTACTACAGTACAATTTTGTTTTTTATTTATTATCCCATATTTTAAACAGGAATTTTTATTATTATGCAGAACAGGCACGAACCCACCCGCCTTCAAGTATAGTTATAATAACTGAAGTTCTTTATGCTAATGTACTGTTTATTTTATGATTAGATGCTTACAATTAATAAATAAAAATAGCAGCATATATAATTGATGAAACGCAATTTGTTTCTAATGTTGAAAAGCAATAAAAACATTTTTGCATTTCCCAATTTGTAGTTCTTGACTTGGGCTATCAATTACTGTAAGTAATTCATGTTAGAAAGTTGCGAAAAATGCCATTTTTTAAATATTTAATAATTTTTAGCTCAAAAATTCTGTGTCGGACGGAAAAATGAGCAGAGACACTTTCTGCTTGAAATCGAGGAACACGAAAATATTTTTTATTTTACAAAGACACCATTTTTTTAATTATTTACAATTTTTTGTTAATAACACTACTTGAGAATTCCTGAGGAATCCACACTTCATATTCATAATCAGAGGGTCAAAATACCTACAGGGTGTCCTAAAAGTACTGAAACAGCAGAATATTTTCTCAGCAAAGCATTTTAGAGAAAAATGGCTCAGACGAGAGTTGTAGGAAATCGAACTGCGCATCTGATGGTCACCTGTCACTTTGTTTCCTAGTTGATTTTACATCAATTTGTGAAAAAAGAATATTTGACCATGAAATGACCTCTAGATGTCATTAGATACCCAAAATTATTTATAACGTTAGATAGAAAATTTTCTCTGCTTTTCATTTCTGCAATAAAAATGTGGCTTCCATTTGGAAAACTTAACGTAACCTTCAAATGACTTCGAAGGTAAATGATAAGTTCAAGGTCAAGATCACCATTAGATGCACCATTACATTTTTTAGAACTTTCATGTAAAACAGCTTTCCCTAAAATGCTTTGCTGAGAAAATATTCTGCTATTCCTTGACCTTGAAATAACCTCTAGATGTCATTAGATCTCCTGTTATTTATACCGTTGGATAGGAAATTTTCTCCGCTTTCCATTTCTGCAATAAAAAGTGGGAATTTCTACTTGGAAAAATAAACTTAACCTTCAAATGACCTTGAAAGTCAAGGCCACCACCAGATGCGCCGTTTGATTTTCTACAACTTTCGTTAAAAACATTTCTCTCTAAAAATCTTCGCTGAAAAAACATTTTCTGTTCCTTGATCTTGAAATAACCTCTAGATGCTATTAGCTTCCCTATGTCATACCCTTGGATAAGAAATTTTCTCCGCTTTTTATTTATGCAATAAAAAATGGCGTTTCTATTTGAAGAACTCAACTTAACGTTCGAATTACTCTAAAGGTCAGAGTCAAGGTCACCATCAGATGCGGCTTTTGATTTCATATAATTTTCATCTAAAATATTTTTCTCTAAAATGCTCTGCTGAGAAAATATTCTGCTGGTCTTGGACCTTAAAATGACATCTACATATCATTAGATCCCCTATGTTATGTATTTATTCCGTTGGATAGGAAATATTCCCCGCTTTCCATTTCTGCAATAAAAAATGGTGTTTCTCTCTGAAAAACTCAATTTAACCTTCAAATGACTTTGAAGGTCATGATTCGCCATCAGATGAGCCGTTTGATTTCCTACAACTTTCATCTGAAATATTATTCTCGAAAATGCTTTGCTGAGAAAATATTCTGCTGTTCCTTGACCTTAAAATGACCTCTAGATATCATTAGAACCCCTATGTCATTTATAGTGTTGGATAGGAAATATTCTCCGCTTCCTATTTCTAAAAAAATGGGGTTCTATTTAAAAACTTAACTTAACCATCAAATTACTTTCGTGTGAAAGATTTTTCTTTAAAATGCTACGAAAACCCACTGAATTCCACGATTATTCAGAAAATGGTTTTTATATGCGACGAGATATTTTTAAATAAGCTCCTTTCATTAAACTTGCATGGTAGGGTCTAGATCTTCATTGTTGCAAAAGTTTACAGCTATATTTTCAAGCGATTACTATGTACTATATATTCAGAAATAACATAATGTTATACTAATTGAAAGTAATTTTTATTTGTCCGTTATTTTATTCTACCAACTTATGATAATCCTGCTCCTGTTACATTTCTTCCATTTCTTTTATAGCGAGAGGAAATTTCACCAACGAGAGAATTTGACATACAAGGAATGATTTCCAAACCTTACAGCTTTCGATTTTTTAAATCCAGTTATCTGTTTAGCATGGGTCATTGATTCATCTAATGGATCGTCTTCCCTTGGTTCCCATGTTCCAGTCTAAGTTGAGTTATTTTTAGTCTTTTCATATTTGTTAGTGTTTTTACCCAATTTTTAACTTCATAACGCCACTGGTAAAATCATTTATTGAGTGCTGAAAAAAAGGATAGGAAAAGCTAGACAAAGATGGTAGGATGAACTAAATCTGATAACAGTGCGGAACTGATATCAGAAAATCCAGAACAAAGTAACGGGGATTAAAATGAGAGCTATTAAAGAACAAGAATAATAATAATTTTTTGTCTATTCAATAAATAAGTTTAAACTAATTCTTAGTGTTTTAAACTCTTTAAAAAATACTTCATACTGAGACGTGATGTATAAAATCTCGGACAATTACCATTTTACGCCTCAAAGTCGGCAATATAAAATGATTTAACGTTTTTATTTTACACGTTTCAACAATACCTCTAAATAAAACAAGCTATTGAACGGCAGACTGCTCTAAAGTATTTTATAGGTGCATTACGAGTGTATTTCTTGATCGATATCCGTAAATATTTAATTCCTTAAAATAGAGACGGCGATTAAAAACCCCGCTGGTGCTGAACTCATATTTGTAATTTTTCAATTAAGTTTGTGTTTTTTAGGTCGTGCCCAGTGGCGTATTAAAAAAAAAGATGTTTTAGCCCACCTCCAAATAACGTATAAGTTACTTAATATTATCAAGACTTGTTGAATTCAGCGCTGTAGAATTGGTATTTTGTAAGCCCTTATTTACTCGATTTGAGTTTCTCTGTTTGTATTGGAATTTAACACTTCATATTTCCCACATAGCTTGGGAGCTAGCACCAATTTTTTGTGTTGTAATAGTATCTATATTATAATGGGTTTTTAAATTATTAAGATGACACTAAATATGAACAGTCTGAGCTGCCAGGGTATACCCTCTTTGACTGGAGTATGCCATAATATTTATCTGCGTCATGCTCAAATTTTATAGACTGTTTATTTGAATCATTAATTCATTGTAGGCCCTATATATTGCTGCCAGACCCCTGGACATGTAAACAGGTTGATCGCTTAACTCATTTCAATTTTTAAGAGATCTTTTCGAAGTTATAAATTGGGATTTTCAGTTAAAAAAATATAGTTAACCTTAAAGAAATGCTGTGATATACCCAAAGTCACTGCCACTTTAGCCCCAATATCTTTGTTCTCTAGCATCTATATTTCAAAATGAATAATATATTTAAAATGAATATATTGTTACGGTTTTATCTCCCTAAAATCGTTCACTGGGTTCACAGAATAAAACACAGCACCTTTCGCTAATACTTCCAATACGTATGCACTGTCTTATTACAACGACTTTATCTTCACTGTTCAAAAACCACTATACAGCTAACTAATTTACGTTTATTATATCTCTATTTATATAAAATAGAAATAATCCATTATAGCTTTCGCTAATCCTTGCATTAATACTTTAAATGTATGTGATTATATATATATATATATATATATATATATATATATATATATATATATATATATATAATGTTTTTTTGTATCCTTAGGGTTAGGTTTATACGTGGATGTTAAAAATACAACCTGTATTCAAGTTTCGCTTTTGTTTAAGGCATTTTTAAAAAATTTTTATATTATTTTTTTTTTAAATTTTATAATAATAACACTTTTCTTGGTCAAACAACCTAAAATCTAAAATACATAAATTATGCTTAAAATCTTACACATTAACAGAAACAGTTAAAGGACAATTTAAAAAAAAAATAAAAACTTATTTTTCAATTAAAAACTATATAATTTTAAAAATATTAAAATTTTCACAAAAATATGTAGGTACGCACCTTGAGCTTGCTATTTCTATTTCAATACTGAAAGATACACTGTATCGATTGTTGTATTGGAAAAACCATTCGTTTTTTATTAAATTATTCTTTAAATCATTACCTATGGAGACTTTGGCTTTTTATAACTGATAATATACAAGTGATCTAAGAGGATATTCCCATTTATTGATTTTTAAGAGGGTATATTAATTTCTAATAAGATTTGTGTAAATGTGGCTTAGTATCCCCAATATCACTTTTAAAATTATTTTTTATAAAAAATGTTGTTTAAATATAAAAGTTAAAACCAATTATAAAGTTTTGCCCACTATTGATAAAAAAAGTGATTTAATTGTTTTTTATGTATTGTCCATTTTGTATGTATTGTGTTCTTATAATTGATAAATATATATATATATATATATATATATATATATATATATATATATATATATTTATGGGGCAATCCACGTCAACCGGATCAGGGCCATGACTGAAATTAGAAGCAACCAAAAAAATTGAACAAGAGCTCATTCTAAAGCTTAGAGCATCTACTTTCAAATGCCGAGTGTACCTTTGAAAAATCCAACATGGCGGCGGAAAGCCGGAGAAAAATCGAGTGTGCAGTAAAAAAGCTTGTAAAAATATAAATTCGCAAACAAATCGGGTTGTTTTTGGCTCAAATTGTAGCTGATGGATGCCCTTAAAAAGCTGGTATGGTAGATTGACGAAATCCAACATGGCGAATCTAATATAATGGTTAAAATTTCTATATGGTGGCCGGATTTTGAGACCGATTTACACCAAATTTGTATATGGTGGTTTTTGGGGTTGATTTGCGAAATTCAAGATGACGGATTTAATGTGGCGAAAGTATTTTTGAAAATCAACTGATTTACACCAAATTTGGAATACGGGTGGGTTTTGGGATCATTGATTACGAATCCGATGATTTCTGAAATCCAAGAATGAGAACATAATATAGAAGATTGAGTTATTGAGTTTCCGCCATTTTGGGTCCACCATCTTGAATTTTGAAAATCCGATCAGAGACCCCAAAAACCCCCGTATAACAAATTTTGAACAAATCGGTTGGTTTTTAAAAATGTCATCCGCCATCTTGAATCAGCCATTTTGAATTTCACAAACTTGATATCGAATTCATAGTTACTAACCCCCAAAACCTTCGTATACCAAATTTGATACAAATACATCCACGATATTGGATTCGGCATCTTGAATTTTGCCAATCCGACCTCGGATTCGTGATCAGCGATTCAAAGGATCCCTATACACCAAATTTGGTAGAAATCAGTTGATTTTCAAAAACTCGGCTACCATATTTGATTTTTGACCGCCATATTGGATCCGCCATGTTGCATTTTGTCAACCTACTACACTAACATTTTAGGGACCTCAATCAACTACAATCTGAATCAAAAATGATCCGATCGGTTGCGAATTTATATATATATATATATATATATATATATATATATATATATATATATATCGTTGGGTTTCACGGATGGTAGAATGAATGGTTTGGTTATTCCTGGTTTTCACGACGTTTCGCCAAAATCTCATTTGGCATTTTCAAAGTGCGGTTCGTCTCGATACTTGCTGAGAGCTGATCAGTTTTTTTGAACGAACGGATTGAAACCTTAAATAACTAAACCATTCATATATATATATATATATATATATATATATATATATATATATATATATATATATATGTTTGTTTGAAGTGTGTCACGGATGGATAAATGTGCTTTGTTGTTTATCCGGGAGTTCATCCGTTCGTCCTTGTTTCCTGTTGAAGGATCTTGCAGACGTTTCGCCAAGGTCGCACTTGGCATTTTCAATGCTTACTGATCGGAGTTTGGAAAGTTTACTTTCCAAACTCCGATCAGTAAGCATTGAAAATGCCAAGTGCGACCTTGGCGAAACGTCTGCAAGATCCTTCAACAGGAAACAATGACGAACGGATGAACTCCCGGATAAACAACAAAGCACATATATATATATATATATATATATATATATATATATATATATATATATATATATATATATATATATGTACACGGCGGTACGTACGTTATAATTCATGAAACTCTTTGTTTATAGCATTAAAAAAGAAGGCAAGCATTACATTTTTGCATTACAGTTAGTCCCAACTTTTAGTTCTTGATTTCAGTTATCAGTTGCTGGGTACAGAAAGAATAAAATATCTATTTACTGGAAAGTTATTTATGTTGAAAACTATGCCTCGGACCGAAAAATCACACAAGACACTTTTGCTTAGAATCGACGCATGAATACGAAAATATTGTTGGACAAAAAAAAAGTTTTTTAAATAATAACAATTTTTTTGTTTATAATAAATTGCCAATTTTCGAGGATCTACCTTCGATATTCTTAATCAGAGGTTCAACATACATATGAAAAACTTTATTAGAGCGATGCCTTTTCATCAGCTACGAAAACCCATGAGAATCCCGGAATAAAATGAATAAATTTAATTTCAGACAAATCCTAGCTTGTAGCTAAATTTATGGATCCGTAAGTTATTTAATTATATATTTCCTAACATAAGTTGATAAGAATAAATCTTTTAAATTCAACCAAATTTTTCCTTGTATAAAGTATTGTATTTTTTCAAATGTTATTTGCGAATTGAATATATTGCGCAATGTACCGTGGATTTAACGACGTACTTTCAAATATTACTTTTCAAGGTAAATTTCACAATTTAAAGTTTAGATTGTTGTAACAGCAATTTAGAATATTACTCCCACATACCTCTCTCCTACAAACTTGTCGACGTTTCCGTTTCGTCGACGTATGAATGAATGGAATCGCCATAGCTCGTTGTGTAAATGTTTAAAACCTCCTCTCCGGATCAAAGGGATAATGTTTTCTGGTTTGTAAATAGCGAACGTTCAAGTTAATTTCCGGCCTTGCCGAAAAATAGTAATAAAGGAAAAGTTTATCAGAACGTATTCTTTATATAAAAGAGAAGGATAGGAAAAGAGATGAAGTAGTTAAGGTTTAATCGACATGCAGAATTGTTCAAAATCCTAGGCTTAAATTATTTTAAGAAAAAAGCTCATATCAGTATAGTTCCTAACACTCTATTTCTTTATCTTTCTAAGGTTTTTTTTTATATATCTGAGACTGCTTTAGATATTTTATTGAATTTTGATGGGTCCTTATTAATTATAAAAAATATTTTTTAGTAAAAGAATTTCTTTACTTCCATCACAGGACTGGCAGATTCTTGAATATTCTTTACAAAAAATAGTATGTCACTTTTTTCTTATAAAATAAATGTTACTTTCTTATTTGTGCTTTATTTCAAATAACCAAATGTTTTTACATGAATGCAACTACTCCAAAATATGCACCTGCAATAAGTAGTGCATGGTATGAAAATAAGAAAAGTCAATAAATCCTCAGAAACTAACAATAGTGTCCTGAGAAAATACATCAGGAGGTGACAAATCGTTTAACTGAAACTCGGATCTGCATAAAACAATACAAAAGGCGAAAAGTAAAAATTCTGCGACACAGAACCAAAACCAGTACACTTTTTTTATATTGCCACTAAATTTCAATTTAAGTTGAGTATGGCAAAATTAATTTAATTTTATTTTATATTTGCAAATACTCACATTTGGGCAAACACAATATCCCTTTCTTTAAATATTTCACATAAATTTTTTGAATAGTAGCATGCCATCCGTTGGTTAGTTGCTTTGTGGGTTTTACTATGAACCTTCGTAGTTTTACTTGCTTGTTACTTTCTTTTCCAGCTCGGTTGTTTTGCCTTACTGAATTTTTGCCACATTTTTAGACTACGGGTTATGTTATATAGGATATCACTGTTTGACCCCTTTTGAGGTTATTTTGCTAGGCATTCACTGGGCTATGGGGTGGCTTATTTATGTTATTGTTATTTAAATTTACTATCTTTTTTTCAGTTACATCTCGACTTGCCTGCCTACTATTCGAGTGAAATTCTTCCTTTTATTCTTTCTTAGAGCAGTTTTCTTGAAATTATTTTGATCCAATGTTGCTTTGTTTATATGTTGTTTTCTTTTGGAGTTAGGTTTCTCCTCTCCCTATCAAATTTGACAGTAGTCCTTCATTAGGGTGTCGATTTTTGCATTATCTCATGCAGAGCTGTCTTGGTCTTATTATTTGATTCCATTGTGTGGTAATCGTCATATCTTAATTAATTTTCTCTATATTCTAGTTTAATTTTCGCCCCTGTCAATTCTTTTCTGTGTTACTGTTGTTATAAAGTTCCCCAATTTTTATTTTTGATTTTTTATAAATTTCCCTTTTGTAACCGCCAGGAAATCGATACTGTCGTAAGAGAGAAATTTTTTTTATTTGATTTAACTTTTTGCCGGAAACTATTAATGGATTACTTGTTTAATTTTGAGCTGAAAATATTGACGTTTAATGAATGGTTCATCTAACAAGTTTATTTCAGCGAGTATTGTTATCATCTCTTTTAATTTTTTGACATTTGAAAAGAAATACGTGGTGCATACGCACGGATCTTTGATAAATAAGGTAGAGGCCACTTGCCTTGACTTTTATGTTTTCTATTTGAATTAACTTAAAGGGTGTAGACTTTTCATCTCAATTTATATGATCAACCTTTGGGATTTTGGGATGGAAAATCATTTAAATTATTCAGCTGAGATCAGTTTTGTAATTACCCTGTCTTTTACCTATATTGATGTTTATTAAGTTATTTTCACTGAAATAAACCCAGATACAGAGATTTTAATAGTTCTGCACGTGTCAATAAAGGAATTCTTTGAGCCATAAATGAGAAATTTTTCTACTGATTTATTTCTTCTAGTTCTTCCTCGTGATTTTTTCTATGCGTTTTTCTTTTAATGCATTTTTTGCGTTTAGCTTTTTAGTAAAAACATCCATTCCCCTTTTAATGATTACCTATGTTTCACTAGTACCCAGTGGCCTAACTAAGAATTCTCCAAGACCAATATTTTCAAACCAAAGTTTTGTATATTTCTTGATATCGAAATTCATTTGCGCTTGTTTCAAAAAAAAATACTCTTAATTTAAGCCATTTTCATCCTTAACATACTTTTGCATTATTGGTGTGATGCTGTTGGTCTGCAATAATGTCGTCATCATTAGAGCCTGCTTACTATGTTTTATTTTAATCAAAAACTTAGTATTTGTCATCTTAATAACATATGATTTTAAAGTTAGTATGAATATTCCTGTCAATTTGGCATTATTTTATCTCAGTATCATATCAACTTTTTTTTTTCGAGATCTGTTAATTTTGTCCCATCCATTTCCATTTATTATTTTATTACTTCATTTTATATTTCCTCTTTTCTGAATATACCAATTGTCCTCCTGAACACATTCATCTCAACTGATTCTAGTTTTCTCTTGTAACAATACGTCACATTTCTGCCCTAGATAATAGATTACTTTTAATTATGATTTCATAAATATTATATTTTCTCTCTCTTTCTATTTCACTGCTACAAAGTGTCCCATTAGAACTAATAATAATTTTTTTTGTTCAGGTTAATGGTTTTATTACGATTACTAAGTATTTATTCCTCGATGTATTGGGTTATAATCTCTATATTTTTATTGTCCCTGCAGTTCCCTTGCCATATATTCAAGGTCGTTTTTGTCATCTAAAATTACCTGGTCCTAAAAAGAAAGCAGATGCGAATCCATTCATTCTTTTTTTTTTGAGGGGGGGAGGGAGGTATCTCAAGAGCAAATATAGATACATTTGATATGCGCCATTTCAAAAAGTTGGGCAACATTGCTTTTATTAATAAAAATATAAGATTTTTAGAGGAAAGGTGAACAGGAAAAATATTTCATAATTAAATTTTCCATACGACAGGATTGGTCGGAAATTTCAAAATATATTTCCCTTATTGTAAAATATCAATAATTAAAAAAAGGTAAAAAAGCAGTTTTTTAATCAATTTTTTCGATCGTTTAAATTTCTTTGAGGGCATTCATATTAGAGCAAAAAAAAAAGATTTAAAATACATATCTGGAAAAAATGTCCATTTTCTCGGCTTCTAATGGAGCGATTTTGATAATTTTTTAAACCGATGTACCACGAATAATGAAGCTCAAATATCATAATTCCATTTTCCCATCATGCATTTATTTTGTTATAAACAAATGACGTTATTTATGCATCATAGTTACAACATACTGTACCTATAGTATTGGACTTTCCAAGCGAATCTTTGTTTATTATTATAAATAAGCATACTATAAAGATATATATTTACTTTAATTATCAAAATTGTTTAAACAATCATTGTTTAAACAAATTGAAAAGAATTTTGGTCTTAAATTATTTTACTCGTAAAATACAGATAAAAACAAAATAGTTCTTTATAAATTATGTTCATAAAGTTCAATAAAGCACCCTTAGCCCTAAATATTATATTACAAACTTCACAAAGTGAAGTGAAGTGAACGTTTTTTTTTTTAATTGATTTTTTTTTTCATTCAAAGCGATCTCTCTTAGGCTGTGGAATGTCCGGATCATCATTTTCATTGAAATCTTCGTCATCTAATCGCATATCGATATCGAAACAGCCATTTTCTATTTCTCTGTCAACTTCTTCAAAATCAGTTACATATTTAGAAATTTCTTCTACGTCAATATATTGGCTTCGTGCATTTTTGCAAGTTTGTCCGTTGTAGTTTAGGCAACACTATGTGGTTTCAACTGGTTCCAAACATGATTTCTGCACTTCCCAACCCTAGTCTTTTGGGTCTAATTATGACCAAGCCATTGCTTCACCTGATAGTAAACTCTGTAGCAATGCTGTGCAGCTGTCGATTCTGTCGGCGGGAGCTGGGTCAAATTAAAGTTTTTCTTTCTAGTTTCCTTCTTAAAACACAAGCATCGCAACTCATTTATATGTATATTAATGCTTCTTTTCCCATCGTACATTACAGCTATGATTTTTAAGCCCGCATTTTTTATTTCGTATTGGGGAGAATTAGTTTGGTTGAAAAATTTTCCGGCAATTTTGATAATTAAAGTAAATATATATCGTTATAGTATGCTTAATTATATTAATAAACAAAGATTGTCTTGGAAAGCCCAATACTCTAGGGTGCAGTATGCTGTAAGTATTGTGCAAAAACTATCGATTCGATCCTAACGAATTTTAGAGTGTTATTTTATCATGGCATAAAAATTTTCTTTGCTCTAATATGAAGGTCCTCAGAGAAATCTAAATGATGGAAAAAAATTGATTAAGAACTGCTTTTTTACTTTTTTTTTAGTTATTGCTATTTTGCAATAAGGGAAATATATTTTGGAATTTTCGACCAACTAATCTTATGGAAAATTTAATTACGAAACTTTCTTTCCTTTTCAACTTTCCTCTAAAATGAATACCTTCAAAGTTACACGAGAGAAGTTGAAAAAAAAAGAACTTTTTTTTTTCGTTAATTTTATATTTTTATTAATAAAAACCATGTTGTCCAACTTTTTGAAAGTACGCATATCAAAATTATCGTTATTCAGGTTATTCTGAAGGCTCTCATGCAAAAATCTCGATGTTCCATTTCACACCCACCTAAAAACAGATAAGCCCTGGTCTATAATCCAAATAAAGGAATGAAAAGTAGTGAGATGTTTGACAACAGTGTACTTAGTTGTCTACATTCTTTTAGTTTGGCTACTCCGCTGTCTTCAACCAACAAAACTTAGAAGTTTATTTCAGTATTTTTATACCCTATTTGATAAAATAAAATAAAAAATAAATCCAAAAGTTCCATCATCTAAAAGACTCAATTAATTTCGCTTGTTTATAAAACATTAAATCACAGTAAACAAAAATTGTTTAAATATCAGCGGCTTCATAATTTTTTAAAATTATATACCGTCATATTTTATAAAATCGAAAATAGAATTTGTTTATGAAAATTTAAAGTTTATTTTCAATTTTATCAGGCTGCGCTGAAAAAATAATATGTTGTTGTAGGTTGGTAAAAAATCATAAAATCAAATATTTATACGATGCTCCGATCGATAAATAAAAAACTAACCTGAATGGGGAATTTATTTCCAAAATGTGAGGTTTTATCCACAATATTCTATTTTTTACGTAAATATTATTGGAAATGGTGTTTTCTAGCCTCAATTCTATTAGTGTTTTATTAAAATTAGTGTCTAGATATACCTAAAAACTACTTTATTTTGAACTGTGTCATTAAAAACGTCATATGAGATGACACGCTGGAACTACTAAAGTGGTTATATACCCTCGTACAGACCTATAACATGTGTTAAAAAAATAGAGCGACGAAATTGCAAAAAAATCCGGAACAGAATACATTGTTTTACAACCCAAATAACACACTTCAGTCCGTTGGATATCCACTGTTTGTCCAAAGCTGGATATACTGGATATCCAAGGGATGTTCCGAATTTGTTCACTCATGGAACTCCTTTTGGACTCCAAATATTGTCCAGGTAAGGATCATTTTTGGATATTAATAGGACTCATTCTGGATGTCCATATAATGTCCAAGTATGGTATTGTGGTTTCAGGGTTAATAGGTCATAATTTATTATTCCTTTTTGACGTTCCGCTAACACGAATGATCGACATTTTCAGAATTTGCTTAGGGTCCGAGGGCTTACAGTATCCCAATTAATCTGCACTTCTGAAAATACAGACCACTCACATCATCGAAACGTCAATAAAAAGTAACCATATACGGCAAGCTATTAATCCTATAAACCAAACAGAAATAAATTACACTAGAAAACCAGATAACAAGAACAGGATCCACATATTGCACTTATTGATTTACAGTTGCCAAGTTTTTCATAATACATTATATAAGAACAACAACTATAATTTTACAACTAGTCGAATTGCAAGTGCTACAAAATACAACTTGAGTTAATTTTAATTGTTCAAGCTGTCTAAGGATAATTATGAATAGGGTATCAATTTCCATAGTAATATGTACAATTTCGATTGGGTAATAAAAAATATACCAATTATTTAAATAAACACTTTTTTATCGTGACTATGATTATTTTTTTCTAGATTTGTTTCTCTTGTTCGCTTTTCTTAGCCATTTCCTATTCGCATCTTCGGTTGTTTTTTGTCGGCCCCTCATTGTTCTGCCACAATAAAAATTAATAAGGTATAACATTAACTGATGCACTATTTATTAGTTTAAAAATTCCAAGTGGTGTATTTATACTTGTTCGTTGGGGCGTCCTCAAGCCTTAAGGATCCATAGTAATTTTCTATAGCAATAATCATTAGAATATAAGAAAGCCGCAAGCAATGATAAGGGATACGACAGAAATATCAATTGAAAATCTCAAAATCCTATAAAAGTAGGAGATGTTTGTAGGAATTTAAAATGAATTTCAGTCTCTTTACTGATTTAAAATAACTACAAAATTTTATATATATATATATATATATATATATATATATATATATATATATATTAACAAAATGCATCGTAATTGCTTAGAGTACTTAAACCAATAGACCAGAAAAAAAAACACTTTTTGTCCGGGTGATATCAGAACGATGGGATCTACAGCTCAACGTCTGAAATCTGACACACCCAATTTATTCATATTATTTATGACATACAAACAGACTGGGAACCAACTAGATATTTTTCTTTTAAATTGTTATATCTAAGTGATAACTTACCTACAAATAGTGACCATAACTTAAATTCTTTAAAGGATATTTTTGTTCTGTTCCATCATGTGTATAATTCTTGGAAAGGCTATCTGTCATTGTTGCGATAAAACATCTTTTAATGAGTTTATAGGTATCGTTTCTTCCAATTTTCTCCAACTGTAAAACTTATATTTATGTTACATTATTGAGACATTAGATTTTTAATTCCACATATGATAAGCTAAGAATTTTTTTGACTTTAAGAATCAAAATAAAAAAAATCCTCTAAAATGAAACAGATTTTAGCATTGGCGCCTCATGTATGGAAAAATTCCTTATTTAAATTCCTCACAGGTCACTAAATTCTTATGTTATTTTTAAAGCGAGCCAAATAGGGACATCTTAAATAAAAACTTGTTTTTTTTTTCAAAAAATTTATTTTTTTACAAATAGACTGATACACATATAAAAGCATTACTAGGATAAGTTTCAGCTTTTATTTTAGAAGAAATGTAATAAACTTACTGCTTCTCTAAAGTTTAAATTTTCCTGCAAGTATAATGTGACTTCACACAGCTGATTATTTTCTTCTGTAAAAGGCAAGTTAAACTCCCGTTAAACTCTTCTCTAATTTGGTATAAATTGGTTTTCACATAGGAAATTTTTTGGACCAATCCTTGGAAAGTTCATCTAAAGAAATAATTAAAATAAATTAAACATAAGTTCAGACCTAGAGTTGAACGGTCAAACATTTATTATATATTTTTTAACAATTATACTGCATAAAAATACACATCAATGTAAGCTTGTAATAGCGTTTAACCCAAAATAAAGATAAAAAAAATAAATATTAAAAACTGCTATAGCTTTTTTTCTATTATAAATTTTGATAACATTTAATAATGCTAGCAATATTATTAGACTGTGACTAATGACTTTGTCAGGAGAATTTTCTCTAAAATTTAGAATTTTACTATACTTCACCGCAAATTTGTGGCATCTTAAGGGGAATTGATGGTAAATTACCGGCTTCTCGTCGGACGTGTATGTAGGTTGGTTTGGTAATTTTTGGCGTAATTGAAAAAATTAAATTAAAAATAACTATACTTACCCTTAACCGTGGAATCTTCGTCAAATAAAAAGTACATTTTAGTAAGATTAAAACACAAAAGCTCTTTTTTATCCCGACGTCAACACAATAATGGCGGCCAGGCAGACTAAGAAATGACAATTCCACAGGCCGATATTACAGTATCCCATTTTACTGACAACCCGAAATTTAAATTGTTGAGTGGAAATGTATAAAATCTATGTTGAACCAAAATTTTATTAAAATCTTTAGTAGTTAGTTTTAGCTAAAGTTGCAATATAATCATTATAGTCGATATTCTACAGTTCAGCAGTTATTTTACTTTGTATAATTAACCTTATAATATAATATAAGTTTACAGGCCAAGTAGAGTAGCAAATTTTCAATCAATTTATGTATCTGCCAAAAAAAAAATAAAAATGAGCTTTGTGTGCGTCTGGAATACAATTTTATTCATTTAGGAAAATTTTTAAAAAATAAATTAATGAACGTCTGATGGACTTACATTGGACATCGAGATATGGACGTCCATATAAGGTATATGTCGTCACATCCAACGGATATTCATAAAGGGTCCATGGACATACAGGACATTATATGGACCTATTTTGGATATTTATTAGAAGTCTTGTGCTATCTGGGAATTAGGTTTTATTTCCTAGTTTTTAAGAATTTTAAATTTTTGAGAATTTAAAATAATAAAAATATATTTTATTGTAGAAGGGAAGAGGCTGCAATTTTTGCATCTGCTCTAGGAGGCAAATCTGTCCCTGGTGGCAAAAACCCATGCACAGCTACTGAGTCTATGACCTACATACACTTTGAATGTTTTTTTTACTTTAATAATTAATTGTACAATATTACTATTGTCGGTCAATGTTTATCCTCCTATTAGAAACAAAAAGGAATTATAGTTCACTTTATATGTCACGAGAATCGTTTACGTAGCGGGAGTTTAATTTAAATTTAATCAGTGTTTCTTGCTTGTGATAAATGAACGTAATATCTGTCAGACTAAAGATATTTTAATTTAAAATAAATTGTATAATAATTAGGTTAGAATAGGAACTTTTAAAGTTTTCTGCTTGTTAAATTTCAAGGTTCATAAATTTAATAGCCCATATTTCGTTAAGTTTAGGGTGGAAGAAGTTCGGTGCTTAAAAGGGAAATAAAGGTGATCGTTGTTTCTTCCATAAATATACAAGAATTATGTTGTTAAAGATACAACTTATTTAGCATTATCATTATTAAAGCTCGTTTTAGTTAGCTGACAACACAGGGTGTTTAGGAAATAGTTAATTATTTTTAAAGGGTTGACTTCGAGCGACATAATAAATAAAAATTAAAAGACAGATTCAATGAAATGTTTGAAATTTAAATGTGATCTAGTAGATGTCTCAAAAAGAACAGTATGAAATAACTTCTTTCATAGCCTATTGCATGAATTTCTTGAATTGTTATTGGTATACACAGAGTAATTATTTTAATGTAATAAAATGTTAGTCTAATGGTCACCGCAGTCACGTAAAATTAAATAAGGGAGGAATAGATAGCCCACTCAATACTAATTTCTGCGACCGCGTACTGCACCCTCTGACGACATGTGCGCCTACTCGCACCTACGTAGGGAAAAAATAATACACAAATAGTACACAAATACAAAAAAATTTTATGTAGGACATTCTTTTGTGTTTATATTTAGTTCAGTTTTTTTAACTTACCATTTATATAAAATCTGTGTGAAAATTACTCTTTTAGATCATATTAATAATTCATCCTACATGCCCTGTTTTGTTTTTTACTATTTTTAACTCATTTTCAAACATTTATTGATTATATAATTATGGAGTGCTCGATAAATCAAAACAATCCTTTGTTTTGTAATACTGTTTGAGGTCTTTGGTACATAAAGGTTTATTTTGATTCAACGAGAGCGTCAGTATCAGACAAACAAAAAAATTGGATTAAACATAAAAAATGTTAACAAATCGCAAAACATGTCTTTTTGATGACTTACGGGAATAACACAGCTCTACAAAAAAAAAAGAAAATCGGACCAGCGAACTCATGTATTATGTACTTTACGTCGCTGAATACGAATCCGAGGTCGAAAAAAATCGTACACCCCCAAAATCATTCACTAGAGCCAAAAATACCCTTGGAATGCGGTGAAAAGGAGAGTGAGCTACGAGAATAGTTATTCCACCTTAATAAATCAAACTACACAAAACTTTAAAATGTGTTATATATTAAATTAAGGTTAAACGGCAGGGTAAATATACTGGATTTGCAATACACCCCCAAGAAGGGGTGACACCATCCATCCATTCATCGATCCTTCAGTCACCAAGCGAGAAACGTACTTGAAATAATTAAATAAATTATGAACTCGTAGAAAATAAACCTAATACCCTACAAGTTACAAACACAAACTAATACTATGAAAGGTATAATGCTATAAAGTTCGTTACCCCCTTCCAAGCCTTGATCGTGCCGATCTGCCTTAGTGGTCTTGATAATGGGCCAAGCTGTCAAGATGTACGACTTTTATCTTCGCATGAGGGCTTTTTTGAATTTGGTACACTAGATCGTTTGGTGGGGTCACTACATTATACGGACCTTCACATGACTTCTGAAACTTTGGTGAACGCCCTTTGTTTTTTTTTTGCGGATTCTAAAATGTAATTTTTCACCAACTATGAGTCCACCAGTATTGGCTTTGAGGTCATAGCGGATATTCATTCTGTCTCCTTCTATTTGTAGTCATCTCTGTACCCCTCTCGATGATGACCTGTAGAATGTTCGTCTTCTGAAGCTCCTTTCGCGGTCACGGTCCCTCTCGTTTCGTTCTCGATGGTCACCGGCCCACCAGCCGTAATTTCCGGGCAATCTCTGTAAAAGTGACCTTGCATCCGAACTAACAACACATTTTATTCGAATGGTACTCGCGACCCTGACTCCTTCTCGGTTTGGCATAAGTCACTCTAAGACGACAGTCGCATACTTTAACTCCATCGCAATCCTTGACGGCAACTGCAGTATCTTTTTATCTTTATAAACAGGAAATCCAAAATAGGGGATACTATTACTTAACCAGAATTGTTTAAGTTCACCATAAGGAGCAAAGATTTTCTCCGAGTCGCTTCTTCGAACTTCATCACCTATATTAGCAATATGAAGCCGATAACCATCAGGATCTCTATCAGGAACAGTACTGCAAGTACATGTCCCTCTTGGCTATACTTCTGACAACGACTTCTATTTCTGCTACACAAGGTTGTGCTTTTGTTGTCATGTGTTTTCCGTTTGTTCAAATATTCTTGCAACTCCCTCATTAGCCTCATGAAAATTTTCTCGTTGGTTTTGCGATAATCCCGCGAAACGTTGACTCTTCTTATGACTCTTTCTTGGTTCTTTGGTCTGTTTGGCTATCTCAAAGTAAAGGTCATAAGCAAGAGCCTCGAAAATTTTCTTCAATCGGGCCATTCTTAGAGTTTGACTTGTTTCTGGGTCGCGTAAACCTTCGATAAAACTATATACTGCTAACACTTGCTTTATTTCTTCCGGATATGTTGGGTAAGTCAAATTTATTAGCTTAATTATATCCGCCTTATCCTCTTGCAGATGTTTGTCGTATTTTTGTCTTCTTCCTTTGAGTTGAACCTTCTTCGAGGTGGGCTTCCATATAACGCATCTCCAGAAAAGTAACAACAAACTCGTAATCATTCTGTTTTTCTTCAGGAGTGTTACGTAGAACCTCCATAGCTTCACCTGGTAGTGCTAAAGCACGAACATTGGTAGGCCAAAGTAGGTGGCTTTATCACACTAGTGGCAGGATCACCATCTACCTTTATTATACCTGTATTGACTACCTTGTCAATTTATAAATGTAATTGTTGCACCTGTTTCAGAAATCCCGTCACCGCATGTTGTACTTCGCAAGGTACGTCTTCTTTAGTTTTGCTAATCTTCTGTTGCATTTCTTGTTGTATGCGCTTCATATCTTCATGATTTTTTTAACATCTTCTTGCATTTCTTATTCTATATCTTCTTGACTTATCTTAATTTTCTGTCTCATGTCCTCCAGGTTTATTTTTAGTTCTTGTTTTATACTTTCTTGATTCTTCTTAGTGCCTTCTTTCAATTCTTGTTCATGTTTTCTTGGCTTATTTTCAGTGTCGTCAATTCTTGTTTCACGTTATATTGTCTTGTCTTTAATTCTTGTTTCATATCGTCTTGGCTTGTTTTCAGTGTCATTAATTCTTGTTTCATATCATGTTGTCTTGTCTTTAATTCTTGTTTCATACCATCTTTATTCTTTGTCACATCTTCTTTCAAATCTTATTTCATCTTTAGGCTTATCTTTAGATCTTGTTTCATCTCTTCTTGGCTTATTTTCATGTCTGGTATCATCATAAATATCTGATTTAAACTAGTTTGAAGTTGTTCTTCCATCTTTGCTTTCGGTTTTCTAGTTTCTACGGGCATTAAATTTCAATTAACTTTTTTTTTTCTAATTTTCTATATATATATATATATATATATATATATATATATATATATATATATATATATATTTAAGGAGATTTAAAACACAGCAGAAAAAAACGGTAAGAAATGGAATTATTTTAATATTGTATAGGATTTTACACAGAAGGGAGTTTTTACCTCCTAAGGAAATAGAATTTAATAAAAACTGTTTGACGGGGATCCTAAGCCTAATTCTGAGTACTACCCAAATTTAACCAATCGTTGCATCCTGAAAAATAGAATTACTTTTAGATTAGTGTCTTTTCTTATTTTTTCTGTGTCAGTGAAGATACAGGGTGATTTTTAGCAGCACTGTAAGGATGATTTGGAGAAATTAAACCAAAACTACTGCAGACTCACAAACCTCTGGAGTTTCGAGTTTCTTCAAAAGTCACTGCAGCTTTTTTTCTGTTAAATTCTGATTGGGGTTATTGAGGATACACTGCAAGATATAGATAGTACATGAGATTTTAGATCTACTTAAAAGTACTACACAATTTCATTCAATTATGATATCCATGAAAATTAGATTCCTGCTAGATTTAAGACTAGATGTTTCTTCGTGTTCCTTAAGCTTAGAGGTAATTTATCTCAGATGTATAGGGGTAGTTTATAACTATTACGTCAAATCCTGGCAGTTTCGTATTGCTAACGAACTTTTCCATCAGTCATTGTTATTTTGGTTCGAATTTTTTATATATGAGGGATAGTTATCACCCCTTCTTAGGGGTGTATTGCTAATCCAGTATATAGACGCTGCTGTTTAACCTTAATTTAACGTATAATACACTTTAAAATTTTGTATAGTTGGATTTATTAATATGAAAAACCTATTGTCGTAGCTTAATATAATTTTCACCCCATTCCAAGGATGTTTTTGGGCTTTAGCTAATGGATAATTGGATTCGGATTCACCGACCAAGATTACATAAGTTTGGTTCGCTGGTCTGAATTTTTTTTGTAGGGCTGTGTAATTTTAGTATATTTTTTATATAAAAGTAAAGTTATAAACTTTAAGTAAATACAAAGAAAAAAATGGCTTGAATAAAGACGTTTTATACTTATGTCCAAGTTCTCAAAAATAACTGATGATTACCCATCTACTTTTTAATTGTAGCAAATTTCAATTTGTTTTCAATATCGTATCTTATTAAAACTTGCTCCCAAGGATTGTAAAAAATCTGAAGCTTATTAAAAAGTTATTTAGTTCCCTATTAATTATGGAGCTCGAGATATACCTTTGAATATTCCATAATATTCATTGTTTTAGTAGCTCAGTCTTTTTACTCGAAGTAGCTTAAATTCCCATTTTTTTCGTTTACATTTTTAAAAGTGAATGAAGATATCATTTAGAAGGTATTTTTTTATAGATGTATAAAGATTAAAATAACTGATAATGCTTATATTTACTTTAACAGAACGAAAATTTCTTTAGAAAACAAGATGACAATTGATGTGCTTTACTTTCATTGGAAGGGCCACTTCAAGGAGTGGTTCAATAGCTGAAAATATTATGATAAAATAAAACTGGTACTTCAAATTACAAAATATAGATGTTGGCTGTTTTTTAATGAGTTTCAGACGTGTCTTTTCACCATATTTTGTAGGGATAAACAAAAAATTCTTATTTAACTATTTATTCAGTTTTTTTTCATTCTTTTCATATATTTTCTTTAGAATTTTGATATTTACTAAATTTAAATGGAAAAAAAACACCCATTATAAAAATATTTTCAGTTCTTACAATATGTACACCCATAATATATAATAGAGAAGAAAACTTACTTTTCCTAGAACTGAAATTTCTCTGATAATATGTTTGGGCATACTAATGTATTTAGTTTGTATAAATTCTACTGTAAAATATGAATGGATATTTCATTCTTCAGATTTCAGCATTCTATAAAAAAATATTAAATATTAGTTTCATTTATAACATAATGATAATAATTTCTTTTTAATAAAACGACCAGAAATTATGTGATGTCAAAAAATTTTAAAGAAGTCAGTAAACAATAGTTTCTCATATGGAGCCAAAAGTCGAAATGTGGATGTGTTATATACCTCTTGAGATTGTGGGTGTAACGCATATCTCCTTAGTCTCCCCGAGGATAGAGGTTACCCATATGTCCTCTCTTGGTAACGAGGAACCTGTATAACAAATCTCAAATTGAAATGATTGAGCTAATTTGAGAATCGCATCATATTGTAAGGTAGAAATTTTGTTCTCACTTTTGCTCTGTCTGTCAAAAGGTAATTCCTGTAGGGGAAAAAGAAATTATTAGTATAACGTTACAATAAATTTTAGTGCATAAAACTTTAAAGTATTACAATAAGATTGTTCACTTATAAACACAGTTTAAAATAAGTGGAAACAAATATTTATAACTCACTTGTCCTTGCTGGGAAATTACGTGAAGATCAATTTGTCTTATTAACATACATGATTGAATTTTTATCACCCTTACTGAAACACTGCTAACATACATGATAATTTCTATTGACTAGATTAAAATTTAATCTCGATAACTTCGGATTGCTATAAAGAAGAACCCACTCACCAAATCGTTTTTTATGATTTTCAAAATTGGGAAAACGATGTCTGGTAGAAGATAAATCAATACAACAGGATACAACAGTTCCTCTGTCTACTCATATTCACTTTTGAAAAACAACTAACATTATTTCAGCAAAACTAAAAATAGAATATACTATAATTTAAAAAGATATAAAAGCAAACTTTAGCCTGTTGTAAAAGAGAACAAATTTGGGATGTTGATATCTAGGAAAATAATCAATAATATATAACATTTTGGTTAATAAAACCTTAATTAAGAATTAAATTTACTTACTAATTTCTTAACTATAGTTTTTGGAAACAATGCATAATATATATACACTGAAACGGCCAATAATGATCATTTAGGACTCGTCTAAACACAAAAATGAAAACAAGAAAAAATTTCACCAACCGTACTTTTCTGGCGCACTCACACCATCTATTGAAATGTTCGCTAACTAAAAACGCCGTTTCAGTTATCTCATAAGGAGTGTCTAGAATCTGAATTCCATTAGCAGGTATATACTACCTCGCAAAAGTGAGTCAAAAGAAGTTTAGAAAAAGTGAAAAAGGCTCCCAAAATCAGAGATGCGCTTGCTCATTAAAATAAATTATTTTGAATATTTTTACTCCCTTGCATTACTCCTTGGGTGAAAATATTTTCACAATATTACCCTTCACAGTATCTCTTATGACAAACTGGAAACAGCATCAAAAGTTAAACATAAAAATGATCTTTTATCAACAATTTTTTGAAATTTTTTCATTTTTAACATCCCAGTATAAGTCTACATAGAAAATACCTCTTAACTTAAATTTCTCGATACAGTCGTACTTAACAAGTAATAATGAAAAAAGCATTTTTTAATTAAATTTTACCTTTCCTACGGCAGGACGTTTAATTAAGTAATCATTACCAAACAGTTTTATACAACAAAGTGTTGCATGTAAAATTTAGGTGAAGCTTTGCGGCCCTGAAGCTGCGAAGGTTTAATATTAGTTCATTTCTTTGTTCGTGACTATAAAGGCATAGTGGCCTTTATAGTGGCTCTTAAGAGAATTTGACGGTTAATCAGATAAAAAAAAATAGCACTTAAATATAGAGTTGTGTAATGAGGTATTAGAAAAAATGACAATATCCGTAAATCTGAAAGGTGACTGATCTCTAAAATTTGGTCTTACCAGTGACGGAGCTGGACCTTCTTTTTAATTTGAAATTAGTAATGTTGTGTAGAAAGAAATTTCGAAACAAGACGAGAAATCGGAGAATAAAACGAGAAAGTGATAATTTCTGTTGATAAGTGTCAGCTACAGCTGAAATTATGCATTGATTAGATTTTTTCGTGACTTATTACTTAAAATTCGAGTTACACTTATTTTTGTCAGATGGCCGTGGGACCATTCTAGAGTGTTTATTCGAATTCAATAAATCATAGCACATGCTCCCTGCCGAACCTCCAATTTGTTATGAAATTCCCTGGACTCCTAAAACTATCAGTACTTTTGAAAAACAGTTAACATTATTTCTTAATACTCTCATATTAACAAAGACATAATTATAAATTAAGTAAAAATTCATAGTTTTTTTTTAAATAAATAGTTTTTCAATTTTACTCACTATCATATTTCCCAGCTCTATAAAAATCTAATATAAAATAAATTGTTCTATAATAGGTTCCAATTAAGCTTTGAAACTTCGGAAGTTCTTAGACCAAAAACTTTGAAGTTCTGATACTTCCTGTAATATTCTGAAATTTCTCAGTTCGTGACTTCAGTGTCCGGTATGCCGGTAAGCTCTTCACGAAACTTTTAATCAGATGAGAGTTTATTATTTAAAATAGTTTAAAAAAATATTTATTACGTTGAAGTAAAATATATACATGCTTTCTGACATTTAATAGAATTAATAGCAACCCAAATGTGGTTTTTCTCTCACAACATTTATTTTTATGGTTACTGTTATGTTTATTTTCTTATGATTTAACGGGAAAACATGCTGCGAATGGTGACATCAATAGCTTAAAATAATCAAAATAAACTTTTTATAAATAATAAAATAAGAGTTTCTTTTAGGTCATTTTCTTCGAATAGTAAGTCGTCAATCTTCCGTTTATTTCCGGAAGGTAACCACTATCATTACCAGTTTCGAGATCTGAATTTCTGTGTTTAATTAAATCACCTACATAAATCTTATCCTTTCAATTTTGCATCGCCCTCGTTTTAAAGATACCTTACTTGCAAGTCTACGTTAGAAAAGAGTAAGTTCCGCTAATTTTGCGTCTCTATATACAGGGAGTTTTGCTAGGTGTTGTCGAATATATCATCAACGTTAAGGTAAAAAAAACAGGCATAGCTTCTTGAAAGAAAGGACGGACAAAGGGCAAAATTTTGGTAGAAAAGAAATGTTCATGAACTTACAAAGTGAAGGTCCCAGAAGATATTTCTACAACTGTATGTGAAACAAAAAAAAATACCTTTATGATGACATGGTCTCAAACTAAGAATTTCAATTTGTTGTTTTAATCGTACAGCGATAACTCTGTTCTATGAAACGAGCTGAATTTGTACAACATCCCTTGTTTAAAACAATACATATAAATAATTCTTATTATTCTGAAAGTATGAGCATTCTCTAGAAATTTCTCCAATGGAAAACCTTTAATCACACATGAGTTACATTTAATTAATGTGACGCATGTGTTATTATTTATGATTCTGCATATTGTCAGTCTGTTTGTGGGTTTGTTGTAACAATATTTTAATAGATTTCTGCATTTATAAGGAAGTCATGAATAGAGAGAATAAGTCATGTTGGTACGTCTGAGGCCATTTCTCAGACCCATACATATGCACTTAAAGAAAAATGTACGACGAAATTGCAACAAAAAACTTATATCAGTAACAGCTACGGAACGTTAACATAATGTGTATGTGGCACGCACTTGATCAGTTTATATTTGGAGTTCTAACTAATGTTTTTACTTTTTTTTAGGACAGTTCTAACCTGAAATAATCTCATTTGGTATTTATATTCGTTATTTATTTATTTATTTTTTAGATACTGGGCCATCAGCTTTTCTGGTTCTTTGTTTACTGTTTACCCTATTTTTATCATCTTAGTCTCCCACTGCCTTGCTGTCCATTCTTCTTCCTGAATACAATTATTAAAACGTTCAACAAGTTCTTTTCAAATTTCAATAAAAACAAACCATATTGTATTCCTTATACCGCAAATATTTGGCTTCATAAGATTAATCTTCAAGGGAGTGATTGATTTAAATAGAATTTGTTAATATTGTCACGCCCAGTTTTGAGGTGTGACATTTAGGAATTTGGTCTTCAGAGATTACACTCAAAATAAACTCTTTACTTCGGATTATATATAAAAAAATAATTTAATTAAAAATAAGCGACATTAACATTTTGGACTGTACATCATTATGACTCAATTTTTAACTTCCATTAAGATTATCTTCATCTTGGCACTCTTGACGGGGGTTGTCACTAGAATTTTACTATTTGTCGACCTGCTATAGACTGGGGCATGCTTGGGATTTTCGCTTCACTAATCTTCTGGGCAATAAACTAACTCACAATAGAATGGCTGCTCTGCATCGGATCAACTGACCCTTAAACTGATTGCACCGATTGAACCGATTGAACCCTATCCCAAGCATGTCCGTCCTTTTTATCCTGTTTTGTTTTTTCATCAAGTCAACGAATCGCCTTCTTATAACCTCGGTTCGTCATGACCCGGAAAGCGACCTTGCTGACTTGGTGAATTTGCAGGATCGACTACCACTAAATAAACATAACATTTCATAATTAAAAGGTTATAAAATTATAAAAGGTAACGCGATTGTTATTGTTTAAATTAAAAATATATATATTATGTTACAAATAAACATACTTGTACAACCCAATCAACAAAATATTAGATAATCCCAGTTTTGGACAAGTACAAACACTTACATATTTGAAAATGCCCATTCACAGAAATGGATTTGGTGCGAAGGGTCTCCAATGACTTTGCAACATGGAAGAGCAGTAAGTCTTTTAGGTTGCAGTGCACTCATCCCCACATACATTTATTCAACATATATTCAACAGTTGATTTGCACGATGATCTTTTGTTAAATTTTGATATATTATTGTGTTCGATAATCTTATATATATTCTTCTTTTAGAGTTCGGGGTCTGCCTTAACTTGCAACTTCAAGATCACTCTATTGTCTGAGCTTACTCAGCTAGGATAATTTTTTTCGTCTTATCCATCTTTGGTATTATCGGAGAAGTAGATGACATCTAAGTCTTCTAATTGTATGCCCGAAATACTCGGTTTTTCTTGGTGGTGTGCGTCCACACAATAATAAAGCAAGGTAGACCATATTTAACATCTAAGTATTCTCTTACGAAAATGCCTTAAGAGATTTCGGTTACCTATAACTGATTTCCATGTCATAAAAGATCTACATAACGTTTCAATCTGAGTCATGATTTCCTCATCAAAATCTATTTCAGTGTATAGCTAACTGCTGAGGTATTTAATACGATTTACGTGCTCTATATCCCCTCCATCAATCAATGCTGACTATCATTCACGTTAATTCTGTCCACTGTCATCCACCTTGTTTTTAAAATGTTGATTTTTGGACCTCTAAGATGATTCACGAGATCACCTTACGTCTGTAAATCTTTTATACTCTCTGCAAGGGGGCTCTGATTTTATTAATAATTTCTCCACCCATTTTTACCCTTCAGAGCCTTCTCGAATATTTCTTTAGAGCATGTGTTAAAAAGAATTGGCGTACTCCACGGATATGACGGTCATCTGCTTGAACAGAGGCAACTTGGTTATAGTAGTAGTAGTTTGAGAACTCCTATATTTATCCAAGCTGCTGATTTCAAATATTCAAAAAATAGATCATGTTGCCCTTGGTCAAATGCTTGTTCAGAATCAATGAAACAGATAAATATGTGTTTCCGAAATAAGAAGCTTTTCTGGTGAAGAACGGATACAGAATAGTTCTTCTCTAGTCCTCATTACCCCAATAAAATCAAATAGCTCCTAACTCACTTTACTTTTACACGAAAAATGTATTTAATTTGTAAAAAATCTTAATAGTGTAACTCATCAGACTGAAGTAACTGCATTTTGTGGCCTTACGAATCTTTAGTAATATACTGAAGAATGACTCTAGTCACCTGTCCGGTATTTTACTTTCAGTGTGTATTTGATTTAAAAATATTAGTAGTTCGGTGGTACTGTCCTCATTTAAAACTTTGAGCATTTCAACCGGAATTTAATCTATTCCCGAAGCCTTGTTATTCTTTGCTGATCGAATTGCTTTTCTAATTTCTGATTTTAGAAGAGCTCCGTCTTTCTCATTGTCGGAAGTATATGATGTCATGTATACTTGTATGAAATATGGCACCCACGAAGAAATCAGTAATATATATTACCCAAATTTACGTAACTTAATCTCTGAATTTCGACTACAGATTTCAATTTCTTGGGAAGGTTGACGTCATTATATTTCTTTTGAAGGTCTTCAATTTCTCTATAGGAGAGATAGTCAACCAAATCTCTTTTGCTCGTTAAACAACTATAAATAGTATACAGGGTGTTTGGTACATTGATAGAAAGTTTGGAAGAGGTGATAGAAAATGACATTTTGAATAATATATGCCATATATGCCTTAGTACAAAAATGCACGATTGTCGAGTTACAGCACATTTTATAATTTTTCGGTTTTTTGACAATTGGTGATTGAAAATTAAATTTTTATGATACTGGTATAATTTTTCGGTTTGAAATTTTTTTTTCCTATTCTTTGGTTCATACACTATAACAACAATAAAAGGATTAAAATTAAAAGTTTCATTCTTAGATTTGAGTGATGTTTTTTTTCTAAAGTGAGAAAATGTGTGCATTCAATTTATTTTAAAAATAATTTTGTTGAATTACCTTTATAGTGGTTTATCGAAACCCGTATCAAAAAAATATTAAATCCATTAAATTCAGGGTTGATATTCATATTAACGAAATTAACAATTTTCTCTATTTATTTTTATTTTGCGAAAATTACCAAAATCGCGTTAAGTATTATTTTACATGTTATGTTCGAAATGTGAGCGATTATTTCTAATACATTTTCGGGCCCTTTTCCACACTTGGGTGGTGATTACGCCTAGTCTCATTTCTTCCCTAAGTGTGACACCTGCTTCATTATTTGTTTCAATCAGTTGATTACGGTCCACTATTTCAACTTTATAGACAAGTTCTTTCATACGTCCCCAGATGTGAAAATCTATAGGCGTCAAGTCTGGGGACCTCGCAGGCCACAATATGGGACCGTTTTTTCTGATCCAACGATTAAGGAATGTTTCATTTAAAAAATCTCTTACGTCAAGCCGATAATGTGCTGGACATCCGTCGTTCTGGAAAATTATTCTGTCTCTTACGTTCAATGGTATTTCATCCACGATGTTCGACATTTCATTTCGTAAAAACACTATAAAACGTAATTGTCTCCGTTTAAATGTACACGAACGATTACCGCTGCTCATACATTTACACTGAATTTGTGTTGGAAGGATATTTCTTTTTTCATATGCAGATTCTCATCAGCCCAATAATGCAGATTGTGGAAGTTTGTGATTCCCTCCCGAGAAATTTCGATTCATTGGACCACAAAAGACTTTTTAAGAAAAGTCTATATTCCATATCAGCATTTAAAAAATAACTGCAGAACATAATTCTTCATGCTGGATCACCTTCTTCAAGGCCTTGAACCGGGTTGTAATGGAATGGATGTTTTCTTTCAACTTTCAAAACGTTCCACAACTGGTTGTTTATCTATTGGTGTTTTTTTTGTTTATGTTTATTTTAGAAATAACAATTACCGGCCTGGTGAACAGAAACACAAAAATTCATCTGTTAAGCGTTTAGAACATCCAATGCAATACATTAGATATTTTGTATTTTAACTAAATAAAGAAAAAGTGAATAGAGAAAATTATTAATTTCACTAATATGAATATCTTCCCTGCCAGAAAACCGAAAAATTATAAAATGTGCTTTAACTCGACAACTGTGCATTTTTGTACTAAGGCATATATGGCATAAATTATTCAAAATGACATTCTCTATTACCTCTTCCAAACTTTTTATCGATATAACAAACACCCTGTATTTTTATAAAACGTAATGTAGTAGATTTTTTGAAGAAACAAACATTAGTTTGGACTGAGAACACCAATAACCCTCGAAATGCGAGAAGATGTTCAAAATGATGGCCGTAATTCGTGGTTTGTTAGGTTTCAATTTTTGTTTTGGGCGAAAATTTTTACTAAACAATTAAGTTATGAAAAAACAGTTTTTTTGAGTTGTAGAAAACATCGAATTCAAATTATTTGTTGATTAGTTATTGCAAAAAAACAGGCTTAAATGGCTGGATTGTAATATTTTTTCCGGAAAATATATATTCTATTGTTCATGTTTCATCGATTTTCCACAAATCATAAATGAAGATTCCATGACCAATATTCGCCGAGATAATTCAGAATTTTCCAGCGTTAGAGTCTCATTTTCGACCGCTCGCTGTCGGCATCTCCTCCCACAATTCTGACTGACTCACGGAAAAGCTGCAACTTTAAACTATTGTCACATCAACAATTTTCACATAATCTAGTCAAAAGGTTCCGCATACGATAGTTCAAACAATGCCCTGTCAATACTTGCTAAATAAGTCCTTAATGGAAATAAACAAGTCCACTGTGTTAGACATTTTTTTTTAATTCGCGCAAAAATATTTGCTATTACGTGAACAATTAATCCGATCTTGATGTTCTTTTCTATCTTGAAGCTATTTTTAACGTACGTAACTTTCGTTCGAAACTTTTTTCTTAAAAGCCATAGCTTTTTCTACAACTAAAAAAAAACTGTTTTTCGCACCTTTATTATGTAATAAAAATTTGCACTCAAAAAAAAAAATTGGAACCTTAAAAACCATGAATTACCACCTTCATTCTGAACATCCTCTCGCCGGCTGATATCTAGAAACACTAATTTTTTTTTCCAAATATAATTCAAGTGGTCTATTGCATTTTAGATAATACATATATCTTTAAAAAAAATTTTAAATAACTATTACCAGTCACGGTTATTTATTACTTTATATATTTGTTTCTTGCGGTGAATATCAAATATCCGCTTTTTTAAAAAATCAAAGATCAATAGCAGTATTAAAAACAGTATTCATTACCCAAAAGTGATTACCTGTTAATTTTTGACATAATGACTGGATATATGATATACCGATAATAACATAAAATAAAATATTTCTGTAAAATATATGAGTCAGAAAATAAACAAAACTTCTGTGTCAGTTTTATTGATCGACAAATACAGATTTAACTTATTCATTTCATTATACCTGTAATTTATCCGCCATTTCCCTTTCAGTCATCTATTTTGTTATTTAAATATAGCTCGTAAGGTCACAATACAATCGCGAGCGAACGTATCTATATTATCTGCTTAGTGACATGGATAAATGAGAAATCTAAATTATGTTATAAATTTTGAGGTCAAAAATGACAGCTTTCATATATCAAGTTAAGATTATTTTTTAATAGCGAGGAAAATATTACTATTTCGAAAAATTAAGACATTCCAACATATATGACAAATATGAATAATGCTCAAGAAAGTTTTATAATTTTAAAGTACTAAAAACGAACGAAACTTTCATTAATAGAGACAGATCGTGTGTGTAAAATGTAAAATTTAAAAAAGTGCGTGTTAGAAAAGAAATTCAAAATGGCGATGGTACTGTCCAGTCAGAGCAGACTGCTTGTGGCTCTGTGTTTTACTGTGTTAATACTAGCGGGAGCTCTAGCACTTGGATCGCTAACTGGATGGTTTAGTCCTGGATTTACGGAACCCATGCCTGCAAAATTGAGCCAGGTAAGGAATTTTGCAGAAAAATGTTGTTTTATAATATAGATATTTTAAAGCCGTTTGTTTTAGTAATTGACTTAAATAGTGAAATATCTATATATTTTTGAGTACTGTCCATTTTGTTAAATGAATCTTCCAGTATCATGTATTTTTTAGTTTTAAGATATGCATGGGCTATCAACTAATTCCTGGTTATCTAGCAAACTTAATAATATATTTCCCCACGATTTTATGGTGTACTACATAAAGTTATAGGACATTTTCATTCAGGGAAAGGCTGCCCAACCTTTTTAACAGTCGGGCCAAATTAAAGAATCAAATATCACTAAGAGGTCACTGACAATTCCTATTTTTGTTCCTTTAAACGCCAATAAGCTTTAAACCAGTCTTGTTCAACAAAATATATGCAACATTCTGAAGTGTGATTGTCGTTTATTAAAATAATAAAATTAATAGCATCGGCCAAGTAAAGAAACAAAATTGTATATAATAATATTCAAAATCTAAATCGAAGTAATTGGTACAATGAATATGATTTTGGAAATTGACAGTAACAACAAATTAGAAATATGTTGTTCAATTGGAGATGCGCGGTATTTAATTTTTTCATAATTAAAATTTGAAAAAACCTTTTCACAAAGATATGTTGATTCGAAATTATTTAAAAATTTAAAGGCCAGGTCAGTTATTGTAGAAAATTCTTCTTTTGGCACCAGTTTCCAGCAGTCTCTGGACTCTTTTGAAAAAGTTTGTGACTTTGAAGATAATTCTTCTGCAAGGTTTTTTAATGCAGAATGAGTTTCTAGTTCAGTGAGTTCCAATTGAATATTGGCAGAATTACTGATTATTTCAGTCAAACCTGTGAAAAGATCACAAAAGTTTGTAAATTTTGTTTTGTACATTCAAAGTCTAGGAATCGGACTTAGTGCAACTGAGTGTGGAAAAAAGGTCAATATTTTCGTTGGCTAAATTTATTAAAAACATATTTAATTTGGCTTTGAATCCGCTTATCAAAGTAAACGTAGTTGGGAGTGAACAATCATTACCGTGCAATTTGAGATTTAAAATACTAAGGTAATTGGTAATATCAACAATATATCCAAGATTACTCTTCTTCTTCTTCTTCTTCTTCTTCTTCTTCTTCTTCTTCTTCTTCTTCTTCTTCTAGGTAGAACCAAGTTCTGTTATCTATACAATGCCTCATCGATCCTCGTTTGAGGTTGAAATCCAGCTGTCTCTCTTCTTTTGGGGGGCCGTCCAGGCGGCCGTTTGGTGTTTGGTTTCTCTCTCATCACGGTTTTTGTTAGTCTGTCATCGTCCATTCGTTCCACGTGATCTCTCCACTGCCTACGACGGTTTCGAACCCACTTCACAACATCCTCCACTCCGCTGTCTTCGCGTATTTTTGCGTTTCTTATTCTATCTCTTAAACTTGTTCCCGTGATCATTCTCAGCGTTTTCATTTCTGTAGTTCTCATAATTTGTTTTGTTTTTGTGGTTTCATGTCTTGTTTCTGTGCCGTAGGTCAGTATCGGTCTTACACAGACCTTGTAAATTCTTGCTTTACTCTCAACCGTCATATGTTTAATGTTCCAGATTATGTCTCTTAGTTGGCCTGATATCATGGCCGCTTTGTTGGCCTATGTGCGTACTTCTTCCGTTACTCAACCAGGATTTATTCTTTAGGAAATCAGTGTCCAAAGGTAAAACCTCTTTTTCTTGTAAAAATTCCAACAGTTGCTCTCTCATGTTGAAGAAATATTTCAACATGTTGCCACTTGAAAGCCATGACACAGCGCAATTCAGTTGCAACTCTCCATATTCACTGATTACCGAGTCCATAGTATTATCGAGGTAGATGATGCAATGATACAAAATATTTTTCGATCCAAGAAATTCGGTAACAAAGTTAGGCAACCATTCTTCTTCCCGATCATTTTAGGTGCACTACCAATGCAAATAGTGTTACGAACGGCTAGAAGAAACTTATTGATACGCCCTCACATACAAATATTCCAATGTGATGAGTCATCTTTATTATAATGTGCCGAAAGGATAGATCTCAACTTTTATGTTCTAGATGTTTATAGGAGATTCCGTAGGTATATAAATAGGGATAGGATGAGCGTAGTATTGTTAGTTGTATAGTGGTATATGAAAAACGAGGATATTTAGAAGTAGTAGTAAGAGTTGTGTTTTAGCTGTGTTTATAAATAGTTAATATAAATATTGGAAGTATCAGCGAAAGATGCTGTGTTTTATTCTGCGAACCCAGTTGAACGATTTTTAAAAAGGCAAAATCGTTCCTTGGGTTGTAATTTCCAGCTGACACAATTTTAATAAGTCTTCAAATTCATTCTCATGTTTATCAATTCAATGCACAAAATAGCCAATTGAGATCTACTCATTAAATCTCAAGTTTCATCTAACGCCAACGAAAAGTATTTGCACTTTGTTACGACCTTTTGGATCTGATCGTGCTTAATATTCTCCACCCGTCTCGTAAAAGTTTCACGAAAGTGAAAGAATGTCGGCTTTAGTTTTGACGTTTTGGTCAATATAATTTTGTGCAAAGATTGTCAAAGCCCCTTTAACAATTTCTTCTTCAGAAACAGGCTTCTTCTCTTTCAAAGAAATCTTGTAAGACGTTATATTCATAGATTCAAGCTCGTTGTGCCTTTTAACAAAAATATTCTGTTGGTTGAATAATTTCCGTTTCTTTTTCTTTAAAAAAATCTTGTCTTAAGGCACTACCAATACGATATTCTTTTTCAAAATTATATTTATTTGCCATAGTTACTGTAGTCAACCAAAACAAACATATGGGTTTTTGCACGTTGCTTTCAGTAAAATAATATTTATTTTCCCATTCATCATGAAAAACATGATAGGATCCTGTAGATTTTGACGTACCTGATTTGCTGGAAGCCATATTGTAACAAAGAAAATACTTTACTTAAATTTACTTCGTGAATAGCTAATGTGAAATCTTGTAATGAAGTTTGTCATAGCGAAAACATAAATTATTTAATAATGTTAATCAATAACATAACTTTGAACGCCAAAGTATTGTTTTTAACAAATGCTGACCAGTACGGCAAGTATAGTCTTTAGAATCACAAATTAAGACACTTTTAGGTAACTTTCAAGGAAAACAATTAAAAACTGCAACTGTAAATAAATATGCGCGAGAACTCACTTGTTTCTGCAACGTGGGACACTTTTTTTTACTTGGCGAGAAATTTGAAAGCTCATCCGGGATATTTGTGTGGCCCGCGGGCCAAGGGTTGGATAACCTTGATTCGGGTCATAGTTCGAGTTTCTCAGATATCGTAATTTTAGTGAATTTCAGAATCATATACTTTCTGTGTACTTAGAGGAGAACATACCGATTTTTTGTTTTGTATACCATAGAAGCAATCTAATTGAATAATAAAATGGAGCAAATTTATCTTAGAGGTGACAAAGCCTCAATATTTTGACAAAAAATACATCTACGTGCCCATGAAAATATAAAAGATAGATATAGAGAATATTTTAATACGAAGTCTTATGTCTTGGGGTGGGGAATGTTAACACTTTCTGATACATGTTTCTTGGAGACATCTATAAATATTTGTTCAAAGTTTTTCAATTGGCATTGATAATAGTTTGATTGGATCACAGTAATACACTCTTTTTTATTTAGTGAAGAAAGTTCAGTGTGAGAGTTGACAGTAACGTGTTTCCAGGATATAGGTGAATATTTACATTTTCTGATATGAAAAAAAAAGTAGTCAATTTTTGGTCTTTAAAAAGCTGAAATTAGTAAAGAATTTTTTAGAGTTTGGGGAAGTTTATTTTATTTATCCTTCCGCATAGGCACAAGATCAATATTATTGGGTAGGACAAAGAACAATATTACTTCAATCCTAGATATTACATATATAATGCAGACACAATAAATGTAACATGGCCTATAAATCACTCACAAATAGAGAAAACGAATCGACTTAATAATAGAGTAATTACAGTTACATATATCAAATTTGTCTTTCGAGGGATAGAGGAAACACATAGAGTTCAATGTGGAAAATTGTGGTATATTAGTTCTGGGTTATTATTCAGTTTATATAAAAAGAAGACACGAACCCATTTGCTACGTTTCTCCAAAGTAGTGAAACTAAATCTTGCCAATAGGCTTCCACGAGGTGTAGTAGCCTGTGAATGAAACTCATCCGATTTAAAGCTTAAGAATGTTAAGAAACAATATTAAATTGTCTATAATTTTTCAGTCTACATGGTAATACAAATGCCATGTGGTTAAATCATATTCTCCCTTGTTTCAGAAGAGAGTCATTTATACAGGGTGTCCGGGAAATTATGGGAAATCTCCCGGATATGAAAAAAAACACGTGAAAGGAATACTACAATTTCATATATTTTTTTTTTGTATAGGCCTCCTCTGCAGAGATATGGGCTGCCAAATAGCTGCAGTGATATCAAGTTTTTTACAAATCATTATTGAACCACCAAGTATATTTAATTTTTTTTTAAATATGATATATACCAGGTAAGACCCTTCAAATTACTATCTAAGAAAGTGTTGGGAATTGCTCACAGCTGCAGGGACGGACTAGCTGTGACACTCATGATCCCATTTTTTTTACGTCCTGTATGATAAGAACTGTGGACAATGTTTTTTCCATACCTTTAACTATTGATTAGAAATTAAGTGTTCTTCATTCATGTCGCTAATCCTAACCGTTTTCGAAAAAACGTCATTTGATTTACACTGTTAGTCCCCTAACTTATGTCGGGTTGAATATGAAGAAGAGGAATTTTTCCCTGACATCATAGTTTAAATAAAAATTTAAACTAACTGCTTAGTTGAAAACTTCGTAAGAGGGTTCAACATGGGCTCCGTGAAATCTGATACACTCCCATGCTACACATTAACTCAGCATTGTTCCTTATTTGATCACAATGAAACGTGATTTTCCGTCGTATTTCCTCCCTACTATCGATCGGAGTAGAATACACCAAGACTAGGGGTATCCTCACGGGAAAAAATCCAATAGCGTTAGATCGGGAGACCGAGGAGGCCAGGCAATAGGTCCTCCTTCCAACGGTTTGGATCCATGTTGTTCAGCTGCTTCCGCACAGCAACGCTGAAGTGAGGTGGTGGTCCATCGTGCATATAGTACATGTTTCGGCGGGTTTCAAGTAGTAAGTGCTCTAACAAATCATGGAAGTCGTTCTGAAGGAAGTCCAAATAAAGTTCTCCTTTCAGTCATAGCGGAAATACGAATGGTCCCATCAAAAAATTGCCAATGATTCCTGCCCAGACATTAATTGATTGCAACTGACGTTGATGATGCGACACAATAGTTGCGTGAAGGTTTTCACCAAACCTTATATATGAGTTGGTAAACTATGCTTTATCCGTGAAGAGAATAGTGCTAATAAGTTTAAATTATTTCATTGGTTATCCAACAGCCAGTTTACAAATCGCATTCTACTGGGAAAATCTTCAGGAATTAGTTCATGTATTTTTTTCAAATATGAATATAACAGCTGTTCTCAAAGAACTTCATGTACTGTTATTTTCGATGTATTAAACTGCGCTAATAATTTTCGAGTGCTCGTTGAAGGAGTGTCAGCATTTAAAATATTTTCCTCTAACTGCGACGTGCGTACTGTTCTTCCTCGACCAGCATCAGTACTTTTTTCCCAAAATTTAATAATGTTACCTTATTAAATGGAATCGCCTACCATTTTCCCTTAGACGTTGGTCAACTTATTGAAATATCTTCTGATCTGGATCGATTAGGATATCTGTCTTGATATAACCTCCTGGCTTCCAAAGCATTACACGATGCAGGACCATACATCAGATGCATATCTGCACTGCATATTTAATAAACGTGTATTCCATATTTCACATTATTTCACAATTTATTTTACCACGAAATTCAAAAATTCAATAAACCAAATACATGACGTAAATAAAATGAAGTTTGTTCGAAAACTGTTAAGACATGAATGAGGAGTACTCAATTTTTAGTCAATAGTTAAAAGTATGTAAGAAACGTTTTCCAAAGTTCGTATCATACGGGGCGTAAAAAAATGGAGTTATGAGTGTCACAGCTGTAAGTAATTCACAATATTTTCTTTAATAGTAATTTAAAAGGTCTTACTTGGTATACATCATATTAAAAAGAAATTCAAATATACCTGGTGGTTCAATAATGTAAAAAACTTGATTCCATTGCAGCTCTTTGGGACCCCATATCTCCGAAGAGGAGACCTACATGAAAAAAGATTATATGAACTTGTAGTATTCCTATCACACGCTTTTACAAAGAAAGGACAAAATTAAGCTTTAATACATAATCTCAAAATATCAATATCAAGAAAGTTGTCTGAAATGATGAATTTAAAGTATTTTTGTGCGTTGTGATGCATGATTTAATAAATTTTAAACTCACAAACCCATATAGCTGTGAGCGTATTGCAAATTTAATTTCCCTGAACTCTCGAAATATTAACGTCGCCCTGTATTAAAGCGATTACAAAGAACATACTCTCCAACGATAAGTACAACAAACCTATTCCACAAACCCGAACCCAAAATAGAATTGTCCCGCAAAGCTTTATGCTTTATCGGTTTCTCGTTGTTTCCCAACGGTGGATAATAAATTCGCCATGTAAAACCTTTGAGAATTGTGCACATGCAAATTGGGAAGAATTATAGGGAGAACAACGGAAGTGAAACCCCATGAGTGGCCAATTTCCGGGATATAACACGATATATCTTTATTGAGATCTGATTGTCAAGATTTAGAAAATTGAATCGTCATTAGAATGCATGGTTAGGTCAGGAATTTTTATTTAAATTAAGCGTGTAGCCATTTGCAGGATTTATAATGTTTCGTTTAATTCTAGATTTTTTTAAGCTGTTATTTTATAATATATACAATACTGATCACCAACGTTTAAAGGGAAAATAAATTTTTCGAAGAAATGAAAAATTCAACGAGGAGTAAGAGAAAGTTACTTGTTTTCACCATTATTGTTTAATTTATATTGGAAAGAAATAATTCAGAAACCACTAGATAAAAACAATTGTAATAAAGATCAATGGGAAGTCTGTTAACAACACTAGGTATTCGAATTACACTATAATATTTGCAAAAAGGATAAGAGATTTACAAGAATTCCTGGATCAGATCGTAGAAAATAGTGAAGAAGGTTGCCCACCTTTGAAGATAAGAAAACAAAATTTAAAAACATAGCAACAAGTATATTTAAAAAGAAGAGGAATACCTTTCCGAAAACTTTAAAAACACCCATACTTAGGGATGATTGTTAACGAAAATAACGACTCAACAAAAAAAAGGTAAAAACAGTATTCTGCATGAAAATTCTCCTCGCCAGACTAATACGTTATTTCTACCTAAACTGTTAAAAATAATCTTAAATTTAATGCAAATTAAATGTTCATTCTACATTAAATTTAATGATTCTGTTCCAAAAGTCGTGAATAATTTACATTTGCCTTCAATTTAAAGCAATTCATTCAAATATCAGTTCGTTGTATATTAAATTTGATTAAATGGTATCTTAAATTTCAACAAAGTAATTGGAAAGATATTTCAACTTTCTGTACATTAAAATTCATTCGCATAAACCCTAACACTAAAAGAATATGCATTATTATTCCATAATCGATGATAACATAATTTTAATATATACTATATGAATGTTAGTGACACTGGTGTTAAAAAATACATTCAAATGCCTTAATATGATTTCAGGTACTGCAATGAAATTTCTTGTGCACATACAACAAATCTAACTTATCTTGCATGAGATTCCGGGGAAGGGCGGAACTTGTATTGAACTCTTTATTTAGTATCATATAAGTTGCTTAAAGAACTCAATTTGCTTAGGGTGAGGTTGAGGTGCACATGTCTGTTACGTACTGACAGGAATCAATGCAATCTGAAGTAGTGTTTTTGAATTTTAATGAGAACAAAGCACACCTGTCCTTATCAAAAATTTTCTGTTGAGAATTAACTCATATATAAATTTTTTGAGCTCATATTAGTGTTGTTGCATCAAAAATATGAGATAACATATCTTAAATTTAGTGCACACTGGCTGTATATTTAATGCACCTAGTCACGCTAATATATCTTAAATTTAATGAACACAGGGTGTATATTTAACGTATATAGTCACTGTAAGAAGTCATGACCAAACTTCAATATAATAAATTAATTTATATTAAAGTCAATAATCAAATTCAGTGCATTACATTAAATGCATTCAACAAACGTTTGGGAAATTTGCTTCCAGCATATTTGCATAAAATTTAATGCATATCCTTTTTACAGTGTATGTAACCCTTACACTGACCTGTAAATTGTCGTACCACGTAGTAAGATATAGAGAACATCAATAACATGTTTTGATTGATTGCAAAGCAGGTATAAAGATATACCTATGAGATATATAAGTTGTTATATCATATCGGGGTGCGGCGTTGTCAAATCTACGTTTTACCTAAGTTTAAGGAAATCACACACACATAATCTAGAAACACCGTATGAGGCGTCTGAAGATCATCCCCTATTTACGAAGTCTCAACCTCTTAAGGCATAAAATAATCCCTTAAACCCCACGTAATGCCAAATTTCGCCAGACCCCGCAGTTTGTCGAAGAATCAACTATTTATCGAAATGCCCCAGTATACAGGAATTATGTCATCGCTTCTGGTACTCTCGATATCCATTATTTCTAGGAAACTCCAAATGTACCAACCGGGAAATGCAGCAGGCCGGTCGTTGGAGGATCAGCAATGCACTTCACAATAATTTTAGAATAATATGCTGGAAGCAAATTTCATGAACGGTTCATTAAATGCATTTAATGTTAATGCATTATATTAAATAATTTTTACATTAAATTTAATGTAATTATACATTAAACTTGATATATTTCCCATTATTTTATTGAAATTTAAGGTAACATTCAATTAAATTTCATGTACAAAGCTTTAATTTCAAAGTACATATAACTGATTCACGATTTAAGGTACAAAATTATTAAAGTAAATTAATGTACACTAGATTTAAAGATATTTTTAACAGTCTTGATATACGAAAGAAGTACAAAGAATTAGCGAATGGTGATAGTGTTGTAGGGGTGCAATTATTTTCGCTGTGTGTAAACGATATCGTTACGATTGTATGTGAACACACCGAAAAGTTTCTGTTATACAAGTAGTGAAGTTATACTGAAAGCTCAACAAAAGAGTTTGAGCCTATTTGTAAGAAAAGTCTACGAGTTATATTTTGGGTGCAAAATTGACGATCAAGACAAAATTTGGTATCACACTTGCTCAAGAACCTTAACAGGATGGCTTGGTACTCAAAAGTCTATGAAGTTTAGACGGCCAATAATTTGGCGGGAATCTCAGGATCATGTTGGTGATTGCTACTTTTGCTTAACAAAAATCCTGGGATTTTCTAATAAAAGCAAACATAAAATTGAATATCCTAATATCCCTTCAGCCATGCCACCTATACTTTATGATGCTTCTTTCCTTAAGCCTCCAGAAAAATACGAAATCAACTCGGAATCGGATGAACCAGATGATTTTGGACCAAGAACCGGTCCAAGTTTTCAAAGAAAAAACTATTACGAATGTAGTAACTGTAAATATCCCCATTTTATGTCTAAGGAAGAACTCAACGATCTTATTCATATTTGGATCATCCCAAAACAAAGTCACAACTGCTTGGATTTCGTTTACAGCAGAGGAATCTCTTATAAAAAATAGTGAAAATTCCCACATTTCGCAAAAGATAAAAGTCTATGCTGACAGTATCTTTCTCAAAGACAAATGGCTGAGTTTACTGTCAAGATTTTTCGGGTTGAATCAAAGAATTTGGCTTATCCTATAAACCTATCGAGTAGCGACTATTTATTGACTCCTCGAAGACAAGTCTACAGGCAGTTTTATTGTTCAATGGAAATGAACAACCATCTGTTCCCGTGGATCATGATGTAAATATGAAAGAAACGTACAAGAACATACGTATATTACTTCGAAGCATAAAATACGTATATCATAAATGGAATATCTGTGCTGATCTAAAATTTATTGCTCTACTTACAGGACTACAGAGTGGCCACACCAAATAATGTTGTTTTTTATGTGAATGAGACAGCAGGGCTACGAACCAATATTATATTGTTGAAGAAAACATTATGTTCGGTCTGAAAAACGTCCTCAAAGAACCAGCAGAAAGTTTATGTACCTTCTCTGCACGTAAAATTAGGGCTTATCCAAAATTTTGTTAAAGCCTTAAATAGAGAAGGAAATGCCTTTCTTTATTTGAGACGAAAAATCGCGAATATAATTGAGGCAAAACTTAAAAAAGTTATGTTTGTTGGACCGCAAGTACGAGAACTACACTTTCAAGAAAACAAAATAGGGCATGGATTGCCGTCAAAAATGTATGTAGCAACTTTCTAGGCAACAAGAATTGGAGAACTACCAAAAACCTAATGTTGTTTGAAGGACATAGACAACGATGTTTCCTGCGAAGTAGTAAATATCTATTGGACTTCCATTGTCTTTATTTTTTATTGAATATCATGACGTTTTATCTAGTGGGGGTTGGCACATGGTATCTGATACCCACAGTTCTTCAGGTCTCTATGAGTTGTTGGTTTGATCCCAGTAAGCCGACTTCTCAGAGAGTTACTTGAATTGAAAACAACGTTGATTTTATATTGTTTAACTTCTTCTTCTAACTTTTTCGAAATGCCTCTAACATACGGGATGTTCAATATTGGTTTTCGTTCTTTGTTCGTTGTCAATATTTTCATATTCCTTACGTTGGCGAAACAAAGAGACTCCTTAACATAAGGATCAAAGAACACCAGAAATACACATCTCGAGGAAAAACAGAAAAATATGGTGCCGCCAACTATGCCTGGACTCATGGACATTACATAAAATGGTCTGTAGCTAAAATTCTACACAGAAAACAACACGGGAGAAAATGAAAATTCAAAGAATCCGCGGTTATACATCAGAACCTGAGTTGCTTTAGTTAACCATTTTTAGATATAAGAGAAGTGTGGAAATCACTTCTTAATAATTTCAAATTGAAAATAAATGTAGCATAAATGGGATTTTGGTGTTGCATGTATGACTGCGCCCAGCTCAGTCACGCTTCGTTGCATTTAGTTGTAGTATAAATAGTAGTGCAGCTTAGGATTTTTTTAATTTCACATGAAAACGGCTCGAAATAACTACTAACTGAAACATCGTGACATTCAATAAAAAATAAAGACAATGGAAGTCCACCAGATGGAAAAGTTGTCCAATCTTACAATACGTCAGGTTGCAACATGTCGCTTAAGCTGCATTTTCTTCACTCCCTTTTGGAATGTTTTCTTGACAATTTAGTTAAACACAGCGAAGGATTTCACGAACAAATTGTTCAGACGGGGAAGTGGTACAGTGGAAAATGGACCGCAAACTTGTCAGCGCGTCACTGTTGGATCCTCAAACGCGAAACCGACCTCATCGAATATAAGTGAAAAAAGACAACAAAATAATTTGTTTGATATCAGAGAGCGACAAAAAATTTCAAAATGCAGAACAATCTAATTCGACAATCTGAGTAATATAAATAAAAAATTGATTTTAGTGATCAGAGCCTCAAATAACCACCAGTAAAGCTATTTAGTTATAAATAGTTAAATATATAAATATAATGTTAACTAAGAAACTTGCACACTTTTGTTAATTATTTAATTTTTTTAAATACAATCGAGAAAATTTTTAAATCACTATTATTTAAAATTTTATGCATTTGCTACAATTAATGTTTATATATTGGAAATTAGAAAGTTTCTATCGAAAATAAACGGAAGTATTTAAATAAAAGGAGTTCACAACTCTATAAACATATACTCTATGGAAAATAGACTTTCGTCAGTAAAATAATGTAAAATTGTTTTTTTTTGCTGGAATGTGTTCATTTTGGCATCCTATAAAACATAACTCGATGGTAACTCTGAAAGGTCTGTGAAAAAAAATGGCCGTCCATAAATGGTCACGATTTTCGGTTTTTTGAGTTTATCTCGAAAAGTAAAAGTTGTATCGAAAAATGTTTCAAACAAAAGTTGTAGAGAATTAAAAAAATTCTATAATATCAGTTATAGGTGGCGCCACTAGTTATTGATATATATTTTTTTTTCGACAAAATTTACGGTTTTGGTTTCTAAAAGAAAAAATAATTTTTTAACAAATTACCGATTTAAAGTTTAACATAAGTATAGGTATTATCATTCTAAAAAAGTATGTCAAACTCGGTGAGTTTTTATTTTCCAAAAAATTCGATGTCAAAGTTGAAAATTCAACCTCACTTTTCCGCCTTCTTAATTAAGATACAATGTTCAATTTAATGGAAATTGTTTATATTATTTTATATTTTTAAGAGCTATTATTTTTTTTTTCAATCGTGGGCTGAGAAATTTTGGAAAAGCAAATTTTTACACCAAAAAAATTGCGACAACTTTTCACCGGATGGAGACAAAATTTTTTTAATGTGTGCATTGGATTTAGATGTATCATTTCCGATCTGAAAAAAAAAAATTTGGATGAAAATAACGTTTTTTTTTTTTCAAAAATTCATAATGGCATTGCAAATGAATATTAAGAGCTCGAATGTGCGAATATTAAGAGCTCGAATGTGCACAAGATACTTTTTAATACTTGTACTTTATCTGTGAATTTTTTGGATCTAAGAAATGCACTTCCATACGATCTGTGAACCTTCGAAAATTGGGCCGAATCTAATTGAAAATAGCTGCTGCAGGTCGCTGTCGGCGGGTTGCCATAGTTCAGGCGCATTATTTATTGGCGCTTCAAGGAAACTATATATATATATATATATATATATATATATATATATATATATATATATATATATATATATATATATATATTAATTTGTCCTAATACAAATTTATAAAATTGAAGAGCATAGTTTTGTTAATAAACTATTAATATATTATTAAATACTTATATGATTTGCATATAGAAATTTTCGTTAAAATTTTTCTAATAAATTTTTTGATAATAATAAAATATAGGAAAAAAGCAGTATAATATAATTGAATATTTGTATGATTTTTCTCTATAATTATTTGTAAAAATTTTGTTAAAACTTAGATAAGAATAATATAAAGGAAAAAAACAGTAGAATATGTAATATATAATTGAATATTTGTATGATTTTCTCTATAATTTTATGTTAATAAACAAATTGTTACTATCATATAAATTTATAAAACAACATCAATATTATAAATATTACTTGTGATGCATAAGTTTCCTTGAAGCGCCAATGAATAATGCGCCTGAACTATGGTAATCCGTCGACAACGGTCAGCAGCAGCTATTTTCGATTAGATTCGGCCCAATTTTCGAAGGTTCACAGATCGTATGGAAGTGTATTTCTTGGATCCAAAGAATTCACAAGTAAAGTACAAATATTAAAAAGAATCTTCTGCAAATTTGAGCCCTTAATATTCATTTGTCAAACGTTTTTTTCATCCAAAATTAATTTTTTTTTTGAAATCGGAAATGACACCTAAATCCAATGCACGCATTAAAAAAGTTTTATTTCCATCCGGTGAAAAGCAATCGCAATTTTTTTCGTGCAAAAATTGGTTTTGGCAAAATTTCTCGGCCCACGATTGAAAAACTTTTTTTTAATAGATCTTCAAAATATAAAATAATAAAAACAATTTTCATTGAAATTGAGCAATGTATCTTAATTAGAGATGCGGAAAATTGAGATTGAATTTTCAACTTTGACGAATTTCTTGGAAAATAAAAAACTCACAGATTCCGGGTTGACATACTTTTTAGAATGATAATACCTATATTTACATTAAATTTGAAATCGGTAATTTGTTAATAAATGTCTTTAAAAAAACCTTAAATCTTCGTATAACTTATATTATACGAATCGATATTTTTTTTAATTCTCTACAACTTTTGTTTGAAAGATTCGAAATTCGTGACCATTTTTGGTCAGCCATTTTTTTTTGAACAAATTTTTCAGGATTACCATCAATATATGTTTTATAAGATGCCAAAATGAACGCATTCCAGCGAAAAAAAAAACAATGTTACTGTTTTGTTAACAAAACGGCTCTTTTTTGATCCAATTTCCATGGAGCAATATTATTAAACAAACTTAAAATTGTGTTTATGGCGATCGATATTGCAGTGACTGAACATTTTCGGGATCTTGCTAATGAATCTCAAAAACTTTAATTTATGTGGTTTAACTTTACACAGAAATAAATAAACTTTATATTTTTAATTTTTATCGCCGCTATAAAGAACATGCTTTAGATCCGCCATTTCCTGACACAGGCTGTCTTAAGTTTTTAATATCAAGACTTTTCGGATGATTAATTATGTCGCGTGATAAAAAAATTGCAGCACTAATTGCTTATTTCATTAAAATACTTTTAGGAGAGTAAAAATTGCTTGGCAAATCGCAAAGATCATTTTAGAATGTTAATGAGGCACTATTAAATTAAGAGTTAAGGGCATTTAAAAGATTAAGCTAATGTATTGCGTTTATCTTTTAATATTTAAATCGTTTAAAATAATTAACAGAAACTTTTCACTTGAGGTCGAGATGAGATGGTTACGACTTTATAGAAAAAACTCATAGTTTTCTTGTGAAAAAAGTTTTTGGTTCACATTTCTTCACTTAGTAAATTTAAATAAAATTGTTCAAATTCCTAAAAGTGCAATAACTATGTCAAATTAAATATAGTAAAGTTTCAATATTTTCCTCTAAATTGGGGATATCGCGATACATCTAGGAAGCAGATACATATCAAAATGTAGCAAATTTATAATCAGCAGCAAAGTTACATTCAAAATTAAATCTTTACTAATAAAGCAGAAATAGTTACGACATTTGTCAGGTACAGCTATCCAAAAAAAGAAAAATTAAAGGGAAATTATTTAATATTCATAAAGAAACAAATAACGGTCGGCCTAAAACCCAAAATAAATCTCTAATGTGGTCAGTTTAGTTCTTAACGAAATTTAAAACAGCCTGGCTATGGCCAGATTCAAATTAGACATTAAATTTTTCTCGATGGTAAGAATCAATTTTGAACTTGAATCTTTCTGAATCATAAAATATCTGTAAAATATGGTTTTAGTAAACTGTAGTTAATGGATCTTACCCGATGTTGGTGGGGTCTAACAGAATTCCTTCGTTGACACTTGCAAACTACTCCACGCTTATCCCGGCAAAAAATAACCATAAACTCTCAAAAGGTAAAAGAAACGGTAGCTCCAGAAACTTCAGAAAATTATTCGGATGATAAGCGATTTTTCGTCTGAAAATCCCAAAAAGATGGGCAAATGAATACTGAAATAGAAGTCTGCAGTTGTTTCAGCCGAATCAAACCAGGAAAAAGTAATAGTCGAGGCAAAACTGCTTCCATTTATACCCAAGACTCTTGCTTGCGCAATACGCTGCTTCTGTTAGGTGTGTTTAATTGTCACTTTTGAAAGAAACCACGGCTCAAAAAGAATGCCTCTGGGCAACGACTATTGTTACTGAAATAAATTTCTTACATAAGTCAATTCATTAATCATTGAATTTTCTGCTCAAAAAAAAATAATAACAATCCTAATAGTTATTTTCAAATTAAAGAAATACATTTCAAATGTAGCAATAAATTTCCTCCAACCCAAAAAGTATTACATACTAGCCTCCAACTGAACTCTGGTGATTTGGCTTTAGTTTTTATTAATTAATTAGTGAATTTCTTCTCACTTAATTGTAAGGTTATGGCGTGAAATACCAGCGTAGCATGGTAAATTTCAAAAATCCGAAAATGTATGTCATAAAAACACTTAACAAATGCATTCCATAAAACTGATTAGAGTTAAGGTATTTTCAATAATTTATGAGATTTAAAAAAACAAATTCATTTTCCGATAAAAGTTTTGCTTTACCACGAAATTTTGCGATTACATGCTTTCAGTTAACCCAAAAATTGAATTTAAACGACGTAATAAAAAAAACCTAGGACTTCTCCCCTTATGTGATTTTTTTCATTTAACTCGTTTGCAAACACGCCCAGTAAAACAAAAATTATTGTTCGATGATATTTATAAATTAAGTTTCTATATATTTTACAGATATATATATCTTGGATTATGGTTTTAAAAATGTCTCAGAGGGTTTGCTTTTATAGGGATAAGATAAATCCCTTGAATCTGATGGCACCGATCCATTTATCCGAGTGACGACAATTTAATAGATATACGTCTGCAAAGTTGCCAATAAATTCCAAAAAATGGTTTTTATGTTATTCAACTTTGTTGTAGCAACAAAATTCTGATTTTATTTTCTAAATATAATTTATTTGATCGTTTTATTATAGGCAATATGACATTCAATTGTTTCTGTAAGCCTCCATACAGTAATATCCTCTAAATGTTGTTTCATTCATAATTTCTTAATTCTATAGAATCCTATTTTAACATAATAAATGTTGCTTGCCCTGGTAATCAGTTCTTTGAATTGTAAAAGTTATTTGTAGATTTAATTTATCCTATGGCATCACATCAGGAAAAAATCAGACATAAGTAAAAATTATGCACATCTAACAGATTAGCTGCAAATGATTAAAGGGGTCGTCCACCTTTGCTTCTTCTTCTTCTTCTACCTTCTATAATAGGTCCCTGACCTGTTTCTTCTTCGATTTTCCTCATTCTGGACTTAAATTATCGCTCCACCTTTTCCGGGGTCGACCTCTACTGCGTGTACCACTAGGCGATTTATCTCGTGCGATCCTTACCAGTCTATCCTCTGTCATTCGGCTTATGTGTTTGTTCCATTGTGTCTTACGTTGTTGCTTAAGTATTCTCATTTCTGTAGTCTCCAATAGTTGTTTCGTTTTTGTCGTCTCTGGCCGTGTTTCTGAGGTGTATGTCATAATAGGTCCAATTGTGGTTTTGTAGATCCGAAACTTTGTTTCTTATTGTAAGTGTTTGTTTCGCCAGATCACGTCATTGAGGCAACCCGCCACTTTGTTTGCTTTGGCCACCTGCCCTCTTACTTCATTTTCGATGTTGCCATAACTAGTTATATCGATTCCTAGATATTTGAAACTCATTTCTTGTTGTATTATTCGACCGTCTAGTTCTAGTTTGCATCGGAGGGGTTCTTTTGAGGTTGTCATACATTTAGTTTTTTCTGTTGAGATAATCATATTGTATTTTCTTCCCGTAAGATTAAAGGTATTTAACAATCTCTGGAGGTCGTTTTCATTTTCGGCACATATCACAGCGTCATCAGCGTAACAGAGAATTTTTATTTCTGTATCACCCATTTTATATCCTCTACCAAATCGCATCTCCTTTATAATTTCATCCATTATCATGTTAAACAATAAAGGACTAAGCGAGTCTCTCTGTCTAATACCGCTGTTGATTGGTATGGGTGTAGATAATTTACCGTTAGTGCGAATCTGAACTTTATTGTTTGCGTATATGTTTTCGATGGTCTGAATTATATTGATAGGAATATTTCTCTTATATAACAGGTTGATTACGTCATCTAGCTTTATGTGATCGAATGCTTTGCGGTTTTGAAAAATCGCTTTTTTTGAACATTTCGAACCTAGATATAATCCTTCGTAGGTATATGGAATCTGTAACAAGGCCACCTCTGTCCTTGTCGAGCGTTCTAGACACTTGTGGCCGCCTCGTTCCTCTTTCAGGTATAAATTCTTTTTCGGAAGGGTCTACCGGTCGTTTGTTAACGTTTTGTGAATGCATGTGAATGTATTCCTGTCAGTGTTTCGAGAAACTAATCGACATAGTCATCGGGGAGCTTACAACATTTTACGGACTGGCAATTTGAAAAAAATCTGATTCTGTAGAGAAAATGAAAACTGCGATTTGGGCATCCCTGGAGCACTGTAGTTCATCAGACGAGATCCCCAACCTTCAAAGTATCCCCTCGGCAAGGATAGTTGGTGCAAGTGGCGTCAGGGCGAGGCCAACGGGAGTTTGACGACTTTTCAGCAAGACAGCGTTCCTCTCGCTCCCTCGATCATCAAATTAATGAAACCAATATACGAAAGTTTGTCATCTGAAAGTTTATTGGAAAGATGTTTGAGCGCCCATACTCAAAATAACAACCAGTCTGTAAACAGCTACATCTGGATGTTGGCGCCAAAACATTTGCATTATATTCTACAAACTATGGAAGTTTTGGGAATTACCTTGGGACCTCAAGCAGAGGAGTGTGCAGGTCGGACCGCATTGGCCGTTCGGAGCGGAGAGTGAGCGATGCGGCAAAAGGGGCGAGAAACTACCAAAGGGAGGTGCATGCTGCAGACAAAAAACGTCTCCGTGATGAGAAGAGAGAGCTGTATGGCTCTGGTATAGCCGATACTTATCAGTACTACGAAAAAAAATCCTATTACAAAAATTAGTGATTAATAAATTAGGTTTTCCTGTAAGTTATAAAAACATTCTCTTGTTAATATTAATAAAATAAAAATTCGAAATTAGTACAAGCAATGATTTTTTTAAAAGGATAGCGCTATAATTTTTTTATGAAACATGCATTCTCCAATTATCAATAATAATTCATAAATTTTACAATGAAATCTTTATCGTAATAAGAACCAAAGCTTTCACGGCATTGGTTAAGTTGAGAATCATGGTTCTTGGGTTTAGACCGTGTCAAATTGGAATTATTATCTGATCTTTCGCCTACAATTGCACGAGACATCTTTAGGGATCTCTACTCCACAAGATTAGAAGACTAAATGACTATCGAGGAGAAACAGCCCAGTATTTATACCCGACAGGTATTCAACGAACCGTGATCCAGCGTTACACTCGATTTCCACTTTTGATGTAGACTGTAACCTGCATCTTTATTAATGTTATTTGGCTATCTACAATATTCGATCGATTCTCTAATTTTGTGTTTAAAGAAACCAGACAATGATGCTAGCAATCAAATGGTGCCCTTCTCTTTCTTGATGTACTACTATGAAGGACAGAGAATGGCAAATTAGGACATTCTGTGTATAGAAAACCAACACATACAAATCGACATCTCAATTCGTCATAAACTCTTTGGTACATGGAGCACTTTCAATATGTGTCGAACGAAATCAGAAACAGAAAAACTAACTAATGCTCTGAGAGGCAACGCGCTGAAGATGTAAGACGTTCTATTAATAAATATAAAAAAAACCCAACTCCTCAACAAAATGTCATAAATGTACCTTCTATGGATAGTGTTCTTACCTTCAATAGATTACCAGATTGCTCCGAAAATCAAACATTCGTATAATTTTCCACGCATGTGAGAAAGTTGGACAATGTTTGAAGTATTCAAATTGTGACGCGTATGTGGCTCGGTAATGTAACAGACGGTTATACAATATCCGTGACGCGTTTTTCTTAGGCGGGGAAGAAGGTCGTGTTCTACGGCTCTACTTCGTTCACGGCAGCGGAACATCGGTCAATGGATATTTCTCGTGCAGACAGTCATCGGTCAAATGCTCAGCGCAGGGGTATCAGGTCGGCGGTATCTACGTATATTCGGGATATCTCTGCTCTCTCAACTGATCAATGGTTTGACTGCCTGAAACTCAAAACATCCACTCGGTGGTCGGTTCTCGGGCGCCACCTTCGGGATTCATGTGGTCGAGGGCCCACTTATGCACCGAGCAGCTTGTTACAGTGGAGAAACGGCAAGCCAGGGGTCAATTGTGCGTATTAGTTCTGGCTGCCGGCTGCCAATTATTATCTGTAATGTTAAAAATGGGACTAGGTAATGAAACAAGCGGTTATAAAACATCCTGTATCCTATATTCCATTCTTTTATACAAAGACATGGCCTAAAACTAACTTACAATCTAAGATGGACAATAATATAAACAACTAAATGATCTGGAGGGCAAGAGTATGTTTTGAGAGCTGATTACGGTAGCTCGTCCTGGTCGGTTGCGCTGAAGACGGCAACCCAGCGGTATTATTTACGACGCTATTCACGTACCTCGTACTATACGGTTGCGACGCTATTCACGACGGCTCGTATGCAAACTATCGCACCTCGTATCTAAAATCCGCGTTCACAGTTCACGGCGCTTCGTATTAAAATTTGACCGACGGAGGTATACACGGTATGTAACAATAACTCGGCATCGTTCGGTGATAGTGGCGTCCCTACACGGCGACGGTGACCTCTATACGCGGAGGCGGCGATACGCTTCGGGGCGGCAGTTGTTTAGCGCCCTTGTCAACGGACATCGGAGGGCACCTGGCGGTAAAACACATTCCTGGTCAATACGGAAACAAAGATAATATTGACGGCATTTAGTGCGTATGTGTATCGGTGACGGTAGGAAGGAGCGAAAGGAACTGACGCTGCCCGTTCTTATAAGGGTCCTCGACAGCGTCAGCAGGATGGAACGACATTGCCCGTTCTTATAAGGGTCCTCGACAATGCCGACCAATAGCGGTAGGAAATTAGGAAAGGAACCGACATTGCCCGTTCTTATAAGGGTCCTCGGCAGTGACGGTAGGATGACACAACATGGCCCGTTATTATAAAGGTCCTCGGCAATGCTGGCCATTAGAGGGGTAGGACGTAAAGAAGGAAGTGTATGGTAAAACACCATATACACACAAGCCTAGCCTCACCTACATTGCTAGACCAGGAAGGCGCGGTCCGGCAGGCGACCTAGTCCAGTTCATTTGGACTGTTGACCCGGGTGGAGAACGTATAGTTCTCAGCGAAATAATGATCTGCTCAAGCTTAAGTAGACGGCCCGAGCTCCCACTACGCTGACGTGTGACGGCGTGCGATCATTGCGCATACAATACTGCTGTATGCGGCGCGCAATTACTATGGTCGGACGCTCTGAAAATCTCGGAAAATGATATTTTCCGGCATAGCGCGGTAAATTTAATTATATTCCGGTAATATTGAAACTTTAAGCAATCTTTTCCCGCAAGAATCAAATTTTTCGGATGTGAAATAAATAAATTAAATCCCGGCGAACATACTCATGCCCAAAAATTAATAACTTCGTTACAAAAGAACGCAAAACTAAGGTGCCATCATCAGTCTGGTTTCCTTGAACGTAAAATTAGAGAATCAATCGAAATTTGTAAATATCCAATGAATATTAATAAAGATGCAAGTTACAGTCTACAACACACGTAGAAATCGATTGTAACGCTGGATCACGGTTCGCTGAGCAACATTCCGTTATAAATACCGAGTTGTTGCGTTTGACACGGTTTAAATCCAAGAATCATGATTTTCAGAAATCTTTATCGGTTACGAAGATATTTACATTTTTCGTGCTACGCGCATGGACGACAAATGCCTAGCGGCCCCAGTACAGATCTCCCGGGTATTACGCTCGCCGAATAGTTAGCTGTAAAGTATTTACCATTTTATTTTGTTTTGTGCAATGTTAAATATAATTAAAGGAAAGAAATATTTGACACTATATTTAACTTCCTGTATATACGTAAGCACCTACAAAATAAAAAATTTAACTGTAAACAAAATAGAGCAAAAGATTACAAAGCTCGAAACTCTGCATTCTATGCAGATATATAACAGCTGCCCGACTTTTGCAGGCACCTGGTGCCCCAACAAGAAATGTCGTTTTCTTGCAACACCCCATTAAAAATTAAAAAGTGACTCATTTTGATAAGGTTATACCTTTATTAAAATGAAAAAGTTAAAATATTCATACCTAAATTGCAGAAGCCTAAATAAACAAATTTTAATCAAGAAAGTAAATACCAAAAATGTTTTAGACTTTAATGACTTAAGAATAAATATTTGCCAGCATAATTATTTTTATTAAGAGTATGGTTTATGTGATACATTTATTTCGCGCAGCTGAAAAAATAAGTCAACGGATCTGTAACATTTTCGATTAAATTGATTAATTCGTGGCTCATTTAATTGGTGTTTTAGGAAACGAGAAATTTTTCGCGTTTGAGAGGAATTTCGTCCGTGCGACCAGAAAATCTAAATAATTAATTTGATTATTGTTTGAATTAAATATGATAACTTGTAAACTTGCCATTATTTTTCCAGTTGTACTTTCATTATTTGTTAAAATTTTCATAATAGTTTTTGTTATTAGTGGCTTTTCATAACCGATGAAGGAACATGCCTGCACCAAAAGTTTTAAAATTATTTTACGGTATGGGGATTTTAAGTAGACAGTCGTTTTGTGTGAATTTTGCTCTCGGTTCGTTACAGCTCCACTGATGAGAGCATTAGGTGGTCGAAACTATTATGGAGAGAGAACGAGAGTGAAGTTCGCAATGAATATACTCTCTGTCCCCTTTCTTAACGGTTATAAGGAGAATAAAATAATTTTCCAAATACATAGACCATGAAATTGCAATTGTTCATTTTTAATAATATATATATATATATATATATATATATATATATATATATATATATATATATATATATATATATATATGCTTATGCTTATGCGGCTTTCACAAATTCGTGATGCAATAGCAGTGGATATATCCACATTATGCCGTTGTAGTGCTGAAATCACATTCAGCAAACGTACAACTATGTATAACTCCGTGTATAAATGAAATAAAATGCGAACAGTAAATGCAAACGTCGTTTCATCAGATCCTTTCCGTGTTAGAGGTTGTACAGTTTCAACAATTTGCTATAGAACACAATTTAACCCATTCCACCACCATCGAGATGATGGCCTACCTGTACCACTATACCAAAAAGAAAGTCACAACTTACCCTTCCCACCACAGTGATATGGCAGAAGTATATGTTTCGTCTCTACTAGACTCATCAGGGTACCGACATGTATCTGTTTGTGCAAAGGACAGATCGCTAGGAAGTATGCAATACTGAACGCATTTCCACTGCTATTGCATCTCACACGGGGAAATCCGTGAAAGCCTCATAAACATCCGGCGTGCAGAAAAAGGTGCATGTCGGTACACTGATGACTCTAGTAGAGACGAAACATGTACCTCTGCCGTATCACTGGGGTGGGAACGGTAAGTTTTGACTTTCTTCTCGGTATGGTGGTACAGGTAGGCCATCATCTCGATGGTGGTGGAATAGGATAAATTGTGTTCTATCGCAACTTGTTCAAACAGACGTTAAAAATCTTAGCCAAATTTTTTACAACCTTATAATATTGTTTTTAGATAAAATAAAAGTAAAGTAATCCTTCGCATTATTCTAGTGTTACTCTCACAATTCTTGACTTGTTGTATGCCTGCAATTTTCAAGATTTTAAAGTAATTTCAAACTTCACTTTAACTTCTGCAAGTTAGTATTCAAGTTTTATGACGGATTTTTTCCTTGAATTATTTGATGCTCTTGAAGATCTATCGCTTTTGATAGAATATTACATAGTTCCTCGAAACGAACTACTTCTGTTGGCAAATGCATTGCGTTTGATTCTCTTTTGGACACAGATATCAAATTACTCAAAAGGTGATATTAAAACACTCAAGAGTCGTCAAGTTCGCTAGTATCCAACTAACCCGAGACCACCTTTTGGTGACTGTAGCCTATTAAGAGCACCAGATAAGTAGCTGTATTGTTTGAATTTATAACAAAAGAAACATTTATTCGTAATGTAGAGGAAATTGCAATTATCGTTGATTATTGCTTTATTATTTGTAGCTTCAGCATATCCTTGATATTTTACCTTAATTATTTATAGTTACAGCTAGCACTTATTTTTAATACATAATATCAAAGAATTTAAAAAGTAAGATATTCCAACATCATCTACAATATTCATAAAAACGCAACAACAGCAATTAATTTACACACCATGACAAAGAAAATAAAAATAAGAAGAAGAATTCGACAGGGAGATACAATATCCCCAAAACTGTTTACGACAGTGCTAGAACATGCTTTTAAAGCTTTGGATTGAAAAGAGAAAGGCATTATTATAGATGGGGAAAGATTAAGTTATCTTAGAATCACTGACGACATAGTCCTTATATCAGACGATCTACAAGAAGTCAGATAAATGCTAGAAGAACTACAACAGGCAACACAAAGATCAGGTCAGACGATAAATTATAACAAAACAAAAATGATGACAAATTTAGTATCAAGTGAGCCTATAAAAATAGAAAATGAAATCATCGAAATTACTGAGAAATAAAACTACCTTGGTCATGAAGTTCGGATTGGCAGGGACAACCAGACGTGTGAGCTATCCAGACGAATAACTTTGGGATTGGCTGCTTATGAAAAACTCAGGGATATATTCAAGACAGATATACCCATAAACCTGAAACGGAAAGCCTTTGACCAATGTGTTTTTCCAGTCTTAACATATGGAGCGGAGACACTAACATTGACGAAAACAACAGCTAAGAAACTGCAAATAACACAACGCAGAATAGAGAGATCCATGCTGGGGGTGTCCTTGAGAGATCGGATCCGAAACGAGGAAGTTAGGAGGAAAACGGGGGTAGATGATGTTATTGTGCGCATTGCAAGGTTAAAGTGGAGATGGGCCGCACATGTGGCTAGAATAGGGGACAACAGATAGACGGAAAGAGTTTTAGAATGGCGACCGAGAGCGGACAAACGCAGTCAGGGACGACCACCGACCAGATGGACGGACAACTTCAAAAGAATAACAACAAACTGGATCGCAGTGACTCAAAATAGAAGAAGATGGAACTCTCTTGAGGAGGCCTATGTTCAGCAGTGAACAGAAATGGGCTGATGATGATGAAGCCTATCAACACAATTATCAACCAGGCGCTGTTGCAGTAAAGTATTATTTGCAAAAAAACATCATACAAAGCAAATTCTCAATTACAATACGTGCTCAAAAATTATATACAGTTCCCCAATTATTTATCCCATATACAACAAAACTGTGTTAATTTTTTCTCCAAAAAGTTTATTAACTCTGAAAACCAAATAGTACGTTTAATGCTTGATATCTTATGGAAGAAAATAAAAAACTACTGAAGTGTCTTATAGACCAAAATTTTTGCTGTTAATTTAAAATCATCTACCAGACTAATTTAACACAGCTTCTTATATAACTTTTAAAACCCAAAATATAAAAATTTAATAACATTTATTCGTCAGAATCCAAAACTATAAAAATTAATAGCATATAATTGATCCATATTCATTATCTTCGCTAATAACCAAAACTATCTAAATTTATTTTAATATTTGATAAGATTATGTTAACATTTGCAAGCTTAATATCGTATAATTTCCTCTAGAAACGGTCGAACTAACAAAGAAGGAAACTTTAATCAGCTAAATTTGAATTTTCGCTGTTACAGAATGACGTTTCCATGGCAAATAATACACGGTAATTACATAAAACCGCCGTATCTATTAAATTTTACTTCTCATGCAAAATCAAAGATGAACGTTATTTATGTATATACTACATATAGATCTCAAAGGAAGTTTGTAGTTGGAGATTATTTAAAGTTGAAAAGGTAAATGTGATACAAATATACAAGGTATATATCCTCATTTTACCTAAACATTTTAAGCCTTGACTTGATCTAATTGCCATTTACTCGAATATTTTAATTATAGTATTCCGTGTTATAATCAAACCCAGTTCCAAAAGCGGCAGTTTTCAGTTAGTTCAGTTGTTTTGTCCCTGAAGTGAATTATAACAAACTAAACGAGAAATTATTTCAAAGTATAAAACAAGTTCTCCGCCGCGTCAGTCTATGCACGAGTTTCTCAATTAATACTTACCGGTTTTATTCGTGTTTCCATATATATATATATATATATATATATATATATATATATATATATATATATATATATATATATATATATATATATATATATATATATATATATATTTAACTTATAATATTCTGGTATTTTGGGCTATGGCAGACTGGATATCGAACTAAGTTTTCCAAGAAAAACAATGGTTTCCCTACTACAGTAGCCTTCGCGGGAAATCTGCATTTTTCCCACTTCATATTTGACTGTTCATAATTTTCTTAACAAGACAAGAAAACTATTTTAAATACTCAAATTATCTAGCATAAAACTTTCTTTGTTGATGGAGCAAAATTGAAAATATCTATATTCTGAAATAGACCTAAGGGCCTGCAAATCACCGTTTTTGCAAGTAAGTATATTAGATGATTAGATGATTTTAAAAAATATAGAAATGATAAGGCAAAATCAAAAATATTTTTCATTTTCAATATCCCAAAATTAGTAAGTAAATCTGTCCCGAAGGTAATCAAACCCAAAAATCTTTTAAATGGCGTGTTACAAAATCTTTCATGAGTTTATTTCGCTCAAAAATAGATTATGATTAACAAATTCTTAATATTAATTAGAAAGAATTGAGAAAATCGATCTTGCTCCAAAAGGAAGCGTTTCTAATTAGTTTTTTAATATGAATGACTGAAAACTCTTTTTAAAAACGCTTGAGCTACACTCCTAACAAAGTTTAATTTTTATACGTAACTGTAAATCATACTTTACTTATTTATCAAGAATTTTTTAATAAAATTTCTCTTTTGAAATATTCACTTTAATACAAAAAAGTTCCACTTTGATTTGCACAGTTACGTGACTGCCTGCAACTAATACTCTTTCAAAAAGCTCTTAATCCTGAATTTGCTATGTTGTCTATTTGAAACCATTGTCTGGAACATACGTAAATATGCTTTCAGTCAGTTTAATTGAAGCTTTCCATGAATCCTGCGGGATTTATTGAGAATATGTTATAAAGTGTTTAGCAGCAAACTTTTTAAATCAGTTTGAGATATAATAGATATATCGAGACTTTTAGAAAAGTAGTTTGCACGCTTTAAACTGCTAGCAATTCGAATAAAATATTTTTTTTTTGTTAGGTGCACCTTTTATGGTTATCTTCGCAGTAAAGCATGAAAGTATATCTATTGTTTAAAAACATATATCAAAATTCATGAAATATTGTAGGTTGGAATAATTGCTTGTTTTAAAAAAAATTATATACAGACCGGAACCAGACGGAAAATTTAGTTAAGTTTGTAGCAAGAAGAGAAAATAAAATCTAACCTACATATCATGCAAAATAGTGAAATGGGGCTCTACAACAAATAAAAGAAAAATCAGGTCGCATGTTCTGTAACCACAGTACACCGCCATTTTCAACTTATTTCTGATAAATCTGATTATTTACGGATTAGAGAACTTTTGCTAGTGATCTATGCTTTTCTCTGGGTTTTAGAAATAATATAAACTAAGTTCATATTTTAATGTTTTTATGGAGGAAAAAGGTAGATAAAACGTGAACATTCATTATCAAAATGCATAAATAAATAAAAGTTTATAGCTGTGTGACAGAATTTGATCGTTGGCTCTGAAAAATCGTATACTTTGGTAGCGTTTGGCCGTTTCGCTCACTAGTTACTGCTGTCCCATATTAATCAGTAGCTATTCCAAAATCTTAAAAATAAATATCATAATGACAAAGGCACTATGGAGGTCTGGTAGTTCCTCTTGTACTAAACAACAACAGGGTCTTTAGGGCTTACCACTACCAAAACTCTGGATTTCAGAACAAACTGCTGTCTACTTCGTCAGATCTTGTCTCTTGTTTTAAAGCTCATCATCAGCGCGCCCGCGAGTTTAATCGCGAGAAAGTTTTTATAAAATTAAAGTTTTTCAAAACACTTACATCTATTAACAAAAATAAGTAGAAAACTAAATTATATACAATGAGGAACTTATAACTAATAATAACTAACAATTCCAAAGTACTATAATAATTGATCCTGTTGGCCGTTCTATTATTAAAGAAAATGTAACAACTCCATTCTGAATATTATGCGTATGAATAGCTTTCTAAAATAAAAATTCAGAAAAGAATAAAAACAGCAAAAACAGATATTTAAATTGTTTAAACAAGTGGTACTAAAGGCGTTCTCTTACCAAGTGGAATAAAAACAGACTTTCTCGTTAACTTTAGCGAAGTTAAATAAAAAAAAAACAAAATAAACACCTTCTATTAACATCCCAGAATTTACGCCTCGCGTAACTTTCTCTAGCATATTTCAAAACATACCGTCTTTAATGAATCTTAGATGATTATTACTTCTTAAATGCCAAATTTGCATTCCCCCTGAACCCCTCCGGTTTCCGCTATTACATTTCTTAGTCGTACATTGTGTAGGGGTGAATTTCATTGCCGAAAGTCCCTATTCTCTTGTACGTTGAGAGCATCGGTCATTCTATGCCGGATACTTCATTCCAGAATTGGTCGCTTAACATCTTAATCTTACTTTTTTAAACAAAAAGGTAAGTGTAAATAAAGTACATCTTTTTATAACTAAAAAAAACGATTGTTCCTATAGAAAAAAACTATTCGCTCTTAGCTGTTTTGGAAGTAAATTTCTAACTTATTGATTCTTGAGAATTATACGAATTTTTCGTACATGTAATCAAACAATATATTACATTATAGTGAGTTTATTTGATTATTATTTTGTTTCCTAATAATGGGAAAATAGTTGAATATTTAAAATATTCCAGGCAGTTAGTCCCTAGGGTGCTAAATCAATGGTTGGCTTAATCTTTAACGGTTTGTGTAACTCTCGAGATGGCAAAATTACCTCGACGCATTTTTAAATATTTATGGTATAGAAAAGAAATGAACAAGCAGGGAAAATTATCTGATGTATATATATATATATATATATATATATATATATATATATATATATATATATATATATATATATATGTTTATGCGGCTTTCACTGATTCCTCCGTTTGAGATGCAATAGCAGTGGATATATCCACATTATGCCGTTGTAGTGCTGAAATCACATTCAGCAAACGTACAACTATATGCAACTCCGTGTATAAATGAAGTAAATTGCGATCAGTAAATGCAAACTTCGTTCCAATCATATCCTTTCAGTGTTAGAGGTTGCACAGTTTGAATAAATTGCGATAAAACACAATCCATCCAATTCCACCACCATCGAAATGATGGCCTACCTGTACCACCATACCGAGAAGAAAGTAAAAAAAACTTACCCTCCCCACCACAGTGATACGGCAGAGGTACATGTTTCGTCTCTACTAGACTCATCAGGGTACCGACATGCACCTGTCTGTGCAAAGGACAGATCGGAAGGAAGCATGCAGTACTGAACGCGGCTTCGCCGACCTCCCGCCGGATGGCATATATATGTTTATGCGGCTTTCATGGATTCCTCCGTTTGAGATGCAATAGCAGTGGATATATCCACATTATGCCGTTGTAGTGCTGAAATCACATTCAGCAAACGTACAACTATATGCAACTCCGTGTATAAATGAAGTAAATTGCGATCAGTAAATGCAACTTCGTTCCAATCATATCCTTTCAGTGTTAGAGGTTGCACAGTTTGAATAAATTGCGATAAAACACAATCCATCCAATTCCACCACCATCGAAATGATGGCCCACCTGTACCACCATACCGAGAAGAAAGTAAAAAACTTACCCTCCCCGCCACAGTGATACGGCAGAGGTACATGTTTCGTCTCTACTAGACTCATCAGGGTACCGACATGCACCTGTCTGTGCAAAGGACAGATCGGAAGGAAGCATGCAGTACTGAACGCGGCTTCGCCGACCTCCCGCCGGATGGCATATATATGTTTATGCGGCTTTCACGGATTCCTCTGTTTGAGATGCAATAGCAGTGGATATATCCACATTATGCCGGAGGAATCCGTGAAAGCCGCATAAACATATATATGCCATCCGGCGGGAGGTCGGCGAAGCCGCATTCAGTACTGCATGCTTCCTTCCGATCTGTCCTTTGCACAGACAGGTGCATGTCGGTACCCTGATGAGTCTAGTAGAGACGAAACATGTACCTCTGCCGTATCACTGTGGCGGGGAGGGTAAGTTTTTTACTTTCTTCTCGGTATGGTGGTACAGGTGGGCCATCATTTCGATGGTGGTGGAATTGGATGGATTGTGTTTTATCGCAATTTATTCAAACTGTGCAACCTCTAACACTGAAAGACTATGATTGGAACGAAGTTTGCATTTACTGATCGCAATTTACTTCATTTATACACGGAGTTGCATATAGTTGTACGTTTGCTGAATGTGATTTCAGCAGTACAACGGCATAATGTGGATATATCCACTGCTATTGCATCTCAAACGGAGAAATCCGTGAAAGCCGCATAAACATATATATGCCATCCGGCGGGAGGTCGGCGAAGCCGTGTTCAGTACTGCATGCTTCCTTCCGATCTGTCCTTTGCACAGACAGGTGCATGTCGGTACCCTGATGAGTCTAGTAGAGACGAAACATGTACCTCTGGCGTATCACTGTGGCGGGGAGGGTAAGTTTTTTACTTTCTTCTCGGTATGGTGGTACAGGTGGGCCATCATTTCGATGATGGTGGAATTGGATGGATTGTGTTTTATCGCAATTTATTCAAACTGTGCAACCTCTAACACTGAAAGGATATGATTGGAACGAAGTTTGCATTTACTGATCGCAATTTACTTCATATATATATATATATATATATATATATATATATATATATATATATATATATATATATATATATATATATATATATATATATATATACACATATACAGTGCCTTCATTTCAAAACGAACCATCCTTAATAACTTTGTTAAATAGAAAAATTTAAAAAAAAGAAAAAACACGTCAATTTAGATATACAGGGGGAAGTTTAATTTTGCATTTGTTAAAAGTCTGTCAATCACCTCCTCACCTCCAGCTAACCTCACTTTGATATGTCAAATGGGAACCCCCACCTTGTGACACATCATTGTAAGCAGCATAAAATTGTCTATCCAACCGTATAAAAAAAATTAAATCGGTTGACGTACAAGCGAATAGTGTGCAAAAATGTCTTGTAATAATGCATAATATATCGGCCTCGAACTTTGGTATGTCAAATGATTACCCTATAGTGTGATACATCATTTTAAAGGACGTACGATCTGCTATCCAACGATGTCAAAAAAATTAAGTTAATAGACGTTATAGGCAATTAGGATGCAAAAATGTGTGTTAAATATAAGCAGTTTATTCAGTTTTATTCAGTTGAAGAAAATTATTTTATTAAATGTTCAAAATGTGCGCCGTTATTAGCGAGACAATAAAAAAGCCTATTTTGAAATTCCCCACGAACATTGGCAAGGGTTTCTCTGCTAATTCCTCTACATTCCCGAACAATTCGATCTTTTAAATCGTCAATATTTTCAGGTGGGGTTTTATAAACCTTGCTTTTTAAATACCCCCAAAGAAAAAAGTCTAGAGGGGTTAGGTCTGGAGACCGTGCTGGCCATTCAATTGCACCACGTCTGCCAATCCACGTCCCTGGAAAATGTTCATCAAGCCACTCTCGAATTGCCAAAGCGTAGTGCGGGGGAGCTCCATCTTGCTGGAAATGCAAATTATTTTCATTTAGTACCATAACAGCATTTTCATCCACTTGATTTTCTAAAGATTGCACAATGGCAGGGTATATTGTGTTTTCTAAAAGTTTAAATAAATTTGCCCAGTTAAATTATCTTCCAAAAAAAATGGCCCGATGATTTCATTGCCATAAATTCCTGCCCACACGTTAATTTTCTCGGGATATTGAGTATGCCCTTCTCGGAAAAGGTGCGGATTTTCATTATCCCAGTATCTACAGTTATGTCTGTTAACCAGTCCATTTAGAAAAAAAGTTGATTCATCACTAAAGCAGATATTCTTAGGTAAATGGGGGTCCTCGTCAATTCGTTGGCACATTAATTCGCAAAATTGAATTCTCCTATCAAAATCGTCTTCTCCGAGTTCTTGAAGAATTTGAATTTTGTAGGGAAAAAACTTATTTTGTTTTAAAACTTTATGCACAGAGCCAGCAGAAATGTTGGTTAAATCTGCGACCTTTGAGATGGATAAAGTTGGATCTATTGCAAACTGTCCTAGTACCTCGATTTGGCATGCTTCATCTACAACCCTTTTCTCAATATATTTTTTATTACAAACGGATCCCGTTTCTTCAAACTTTCGTACCAATTCGAGTACATATTTATGGCCCACGTTTTTGTCTTGATGCCTCTCGTTAAATGCTCTGGCGGTTCTACGAGCGCACCGATCTTCAGCTCCATAGAGAAAAATTATTTCTATTCTTTCGGCTAGCGTATACACCATTTATATTCACGTTTCAACTAGGCGTCACAATGACAATTTTAACAATAATAAACAACTGGTGTTTAAAGATCTTAAAAATTTTATTTATTGCAGTGATTTTTTGTACCTATCAGGTACCGCAAAAAATATCATTGAAATAAATACACTAGATTGATTAGACTGCAATGAATTTTGCGATGAATTTTAAAACAGGCTTAGTTTTTTTCTCGCAAATATTTTAACTGTTTATTATTTTAAAAAAAATATTTATTTTAAATTTAAAATAATATTTTACTCTATGAAGTAGCCATTTGACATAATAAAGTTTAATGTGATAAGGTGTCTATTATTACCACACATCTTTTCTTACTATTCGCTTGTACATCAACAGATTTTGTTTTTTTTATTGACTAAATAGGAGATAGTATGCCCTTTAAAATGATGTATCACACTATAGGGTAATCATTTGACATATTAAAGTTCGAGGCCGATATATTATGCATTATTACAAGACATTTTTGCACACTGTTCGCTTGTACGTCATCCGATTTAATTTTTTTTATACGGTTGGATAGACAATTTTATGCTGCTTACAATGATGTGTCACAAGGTGGGGGTTCCCATTTGACATATCAAAGTGAGGTTAGCTGGAGGTGAGGAGGTGATTGACAGACTTTTAACAAATGCAAAATTAAACTTCCCCCTGTATATCTAAATTGACGTGTTTTTTTTTTTAATTTTTCTATTTAACAAAGTTATTAAGGATGGTACTGTATATACATGTATGTATATATGTTTTTATATTATGTACCATACAAAAATGTTACCCTGTAACACTAATTTCAAGATAATTTTCATTGAGAAAAATTGACAGTATCCCTATTTTGCACCAGTCTACTATTATCTCAGCTGTTATGCTAAATTCAAGTTTCAAGTATACAATATTTGGTATTTGGTTATGCTGTACAAGGTTAATAATTTTGAAAAATTTATAACGTATACCAAACAACGAAAATGATCTGAGCAAACATCAAAAGTTTTTTAACGTTTATAATGTTAAATCCAATAATTTTGCACCATAATTTCCCTCAGTTTGGTACGAGTACAAAACGAACAAAATTCATTTAATTTACTAGACCCCACCACAACAGGTTGACATTATTTTACAATTGTGGTTATAAGGCGCAATCAAGGTAATTCTAAATTATGATAACATGCCCAGGTAACTTACCTTTCTGTTAATAATTTTTTTTTATAAAATGGTACATTATTGCTTCAATTGTTAAATAAATGTTACAGACAAAAATTTGTCATTTTATTTTAATAAAAACACAATTGATTTTCTATTTTACTTTTAACACCAAAAACAACAAACATTTAAAAATTGAAAAAGGCGGAGTATTTGTAAATTTATTTAATGATCAGGGATATTAAAAATGTCACTGCATAAAACAGTGCTTCTTAAATGTTAATAATCGGAATTCTGAGAAAAAATTATTTCAAGAAATTACAAAATAAAACTAGAATAGTAGATTCTCTATACTTTATTAACATTAGAAAAAATACATTATTATTATGTTATTAAGATTTCCTTTGTACTAATAGCGCCGCCCACAGATCCACGCCAATGAACTTATTGAACACTAACCTAAAAAAACTGCTTTTTGCGCCCCTTTTATATTTATTCTTAGAAATTGCATACCATACACTAGAAATCTATTCATATCACTATTGAAAGACGCAAAAAAAGATATGTCAATCTCGTATAAAGTAACATCTTCCTACGTTAACTTGGGTGGGAATATTGAGTGCGATGAAGACTGCTCCCATTGGGGCTCTTGATGTCCTGGTGAACCTACCTCATTTATACATAGAGAACTAGGCCCTGAAGAATGTTTATCCTCCCAGTTGCCTATAGCATCTTGGAATTGGAACTGGTGGCTACTCAAGTGTTTGGGAAAGCGCGGTGGAGAGGTGTCCATCACTTCACATGCAGACAGATTACGTGACACCGCTTTTAAAACCCAACCTCTCTCTGGAGATATTTCTGCCAAGTAGAGAGGATTGAGAGGGAGAGCAAAATCTTTCGAGAAATGGATCCTGATGGTATACAGATGGATCTCGACAAGATTAGCTGGAGCGGAGTGTTCGGCATAAGCACGGGAGTCAGCGAGTACTACCATCTCGAACAACGTGCGATGATCTCCACAACGGAAATTTGTGCTATTCTGCAGTGTACCCATCTCTATGAGAGGCATGTAAACAGGACTAGGGTAATAAATATATGCTCAGACAGTAAGGCTGCGATAATGGCATTGAAGTCCAGTGTCGTAACTTGGCGATTGGTGTTTGAGTGCAAGGACGTACAGAATAATATTATAAGGAACGATTGCACAATCAGACTCGAATGGTTCCCGGGTCACTCGAGCATACACGAGAATGAGGAAGCAGACCGTCTAGCAAAGTTAGGTTCCATATGGACCCCATCCAATTCTACCTGTCCCAATTGCCGTTGGAAAAAGGAAATTAACATCGTTTCTGAAAAGCAAATTTATTGAATCTTGGAGGGGAGATCTTGGAATCAGGTGTGCTAAGGAACATATAACTGGACCTAGTGCACTGTATACTAAAAAGCTTTTCTCCTTAGGAAGAAAAAAACGAATTGCGGTGGGATTGGTGACAGGAAATTGTCACCTGCGGGGCCACCTTCATAAGATCGGTGTCGAAGATGACTCAACGTACAGACGGCCTTTGGAGGAGAATGAAAATATTTTTCATGTCGTCAGAGAGTGCCTAACACTCAACGGACTAAGACCGAGACATTTCGGAGATAAAATTTTGTTACCAGAAGCAGTTAGACAAGTTCAACTAACTAGGCTGCTTGGATTCGCAAAGGCATCCGCCTCGAATGACCTGCAGCTGTGGTGAGATGTAAAGGGCACCATAGAGACCTAGGCATCTATAATCTAGTATCATCACTCTTTTTTCCATTCATTCTCTACAGCAACCGATGATAATACCAGCGTTGCCGGGTTATGCAGTTCATTTGAAATAGTTATCAAGTTACGAATTGTTGTCGAGATAGACCAAGGGCTTTTAGTTAAGGCAATTATTTATTGATCGAAAAATTCTACAGAGTCTAGAAATTACGGTATTTAATACCTTATGATATTTATCTAATTAAAAAATATTAATAAAAAATAAAATTTCTTAAGAATCTCTTATTTTCTGACAAACATTGCATGGAAATGGCAATATGGCAGATCATCATCTGGCGGTTACCATAGTCTTCGGGGAAAGGAAATATTCTCTACAGAGGTCGAAAACTTTGGGAAAATTTTTTCTGTTCGATTGAAAAGCTCTTTGAAAAAAAATAGTAAAATTTCAGATATTTGTTTAAAATAAATCAAAACATAATTTTTTAAAAATCTGTAGGTTTACCTTTTTTTCCAAAGAACTGCTATATCACTAACTATTTTACGTGCAAATACAATAATATATCCATGAATTTAAACGACAAGGAAGGCATGCAGTGAAATGAGATTTCGACCATTTCCAGTCTACTTTTCACTTTTTAAAAATTTTTTTAATAGACATTCTAGAAAGATCGTTGAAAACTATATGTGTTTTTTTAACTTTAAATTTTAAGATCAATATATTTACCTCTTTTTCATATACAAATAATATACCTTGTAGATTTATTTCAAACTAATTCTTTTCTATGTATTAATGTTAACGTTAGCATCCCTACAATCTCCCGCATAATTTATTAAAAGGGGCCATACTAGTTACAACATTCACACAGTCAGCAGAAAGAGAACATTTGCTCCTTTGGGCTTATGTTTACAGGACAAGTGACACATGGTAATTACTAAAAGCAGCCTCGCCTATTCAGTTTCAGTTCTCTCGCATAGCGAAGATGAAAGATGATTTATATTCAAAATGAATGTCAATGAATTTCCTGAAATTTAGAAGGATGTAAAGCTCAACGGGCGTATGTGAGCCACGCAAGATATAAGTTAGTAAGATAAGGTAATGTAGCATATATAATATAAAATGTTTTATAAAATACGAATATTAAGAAATATATACATTTAAGATGAAATTTATTACCTAAATTATAGTTTATTTTCGTTGGAATGAATTGTGTATTATAAGTTTTACGATTATGAAAAGCTTTCATATATATATATATATATATATATATATATATATATATATATATATATATATATATATATATATATATATATATATATATTTAAGAGATTTTTTCTTTGGTATAGGTCATTAATAAAAAATTCTTCAAATTATATTTGAGTCATATAATTAAAAGATTCTCAAAAGGCTAAGTGACGTTTCGGCCTTAGTTTTCAGCCTTTATCAAAATAAAAAAATGGATATATAATATACAAAAACACAAGAATCAAAAACCAAAAACATACCTTGTAATGTTGCTGGTAACTTCATTATTTTCTTAGTTGCATTGATTAAAAATAAAATAAACACTCGGATTATCATGGTTTGCATGCACATATTACATTACACATTGTCCTAAATTTTTTAGCATTTCCGCCATTATCCTCTCATGTTCAACGCTTTTCTCAAAGTTTTGATTGATCCTTCTACTTCTTCCAATTTTTATATAATCTTTCTTGCTACGAGGATCTCTGTTTATTCTATTACTTTTTCTTCTAGTCTCGCTGTTTTATATTCTTCGAAATGTTGTTTCTGCCTTTCTATAATCTGATTTTATTTATTTTTGTTTTTTGTGTATTTTCCTTCCGTAGTGATTTGCGTGCTCTATAAAATAGTTTTCGCCTGATCTTCCATATCCTTACCTAATATTTTTTTTGCTCTCCATTTTTCTTTCTGGATTTTTATCAATTTTTTTATCTCTTCATTCCACAGCGTGTCTGTCGTCTGTCTGTATTTATTGCGATAGCTCCATACCTATCTATAGCATGGCGAATCACAATTTCTCTGAATTTTTTCCACAGCTCTTCTAGTGTCTTCTGCGTGGTCACCTTTCGCAATTTCTTCATCTCTTAGTTTGTCTTCCTTGAGAATTTTTCTGATGTTTCCTCTTTATTTAGTCTATATATCTTGATCGCTTTTTTTGTTACACCGCCTGCCATTTGTTGTTGTTTTTCGTGTACGTCTGCTTTAAATTTCATTTTAGCAAGGACCATATTGTAGTCGTTGTATATTTCCGGACCTCTTTTGACCCTCACATTTATTATCTCATTTTTATTGTCTGTAAGCATATATCCTATGATTGATTTTTCTTTTCTACTTTCTATCACTCTGGTGTACTTACGAATATCTTTGTCGTTGAAAAATGTTTTCGTTACTACAAGATTGTTTTCAATGCAGGAATCTAACATCCTCTTGCTATTATTATCACTATGGTTTCCTTATAATTGACCTGAGCCTTGAAAAAAATAGCGGAATTAAATTTTTTATATTAAGGGAAAAATTAATAACACATTAAAGTTTACATTCAATATTTTTTTTTAACGACAGCCTCAAAAAAACTGATCCAGTACGTTGTATATTTTTATTCGCTCGATAAAACATCTACTTTTAACACCCTCTGCTTTGAGAAAATTGCTAAGCATATTTAAGTGTTTTCCTTCCAGAAAACTTATTTTACAATCCGTATTTCACCCCATTCGTTTTCCTAAAACCCAACTTTTATAAAATGTTCAATTCCCCGAATTTGCGTTACCCAGTTTTAAAAAAGTTTTCTTTTTCGTTAAACGTAAAATATAACGCTTCGGTAAAGGACATTTCTAAGAAATACTGCATATTGTATTGTACGGGGGAAATCATCTCTTAACGAATTTCTGTCGTTTCGAATTTTGTTTATTTTTTTATGGTACACATAGTCATAAAAACTGGAAATTTATATATATATATATATATATATATATATATATATATATATATATATATATATATATATATATATATATATACAGAGAGACAGAAATTATCCGGAAGTATAGTTTGGCTTCTTGTAGAAGTTTGCAGACATTTAGCCAAATCTCATCTTTTACCCACATAAGCCCAAACAGCGGTTCTCGAACAAGGGGCGACGCCATCACCAACATCAACCAGTAGATACCCACAGATGAAAGAAAGAGTACAATAGAAAAAACAATGTAAAATAGGAAAAAACATGTCATAATCAGGAACAATATGTTGGGGTGTAAGGAATACAGAATCTTAGTAATTACTCGAAACACTGAGAAGAAACACAAACTGGACTGTTTTTATTTTACATTTGAAAGTAATATTGCAATGAACTTCTGAAGAGAACTAGTTCACAATTTATTGAACGTCATTACGAGCAATAAGGAATGATAACAAATGAACTTCTTTCTTCGGGTGCCACGTGCTAAGCCACACGTCGGCGATAATTTGTCCATCTCATGGTCACATTATAACTAGAGTGCTCTCCTCAACCTGTCTAAATATGGGTGTGGCGTCTGACATACCATACCAGTTTCTTATATTGCGGAGCCAAGAGTGTTGTTTTCGACCTGACCCCCACCTACCTTCAATTTTTCCCTATAGTATTAGCCTTGGTATGGAGTAACGAGGTCCTCTTAGTATATGTCCTAGATATGACACTTTTCGTTGTTTTACAGTGTCTATTAGTTGTCTTTCTACGCTAGCTCCTCGTAGAACTTCATCATGCGTTATGTGAGCAGTCCAAGGGATACGCAGTAGTCTGCGGAGTGTCCACAATTCAAAAGCTCCGATCCGATTCAGCGTCCCAGCCCTTCACTTCTTCATCACATTCACACTTTCATACAGAGTAGCGTCAAGATACGTGAACCGTGCGACAATTTCAATATTTTCCCCGTTAATGTTAATAGAACTAATGTACTCATGCCTGCTAATCACCATCGTTTTTGTTTTGTCAGTATTAATATGCAGCCCGAACTGTTCACCGCACTCGTCGAGTTTTTTAATATTGATTGGAGATCTTCAAAGTTGTCAGCTAAGACTGCAGTATCATCTCCATAGCGAATATTGTTTATTGGGATGTCATTGACTTTGATACTTCGCGTTTCATTTTCTAATGCTAACTGAAATATTTTCTCAATGTAAATATTAAACAGGACAAGCGAGAGTACATATCCCTGCCAGACTCTCTTCAGTATGTTAAAGGTCTCTGTTGACAGATCGCCATCAATACGGATCTCAGCTAACTGTTGCCAATTAACTTTACTTATTATTTTAATATCTTTATCATCAGTACCTATCTCCTGTAATCTTTCCAACAGTGACTCGTGCTTTACGTTATCAAAAGCTTTCTGATAATCAATAAGGCAGAAGAAAACATCTTGCCTTTGGTCATAGCACTCTTGCACAAGTAATTTCATTGAGAAGAGAGTCATATATTACGTTAAAGAAATACGTAGGTTGCTTAATATCGATCTGCTTTAAAAATTCTGCATATATATCGTCGTGGCCTACACTTTTACCATTCTTCATACAGTTTATTGCGTACCTGACTTCAGATTCAAGAATTTTTGGACCACCCATGTTTTCAGTGTCATTCGTCGGGGCATCTGTTCGTTGATCACTGAACAGTCTCCGCATAATTCTTCCAAATTTCCTTTAATTCGTCTGTATCCAATATCGGTCTTTCTTTCTTCCTTATTGACGGCAATACTGTTGTTCTATTTGTTCCAGTTATTTCCTTGACTTTTCTATGGAAATTAAAGAAGTCATGCAGCTGATGAAGTCTATCAGCCTCGTTCTTGAGTCCATTTCTCCTTAGCTTCCCTTATTTTTCTTTTGACAAAGCGATTCAGTTCCTTATATTTATCATGCTGGTTTTTAAAAAGCTGACGTCCAGCGATCAAGTTAAATATTTCGTCGCTCATCCATGGTTTGATTTTTTCTTGTTTCGGTCGACCAAGAACAGTTTTAGCGTAATCCAGATCTTATCAGCTGCAACTTCTTGACTAGGGTTATTTTCTTGGCAAATTCTGTCCAATGTAGTCTTCATGCTCCTTTGCACTGCGGATTGTTTTAATGTCTGAATATCGTATTTTAGGGATCTACGTCGTTTTGATAGTAGTTCACATCGAAAATAGAAGTTCGCTACAAGAGGGTTATGATCTGAGCTGATGTCTGCTCCTGGGTAGGTTGCAACACATGTAATGCTATTCTGATATCTTCTGTTGATCAGAATGAAGTCAATTTGGTTGCGTACAATATTTTCCTGTTCATTTTGACGAGACTTCCAGATATACAGTCTCCTAGGGTGTAATTTATAGAAAGTATTCTTGATAACCAATTTTTTCATCAAGACAAAATTGGATTAGCATTTTACCTCGTTCGTTGCTGTCACCTAACCCAAATACCCCTGATGCACCTTCCTTAGTCCTGCTACCGACCTTTCCGTTGAAAACAATCATCATTATATTGATATCTTGAGACTTTAATGAGTGCAAAACTTCCCGGACTTGCTCATAAAATTGTTCAGCTTCTGTTTCTGATTTGTCGGCTCTAGGTTCATACACCTGTATTACATTGATGTTAATCGGTCTGGTATTTATTTGCAGAAGTATAGCTCTATCTGAGTAAGCTACGACATTCCTCGAAGACCCATCTATCTTTTTGGATACAATAAAGCCCACTCCATGTGATCTGAGTCATTGTTTCCGTAATGTCATTTAATTAATATCCATCCTTCCTACATGTTCCACTATTAGGGCATCTTGTCTCAGCAATACCAAGAATGTCAATATCCATTCTTTTCATTACCTGAATTGCATTATCAAGCTTTCCAGCCTTAAAGAGACTTCTGGTATTCCAGGTTCCAATTCGCTTTTTGATCTTCATCATGCCAAGCCGAGGGATTCTTAGCACCCTCTGATGAGTTAATATCTGTCCGGGATTGAGAGTCGTTTCTTTAAAGTTTCTTGCCATGATAGATGGAGAAAATGACCTCCTAGGGAAACTTGCTTGATTGTGGTCATCGTAGGTTCCCGTTACTTTCGACGACATTTGGGGATGATATTTCTTCCATCTTCGATCTAAGGGTATACCGCCTGTACTTGGTCATCAGAGCATCGTCTGTGTAAACAGGGTAAGTCGGCCAGAAGATGAGGTTAACGTTTGAGTAGGAGAGGCTATTTGAGACGGATTACTGCCCCTTACACCCCAATATAAACAACATCAATTATTATATAAGATATTCCATTTTGGTGCATATCTTCCAATATTTTTCTTTCTTGGGATTGAATCCTCGGCTTTCTTAAGATCGACACAAATCAAACAATACCTGTATATGCCTTTAACCATTTTCCTTTCTATCACTGGTGGAATTGTGTACATATGATCAGCTTAGTTCTCTCCAATTTTATTAGTGTTTTTTTCTCCTAGTTTGGTGGCGAAACTGAAAAATCTGAGGCTATTCTTAATTTTAATCAGGCAAAATCTTTCATCGATATCTCAGACCAAATCAAGTCATATTCGCTTTATAGAGGGATCAAATGGTACAGGAAATTTGTCATTTAGTTTTTATTGGGTTCGGCAGTTGTAAACGCTCATCTAGTGTACAAGGAATTTCCTCAGGGGAAAATATCTATAACAACTTTTCGAGAGCAACTTTGTTTATCTGTTAAAGGACTGGCCGAAAGTCAACAAGACATCGAACAAGAAGGGGACGAGCCAAGTGACGAACATTCTTAGTGGAACATAACTCGCGGTTGCGTTATGTTTTGTGTTATCGCAATCTAAAAGAAACTAACTGTAAATAAGGCATTGTGTTCGAAATGGCAATGTTCTAAATGTGGTAAATTATATTGTGTTCCATGTTTTTAGTAGATCAGCAAGCCCAAAAAGTCTGCACGATTTGTTTGTTTTTATTATAATTTTTGTTTATTTCTATAAAATCTTATATATAGGTTTAGGTTATATAAAAGTTAACACATAAGTCTGTTGTTCTTTCTATTTCATTTTAGTGGTAAAATCTTTATTTTGTTTGCAAATTTTTATGTCAAACATGTTTCGTATACTTTAGCGTTAATAATTTTATAATATATGTTATGATACTTCCTTTGTAAAATAGAACTGTCAGTAATGTGACATGGCAAGTATGCCTCGGAGGCCAAAGAACAAAATGAGGTGCGCATCATACCTCATGGCGCTTAACGTGTTAAACGTTAAAATTTGTAAAAAATATTTTTTTCCTCAAAAATGGCCAAAATAGGCCAAAAAAAATTTGAATAAAAGTTGTCAGAAATGAAGAAAGGAATAAAAAAAACATACAGAGTGATCCATTTAAAATAAGGAAGTTTCGGTCAACTTTCGGTATAACCGCTCACGATTGCTCATCTGAAGAGAGTGTCACCGAAAACCTCATTATAAATATTTGCTAGGTTCAAATCGCATTATTTCCTGAGATATTCTAATGGACGGTCACCATGAGACACTCTGTATTTAGGATTTTGGAAACTTAGTAAAATAGTCAAAATAATTCGTGCTTCTATCAGCTATCTTTTATTTTATCGCCTTTCAAAAAAACTGCACCAAAGGCAAGCAAAAATCTATAAAAGCGAATTTTGTGCTCAACTTTTTAAAACTACATCGAACTGTAAAAAAATAACTCCACCTATGACATTTTGTATCCTGTTTGATGATTAAAATTCCACAGGGTTACGACACAACACAGGCTTTTTTGTTGCCGGTTTTACCGCTACTGTTTTTACAGATATAAATTCAAATTTTTATACTCTGTTTAAAAAAACATAAAGGGTAACTTCCAGCAACCCAGAATTTTAATTCGTCTCTTGTTTATGTTTTAAAATTTTATGATTCTTATTCGGAAGAGTTTATATCTTTTATAGCTTTATTAATCATTTTCATACATTTTCCACTAAAATAGTTTATTATGTAAAATAATATACAGAGTGGTATTTTTTCTCGGATCTGTAAAATTTTACTCTCTTGAATTTTTTTTTCTGGCGCCACTGACTCCATTTAATTACTCAGTTAGCTTTCCCATCTTATTGTAAAACTTTTTGGTCTGAATTGCCATCATGCATAAACCATAATTCTTATCTAATTTGAAGAGGAACCACTTCAAGAAGGGCAGGTTAGTTCCTCGAGAAAGTGACAGTATTGGTAACCATTTAATCTTAATGGAAGGAAACATGTTTACGTAGAGGGACAAAATGGTACAGGAACCTACATCGCGAATTATATTTCGTTTACTTTAAACAAATTTACTGGTTATTTCTTTTGCTACAATGTTTAACTTTGAAATTCCGTATATTCAAGACTAGCACTGACATGATAAGAACAAAGATATTTCGAATATGCTCGTTTCATCTAGTGACTCACGGCTTAAACATATTTTGGAAATAATGTAATATAAGTCTTGTTAATACGTATACACGATTTTTTTGATAGAAGTATGCCACACACATTTAAAAAAAAATCATTTAATTAAATTATGTCCGACTAAAATGTCACAGATTAAATGATGGAAATAAATAAAAATGGCACAAAACTTGATAATTTCAAATTTGCGAAGTAGACATTACACCATATTGTGACGCTTATTTCTTAGAGGGGGAAGCGGGTCGTGCTCTACGGATCTACTTCGTTCACGGCAGCGGAACATCGGTCAGTGGATATTTCTCGTGCAGACAGTCATCGGTCAAATGCTCAGCGCAGGGGTATCGGTTCGGCGGTATCTACTTATATTCGGGATATCCCTGCTCTCTCAACTGATCAACGGTTTGACTGCCTGAAGGTCAAAACATCTACTCGGTGGTCGGTTCTCGGGCGCCACCCTCGGGATTCATGTGGTCGAGGGCCCACTTATGCACCGGGCAGCTTGTTACAGTGGAGACACGGCAAGCCAGGGGTGTATTAGTGTTGGCTGCCGGCTGCCAATTATTATCTGTAATGTTAAATGGGACTTGATAATGAAACAAACGGTTATAAAACATCCTGTATCCTGTATTCTATTCTTTTATACAAAGACATGGCTTAAAACTAACTTACAATCTAAGATGGACAATAATATAAACAAATAAACGGTCTGGAGGTAAAGAGTATTTTATAAGAGCTGTTCACAGTAGCTCATACTGATCGGTAGCGCTATAGACGGTAACACGGCGGTATCATTCACGACGCTATTCACGTACCTCGTATTACACGGTTGCGACGCTATTCACGACGGCTCGTACGCAAATTATCGCGCCTCGTATTTAAAATCTGCGTTCACGGTTCACGACGCTTCGTATTACAATTCGACCGACGGCGGTATACGCGGTATGTAACGATAACCCGACATCGATCGGCGATAGGCGGCGTCTCTACACGGCGGCGATCTCTACACGCGGCGGCGGCGATAGGCGTCGAAGCGACAGTTGTTAAGCGCCCTTATCAACGGACGTCGGAGAGCACCTGGCGGTTAAACACATTCCTGGTCAATACGGAAGCAAAACTAAACTTACGGCATCAGTGCGTGTGTGTATAGGTGACGGTAGGAAGGAAAGAAAGGAACTGACGCTGCTCATTCTTATAAGGGTCCTCGACAACGTCAGCAGGATGGAACGACATTACTCGTTCTTATAAGGGTCCTCGACAATGTCGACCAATAGCGGCAGGAAATTAGGAAAGGAACCGACACTGCCCGTTCTTATAAGGGTCCTCGGCAGTGACAGTAGGATGACACAACATTGCCCGTTCTTACAAGGGTGCTCGGCAATGCTGGCTATTAGCGGGGTAGGACGTAAGGAAGGAAGTGTATGGTGAAACACCATATACACACAAGCCTAGCCTCACCTACATTGCTAGACCTGGAAGGCGCGGTCCGGCAGGCGACCCGGGTGGAGAACGTGCAGTTCTCAGCGAAATAATGGTCTGCTCGAGCTTAAGTAGTCGGCCCGAGCTCCCACTACGCTGACATGTTACGGCGTGCGGTGATCACGCATACAATACTGCTGTATGCGGCGCGCTATTATTATGGTCGGACGCTCTGAAAATCTCGGAAAATGATATTTCCCGGCATAGCGCGGTAAATCTACTTAAATTCCGGTAATATTGAAACTTTAAGCAATCTTTTCCCGCAATAATCAGATTTTTCAGATGTAAAATAAATAAATTAAATCCTGGCGAACATACTCATGCCCAAAAATTAGTAACTTCCTTACAATATTATTATTGTGATTGTTTTTTTTTTATTTTGACATTTCAATGCATTTTTTTGGTTAGTTAAACGAAATTGTTTAAGAATGGGTCGACGAACAACGATTACTGAAAGAAATTTAATTACTCACTACAGAAATAAATATAGCCAAATGGTAAATAAATTTTCATCGACTATTCGGTACATTATTGAACATTACGGAAATGAAAATAGATTCGAGAATAAATCGAGGTTCGCTCGAAATAAGACCTTCAACGAACATGAGGAGAGAGGAAGTGTAAGAGAAATAGTGAATAATCCTAAAAAGGTGCTCCAAAATTGCGCGATGAGGTGGAAAGACAGTTTGGGAAAAAGTGCATTACTGAAACAACTCGATGCGTTTTGCAAGAAAATAATTTACATAATCGAACTGCTAGAAATAAGCCTTTTATTAGGCAGAAAAATAGACGCGTAAGCTTGGAGTTTGCCAGGGTGCATGTTAATAAAGATTTGAACTGGAATTATATTTGGATCCAATGGTGACCTATCAGTGTGGAAAAAGCCCAATGGAGAACTGAAATTGAAAATATAAAAGCTACTGTAAAGCATCGCGGAGGTGTAGTAATATTGTGGAGGTGTATGTCGGCAGGAGTAGGTAACATGCATTTTATCGAAGGGAATATAATTCAATACGTGCAATCGGATATACTAAAATAGCATCTCGCGGCTAGTGCTCAAAAACTTGATATTATTAATAATTATTGTTTTTATCAAGACAACAAGCCAAAGCACACATCATTTCTGGTTCATAGTTGGTTGCTTTATAACTGCTCAAATATTATTAAAACACCTGCCCAGTCACCAGATTTGAACGTAATTGAAAATTTGTGGTGGACATTAAAAAATAAAGTTAACGGCGTCTCGATATCAAACAAAAATGAATTAAAAGTAAAAATTACGGAAGCTTGGAATACAGTCTCAGCATAGCACACTAGAAAGTTAGTGGAATCAATACCTAGACGGCTACAGGCTGTAATTGATAATTAGGGAGGATCAACAAAATATTAGCACTCAGTTTTTAAATGGACGAATTCCTCTTCCTTATTGATTTTGTTATTTTAAGTTTTGCATCATTTAAGCTTGTGTGGGAATATTGAGTGCAATGAGAACTGCTCCCACTAAGGCTCTTTAAGTCCTGATGAACTTGCGTCCTCTTTACTTATACGTAGAGAACAAGGCCCTGAAGACTGTTTATCGTCTCAGTTGCCTAGGGCGTCTTGGAATTGGAACGGGCAGCTACTCAGGTGTCTGGAAAAGCGCGATGGAGAGGTGTCCATCACTCTCCATGCACACAGATTACATGACACCACTTTTAAAACCCAACCTCTCCCTGGAGATATTTCTGCCAAGTAGAGAGGATTGGGAGGGAGAGCAAAATCTTTCGAAAAATGGATCTTGGTGGTATATTGATGAATCTCGACAACATGAAAGAACTGGAGCCGGAGTATTCGGCAGGACCAGAGGAGTCAGAGAGTACTGCCCTCTAGCACATCGTGCGACAATCTTCACAGCTGAAATCTGTGCTATCCTGCAGGGTGTCCATCTCTGTGAGAGGGATATAGATAGGAAGAGGGTAATAAATATATGTTCAGACAGTAAGGCTGCGATATTGGCACTGAAGTCCAGTGTCGTAACTTCGCGACTGGTATCTGAGAGCAAGCAGACCGTCTGGCGAAGTTTGGTTCGGCAACTGAACCATATGGACCTCAATCAGTTCTACCTGTTCCAATTGCTATTGATAAAAGGGAATTAAAATCGTTTATTGAATCGTGGAGAGAAGTTCCTCGAATGAGGTGTACTAAGGAACATATAACTAGACCTAGCGCACGGCATACTAAGGAGCTTCTCTCGTTAGGAACGAAAAAGCTGCGAATTGTGGTGGGATTGTTGACAGGACATTGTCACCTGAGGAGCCATCTTCATAGAATCGGTGTCAAAGACACCCGACATGCAGATGGTATTTGGAGGAGGATTAAACTGTTGACCATGTCCTCAGAGACTGCCCAGCACTCAATGGACTGAGACAGAGATATTTCGGAGATACAATTTTGTTACCGGAAGCAGTTAGGCAAGTTCAACTAACTAGGTTGCTTGGATTCGCAAAGGCAATCGGCCTTGAATGACCTTCAGCTATGGTGAGATGTAAAGGGCCCAACAGAGGCCTTGGCATCGATGATCTCTTCACTCCTTTTTCATGCATTCTTTCATTCAAGCTATAATATTGAAATCGCAAATAACTTAATTAACTATTTATTGTTATCTAAGTAGGAAATATTTGAAACAAAAAATTTGTATAAAACATACTTAGAAGAGTTATATTAATTTAATTTTGTCATATTATTTTTTCCAAATAAAAATTGAACCGCTTAGACATGTTAATTTTCCTTATCAGCGACTGTATCATTTAAGCTGTGAGTCACTGTATGTTTAATACGCTTTCATATACTAAACATTCTTTTAAACATTAATTTTATGGGCCAAAACCGGTAATCTTTAAATTTATATAAAAAGCAAATGAGTTTTGAATTAGTTATTTGTTTAGAATTCACGTTCGTTTGACCTAATCTCGTCTGACCCTAATATGACATTTGCATGACAGTAAAATTTGGGTAATAACTTATTTGCTTAATAAGTATTTAATAATAACCTAAAAGTTTACTTTGTTATTATTAGTTCTAGCAGTTTTAGAGGAAATGTTCAAGGCACTGAGATATAATAACCATTAAAGTGCCGATTTTAAATTCAATACAGGTGATGGGAAACGTCCCAAACAATAAAAATTATTTTATATTTCCTTTATTATTACAAAATCGTTTCTTTTTTTAACATGCTAGAAGAGCAAAATACAACATTTTTAATGTCATAGAAACCACCAAAAAAAGCTTTTACTTCCATTTAAAATTACGCACTTTACCCACAATAGTAAAATGAATTCATAGTTATATAATCCGCCAAAACAAATCACTGAACTCTTATTACAATATTTAGTTAAAAAATTTTTATAAAAAAATTGAACCGACTTCTAAAAGTGTGCTAAAAAGTGAAAAATAACTAGAAATTTTTATACGAAATTGAAATTTTTGAAGTCGGCGCCAAACTAATACCTGACAAAACATGATTCGCATAAACAGATTAAAAATACTTTATATGTAATTGCTTTCTTACCATAATTTGTATATATTAGTGGTTATTTATTTTATTTAGAAATAATTTGGCGCCGACTTCAAAAATTTCAATTTCGTATAAAAATTTCTAGTTATTTTTCACTTTTTAGCACACTTTTAGAAGTCGGTTCAATTTTTTTATAAAAATTTTAGTAGTGGGAATAGGGGGCTTCTAGTTGACCCCCCCCACCACTTTTTTGATTGGTCAGCCAAGAATGACCTTGTTTCTGATTGGCTGCCCAAGTTCGCCCCCTATTCCGATTGGTTTCATAAACTCCGCCTCTTTTTGCTCCACCTCCTACCTCCTTCCTAACCACCACAGTAGTTGGAGGGGAGCTGGTAGCAGTTGGAGGGGAGCTGGTATTTTAAAGGACTGAATCTGAGCGAGCTACATTCATTTACAACTAGTCTTAAGCTTATATAGAAGATTCACCACTAATAAAGAACAGTGTTAAATTAAAAATAAGTGGTAGTTATGAACAGTGATTTGCAAAATGAAATAATCAAATTAGGTAAACAGTTTACTAAACTTCAAAATTCCGAATTAAAGAATGCAATGCTAAGGAAAACACACCCCGAGTGGGCACAGGTATATTATGAGACTGCCTTCCAATACCAATTAGCTGCAGAAGCCTGTTTAAATTATAGAAAAACCGAAAATTTGCCGAAGTTCTTTCATGAAATAAAGAAAATAGGATTCAGTTACTTTTTAAGGATATTGAAGGATTATATAAAAGATCCTGATATATTAAAAGAAATCGTGGAAGAGGAAGAGAGAGATAAAGAGATATTGAGAAACAGGGAGGTTTTAGTGTAGGATTTATTATGGAATTATTAATAAGAGAAATGTATGAAGAGTTTTTGATGTCCGCAGCCTGTTCCGAGTTTTATGCATATGAAGGTCAAGGAAGTGAAGCGCAGAATATTATATTGTTTTTAAATTATATGGAACATGCGGAATTATGTTTACTAGCAGCTAAATGTTGTAGCGAATATTTAAAAAATAAAAATATAGATATTTTAATATGTAAACTTCAAGAACTAGGATTAAATAATAATATTTCATGTATTAAAACAATGTTAGAAAATAAAACACATAATTTGTAATCAAGTCTTTTATTACATAAAAAAATTGTTGTAAAGGTAATAAACATTTGATAATGCACATACACATGGTATTTTTTGATGATAAAAGCAGCAAGGATCCATTTTCTTTAGGGTGGGTTGTTCATCAATCTCGATAACTGGTTTCATGGAATACTTCTTTACGAAATCTGCCTTTTCTTCCCCTTTTACATAAACATAGTCCACCTTAGCGCTTAAATCTCTTATGATATCTCCACATTTGTGTAATGGTGTAAATCCTTCACACCATTCAATGCAATGGTAATTTTTTATTAACCACAGAGCTTGTTTGTGTAAATAGGATGGTAAATGACCCATCGGAAATGGAGCTTTGAAAATAAAATGACTTGTCTTTTGCCCATCGTACGCTGCTAATTCCTTTACAATAAATTTATTATTTTCAATTTTGAATCCTTGAAGATCTAGAATAAGTTTCATATTTTCAAATATTTGAATTTCTTGATCATTTCTACTTTTAATTGATATTCACTTATTTGTTTTTTTAATTTCTGCAACTGAAGTTGAAAATCTAATACTCGAACTGAAATCTCGTAAGACATTATATAAATGAAGAATTCTGGTTTGGCTACGTTAATAAATATCAAAATTGACGCGTGCGCTCTTAAGCGTAAGTAGCGGTTTGTTTAAAAAGAGTATTTTATCTTAAGGAAATTGTATTACAACTGTTTCACAATTTTTGTTAATGGATTGTAACTGAAAACTTTATCATGAATTATAACACAATATGCCGCTGTTTTAGGGGGAATTTTTTCCTTGGTTTCAAATTCAATTCTCATGGTTACTGGACCTGTTTGTAGTAAATCTCTTTGATGTGAACAATTAATGTAAACTATAGGAGCATTTTCTTTAAATTCTTTCGGATTAAAAATTGGTTCCACTGGAGAGTTATAATACCCTTGACGAAAGTCTGTAAACATTTCATACAGAGTAGCAAATTTATTATTTTCAAAGTCAAGTTGAAGATCATTGTAAGGATATCTTTCTGAATTTAAAAAGACATTCATATTTCTTAAATTACAATGATCAAATTTACTCATATCCATTTTTAGATTACCACGTCTATTTTTCTGAAAAGCAATTAGAACATGACGTGGCGTTTCGACTTTTGTAGATGTTTTTACGGGCCAGTTGTGCCTCGTAGTTTCCAATAACTCTGGATATTCAACTAATTCCCAGCTTCGGAAGGTTATTAGTATATCACTATTTTTGTCAATAATTTTGGTAAGTGCTAATTCTTGCGGAATCGCTACAGTAAGATGAGGAACTCTCCAACACAACTTGGTAATTTTAACTTTGGGTTTTTCATCTTCATTACTGGATAATAATGCATTTGTATCATCATTACTTCTTATTAGAATAAGTTCTTGTTGTGAATTAAGAATAATCTTATTATAATCTTCAAAAAATCCTGAATACATCTTTAATGGTATACATAATGAAACATTACCTTTGTCATCAGTCATAATTTTTTCTTTAGATTTTGTTTTCGGATACCAACCGGCATTTTCCAATTTAGCACTTTCATTTTGATTAAATGAAATATATCCCTTAAGAGTTGAAGTTATACCAATATCCCGAACGGAGTCAATAGTAACACCATTTAAAATATAGCGTAATTCTTTAAATAAAAATGCCGGAGCATTATTAATTAAAACAGTATTAGCTAAAGGGGAATCATCTTCTTTAGTTACTTGCAATTCCACATAAATTTCACTTTTGCAAGGTAAAGGATATTTTCCTGTTTGTTGCAAAGCAATTCTGATTTCATCATTTGGTCCGAGTTTTGTAGGATTAAAAGGATCGAAAGAAAGAATTTCCCAGCTTAATATTGATTCATCAACCAATACATTTTCTCTTACATTTAAATAATCCATTTTTATTTAAGTTTAAAACCCAAACTTTGAAGAAATTTTCTATTAGAAGGTGTTAACCTTTGGAAGTTTGATTTCCTACTAAAGGAAGTTGGTTTCTTTCTTGTCTTATTAATGTTTTTATTATTAAATTTTCTAGTAAAGTTTGCAGATTTATTGTTATATAATATTACCATCTTTAATCTACTTTTTTAAGATGTAGTCTGATGGTTATGGTTTCTTCTCTAAAATTAACCAAATCACCTTCCTGATCTATTATTTTAATGGCTATTTTATCAATTACTTTAACGGTGACTGGGAAATATATGACGTTTTGAGGTGACTCAATTATTTTGAACCCTGGAGCAACGCTCGGGAAAAATTGGTGTATTATATGAACAGGTTTCCCGTTTAAATATGATCCCTCTGCAATACTGCAGTCTATATTTATTGAATTTACTTTAATTATTTCCGCGGGAAAATCTGATATATGTTCAATGTTGGCTTCCAATCGCCCATTTTTAAACCCTAATAATTTACCAATAGTTCCTTCACGAAAAGTTATGGGGGCTGAACATTTAAGATGTGTACGTAAAGTATTATTATTTGCATAAAGACTAAAACTAATTTTATCCTCATCCAAGTGTTTTTTTAAAAAATCTGTTATGTCTTCTAATTCGTAGCTACCTGGGGGTATGGCTATTTCTAAATTTTCATCATGAATTAATACATTATTCCCAACATCAATATTGGGAATTGCATTAAATGTTTCGAAATTTACAAGACCGATAACATATTCAACATCTTCATCTAAATATATTGGAGGATGTAACTCTGATGTTAAAATAGCGGAATTGCCGCTAAGAACAAAACTATATGACATTTTACTTTAAAAATATGTTTAATAATAAACTAAAATTAGGTGTTACATATGGTTATAAAGAAATTTTAGACACAATTGACCACAATTTGTTTTGTTAAAGTTTTGATAACTGTTATAATTATAATTAACAATATTATTATTTTTGTCGCTATAAAAATATTTAATTAATTCAGAAGGGGGTCGCAAATTACCATAACTATCAAAATATATTATGTTTTTTCCTTTTTTTGTATATGCTATCCAGTGAGTACCAACACCACTGTGATTATCTAGATTGACAATTGCACTTTCAATTAACTTTATCTTTTTTGGTAATTTATCCCTCATAAAAATACCACGAAAGTTGGGAATTTGTAAATATTTAGCGTATTTAAGTAAATCGTAATTTGTAAGTGCTTTTCGAGGTATATGTTTTAGCAGTTTTTTGAATAAGGTTTCAAGTATAATCCACATCCTGTTTTATAGGGTTTTAAATAAAGTCCACTTCCTTTTTTTCCTACCGCAATGGACTCCATCATTTGATTGTGTCGTTTAGATTCTTCTAATTTCGCTTTGGCTGCTTTTGCATCATTTACTGCTTTAGCAATACCTGCAGCCCCTCCTCCAAGAGCACCAAGAGCAGACAAACCAGCAAATAAAGGTATAAGTGGAAGAAATCCGCCAGTCTTTGGGATTGGAATTACCCTTTTCTTTGGAGGTAACACTTTACCAGTTTTTTTAATAGCTTTTAAAGCAGTTTGAATACTTTCATTTAGGTCTTTAAAACGTTTCCCCTTAATTCCTTTTCTAGCTTTTGAAATTACCTGAGATAATGATAGTCCTCGTCCTTTTCGAGTTTTTCGCTTGAACTTTCTTCTCGTTCGAAGTCCCATACCTAATTTTCTTTTAATTTTCATAGCACCAGTAATTCCTAGTGCAGCAGTTTTTTCCCCAAAACTAGAATCTTTAGCTTTGAACCTTGATAAAGCTTTGTCAGCTAATACTTTATCAGCTAAATGCCTTCTTTTTATATCATTTGATTGTGAGTAAGCAATATCGTGTTCTTTACAAGCCTCATCCAATAAATTTATACCTTTATCACCTCTTGACAATCGTTTTTCCAATTTTGTTCCAGGTCCACAAAAATTATAACCAGGAATATGCAATTCAAAGGGTAATGTATTTATTAATGAGTTTACTAAACCACTTCCTTTCCTTTTGCTGTTTGTCTTGTAAATGATTCGTTTATTATGTGATGGAAACATTATATATAGTTGCAATCATAGTGATAACTAACCAGTTACATCACAATACTGAATATTAATAGTTTGTTTTATATATAAAATGAGAGTTGAGAAACAACCATACTCTATAACAATTAAGGATCATGAAAGTTCAGTGAATGGTTTTAGAAAACATGGAAAACTGTTTGAGGGAAATAGTAAAAGAGGGTTAATTATTGGCCCGTCAGGCTGTGGCAAAACCAATGTTATTATTAGTTTGATTGAAGATCCGAATGGTTTGCGATTTGAAAATCTGTATGTTTATTCAAAATCCTTATATCAACCAAAGTATAAATATTTGAAAACACTTTTTAAACCTTTGAAAAAAATTGGATACTATGAATCTGAAAATGAAGAAACAATTGTTTCACCAAAACAAGTTAAACCAAACTCTATAATAATATTTGATGATATAGTGTGTTGTAATCAGAATGTTGTAAAGGACTATTTTTGTTTCGGAAGACACAAAAATACTGATTGTTTTTATTTATGTCAAACATATTCTTCTATTCCGAAACAATTAATTCGTGACAATGCAAATTTAATTGTTATATTTCAACAAGATCGAACAAACTTAAAACATATTTATGATGATCATGTTAATGTTGATATGTCATTAAACCAATTTAATGAGTTGTGCTTAATATGTTGGAAAGATAAATTTGGATTTTTAGTAATAGACAAAGACTCTAATGTGAAATCTGGCCGATATCGAAAAGGATTTGATTCATATATTTACTTATAAAAATAAACGTTTGATGGTAAATTATACCAATCATGGATGAACGTTTAGCAAGAGAGCTAGTTAAATCAAGAAAAGCTGTTAAACAAAAATATCAGAGTTTAAAAAATGCGGAATTTGAGGCGCAAACTAAATTGGAGGAAACATATAAACCGATAACTCAACCCTTACAAGAATTAATTTCAACGATTGGTAAAATTGAACCTGTTGAAATAAAGGAAGAGCTACACACACCAATTAAAAAAATTTATGAAACACCACAGAAAAGATCAATTCAAACACTAACACCAAAGAGAAAATTACAATATGGAACATCAACACCAGAAAAAAGAAAGACGGGAAAAACTCCACTCCTTCCTACAGAAATACCATCGATTATTGACTGGGACGCGAGTTTAGCTTCAGCAAGTCAAATGCCATCTATACAACAAACAAGTATTATTGCAGAAACAAACCCTTCTTCAGGTTCACACTCCACAATAGGAAATCTTTCAGATATACTGGAACAAACACGGCAAACAGTTAGAACATTTGTTGATACAGATTTATATAAAGAATATTTATTAGGATTTGATGAATTACCTCGCCAATATATTGATAGCGGTGTAAAAGATGTTGAACATGAGTTTGATCACCAATATGGAATAGTTCATGATTTGGAAACCGAGAAATTCTTTTTGGGTTTAACTCAAAAACCTGTCGAAATTATTGGTAAAAACATCAAAATTGAAGGAATAACCTATACAGGTACACCAGGTTTATATGAGTTATTATTTAAAAAAGAACCAATAGGGTATAAAAAACAAGATTTGGAAAATTATATGGATATTTTAAAAAGAACCAATGCATACCGTAGAAATAATGATCCAAATGAGCAGGTGCAGGGGAATGGATCACATAAATATATTTCTATAATAGGACCTTATTTGCAAAGCAAAGGAATTACAAAAACTAAAACTCTAAATCCCGAATCTCAACAAGCAGTCCAGGGATTTTTTGAAAGACGCAAAGCTCCATATAGAGAAAGTCGAGTGTCTTCAAAAAAAACCGGATTTGGTATAACTTTAAAAGTTAATAAACCTAATACAGATTACATATATTGGGATAATGTAAACGAACTTGTTGAGAGACTTCGACTATTGGTAGCATCCATGCTTGCGGGACACACTGGTCATAACAATGAAATTATTTCCATTATTGAAGAACTAAGAGAAGCGAATATTATTATATAAAAGGACATAATAGATACTTTTAAACATTTCTAAAATGACCATCGATAAATTTGGTCGTCATATTTCAAAAAAATCTGCTCTAAACACATTATTATCACTAGAAAATAAAATATTATCAAATGTTGAAGAGAAAATAATAAAAATTTTTAAAAGCGATGTCAAATATATTGAAAACAAATTAATTCAAAATTTAGATCCCGGGTTGAAAAGCGATGTTAATAATTTAAATAAGAGAATAAATGAATATGATAACAATATACAAAATATTGCAAAAAAGATTAAGTTATTTGAAGATAAAGTTATTCCTGAATATAATGACAAGATAATTAATTTGAAAAATACTGTTGATGGAAATGATGAGGTAGTAGAAAAATTTTCTCAGAAAGTTTCTAAATATGCAAATGACTTTGACGTAGTGAAGTTAAAATATGATAAAGTTGATGATTTTGAAAATGAAATAAAAAATGAAATTACATCAATTAAATCAATAATTAAGGATACTTCAGCAACTGACAATGTCAAGAACAGTATTTCCAAGGAAATTACATCAAAGTTTCAAAATTTTACTAATTTGCTTAATGATAGAGTAGCAGAAGAAGTAAGGAATTTTAAAAAAATACATGACGTTATGGATAAAAATACACAAAATCTTGAAAAATCAATGAACACTCATTTCCTAATTCACAAAAAAGATACCGACAAAGTTAATGAATTTAAAGAACAAATTAAAGAATTTGAAATTAAAATCAATGCATATAAATCAAATTTACAATATTTAGAAGACAAATTGAAGGAGGATTTTCGAAACGAAAATGAAAAAATTGAAACAAAATTCAAAGATCAAATTACAAAAGATAATGAAAAAATCGAGGATATACTAAAGCAATTAAACAATCTGAAAACCAAATCTGAAACGTCTTTTGACGAGGGAAATTTTACAAAGGCAATCGATGAGAAATTACAAAAAGAATTAGAATCCTTACTAGAAGTAGTGCAAGCTATAATAGAAGTTTCTAAAAAGGATGTATTAATTAAAATTAAAAATAATAGTTCAAAAATCGAGGAGACTTCTTTACTCATAAAAGAACTTGAAACATCTTATACAGATATACTACACAAAGCTGAAAAGACAGCGTCAGACATAAAAAATATAGAAAAAAAAATTGTGAAAATGACATTAGATATTACAAATGCAGAATTTCAATTAGGAAAAGATATAAAAAATCTAGAAGATAAATTAACAAAAGAAATAAAATCTTTAAACGAATTAGTTCAAAGAGCTGCTGAAGTTTCTAGAAAAGAATTTAATGATACAATGAATTATGCAAGAGAAGAAATGAATTCAACATTAGGTGGTTTCAAAAAAGATTATACGTTATCAAATGTTCTTTTGGAAACTAAATTTAATGTAAAAATGTCTGATCTTAATAACAACATCACCCAAATAAATTCGCCAATAAAAGAAATTAGAAATGAAAATAACAAATCATTTGAAACAATGGAAAATAAATTTAATGTAAAAATTTCTGATCTTACTAACCACATCACCCAAATAAATTCGTCAATAAAAGAAATTATAAATGAAAATAAAAAATCATTTGAAGCAATGGAAAATAAAATTAAAGAACTTACTAAAAAAACTGAGATGATTTTTTTTTATATTTTACAACATCAGCGATAAAGGGCTTTTATAAACGGTTTAGAAGGAGGTAAAGTTATTTGTGGGATTTATTTTCGAGAGTAAGGTATAAATTAATAATGAGTAAAATTAAGCAAGACGTTGTAAATGAATTACATAAACCGGCGAGAAGGCGATATAGAAGGAGACGAACAATTGTAAAAGGGCTTAATGATCTATTTCAAGCTGATCTGATAGAAATGCAGCCATATGCGAAATTTAATAGGGGTTTAAGATATATTTTAATGGTAATAAATGTGTTTTTTAAATTTGTATGGGCAGAACCTGTAAAATCCAAAACTGGTAAAGATGTAGCAGCTGCAATGAAAAAAATTCTATTAACTTTAAAAACTCCCCCAACAAATCTGAATACTGATCAGGGTAAAGAATTCTTTAATCAAGACTTTCAGAAACTTATGGAGCAGTTCAAAATTAATCATTACAACACATTTTCTAATATGAAAGCTAGTATTGTAGAGAGAGTAAATAGAACGATAAAAAACAAAATGTGGAAAAAGTTTAGTTTACTAGGTAATTATAAATGGATCAGCTTTCTTAAAGAAATAATTACAGAATACAATAATACTAAGCATTCAACAATCGGAAAAAAACCAAACGAAGTTAACAAAAAGAATGAAATGGAAATCTTGAAATCAGCTTATACTCATAGGAAAACTGTGGATCCCAGATCACCAAAATTTCGTGTTAGTGATAGAGTACGAATAAGCAAGATTCGCGAACAATTTTCTAAAGGTTACACGCCCAACTGGTCAAACGAAATTTTTCAAATAAAAAAAATCCAGCTTACTAATCCAACAACGTATTTGATTCAAGATGGAAATGGGATAGATATTCAAGGAGGTTTCTATGAAGAAGAACTTCAAAAAGTAAGACACCCAAATGTATATCTGGTGGAAAAAGTGTTAAGAAAGAAAGGAAACAAAGTATTTGTAAAATGGTTAGGATTAGATAAATCTTATAACTCTTGGATCTTCAAGAGAGATGTGATGTAATAGTAATTAATGCTGTAATAATAATTGATGTTTGTAATAAAAAAAAAATGATTTTTTATATATATTTGTTTTATTTAAAAATAAGCTTATTACATAAACATTTTTTTAAATACAATATTCCTATAATCAGAGTCTAATATGGGATTTAAAATTTCTTCAGTCAATTTAATCCTTCTTCTAAAATGTTTTTGATTTATAAACTCTTCAGAAGTCATACGAGCTTTTCTGTAGGCGAAGTTCCAAGCAACCATCAGATGAATTTGGTTTCTTGATTCATCAATAGATACTCTCTTCTTCATAATAGTGCTTAGACTTTAATTTTTGTTCTAGTTCTTCGGGATGATTCAACAGCAGTTCCAGCATGGAGCACACATTTTCACTATTTAGATTTTGTTTTGGAGAAAGGACATTATATATTTTGTCAAAAGAATCTCCGTCGTAAAAATTGTTATTTCTAAAAACGTTGAAATAACGTCGAAAGTTTTGTTTTTGTAAAACATTTAGTCTATATTCTATAAGTGGAATTTGTTCCCATAGTCTGCACACAGTTTCATTTCCATAGTAAATAAAATCACAGCTTTTCACAATCTTCACTATTGGTAATTCACCAATCTTTTCAAAATGAATAGATAAATTTTGCAAATATATCGGTTCATTGAAAACATTTGGTGAAAACATATAATTTGTTATAACCCCTTGATATTGCAATAAGTTCTTCCAATCATCTTCATTTAATATCACAGACTGACCATTTTTACCACCAAGTTCAATGCATGGTAGAAAATCACTTTCCACCCACAAGCCAATCACAGCATATTTAGAGTTAGAATTATTTAAATTATATTTTGTAGAATTTATAATTGTTTTTTTTATTTTCTTTTTTAATGGTGAATTTTCAAATATATTTTTACTCTGATTACTGAACATTTTAAATGATGTATTTCAAAAACTAACTGGCTATCTGCTTGCTCTCAAAAAACTAACTATCAATCCGTTTGCTCCTAAATTTTATACATTTTCCCTCTCCTCTCAAGTGGAGGGGTAAACTTATTTTCCCTCTCCATTTAAGAGGAGGGGATAAACTTTAAATGTCTTTATACTAACGAGAATCAATAAAAAACAAAATTTACATTATTTTTTTAACATTTATTAAATATTTTTATAGATATTTTTTCATGAAATACAATAAAATTAAACATGTACAAATAAATATTGCTGCTGTAAATATAATAACAAATATATAACAACAGACACAATGACAAGATTCTTCTTTTTTATTATTGAAAGGAATCCAATCTGAATATTGTAATGGTTTGTTTGTCATGGAATATTTAATTTTTATGTATGTATTTTCACACAAAGCAGAATCAGTTACATTATAGGTAAAAAAGTGTGAATTTCCAACAAGATATGTCATTTTCATCTGTTTGTAGCAGTCGGTTTCATTTTTGAGGGCATTTATACATATATCAGCCCTAACTGTACTAGGAATGTAATTTACATATATCACATTTCCAACAAGGGAAACTAAAACTATTAAAGATGCAGCAGTCAGTGTTGTAATATTACTAACAAATAATGGTATTTCTATACAATATATATGTTTTTGGATTCAGTTCCCCCTCCAACTTTTAAAGCTTCAAAAACGACTTACATAATTTATCATCATATAAAATGATGTCTTTATAAAGATGAAAAATTACTAGGAGTAGTTAATTCTAATCGCGGTTTTTTATTTTTAGATCCATTTTCGTTTCCAGAACTTAAAAAAGTTAGAGTATCATACATCATTTTCATATCTTTATCAAAAAAATCTGTTTCCAAAATATCCTTATGTCCCCATGCAAGAGTTTTTGTGGAATTTGGTATACAATATCTTTTATCATCATGAGTTGTTAATGCCAATTTATTTAACAAATTAGTGTATATATTATGCATATCTGACTTGAATACATACATGGTGCAGAATATTTTGTCCCCTTTCTCAACAACATCTTTATAATCTGATAATGTTAATTGATTTTTTATACATGATCTACTAACGCCTTTTGCTTTTTTATCTACACTATTTTTGGATTTTATACAATATGCTTTAGCACCAGTTCCATAAAAACTTTCAATGGGAATCCCTTTGTACTCATCTTTAAATTTACCAACAACTGATGTTGTAATAGGCATGCAATGAATATTTTGTTCAGAAAAATTAGAAGTATCAAATTTATCCAGATTTAGCTTCATATTTTCATAAAAGTTTTGGGTCTGAACTTCAAGAATTAAGGAATCAGTATCCGTATATAATAAATTTAAATTATTACCATATTTTACTTTTAAATACCCATAATAAAAATTATACATTACAGTTTTTGCAATACCCAGAATACTCATCCCAACATAAATTGGTTTATTGTATTCAATGCAAACCTGTTGAAGTTGAAGAGCAACTAGATTTTCAGAGAAAATTTTAAAATCCTTTAATTGAGGTTTAGAAATAAGTTTTTCGGCACTAAATTTATTACCCTGTCTTTCCCATTGAGATACTAATTTAATATCTGCTCGCCTATCAACATTTTCCATGGTTTTACCGAAAATTGAATTATTTGCCAATTTATAACAATTTTTATCAAATTTATTTTTAGATAAATTTCGTAAATTTGTATTTAAATCTATATATTCCGCTAACCATGGTGATTGTGTAAACTTAACTGCTCTGTGTATTTTTATGATTTTGAGTCCAAATTGTAGACATTGTTTCAGATATCGGTAGTGAATGATATAGTTATATTTATTATGTAAGTTTGGAATTAATTTTGAGTGGTTTGAAATTGGTGGTGTATATTGTTCAGGACAAAATGGGAAATCATTATGACTATCATGTAAATAATTTGGATATTCTAAATCAACTTCAAATATGTATCCTATAGATGATGTATCTGAAAGTTCGGATATATTTAAAGTTTCTATTTCGAGCTTAGGTACCCAAGCAAAATTTTTTTCAGGCAAATATTGTTTCATAGCATAACCATACAAATTTGTGGCGTCTAAGTAAGCGATATATGTTGTAGGTCTTTCAGGATTAAAATTTTCTAAGAATGGATTATTTGCTTCAGATTTGCGTTTGGAACAAGTGCTAACCCCACCACGAACACCTTTTTTGAAAAAATGAAGCATATCTGGTTCCGTTAATAATTCTAATTCTACATTAGTTAATTTCATCATTGCATCCCAGCACATAGAAGGGCTAGTGACATAATTAACAGGATCTAACTTATAGGTTTTAATACATGTTGATCTATAATTTTCAAAAACATCAGCCAAAAGTAAAACATCTGATTTTAAGTAAATATCGGAATAAGCCCCTATTGTAGAACACTTAAATAGATTCCACACTTCTACAGCGCGATTGTAGTCTTGAGGAGAGATATTTTCATCGGTTAAGTTATTATAAAATTTATCAATCAATGGTAGAGATTTCTCATTTAATTTTTCGTTGGAATCTATGTAAGAGTATGGAAATACCCCTTTTTGTCTAATGTATCGAAATTCATCAGCATTTGAGAAAAACTTTTTAATTTCAAAACATTGTGAATCTTGTAGAGTTTGTGATAGTGACTCTAAAGACTCTGGGAGAAATTGAAAAGAATCTATAAAGCGTAGTCGCAAAGCAACTGGTTTCCGCTTTTCTGGCACATCAACGAAAATTTCCTTACTAAAAGAAATATACTTTTCTTTATTTTGAGCTATAACACTAATATTTTCTTTATTATAGCAAAGCGATTTAATAAATAGGTGAGAATCATAGTTTTTTAAATTATGCAATACTATTGGTATATATTTTGGAGGTTTAAAATGCAAATTACATATTGAGTGGGCGGCTCCTCGATATTTACCTGTAATATGACAATGATCCCTACACTTTATGAAATTTCCTTTTGAAAAAGGTTTTTCACATACATAACAAATGCTAGAATTTTCATATTCAATCTGTTCCACAGATGATAAATCTTTCAATGGTACTTGATATTTTAAATATTTTTTATAAATTTCTTTTACATCATTTTCAATGTATTCAATAAATTTTATAGCACAATCTGTACCTCTATAAAGTTTAAGACACACAACATTCTCATCAAATGATGATTTAATATAATAAGCAAATGAATAGGGTATATGTTCAGCAGTTTTAATAGTATATGAGGTTGTCGAATCAGGTGTAGATTGTTGGCACTCAATGTTTTTCAAATAACATTCAAAATCGGCATAAATAACAAAAGGAGCTTTATACTGTTTCTGAATATTTTGAAACTTTAATATATTTGCAGGAATATAATTGCCAAATTTATCCAAAATCAAATTATCTGAAGGAAGCTCAATTCGAACAAAACTACAATCACGTTCTAAATGTGTGTTAAGTTTTTCATATGTTCCAAAATATTGAAGGCATCCATCACATAAGTATTTTTTTATTTTCTTTTTTGATAATTGTTTGGATACCAAGCAACCTAAATCCTTTATCCAACAGTAGTGGTTATTTCCATCATCAGAACTTATTAAAAGCAAATTAATATGTAATTTTTTCTTTTCATTATTATAATGTAAAGGACCGACAATCTCATATACCTTTTTATTATCCCTTAAAAATTTTTCAACTCCATATACATTTATGGACAAATTATTTTTTTCCTCAAACTTTTTTATATCTAATAATTTTACTGGAAATTCAATACCTGTAAAATCGAAAGCGTCTCTGAAGTCTGGATATGATGAGGTCTTTCGAGGATTACCGGTTGGCTGGTATGCTGCTGAAACCACTGCCCAGGCGAAACAGCAATTGTCCTCATTCATCACATTCACTATTGATTTAGAAAAGTGATGCATCTTAATGTAGGAGGAGGCATTCAATGGGTTGTACTTATTGATGTTGACTTCCAAATGCAGAATTCTTTGTAGAGCCCACCCTGTAATAGGAATTAAAAAATTAGTTCTGAATAATATTTGTTAGAGATGTACAAGTGATATTAAGAAAACTTAGCTCTTGAGATTAAGAAAACTTAGCTCTTGAGATTAAATAATAATTACCTGAGTCTCTTTCCGGCAATTCATCTGCTTTGGTTTCAATAATCTTGAATAAATCATCGTAAAGCTGTTGTAGATCAGTTGTATGGGTTACAATGAAGAACGGTGTATTAAATGACTTAATTGAAGTAGAGGTTAAAGTTGGAGAATAATATATTCCAAATAATTCCAAATTTACTTTAGCACATGTAAATTCCTGTTGACGCTGGCGTATTAATGTTTGCACTTTATTACCAACATCTTGCTGAAACTTTTTGATGTCGATGTGATAATTTTGCGAATATATTCTGTAGGAAGCTATTCGACATTTAAATGCACTCCTGATAATGTCAATTCCATTTCCATATTTTATGCAGCTCCTGTTTTTATGAATATTTGTCCTCAAGTGTGTGCTCCAGGAATTAGATTTGACATTTACTTCACAATCTTGGCAAAATCGCATTGGAGGTCTTGAAAGTAGTTCATCAACTGAAACAATTATTATTTTTTAATTCCTCTGTAAACCTTTATTAATAATAAAAAAAAATTAAAAGGAAAATTATAGCTAAATATGTTATAAAAAAAATACTTACGATTAATTATATAATCTTCCAAGTTAAAGGTGTTTTCGTTATTAACAACATTTTCTCGAAGGTGGCGTACAATATGTGATTTTCTTTTAAATTCTCTTAAGCAGTGTGTGCAAAGGAGAGTCATTTTAAAATGGAATCGGTTAGGGCCGTGTCGCTTTTAAATAAATACAATTTCGATCTATCAAGACCCAATGACATAGAATAATTAGCAATTTTTTCAGCTCGCGCAATTTAGAAAACTTTTGGATTTACTTTTGAATTAACTTTTGGATTCACTTTTTAATTTGAAGAAAAACATGGATTTTTTTTAAAAAATATATTTCCCAAATTTAAAAGAAGATCGCCTTGTCGTTGAATACAATTTTTAACGTCTTTTAAAGTCGAATTAGATAAATTATTACATATATTATCTAAGTTTAAATAGGAATAAACCATTGACTTAAATCTAGATGTGGCACACCTTGTTTCATTCCTATTTAAGCTCGGCTTAGTTTTCTTATGTAGAAACTTATCTAATTCTCCAATAGCGACTTTATTTGTTGGATTGATTTTCGGAGCTGTTGTTACAGCGACTGGTAAAGAATTTTTTGAAATTTGTGCCCCTAAAGTTTGGGAACTAGAAATATCACCGTCCAATTTTGACTTTTTTAAATCTGAACAATCATTTGTTTCTGATAAAGAACGTTTTTTGGGTAAATTTTTTTCAATTAAATTTTCAGAACTTTGTTCTAAATTTAGGCCAGAAGGATTTTTCAAAAATTGATTTTGATTACAGGAAGAAATTAAGGGACATTGAGGCTGCTCATCTTCAAAATTTTCAGTATAAGTATATACCTCAATGTCCCCCACAATTTCGCCACAACTCAAATCAAAAACATCTACCGAATTTACTGAATTTCTGGTATAGCCAAATTTGGATGGTTGTTCAAACCCCTGAATAAAATTTTGATCCAACCCTTCAATTAAATTTTGATCCAACACTTTAATAAAATTATGCTGAGCTTTGGCTGAGACGTTTATAACAGTCTCAACGCTGTCGTTGGAATCCTCTGATGAATCTGACGATGCATCTGAAATTGGCGAATAGTGGGGGCGATAAACCTCTTCCATATTATTTTTCGAAAAACCCCCAATGGCAATCCTCTTATCATTATTTAAAGCTCCCTCGTTACCAACCCCATTATTATTATTGTTTAAAACCCCCTTATTATTTTGTTCCTCACAGCTCTCAAAAGTCTCCTGATATTCCACATCACCCTTAATTAAATTTTGCCCTGAGCTATTTTCACAAATTTCACCCCCTTCTAATATATCTAAAAGTTGTTCCAAATTATATCCCTCATTTATTTCAGAATTGTTAATTAAATTTTTCCTTAATATATCATTATTTAAATCATCGAAATTAATTGTTTCAAGAGGTTCTTGAGGAATATCAGGGATAATAGATTCATCCAAAACTTTTAAGAGCTGTGTCAAAATATCGCTTTCACCAATTTCGGAAGAATCGCCAGATTCAGATGAATTGTTAAATGTATTAATATCAATTTCCCTAAATTTAATATCTAGCTCCTCGTCGCTTAGCCCACAAAATGAACAATCAATCAAATCATGCACAAGGCAAGCGTCGTTTAAATCGAAGGCTGTTAAGTCGATGTTTTCAATTTTTACATTTAAAAATGACATTTTAAATTATAAATTAAAAAATAAAAAAATTATGAATCAATAAAAAAATCAAAAAATCAATAAAAAATCAATAAAAAAAATCCACAAAAATGAAAAAATCAATCAAAAATTGGCTTTTAAAAGATGAAATAAAAATGAAATAAAAATCCAAAGTATTAAGTCAAAAATATTAAATCAAAAATATGAAATCAACAATACAAACCAAATGAAAATTAATAATATGTCACTACGTCACACGAAATAAATCCGACTATCAAGATATATTAAAATCGATTCGATAATTTTACAAGCGTACGCTAATAGCGAGATGTAAACTGAAGAGACGCTTCGTACCCAGCCGCCTTTTAAAGCAGCCAAGAGCCTGGTACCGGCTGGTACGGCGTGGCACTGCATGGTACGACGGGAACCGTGAGACCGTGAACTCGAGAGAGGTCGTTAAACGGTCGTAAGTTGTTTTGTTCTTAAGAAAATGACGAGTAAAGAGGAGAAGAAGAAAAAAAAAAAAAGTTGTTTTTTGGAATAATATAAAAAACATTTTTTTTTTTTTTAATTTTTTTTTTAATTTTTTTTTTTTTTTTAATTTTTTTTTTTTTTTTCGTTTTTTATATTATTCCAAAAAACAACTTTTTTTTTTTTTCTTCTTCTCCTCTTTATTCGTCTTTTTCTTAAGAACAAAACAACTTACGACCGTTGAACGACCTCTCTCGAGTTCACGCTATCTTTGCCTTCTTCTTCTTCTCATTCTTCGGACTGGTTTTGCCGCTGGAGGTAGGAAAAGTGGTATTTCAGTATTGTATATAAGGATTTACAGCGTCTTGACTTAGCATTCATTAAGTTTAAAGTCTCAAAATGAGTACGTTCATAATTATAACACTACAAGACTTTCTGGGATTCTTGGAAAATCAGATTAATCTGATGGATCGTCAGAGTCCAAATTCCGAGAACACGGTGATGTGGCCGCCACCATCAGAGGCTGACTATTTAGACGAAGAATTTATCAACATGTTTGAGCCAGACCTGGATCCCGAGCCTATCGCCTTTGAGTGGGATCCAGACCGAGCAATGGATCTTCAACCTTTGATGATGGAGCAACAACAGCCTATGGAAGAAGATCGGCCACAACCTATGGCAGAGCAGCAACAGCAAGCTATGGCAGAGCCGGAGCAGCAGCAAGCTATGGCAGAGCCGGAGCAGCAGCAAGCTATGGCAGAGCCGGAGCAGCAGCAAGCTATGGCAGAGCCGGAGCAGCAGCAAGCTATGGCAGAGCCGGAGCAACTTCTGGTAACCCCAAAACAGAGATACGATCGAAAATGCAAGAGGCCGATACCGGAGAGAAGACAGAGATACGATCGAAAATGCAAGAGGCCGATACCAGAGCAGCAGCAAGCTATGGCAGAGCCGGAGCAACCTTTGGCAACGAAAAGACAGAGATACGATCGAAAATGCAAGAGGCCGATACCAGAGCAGCAGCAAGCTATGGCAGAGCCGGAGCAACCTTTGGCAATGAAAAGACAGAGATACGATCGAAAATGCAAGAGGCCGATAAATTATAAATTATAATTTATAATTTACGGCAATCTCTGGTGGGCAACTACATCTCTGGTGGGCAACAACATCTCTGGTGGGCAGCCACAATCTCTGGTGCATCAGCAGCAACCGATGGCAAAGCAGTAGCAACCTATGGCAAAGCAGCAGCAGCAGCAACCTATGGCGGACAGCAGCAACCTATGGCAGAGCCGCAGCAACCTATGGCAGAGCAGCAGCAGCAGCAGCAGCTTCTAGTGGTCAGCAGCAACAGATGGTAAAGCAGCAGCAACCTATGGCAGAGCAGCAGCAGCAACCTATGGCAGAGCAGCAGCAGCAACCTATGGCAGAGCTGGAACAGAGATCCATCCCAAAATGGTACTTGGTATTATGATTTATATATGTATATATGTATTTATCTATTTATGTATATATGTATATTTGTATTTTAATTTAGGAATAATAAAAAACAAAATCGTTGAGGAAAAATTTTTTTCTATTTCACACCTAATAACCAAGTTTCTTCAACTTTAAAGAATTATTATTAATAGGATGATAATATATATTTTTATTTTTTTACAAGCATAGTAACGAAAACTAGTTTTTTTTTTTTAACTTGGCAGAATTATTCTACATGGAAGAATAAATCATAAGCTCGATTTTCAGAGAATCTTATTTAATCAAACCTAATTGTTCTTTATCTTATATATTAATTCTTATTTAAATATCTTAGTTGACATTTTAAACTTAATATTACAAACTACTAGGGTGCATGAATAAATTCAAGTGAAGTATCAAATTTATTTATTTAAAATTCAATTTATCAATAGGATTGATGGTGCATATTATGTAGAAAAAATTATTCTACACTGAAAGAACAAAATCATTAATTCTTGGAATCTAAATATAGACAAATTTCTATTTATTTACATGGTACCCTTATATTTATTTAACTTAAACTTAATATATATCTTATAACTTATACCTTATATCTTATAACTTATATCTTACAACTTATATTTTATATAAAATTTTATTTAAATTAGTTGGCATTTTAAACTTAATATAAAAACTACTAGGAATAAATTCAAGTGGAGTATCAAATTCATTTATTTGAATTTATGCATATTATTTGAAAAGAATTATTCTATACTGAAAGTACAAAATTATAAATTCTTTCAATGGGAATAAATACAAATTCTTATCTATTCACATCATTCCCTTATATTTATTTACATAGTTTTTTACATTTATTTAACTTAGCAGAACAAAATCTAAATTCTTATAAAATATTTTAAACTTAAACTTAAACTTAAACTTAAACTTAATATAGTCCATAGTGCATGAATAAGTGCAAGTGAAATAAATTTATTTAAAATTTGATTTTTCGATTAGATGGTTTTGCATATTCTTTAGTTCTGGTTTGTTACATATTATACATGCTTGTGAAGGAGTTGTTATGAATAAATCGTTTTCACACGTGTTGCATTGCAGATCTTTTTCGCAACATATAAAGGATCGTTTATAGTGGCTATTAACAAAATTATTTTTCCCATTTGGGCAATTTAGAGCATGTATATAGTAACATTCACAACATAAATTATATGCACCACCAGAAGATGAAATAATTACGACATAAGATTGAAAAACGCACACTTCTCGCGTAAGATAATTTGGTGTCAATGTATCACTTGCATTTATTTTTGCCACTTTCACGAGCCCCTCTTCTCCACATCCGTTTGGAACGCCATTATCCTCTATCCCATCATCTTCTTCATCTTCATCGTCGTCTTCGAAATTATTTCGATCAATAGTGATCAGAGAATCCTGTCTTGCGTGAAACTTTCCTCTTCCAGCCAAGTTAAAATGAGTTGTTTCATCTTTGTACATTGACTGGATCGTTTCATCGCAAGCAGAATCTAAATATACATGTGTCTGATCCATTTCGAAGACTGTCCGATGAAACTCGATTCACTTGTTCATACTATTTTTTAATTTTACAACACTTTTTTATTGATAATGGTGGGCCGTCTATGTGGTGTTGATATAGTGGATAGTGTTTAAAACACGGCAAATTTAGCTGCAATTCTTCGTCACTTCTATAATTTTCCGGCAACCTGTTCCAAATTTGTTGTAAACTAAGTGAATCGACGAATGTTTTCAAGTAGTTGATGGGAAAGAAGGCCAAGTCTTGATCTTCAAAATCGGTAAGATTTTTTCCGTTATTTTGGTAGGAAATTATTACTTGGCCTACACGTTCAATGAGTTGCTGTTGTTGTTGTTGTTGGTCGCTATTTGACATCGCGCACGAATGACTGAAGTTCGCTCAGATTCGATCGTTTAAAATACCAGCTCCCCTCCAACTGCTACCAGCTCCCCTCCAACTACTGTGGTGGTTAGGAAGGAGGTAGGAGGTGGAGCAAAAAGAGGCGGAGTTTATGAAACCAATCGGAATAGGGGGCGAACTTGGGCAGCCAATCAGAAACAAGGTCATTCTTGGCTGACCAATCAAAAAAGTGGTGGGGGGGTCAACTAGAAGCCCCCTATTCCCACTACTAATTTTATTTTTCGATTTTTAGTTTTCAATTCATTATGATATTCATAAATTATTTAAACTAAGTGCTAATCGAGATATATATAAATATATATAATTATAAATTACCGTAAAATGAACCACTAAAAATTCTTTGATTCTTAGAGTTCTCCAAATACCAACGAAATTGTGTCGAGCGAACATTTAGTCTGTCATAGTAAATCCACTATCTTAAATTTCAAATTAATTTTAGATTAGTAATATAGGCCCCAAAACCTTCCAATATCGATATTTAAAGAAAATAAATTAAATTTTTATCCACCATATTGGATACGCCATGTTGAATTTTTTAAAAATAATTTCAGATTCGTCATGTGTGACCCCGAAAACTCTCCCGTAGCAATTTTGTCGAAAATCGGACAAAATTGATTTTTTCGTCCGCCATATTGGATCCGCCATATTGAATTATTTAAAAATAATTTCAGATTCTTTATGTGAGGCCCCGAAAACTTTCCCATACCAATTTTGAAGAAAATCGGACAAAATTGATTTTTTCGTCCGCCATATTGGATCCGTCATATTGGATTTTTTAAAAATTATTTTAGATTCGTCATATACAACTTCGAAAACTCCCCTGTACCAATTTTAGAGAGAATCGGACAAAATTGATTTTTTCGTCCGCCATATTTGATCCTCCATATTGAATTTTTTAAAAATTATTTTAGATTCGTCATATACGACCCCGAAAACTTCCCTTTACCAATTTTGAAGAAAATCGGACAAAACTGACTTTTTGTCGGCCATATTGGATCCGCCATATTGAATTTTTTAAAAATTATTTTAGATTCGTCAGATACAACCCCGAAAACTCCCCCGTACCAATTTTGGAGAGAATCGGACAAAATTGATTTTTTCGTCCGCCATATTTGATCCGCCATATTGAGTTTTTAAAAAAATTATTTTAGATTTGTCATATACAACCCCGAAAACTCCCCTGTACCAATTTTGAAGAAAATCGGACAAAATTGACTTTTTGTCGGCCATATTGGATCCGCCATATTGAATTTTTTAAAAATTATTTTAGATTCGTCATATACAACCCCGAAAACTCCCCCATACCAATTTTGGAGAAAATCGGAATAAATAAAAAAAATTTGTCCGCCATATTGGATTCGCCATTTTGAATTTTTAAAAAATAATTTCAGATTCGTTGGACACAACCCCGAAAATTCCTCCATACCAATTTTGGAGAAAATCGGACAAAATTAATTTTTTTGGCCGCCATATTGTAAGCGCCATCTTGGATTTTACTGCACCAATTTCATCTAAAAAAATATGGGACCACCGCAGCAACTTCCTCTACATAACGTAAAAAATTTCATTCAAATCGGTGCAGCCGTTCCGGAGTAATCGGTGTACATACATAAAAAAAAAAAAAAATACATAGTCGACGAATTGAGAACCTCCTTCTTTTAGAAGTCGGTTAAAAATGCTTGGTCAACTGGATATCGATTTTTCAGTGACAGAGTGTTGTCGGGATTTGGTTTGTTTCAGTAAACTATCGATAGCAGTCGTGTTGGAAAAAGTACATTCAAAGATTGAAGCTGACGCCGACTACCCAGGGTACGGCCAAGTACTTGTTGCCTAACCCTAAGGTGATACGAGGATGTATGAAGAAGAAGGAGCCTAGGATATTGTGATTTCATGGGGTCATTGGTAATTGAGAAGAAGGAGAAAAAGAAGAAGAAGATATTGCGATGATTAGCTTCTATACTTGTTGAAGGTGTTCTGATGGAGAAATGTGGTGAAACATTGGTTATGTAGTTAAAAAGAAAACAAGTTCTATTTAAAAATTCAAAGATTTAAATATCATTGTTTTTATTTGAACTTAATAAGGTTAGAAACAAGCTATCAGGGATTTGGTTATGAAGACCAAATCCATTGTTGCTGTACTTTGTAGTAATACTAACCCAAATGAGGTTAGAAAAAAGTTCTTGATAGTTAAATATTGTCGGGGAGCCCAATGGGTTTCGTAGATGATAAAGAAATATGACTCCACCAAAGTTTTTTATATGTATGAGTTTTTCCTCTGATGTATAGTTAAACATCGTTAAACGTTTAAAAAATGGCATTTTTTACCACTTTTTAATATGAATAAATTTTTAATATGAATAACGTTTGATTAAATAAATATTTTCAATTTCCGCGTCCAACAATTGATAGTTCAAGTCAAGAACTACAACCTGGAAGTAAGCGCATTGCAAAAATATATTGTCTTTATTGCTTTTTAACGCTATCATTAAATAGCGTTTCATCTGATATACCTGCCGCCGTGTATGAAGGAAAGTGGAAGTCTACCTACAGTCACTCACCTAGTCCACATGTTACTTTCGCTGATCATTGCTAATACTTTCAACTCATATTTATATATATATATATATATATATATATATATATATATATATATATATATATATATATATATATATATATATATATATATATATATATATTTTCCTTTGTACAGTTATAAAGGTACATAATGGCCTTATCATCAAGGGGTTATACATCACTTCCGGCCTTTCTTGCAAAAGTTATTAACATTTATAAAATAGTGCAAAAAAGGTGGTTTCTCGCCATTATCTCGATAAATTATTTATCAATTTTGACGTATAAAACGAAATTAAAGGTCTTTTCAATACCCACAATTTTTATTTGGACAAGTTTTCTCTAAAATGTAACCGGAAAATTCTACGGACAGAAAATCAAATTTTCCAACTTTGGATGCTGTTTATAAAAAAACAGAGCTGATCTAGCTGTACTTTTTTACGTATTTATCATCTACTGGGTGCCCCCTACGACTTGACACAGATATCTGCAATAAATTTTTACATGAAATTGCTACAAATTCAATAGGAAGACTGGAGTATTAAGTTTATTAATAATACAAAAAATCTAGTAACTATTTCAAATTTTATGGAACATTGAAACCTTTTTAAGACCCCATAAATAAGCTATCAATATCAGAAAATTATTACAAACATGCAACTAGTCACTTTTTCCTATTGGTCATAAATTTTATCGAGAATTACGATACACAAAGTTTTTTTTGTCCAATCGAAATCGCTATTAATGGCCCACGTGAAACTAATGTCCTGTAGCTTTTTTTCCGGTTGACTGGATGAAAAATATATGCTTGTTTTTTTAGTTCATAGGCATAAACTATTAAAGGGTAAAAGGTAAATCCTGTAAGCTACTACAAAAATATAAATAATAAAAGAAGCATGTAATGATGGTTTTGCGCGATATCACGAAAAACGAGTTGGCAATATTCAATGGAGATTAAAATGTATTACAATGTAAATATAATTTTTGATAAGGTCAACGAGGCGTTTCGAATTATTCCATTAATTAATATTTTTCCATATATTTAAATTACTTTATCGCACGAAATGGTCTTTATGTATTAATGACATTTCAATATTGTGCAAAAATATGTGAAAATTGGCCTATTCCGTGGACCTTGTATTTGAAACTTAAATGTGTGCTAATTGGCAGTTTATGATGAGATAATCCTCTAAGAAATATTTCGAGATGAGTATATGTCTTAATTTTAAGAACTTAATTAACAAAGTTGAGGAAATTGCGATTCGTAATCTGTTTCAGTTGATGTCAAACTGTTAATTAACATATACAAAGAAGCGTCAGCTAGAGTAAACATATATAAGAATTTCCAACCCAAAAAGGAGTCCGACAAGGGGACATAATATCCCCGAAGCTCTTCACAGCAACCGTAGAGAATATCTTCTACAAACTAGACTGAAGTAACAAAGAAAGGTCTATGTATAGATGAAAACAGGCGCGGATCCAAGGGGGGGACGATCGCCCCCTCCCCCCAAAAGCTTCGAGTTTAGGAAAATGGATCCGATTTTTCCTCTTATACTACAGTTTATTTAAGAACTAGAGAGAGTAATAAATCATTTTTTACCCTTTTTCTCTTCGCAAACTACCTGTGTTCTTTAGTCCGGCGTCTTTAGCGAAATCTGTTAGACGCATATATTTTTCATAGAAATGGGTTAGAAATTTTATAATCAAAAATACCGGTCTATAATAATGGACTAAAATTCTCTCAAAAAATTGGAAGTTATAATTTAAATACTTACAAAATATCCATTGTCAAAAATACAAAAAGTTAAACATATATAAAAAAATAAATTCGTCCATTTTTAGGGTTTTTGACGTTTCAGTTTATTTACTTCTTAAACCATCTGCAGAATTACAATTAAACACTAAAAAGGGATTCAAATGTAATTACTTTTTATTTGTTGTAATTAAAATTAGACCTACTTATGTTTATTTCTATTTTACTGATATCTTAATTTAATTTACTTTATTATATGGAAATATGATAGCCCCAAAAAATAAGATAAACATGATAATTCTACACGCTTAAGAAAACGACACAAATGCAATAATAAAATAAAAAAAAAATTACGGCTAATTAGAATTAAATAAATATATATATGTATATATATATATATATATATATATATATATATATATATATATATATATGTATATATATATATATATATATATATATATATATATATATATATATATATATATATATATATATATATATAAAATTAAAGAGTGGGACACACTAAAAAAAAAATATATAAAAAATGAAAAAACATTTATATAATATTAAACGATAAAATACAACAAAAACAAAAATTTAAATAATAAATTGTGATTACACTAGTAAACATTACGTATTTAATTCCTAATCAAAGTCAGTGAAACTATCTTCGCTCAAATTAATTATAATTGGTTCCTCTTTCTTACCGATCGTGAGATCGAGTTCTCACATTTTGTTTTATTTTTTATTATACGGATTTTTCTAATTTTTCCGCAGTAACTTTATTCAAAAAAATCTTTCAAAATTTTAGTTAAATTACTAATTTTGTTAATTGTGTTATTTCTAGCAACTCTACCTTTTACTTGAGAGAGATATTTACTACTCCAACGGACAGTTTCCGGATGATCTATAGGAACAGATTTTTTATCAGGTTTTTTCCAGCAAAAATTAAGTTCTCTGAGCAATTTCCAAAGATCAGTTCTTTTAATTTCAGGTAAATCGCGATCTTCATTGATTTTGGGATCTGCTGTTCATAATAAAATATATATACAACCCCTTTAATAAAATAAAATAATAAAAAGGCACAATATATTTTAATTAAAAACAGCTACCCAATAAATCTCATTAACTCGATTTTTAAGTCTTGTGGGCAAAAGTTAAATAATAATCTCAAGCCCATCCAAACCAATAAAAAACATGAAAATACTTACCATTGCCATACATACAAGGTTTGTCGGAACAACCAGAGAAACTCTCTCAAAAGCAAAAGATGTATTTGTATCACAAAGGCTATAATCTCCTTAAACAGAATTTCAGTTCACTGAAGAACAAAATTCACAAAAACAAAAAAATACACACTATTTATAAAATCCCATGCTATGAATGCCCTGGAGTCCACATAGGATAATCTTTCAAATATTTACAAAATCAACTAAATGGACATCGATATGACCAAAAAAAATAAATAAAACAGCCTTAAGCAACTACGAATCGGCATACTCACATAAATTTAATTTTTAAGAAACAAAGATACTTAACATCGAACCAAACCAACGTAAGCGTAAAATTTTAGAAATGATTTTAAAAAAAGAAAAACAAACTCTTTAGATGACAAAACGGATATAAAGAGTTTAAGTAAAATCTACCACAATGTCCTCGTTAATTAATATTTTGATAACAAACCCAACAAATTACCTTAAAAGCCCATCCTATTATTTATGATTCATAAAAATTACTAAAAACATTTCAAAAAATAATACATATACTGGAAAAAAAATGCAGATAACGATATAGAAGGTAAACACCTAGTCGGAATTCAACTACTGAGCGGAATTGTATTTTAAAAAATTCATCTTAATTCAACTAAATTTGGCACTTACTTTTAATATTGTATCGTGTTTTTAAAAGAAAAATTTGAAAGTAGAGATGTATCTAAGTGTAGTTTTAAGAAAATTTATGACGAAAAATGGTGAGTCGAAAAAAAAATTATCTCTGATTTTTATCATTGATTAGGTAGTTCATTTTGCATATAATAACCAATGAATGTAACGAAAGAATGAAAGAAAAATGATGTTTGTATTGTTGAAGATAACTGATGAAGACCATAAAGTGGTCGAAACGTGTTAGAAATATATATTTATTATATAATAAACATATTTTGTTTTAACATTATATAAACCTTAATTCCAAGAACAGTTTTACGAATATAGTTAATGGTTCAAGAAAAGTTTACCAAGTATATAATAATAATAATAGTATAATAACGGATCACATAAATACAATCCATTTCAAAAATAGAAAATACAAACATTATTTAAAACAGAATCAGAATTAAGAAACTTACAAATCTAAAAATGCATCAAAATGCTTCAAAAGTATTGACTGTTGACAATATTAACTAGTTTTTCAAGAATTGCAAAACTTTTAATTTATAGATATTAGCTGGCAAATGAAAAATATCAATTTCGGTAAGAACTGAATTCATTTCCCTACACATTCGAGAAATAGGACTGTTAATACCATAATTCGTTCGGTGATATATCACCTCAAACAAATTGTGCGCTTTGAGGAACCGATAATCCAATATTATTGAGTAGTTCAGGAGAATCAATACAAGAGTTAAAAATCATATAAAGTAGAACGAGGTCAAAATGTGTGCGCCTTACACACAATGGTAGCAACCTCAAATCATCGGCAGTATCATCATATACAGACCGCTCCTGCTGCATTCCCTGTTTAAAGGCAATGAAAAATTTTCTTTGAGCATTTTTTCTTTGTATGTGAAATAATGAGGTGACCAATATATATATATATATATATATATATATATATATATATATATATATATATATATATATATAACTCTTCTTACTTCTACCTTAAAAAAAAGTATATTTGGTTAATGCATATTGCCAGACATTATATACGGGTGTACTTGGATATTAAAAAAAATTACCACAAAACTCCTAGTCACTCAAAGAGCTATGGAAAGATTCCTGCTAGGAATAACTAAAAATTATCGTAAAAGGATAGATTTGGCATGACAGAAAACCCAATAACTGATGTAATTCAAAGAATAAAATCCCTAAAATGGCAATGAGCAGGACATATAGTAAGAAGAACAGACAATTTATGGGCCACTAGAACAATTATATGGTGTTCCAGAAACATCAGGAGCAGTGGCGTACATAACGACCCCGCAGCCCCCGTGGTGAAAATTAATAAATACGAAGGATCAAAATGAGTCCAAAATAGTAGGGCACATTAAAAAGCTGCGGGGGCGCACATAGTCTTAGTTACGCCACTAGCCGAGAGACCGAATCTGAGAAAGGATTATGACATCAGAAATCTGACAGGAACAACATGGTGTATATATATATATATATATATATATATATATATATATATATATATATATATATATATATATATATATATATATTACATAAGGAACAAAAGCTTTGGAGCTATTCTCTTGGTTTTCGAGATCTTTTGGAGCCAAGTGTTTGTTGAATCAAAAGCTTTGGAGATTTCTTCACTCAAACCAAGACTGTGGCTACGTTATGTAGATGACACATTCGTTATCTGGCAACATGGGAAAGAAAATCTCAAAAGTTTCCCAAAACATATAAATAGTATACATCCCAAAATTAAATTCACCATGGAGCCAGAACAGGAAAGAGAACTACCGTTTCTGGATATCCTACTAAAAAGAAAAGTGGATGGCTTGCTTTCGCACACTGTCTACAGAAAACCCACTCACACCAACAGGTACCTCAACGCCGATTCATACTACAAGACGCCCTAACAAAAAACAGTTATAAAAAAGAACATATAGACAAGGCTCTAAAAAACAAACACTTGGCTCCAAAAAATCGCGAAAACCAAGAGAATAGCTCCAAAGTTTTTATTCCTTATGTAAGAGGCACCACAGACAAGATCGCAAGAATTCTCAGGAGACACAACGTTGAAACCATTTTCATCACAGACCGTAAAGTCAAAGATCTCTTGCCAACACCTAAAGAAAGGATCCCTCTAGAAAACCAGGGAGTGGACGAAATTCCATGCGGAGAATGCAGCTCATCTTACGTAGGCCAAACCAACTGTAAAATAGGCGCCAGAAGAGACGAACATATGAACGCTGTCAAGCAAAAAACAACTTCTTCTGCTCTGGCCCAACACTGGTTAAACACAGGAAATAAGATAAATTTCTCGGGAACAAAAATGCTATCGAGATGTGAAAACCTGTCCACAAGAGTTATAAGGGAAGCCATTGAAATTGCAAAGAGGCCCAACAACTTAAATAGCAGAGATGATAGGCAACGTGTGCCTAATACTTGGAAAAATATGCTTACAAAACATCAACCAGTACCACTTAGTAACGAAACAGATTACAACTCGGCAACGCAACCACAAACACTGGCAACAGGAGCGATGACGCGCAGCAGGTCTCTCAACCTGATGGGCTGGAACCATTCGGAAAACGAACGCGTTCGACGCGCACACGGTACCGACCGTACCGGAGTTGCAGGCGTCAGTTCGCTCGTAGACGCCATACAGTGAGCTTTGAAAATAGTGAATGAGATTTCACCGAAACGTCAGCTGCCTTACAGTCCTGAAAGGGACTCAGCACATACACGGGATGCCCGAAAACCTTCGATTACACATCACACCCGTGAGAATATCCGACATAATATATATATATATATATATATATATATATATATATATATATATATATATATATGATTAAAAGTCAAAAACAGTAATTAACCCTATTTAATTAAATATACTAAAAGTTTATACGGCTGGTAATAAAATTAATTCAATTAAAGATATTTTGGAAAACCTTGGTTTAAAATACCTGAACGCTGTAGAGTAAATAAACACATTAAACTTTTCCGTTAAAACTATTACGACTTTGTGCCCTAACATTAAATTAATATAGCTAAAAGCATTAGAAACGTAAATTTGTTTAATCTTGGTAATTAAAATAAAGCAGTCTTGTAAATCGTTTTGTAAATAAATACGATCGTATAAACTTTAATGGATAATTGTAGGTGGTACGAAGTGCGGAATTTAGAATGGTGGGAAATTTATTTAATAAAGATCGACTAATTCTATTAATTTTTAATCGACTTCAAAAAAGGAGGTTATTAATTCGGAGTGTATATTTGTTTTTCTTTAATGTTTTTTCACTCACAATTTTTGATAGGAGTAAAATATTTTGATGAAACTTTTAACATATTCTAATGGATTATCGGTGCTGGTCTCATAAAAATATTTTCAAGATACGTTTTTTCAAAGGGTTTAATAACTGAAAAAACCAAAAACAAAATTGTTTGGCTCAATGAAATTTTTAACAGAATTCATAATATATGATTTAATTTTTACAGAAAATACCTCCAACCTTTTTTCATAAAAAGACACTCTTAACTAAAAATTATGGTAATATTACAATATGAAATAAAAATGAAGTTAGTTTAAAATAACAATTCTTTTAGAATCAATTTAGAAACTACCACTTCACTTAAACATTTTCCTATAAGCCCTTTTTTACCGTAGGCCGACTCCACTCAAAGTCCTACGATGAAAATAGTCAAGAAAATATATTATTCTAGAACCTGAAATAGTGTGCATCTATTTTTCAATTTTACGAAAAAATCATTTTCAAGGAAGTTATCAATTTTTTCAAGTTGAGATTAGAGCTTTTCCAGTGAAGAAAAAGAAAGTTTTTTTGATTAAGATTATATACGTGACAAATTTTTAGAAAAAAAATTGAAAATCGAAAAATTTTCAAAATTAACAAAATGGCGACCGTTTTTGAGAAAGAGACAGACGCAATTTTCTCGAAAACTATTTTTTTTTTCAAGAATTCCTTGTTATATGCTTCTTCAATTACACTACGCAATTAGTTTATTTGTTGAATCTTGTATGAAAAGTGCATTTTTTTGTTAATTTTAAGGTGCTGAACACAAAAATCTCAAAGAAATTCAAAACTTAGTTGCAATTGTAAAGAACAAGTTTTTACATCCATACTTTTACACTTTCAGAGACATTGAACATCCTGTCTTTTTGCTTTTCTTTTGTTAATTGTTTCTGGAGCATCTCTAAAAAAAATCCACCAGTAGTCAGCAAGCATGGAATCATTTCACTTTTCCTGGTACCTTTTTTCCATTGTTGAGATATCCTGATGGAAGCGTTCGCCGTGCTCATCACGTACAGCTCCGTTATTGTCAGGAAAAAAGTCCAGATGTTAGTGTAGGAAATGGATCTTCAGAGACATATTGCAATCCATTTTTTGATACGATCACAACATATTTTCAACAAGAGTAATGTAATCGTCAGTCCAAAGAAATTAGTGACCACGAGGCGAAAGTCATTCCAAGCATTTTTTTTTCAAAATCTCTGTCAAAATATTTGTCTTTCAGAATATTTCGGATCTGTTGCCCAACAAAAATATTTTCTTTAATTCTTGTTTCACTTTACCTTAGGAATTTCTGACGCAGATTTTTTTATGTGTACTGCATATCCAATAGGAATAGACGGTAAAATATTTCCAATATGCCATAATACTGCTTTTAATCTCAATGTTGAACTGTCTATAAGCAATCTCCCCTGGCTTGTAGTTTATATTTAAAACCGACAGTATATTGCTAATCTTGTTGCAGAAAACCAAGTTGTTTTCCATATTAAAAAATGGTGCTAGGCCTTCATTGTGTTTACGAAAAATACATACTGGAAGATCGTCTTCTAATAGGTTACACTGCTGCAATCTTGATCCTAGTAACTCTGCTTTACTTTTTGGAAGTTCTGAGTCTCTCAAATGATCGTTTAATTCTGATTGTTTTTCTTTTGGGTGGTTGACGGTATAACGTGCTGGGTGTGATATCAGTTTCTGGGGGTTTGAAATAGGAAGTTCGTTACTATGAGGCACAGGTCTTACGGCAGATGGTATATTTGGATAGTTGATAATCAACTTTTTCTTCTTGTATATACCGGTACCTTGCCCCATGCAAGGTATGATGCAGAAATAGCAAGCATTACTAATCATGGCTCTCTCCAGATCATTGAGGCAGTAAACCGCATAGATCTTGTTTTTTTAACCAGTTTCTTAGACTTGAAGCGCATGAAACATCAAATATGTGGCGCCCACTGTTTGTCCTGATCCCCAATGTTGCAACCGAAACAAAGCTGATATACCTTTTTATCAATGGGGTAATAGGCTGCTTCTGAGACGCAGAACTTACCTCATTACGAACATAGCACAAGTGATCTGAATTTTTTACACAATCTCAGCTATTCGATTCGACTCACTAACTTTGACTAACTAACCCCTCCGCTTTGTAGCCTCTTAAATTTTCTATTCAATTCACAGGAACTGTTCAGCAGAAAGCACACATAAAAATCGTTTTACATAGGTTTACATGGCCATTTCTCTTATTTTAGGCCCAGGGCTATTGGGACTTCGTATATTGTGGTTATCTCTGGAGATCCTTCATGCGGTGTTGCCATGTTGTGAAAAATCCCCCTTAACGTGGAGAAAATGGATATTTGACAATGTCGCATCCCTCTATTGTTATAACAGTGTAAATATACCACTTACATTGTTTCGGTTACGTTGTTATTATATAGGTGGATATAACATAACGTATCTCTAAAACTTAATTTATATTAAAAAGATAAGTTTAGTTTCGGTTTCAGCACACTAAAAATGGTAAGATTTAGTCGATTTTATTTTAGATATATTTTGGCTGTTGTCTATTGTTACCATTGTTTTCATGTATGCTAAAGTGCGGGCGAAGACACAACATTTTTTTTCTTTTTTCAATGACCGATTCCATTTCAAACAATGCAATGAGATTTTTTCGAAAAAAAAAATTTTCTGTTTAACATATTATTATAGGAAGTAAAAGAGTGTATATATATTTTGCCGTCTTGCGAAAAATTCATTTTCAACGAAGTCGATTTGTTGTACAATTTCAACATGCATTCAAAAGATGAGAGACTACGCTCGAACTTGATTCAATATCCATAATAAGTTTATTCTACAAGTCGACTTGACGAATACGCCTATTATATTACAATGATTAGATCGTTAGGAAAATCTTTCCTGTTAAATACTGTATTACAGATTTGGGTTTATTATGATAAAAATACATAACTAACTCTTTGAATTTGATGAAAATGTTGTTTTTTTGTCATTATTACAAATTAACTTTTTATGGACACTCATAAAATCAGGATTTTTTTTTGCCACGTACAGAATGTACTTTTCTGTGAGTCACTCATAACTGGATCCTAATCAACACAAATTTGTAAACTATCCTTCATCAAATACAGTATTTAATACGAAAAATTTCCTTCACACACACACCATTTTAACATGCTAGCGTATCCGACTGTAAAATAAACTTATTAGGGATAGTAAATCAAGTCCGCACAGGTATTCGTAATACAGGAATCATCTGAGCGTAATCTCTCATTCCTTGAATGCATGTTGAAATTGTACAATTAGTCGACTTCGTAAAGTTGCTACGTGAAAATAGTTGCTCATATTATTCTACTTTTTTGATAATCATACCGAAACCTTTTTCGGTAAATAAATTATAAAAAAAAATGCAAAAGTGATAATATTATAATGAAGCACATAACAGGCAACCATAAAAAAATTTCTTGTTTTTCTTTCGAGAAACGTCCGCCATTTAGTTAATTTAGAAAATTTTTCGACTGTAAAATTTTTTTCTTAAAATTTACGACTCATGTGAACTCAATCAAAAGCTAAAATTAAATTAAATAAATTAGTCATCAAATTATAAAATTTTGAATAAAACAATGACTGTATTTTTCTTCACCGCAAAAGCACTCATCTCAACTTTAAAACTTTGGTAACTTCGTTGAAAAATTTTTTCGTGAAAGGGCAAAATACTTGTATGCTTTTTTGGTTTATATAATGATATATTTCACGGAGAAAGCATTTTTTTTATATCCCATTGCATTATTTGAAATAGAATCGAACATTGAAAAAAATTATGATGTCACCCCTGCATTTTATCATCCATGAAAGTAATTGTAATTGAAGAAATCTTGAAAAAAAAATTAAAAAAAAAAATATATATAATTTTCGAGAAAATAGTATTTGTTTTTTTTTCGAAAAATATCCGCCAATTTGTTAATTTTGAATTTTTTTCCGAAAGTTTATAACTCATGTGACTTTAGTTAAAAGAGAAAACTGAATTTCGTCAATATATTATAAAAATATTCAATTTTGAATAAAAAAATAATTTTAATTTTCTTCGCTGCAAAACCTTTAAGCTCAACTTTAAAATCTCGATAACTTTCTTGAAAATGATTTTGTCGCAAAACAGTAAAATACGTGAGAGAGCATTTTATTTCTTTGACTATTTTCATTACATGATTTTGAATGGAATTCATCATTAATATTACAAAATGATATAAAAATTAAGTGTATTTGAAATAACAATTCTCCTAGAATTAATTTAAAAATTACCCATTCAATGAAATAAATCCTTCTTTACAATAGTAAAAACCACCCTCTAAAGTTCTTTTCGATAACAAAAAAAGACCCTCTTATCATAAAAAATACCCCCTGGTAACGCCTTTTGATTATAAAAAGCCACCTTCTTACTAAGAAAAATACTCCTGTAAGATCTTTTTGACACTACACAAAAAACACCCTCTCGTAAGGTCCTTTAAGAATATGAAAAAATCACCCTCTTATCACGAAAAACCACCCTTATAAAGTGTTTCTAACGACGAAAAAAAAAAATACCTTATTATTTTTATTTGCATATTATTGCCGTATTAACACATTTAAATTAAATCAAAACACTGGTGGATAAATAGGTGTTTGTAAATAGTCATCTTAGGCTGATACAAGCAAGCCAGCTACCATACATACATTTAAATGAAATCAAAATACTTGTGGGTAAATAAGTGTTTGTAAATAATCATCTTAAGCTGATACAAGCAAGCTAGCTAGCAAGCATACACGGTACCTCGGTGTATATTTCTATAAATTATAAGTATGTTTAAAAAATAGTAATAATAATAGTTTTAAATTTACTTACATTACATGGCAAAGATTGTTAAATATTATATGCTTATTTGACCTTCATAATTTTACTTCTTAACCTGACAATTTATTTTTTGTTTATTAGTTAAATAATATTCTTAGCTAATTCGACATCCATACATCTTTTAATATAAGTATATACGAGTAAGAATATACATACAACATCCTGTTAGATGTATGTGTAATGTTCTTGTTGCCTAACATATACAGTATATATACAATAAAATTTTTATAAAAAAATAATATAAAGGACGCAGAAAAGTACCCATTTTAACCAAAGTTGTAGACCATATTAAATTGAACAACAAAAAATTGATTCTGAAAATTCTCCAAATACAAATTTTGAATGAAATTGTACCAAACAAATATTTAACCTCTTTTAGTTGAATTTTAAATTAATTTCAGATTCGTAAGGGCCCCCAAAACAGTTTAAATTGTTTGTATATATCCTTTCCTTTAACTACCTGAAAGAAAAATAAATATAGGCAACGTGTTAAATACGGCAGTATTAGATTTATTTATTTCTTACTGAAATTTTAATTTTTAAGTTTTACAATACTCTGATGGATGTAACGATGTCATTCGACTGGCCATATCGAGAAGTCTGTATATTTTATATCCTACTGACATGTCTCGGAATTTATAGTCTATATAGATAATTGTTTCTTGCGAATGTTGGTCTGGATCCGATACAACTCCACTGACGAGACCATTATGTGGTCGAAACTGGTATGAAAACCAGAGTTGTATTTGTAGGAAATAAACTGTTTGTACATATTATTTCCTTTAACTGCCTGCAAGTAGATCAGATATATGCAAAATCAAGAAATGTTAAATTTTTAATCCATTATATTGGATTCGACGTATTGAGTTGCTTTAGATAATTTGAAATTCGTCCTTTACACTCTCAAAAACACATCCAATTCTGAACAATATCAAAAAATATTAAATTTTTGATCCGCCATATTGAATTTTTTTAAAATAATTTTAAATTCGTAATCCACACCCTCAAAAATCCCCATATAATAATTTTCGACCAAATCAAGAGATGTAAAATTTATAGTCCACTATAGTGGATCCGCCGTATTGATTGTTTTAAAAATAACTTTATATTTGCTATGTACGATCCCGAAAACTTCCTATACCAATTTTGGATAAAATCGGGCAAAATTTATTTTTTTGTACGCCATATTATCGATGTCATCTTGGAACCAATTTCGGCGAAAATAAATGAAACCAACGCAACAATTTCATTCAAATCGGTGCTGTCGTTTTGAAGTTATCGCTGTAGATACATAAAAAAATACATAGCGGTCGAATTTAGAAATTACTTCTTTTAAAAGTCGGTTAAAAAGAGGGTGGACAAGATTTGGCTGGGCTAGGCTAGGCTTATTTTACTGCTATTAGTCCTTACACGCTGTCTATACATTGTCTGATTTCTTTTCCTTGACGTTTTTTTTCTTGTAAGACCACACTAGCTAAGATTTACAAGTATAAGAGGGTAGAATGAAGACGCTAAACCTGATTTTATTTTAACGATTTTCTACCTATTTTATTATTTACTTTTTAATTTGGTTTTTCAGTCTAGTTTTTTCACTTTTCCTTCAACATCCACAGCACTTATATCATTGACGATTACTTGGTGCACTTTTTGTCCCTACAAACACACACATACACACAGACAAACAAAAAAAATATATCTATTTAACAATACTTGAAACACGATACTCTCATAGTATGAGGCTCCTTCAACATTCAACTGAACCTGCGACGTCACTGACTATCCTTAGATGCAGGAACTACTTTTTCGAAGATCTTTTAACAATTTTCAGCAAATATTTCAGCACCTCTTTTACTTTTTCAGCACTTCTTTGCTGGATTACTGATATCTGTGGTCTCCTCGGGTGCTATATGTCATCCGGAGTAATAAAATTGTGTTAACATTACTATTGGTGTGGCGTCGACTTGAAAAGAGTGCTAAGTAAATGAGTAAAACTAAAATTATTAACTTGATTGCAATTTAAAACAGTTATTATTTTTTAGTGAAATTTTTTGAAGTCAGGTTAATTATTTTGTAAAAATATATTATCTGATTACCGATTCGCATTGCTAAGAAAATGACTATAAAAGTTAGAAAAAACACCAAAATTAATTGAAACATGCTGTACACCATATATTCGAATTCAGAACTCTCTACGTTTTTAAATTGAGTTAAAAAATAAATATAGTAGTCGCTTTTTACGTGACGTCGAGAAGTGTACCACATACTATTATAATATTTTCCACGTTATATCCCAATATCAAAACATAAAATTGGAAAATGTAACCCCTGGCATTAAACTATGAATATTTTATAGGTTGAGTTCAAGCCGAATAATTCTGTAAATTTATTCCTAGGAATAGTCAAGTTTTAGGAAGGCGCCCACGTTTCTATGTGATAGGATTTTATCAGAAAAAAGTGTATGAAATTTGTACTCGGACGAGTAAAAAGTCATTGAAATTAATTTTTATTGCATGTCTCGGTAAAAATTGGGATTAATTGGTTCCTAAGATATATTTAATATTTTTACCAAGTGTCAAGCTATGGTATATGATATATCTTAAAGGAATTTTTTTTAATTTTCAAAATTATATTGAAGAAATAAATTTTAATTATACCGATAACTTGGTTGTCGGACTTGCATTGTCTTAATTTGTATTTCTTTGTACGATGTTTCTATTAGGATGTATCTCTAATCATTATCGAGTATAAACTGAATATTTTGTCTTATGCGAAATTTCACTTCACTCTACACACCTCAATGATTTGACAAAGTAATGGTTAAGACTAGATATTTCGATACTGAGTTGAATAAGATTCCATTATTATTTTTCATGATTTAAAGGCTGCTTTTAAAATGTAACTGCAGGCAATTTTGCATCGTTCATACTTAAAATTTTGAAAAAATTTTAAAAGATTCCTAAAAATTAAGGATGACAAAACAAAATTATCCATTGATTGATATTCTAATATAAAAGTAAAACCTTTTTTTTTTTTCAATTGTGGTTATTTAACTAATTTTATTCAAAAGTATTTGAACTCTTTTAAGAAATTTTTTTACTTTTATTTGTTTTTAATGTAAGGCAGAATTTAAAAATTAATTAATAAGAAGTTAAAGGTTGACCAAGTTCCTTATAGGCATGATGATTGATTTTGGAAAAATACTCCACGATGTTTTTACGCACCTGATTTATACAAAAAATTTATGTTTTGAAGGAATAAATGACCTTTTTAAAATACAATTTAAATTTCGCATCAAAACGCTAAAATAGTAATGGCGTCCGTCTGTGACGTCACCCTTTCGTAAACACTTGACAAGTGGTATCTTATTGCTTGTTTTGATTCATATTTTCCATTATTTTGTGCGATAATCATGAATTCTAATGTGTATCGATGATGTGTAGTTCCTCCATGTAATAATACATCGATAAAAACTCCAAATAAGTTATTTATTAACGTGCCAATGAAGAAAAATATCAAAAATACGCGGCTAAATTTTGCAAGGCGAGACCCAGGTTCTGTATTTGTTAATTCAGTGATTTATTTCTGCGAAGATCATTTGATGTAAGTATTTATTTTATATAAATAAGTGGCGAAGCTCGCAAACAAAATATATGTAAGGTAAATATTTGTCAATAACACTGTCGATTCTGTTTGAGGTTAGGTATCATTTCTTTATTACTGTATTATTTTTAAAGTTCCTAATTAAAAGTTTTTTCTTTTTCCAGTTACCAAATGATATGGAAAATTATATACAGTACCATGTAATGGGTTCAGTTTTACAAATGCGCGTAAAGTCAGGGTGTATACCCCCAAAATTTCAATGCTAACCAGACAGAAGCAAACGAAGTTCTGACACCGCTGGGCGTCCCTATGGTCTCAAAAACCAAAGAAGGTGTCTAATTGAAGAAAGTGACAAAGATGTAGCACAAACAAAACCACCTACAGAACATTTAGAACTCACAGGCACTTCATCACAAAGTTCAGGTACGTACCCATTGCTTTTTTATACCGGTAACCTATTTTAGTGAATTCAAGTACACATCTTTTCTTAGTTAGCCGGTTAATCATAACATTATAGGTAGTTATGATTTCAAACAATCTTTGTGGTACCTATTATTATTATTATAATATTATTATAGTCTGTTGCAAAAATTATAGTACATAATAATGTGTAAATAGTTACAGTTTGTTCACAAGTACTTATTTTTATTTTTTAGCTTTACACACAATTGAAGATCTAGAAGCACCTACTACCTTTCCAAAATCAGCTGATAAATCAGTACAAGTATACATATTATACAAATTCAGAAGTAAAGCTGTCAAGACTGAAAAACAGTGCACCAGTTAACCTCTTGGCATATTTGAGCTATTGGCCTTGACAAATCCTTGTTCCGTGTATTTTTGATAGCAGGAAACTGACAGACTTGATAGTTTTATCCACAACATATCTGATTAACGATGCAAATAATGACAAATTCAAACGATAAAGGCGATAAACAATTATGACGGATGTGATGTTTACGAAAGCGTGACGTCACGTGCTTCTGATTGGTGTTCAATCTAATATGGCCGATTTCCATATTTTGTATTTTTATTTTTACTAAAATAAATATAATCTCACTTGTAATCTAAAAATAAATGTGTTTTTTAGAATCTATCTATCCTATATAATTACTTCAAGTCATAATTTCAATGATTCTTCGTTACAGTCATCATGCCTATTGTTAATTCTTAGTAGTTGGGACTATAAACAAATGAAAGTAAAGTGTATCACACAATATCAATGACAGTAACTTTCAATTTTTGAGTGGATTACACATGACAGTCTTCTATGTCAACAGTATTTAGAAATAGTAACTTTGCAAATCTATCACTGTCCAGGCTGCTTCGGCATTCAGTCATTATTTGTCCAGCCTTGCATAATAACCGTTCAAATTGAACCGAAGATCCTACTACAGATAGATATTTCAGGCTTATTTGATTTACATTAGAAGAATTATTTTTCCAGTAGCTAAAGAGGCACTTATCTAATGGTAATAAAGTTTTCTGTAGATATAACTTTAACTCTAATGAATATTCTCCACTAGGTTAATTTTCTTTAATTTTTTGTTCATGGCTTTTGGTGAGTTCATCATGGTATCTCCATAAATTCTTTTGAGTAACTTCTGCGTCCTCATTTGATTTTGATTTTTTTGAAATATGCTCCTCAGTAATAAGAGTTTCCTCTTGCAAGTTAATTATTCGATTTATAAAATTCAGACTTTGAGGTAAATATTCGGGGCTCTGAAAATGTAATCCTTTAAATCGAGGATCTAATATAGTAGCAACAGCCAATAATTTGTTTTGTTTTATAGCTCCAAATCGCCTAGTTAGTTCATTAGGTATGTTGCTTCATATGCTGGCCCAATTCTGTGGTGTGGGAAGTTATTTCTAATTTTTTTTAATCAGTTTATATTAGGAATAATTTTGCTAGAAGTAACATATTTTTCACCTGATAGTTCTTTTGAAACTGGTTGAATTGGTTCCAACACTTCAATAATTTCTTTAATTTCCTCTAATTCTTTGGCATCGACAATCGGGGGTGCTTAAGGATTGCTCAAAACTATCGGTGCTAAATATTTATTTAAATACACAAAGCACTCAAACATATAATTTACAGAATTCCATCGAGTCAGGACACTCTGTTTTAATCTAAATATGTTATTTTCTGGTTGATATTTTCTCTTCATTTCTCAGCCTTAACACTTTGTTTAAAAAATGTTACTATATTTTTCACATTCTCTATTAAAAAATTTAATAGAATTATTTTCATGGGTAACTTTTTCTGCAATCAAATCTACTGTATGTAAGTGCGCAGCAAGATAAATGTTTATTTTTTACCTTGTCTATAGCACTTTTGACAATACTTTTTCCATTGTCTGTCACATTACCCGTAATCTTATCGAGGAGAATTCCCCATTTGTCAAAAGTACACATTAAACAATCCCTTATATAGTGAGACGTATGACTTTATATCTATTGTAAGGTATTTTAATTTTTCTTCACATAAGAAATGACACGTGATACCCGAGTAGCCTATAGTATTATAAGTGTCGGTTCAGATATCCGCAGTAATAATAAAATTTTGAACTTCTGATATTTTCATTTTCATAATATTATACAGAACATCGTACCTGCTATTGATTAACCTGCTTACAGTTTTCCTACTTGGAAGTTTGTATAAAGGAGCAGCAGTTTTTATTAAATATTTAAATCCCTCCTTTTCTATAGTGCCCAGTGGTAAATTGTCTTTGCATCTCATGAAAATTATATGATTTGTTATCCTTTTCTCTTGTATTCCTCCATCTAAAATGAAAAAAAAACATATGTTTATCTAAAATCAAAATAAATACATCAATAAACCTACCATGATATGATTTAATCTTATTTATGCTTCCCTGGATACTTGGTTGTCTCAAAGTTGAAGAAATGAGACTGTTCCAAATAATACCAGTACTGTTTGCAATAAATTTGAATCTAAATCCTTTGTATTTGTGTCAAAGTTTGCTACAGATATAGTTGTACTCGTCGAAACTGTAGTAAAAGATACATTATCATCATTTTGCTTTGACTGGCCCTAACAAATCTATATATTTAAATATCAATTATATTTCTATATTTTATTTTTTAGTATCTAGTTACCTCGGTTTCAGATTCCTTCTCGAATCTTGAATCGGAAGAGTACTTTACTTTTTCAGAGTTGATTAAATCTAAACCATTTTTTTTTCAATTTCAAGTTTAGGATGTCGCCGTCGTGAGTGGAACAATAAATTAGTTGTACCTGCGTATTTTACCTGTAAATAACACAGTTTGCATGTGCCTTCCTTTTGTGACTTAATGAATTATTTCCATATAATACTTTTCGAAGTTTTCGTAGGAGGCATGGTTAAAATATGTCTGTAGCTAAAATAATAATCAGCAAGAAACATAAAACACGAAACATTACAAAAACAAACAGGTGAAAGAATAGAGGAAAAAACAAAGTAACACTAAAATACATGGCTGAAAGACCGCAAACTTAAATAAGGGATTCTACAGAGTCCCCGCAAATAAGGGCTGCAAATCACAGGTCACAGAATAATAAAGTTTAGCTACAAATTAAAAGCGTTTTCTGCTGGTACTGTAGATTGGTGCGGCCCGAGTATATATCCGTCTTATTCCTCGCTACACCATTAAAAAATGATAAAAATACATTCGTGTCACATTAAGTCTACTAATAAAATTCCTAACAATAAATATTTGATGTTCTAAAACGTAGTTTGCGGATCGCCTAATGGACCTAATTGAAATTGGTAGTAGAACTGGATCTGATTACGTCAAGAAAACGATACAATATTTAGTTAAATGTATCCACACCTACGTATTGCAACAGGGGTAAATATCGATACAAAAAATCGAATATCTATGTTGTATGTATCGAGACTTTAATATATCGATATGTATCGCCCGGGTCTACTCGAAAGTAAACACTATGTAGGCAACGCTCCAAAAGATCCATTACCCCGTCCAGTGGTAACGTGGTTAGATCTGATATGTTGCATTATTTGACAGTCTAGTTTTGATTATGTCTAGAGATTTCCCTAATGGCACATTTGTATAGGCGACCGCCCCTTCTCTCAAGAGCTTCGAATTCAGAAAAATAGACTCGCCTCAGCTTGCTGTATTAGAAACGAAAATATCGTTGCTGTCCCCTCCCCCTTCCGCCGACAACTTGCGTTCGCTTGTCCTACTGTATTCTTGTGATATCGTCTCCCTCCGAAAGTCAGCTTGGGTGCGGCAGTGGGGGATGCCGGCAGCGCGATAGCGAAATCTAAACTTAAAATGGTTTCCTCGGAAAAATTTGAATTATCTCGGTGAACCTTCATTTTTTTTTATTTTGATGAAACATGAAAAATTAAACACTACCAAGTCTTTTCTTAGTGACACTACAAGTTTTTTGCGCAATAAATTCTACGTTAACTGGACTAATAAAACTTTAATTCCTAATTTTACCATTTTGCTTTTACAATATATCAAAAATATTAGGCACATTTTCCTTCGCTAATTAATATTCAAATTAAAAAATTTAATATTAATGAGCTTTTCTTAAGAACCCAAGCTCTGTCGTCGATATTTAAGTTAATTTTTATTAATTAAAAGTGCTTTGTGAGTTTCTATATCCCTTGTATAAAAAAAATTTTAACAGCCTAATTAATGTACATAATAGCACTTTCTGGAGTCTTTTTTCAGGTTTGCTTTTAGTATTTTTTACAGTTCTCGATCCTGAATCCTTGAAGAGCTTTTTTAAAGGGCACATTAGAAGTTTTGAAGGATTGTTTTCAAGGATTTATTAAGTATATAATGAGATATTGGATTTCATTTTAAGGGTTGTAACAACCTAGAAATTTTAAACATTTTGAACTGATATTTGGAGGACGATATTTTGTAAGCAGAAGGTTAGTTCAGTTTCATGCCAGCCGAAGTTTTTTATGATCTCTAAAAGGTTAAACCCATTTCTAGCCTGCAACTAGTTTAGTGGTGCAGCAACAGATTTGAGCTTTGTATGGTAGTAATATAAATAAATTTTTACTTTTAATCACTATGTTATCCAGTGGGTCTATATATATATATATATATATATATATATATATATATATATATATATATATATATATATATATATATATATATATATATGTAATCGAAGGTTTTCGGGCATCCCGTGTATGTGCTGAGTCCCTCTCAGGACTGTAAGGCAGCTGACGTTTCGATGAAATCTCATTCACAATTTCCAAAGCTCACTGTATGGTGTCTACGAGCGAACTGACGCCTTCGACTCCGGTGCTGTCGGTACCGTGTGCGCGTCGGACGCGTTCGTTTTCCGAATGGTTCCAGCCTATCAGGTTGCGAGACCTGCTGCGCGTCATCGGCCCTGTTGCCAGTGTTTGTGGTTGCGTTGCCGAGTTGTAATCTGTTTCGTTATTAAGTAGTACTGGTTGATGTTTTGTAAGCAGATTTTTCCAAGTATTAGGCACACGTTGGCTATCATCTCTGCTATTTAAGTTGTTGGGCCTCTTTGCAATTTCAATGGCTTCCCTTATAACTCTTGTGGACAGGTTTTCACATCTCGACAGCATTTTTGTTCCCGAGAAATTTATTCTATGTCCTGTGTTTAACCAGTGTTGGGTCAGAGCAGAAGAAGTTGTTTTTTGCTTGATAGCGTTCATATGTTCGTCTCTTCTGGCGCTTATCTTACGATTGGTTTGGCCTACGTAAGATGCGGAGAATGCAGCAATCCCCGTTTGAAATGTAGCAAATAACTAATTAAGCTGCAACCTGTCAATGACGCTACTACCTGTACTTTGATTTACATGCACTATTGAATTTTATATTCAAAATAGACAAGGTGTTGTGGGTAGCAATAGAAGTAAATCCTAAAAAGATTATTTTGTTAACATTCATTGGTGCATTATTTGTCAAGAAAATAAAAAAGGCATAAATTTAACGAGTGCTGATCAAGGGAGGTGTCGAATATGCGACGCTGCCAAGTTGTATTTGAAAATTGTTTTGTCGCCTGGATGTAACAGCCAAAGAAGGTAACAAACTTTATACTGAGTAATTCTAGACTTCAAATATTTTATTTAGTGTCAAAAAAATTTAAATAAATATTAATTCAATATAAGATATGATTATTGAATGCGATGGATGTAATTTCTAGATTTGTTCAAGTACCACATGACCAAAAATTGTTCTAGAAAATATACACATTATTTAATTATCACATTTACGACAAAACTCTATTAATTTTTTCACCAGAAGGTTTATTAACTTTGAAAATTAAGCATTACGCTTAACATTTTTTATAATATGAATGAAAATGTATTAAAATTAAAAACTGAACCAGCGCGCCAACACAATGGAAAAATACTTATAATAACTAAAGTTCCTTATGCTATTGTTTTCTTTATTTTATGATTATATATATATATATATATATATATATATATATATATATATATATATATATATTAAAATGTGCTGAAAGTAGCAATGCAACAATCAGCGAAAGCTATAATGGATATGGTGCACTAGCTATTTGTTAATAGCGTTAAAAAGCACTAAAATCACTACATTTTGGTATTACGATTAACCCCAGCTTGTAGTTCTTGAATTGAACTATCAATTGATGGGCGCAGAATTTGAAAATATCTATTTGATTAATCAAAAATTATTCATGTCGAAAGTAAAAAATGCTATTTTCAAATGTTCAACTATTTTCGATTCAAAAACTATGTGTCGGACTTTTTGCCTAGAATCGGGCGACAAATAAGAAAATATCTTTTATTTTGAAGAAAAATATAAATTTTTTAATTATTGACAATTTTTTTGTTTATAACAAACGATATTCGTAATCAGGAGATCAAAATACATTTAAAAATATTGGTTGGAGCCATGTTTTCTTATCGATTTGGAAAACACACTGAGCTTTTAAACTATCTATCTGTCATTAAGGATTCAGTTTTAAATAGAAGAAATAGGAAACGCGATCACTGCCTTCCACATATTTCACCACAGTTAACTTAATTTACACTAATTTTGAAATTGTTTTAATAAATATAAAGAAAATAACATCAGCACTTATCTGAGTTAACTACGCTAATTTAAAATTATTTTCTTGCAATATTGGTAAAAACAAATTTTCTTATATTTTTTTTTGTAGAATTGTATCCAAATTATTATTTTGGATGAACTTGACGAATAAACAGGAAAAACAATATTTTTTTTTTTTTGTAAAAATTTTTATATGAAATCGAAATCTTTGAAGTGGGCGCCAATATACCTAACAAAATGTGATTCGCTTTCTTACTATAGTTTATATATACCTCGTGTTAGCAAGTATTTCATTTAGAAATATTTTGGCGTCGACTTCAAAAATTTCAATTTTTTATTAAAATTTATATTATCATTTTTCGCTTTTTAGCGCTTTTCTAGAAATCGTTTCAATTTAAAAAAAAAATTCTATTTTTCGATCTTTAATTTTAAGTTTGTTACGATATCTATCAATTATTTGAATTAAGCACTAAGCGAGATTAATGTACCTCGCAAGGTCGAAAAATAGTACCCATTTTATCCATATACACAACACTAAAATAAACAACTAAAAAATCTTTGATTCTGAAAAATCTCCAAATGCCAGTTTTGAATGAAATTGTATGGAACAAATATTTACTTTGCCATAGTTAATACAATATCTTGAATTTTAAAGAAATTTTATATTAGTAATATAGACCCCCAAAACCTCCCAATACCGATATTTAATGAATCTCAGATATAAGTTTTTTATTCGGACATATTTTATCCTGTATATTGAGTTGGGGTGCATACAACCCAAAAAACCTCTAATATCAATTTTAGACAAAATCGGCAAAATATACAGTTCTTCATGTTACATCTATCATATTAAGCTAAAAAAATTAACTTTAGATTTGTAACCTACGTCCCCGAAAACCTCTTAATAACAAATTTGAAAAAAAAATGAATAACGAAAAATGTTCAATCCACCATATTGGATCCTCCACATTGGATTTCACAAAAATAATTGTAATCTCTTAATCTAATCTGAATCTTTACCTATGAAACCCAGATTTAGATAAAATCCCTAAATATGACATTTTTAGACCATCATATTTAATCTGACACATCAAATTTTTGTTAAAATAATTTTAAATCCACTATTTACACCCTCAAAAACTACCTAGGACCAATTTTCAATCAAATGAAGAAATGTAAAATTTTTAATCCACCATAATGGATTCGCCATATTGGATCATTTAAAAATAATTTTGAAATGGTAATTTACACCCTCAAAACCTTCCCTATACTAATTTTGGAGATCGATGGATGTAAAATTTTTAGTCATATTGAATCAGCACTTCGCAAAATTGCCCTATATCGATTTTGGACAAAATGGCGGCATATAAAAATTTTAACCAGTTATATTTAATTTTTTTTTAAATATTTTCAGATTTGTAATGTGCGACCCCGCAAACTCCCCCATACCGGAGAAAGTCGGAAAAAAAATAATTTTTTGGTTCGCCATTTTGGTTCCGCCTTACTAAATTTTTTAAAAATAATTTCAGATTAGTTATGTGTGACCCCAAAAATTCGGCCATACCAATTTTAAAGAAAACTGGACAAAATTAATTTTTTTTGTGTGCCATATTGAGTCCGCCTTATTGATTTAAAAAAATAATTTTAGATTCGTTATGTGCGATCCTGAAAACTTCCCAAGACCAATTCTGGTGAGAATCGGACAAAATCAATTTTTTTGTCCGCCATATTGGATCAGCTATATTGAATTTATAAAAAATAACTTCAGATTCATTATATGCGACTCCGAAAACTCTCCCGTACCAATTTTGGAGAAAATCGAACAAAGTAATTTTTTTATCCCCCATATTGTCATCACTATGTTGGATTTTACTGCACCAACTTCATTCAAAACCATACGAAACCACCACAGCAAGTTATTGCATATACTGTAAAAAATTCATTGAAATCGGTTCCGCCGTTTCGGAGTTATCGATGTATATACATAGCGGTGGAATTGAAAACCTCCTATTCTTGGAGATGGGTTAAAAAGGAAAAAAATTCAACTACTTCGGAATCTTAACATATTACGCGTCTAAAAAGCACTGTGTCGTTTTTTTTTAATCGTTTATGCCAAGAGTCAGAATTTCTTCCAGAAAACTACTGACTTCTCCTCATAAAATTGTTTATACTTTCTGCGGAGAAGCATTAATCATATTTCTTGAGAAAAACATTGTCTTCTTAAAGCTGGCTCTACATTGTTGCGGAATATGTACACATCATAGCTAAGGAACGACCATATTTTATTATTTTTTAGCTCTAAAAGAGCAACAAAAATTTCAAAAGTATATTAATAAGTAAATGAGGCATGGTCATAAAACCCAAAATGTAGGAAAAGGAAACTAAAGGTAACATTTTAGAAAGATTTTATGCTGTTTTAGCCGTGTTGTAAAAACTTCTCTGTTATCCGAGATTTCTCTTTTATCCAGCGGTACAAAATAGACCGTCTGAAGACAATCGCTTATACGAGTAAAAGTAGGGAATTTTAAAATTACCCTATTTCAAAATATAAAACAGTCTATAAAGTTTGCAGTCAGCTTATATTTTTATTGGAATATTTTGGTCGTATTTAGCAAAATTCTATAATATAAATCATTAGTGTAAAATGGTATTTTTTATTATTAAATATTTAAATATTTGTCGTTTACAAAAAGATACCAAAATTCAGGAATTGAATTTAATAGGTGGTTCGAAAAGGCTAACAGTTACTACGTTGGTAGTTCACGCCAAAACATTACAATTAAGTGAGAAAAAATTCAACAATTGGTTAATAAAAACTAAAGTAAAGTCACCAGAGTTCGGTTGATGACTAGTAGCAGTCAAGGGCGGATTCAGCATCTCACTTCATCATAAAAGTACAGTTTGGCAAGCGAAAGCAAGTTGTCGGCGGGGGGGACACCAACAACATTCCCATTTCAAGTGTAAAAGACAGGGACGTGCCTATTTTCTAAATTTGAAGCTCTTAAAGACAGAAGGGGGGCGATCAAAAGAAAAAACAAGTTACCGGCAGGAAGCTGGATGCCAGCAGCATACACATTTCTAGTATAAGAGTCAGAATCGGGTCTATTTTCCTGAACTAAAAGCTATTGGGGGGGGGGGTACCAAAAAAAAACAAGTTGTCAACAGTAGGGGGAGTGCCTGCAGCCTACACATTCCTAATACAAAAGGCAGAATCGGCTCTATTTTCCTGAATTCAAAACTCTTGGGATGGGGGGGGGGCGATGGCAAGCTTACATATTTCTATATTCTGTTCAAGAACTAGAGAGAGTGATAAAACTGTTAGCGAAACCTCCAACGTATCTGTTCCAGTGCAGCAGGTAACTGAGGACTGCTATAAATCTGATTATATTTAAATATTATAAGCTTTTATAAATTAACTGCAACAATAAAGTTTTTGATAGTTCAATTTAATTTCTGTCAGTGAGCGCTTGTTTTTATATATTATTTGAGATTAGTGAGATATGGCTATCACCTCCATATTTATTCCAAAATCGTTAAATCAGGGCATTTTTTCCTCAGCGAAAAACTTATTATGATGAATATTTATGATACCTTAAAAGATCAATATCTAGATAATAATGTTAAAAGCTCTGTTGTGGTGTGTTCCAACGTGACAGGAGTTGGAAAATCTACTATGTACCAAGTACTGAAGGAAAAAAAAAGACTGGAATTGTTAGTACTCCCAAGCCACATTCGATTATAGGCGGAAGAAAAACCTCGTAGGAAGGAAAGATGAAAACTGCAATACAAGGAGTTGTCCATACATATTATTATGAGAAGTAGATCCCAACCGTCGAAAATATTCTAACTAAAATCATTGAAGATCGGGATTGATTTGTAATTAAAAGAACTGAGCTCTGAGAATTGCTCAGAGAACTTAATTTTTACTGGGAAAAACCAGATAAGAAATTTGTTCTTATAGGTCGTTCGGAAACTGTCCTATGAAAAATATATGAGTCTAACAGATTTTTCCAAAGACACCAGACTAAAGAATACAGGTAGTTTGCGAAGAAAAAAAAGGGTAAAAAATGATTTATTACTCTCTCTAGTTCTTGAATAAACTATAGTATAAGATGCAAAATCGGGTCTATTTTCCTGAACTCAACGCTCTTGGGGGGATCCCTCCCCTTTGATCCGCGCCTGGTTATTCAGAGTGCCACTGCATCGATAGTTGTCAACTTGGCTGCTATTCGAATTTCAATAAATATAATTTGAATTAGAATTTAAATTTGAATATAGATGCTTAAGTGAGCGCACAGGTCTAATAAAACTAACTAATAAATAAAAAAAAATATTCAGTTGAATTTTTGAAGGTTTAGCAGTGCTGCTTTAGCACAAAACTAGATATCTTTTTAATAAAATTTATTATGTTACAGACTGTAGTACATACAGGAGCCAAAATATAATGTAAACCCTCTTTATTTTATGATCATAGGACAGAGTACCGGAAATTTCCACCAAACCTTCCAAGAAAAAACTGGAACTATATTTTTCAAAATTATTTAAATAAAATAGGATATTAGTGATACTAAGATTGCTTTTTATTCCGATGGTGAGATTACTAGCTGTGTGATCCCATACAAATCTGGCTGCAACACTGCTAGATTGTGTAGTGATGTGTAGATACCAATTAAACATCAGTGCTCGTAAATCGAAAAATGACAGGTAGTCAGAATTCAAGAACAGGTGGAAAACCCAAAACGCAAATAGAAAGAAAAAAAGGAGAGAAAAATTTTGAAGCAGAAAAAACCTTAAGGGTATGGGGTTAAAAAAATTCTTCATTGAAATGTACAGAACTCCTAAAATCCCAATTTCCAGGCGTATTCCAGAAAAATAATGCAATAAACAGCAAAACAGATAAAAAATAAGATATCTGTACAACTATACTCAATTACTGAAACTATTTTCTCCCCAAAATGCCAAAGGATGGATCAAATAAAATTGAAATCAAAAATTTACAACTCTTTATTTGTTTACAAATAAGAATGTAAAAGTCAGGGCAAATGGCCTTGGCCTTATTTATATCAAGGATCCATGTGTGTGCATAACACCTGTTCCATGAAACTTGTCCAAGATTTCAAAGAAATGACAGCTCGAAGATAAATCTATTCGAGTTTGGGGGTAAATTAAATTTGTCAAATAAACCAATTCATAAGTTATTAACATTTTAGGCCCAAAATTAATAAGTAGTTATTAATTAATTTTAAATTAAATAAATGATGTTCCCGCTGGTCATTACTGCCGTACATCAAGAAATGATCGAGTTTCTTGTCAAATGTCGCTTTCCCAAAAATTATCGTTTCCCTGAAAATTTATGAAACCTGCATACAAGATATTGCCCCGAACCGATGACTGCAAGACAAGTTACGAGACAAAATTTATGATATCCCTAAAAAAAGACAACTTAAAAAATTCCTCGATAGGTAGACTAATGATGGGAAACTTATAACGACAAACACAAAAATTAAACTAAAACATGAGAAAATTAATTGAGATATGCCGATTACTACACAAGGAATTCAAATAATAAAATCAAAAGAGCTTAAAGTGGGATAATGAAACTAGTAGTTTCTTTAAAACCAGCTTCTGTCAAAACTCGACAATAACAAAAAACCTATCACAAAATAAACAATACTATAAACAGAGCAAAATCTACGGAACTGATCAAAGGGATTTCAAGAAAGCTGCATTACGATAAGATGAAAAGAAAAATTACCTTCGAATAGTAGGCAAGAAAAACGAGCTTTATCTGGAAAAAAGTAATGGTAAGTTCAAGAACAATACAAATGAATACAACCACTCACCCTATAGTGAATGTCAAGCAAAACAACAAAAATAGGGGTCAAACAGTGATAAACAAAACCATTATATTGTAGTGTAAGAAAGTAGCCAAAATTCAGATCCGCAAATCCTAGATCACCTAACTGGGAAAGAAATTGACAAGAAAGAGAGATTTGTAGTAAAACCAAAAAATAAAACTAACCAACAAATGCAACATACAATTTGTTATGCAAAGAATTTATGAGACATATTTAAAGTAAAGGATATTGTGTCTAACCAGAACGTGAGTATTTGCAAAAAAAAAATAAAATTAATTGAAGTAACCATAGTAAACTTAAACCGCAAATTAACCCGTGACAAAATTGTGACCATATTGCTAAGGTTAATAACATGTTTTTAAAATATTTTTGTATGTAGCATATTTAAAAAATACTTTTTCTAAACGGGAATGTTATTTACTTTGTGAGAATCATAAAATAAATTTCTTAAATGTTTT